>OW121851.1:107858451-109265070 GCA_933228895.1 Platycnemis pennipes
AGTAGCATTTTATTTTATAGGATAAGATATGGTTAGGAAATAATGGAAATATTCATATAAGGATAATAAAAATATTTTTGCATTCAACTGGATTTACAGATCGCAATGAAATTTCCATGCAGCGGCTATCAATATTTGCATTCCCTACTTTCTCTTTGTTCGTCATAAAAAATTCACAAAAAACATTTATAAGTTAATAGACATACAGAAAACGTCGCAGAAGTAAGGAATAGGTATCATTCTTTAATATCCAGCTCTTCGACTACTAATTAATTTTCGGAGTGGCGTTTTACTGAAGTCATGTCCACGTTTCTTGTCGGCATACGCGCCTACGTGTAGGCGTGCGCTCGCTTCCAGGTTCACTGAAGGAGTGGATGTGGCATCTAGGACGCAAGGGAAAGGCAACGAGGGGGAGGGGAGGGGAGGGAGTGGGTGGTTGGAGTGCATTTAGAAAGAAGTGCTGAAGGTGGAAGGGAGAATTCTCGACGCTGGGAGAGTGGAAGAAGTCACGGGAGAGTGGTTGGCGGTGGGTCGCGATGGCTAAAAGGGTTTTAATAGCCATCGGTTCTCTCGGAGTGCGCCTTCGAGTAGTGTTTGGTCTTTGGTATGGGCATTCGGTCTTCAGGTAAACGACGGACCCACCTTACGGGGTCGGGAATGAGCGCGGAGGTAAGTGGTGATGTAAGTGGGTGGAGGCGGCAGACTGTGGGAGAAATGAAAGGGAACTTGGGGAGGGGAGGGGGAGAGGGTGCTCGTAGAAGATCTCGCGATGAGGATATTATTTACTTATCACCTCCAATTGACTCGTGACTCTTGCGTTCATGAGCTAAGCGATTAAAGAGTTACTCAATATTTTGTTCCAACACCACATGCTGGCAGTTAGTTTTGGCCATCATATAGAATTCATGTCCTCCCCTCTGGCGAGTAAAATTTCAACCTCCCGTCCTACCATTATATTCCTTGCGGTCAATATTTTCATGCTGACAAGTGACGTTTCAGAAGAAGGATGGAATTGTATTATTATGTATGGCATACAGTGTGTATGCAATGCCGCTTCGAGTAATTGAACTTGTAACATTAACAGCTGTGTCGTTTTGGGAGTATGCGTTAATGATGGCATTTTCGAAATCCTCATGGGTGGAGTTCACTCAAATCTCTTATTCAGCATTAGCGACAGAGTGAAACAAAGAAACCACATAATGCTCAAGTTAGGAGGCCATCATCTTCTTCAATGATTGATTACTGAAGCAAAATTTAAGTGTATGTAACAAAAGTAACAGATAATCCCCCACTAAATCACTTTGTCTATTTTCTGCGAATGCCCCAAGCTTGTGAGGTAATCAACACTGCGGGTCAAGTCCATTATAATGCTCCTCCTATCGTATCACGTTGGAATTAAAAAAAGCTCTAAACCACTGGCAATCTCTAGGGACGCCAAATATCATGGCAAGCTGTCAAAATTGCGAGGGTAAATGGAACGAAAGTTGAAATATTTTCGGAGATCCTGGAGAAGAGGAACGGATCGGGGTTGAGAGAAAAAAGTTGGCGTTTGGGAGGGAGACCGAGCCGGAAAAAACGAATCGGTATAAATATAACGAGCGCGTCCACGAGGGTTAAGCACCCAGAACTAATGAATCGTATACGATCACCGTTCCTTAGGTTTTATTTAATTACCTATTTTCCTTTTTTTGTAAGTGGAAGTCTTCACTCCGTGTTGCGTGCTGGTGCCGGAAAAAAAGATGAAACATAAATGCTTGACTTAATGAGGGGTCCGTTTCATTTCAATTTTCAATTGATAAGTATGTAAAGTCTATAAGTGTGGAACTTAATGACTCCTGAAATGTGGAATAAAAAGTACATCGTATCGTCATGCGCTAGCAGAAGATTTCCTATTTCAGGGAATCACAAACCTCTACCACTTGACTTTTTCTTGGTAAATGTAAGTAACAGAAAATTATATATATATTATTGCATATATTATTATAATATGGTCAGTTAATTAGTAAAATTTATTATTTAATTATCCCGTTTACATCATTTATTGGCAGAAAAATGGATTTTACGGGTTATAAATTTAGGCTATCACCGACAGGAATAACGATCATTTTGGTATCTAATCCTTCATTTTACCTAACTCATCATCAGTCAACAATCCTAAGATTGGTATGACGCAGCTGTCCAATATCTCGGCTAACGTCTTCAACTCTACGTAACTCTTCGTTTCACATCCTCCACCACTTGTTCTATTTATCAAGGTCATCTGTGGTCATTATTCCCGTTCACTTGTCCCTCGACGATTGTCTTCATCAGGCCATCTTGTCTTAAGGCATGGCCGATGAAACTGTCCCGTCTTCTTCTTAAGGTTTTCAACAGACTTTTCTTCCACACTTTTCAGGACTTCCTCGTTACTCACTGTATCTATCCATTTTATTTTCATCATTCTTAGGTAGCACCATATTTCAAATGCTTTCATCCTTGACTTCTCTTCTGTTGTTGTCATCCGTGCCTCACTGCCATAATGAAGCGTGCTCCGGATGCATGTTCCAATGAAATGCTTTCTTACTTCCACGCTTGTATTTCCCGCTGTAAGTGCATAGGAAAAATAGAGTAGAATATCATATTCTGTTCTAAAGATTTGATGACTGTTTGGCAGCCTCTTCCTATTGGAAAGTGATGCAGACAACTTTCACAAATGGCTTTCCCTTTTATAGCCTTTCATTCTTTTGACTTAAGTAAACTGCAGTTGAAGAAAGAGTATTTTTCTATTTTTTAAATGCCAATGATTTGATCTTGAACTGCTTGCAAATTCTGAAATGGGAGCGTGTCTTTTCGAAGTCTTCAAAGTGTAAAACAAAGTTTTCTCACTAAATGAAATTCATACACGCAATAGGTCGAATCAACCAGCATAATTTGTCTTCCTGATCACTTTCAGCTGCTTAAAATGGTCTGTAAAAACCAAATATGGCTATTGACAACTTGGGCAGCTTCGTTTTCCCACGTGATCTCCAAACATGAAGAGCGAAGGTTTACTGCAATGTTTAATTAGTGCAGTGGCTTGGGACTATCATGGATTAAGATGATGTTTTACCTGTACACAATCCTTAATGCATAGTCAGTCGAGGGCTGTTAAGGAGGCAATATAGTGGGGCGAGTTGTTTATTCGAAAATATAAATCTTAATATTTATATGCTTGGAAAATTGAAGATCGTTATAAGTTAACTTTATAAAATGGCCTTTATGATTTATCCATATTCCTTCGTTGAAGTCCGAATTTGAAGTAGCATTTTTTCTATAACGTTGCCGTTTTCAAAGTGAAATTTTGATGTGATCACGCCTTAGAATTGTGAGCCTTTATGAGTGAGTGACCTGCTATTAATTACGGTCGCCGAACCACAAGTTGCTGCGTGGTTGGAAATGGGAATGGAAACGGCCACCTAACAGTCGCCACTTGAGAGAGGAATGGTCTCCATTTAAACCTATCGTCTAGGACATAGGTGCGCCGCGGTGCGAGGCTGATCGTTTTACCAGATTGCTTAGCGCATACTTAACGCAGGCGAGGGTCCCCACGGAGTGAAAACGGGATGGGAAGGGGGGGCGGGGAATTGAGGGGTAGGAGGTGAGGTTTGGTGGTTGAGGAAGGAGGAGGTGGCATTCCCTCCAAGGACATCGGCTTCGCACACGACGCATTGGAATCACCCCTCCCCCCCTGTCCCCCTCCTTTAAATCCTTCCCTCCCACGCACACACGACCCAAACCCCTCCCAGAGCCCCATCAAGCTTAAACCACCACCTTTCCCTTCCCCCACTACCCCTTTGGCATGCCATTCTCGCTTGCATACAACGGCCACCTCCTCACCCAACCTCAAGACCCATTACCTCTCTCTCTCCCCCTCCCCTCTTTCTCTCTCGTGCCATTACACAATCCCTTCCCACTCGCTCTCCGTCACACTACAGGCCAAGCCCAAGACGCCCACGCCGTAGCGGCCGACCGGAGAGAGCAAAGCCCACACTCCACGTCATCCCACGGACGGCATGCGACTTTTGCCCGCATCGGTCCTTTTATACTGTTCGCTCATTTTCCTCCCTTACACCTCCGGGCTTTCCCGTGACCATTAAAATGGCCCCGGAGGTCATTTCTGCGTCGTTCCATCCCGACATCGACTAATGCGCAGGTCCTGTTGTCGTCCTAACTGCGTCAAGAGTGAGTAGACTTGCTGTCTTGCTAACGCTTCATCTTGTAAAATATTTGTCGCGACTGCCTTGTGTTGGTGGATTAGGTATTCCATTAGCGCTAGCTGATGGCTCGGTAACCATGAGTTTTAATCTATGTAAATTGGAACTGAACGTCCATTGTAATGAGAGGTTACTTAGGTATTTAGAATATACTGCTTCATCGTTGCTATTTTCACAGCATTATTGCGTAAGACTAATTTACCATTATTAAGATTGCGATATCTTTCCACCGGAGATGGACCTTGCTAAGGGTATCAATTCCGTATAAAATGCTGTTAATTACGCAAGATTAAAGTAATAATTTTAAAATAAGTACTTGATGTTTAGCACCCACTATTATATGATCTTAAAGGAAATTCGACCAGACTTCTTCTTGTTTTTTTAAATATGCCTCCAAGCTATGGAAAACTAGAAAATTGAACCTGGATTTCAGAAAAAAATGGTGGCGCAAGAATCATTAATTTGTGGAGCAACGTTATCTACGACTTAAAGGGTGTTTACCGTTTGTAAATATTTCAATTACGGTACCGTTTTTATCTTTAATGCTCTGATTTGCCATCTTTTGCCTGCACACTTTGACAGTAAAAAGAGAAAATTAAAAAAAAATAATTCATTTTTAGATAAATTTGGAGGAGGCTTCCAAATCAGAAGAAAATTGTAAATTTTAAAAGAAATTTTTTATTGTTCATTGAGTAGAGTTTCCATATATTCCCTGTGTTCACGTTATGTTATGTATTGATTCACGGGATTATTTTGGATTTGGATTCTTCATTCACCACCTTCACTAGCGTTTTCTCGGCCATGCCAACTTTTTAGACCGACCTCTTTTCCCTTCAGTTAACTCTTGTCACTTTAGTTCTTATCAAGGCTACCCTAACAAGAAAATTCATTAGTATTTTTCCTTTTATTTAAGTATATGGGTCTATTTTCACTCTTCATCCTATTTTAGATGCTCGCTGGTTCCCTCTCTTGCTTATTTGAGGTATATATTTCCGTTACTTACCGCACTATAATATTTTAGTATCAAATTATTTTGCCTCGTCTTATCTCAGGAATTTTTACACTTTGTCAAATCGCTCTGTTTAATACTATCTTTCATCCAGCTTTTCTTCCACTTAGATTCATTCCGTCAACTTATTTTCAGTAAAAGGTCATTTTCAAAATTTTCTTCTTTCATGAATACTCAATCGTCCTAAGCATACTTTGAGTAAACTATTGTTTCGTTGTCAATGTAGAATTTTTTAACGTGCTCTTTGCATCTCTTCATATGCCCATATTTATATTTTTACATCCTTGCAAGGTAGATCCCAGAACCAAGTAATATTGCCGTAATACCTCTGCGAAATCATTCTTTAGAAATCAAATTTCACATTTATTACTTTTAAATTTTGATCTGAAGATATGTGGACATCTTAGGAGCAATATTGATCATCTAGGAAAATTTTTAACTATTATGTCGCGTCAGAATTTATCTCTTCATAAAAAAAGCCTAATTTATGTGTTCCTCTGCATTTTTGATTAATAGTACCTTTTATAAGTGTGTCTGAACCAGGTACTAGATATTATTGATCTGTTTCCACATTTAAATAACATTTTTCCTACCAAAATTATTTCACGAATCTAATACAACCCATGTTTCGGCTTACTAAGCCGAGTAAACATCTGATGATGGCTTAGTAAGCCGAAACACGGTTTGTGTAATTTTATTGTTTTAAATACATTGTGGAAAAGTGCTAAAGTTTTTTACTCATCCAATGTCTCACTTCCACTACGTGACGCCTGATTCTGTGAACAATATTGATCTTATATTTCTCTCTTTCTCTGCTCTGTGATCACTTGAGAATTCTCTTTCTTTCCTCCAATACTCAAATATAGCATAATTATATTTCCCATTTCTATTTCCTGCTTGTAAGTTTTCCTGCTTCCCTGGCCTTATCATTACCTGCCGCCCGATTGGTTCTTTACCATCAACCTTTGTTGTCGTCGTACTCATTTTTTCCTTTCACACTACCCTCGCCTTAGTTTCCTCGCAAAGGTTTCACGAGATGAAGAATGTCTAGGCATTTCTTCCCCCAGGACACCCGCCTTAGTGTGCTGGCTCCCTTTTTCGTCTACTTTCAATTGTCCGAATCCGTCATTGACTCACCTAGAGAAATTAAAATTGCGCGGTTTTACCGTTTTCTGCCTCCTTAGTGCTTTAAATGTGACCTCCCATCGATTGAATGACCACAAATCTGGGGTCCGACATTTTTGCTCACCCGCCACGCAGAGAAGTCGAAGTTCCGTTGAGTATTTCCTCTAACTCTTATTCTCCATGGCACCATCCCCAAGGCAGTTAGCTGGCACTTATCCCATCAGTCCAGCCCTAAAGATTGTTGCAACGTGAAAGCTTTTTTTCACGTGAAGGTCATAGTCTATTGAATGGTTCCCTGGCACATTGACATGTACAAACAAAGAGAATTCCGGCTGTATATCTTGAAAATGTTTCTCTCCAACGCCTTAACCTAACTGGCTAGAATCCTGGAGAGAACCCGTTTTGAAAATATAGATTTGTGTGAGAATGTGGCTTCTTTACAATCAGTTAATCCCCATACTTTCCTTTTTTTTACGCAGTCCATCATATATAGCATGCATTTTCATTTATTCTTAAAGTTTTCATGTAAAACCTTCATAAAGCATTTACTTGGCATCACCATCGTTTTATTTCCCTTACACGCTAATGGACGCGTTCCCAAAGCCTTTAAACTGCATTGGAGTGAGCTATGAAAATAGTGTCTTTGCAGTAATTTAGTGTCATCATTCTCAAGAACATAATAAAAATTCCAACTTAAGGTTAGGAGAAAATTTAAATCACGGACTTCATGAATGTGATTCTTTGTGTTGTAGCCGAGGTTTTGCTGGTAACACTATGGCCGTGTCTTTGCCTAGTATTCGGTCCTTGGGAATGCTTTTCACGCATAACTGTTCCCACATAAGAAATATGATCATTGCTGGAACAGAGAACTATGGCCATTACTTGCAGTTGCATAATGTATTTCATTTCGAAAGCGTGACTATTTCCATCCCATCCACAAGGTCGACGTAGGTCGACCTCTAAAACTACTGCATGACAACTTAAGATTGCATACGACAGGGCAGCTGGCACGATTCAGTGTAAAGGAAGGTGGAGTGAGTGTGGGTGGTTATCGTACAGGAAGGGCGTGATCAGAGGCGAAAATGGTTTCATCCGTAAATTAGGAAAGCCATTGCCAGTTTGTCTTTTATTTATGGCTATTGCGGTGAAAGCAAATCTTAGATTTGTCAAATTTTGTGCTCTGTGGAAGAATAAGTTAATTCACGTTTTTATCTCTAAACAAGAGGTGATTCTGAATTCGCCTCCCATATGGGTTCCAATCCAAAAAAATCTTCAGTGTGAGGCAACATCCCGTCCAGGGCAGGTATTCAAGCATTTCCACTTGATTCAGCTAACATCCTGTCAATAAACCTATCAGAATTTTTTTATATCCAATTATTTGATTTTCCACAGCCGTTTGAACACCCTTATCTTCAAAATCTCCATCTTTTTTTCTTTTCTCGATGATCAGCACAAAGAGTCATACCTAGAGCACCTTGCTCCACTAGCTTTTATTCGTACCTACATTCTGATATTGCCACATTAGTTACTCTCGGTTACTAAATAAATCGAAGGTGATTTAAATGATGGGCGCTAATTCTGAGCTTAAAATTAAGTTAAAATTAAATTTGATTGTATTAATTATATTATGGCACAAACTAATATGCGTGTTACCCATGTGGACGAGGAATACGTGGTTTTAGCTGTATACTTTACAGTTTATTTTTCTTGGGACGTGTGAACTTGTGATCTAATAGATGAAATCCCATAAAAAGCATCGTTGTTGTATTTGTCACAGGTAAATGTTGGAATTGGTCACATTGTCAAGCAGTATCCGTGGCTAATAGTACTACCTGGCAGCAGTATCTTAAAACTGAATCAACTCAGTAGAATGATTTTTTTTGGTTCCAGTAATTTATTTTTCACTGAAATCTCTGGTATGAAAATGATTATTAAATTGTATAGTGCGCCATTATTTATTCTAACAATTTGTAATTTCATGTCATATTTATTTATCAATGCTTGCATGACTAAATTAAAAATCTGTAAACTAAAATTCCCGTTTTCCCACTCGATTGTCCCGGTTTCTTATCGAAACACCTGTGCAGACATGCTGAGTAATCTGTGAATGTTGATGCGGCCACCCTTCTCGCAAACCCTTCCCTCGCCCTTCCGCTAACCAGCCGCATCCAAACACGTCAACCCGAGGTCGCTCGCCTGCCGAGTGTTTTTCTACGCAAGATTTCGTTTACGGACCAATCTCTAGTCCTCCCTCCTCTTCCTCCCCCGTCCTTTCACTCCCACCACATTTCCCATTTCTTTTCTTTTTTCTCTCCTCTCCCCTTATATTTATCTCTTTCGTCCTCCCTTTGCTTCGTTGAGCTCGTCCTGGAAAACTTCTTTCCCTGTAGAGAGAAAAAAAATGACAGGAGGGAATGACGGAGAGGGCGGAAGAGGCAAAGATTCTTGGGATATTGTTGGAAGTTAAAGAGAGGGAGGGAGCTTAAGAAGGAAGCGAAATACTTCGAAGCAGAAAATCGTGTAAAATCGAAGGAGAGTCCATCGATTCCGTGAGAAAGCTGATTTTATTGAAATTGCCGTGGTTAGTTTGTAATAAAAGTGAATTAATTTGAAGTTAAAATCCCTTGTTCGTAAATTTCCTTTTGCAGAAGAGGACAGCATTTGAGAATGTCTTTTTTTCGTGATCACTATTATTCGATATCAATGCTAAGATTGCTGTCACACAGCTCTGCACTCGAGTTTTCTTTCAGCGGAGTTCTTCATTTGAGAATAATTTTGTTTTTCAACTTTAACGACTTGCTCCAGGATCTCACACGAGATTTCCTTCTACCAATCTTTGCATTTATTTTTACCTTGACGACTGTCGTCATCAGAAATCATCAGCCATCTTAAGATCTGATAGATTCATCCTGTCCTCTTCTGAAAATGTTCAATACATATTTCTTTTTCCGACATCTCTAAAATAGTTTTCTATTTTCACTTGGTTTATTAATTTTTCTGCTACGCTACATTAATCTCTACGCTTTATCTAAATACTGCGCCAGGTCTTAACTGTTCTGTAGCTGTTATCGCCCATGTCTATATTTTCACAAAATGTTCTTCGGTTACTATCGGGTCAGACCCTACGTTTTTGCTGAATTTTCAATGATTCAACTATTGATAACTATTTCCTGACTCTCAAAATTGATCTAGTCAATATGCCAGAGAATAAGGTGGAATGAAATGATTTTATTTCGTAGTATATGTCCGGAGGATGTTTTTTGGTTTTCAAAATGGTATTAATGCCAAACTATACAGTTTGTTTTAATAATAACAAATTGGTATACGATTAATTAAATGTATTGTTTCAATTCTCTATTAACGTGTCTTGCGCCAACATCGTCACATTCATCAGATTTCTTTGGATTTTGTCCATAATTAGCTCTATAACGCATTTCAAAATCCTATATATTTTGGGAATTTCTGTAAGCAAAGTTGCAACAAGCATTCTGAGGTGCCTGTCGGGGAATGTAGATCAGAAGCTTAGCAACGAATTCCGTATAAACATGACCTACGTGATAAGGTAATTGTAGTGTACGAAAGAAATTCCTAATCCTCTCTCGTTCGTTGGGATGTGTTGGGAGGTAATTTTACTGAGATGAATCTAGTAGTAGCGTGCAGTGACATCAGCTACATCAGGACTTAGCATTACTTGGCACGCATTCCATTTTCCACAATTTAGAGTAGCTTTAATTAATAAGGAAATGTATCGCGTGCGGTAACGGTGAGATAAAAATATTAAAGACGTAGAATCTTTAGGTTCGGATAATTTTCACTAGAAAATTTTAATTCCTTCACGGTTCTCTTTAATAACACAAAGCTTCCAACGGTAGCATTGCTTTGTGGTCGTTTTTACGTTTATAGAAGACCTTCCAAGACTGCTTCTAGTGATTGTATCGGAGGAAACCTCATAGTTTAATATTCTTCAAGGTTATTAACGAACATATAATTTAATTCTAATTCTTCAAGGGGCTATGAAAACAAATTTTATGAATACGACTGGTATGTGTCTTGGAAGTCTGAACCAAACAAATGTAAGAACGATCTTCTACAGGATGAACTCTGCGCTTCGCTGAAGAGCTGATAGGTTCTATCACCCTATATTTTATCTAGGATATATTGCATGCATGATTCTTTGACTAACCAAGTCGCTGCACCTGAAGTTTGAATTTGAATACCAATGTAGATCTAATGCAAATGAATCTTCAATAGATCAGACACTCCCTACTGATTAAGCTCTACTTTATCAGGTGATTATGTATTGAAAAATATTTTTTTACACCTCTATTCAGATGTGGGAGGATTTCTTTATCAAAATAGGGACTTTAGGCTTTGTTAAGAGAGTTTGAAAAAAAACATGACCATCATCATTTTTTTATAGTAAAGTATAAATGCAAATTTACCCCGTGTATTCCCGCTCATTACAAGTCCACTATCAATAATTAATTCGCAAATATTAAGAAAAAAAAACACGTTACTAACGTAGTAATTGCATAAGTTTTTCGCTCTTAGCGGTCAGATTTCAAAACATTTATCACAAAATTCCTGCACACCTCAAGATTTAACGTTGAAAAAAAAAAAATAAAAACCTTCCCTCAGGAATGAATCCGAATTCTCTGAAATGGCGCGAGTTCAGAATTTCTGACGTCTAAAATTGGCCGTAACTCTACACACTCTTTATACTAACTTAACTGCGCAGGAACAAATTGTTTACTAAAATTATGCCTGCAGCCGCTCGTCTAAGTTCACCGGTAACCACCTTGTTTTCATGTCTTAATTTAACCCACTCCGTCAACAATGCGGTTTATTCTAATCAGATGTTGTCGTCTTCACGTCGTATTAAAAACGCCTCCGCTATCCGCTCAGCGTTCGGCCATCCATCTTCCGTTCCGCCCCAGAGGCCCTCCACTGGGTCCTTCCCTCTCTCACTCAGTTCGAAGAGGGAGGGATGGCGGGGACGTCCTCATTTATATCGCGGAATATCACCAAACCACCGTTCCAGATCTTAAGCCTTTAATTGCACGTATGATGAAGAATTCAGGGTGGATCCCCAGGAGACGCAGCGGATGGTGGGTGGACGTGGTCATATAAAAAAGAATACGAAAGAGACATTTCCCCCATTCTACACATCCAGAAGCCTTCGCTCATTCCCCATCCCTTCTTTTCAAGATTCCACCCCTGTCCTACTCTCCCTTACTCTCCCTTACTCAATCTTAAACCCTCCCTCTGTTACCCCACCGCATTACACCCACTCCTGGTGAGATGCGGGAGAACAGAGAGTGGGTGTTAAGGGATTTAAAAATGGGATAATGAAGCCTGGTCCAGAAAATATTTTCTATTCAATATCCTCCAATGTTTATGCGTTTGGCACCACATGCCCTTGTTACTTTTTTTTAATGGACTATCATGGATATAGATGAGGTTAACTTTGAAGCCGAAATAGCGCTAGTTAGGTTTTAAGGAAACTATGAGCTCCTTTTGTTTTAATTTGATTGCTATCAATTCATATTTATGGTGACATAGGTATTTAATAAACAATAAACCGTGGTTGTAACACGCGGCGATGATTCAATTCATCTATTGCTTTAAAATACTTTTTTTAACTCTTATAAAAGTGATTATTAGTAAATAAATAGATGGGTATAGATTCCGTAGTCCATTAGTAACTACATTACTAAATATAATAATACACAATGCATGACGTCACTTTAGTGACTGAGTATATATTTTACAGCTCCTATTAAACAGTTAATTCCTGCGTGGAAATGGGCACTCCTGGTTAGAAGAATATGTAAATTTTCTCAACTATATGTGCATGAATCCTTTAAGCAAGGATCCTATTTCTAAATATCTAAAAAATTTCTTTTCTCTATGGAAGACTTTCCCTATGGAAGACTATTAACACTCTATTATTTACCGCATAAACCTAAACGTCCATATGCTAAAATAAAGAACTAAATATCGGTTATCATTTAGTTTTAACTTTTACTGCTCCATTAAATCTTTTTCTATGAATATGATGATATCTGTTTTGAAGATTGACCTATAATCAATAGGTATATTTTTAGATTTTATTATTCGGGTATCCCAATAAATCTGATTCTAAGGGTACTAAGGAATTAAGCCCTTATGGGTGAATGAAGTGCGGATGGGGGTTCTTAATACAGCATTGAGACAGCGCAAGTGCTTGGAAATCCAGGTTGGCACTGGAAGCCGTGATCGAAACTACCTTCACGGACTATTACGAATACTTCGACTCGAGCCGCGTCGTTAAACATTATATCACTAAGCCAAGATGTAAAATAAGAAAAAAAAGGGAACAGGGGAGGATCTGGCGATATCGCCCTACCCCTCCCCCTCCTCTGTCCTCACCAGTAGGCCTTTTCTTTCCCAACTCTCCCACTCCCTTCCCCTCCTCCTCCCACTCATTATCCCCACCCCACCCACCCACTCCACCTCCTCTTCATCCACCTGTTTCCACACTTCACTCCCATCTACTTCTCGCATCAAATCTCTCTCTCTCTCTCCTCGTCCACACAGCTCCCCTACCAGGTCCGTTTCCATTCCGGGGGGACCTCTTATATCCTCCTCCTCCTCTCCGACCCTCTCACCCTCCCACACCACTTAACTCTCTGCCCACGCTCACCGAGTTGGCAAGGGTTTTCCGAAGCTGTGCTCGCTGTGGGGGTGGAGAGGAGAGGCGCGAGGCTTGCGGGGGAGAGGACGGGGGTTGGAGAGAGTTTCAAATCTCCACTCTCGCCTTCTCCTCTTCCAACTTTCCACGCTCCCTTATTCCTCCCTTGTACTCCGCTCTTTCCATTTTCTCCTCTCGCCCATCCCTTAAGTCCTTCCTTCCTCCTTCGGGAGTTACGTACAGTTTGCATAACACGACGTCCTTTGATAATAGCGTGAATCCAACAATGTCCGTGCCGAGATTATGTTCAACACAAAAATGCGTACCCGAAAATGTTACTGTCCACCATCCATTACTCTTGTGATAATATTGATACGTTACCTACTCGACCAGTGGGGTTGGAGATTCATAAAATATTTTACTAAAGAGTCTGTACGTCTTAATCTCCTCTCTATATCTATCTGGGAGTTAATGTTTTAGATTGAAATAAGTTTTGAACATTTTTTAAATAGTGAATCAAATTTATTACAGGAATTAACGGATATTAGCGTAATTTAATCCCGTGAAGGAGAATTTGCCCTCCTCGTCAGTGGATAGAGTGTGGCGCTGCTGACCGGTGATATTTGGGAGTGACTTGTGGATCTATACAGGTAAATATAAGATGATGGTTGGCAGCACCAGAATGGCGCTTCGTCTTTAGCGGGGAAATCGATAGATGATGAGTATATGAATCGAAAGCATGCATATATATGTAAATGCATGCATGATACATATATATTTAAATATATACATTCATGCATGATGTCTATATATATTTAAATAAATATGTATCCTTAACCTACCAGTTTCTTTTCAATTACTTAGTCATGTTCTCATTGAAATTAGTTTTTTCTTAGCGGTGCTAACAGAAGGCGAATTGTCTCAACAATTTAATAGATAGATACATACCACCACCAAAATTAATCCGTAAAATTATAACGTCTTATTCAATTTTAAAAATTCTTTCGTTCAATCCAATATGCCAACGATCCATATTGCTCTGCTCATATATGCTATATGGCATGCTCATATTGCTCTATGGAGTGGATGGAATAAAGAAAGTTAAAGGACCTAAGCAATTTCCTGTGAGGAAATGAATGAGCTGAGTGAAAGGCAATCAGAGAAAGGAAAGGCAACAAAGAAGTGGTGATGTGTCAGACGCTTTTGAAGTTAATGATTTTCCTTGAATCCGGAATCGGAAAATACGTATCAATTTCACGATCCATCCTCTCATACATGATAGTCAATGGATGCTGCAGATATCTCAGCAATCAGCGTAATATTTTAATTTCAAGAATGCATCTGTCAGTGATACAGCCTGGACTTAATAACCGCATTATTTAGCCTAATGACTAATTTGCAAAATATTGTAATCCAAATATTGTCTAGTATGTGTGAAAATGGATTCTATGCATTACATTTCTATAAATATCTGTTCATGTGACGTTCATTTCTTTAAATATATGACGGAGTCATATATTTAAAGAAATGAACGTCAAATGTGATTTGATAATTATGTGAAAAACAATGGCGTTGATTGTGTAAAATAGGTTGGGATAACTACTAAGCGTTTTGGTTTAGTTAAAATTTAAGTTAAAAAGGGTGAATAAAACAGGTAATACCTACCTTAGCCAGAAATTAGCCAATCTTCACGTAATAGAGTTTTTGTTCTTAATATATTTTTATATCAGGTCACATAGGTGGAATGCTTCTGGGGAAATACCTTAGTGCGAGAATAAGATCCTAATAACCTTAGAATGACTCTCCAAAATATTTTTTACCTACCACTATACTAATCCAAGAAACCTTAGAATAAAACTATTTCGTTTCTCGGATTTTTACGACTGATGAGGAACTACATTACGGTAAATAGATATCGCAAAAGGAAGAGGGACTAAGTGGCAACGATCACATAGTGCATAGTTTGACAAATATGCTTGAAATAATACCTATAATATGACTGCACATAATATTTCAAAAGTTGACAATTATAATATTTCATTTCATAACAGACAAAAGTAGGAAAATAATGATGTAAGTGGTACAGAAATTTTGCCAAGCCTTTTTTACAACTATGAGAATAGGATGAAATAAGATAGGGAAAAAATACATGACCCATTGGCGTAGAATGTTTATAGTTTACTGTATGAAACAATGATCATAAGTAATAAAAACACTGAAATTAATCTTACACACTAAAATTAAGCTTACACACCAAAATTAATTATTGTAGTCCTGTCAGCAATTACAGAACAACCCCAAATACACATATCCTCATATCTTTGATCCCTGCTAAACCAATTTCACACGTGACTTTTCAATTGTTGTGAAAATTCTATAACGTTTGTATGTTTAACCAATTACCCTGATTCAATTGCTAATTCATGAAATTTAAATTGATAACCTCAGGTTAGTAGAGGAAGAGATCATGACGCAGGTTCATTCGTGCCTGCTAAAATTGGAATCTCAGGAGATGTAAAAATAGAGACTACTGCATATATATTGCTGATATTTGCAAAGAAAGATAAATTTGAAATAAAGATGAACTGGAAGACTAGAGTTCGGATAAGGCGTGTGGATACTTGTCTCATTCCCATGGTGACAAGAGAAAAAGAGACTGGCGGCATAAAATTGGGTTGAAATGGAGGAAAACGTGATTGAGTTGGTGTGAAGTCTAGAGTACGGACTTCCGATTCCAAAGGTCCGAGTTCGAATGCTAGATGAGGTACAGATTTTTCAGTATTATACCAGTCCCCTCTTGGGCATATTGTGGAGAGCATTTTAATCTCAGTATTACATCTCTTGGATTGGACGTCAAATTATGGACCATTTTGGCACCTTTCGATAAAAGTAGGCTGATGCCGATGCCGGGTTTGGCTCCGCCCTTTATCTGAAAAATTCCTACCTTTAACCTATAGCTCACGTCTCTTAAATGGCAAAATGGTATGATTCATTGGTCTCCTTCCCAAAATGACTAAATAACATGGAGGAAAACATAGAAAAGAGATGTCGGAGGTTAGGCTACCGTATTTTCTCATCAATATTTCCTTCATCAAGGAGATGAACGGTGCTAGTTTTGGTGTCGCCGGACTGCCGTCGCACACGTTTCCCTCTCACCGATCTTCAACCGCGATCCAAAAATGGCGTATTCCGTAGTGGAAAACCTGAGGGTGGGTGTAGGCGGAGGCTCAGCGAGGCGTGGGTGACTGAGGAGTTTTCGGTGGAGGTGTTCAAGAAGGTTGAAGAAGGAGAATGGCGGACATAAAAGGGGAAGGGTGTGGGAGGGAGGGGATCCGTATAGGAGGAGGATAAGGGGTTCGCCCACGCACCGGCGTGAGAAAGCGTCACCTCATCGCTCCGGGGGAAGGTGCGGTGACCCACCCATCTACCCTCCCCCTTGAGCACTAAATTTGTGCACCCACCCACACCCTTTAGGCAGACCCTTCTGCTTGCTGTCCGTGAGGCAACCCCATACGATCCCCCGACCGCTGGCGTATGAAAACGAGCACGCCTCATTGAGCTGGTAGAGAAGGTGCCTGCTCGAGGAAATCCCGCACATGCGTCCACGCGAGTAGGTTGGCGCCTACGTCTAAACCACCGGCGGAGACCAAAATGGTGAGCGCCACGACTGGTATCAATGCACTGCGTTCAGCGTCCCATACGAACAGTAGTTAAGCCCAAGACACACGATCAGGTTACGCTCCGAGAACTTGTTCCCAAGTCGAATCTGTTCGTATGTCGAATAAAGTTGGATCAGGCAACCGAGATTGTTAATGCTCATGTGGTGGTAGACCGCGCAACTTTTTCAGGTACACACGAATAATAATAATGGGTTAGATGGAAGAGGGGGCTTTTATTCTCGATCTCACCCCAATAAAGACGTTTATCCATCTATCTAATACCCGGGATGTGACAACATTTATAGAAAGTTAAATGTCAGTATCTGTCCTTTTGTCAGATGGAATTCCTTCGTTCGGTAGATTTAAAAAAGTTTTGGCCGGGTGTATTTAGGTAAATGATGGGTATTAGACAGTTGTAAGTCATATTAATTCTTAGTATCCGGTGTATCTCGGAAGCTCGTAAGTGGCCATAGTGAAAGTCCGGGATGCTCGTGGAGTAAATAAAATGTATGGAGATTTACAATGCATGAAATTGAGTTCCTAATATTTTAATAAGTACCTATTATAATTTCCACTAAATATGGAAGATTAGTAAGAGATTGCATCACTCCAAATCATGATTAAATTTTAAAGTCTTTGTGGATTATCAAGTCTTTGTCGATTATCCTCTTCATCAACAGTACATCTATGTAACACCCTGCGAGCCACCACGAGGGTTTGTGGTAGCGGGGAAGTTCACCAAACATGCACTATTGACATGCAACTAGGCTACTGTATGGAAATATGCCAGATAATATGGTAAAATGTAGCTATGTAGCTAGTATCAATATAGTAATAAAAGAAATGGCTGTTAATACATGCATCATGCACTACAGACTACTCTAAAATATTTCACCTACCTGTCCCCTTTCTATATCTATTATGCTCTCTTATGGTATGCGGGAAAAGTGACATTTTACGTAAATCTATCCGTACGACAATCCATCTCTTTAATTTTGTAAATATGATCAAACTTAGCATAATACGTATGGGTTCTTAATAATATTTAACGCCATCTGTAAACGAATCAGCTTCAAGTCAGTAGTAACTAATCTTAATGCATCTTTCGTCTATTATATCCGTGCCCAAATGGAGTTAAAAATATACGAAACTCTAATTTTTATACTAATTTGGTTGTTTATAATGGAAGAGTGTTTAAATGAAATAAATAAACATTAATATAAATATTCCACTATCCCAAATTACTTGTTAGGTTTTACGAGAAATACGGAGGTAATTAATTGTGAACATGCATTTTGTACGTCCAGTTGCGTGAAATGAAATGTGAGCATACTGAATACATTTAATTTCTCCATTCGTCACACTGAGAAAAAAATTAAAGTTCATGCTAGACACATTTAATACTTTTAGGTAAATTTATGACGCGTATCACTTTATTTCAGACGTGGCTAATGACTGTTTGAAGAAATCCAGTATAGTTGTGACGAGACAGCATCGTCTGTTGGTTTAAACTTCCTTCATGTCGTTCGTTTGGCGGAATATCCAGAAGGGAAAATTTCCTATCCGGCAGAAGCGCATGCCCCCAGAGGAAGCATATTTTTGCAACCTGTCACCGAATGTATTTCCATGAGCGCTCTACTCTTGGAATTTTAGTGCCGAAGAAATTTACAGACCTCTTCCCCGATGACTTAGACGTTCAAAGAAGTAAACCAGATGATCAAACTTGAATCCGAACCTGAAAGTCGACTTTGCATATATTAAACATATTTCTCCTCGTTTTACCTCTATGCTCTTCATAACGAGAGGGAATTGAAGTGCCGAACGGTTTT
The DNA here is from genome assembly GCA_933228895.1 of Platycnemis pennipes. Classification (NCBI taxonomy): domain Eukaryota; kingdom Metazoa; phylum Arthropoda; class Insecta; order Odonata; family Platycnemididae; genus Platycnemis; species Platycnemis pennipes. The sequence goes on from OW121851.1 coordinate 107,876,979, forward strand.
ATTTTCGATATAAAATCCAATTTCGAGTCAATTCAATGAAATTTTCCAGTTTTACTGCGGAAGATCTCCTAAAAGTGCGTTTATTTGCATTCCTTTCATCATGGATGCAGTCTAACCAGTCTGCGACTTGAGTCGCGCGGCCATGTTACGGTGAACACGAATTGTTTTATCACTTTTTTATGCAAAACGCCTCCGTAAAACTTTCCTCTTGGTGCCTAGTAATGAAATGGTCAAGATACTGAGAGCTTTCGGAGTCAATGGATATAACTTTTTCTGCAGAATGTGAAGTCACACAAAATACATGACAAATTTAGTTTTCTCATCTTGTTTTTTTTTGCTTATGATAAACATTGATTCACCATATGGATGAAAGAGTTTTTGTATGATTCTTCGGGCTCAATCTCATAAAAATCTTCTAACCAGGTTTCCTGTCTTAAGTAATACCTGCCATTTCAAAACAATAAGCAATAAATGTAAATTACGATAGGTGTTACATTTTAGATATGTTTACTGTCAAATCATCATAATCGTGATGCACTAATAGCAATGCCCTTTAGATTGGGGAATCGGTATCATCTATCCTCCCTGGTAATCATTTTATACTTATCATTGTAAATCGTTGTATTCTTCCACTATCAGTCTCCGTTATCAAATAATATAGAGTGATGAATTGTTATAAGCATTTGAACGGAATTGATTATATTTTAATGGAAATAAAAAATTGTTTATGACGTTATGATTTTCTATGTGTTGCTTCGAGTTCCAGGAAATATTCCTTTAATGTATATTCTCTGCCAACAGAAATAAGCATCTGCTGTTTTTCTGCCTTTTCAACATAGAATTTACATGCCCAGAGGCTAGCAAAAAACTCAAGCGTAAGATATCAACTGGTTTGTTAGAAGAACTTTCTTTGGTCTCCCAAATGGGGATATGCACTGCATATCCCCATTTGGGATCCCCATAGGGCGGATCGGAAAAATCGATTTTTCGCGGAGAAACTTGGCCCTCTGGAAAAAGTTGTCAAAGTGACTCAAAATGAGGCCAGAAAAATTTGGGACCTCTAGGTCAACCCTAGACCCTCGCGCCGTGGCCATTTATGGCGATGGGGGCTGAAAATGGAAAAAGTCATGTTTTTAAATCGGTTTCCCATGGAATTTGTCGAGTTGCGGCCCTTTAGGGCAAAAATTTCGTCCATTTGTACGTATCTGTAGCCGTTAAGCCACAAATCGTCTATTTTGAGTGCGCGGCCGCGCGTAATATGCACCGCCCACGCAGCGTCGCGGCGCTACGCTCCGAAGGCCGCTCGAGCGTCTCCCGTCGGCTCGCGCCTCCTGCCCGGTCGCCGCGAACGCAGCAAAACTCATCACGGATGCGTCTTCCGTCGTTGATCTCATTAATATTAGATAATTAAACAATTTCCAGGTAATAACAATTACGGAAGAACTGTATGAAAGTAATATAACCCTACATACTAAACCGTTTTTCCTGTCCCGTCCACATAAACGAATTGACAGTACTAACTTTTAAAGAAGTGATAAAATATTTTTTTTATGTTCGCGACGTATTGATACAAAAGCGCAGGAAGGGAGCCTACGGTTTATCAAGTAGTCTGGTGGCGTAAAAAGTGTTCGAACTTTTGAGACGCACCTCTATTCCAATCATTCCGAAACATGGTGTGATTAAAATGATTATACGGTACCATATGACGTACTACGGCTTAAGAAAATATGCAAGCAAGCCTACGAAAGGTGCCAAATCGATAACAAATTAATATATTTTTAAATGAATCCCAGAAACTATGTGATATTTGTGCGTTTCAGTGCTAAAGAATTAACGAGTGTAAATTTAGAAAGAGGATACAGTTCTCCCATATGAAGCGGCATTTTTGAGGGAGCAAAGGACAAAACGAAAGATGGTATCCGGTGAATTGGATGCCTCAGTAATTCGACGATTAAAGAAAAACCTCAGAAGAGGATCGTCGGAGAGCGTCGACTCAAAATCTTTCATTCTTTAAGAGGTAAAAAGTGAGCATCAAGAATTTTTTTCCGCCACATCTCGAGAAAACTCAACCGACGAGGAACCAACCGACTTGGACCTCAACGTTCCTAATACGATTAGGAATGAAAATTAACCTGGACCTCCTTCGGGGCAAAGGCGTCTTCAATTGTCAACTGTGGCGGAGGTATGTGCTAGTTTTGGTGACTTGTCCCTCAGAGCAGCAGCAATTATCGTCAGCGCAACTGTATCCGACGCAAAGCTCAAAACTCCGGAAGACACGTGATAGGTAGTGGACCGGCATTACTTACGAAGACAGAAAAAGAAGACGCTAGATTCAGTAAAAGCAAAGACAGATAAATAAAAAAAATACAATTGAAGGTCTGTATTTTGACGGCAGAGGGGATGAAACAAACTGCAGAAAATAGGCAAGAGGACTTACCTATCTAAGGTTAGGGAGGGACATGTCGTGTTAGTTGGAGCCTGGCTCCCAATTTTTCGGTTTTGTCTCCCCCATAGGAGGATTTGCAAGAAACATCATATCTGCATTTTCTTGATTTTTTGCGAAAGAAAATATTGAACTTTCAAATTTAAAAGTGATTGGATGCGATGGCACCAAAGTGAATACATGTCAGGAAGGTGGCGTCATCCGTTTTCTGGAAGCAAAACTCCGACGTCCCTTATAGTGGTCTATTTGCCAATTTCACTTGATTGACTTAACACTGCGGCAGTTGGTAGAAACATTATACGGGCAAACTAAGGGTCCAAATTTGTTGCAAGACCTATTGTCTCCACCCTTCAAGACTGCCACACTCTTGATATCATACGATTCGAGCCAGTTCCAACAAAATTGTCCCACGAAGAAGACTTGAGATTGCTTAGCAGTGACCGGCAGTATCTTCGGAAAATTTATAATGCTGTGGCCAAAGGATTTCGCTCGGAAAATTTGGTCAGATGAACTCCAAAAAATGTGGCTCATTCTCGTTAGCTCACTACGGCCAGCCGACAACTGAGGCTATAAGTGTCCACTAAAATTCATGCGCTAATTTATAAAATCTAGTGTCATTCAAAAAGTAAGCACCTGTCTGATTTTCAGTGAAAAAAACACTGTATACACGCTGGTGCTGTAAATTTATGGAAATTGTTAAATTGATCAAGATATCTACCAGTAGATTTAAAAGAGTCATTAATCCTGTTATTCAGAGAAATAGTTTTTTCGGGCACTCAGAAAATTCACTCCTCCCGATGATTGCTGACAATGGAGAGGAAGTGTAAGGGATTCGTGGAAAATAATCTTAAGAGGCATGAAGAAATACGCGTGCGACGAAAATCCAAGAACTTTTGAGTTAACAGATTTTAAATTTGATGTAGAAGACTACAAGCTGATGATAAAATGGGACGAGAACACCGACTCGTGCTCTATCGCATCTCACAACTAAGAAAGTCGATAATTATTTGAGTAATGCTCAACTGTGGAACGCAATTGTCCTTGTCACACGCAAGCTTTTGAAATATTTGTAAAAGAGGTAACCCAAGCTTCATTGGCATACGCAACAACGACAGACAATAAGAAATACAGAAAATACTAGAAAGCAGAACCAAAATGCCAACCTTTAAAACCTAGTCTCAGTTCATGCTGTGATAGAGTAAGTTTTACATTTATCTGCTCGACTTCAAAAATAAAAAAAATCGATAATGACCTTTAGTGTTCAATGAAAATAAAGTTTAAAGACGAATACTTGCACACAGATAAACCGACTGGTACTAAAAATGATCACTTTCTTATTTTTTCGATAGCATATAATCTGATAAAGCAAATGCGTTCCTCTATTCTATGAGTGGGTGTGTGGGCGGGGGAGTTCATAGTGCAGGTACCTCAACGTGGTGAGCTCTGGTAACTACTTTAATTATTTTTGCATTCTTTCTCCATACTGAAAATTAATAGTAAAAGTAGGCTAAAAATCGAGGAGTGTTCCTTAACTCCCTGAATGATGACGGTGTGTTATATTTCTTTCATACAGTTCTTCCGTAATTGTTATTACCTGGAAATTGTTTAATTATCTAATATTAATGAGATCAACGACGGAAGACGCATCCGTGATGAGTTTTGCTGCGTTCGCGGCGACCGGGCAGGAGGCGCGAGCCGACGGGAGACGCTCGAGCGGCCTTCGGAGCGTAGCGCCGCGACGCTGCGTGGGCGGTGCATATTACGCGCGGCCGCGCACTCAAAATAGACGATTTGTGGCTTAACGGCTACAGATACGTACAAATGGACGAAATTTTTGCCCTAAAGGGCCGCAACTCGACAAATTCCATGGGAAACCGATTTAAAAACATGACTTTTTCCATTTTCAGCCCCCATCGCCATAAATGGCCACGGCGCGAGGGTCTAGGGTTGACCTAGAGGTCCCAAATTTTTCTGGCCTCATTTTGAGTCACTTTGACAACTTTTTCCAGAGGGCCAAGTTTCTCCGCGAAAAATCGATTTTTCCGATCCGCCCTAATATGCAGCCCATCTATGCGTATTTTATTGCTACAATAGATTTTGTATTGGACCAGCAATGAATTACCAAATGCATTATGCACTTGAATATAGCAATCATTTTAATATTTATTCTCCTCTGTAAGGGCGTGTGTCAGATTTCCTTGGTTTACATCCTTTGTAGATGGAGAACGGGAGAAAAGTTTTTTAGAAATTAATAATTAAGCGTGATTATTTGTTTGAATTTTTGTCTAATATTATGCGTGGGAAAAACGAATTCCTCTATCCCTTGGTCTGATAGTTGAAATCTCTTAATGTTTCACTTCTGTTTGTACCGCTCTGCTGTTAGTATGAGGAAGGGAATAGGTATGCTATGTCGGCCCTATACTAGTGTGCTTGGAATTTTTCAATTTGTCTTAATGTTGCGAAATACTACCAAGGGTCTATGGCTTTCCAAGCATTTCCTTCCAATCTTCAAGTGACATTTCGTGAATTCATATCAATTTGTAACCAATCCCGTATCTTTTCTGAAGATTTTATGCTGTTGTAGTACATAAAATCATGGGAAGCCATGTAGGATAGGCGAGTAAGGGAATCGACATAGGATTATTTCATGGAACTCATTACTCGTCTCTGGTTTTCCAGTCTTTTCCCGCACTTAAAGTGGCTTCAGTTCGAGGGGAAAGATACAAGTAGAGAAAAGAAGGGTAGAGGAAAACCCGACGTCGGTATCGGGCACGGGCGGTGTACAAAACTCGAGGGGCTCTCCGCAGAGAAATCAAGTAGTGACGGGTGTAACAATGGAAAATCTTTGCGATTGCTGGGATTTGAATCGGGGATCTCGGTGCGGAAAGCCAGTACACTAACGTACACACCGGCCCGATCCCCGTCTAATTCAGTTACCGAGTTATATCTTTATTTGTTGTGTCAACGAATAATGTTGTGTCCAAATTACTCGATGGATACTCCGGACATGAGTCCCCCAAGATATTTCGGAAGCTGGTGCGATGACTAGATATTTAACTTCCCTAATATTAACATCAGAATTAGTAAAAATTATAGTTTTTGTAGCTTTTATGCTTCAGAAAAGGGAAAAAATCCATGAAGAATATATGAAAACACGAAACTCTTTTACCACAAGGAATGAAATCACCCTCTGAAGCAGTTGTTAGGAAGTTCAAAAATTCGTTCTCATATGAAATCAGGTTTGATTCAAGCAATCTAATTGATTGACATAAAAATACCATCAAAGTTATTAGATGAACCTATTCAGGTTTCTTACCGCAAAGAAAATTTATGGGCACAACTCGATTACAATCCCTATAAAGGATGTTTTCAGCCCTCGAAACATATTACGGCGAATTTTATTTTAAGATTTTTATCTATAGCTCGTGTGAAAATGTTTCAGTGCACACCAAACTTTATGCGCAGTTCTTTTTTACGACGTTGATCTTCATTTCACACCATTGCAGATGATGAGGGCGTTGCTCCAGTTGTGTCATATTTTAAGAGGACAAGGGAAAGATGGAAATCCCATGAACTAGTGAGTGTCTCAGTATATTGTTGTCATACCTTGGAGTTTTTGGTAGGCGTACGAGTAATACACGAGCGGTAACAGGGTTTTATGTTGGGTAGGTCATTAATTTTCCGTTCTTGGGTCGTGGTTTCAAATTTATAGGCGAGAAAATCCGTTTTTTATTCCTTCAAATGCTAAAAGCTTTGGATATGCTTTGAAATTATTTTTAGAATAGTAAATCGTAACTTGCCCAGAAAAGGCAACCAGATAAATTTGTTTTTATAGCTGGGTTGTCACAATATTGCTGTACGCTCACGTGGAATCTAGTTTACGTCCCTTTGCGTGGACCTGCGATATAGATTACGGAGACTGTGGAACCAAATAACAACGCTTACTACTTAGGCGTGGTCGTGAAAAATATATTGCGTTATTTTCGTATAAAACCTGTGGGCATCTGTAAAAAAAGCTGGAACACCACTGTACTTCAAGGTCTTTTGTCAAACCGATTTTGCTCTAAATGCCGCTAAAGAAATTTAAAGTTCAAGGGTCTTTTATGTCAAAGGTCCTGTGGGTAAAATTGTGTATCTGATGCTCGGGTTCCGTTTAAGATTGGACTAAATATAAGGAGCGTCAACTGTGATAATCAAACGTGAAGGATAAAGAATATTGATACTATGTACACCGTTTTGGTTGGAAGCCAGCATTTGTGCGTGTAGGTTATTTTATTGCTTTGAATGTGAAAATTACAATTGATATGAAGCCATTACAAATTCATATAATTAATATCATTGTTTTAGCATCAAGGAGATTAGGGACAATCGCACTACACTTTGAGAATGACATTGATGACATTGATTTTTATCCAATAATAATCCGTGGACGCTCGGTAAACCAAAAAGAATTTTTGAATCAATGTTAAATAATGTGCATAGACTACATCAACGTTTTTGTGCTTCAACAGGTTGCACCCCTCCTTTTCAAGGGCATATGTGCCTCTCTCGTGCCAGATGGCCTGCGATTCCCTCTCCTTCACTGCGGTTGCATCAGTGAGTTTCGGTATGGTCATTCTTAAGAGCAAGTTTTGGGCAGGAATTTTAAATTAATTCTTTTGTCCACGTTCGACCCCAAATTTAAACGGTCACGTCCACTGTCCACGCTGCAAGTGACCCACCGTTGACTGGGAAGAAGGCCGGCCATTGGTTTGAATCTGGTCAACTTTGGTATAAGCTGGTCGAGGTCCTGCTAGTTTCTCATACTTATTTTTTTTTAATGGTGTAGTTTGAAGCCTCTTTTGCAATCAAAATAATTAAATTGGTTATAATTGATATTCATTATTTTGCTGATCCTTAGTTGCAATAATTAAAAAAAATAGAGGGATAAATTAATTGTTCGTCACAATCATGATCATCATCCAATTCTACTAAAGATGGTAAACCATTGCTTGTGTTAAAGGTACTATATTCTCTGGCGAAGGGTAATTTTATATGACCAGAGAGCATGAACATGATTTTTTCTTTGAGCATTAGCCATTGATTCCTTGTTACTCTAATACATTCCATGTCGTGCACAGTGATGTTTAAAATGCAACTACTGTCGTAATTAGAACTAGTTGGATGATATTGCGGAAATATTTAATGTAGACCTTACTTTAACCCCTTAAACAACTCCTATTAAGTTAGTAAAAAGTGTAAATATATCATTGTGCTCTTTATTGGCATATATTCCATTAAATTCCTTGTTACTGTAATACACTCCATGTCGTGCACAGTAATGTTTAAAATGCAACTACTGTCGTAATTAGAACTAGTTGGATGATATTGCGGAAATATTTAATGTAGACCTTACTTTAACCCCTTAAACAACTCCTAATAAGTTAGTAAAAAGTGTAAATATATCGTTGTGCTCTTTGGTGGCATACATTCCATTTTTAATGAATGCTTTGGAAAGTTAAAATCCACAAGTGTTAAAATCGTCATAAAAGGATGAAGTCCTTCGGGGGAATTAGTGAATTAGACCTGTTTGAATCACAGAAACAATGAAAAGCAGGCTTGCGAGGCTTGCTATGGACCATCAACCGATCAATTTTCAATGGATGGACATGCCTCTGATAATTCGTTTCATGAAGAGAAGTACCCAGTACGCTTAAAACTAGGGATCTATCTCCTAGTAATCGAATGTCAAATTGTTTTGTATTACAGCTAATAAAGGGGAAGGGAGGGTGGTTTTTCAGTCACTACCCGGTTGCTCTCACATGCAAGGGACATTCTTAATAGAATTGTACGTAAATGAAGAAATATTTTCTGCATACGGAGGTATGTTGAAGCATAACAAAATGCTAGGGACCACGGGAAAAGTGGTACCAAATATGAACAAAGCATTTGTAAATGGATCAGGGGTTACAATGGTTTGGAAACTCACGTATTTTCTGATCCTGAAGCAAATCAAGTATTACTGAAATTTATGTGATCTGAGGAACTGATTTTTTCGTGATATGTACTGCAATTATGAATGCATGGTGACAGAGCGTTATCATTTGGACGGAGAATGGGGCAGTGTAAAGCTCTCGCTGGTTAATCGCATGGTCACGAGATCACAGTTCTTCTTGTCTATGTTTAGTGAAGAGAATTTAGATATCTCGTCTTGATTATTGTGAACACCCAAATTTACACCATTGCTTGCAACTTACTTGCTGTAGGCTTTCATTTGTATACAATAGAATTTGAAAGGAACATTCACGCCATTGCCTCAATGAATGGATCGTATTTCACTAGATAAAAAAACCTCTACTCTCATTTGCCACGATGCTGTTATTCCGTGCATGATCGTCTATACGTTTGCCATAGTGCCCCAGATTCATGCTCGCGGAAATGAAGGAAACTGCATCCCGTTCTTGGTTTAAAAAGAGAAGCTTGGAGGCGGGTACAGGACGGTTCCGGTTTGGTCTTTTACCTGTTGCCTGATCCATCTCCGTTCTTCCTTTCATAAGCGCTCCCTCTAGTTCTCCCCCACCCTCCCTCTGCCTCTTTTGTCTGCTTCACCAACTCCCTTCTTCCCCTTGAAGCGTCTGATGGTGCGCGCGGGAAAAGGGCCGGCCAGTGGGAAGGCAAGGATACCATCATCCCCTTTCATCCCTACTCTCCTTTCCACCTCACCCTCCCTCCCGACGTTTTGCGTAACGGCTTCCTGCGTAGAAAGCAAGCACGTGCCGTGTGCTCTTCAGGGTAGGGAACTTCACCCTCCATCGCGCCGCCGACGGCCCACACTTCTATCCTCCTCCCAGGCCTTTTCTTTATTATCGATGGTTCCTTTTCTGAAAGGAACTCTCTCACTGACGCATCCGGATAAGTACGAGGGGGAACACACCTTCGAAAACCTCACCCAACCGTCCTTCCTATCCGAACGTTACACGGGTCGTTTTTTTTTTAAATCCTTCATTCCCTTTGTGCTTCAGGGAGCTAGGGTAGTTGCAGAGGAAGAGAGGGTGGAAGGATCAAGGGGAAAAGATACTCAGTTTAAAGGGCGTTGGTGGCCGGTTAGGAATTCGAGGAAGGAGACGATATTTCGCAGGGTCTAGGTGTCATTGCTAAGCTAATTTCTTGTGCTAATGCAGATGCAGAATTATCAACATCAACAGCTTGAGAAGTATGTAAACACTTCCCACTCTTTTTGAAGATATTTGTTTACGACTACGTTTTGCTACGCTGTAATTACACCTAATTAGCGTAACTATTCGTAAATAAATACATTGTCAAAAAGAGTGGAATATTAATGTCTCTCCAACTTTTCCATTGAGCCTCCACAAAGCATCGGCCTCATCCACAAAGAACAGCATTCCACATGTTTAGATAATGACTGCTGCTCAGAGTAACTAACAACTAATCACATTAAACAATCGCGTTAGTACTATATTATAAAAAAACAAATGCCTTCGTGCCTCAAGAATTTATTTTTGTTTCCTAAATAGACATGACTTGTGAGCAGTCGTTGGTCATTTGTCTTGAAAGTAATGGACAATACCTCATCATTATTCAAGATAAGAAGGAATCTCTTCACGTAATACATTGCAAGCCACTGCAAGGGTTTGTGGCAAGGAGTGAACCACGCATTAATATAATGAAATCAGAGGTTTTGTTAGTTACTGCATTGCGGGTAAAAATTCTGTGCTACATCGAATTCACGTTCTAGAAATCTAGATCACCTAACTTTTGTTTTCCCAGGTGCCTTATCTGATCAATTACTAATCTGTGGCTATAGCCTGATCCTGTACTTAGAGGTGCATCAGACGGGAAATAATTGTATAAGAAAGAAGGGAAAGGTAGAGAGGAGATAGTAGTCTCAACTTAGTCTAAACCTCTCCGTCTTACTTTTAACCTCCCATAATTTTTTTGTACCTACCGTAGAACGCTGAAGTTTATAATGCATTTTCAGTATCTACAGAGAACGTGCCTGCCTTAATTTTATGCAGGTGATTTATTATGCACTTCAACCAACAACTTGACTGTGATTCTCAATCTAATTCTTATAATTTCGATGTATTGCCTTTTGTTACATACACTATTGCTAAAACTTCTTACAAATCCCGCAGGTCATTCATGTGGTGATTGTATTTATAATGGAAATTTGCTGGAATATCACCACCAAATTTTGAACTTAAATTATTTTCAGAGGCATGCGCGTTTTGACATCGCGAATGATTTTACCAATATTATCTCGGAGACTTATAAAAAAGCAGTCAAGTTCTTCCGCTATACTCTATTCGTGAAAAGTTTGAATAAGGTTAAGCGTCTAGGTTTCTCAGAAATAAATTCCATCTCGTCCGTAATAATGATGTTATCTACTTCAGGGATGTTTTGCTTGTGCATGACATGTTTAACTCCATCTATGGATACAAAACAAAACTGTTGATAAGCCATCTGCTTGCACAAAATAAAATTCAGAATAGCATAGGGCGTGCCTACGAAGATGCAGTGCGTAGGTATAAATATTAGGTAGGTATGAAATTAATTTCTTTACCATCGTAAGAGATTATTAACGGAGATACGAAGTGTCAACTTCTCTCCCTATGTTATATGAAACATTTTAGTTGCGTATTATACTTCCTGGAATAATGAAAGATAAGATTATAGATATCTCAGAATATGCACGCCGAGCAGGTTCTTGATTGATTTGACCACACATTTACCGAATTTGCATTGCAGATGAGCTGGATGAGAACTTGGGTGATGGCGTGGGGAAGAATGAATGCTCAGATTGAATTACACAGGGGGCGGGGGTTGGGAATAATGCATTATATCAACGGTCTGCCTGCATCTTTCCTGCTCCTGCGTTGCACATCCCCTTGAGCAAAAAGATGGAAATGATAAAGAGGACACCCTGGGAAACCTCTGGGTAGTTTCATGAGAAGTAGGTGGTATTCACCTTAAGTAAACCTGAGGTTAAATTATATATTTATACATTTCTTGCAACATCAACTTATATTAAATAACAAGTAAATCTGAGTAAAAATTGCGCGAATTCATCCTTTCTTCTTCTAAAAAAACATATAGTCTTTTGTTGGATTTATGAAATGCATTAGGGAACGTGCAGAAAATTTACAATGCATTCATTAGTTATTTATTTGCACAATTAAATGCAACATATGTCTCCTATCATTCACATTCGTTTCTTCTTCATTTTTTATTTTCGTTTTCACAGACATTTAAGTATACGTTGTCAGAAGTGAATAAATAATCCTATATTCCTATATCCTATACATAGCTATATTGCTATGTATTAGTTGAGAAAAAGGAATGTTGACAGTAAAAATAATCTTTAGTATTGTGTAAGATTTACACGTAAGATTTTGGTGCAATTATCAGATTTTATTTTGCGGCACATCAAAAGTTTCACTCTAGAAGATTACCAAGATTCCTAGTAAACACTTCTTTTTCTTCATAAATAAAATTAATTACTCGTGATAGTTAAACTGTTTTTGAAATGAAAACAAAATTTAAAACAACTATTACGAACAGCAAGACAACAATTGACATGAGCGTTGAGCAGTGACGTGATTAAAAGGCTGCTGAAAAGTTCGAGATGAAGTGTGACAAGGCATGGTGCCTGAACATCAACTTTAAGGGAAGGAGGTATCAACAGTTTGACACTTGGGAGTGGAGAAGGAAGGAATGTAAGATGCGTGAAGTCTTACGGAAGAAAGTCGATCGAGCAAATTAGAAGAAGGCAGAGTGAGTGAATGGAACGGGGAATGAGGGGTGAATCTCCTTTCTCTTTGTGAATACACCAATTCACTTAATACCACTCCGAGTCGATTATCCATCGAAAAAGTGTTTCTTTTGCATGCAGCGTAAGTTACATATAATGTACCTACTTCATCGATCTTAGCCATAAAGGTGCATGGTTTAGCGTTGAATTCTATTATGGTCCCATTCTCTTATGCCATAGTGCTGCTATCGAAGTTCCTCGATCACATGATGCCCTTTCCAAATTCCAATGGCAAGGACTCTGCCATTTCTATTTTTTTCTGATTATCGTTGAAATGTACCCATTGATCTGGAACAAGTGCTCTGATTCAGTATTTAAAAGCTCGGATAGTATTTCTACATAAAATTATTATCTTTATATTATTGTCCTGTTTACAATAATTGAGACTGATTTGGCTCAAGCTAAGGTAATTATAATATAACCATATGTGCTTGTGGTGATGATAGTCATAGATCTTGGTTTTACATTAGAACTTTCCTATTTACGTCATTTTGGTATGTTGCCATGGAATGACCGGATGACAGTTTTCTCTATCTATGAATCTCAATTAGTACTTTGCTATTAGGGAAAACTATCCAAGCACGCTCTTTTCCTTCTTGTGCCATTATAATCTTGCTATATTTCACCCCTTCTTTATCGTTTCCTAGGATCCATTGATCAATTGCTTTTACTGTTGGATTTAGAGCCAGAGTTGACTTATTTAAATTCTTGAAGCTATTGGCACAATGTTTTAGACAGAGCTCTAAGAATCCTTTGCGAATAATAACTGATAATAAGATTTATATCCGTATCCCTAACCGATCGTACAGGATACATTTCGAATGAGTACTCCTGCTCTACTTCATTTCTTCTAACATTGCCTTTTTGTTTGCTTCTTCCCTATGCTTCTCGCTCCAAAATGGCATACTATGTTTTCGTAAAAACTCATGTTATTTTATCCTTCTTCCTGATTTATCACTTTAGTTTACATTCTTCGGAAACCACCTATGAAATATTTTGTCATTATTTGCTACTTTAACCATCCGCCTACACCCAACTTCTCCCTGATTTTCTCCTACAATCCTCTTTCCTCACCATTTTACATACTTTCTTATGTATTCCTTTCGGTCCATTGCTTTTTTCTATCCTCCGCCAAACCAGCATTTAAGAATCAGTAAGGTTTAAATGCTGGTCGGCTATAGGAGCATAAATATGAGTTTAAAGCATAGTTCAACATAATTTTTCACCCTATCATATGATTTGGAGTATAATATGCTTTGGCAGAACCTAGAAAATCATTTTTAGGGTCTAACCAAAATTAAAAGTATTTGGCATCGATCTCTTGTTATCCTGGAGTACCTACTGATCTTTTAGCATTGAATTTCGCGAATTTTGAGAAAAAAGTTTATTTCTTTTATATTATCAACAAAGAAACCGGATGCTTACTTGTCTTATTCATTTGCACGAGTACATTTTTAATGAGCCAAGTCGCTAGATTTAAATTTCTCTTTGATGTTGGCAGCGGGGAGGGAGAGTGATTATGTCGCTGGAAAATTGTTTCTAATTACTTGTCAGTGAGCGGAATGCAATTGAGGTTTGAAAAGGAGACTGGGTGACTGAAAGGTTTGTTTCGCAAAATAGAATAGCTATATAACGCATGTCAGGTAATCACTCACACCAGCGTTGACGAATGCCATCGGAAGTGGAGCGTAACGAATGTGCAAAAAAGCAATATTAAAAGCGGGAATTAGGGCGTGATTTTTAAGAATTCTCTATGAGGGGGATTGAATGTAGAAAGTTTAGAGTAGGGAAAATTATGTTAGGCGTACGGTAAAGGAGATGGTCACGAAGGGTACTTGTTCCTACTAGCACTGAATTTTATGCGGATAGATCTTTACGCTCGCATGGAAAAATACTATCAATTCTAACAGTGCTATGAACGCATTAAATTGGAATAAAAGGGGGATAATTTGTGATAGACAGGTTGTACCGTTTGATTTTCGTTGCCATGCTATGGCTTTGCTTACCGCTGCTGATCAAATTTATTTACTCAGTGTTCAATCCGCAAGTAGTTTGACAAGTGAGAATAGAGCTCACACCCCATATTACCCATACCAGCTGGCGTGTGAAATTCACACATTCAAGGAAGGTGGGCCAATTCCTTTTCCTGTGCGACCTCTGATTTACAACGAAGTTCTAAGAGGAAATAGAAGCGCGAAAAATAAGGTGGGGTGTCGATATAGCCTTCACCCGGATTTGAATCCAGGACCCTCTGATTAATAGCGCTGTACCTACTAGGCTGCCACGGCCCCCAGTTAATGAATGTAATAGTATTACTTTGGGGCATACTTGTAGAAACGAGAGGGAAGTGAGTACGGGTATGACATTATGAGGGGAACAGCCGTAGAAAAATTATGAATTATAGGAGAAACTAGGTGATTGACATCTGAGTAAGATGTCTATCACCTAGTGATAGACATATAGTAAGATGCGTTGGGTTAGCGGTGGGTATAAAGGAAGATAACATGCCTACTGGATGGAATTTAGAAGGATTGCTGGCGTTTTAAGATAAATTATATTCGGAAATTATGTAGTAATTGAGATTTGCAGGTAGAGCGGATCATTTGCAATCGTATCAGGTCCGACCAGGTCCGGTCCGGTCTGGCTAGGTCGACAGGTCGGCGATCGCCGAGGGCTCCCGGCCCCAGGCGGCTTATGGGGGCCCCCGACAGGGAGTGTCAACAATATTAGCAAGGACAAAAGTTAGTCTAACATCGCGCTTCGCGACAACTGACTCAATTGACAGCTAATCGCCCTCCAACAACACATGTAACAGTTGAAAATCCTGGAAATTTCCTTGAATTGGTGATTTTAGTTGCAGGCTACGACATTATTTTGCAAAATACGTAAGAAAATACACTGAAGAGAGCAAACTGCATACAATGAAAAAAGAAAAATAGATGATCTGCTGGAAAATCGACTAAAAGACAGAATGGTCGCGGCTCTCTCTTAAACTTTTTGGCCAAATATATTGTTAATAAGCTAATGAACGTAATTGGGACTTTGGGGCGTGATAGTATTCTGAAAGACCTACATAATAGCATAGTGTTTAGATTAATGGTTGATAGCATACAAGCTGTTGCTGCGATGGATCAGTTGGCAATTTTCATCCGCTATGTAGTCGGAGGGAAGATATATGAAAGACTTTTCAGTTTAATAGTAGTTGACGATTCCAGTGGACTTGCTTTGTTTAATCACATCAAATCGGAGCCAGCGCAGAGTGGGGTTTCAACGTCAATCATTATTGCTACTTCGTTTGTTGGAGCTAATAAGAATAGAGGCTGTTAGCGGCCTACAAGCCGACTTTAAAAGAGAGAATCCTGATTTTATTTACACTCACTGTATGGAGCATTTATTAACTTTGGTGGTCGCAGATTCAACTGTAAATTTGGTGCAAGTAGACAGCTTATTTGGTTTATCAGAAAAATCAGCTGTTTTCTTATGCTCGTCCTTCAAGAGAATGTCAGTGTGGGAGATGGAAACTAGAAGAAAACATCATGCTCATGATAAACTCTGCAGAATCCAAAAGATTGGTGCCACAAGGTGGTGGAGTAAGCATAGAGCAATTTCATTGATTGTAGATGAAGAATATATAAAATTAAATGGTTACTCAGGGAAATTAACCTATCAAATTAGTGTGTTTTAGGATATACCCACAGGAAACTTTGACTGTAAATCAGAATTCACGGCCAGAAATTTAGTAAGCGAATGGTCAGCCTTTGAAAACATTTTTGTCTTTTGTTTTTTTTGGGTAATTTTTATGCCTCTCATGAGTCTAAATACCTTCATAGTAAGAATACAGACTACGCTGCAGCCTGGAATAAGGAGGATTCTTTGTTGCAGCAACGCAATTATAAAGTATATGATGAGCGTTTTGAATTTCATTACGGAAGAACTGGATGCTGGATGAGTGAGAAGTGATCTAGATGACTTATGTGACGTGGAAATGAAATCGGATTTAAAAACACAAACGACTTAAAGAAAGAAAATAATGTCAGGAGAAAAAGCCAAAGAAGAACCACCTGAATTTGCTGCAACTCAAAAGTATAAATTGATCATCTTTAGCATTATTGATCGCGCCAGAACAAGTATTGAAGACAGATTCGTTGAGACATTTTAAAAGTTGAATCTCTTTAAAAGTTCAACTCTTCGTTTGATCCTAAAAAGGTTTCCGAAATAGCAAAGGTAGATAATTTTATTCCCAAAATTATATGCGCCATTCCAAATTTGTGTAAAGTAGAAAGAGGTTCTTTACTTTTACAAATGAAACAGTTTGTAGAACATTACGAAAATTTTACCAAGACAGAAAAAGTTGAACATAATGAAGGGGAAGAATGGCCAAATATGAGAAAAATTCGTAGAGAGTGAAGATGATGAAGTTAGCTTTGAAGAAGAGGAAGAAAAGGAGTTAATTCATTGCACCCAAAATAGATAATACTACAAATGTTTGGCCTGTGCTTTACCCATTGTCTATGAACTGTCTCAATATGGGCATTTTATTAACTGTTACACAGCACATAAGTTTGTTGTCACCCTCCCTTTTACTCAGGTAACGTGCGAAAGAGTATTTTCTAAATTAAATATCGTCAATGGCAGACTTAGATGAACACTGACTCAAGATACTCTGTCTAATTTACTTCTAATGAATTTATAAATTTCATTAATAAATTACCTCATGCCAGTGAAGAGATAGGGAAACTATTTACTTGTTATTTGGTGCACAAGATGATATTTAAAAAAATATTTTTGTCAACTAAATACTGTCTTTAATTTATTTTTGGTAATCATTTAGGTTTTTCAGATTAAACATCATTTTTATTCATTATTATTTATTATGTGTTGGTTAGCTGAGTTCACGATTTTTCAGAACGACGAGTTTGTTAAAAATAGAAATTCAGGGAATCAAAATCAAGTTTTGAAATG
Source organism: Platycnemis pennipes (assembly GCA_933228895.1). Classification (NCBI taxonomy): domain Eukaryota; kingdom Metazoa; phylum Arthropoda; class Insecta; order Odonata; family Platycnemididae; genus Platycnemis; species Platycnemis pennipes. The sequence goes on from OW121851.1 coordinate 107,894,195, forward strand.
TATTTTCTTCTAGAATTATTTCAACTAATGTCTGTTTCATTTACTGCAATCTATGACAAAATATACTGGAAGTACAGTTCACAAGATCAATTAAATTATTATACCTAGTTGTAGAACTATCTATTAAGGCCCTTTCTACCGGATATACATAAAGAATTAGGTTTTCAACGTTTTCATAATAAATATAACTTCTAATGTTCGATAAAAATTCCTCCTGGACGCCAGGTCCGCAATTGCAAGTAGTTTATTGGGGCTGCACAACAAAAAATATTCTAATGTTCCAGTATTGTGTTGCGGACTCAAAATAAAATAATAATTTTTGTGGAAGTTTAATGCGATCGTGGACACAGGTAATTAGTGCTCACTAATTTGGAAAAAACTCGACCAGCGGCAGCAAGAGAGAGGGCGTGGCTCATGTGCCACTACTTGGTAGATCGTTTTGCTATTTGAACTCCATCTCCATCCTCTCAACGCAGCGCAGTTTACGCCCACTTGATTGATTTTTGATACTTATTAGTTGCATAATGTCTGCATATGGTGTAATCATAAATATTTCAATTCATTTATTGATGGAACAGTAGACGCGCCGGTATTTGGTAACTAGTTTGTCGTGCTGCTCTTGCAAACCTATGTTTTATATTTGTAAATACATGCTTGTATTTTATTTATCTGGTTTATCTTGCAATAAAACAAACCTATTTTGTTTGCGAGTTCTTCTGATGTCCAAATAGCATGGATAACAACGATTTCCTTCTTGCAACAACAGACCCCTCAAGTGTACCCTCCCAAACAATTTTCTAATACGGTCTTACCATTCACCAATAAAATAAGGGGCCCCAAATTCGTTTCCAGCTGAGTGCCCCCGACAATGCCAGAACACCCCTGAGTACGACCTTTAAACGGAAGAATGCACATACAGTAAAAAATGTGTGCTGAAATTTTTATAAAAAAATGTTGGGATTACTGCTCGCAGTAATCCCAACACATTTTGAAAGAATATTTCGGGTTTTGTAGATTGTCAATCTGCTATTAGGAATTGTAGAAATATTGAGTTGTGATGAGGAAAGAGAAGCCATGGAGGAAAGCTTACATAATTATACTCTCCCATAACAGGAAAGTAGGAAATTAGAGCATTTGACCATAAAATTATCTTAAGAGTAAACGAGGGTAATAGGCACTCCAATTTTTACGCCGTCTAACTTTAGGCCTAAATCTTTAACAAATACAAAATCTGTACCCGAGTGGGTATTCTATAACGCTGACATGGATGTCAAATTTACCAATTCCGGTGTGGCTACTTCGGCCGGCAATTTATTTTATTTTGGATACGCTAGTGGAACAAGGAATTTAAGTAGCGTAGTTGCTTGTCAATAGTATAGTGGTGATCTTTACCCCCTGCCACTCACCCTAAGGGTGGCTTGTAGGGTATTATATAGATGTAAATGAAATGCTCCTACTACGGCTGTAAGATAACTATATGCGGCAAATTCATAAGAAAGCTTAGGAAGACACCAAAAATTGATTGCTTCCCACAGAAGATTGAAGATGAATGCTGTACTGAGAGGGCTGGTGGATTTATTTGGGGTGTAGGAAAACTTATGACTGGGTGAAAGAAAGTTTCTTTTTTTTTGACTAAAAGACAAATCATTATCTCTTTATCTCTCTTGTGACATGAGGGCGAAGAACTGAGGATATTTTGACTCTATTTGAATGACGAGTTTACATTAGATGGCCTTTAAAGTTTCACGCTCGATTTTTTTCGTGGTTAAATGCTTTGCCGAGGCGCAGACTTTTAAGTTGGAGAAAGACATAAAAGGAAAAAATTCCTGGGTACAACTGAGGTGTTAATGGTGAAGTATGGGATGAATCAGAGTGATGCAGAGAAGAATTCATTTTTTCATGTGGGCTTTTAAGGTATACCTAGGAATTTTAATGCTGAATGGAATATAATGCCATATCGGGGTACATGCATCACCGCAGAGGCAAATGGTATGGGTGTATGTGTGAGTGAGATTGTATTTCACTCTAATGTAAAATGGGGTGTGGGCGGATGCCAACTAATTCCTACATGCCGACGAAACTAGACACAGAGCAAAAAATTTCCCACTCCCTCGTTCCATCACAAGGACATGGGTCCTCCTCTCCCGTTGTATAGTTAGAGTGGGTCCTTTTTCTTTGCCACTCCTCTAGGTCCTTTCATCTCCATCAAGAAACTCTGAATCCACCTCTTTAGTTCCTCAAGGAAAACCCATCTTTCTCCCATGCCGTAGTTCCCATTCGCTCCTCTCCACACGCATCCATCCACGCACCAGCCTGCTCCTACCTGGCCCGGAAAACATTAACATTTCCTTTTCCTCTTCCTCCTCCAACTTCAGCCGCTTGAAAGGAAAAGTCCTCTTTCTTCGTCACTCTGTTTTCCTTCTTTTCCTCCTCCCACATCGTCGGGACTTGGTCCTTATCCTCACCCACATGAACTTCCTCGCCTGTCTCACCGACCGACCGACTGACTTAATTCATTTTATATCATTTCTCCTTCCTCTGACTATCTATCCTAGCAGGTATTCCCGTTTCATTTGCACCACGTGTCCCTGAAATAATTCTCATTCACTTAGTGGTCATCTTCTTTCTGTTTGGTTTCATTATTCTGTCACGCACTCGTACATTTGTGGCTGGGACCTGGATCCATAAAAACATTGTGGAAAGTATAGATATTGCTTATGTTACTGCATTGAATGTTACCAAAGCACCAAGCTGGATTTTGGCACTTCATACCTATTCCAGAGCTCATTTACGTTTCGTTGCGAATAATATGTCGTAAATTGTTTTAAAACACGATATCTAAAAAATGTTCCTCCATAATGACCTTGCGTAATATGAACATAAGATAAATTATATTAAATTGAGGTTTTTATAACAATAATACGTGTATAAACATATTCCATCATACGTGTATGAACAGTTTAAGATTAAATCCGAGAAAAAAATATGACGCCACTATTCAAAAAAGCATTAAACTTCAGTCAAACTTATTTGTAGCATTCCCCTCTATGATTTTTAAAAATTTTGTTTCATATTTATTGATCAATTTCCACGAGAGCCAGGGAATTTTAAAACTATTTACCAACAGTTCTGATTTGTTTTAAAAAGTTATCCATCATCGGAAGTCAATAAGTCTTCGCACGATGAATGAAAAAATCCTTTCGTTTTTTTCGTTCCGTTTTCACACTTTCAAATGGTAAGAACAACCATGTGCAGCATTTCAATGGATCACAATCAGCTTTTCCGACGTAAATATTCAATCCATTCCCATTGGCATTGGCATTCCGATTGGTATAACATTAGGGAAATGTGAACGCACTGAACCTGAAGGCTCCAAAAATTGAACCTTAATTATGGCTAGGAAAACGTAAATTTAGGAACGGTAGAGAAAATTTATGAGCCCACCTGTAAGGGGTGTGGAATTGCGCTAAAGAGGCCAGTATTGGAGAATATACGTAAACATAATACCTTGCAAGCCACCATAAGGGTGTGTGGCAGAAGGTGAACCATCACCAGGCATACATTTTAATATTTTAATAGGAATTCGCTCTTTATCAATTTCTAATGCTAACATCTGATAACTCAGTGATTCAACCCGAAGGTGGGTTCTGATAGGTGAGAGCAGAGCTCACCCCGTACTAATGCGCCAATACGCCAATGGTGTGTGAAATTTACACATTCAGAGAAGGGAGAAGGGAGGGTCACCTGCGATTTCCTACGAAGTTCTGACACGCAGGAAATTGAATCGTGAGGATTTTAGATGGGGTGTCCAGAAAGGCTCTTGCCCGGGATTTGAACCGGGACCCTACAGTCAGTAGCCTAGTGCTCTACCCACTAGGCCACCACGACCCTCTTCTTTGCTGATTGCCTACCCTACATTGCTGATTTTTAAACCGCCTTGAAACAATCACATACCATTTTCTGCTGTTTGAAACACACTTGCTAATTTTCTCTTATGTGGTTCATTTATTTACGCTTGCCCCTCCAACTCCTTATTTTATTTGTTGCCTTCAGTGAAATTTTCGGCATTTTCAATGTTTGCTGTATTATGAGATGAAATCTCCCTGATTCCGCTTTTAATGATGCATTGCAAGTAAAAGCCTTAAGCTCTGCACGCATAAGTAATGCTTGTATTTCTACTTGAAACTTTATGTGTTCCAACTGCTGTACCATATTGCCTCACTTAACATAACTTATTAATACTGATATAAGTTCAGAAGCAGTGACTCGGGAAAGTTTCGAACCTACGAAATATAGCTTGCAAGGCAGGTGATTTGTCATCCCCGCTTCCGCAACCAACATTTAAAATAAATATCGTTAGTAAGCGCAAGGCAAATACTTAATTTGCTCTACTGCTATTGTGTTGATGCTGTTCCTAAGCTCTAGAGATGACTTCATTTGGGAATGTCTAATGCCAAAGCCCAAATATTCGATTCCTGAAAAGTTGATAAATTTCCCTTTATTGTAAGGTCGCACTCAAAATTATTCAGTCGCCAGCGTTGCCTTTTCATTCATCACGGACATCCATCTCTTACGGGTTAATGGAATCAACGTTGCAAACGAGTGCAATATGAATATAATATAGATATTGAGTCTCATCATTTAATGAGAAGGAATCAGCTTCAAACGGCAACGAGTTGCATTGGCCTCTCCCAATAAATTCCTAGGCAAAAAAATCCAAGGGATACAGTGTGTGTGAAAGCAGTTAAACTACGTGAACGCATTCATTCTTCCTCCCTACCCCACTCTTTACCAACCCAACCCATCTCCGTCACGTGACCTCTCCCGCTCATCCCCTCTGTGGCCGGCTGTCGTCCGAAGGGCGCCCGGAAGATTATGCTCCGTCGATGAAACGCCGACCTCTAATTGGGTTGATATCTCTTACCCGGATGGGGGTAGGGCTAGCGGGAGGGAAAAATTCCTGGCATGGGGGTATATAGACCGGGTTTTTTTTTCTTTAATTCTCCCACACTTCCCACACATCTCTAGACGTGGGTGGAGGTTGAATTTCTTTATTTTTATTTGGGGTCGTACCTATTTCTTTCCAATGGACCGCTTGTCCTCCACTCAACCAAACCGCTCTTTTTCTTGTGTCACCCTGAACCATCCATCCTCCCACTCACCTTCCATTTTAGTTTTTCCGCTCCTCCCTTTTCAAGGGCATCCTCAGCAGCTTAGATTCAATGCGGCGCCCAAAGATTTTTACTTCAAGAGCTTTATTTATTCAAGCGTGGGAAGTAATCGCGTTTAGACATAACGTTTTATTTTTGTTTATAATGCCATACTCCTGCTTAAGAACCCAGATGAGTAGTTAGTCAAACAGTGAATTTAAATCTTTCTCATTACTGCTAATGGAAGATTCTGTTTTTTATTGATTGTGTGAATTAACTGTGTTTTATTAATTAATTTTAATTATTTTTCCATTTTTATTCATGCATTGAACTTTCACAACAAAGATATTTGGGGGTCAAAACTATTGAAAAATTAATTTTGTAGATTGATTTCCAAACGTAAAAGGAAAAATTGGGATTTTAAAGAGTCTGTAACTTACTGAAATTAATATTAATTAATTTCTATTCCTTGGAAGCTGGGCTGTGTGGAATATTCTTAAATCTCATTATTTTAATTACATCCCTATTTCTGTATATGTTCTTTGCATTTTTCTCTACCAAAATAAACAATCGAGTCTCCGGGTAAACATTCCTAACCTGTAGGTAGCATCTTTCAGCTGCTTTACTACATCTTCGTCAGTTTTACGGGAATTCTATGAAGGAAATATCTTCAATTTTCCAATTCTTGAATTAAATAGTACTTAGATGGAGGAGGGGGGGAAAACTCCTCAGTTGTTTAATGGTAAAACAAGAGTATATCATTGATTTAATCCATTTCTATACTTCTGTTGAGATGCTTGTTATATATGACAATAAATAATTAGTACGTGTCATCATTTGCCACTAAATGTTGAGGTACAATGTGCGTTTGTGTAAAATGTAAATGCCAATGGTATTTTATATAAATTTCCTTTTCAAATCCCATTTCGGCCGGCCCCGATGGTGGTGGCGTTTCCTGGGGATTGGATGCCAGTACTTGTATAGTTATTAATAGTTGAAATGCCCGATGTATAGACAATCTGTGTTGTTTTCGGGTCAACTGGAAAAAAAGTTGGAGTAAAAACGACACTCCAGAATCTAAATTTAAAGCGTGGATTTTTTTCAAGTCATCCTTCAAGTTCCTCTTACAACCTTTAAAATGTTTAAACTTCAATTAAGTATACTCACACCTAGTATTTAGCTGAAAATTTGGTCCCGTTTACTGTTTTATTCCTCTCTCTCTAATAGCCCCTAGCTTGCAACCATCTTTTACAACGTTCATGCATCCCTTCTACATTCTGTTGCTTTTTCTTTCGAGTGCGCCCTCTTCGACATGTTCTCATGAGCGCCTACTCGTCATTTTCATCCCGCGGTACCTCTCCTCATCCCCCGGTACCTACCCTTTTCCTCTTTCCCGACCATTGTATTTTCTTTTTATGTCTACTAATCTCCATCGGTATTCTAGGGACCTTCCTTTACACCCCTTAGCTATTCATTCTCCGATAAGAAAACCGGAGGCAGCCAAGTAATTCGTTCCAGGGAAAATGCCTCAGGAATGCAGTTTCCCAGGGCTCACATACTGACTGCCTTCTCGCACAAGTTCGCCCAGAGCGAATTCCTGCAGACTCGTGAGAGCAGTAGTGTCGGAAGGAAGGGCTTCGAGCTGTCTTATAAGGAGCATGGCGGTTTTTGTGGGGTGGCAGGGGATTGTACTGAGCTTAACTGAGGTTCGTGCATTAATAGCGAGGGGGGAGAGAGAAAAGCATGTGATATAAGGGAGATGGAACGACGGCACTGGACCATGGAGATCGGATAACAACTAGTAAAACTACCATACCACATGTTTTGAAAAACCAAAGTATTGGGAATGTTGGTGAGACAATAGTACACGAATCGCAATGTTGGGATAATATTGTTTTCGACAAATTTCAGTTCACTCCCTGAACTGCTAAACGAGATCCCTAAATTATGCAATATGCAATTAACCTTTTTTGTATACTCTATTCCAAGTTAGTGATGGGAAAAAAGAAACACTTACCGTGCAATATATTTTTTCTCGGAAACACACATAACGTTTACAACTAGAGTTAGACATAAATAGAACGTTTACTCTTGTCTTCAGCTGTGGCAAGGTTCATGTATTCTCTCTCTCCGAGAATTACCACATATTTGCAAATAAAATTATTTAAAATTTATGCCATTATAGGCTCGTCGCAAATATCTGTATTTGTCAATTTGTGTATGTAAATCATCAAGTACCTCTGCCGTCGATTGCCATTGAAAGCTCTCACCAGTTCATTATTCTTTAAAAAATAACTAATCGGTGACCGTTGCTTAGTTTTACAGTTTGTTCACTTAATAATTTGTTATTAATTTTCAGCAAATATAAGAAATTTACTAATAAAGGAAGCTGGCATGAGTTCTAGGTAGATAGGCAGTTTTGTTAGTGGGGTGATTATTTTTCGATTGAGGATAATGAATGCCACACATCGAGAGCAATATTTAATCCAGAGAAAACAGAACCTTTTGTTGGAATGAGCCATAAACGTTTACTAATACGTTTCATATATACGCATATAAAATGTAATGGTGACGCATACATGTATACGTTTTATACATACGTATGTATTTCTTTTAGAGATTCATAACAATGCTTTGTTATTGTGTGATAACCTTCTTCGATGAAAAAAAGTAATATTCATTCGGATTGGTTTATGTTTTGATGATAGATTTTACTTTATATCTGACATGAAAGTATGCATATAAAGGCATTTAATTGCTTTTATTATATCACTGTTCGGTATATTTTAAGAGCTGTCTACAATGTAAGAGATAAAAAAGAAATAATTTTGATTACGCAAACAATGTATTTCTTATGAAACATTCCTCTCATCAGTCTTCAATGTATCGATCCACTGACTTATGTAGAAAGATTTTAAAAATATGGATAGTTTATAAAGAAGAATGCGATATTTTAAAAATACCTTTATTGCCATGTTCCTAATTTGAAATTAATTTTACAATTTGGGACGTTCTACAGTAAAAATATTTTTTTAAAATTTGCTTCATGAGTAGTTTTAATGATAATGAGAAATTCTTAAAAACTATGCTAGAGTTAACGTGAGGAACACAGAATAATCAGCCATCTAGAGTGAGTTGTGGAAAACGAAGGCTTCCGAGGTATTTGCTGATGATATGCAATGATCCTCCTGCCTTCAATGTTTGTTTGAATGACCATAGGTTGTATTGAGTTTAGTCTTTCTTATAAGTGTTAGCGATTTTATGCTTTTTCAATACTGAAGATTTGGTTCTAGATTGAGTTTATGGGCTGAAATAAATTTTCATTGACATTTTTGGGAGGAACTTAATGTTTGATTATGCTTGTAAAAGAAAACCTTGACCAGTTTTAAATCACTAAGACATAATTATTTTTTAAACTTATAATTATAATGAGATTGTTGGGTATTTTATAAATCATGAATGGCAAAAATTCCTCTTGATTAATTTTAAATCAACCGTTAAAATATATATAGTCTCGGTCATTAAAAATTAATGAAATGCTATTTTTTCTATTGGTAATCTGGAAAATGAATTGAAAATATAACTTAAAATTAAACTCCATATTCTGATTTTATCCCTCAAACTATGCTTAAGTTCTTGATTTGTGGATCTAATGGATATTATGATAAGATGTAAATAGGGGCTGTTTGGAATAAAAAAACAGGTTCTTTCATCTTGTTGGCAATATGTATTATATTACACTTCCTGGTAGAAGTTCCCATATGGAATTGAAACATTCCTTCCGCTAAGTTTACATCTTCCGGTACCCTTCAAGGAAGTAACTTTGCGACGCCATGCCGGACAAGTACGCGAATAATTATGTGAATGAATCCGTCATTGGCTCATTTTTAATCAAAGAGATAAAAATCGCTCGCTAAAAATTAGTCAGCTCCTTAGCACCGATAAACGGGTTGCAATCAGTCAGGGTGAAGAAAATTATATATCGTAATGCCTTTTCCAATTCATTATGCATTCATGTAACCAAAAATATTTCACAGACATAGGCCAGTAATTGTCCTTCCACGTCCTTCCTTCATCATTCTTATTTTCTGTAAGAACGTTTTTTGCCAACTATTGCTAATTAAATCCTCTACTTTCACAACGCATTTGTTTCAAATGTAATTTCAATCATTTAACTTCCAATAATACGCTCATTTTCAACCTAAACACATTCCAGCTTCGGATTCATTTCGTACCAACTGTGATTGAATGAAACCATATTCTACTAGTTAACGTAAATCCTCAGCCATTTTAATATTATATTTGAAGTAACGTATTAATTAAACTTTTTTCGCACATCTGCATTAACACAGTACTCCGGGATTATATCAATTCTTTTTTTCGCGATTTCTTCGTCATAGATCATGTGTCATGCGTCCTTTTCCTGACTTGAATGCTCAAATAATTAAGGCAAAGTTAGCATTGCACACATTGAGTACCTAATCCAAAGGCAAGTTATTTAACTGTACCCGGGACGGGATTCGAGCCCGCGATTTTCAGACTGGTTAGCTAATAACTTGACCATTGCGAATAGCCTAGTCGCGACAATGCTAAAGCCCAGAATAATTTCACCCATATTAACTTTGCAGTCACCTATAAATTTTAACAATGAATACATTTATAGCTATCTCATCTGAGTTCGAATTAGATATTAAAGCACCTATTGGAAATAATACCCTGAAATGCTTCTCCAGTTGAAATATTGGAATCACCTCTCTCTGGTGGCATTAAAATAGCTTTGCGCCTAGAATTATCTTTAGTGAGAACTAGTCTCTCAATCAATTTCTAAACGACAGTTTCATTCATAATATACTTATAATTTAGCTTTCAGGTTTAAATTCAGAAATTATTCATAATTGTGGCCAGGATCTTCGTTTTATTAACCTTGAGCATTTCTGGTGGAAAGGATCATTTTTGAAAGAATAATCTGGAAGGGAAAACCACAGGATAAATTTCATTCGATTCAATACCTTTTGATGGATTAACAGTATTTCGGTCTAGTGATTTTTTTCTTTGATTCAGAATATATGCTTTCATTAAGGTTCCAAAAACACTGAGATGAAAATCCTCAGATCTGAAGTAAATCGTTAAGTGGTTTTGAAACCACAGTTTCCTCAGGTTGGTCGTTTCCGCTTTTTTTCTTTTTAAAGTCACCCTTTGATATACTTTGCCTTACATAATTATTAAGTCTGGCTCTAACTTAAGGTGTAGAAAATGTTATTGAACACGAATAAAAGTTTTCCAATTTCTTCTGAAACTAACGGTCATTGTTCACCATTTATTCAAGAAGAATCATAATTTTCTACGAAGCAAAAAGGCCTAAGGGCCTACTTGTCAACAAATATTACAGTTAATTTTAATATGGCATAACATTTCAGTTTTTCTAATGAGTATAATTTTTCTGACAACCCATTCAACATAATATACAATACTATTAATTCATCCAATGAGAATTATTCAAAAAAGAGCGAAAGAAAATCATTAGTGATTTGGTGGAATATTGTAAATTGTATCTTGAAATTTTACCATCTACAGTATTTAAGATAATATTGACTACTAAGTAGTTAAACTGATTTCACCGCATTTTCCTGTGTAATTGAAAATGTTATAAAATCATCGAAACTATTCTCAAAGAAATCCTTCAATAACCGTATACAATTTCGAGTTATAACTGTACTATGAGGAAGTTCCACCAACTGAAGCCTGAAACTATATCGCAGGTTACTACATCTTTGAATTTATAAGTTAACTTAGCCCATTACTTTTATAATTAGAAATTCAATTTATGTTCTATGCTGATGAGCTAGAGGTGAAAATGAGTACTCCCGCATCAACTTGAACATTAGAAGGTATGCGTTGACGATTAGACCGTCATCGTGTGTAACAAATAATTCTCTACCCTCTAGTGATTTAGTTCAAGAATTTAGGTCAATGGGATACTAAATTTCGTAAGATTTCCTCAGGTTAGCACGTCAACTTTGAATCTCATCTGCCTATAAGTGTTTCCAAAAATCGCTTGAATAAGGCTAAGGCTCATGCCGATTGTGGTAGCTACGTGGATAATATGCCGGTCTGGCAATCCAGATACCATTGGCTTGAATCCCGCCTCGGTCCTGCGTGCTACTGTTATTTTTTATTAGGTTTACGTGCAAGGTTTCGGTGGTGCGATATAGCCTATGCATTTGGATCACATAAAATCCTAGGTCTCCACGTTAAGAAGAAATCCCTAGTCAATCATTTTAAAGTGATACCCTCTAGGTTACATACGATGTACCAAATAAAATGTATGGAAAGGCGGATGTAATTATGAAGCTTAATTTATTAATCTAAGAATGACAGCCTTTGGAGGTAAGTAGAGATAAACACAGATAACCGTTACGGACTAGCTCTTACAGAGGTAAAGTGCGAAAAATATTTACAGGTAAACCAAGGCAACCTCTTCGATTCAAAACATGCAAATTCAAGATTTTTACACCTTGTTTTTTTTTGTTTTCTATCATTCAGTGCAAATAAGTTAATTCAATTTCCAGAAAGCCAATAGAGATTGTATATTTATTTCTATGTATATAACATTTCTATGTTGAATGTTTCACAGGAAATCTAGATATCTAATGTAGAATATGTATGTGCATGTACAAAATATTTTTTTAACGAAATAATACGATTGATGATTTTTACTTGGCATGCATAATGTCAAAAATTTATTCCAGTTTGATATTATTCCAGATGAATATTTCACCTCAATAACGCACCAAATAAGGTGAGAGGTGTGATGAGTCTCGCACACTCAAATCACATGCCATTATTATTAAAAATTCCTGAGGGAATTTTTTAGGATACGAAGTTGAAATACTCTCAGTAGTTACTCTTGGTAGCTTCTAAAACCATAGGTTGTTACTTTTAAAATAAAGTAGCATCTAATTTTATTTATTTTTTAACAAAGGTTTCAAAGGTCTCGTATATTTAGCGCCACTGGCAGACTACGCTTCGTCCGTGTTGGCGTGTTTTAGACGTCCGATTCCAACCTTATCCACTAATCGCTTTTTTAGTTAAGGTTGAGTATTAGTCGTACGTGGCAGCTTCTCCAAAATGGACCCTGAGAGTCATTAAATGATTTTCTACTCTAAGTATAGATCATCACCCTCCTCCCATCTCCAAACTCCGAAACTTTTCCGGTGAACTCATAGGGTTGAATGCAAATCGCCCTGAAAGAAGTCCTTCGAATCTTTTCAAGGGGGGAAAGAAGTGTGAGTGTGTCACCTTTTCCATCCCGGCGCCAAAGCTGCGCCTCCGAGGAGTGAGTCAACTCACCGATCTGTGGCTACTCTCAACTCACAAAGATAACTCGTCCTTCTCACTCAAAATTCTCTCATCAGGGCGGGAAGGAAACACTAAGGGGGACGGGTGGTGGGAAAGAAGCAGAATTTAAATAAGGATACATGCGTGGCATGGATAAATAACTGCGATATATTTAAATGCGCTTCAGCTAATTTTAGGACTTCTCTTAATTCAGTAGTAGAAATAGAACCTTTTTATTCAACTGCATGATCGTATTTTATTTGTGGTGATTCATGAGGATACTATTTGTAAGATTAAAGCTCCCAAAACATAACATAACTTTTCCAAAAATGATAACATGGTTGTAAATAAAAATGGATAAAATACAAACGTGGAACATTGTGTTCTCTTTTATGAACTTCAAAACGGAAGAACTGTGCCCAACCTGTCACTCTTTGCCACCCACCATCGCATTGGCTTGAAGGGTATCGCGTGTATGTAGATGTACCTAGATGTCAACCAATTGCTAAAAGACGTTTTCCTTATTCCACTGTTACTCGGGGTGGAGCGTAAATTTGGCATTCGGCATTTTGAAGTGTGTGCATCATGAGCATCAAAGTATTTTTTGGAGAGATCGTTAGAGAATTCATTCCATCATTATTAATTTAAATAATCCAGAGGTGATTCTGTTCTAACAATTTGTATAATCTGTAAGAAATGTTTCTTAAACTCTTTTGCGTTGTGGTTATTTTTTTGGATGCAAAAAAATATTTTCATATATTTATACAATGCCAAATACAGAGTGTTATTGGTAGATTATGAACCAAAATCTATCACCATGATACTACGCCTTCCAAGCCAATCGTCTAATTTTAACCCTGAGGTAACTTTTCCATATGTTTACTTCTACACTCATCCTGTTACTGGAGCAGGATGTGTGTAAAACACATGTTTTGGGAGAGTGTGCCACATATGACGGCCAATTCTCTATTACTGCCAAGATTAATTCAAGGATTGCAAAATAACCTCAAAAAACATTAGCGGAGTTACCCGCTGATATCCACAACAGGGAGATTATTGCGGATGAAGCATCTTACAATTTAAGTAAGGGTGGACAATTTTTCCCTATAGAAATTTTGAAACTGACTCAGCATTTAATTTTATTCATTCGTAAAGAATCATGGCTATTTTGCAGTGAGGTGACAATATCTTTCTCGTAGAGTGAAGGGAGAGCCACGTGTAGACTGATAAGGTACCTATATCAAAAGGGATAGATAAAATTAAGCTTCATCTTTTTATTTGACTACCACTAAAAGAACATGGTTTTTAATATTGAATTCCAGCAGATTTGCGAATAGACAGAGTATTATCTGTCGATCTAAAGTCAGTCACCATGATACTATGCCTTCCAGGCAATCGTCCAAATTTGATCCTGAGGTAACTTTACCAAATATTCATCTTTTAAAATTAAATCTTCATTTTGGTAGAGATCGCCAAAGTTTTGAATAATTTTAGGCTGAAGGGTGGATGGCCTTACGGGGGGGGGGGGGGGGGGGGGGGGGGGAATCTAGTGAGAAAGTGGGAACTATTGACTTCGGACGAACGGGAACCTTATTATATCAGGCGCGCGCGAGGCACTGGCCATCCCGATGAATCACCAGGACCTGACCAGAGCAGCGGACCTGCTAGTGAATATGGTTCATGATGCTAAAAGTAGAATAAAGATTGGCAATGTGACATTCTACCTCTGTAAAAAAGGAAGAAATCAGTTTTTTTGAGTCTGAGGTGCATCCTTGGAAAGCAATCCCTTTTCAATCGTAAATTCTGTTTTACTTCACATAGTATCAATTGAATGAGATAAAAGATATGTTGTGCATCTCAACTATTTCACCTGCATTCTCCTATTGAGACTTATCATGTTAGCTCAGATAGTATCGATGGAAAAACTGGGTGAGTTCACTTTGCAAATCATTAGACAAATGGTAATTAGGAGAGCTAGTAATTTTAAATTTCGGTATGTAATATCCTGTAATTTTAAAATGCTTTCCAAGTGGTCGGGTTTCCCTAATTGGCTTGGGAAAAAATCAAAGCCTATCAGTTATCTTTACACTTAAAGTACAGTTTGTAACTGAAATTCCTACGGGAAATGAGTTTTTACGCTAATTTAGAAAAACGTTTTCCGACTGTTATTAAAGTGGAAAGTTAGAGCTTTTATTCACAGGCATATTTAACATTTTATGATGAAACGACATTGCATTGTTTTAATAATGTTTTCAATAGGATAAGTGTTTCTTAAATGTCCACTTCTGGCACATTGGGTGTCACTACCCAATATAGATTATTAATGTTGGACTTCGCATTTCATCCTGTTCTTCTTAAAATAGCAAGGAATAAAAAATCATGTGAAAACGGTGAAAAAGTGCCTTTACCCAATTATTATATCTAGTATAAATTATACAATTTATATTCTGTCAAGGAGCTAGCCATTTTCAAGTGGCAACATTATGCTTAAATTATAGGCGTTGATTGCGGAGTACATAGCACGCCAAACGTCCTCCCAATACACTGTTTGCTCCAAGGGACATTGCATTAGTATCGTAAGGTGAATGTATCTTTATGGTTTAAATATTTTCCGTATTTCATTATTAGTGTAAGCGCGTCATTTATGACTCTTACCACCTAGTCACTCAATTGAATGTTTGCAGCGATACAGGGTTATTAGTATAACAATTATAACCATATTTTGCAATTTATTAATAGGTGAAATCGTATCACATTTCCTTATCTATATATATAAAAATGAATGTGTGTGTGTGTGTGTGTGTGTCCTTTATGCATTACTACACCATTCATCGGATCGCCATGAAACTTTGGGAAGTTGTTTAGTACATTCCCGAAAAGAGGACTACGGAATCGATATTTCAATATCGATACTTTATCGATATAATATCGCTAAAGTATCGATAAATCGATACATTATTGATACAAAATTGAGGTGAAATTATTTAGTTTTTTAAAAGAAATGTATCGTTGCAATATCGATACTGTATCGAATGTATATAATGTGTTTGTCCTTTATGCATTACTATTCATCGGATCGCCATGAAACTTTGGAAAGTTATTGAGTACACTCCGCGAAGGTTTCTACAAAATCGATAATTCAATGTCGATACTTTATCGATATAATATCGATAAAATATGGATACATCGATACATTGTTGATACAAAATTGAGGTGAAATTATTTAGGTGTTTTTTATCAAAGTTTTATAAAGTATCATTACAATATCGATACTGTATCGATACAATATTGATAACTTCATGCATTACCACAACATTCATCCAATTTCCATGAAGATTTGGTTAGTGATTTTGTTCACTCCATGAAGGTTTGTACAATATCGAGAATACAATATCGACACTGGAGACGGGATGTGCATCCCATTGAACTTGCAATTCATTGAAACACTCACGTGCAACATATTCAAATCATCCGGCATGGGACAAATATTTCAGAAATGCCAACTTATTGCTTGGGATGAATGCACAATGGTGCACAAAGCATCGCTCGAGGCTCTGGATCGATCATTGCAAGATTTCCGTTGAATCCTGAGACCATTTGAGAAAGCATTAATATTGCTTGCACGACATTTCAGGCA
This sequence comes from Platycnemis pennipes, assembly GCA_933228895.1. Lineage (NCBI taxonomy): Eukaryota > Metazoa > Arthropoda > Insecta > Odonata > Platycnemididae > Platycnemis > Platycnemis pennipes. The sequence goes on from OW121851.1 coordinate 107,910,320, forward strand.
CACATTACCTGTAATTCCTCGATTGACACTAGCGGATGAAATAAATGCTTGCCTGAAATATTCTACTTTGTGACGACATGTAAAGACGTTAAAATTATATACAAATATGCGTGTCCAGCTGCAAAACAATCGATCAGCTGAGATATATTGTATACCCATAAGAATTGTGAAATTAAACATGCTATAAACGTGCGCTTTCCATTTAACCAGATTGAGCCACAGCATCGCGTGGCCGGGTCAGCTTGTCTATATATATATAAATGAATGTATGTGTGTGTGTGTGTGTATGTCCTTTATGCATTACTACACCATTCATCGGATCGCCATGAAACTTTGGGAAGTTGTTGAGTACATTCCCGAAAAGAGGACTACGGAATCGATATTTCAATATCGATACTTTATCGATATAATATTGCTAAAGTATCGATAAATTGATACATTATTGATACAAAATTGAGGTTAAATTATTTAGTTTTTTAAAAGGAATATATCTTTGCAATATCGATACTGTATCGAATGTATATAATGTGTTTGTCCTTTATGCATTACTATTCATCGGATCGCCATGGAACTTTGGACAGTTATTGAGTACGCTCCACGAAGGTTTCTACAAAATCGATTATTCAATGGCGATACTGTATCGATATAATATCGATAAAATATGGATACATCGATACATTGTTGATACAAAATTGAGGTGAAATTATTTAGGTGTTTTTTTTAATCAAAGTTTTATAAAGTATCATTACAATATCGATACTGTATCGATACAATATTGATAACTTCATGCATTACCACAATATTCATCCAATTTCCATGAAGATTTGGTTAGTTGTTTTGTTCACTCCTTGAAGGTTTGTACAATATCGAGAATACAAAATCGACACTGGAGACGGGATGTGCATCCCATTGAACTTGCAATTCATTGAAACACTCACGTGCAACATATTCAAATCAACCGGCATGGGACAAATATTTCAGAAATGCCAACTTATTGCTTGGGATGAATGCACAATGGTGCACAAAGCATCGCTCGAGGCTCTGGATCGATCATTGCAAGATTTCCGTTGAATCCTGAGACCATTTGAGAACGCATTAATATTGCTTGCACGACATTTCAGGCAAATATTACCTGTAATTCCTCGATTGACACTAGCGGATGAAATAAATGCTTGCCTGAAATATTCTACTTTGTGACGACATGTAAAGACGTTAAAATTATATACAAATATGCGTGTCCAGCTGAAAAACAATCGATCAGCTGAGATATATTGTATACCCATAAGAATTGTGAAATTAAACATACTATAAACGGGTGCTTTCCATTTAACCAGATTGAGCCACAGCAACGCGTGGCCGGGTCAGCTTGTTGTAAATAAACACTTCCTGTAGAAGACAGAGTCACGTGCATGAAAGAGCTAATGTATGTCACTATATTTTTCATTTTAAATGAATTTCTTTGAATATAGATCCATATAGTCTCTGAAATGAAGTAGATTCTGCAGCGGAAACATCAAATGGGTTGAAATTGAAATCTTTTATTGCAAAAAATGCAATATAAGTAGTTCTCCTCGGCTATAAAAATGCATACGTTGCAGTTTATGAAGATTTCAGATTGTTACTTAATGACTATCCATAAATCTGATCTAGTAAGGGAAGTCCATAAGGTGACCATAATAGATTTTATATGGGTGTTTAATATTTTAAAAACAAACGGTAGAACCTGTTCCCCTGAATATGTGGTAAGGGTTAAATCAGACATGAAAATAATTCTTAAAAATCCACTTCCCTGAAAAATCTCGTTATGGAATAAAATAAATTGTGTAAATAATTCGGGGTAGCCATTCTATGCCATCGAGTACGAAAACACATCTACACCTAGTGCCTTAACCCAGAATGAGTGACGAAAAGGAAGGGAAATCTGCAAAGAAATTATGCATGACAGAGAGAGCCAGAGCAATGCGATGCAAGGAAGAGCAGATGGACTCTGCAATAGAATACCGCGAGCCCCAGACGATCAGATAAGTAAACAACTGAAATGAATGATGCAGCGTGTGGAAAAATAAAGGCGCCGAATGGGTCGAAATCTCGAAATAGAGCATGGCATTATTCTAATGGCTTGCTCGTGTGGCCTTACAGTCTGGGTCAAACAGTTTCTCACCTCCGGCTCTAGTTCCGCCTTGGGGCTGTGCGTAACAATTTCAGTTTTGTGAAACCTCACAACCGTTGAAGCCTCACTGAGAGAGATATCTATGGACACGTCGCGATTATAAAATATGCTGATTTGCTCTCTATTGGATAAACGTTGGTGAATTGAAATTTAAATTGCTGACATTTGGCGAAGGGGGGTGATTATGTAACTTTTTTCAGTTAACTTTTCAGAGAGGTGGAAATTTACGCTTGGAAGAAATGAAAAAATCTACTAATCGGAAATATATTTTATGAAAATATAAAAGTTATTTTGCTTAAGGCTCGACGCATATAATCCATTAACGTTTTTCTATATTTCTTCCTTGGCTTTATTATGCCGAAAAGGATTATAGAGTAATTAATTACTTAGAGCATGCATTATTTTCTTGAAAGTTTGCAATTTAATCCAAGGTTCAAACTATTACTAAGTTTATCAGAGTTCCATTGAAAAGTTAAAAACGAAAAAAAAAATATTTACTCAATGAATGATACTCTGCCTCATGGCATGGGATGGCTTTTGAAGCTCATGTTAATTTTACTGTTTACATTAATTTGTTCAAAGATAGAGGTCCACTCGTTCACTTGTAAGTGGTATTGCGCATTCAAGGTAGTATTATATATTCAAGGGCGTTTAGAATCGATATGATTAGGCCTATATGCTTGGTCATAAAATACGGCGTTTTCAAAGAGTAAACCAGATGAAATGATATGCTCTGTTGGTTTTATTTTAGTAAAGTAATAGGGATTGCTCTTTCAAAACAATAGATCGTTTAAATGCCTTGATTACATGCAAACGTAATGTAGTCGCTTAACACTGCGCTCTTCTAAATCTGAATTTATTTCCATTAAGTAAACCATAGACGATGTAGTATTCATATGTGACAGCCAAGAAACAGAGAAATTCAAAATAATTATTTCAAGTGCATTTGTGAGGAGAATGAATACATTATAAATTAAATTGATATAAATATTCAATAAAACATATTTTTATAGCTATCCCAATGCGTCAGTACCATTCCTTAGGATATATAATTATGATCTTTTCCACTGATTTTTCCTTAAAAAAAATTTTTACATGTTCCTATCTTACCTTCAACCTCTAAAGATATAGAAGCAAATCCATTCGTACTTATAACGAAGCACTTAATGTTATGTATGTAATAAAGTCATATTTCAGTGCTTTCTTGATTGATTTTTCCGAGTAAACTCGAAAACCTTCAATGTCCAATTTCCTTTCTCCAATCTTTTTGCAGCTTCTCAGTCAAAGGCTTCTCAACATCAAAGATGGCATCCCTCCCGCTGAAAAGGAGCAGACTGCTATCGATTACGAAAAAAATTGCCAGTTCAAATGGTCTTGGGTGGTGCAACGAAGGTGAGCGCCTGACGGGAGAGTTAGCTGAATTTATTTTTGAGTGAGTACTTGTTTTCACATTTCTTAAGCAAACGAATTACTTATCGCATTAAACATTTATTTTACTGAAATATTCCTCAGGTTGGAGATTTTTCACATAGATATAACCCAGGATAATACTATTTTTCTTCTAAATGAGTATTTAAGCTAAACATGAAAAATTGTGACTTTGAACTAAAACTGGTACCATACTTTATTTATTTGGGTAACACACTCATCTGATAAGGACGTGGTACAAAAAATATATGTAGCTTGTGTGCAAAAATGAGTTTTCCAAGAGATGAGTAACTATGATCAGAACGTTAAAGGATATATTTTGAGAAAGTATTGGTGAAGGAATAACATAGAGCGTGGTGCTGCATTGCTCTGAGACCTGGAGTTAATGTTAAAACAATTAAAAAAACACTTTTTTTAATGTCGGCCATAGATATATGAGGCCAGTGAAAGGTGGAGGCATTAAATTGGGTTGAAGAAAAGAGAAGGGAAGACAGTAGGAAATTATTTTGACGTTGAAGGAAGAAAGGAAGTGGTTGTACCTGTAGGAAAGTAAAAGATGAATGGTTCCAGGCAGATGCAGCAAATAATTTAAGGAGGCTGGATTTTAATGGTGTCTATTGAAGGAGGAATATTACGACTGCGAGTAATAGGAATGAAGAGAATGAGAATTATGGACGCAATACAGTACAATATTTCAATACAATATTCAGAAAACTGTTTTATATGCGTGAAAAATTTAACTTTACGATAGTAATCATGATTGTTTGACTACTTAGGTAGTGCATTCCATGCAAAAAGGAGCATTTTTGTTTATAATACTTATTTGACACTTATGTAAGCACATAAAACTATTGTTTTGCCCTTTAATTTTTAATTTACTCCTAATTTTACGGCAACTGTCCTAGTTTACTTCATAAGTCCGTAAAACATATTTACAGGAAGGTTTTTATGGCGAGCAAGCCCAATTTTATGATGAAAGCAATAATGCAAGTCGTTATTTGAAACATTACACGAAAGATTTAACCACATGCGTCAAGTATTTCTAATATGCCGCGATGTCGCTGAACTCGACTTATTCTCTCCCTCCTATCAGGAGGGTGGGGTTGCTGCCGCGATTCTCCCCCGCCGCCTTCTCAAGTCCCACCCCCCGTATTCTGCATCTCTTTCCCCATTTTCTCCCCTCCATGTCTCGCACCCTATACGTATTCCTCCCACCGCTTTCTCTTCGCAGTTGCTGCAGAGAATGGTTGGGAGAATTAGAATAGCTAACGCGTTCCACTTAACGGCCGGCACCCACTAGCGGATGTGAATCCCACAGCGCGCCCTCACTAACTCCTTGCTTGGGTGTTGCGGTAGCTGCCTGAGTCTAGTCCCTACGTAGTTGGTTGTCATTCGGGGTTGGGGGTGACTGACAGCTGATACCATTTTTGCACCATTTAGGATAGTTGATGAATGAATATGGTAGCAATTTTTCAGGGAACGGAAGGGAGTGTGGAGTAAACGCGGGATGTCGGCATTGAAGTGTCATCCAACGACGTTGCCCTTGAAGTGCTACCAGAGCACTGCACATCCACAGAACACTCAAGTAGCGACCAGTTCACCACTGAAAACACTTTTTTTTCCCGAAATTGGAACCCGTACCCTCATAATGGGAAGCAAGTACCCTAGTCAGACCACTAACCTAGTCCCGATGTATCTCCGCTCACCTAGCACAACAGCAAAACGCAGAATTTTATGGCTCCCGCCGGCTCAGAGCGTATGTTAAGGAGAATAAATTGTGTGCGGACGGCAGGGGACCTAAAGGATTCGTGTATGATTTTATAGGTCCCTCAGGTGAACGTGTTGTTTGTCCCTGATACCCTCCCCTTCAATCTGCGCTCACTCTCTCAAACCTGACGTCACTCACTGCACAGTCGATTGAAGCCAAGTTTTGCAACAGCCCAACCTCTTTATTGCTTTCATCTTTCCGATCCTGAATGTGTGTATGATTGGCGAGTGTGTACTGAAATTTGAGGGCTCTTCTAGTGAGGAGCCAGTACTCAAAAAAGGATGAAATTACTTACGTTTAAGATACACATTTATGTCCACAAATCTATCAATGGATGTCTGGAACGGTAATGAAACAGTAATTTTATCAGCCATACTTAAAGATATTCTTCATACCTAGTACTTGATATTCTATGTGGCCAATTATAAGAACGACTACGTTTATATTTCTTTATTACTTGAATATTATCTTGTATTAATAGGATTTCAGCAATTGTATAGTTTTATGGAGGATTTCTACTAATAGGATCACCTACACATGGAAAAACCTCATGGCAATAAATAAAATAAATGTTTAAATCCAATCGTGAAAATATTCCGCAATAGGGACAGCGCCTATGATAACAACTTAAAATTAGTCCTAGCACAGAGTCTACCTTGTCTGTGAGTTGCGTCAATTTCATTTATTATGTCACTTTACAGAGATAATGAACCAAACGATAGGACATCATTTTAAATCTTTGAATAATGAAAAACGTGGCAGAAAATGAAATGACAATGGCTCATGACAATCATGGCAATTTTGCCATCTTATTGTTAGATTGGTGTCTTAGCAAAAGATGACTTTCCCCGTCGTAATCTCAGAAAAACTTTGAACATCACAGAGGTGTAGGTGTCTGTCATTTAATTAAAATCAGAAGAAGAGATGGTAAGTCAATAACTTAAGGTTTAAAATGTGAGGTGATTTTTGGGTATCTTGATGAATGGAAAGCTTAGGACAACAAGGCGAGGAACTAATATTTCTTTTGCATGATAAAAATAAACGTCAACATTCATTGAGGAGAAAATATTGAAAATTATATGCCCAAATTAATATAGCCTTCTGGCCTACAAAAATAGTCGAAGCGTAATGCCATCACGTTATATCATCTCTAAGAATAGCAGATGGTGGTCCGTATGCGAAATGAAAGGAAAGAAAAAACAATAGGGGCAACATAGTCCAGTGTCGTCGATGCCCATTAGTATATTCGAAGATGTAATTGCTTCAAAGAAGAGGAGACGGCCGGTAGAAAGAATAAAAATGGCTGGAGATGGCAGTGCGTTAACTCGGTTAAGTTTGTGGAGACCTAAGCGATGTGAACCTGCTAGCTAATTGGTTGATCATTAGACCAGATACAAAATAAAGGTATAATAGAAGTGGGGTTAAGAAAATACGACTAAAATTAAAACCATGGAATTCCAATAGGAAATCAAGAAAAGGTCATTTTAAAACCCTGGGATTATAACATTGGCTAGAGAATGAATTCGAATGCATTTACACGATTGTGCAATTTGAAAAACAGCAAGAGCCATGCTAAAAATATTGCGGAACGCATTGCGTGTGAAAAATAGGCATTTAGACCCAAATAAGACTCATTACGGGTACACCTGGTTAAAATTAAAGATGAGCGTGTGGCTGTAAATGGCACGTGGAATTGAATGGTTGCTGGACATAAGCACTGGAGGAACAGGGTGAATAGGTAATTGGATTATTAGCGCTTGAGTTATGGCTGAAGATTACTTAGATGAACTTGATACTTTTCCCCAAGTTCAGGTTAGCTTTACAGCACTAAATTTCACCTGGCGCCATATTGTTAAACTTAAAATGCTTCATTCCTTTTCTTTATTATGAAATTTAATTTCCCTTTACTCTCCTTCCTTTGTCACCACCATACTTAATTATCTTCTATCGATGTTTGCCTTCAAAACACCATGCTAAGACCTTTGGTTTTTATTATGACAATTTAATGGCACATAGTTTGGTGTTGTGCATAGAATTTATCCTCAATGCATTTTTACTAACTTTTTAGTAAAGTAATCTAAAATGACTTGAAATGTAATAGGTTGAATAGCACTTAAAAATCTGCGTATGTTGACAAATTCTGAATCCGATCAGTTTTTAAAATGTTTTTCAGAACAAATTGTATATTTCACCATTTTAATATATTTTATCTCTAACTGTTAATAAACGTTTATAACTGCAACCGATTCCATATTTTATATAACGCCAGTTTTTTTATGTAGGTTAAAAAAATGGTTTCCCAATTTGAGGAGTAATTTAGGTTCACAACACGTTTAGCTTAGTAGTTTAACTTCACTATATTTCCTCGGGTATTACTATCACCATGTTGCTGACAGATCTATTGACAAACTGCTAATATACATTTTCTGGAGATTTAAAGATTGATGTTTTTTTAATATTACCTCACTTGATCGTGCTGCTTAACTATACCCTCCCCTTTCTCCCTGTTGGTGCCAAGTCTCCCTTGGCACCAACGTTATCGTTATAATTGTATTTGCTTGTCCAATCTCTTTGTCTAGCCTTAAATAATCCAAACTCATTATGTTATCAGGCATCTTCTTTACCTTTCAAATTCTCTATTTACTTTATGAATTCTTCTCCCGACTTCCCCAATCTAGTCCCTAGCCGTTAGAATCATGGAATACTTCTTATTCCACCATTTGGTGTACCCCTATTTTGCCAATTAAAATCATTTAATACTCTACCACCCTCCTGCTCTATATTCTCTAACTTCATTCCTTGCCAGCCATTTTATGCTATTTCTACATCACATTGACCTCCGTATTGTCTAGTGCTGACATTACTTTTCCTTAAATCCCGCCCTTACCATCGCTTTAGTACAGCAAGTTTCTCCAGCATTTGCCGTCGTACATTCATTCTTCCAGGCGGCTGATCTTACCAGTTTACATAAAATTTTGTTAAAGACCGAGGAAGCGTTGACTCGATCTCTGCTACTCAGAATGGCCCGCAAATTTCGGGAGATATCCATTATTCGTTAGGGTTAATTGTCCCGTATCATCCTAGCCCGCGAGTCTTAAAATCTGAGGAAAATTTAACAGATGATTATTTTTTGGCAACTTCGACGCGTTTTTATGTAAAACAACAATTAATTGGGTGCCCATACGGGGTTAGACGTCTTTTTCAAATTAACTCTATATATTTAGATGATATGTTTATTTCATTTTGACTAGGAAGAATTGGACATAGTTACACTTTTTTCTTCAATTTGCTAATTGATTTCTTATTTTGACGATGATTTTCCCTTATCAAAAATTCCCTTTCCCGTTATTGAAACGTCAACCTCCAATTTCTGTTAGCATTGGAATTCTATTAGGTTGAAATGGTATATTTGGCCTTCATTCGGTAGATTTTAATACGGAATTCACGTAGAAATGGTGAGAAGTAAATTTTTATCATTTTATAGTTACATATGTTGCTATTATATTTATTACATTTATTGATTATTACTTAAGAGAAAAAATGGTTCAGGTACCTCGGTAAACATCCAAAAAACTGCAAATATTATGGCACTTAAGGTCTCACAAAAATTACCAGTATCACAACGAAAGATTTTATGTAGTGGAAATCTGCTAAATGTATAAATGCAACAGGTTAACATCGGTCGTTCTACAAAATAATATACACATGATATACTTTTGTAGAAATTAAGGGCATTACTCCTTGTATAGTTGGAAATCCAATGTATATAATGCCTACTTACTCCTTCTACAAAGCTATTCCATCTGATTAGGTATCCAGAGGTTCTTTCAACATTTTCTTTGCCATCAATACTGCAATAAGTAGGTATATATCCCAGTTTTTTAGTGACGAGGTATATATCGGCGGTTGGTTGACGAATAACCTATTGAAGAGGTACATACATACTAAAATTGCTACGTATTACTTTACGGGAAAAGTGAATTTATGTTGTGGTAGAGTTATGGTAAGTATGAAAATAATAATAATAAAATAGTTCTTGTACTCTTAATATACTCTTAATAACATTTTAAAAGTCTTGTGACGCCAGAATTTTTTTAAATAGTGAGAATATACCTACCCGTAGCACTATTTACTAACCACATGTAGGCAGATAGATTTGAGTAGGTTCTCATTCATCATGATCGATTAAATCATATACTCGTATAATACCTTGAATTTAAAATATTAATGTGTCAAGTTTAATGACAGAGAAAAGCAATGAAATAGCTGTATTAGCAAAACAATTCGTTTTGTAATTGAAGAAGAAGTGAACAATAAATATAGTAAGGTAGAAGACATGAAGTGCTTAGGAAGAGTAAAGTATATAACATTATTTGTCCTTGGTGACATTAATGGCCATGGGAGAGAAAGAAGGTAGGTAGGAACTTAAGGTAGGAAGGAAAGGTCTAAGGACATGCAATACAATGGCAGAACTGAACTTGAAAATGGGATATTATTTCACACTATCTTTTTCCAATTACAATGAAAGACGTTGAAATAACAAAATGAAAACACGACAGCAAAAAATTGATTAGGGGGATTAATTGTCATCTAACAAACTTTGCATTGACATCAACAATTTAATTTAAAACAGGTGGTGTATGCGGGCCGATAACAATCACCGGTCGTTGTTTGATAGTGCTGAAATAATCGGTTTGGTCCCTGAAATTCCATGGCCAGCATGGATTCCCCCACTGAGGCGCCAACTATTGAAATTAAGATTGTTACAAACATTTCGTACATTATCGATGCCTTAACGATTGGGTTATAGATAGCTAAAATAAGAACATTATAGGTAGCAGAGCAGTGCCATTCAAACACGATCGCTGGAAAAATACCTTGGAGCATTTTGCCAATATACGCATAATTATGCACATTAAGTTTTTTATGGGTATGCTTAATTTATCTCACTCAAAAGTGCCCGCTTTATGTCTGCTCTCGCGAAAACCAAGGGTAGAAAAATATGCGAAAATGGCGCTGTTTGGAAGAAAACTTAAGGCAGACGAGAGCAACAACAGCCTTTTATCTACTGCCACTCACCTTTCTTCCTATCCGCTCCCCACCTCCATCCTCTCCATTTCCGGCGGATGGATCAACAACGGCAGTCTTCCCGATTCCTTCCCGGGAGGGAGAGAGAGAGAGAGATTTCAGCTACGTGTTTCTCGATCGGCGGATCGCCTCTTCTTATCCCCCGGGACAAGAGGCAAGGGTCGCGGCGGCGGGCGGTGAGGGAGACGCAGGCGAGCACGGCCCAAACGTGACTGTGTGGGTAGCGAGCGAGAGTATTCCCGCTCACCCCATCCCACCCCGCCCCCACACACCCTCTGTCTCTCTCTCCTCCCCTCGAGAAGAGAGGCTCTCACTCTCTCTCACTCTAGCTCACTCCAGCTCGGTGGGGGAGCCCTTTTCGGTAGCCGCGGCTGCGCGGAAGACTCGGAGCCGAGGGGAGAAGAGAGATGAAGGGACGTTCCTGAGGAAGGTCCCGAGTTTCGAGAGGGAAGATGAGGAGGGAAACTTTGGGAGCTAGGTGGCAGGGAGGGTGTCCCGAGGGAAAGGGTAGGTGGCTCCATGGGTTGATATGGAGACGAATGGAGAAAGAGGAGGATAAATAGAGCTTATGTGAATATGCCAATGCTGGTGAGATAGTGACTTCACCGCGGAAGGATGGAACGTGACACGTGACATGGGAGGAGAATGTTTGGGGATATTAGGCCGGAGAGGGACAATGGAATAAGATTTGAGATGCGATCTCCGAGGGATAAAGATAGACAACGATAGGAATTAAACGACGCGTTGATTTCATCATAATTATGATCATTCTATTTTATTACTATCAACGCCTTTTGAAGAGTACTAATTCTATTCTAATAAAAAATTTCATGTTACCTGAGATGTCATTTCACCAAAAACATTAAATGCCGTATTTTTGTCATACTAACGCATCAGCTCTGTGTCATTCATCCAATTGGTATTTTCATTACCTGCCTCATCGCTTATAAAATTTAACCAAAGCCTTTCCTTCAGGTAAAAATGTGATCCCGGTCTTCCCTTTCTTGCCTTATAGCAGTTCTCAAACTGTCTCTGTTATTTTCTCTCAAAATATTACAACTGTCAGCAATTTTTACAGAATAATCAAAAAGGCATCCAGTTGTTTTGCCTAGTCCTATAGGAGCTAGGTAGGTATTCTCAATGATCTGTGAAATCAATCTAGACAGCAACGGAATTGAATGCATCTTCATTGAATATTATCGCATAATTCATATCCATTACTCATTTTACGCCACTAAGATGCATGTAAAAAACCAATTAACAAATAAAAATGCCAAAAATATTCATTCTTCCTTTCCCAAATGCTTTACAGGCATATAGTCAGAGACGAGAGGGCGGTGTTCTGGGACGAAATGTTTTCTATTTGATCTGTTCTTGCTCTTGAAAAATGAGTAAACAACAGTCAGGTAGTTCGGTTATTTTAATAATAAATGTTTTTCACAAGTTATTAAGATTTAGTTAAAAAATCAGTGTTCAAGTGAATAACAGCTCTAGATGGGGAAATATGGCGTTGATACTCGCAAGTATGGTATCTCTGGTGTGTCTAACCAATTTTATTCAAATAGCGCTCATTTTTTGAGAAAGAAAAATTAAGAGACAAATAATTTTTTCTATCTAAAAAGAAGCTGATTTAAGGGATGAAAAATGCTCCTGATGTTCCCCCCCAAAAAACGTTTTACGATAGGTATATATTCGCTTGCATAAATGACAAAATGAAAAAATCAAAGTGGGGATCTTTTGTAATTACATACGCTTCGTTTAGCACCATTACGGTACTTGGCGGTTGCAACCTCTGTTTTTTATGTAGGTAAATATATTTTGTACGGAAGTTTTTGGATCGTTATTATTAAATTAAATTAAATCCAAGGGTATAAAAACAACTTCTTGAAGGAAACTATTTCAAATGGTTCACAAACTTATTTCGAATTTTATCACTTATGCAATGCGTCGAAAAAACTCTTTTTGGGGGTGAACTTTAGGGATATTTTTCACTCCTTAAACCAGCTTCTCCGTAGATCGAAAAAAATATCTCTTAATTTTTCTTTACCTACAAAATGAGCACTATTTGAATAAAATCGGTGAGGTACACCTGAGATACCTTCCTTATCAGTTAAGCTTCTTTTGAGCTGGATACTTTAGTGTACATATATTGTTGGTTTATCGACTCATTTCATGACCAGTGAGTTATTATTTTACGGCCTCTAAACAAGTATTCCATGGAAATAACAACTCTCAATGAAGTACTTCATTCACACGGATTCACCTACAGACAAATGTCCCTTTACTGGTATTAGAGATCGGTTCATGGCAGCTGAAATTCTGTACTCCAGTACTATTTAGATATGAAATCAGTATTCTCGCAAGAAAATGACCCATAAGCAGATATTCCTCTACTTCTTATCAAGCCTAAGAATATTGATATTTAAATAAAATAGACTAAGGCCCTCTTAGTGTATTTACTCAAGTAAGGAAGGAAGAGGGAAAACGCTCGTGTACTAATGACTTAGCAATAATAAGATACTAATGGTGGGGGAAATTTAAAAAACCTTCCGCATATTTTTTCTCTCCGCCAATCCTTGAGTGACATTTCTGAGCAAATGATAAGCACCTACTTTAGGGGGAGGACCAAAGGAAAGAAAATGCTCATGATGGATGGTTTAGAAGGGAATGTTTGATGTCATCCAGAATATGTGGGTAATTGGTGGATAAAGTATCCGGGATACTACCTTCAGAATCTTCTTATTTAACGATGCCCAGAGCGGATTCGGACGTTGACAGATTGTACGAATCATGATAAAAAGGTTCGTCTTATTTTAAAGCCAATGAAATGAATTGATTTATTGACAATTTCATACACGACAAGACCTTTTCAGTTTCGACCAACTACTATGCAGCCTTTTTAGTGTTACAATATCAGAATATATACTCTGAAAATATCATTCAAAACATCAATGTATCCTAAGGTAGGGATATTGCGTCAGTTAATTTTTCACCGGGATGGAAATATATGTATACGAAAATAATAATAACATAGGTATATGAATATATTGATCAACTAGTGAGGTTAGCGAACGTATTAAGAGGCATTGAATTGTGGCACAATAGTCCACGACTCCTTAAGATTGGAAATGTATCGTAAAGATCCGTATTATAAAATTATACCAAGCATTGGCAATAGTGCGAAAACTTTATTTTTAAAGAGAAAATGTATGAAAACAGTTGCCATATGTTTTTATTTGCCCATTTGAGCAATTATATCAGCGGAAAAAGAGAAACAAACATCCGCGTGAATGCCAAGATCCTGCCAGGGAAATAGTACTGAATTACAGTGCCAGATGAAGCAAAATTTGCTCCCAGCATTATGGATTCCCTTATTCACAACAGTTGTTGGAACATGAATTTCTTGACACTCCACCAGAAGCTAGTTTTTTCCGACTCCGACGCCGATATTGTTTGCTGAAATAAGAACGGGGTAAAACAGTCACCGCACTCATCCTTCCTACCGACCCGCACATGGTGATACTTGGAGCAGCACAGGAGATCTATCTCTTCTTGGGGATGTGTCTTTCTGTATAGGGAGCTATCGTGATGTCCTGGTCTAAGAAAAAACAAACGTCTTACCGAACGTTCCCTCCCATCTACCATTTGCGGAGTTCGACGATCCATTTGAAGAGATCTTTCACCCTTTCCCAGTCTCCCTTCAAGGATCGGTGAACCATGCAGCACGCTCCACAACTGCAGCCTCCAGTGCAATACCGAATTTATATACAAACCCTCCACGCGTATCAACAGGTGTCCCTCCCCCCCCTCCTTCTTGCTCGGAGTGTTTCCGAAAGGGATGCTTGCCTTTCCCATACCCCGCCTGCCCGCGAGCCTTCCATCTTTTTATGTGTACGGGTGAAGTGAGAGACAAAAGGAAACTATGGACGACCAATGTGAGGTGAACGAGAGCGTGAAGATAAAGATCGAACGTTTTCGATCGGCCGACGACCGTATCGACTGCTCGCGGGCAGCTATTCCGCTTCTCTCCGATTCTCAGTTTGCCATTACAAGAGAGTGTTAAAGGGTGACCGAGTTTATATTATGTTCTATCGTACCCCATGATTTTCGGGAGAGCAACCGAATCTGTACACAACTTAAAGATAAAACAAAAAAACACAGACTGTAGTTTCAATTTTTGAGAAGCATCCTCTGATCCAAAGGGCGCTAAAATGTTGACTGAATATTATGAGTGCACTTAAAGATGATCTGTTATGCGATTATGTAAGAAATAAATTTAAAAAACCCGCGCATCATGCTCGATTCTATCAAAAAATATGATAAGAAGTATACAATTAAATACATATATATTTAGAATCTTCCTTTCCCTTTCATTTTATGAGCAATGAGTAGTCCTAATAAAACCATAGCAACGGAATAGGTTGAGTGTAATATTTAAACTTTTTCTGTAATGCATACGAAACAGTAAAGCATCACCAACTTACGTTAACTACACGTGTTGATACCAATAGAGGGATTCATTATCTAATGGAGTTAATCATTATTATTTTTGAAAGGTTTGAAATTCAATGGATATTTTACACGTTTACCTGATTGAGTAGAGTGTATTTGTCATAAATATGTATTTTATTCAATCATCTGCCATACTTTATTGAGGTGGATGATATATACTTAATGGAAGTCGATGAGTAAGCGATAATGAATGATTTGCATATGTTAATGCATTCAGGCAAGACATGAAGTTATTTGATGAAATTTTGTTCTCTAATGAAATTCTACGAACAGTCCCAATTTGTTTATGGCAAAGGTAAAAGACCACCAAATATTCACTACCTACTTACCTGCAACGAAGAGAAACAATAATACTACTTCATGTAAAATGTTATACATACAACAGTCACGTGTGAGTAGAATGCTAATCATACTAATATATAAAAATGAAGTGGTGTCTGTCTGCCTGCCTGCCAGTTTTATGTTACGCATCTCCTCAAAAACTAATGAACCGATTGAGCTAAAATTTTAAGGATTCTAGCGTATACACTATAGGCTATAGGCAGGTGCTATAGGCTACATAAAAAAAGGCTCAGGGCCCAGGTCCGAATCCAAGCGCCCCTTATGTATTTACATTGGTTTAAATGGACTTTTTAAATTTATGGTAGCGAAAAGGTTTTTTTCTTTTTCTCAGTAAAATAACTAAATATTAAATGATTTCTTTCCTTCTTTCTGTATTTATTGGAAAAATCTTAAAACTTTCTCATTTTTTTAACCGATTTACACTTTGTCCTCCAGGTTCCGGGGCAATGTGTAATTTACGTTGAAATTTACTGTTTTTTTGGTTCTTTTCCGAGCTTTGCTAAGGCCTTTGTAACTGTCGTGTCGTCTCCGAAATGAAAACATCATTATTGCTTAAACAGTTCGTTATAGAGGGATGCCATAAACGGAACCATGCTTTTCGCGAGGATATAGGAAGGTACTGAAGGCATTGTAGAATATTCGTGATGCAAGATCAGCCATATTTTTCCTATTTAGTATTTTCTCTAGCGTTACGCGAGAAAAATGACATTTTAAATCTATCGGAGCGATAGTTTATTTCTCTACTTTAGTATATCTGCTGATATTTGTCTTGATACGTTTGTGTTCTAAAATATTTCTATCTATTCTATTTAATATAAAAATTTCAGCTCGAAATTTAATGCTAAGTTTTAGTCTAAATTTTAACCTCCGTTCAGATAAAAACCAAGTGATGACAGCCACTCCAGCCTCACCAAAGCCTGGGAAACGCACTTTTTCCGTTTGGCGTGTGTGCGACCGGGTGTAGGTAGGAAGTAGGTTCCTTGGCACTTACTGAGGTTTTAAAGGGAAGAAAATTTTTTGCTATCCTGATTGAAAGAAGTTTTGGAGATAAATGAATGGGAGGAAACATACGGCATCCGACGTGGCGCGTTTGGCCCACTTCGGTGGAGCTTCACTGATTGAGAATGCTCAGAATTAACGATATTTCCCTAGTCAGTATTCTCAAACGAGAACAAAGAAGTATTTTTCGGATACTATATGCATAAATGCTGGGCCACTGCGTCAAAATAAACAGAAAATTTACAGGGATGTCAATTACGACATCCTCACCAACTCAAATGTATTATATTGAGTAAGTTCAGGCGTGTCGTTAGCCAGCTGAAGTATATTGCGCCATTAAGTGCATTTTGGAAAGTTATAGATAGAACATTTCAGAGAATGAAAGAAGGGCGAAGGAAAACTCAGTGTCAACATTGGCTTTATTTTAACTACAAGTAAACTCCCAAGTGATCCACAGTTTAACGTCTCATTATACAGATGGATAACATACCTACTTGAACATAGCATTCAAAGTTGCCCTGGCATTTGCTCCCTTACCCCCAGAATATTATATGTTCATACAGGTGAAACGAACTCCACATATTTTGTTGCATATTCAAGATAGCGGTATATTTGGGATTGTGGGAAAGGGTATACCTATCTAGTTTGAGGTGTTTTTTCATAATCTTGCCTGGCAAATTAATTAGGTCAAACAAAGGGTTTTATTTCGTTTTTCATAAAATAAGTTTCAAAATTCGGCTCTTTTCCTAGATTTCTTTGTATCAATTACTAAAAATTACAGGAATGACATAAATTTGACCTAGTCAGTGACCATCTCTAATCAGCATATTAATCTCGACGTAATTATAATTTTGGAACGAAGTTGTAGAAGGTGTTGGAACACATAAAAACCGATGGAATGGATTGTACTCCATAAAGTTAAGGATGGTACTATGATAGGTTATATACCTTATGGAGAAAGTGCAAATCATTGGGTTCGTATTCTTGTCCTATTTTTCCTAATATCCCAATTGCTATTAGACTTTACAAAAAAAAGCCCAAATGTCTGAATGAGCGTTTGATTGGATTGATGATAAAAGACAAACATAATCTGCTTTCAACTTTTTTTCAGCCCACCAGGTCGTTAGCAATGGGTGATTAATGAGGGGAGATGAAAATGTCGATCCTTGAACTGTCTCCGAACCATGATTTCTCAAATTACTGATTACCATTCATTCCCGGTCCAGCCTGTTTTTGTCAATTCTTTCTCTCTATGATTTTAAATTCAAAGCCTGGTGAATCGCATGATGAAGTGAACTGATGCTGGATGAAAAATGTTTTTGAAATTATGTTTTAGGGCTTTCACTCATTTGATTTGGCATTCTACATTGACAGGTAACCAGGTTAATGCAGGTTTTGGTCTCTTGAAAAATTAGGAATGTTCTGAATATCTCAATTCTCCATCATTAACGAATGAATTGATGCGTTTTGAGGGACAGCACGTCGTCACTGAAGACAGTATTTATTTCATCATTGTAATAAAATTCATTCTTACTCAACAATGCCTTTAAGAGTAGAGGTGTGCCAAGGAATAGAGCCGTCTGAAATCAATGCACTATTTATACTTCACGTTATCGTTGATTGAGATTTAGCATATAAGAATATATTAAATATATTCTCAGTCAGTAGGTTCATCGTTTAATTCGTTACTCGGAATTTTACTTCTTCCCGGCATCATTACGTCATCAATCGCATTTATTGCTACCAATTATTAATCGCAGCAATAATGTAACTAATTATAGTCATTAACTAGATAAAATAGGTTTGAACAAACAATTAGATCCATTCCGTCCCCAGTAGCAATATCGGTTGCGTGGTGGTCAGGTAAAGCAAAGATCCCTGGTTCAAAATCCTCTCAGGATATGGATGCTGTGCTCGTCCTAGGATTAGATTCTTAGGTTAAAGGACGCGATATAGCCATAGCCATTGGAGCACCTAGAACGCAAGTACTGCAACAAGATTCCGTAAAATGTGCCAGAGTATATATTTTATCAATAATTTAGTAATGTAAGAATGAATTAACTTAGACGATACTGGAATAGGTGCCTGGAGTGACTGCAGAAATTTTCACTACTAAATATTGTGATTAGAATACGGAAACTGCAATGCATTTGATTTTGCATTACATATATTTTTAACCCAATGGCTCAAGAAATATTTCTTAGGCTTATGCCATGCTAAAGAAATTTTACCAAAGTAAGCATTCGTCATTATAACATAGAATTATTTTTTTGTCAACATTTGGCATATATGTTACCACAAAAATATCCCTTGCCACATGAGATCAAAAACGCCATCTGCATATGAGGTAATTGGAAAATAAATAATTTAACCACGCGTCGAGGCCAAGTTTTTTTATGCTCATAATTGAAAAATAGGTAATATTCTCTCAGTGATGCAATCAGTTCGTTCGTTCGATGGCGCAACGGCAAAACATGGCAATGGTCGAAGAAAAAGGTGGGTGTAGGGTAGGATGTCGGTAGCTAGGTTCGAAATAATGGGGGAAACGTGTGGCGGAGTCGGCCTGGCTCGCGTGAGATTAAGGGGGCGCTCGAAAAGGGAGAGTGCCGAGCTAAGATTTAATTGCACGGAAAGGCTATGAAAATAGGAGACTGTCGGGTGGAGAAGTGGGTTCTAGCCTAAAATCTTCCTAGTTACTAGCTAGAGCGAGTACAGCGACGTTTAGAGTGGGAGACCTTTTAAATAAAGGTTACAGCAGGAGAATTTCCATCATGAGAAATTGGTATAGGCTTTAAAGGTAAATGGAAATATTTTTACTTTTTAGAAATTCTCACTGAGAAAAAGTTTTGTATACTATGTTAGAGTAAAAAGATTGCGCTACTTACGCATGATAAAATAAATCCTTAGCAGGAATATGCAAGAACATATTTGGTGATAAGCTATAAAAGTTCAACGCATAAAAGAAAGGAACAAAATAAATTGCTAACCTCTGATGAAATCAAGTAAGTATAGGTTAGCATTAAAGGGGCAGGTGATAGTAAATTTTATGAAGAGATATTCGTTAATACAGTATTATGTGGTAAAAATATTCTTTTCAGCTATGTTTCTTTAATACTAAGTGAATGTTTTCATCAAACTGCATAGCAATAATTGAATATATTGCCTCATCAACTATCCTACTATAAAACAAGGAATTGTATGCATTTTATATGTGAGTACGTATTTGCTCATGCGTTAAACCTCTAAATCCTTTCCCTCCGCGAATTAATCGCCATTACAGTACTTCAATAAATTTCGGTACATTAACTGGAAGTATTTTATTTAGGAAACATCTTAAATATCTTTATTCCATGAAGATGAAAAAATAAATTGAATGATTATCAGTAATGCAGGGAAGACATTGAACCCCATCACCCAATCTCCACTTTCAATGATTAATTAGCCGTTTCGGAGAGCATCGAAGCACACGTTTTAGACTATCGATCTTCTCAAAAAAAATAATGAGAGGTGTGGTTAACGGAAGACAATCAAGACAAGCATGAGCCACCGGTCATGAACAACAGACTGGATTTCCTAAGATTCCAATCTCTAAGCTGTCCTTTTTCGGCCACTTGAAAAATCATCAGTGGAGTGGCAAGGTGCATTTATAAGTTATGGACTATTGTTCGTGCGTATATGGTCGGAGCTTAGTAGTAGGTGACGATGAGATATGAGGAAACAACATCCGACGCTGTAAGCGTGATTCGAACACACGACCTCATTGTCTGAGGCCGAAGCGCTCTCCACCTATTGGCACGCCATCCGGAGGAAGTTTATCATTTTATAGTCTCGAGGGCAAAATTAACCTGTTTCAAAAATACTCACTTAGCCTGCAAAGGAATAATGTTTTTGCGATGATTTTGAAGAGAGTCATATTTTATTATTTACTGTCTAAATAAATAAACGACTATCAGGCCTGCTGCCTGCTTTGCAGGCACTTTTCATAAGCACTTCGTATGCAGAGAGAAGGAAATGGCAATTTTATAAATAGAGAAATGTGTCCCACTCTAATTGCATATATGATTTTGTACTTATTTCTACACCAAATTTTCATTATACGCTATCTCTCACTCTCAAAAACCACGTTTTTTGCATTTTTCTCTGTACCACAAACTGCTAAAAGTCCAAAAATACTACATACCTGATCATACAGACAGAGAATCCGCACTCAAGATATCAAACCTCACTCTTTTAGCTCAAAACTTGGAAGAGAACAAAACAAAACGGATATAGAATGACGGACTGACACGCTACAAAATTAATATATATAGACTGCCCAAGCCTGAAAATGCAATTGACAGATATTGCGCCAGATAGGTTTGGTTTTGATCAGGCCCCATTCCAAAGACCCGTGTATCTATCTGCTTCTTCATCGTATGTGACTAGAATGTAAATTATGGTGATTCAGCATCTGCAAACCATCTTGGAAGAGGACGGATTGTGAACTCCTAATTAAATGGTGACCAAATCTAACTGCGGTTACCATGTTTCCTACGTTCTATTCGTATTCACATGCGAATTGCTGCCACCAAAACGTCCATATTAACTAGCATAACTAAAAGAGCCTGTGATTAAAAAAATACCCTAAATGTCCACTCGTGATTATTTGCTAATGAGGCAGTTTGCGAATTATGTTTTTTAAACTGTGTACTTTTGGATCAGTTTCAATTTAATATGCAAACCAAATTTAAACATGCTGAAATTTGATGGAAATACTTTCCACACATCATATTTTATTATATAATCTAAGTCTTTGGCAATCCTGGTAGTCTTAAAAGTATAGAATATTGCTGTTAGTAAAAAGAAATGTATTACCTCAGTGGAGAATAATTCTTATTCAATATTTATCGAGGGTTAAGAGGCCTTATAGAATATTGTCAAAAACTCTACCATTCGCCTATTAATTAATTGTCCATTGCGTGCCAAATGGTCTTCCTAGTATTTTCCGTATTCCAGTGATAAATCATAATAAAAAAGTGGTTAACCGTATAGTTAATCTATGTTAAATGACGTTTATTCTATCCCTAACCATGGTCGTCGGTGACTTGGGGTTAATGTAGTACATCCCCTTCACTATTATCACAAGAAACAATAATAGCCTGCCGCTACACACATTGATTGTTGGAAATATTTCAACTTCTCTTATAAAATACCTGAAATTTAGTTCAAAATTTTGTTGCATAAGGTCTTTTGCAATCGCCACTGTTAACACCATAGATAAAAATTGTCTATTAAATTACATCAAACTATTAAATGATTGGTTAGAGCTTTAGTTAACACAATCATATGTTTCGGATGCCATTATAATTTTCAGATAGGTCATGAAGATTATTTTTGGAATATTTTTGATTTAATATAGAAATGGGCCAAACTTTCTCTTTCGTACGACAGATACCTTATTTAAATAAACTTAACTAGTGAATTCCAGAATGATTTCATAGTTGATTATTGGCGTACGGTCTTACGAGCATGCCGTAATAATATCTCGAATAATGAAAGATAATGTTTCCTCATTGATTATGTAATCGGATTCCATCATACTTCGACTTTTTGGTATTTTATTAACTTCTTTAGGTCCTCATTACTTGTTGCTTTTTGAATGATGCGAAAATGAAACGTAATACTGCGCACAGATGATATTTCACCTGTTCTGTGTGAAATGAAATGAAATTTGGACTCACCCGTTTGAAGTTCCTTTAATTTTTCATGCCCTCTTGAGCTTTAATTTTATAAACTATAGAGTTAATTACCTCTTGAGTCCATAGAACTGACAATGAAATTGAAGGGAATGGTGACAGGAGTGTATCACGCTCTCAATGATTTCAGCATGAGGAAAAAATTCAGTTTTATTCTAGTAATCAGTTGTGATTTCATATCCATCCTCACATATTTTCTATGTTAATAAATTCAGATCTTAGTTTTTACTGTGTAAACGTACATGCATAATTGAAAATTTGAATTTATTGACTTACCATTTAATCTGCGTATCATCTTTCGCCATTTCCGAATCCGTCCAAACCACAGAAATACTTCGGCAATACACGTTTAGGTGTATACAACCATGAGAGTCATTGGAGTTCTCCGATATTTTATTTCCACACTTTTCATCGGCGTGTATCAGGCTCTCACACAAAAGCGCATTGCCATGTTTCCAGTAGATTGCGTCAAGTCGGGAGAGGGATGATGAAACTTTCCCACAGTCACGTGGCACTTTCAAAAGCGCCGTCCTTGTTGTTGACGGGGTCGGGGGGTTGAGGGAGGGGGGGTGAGGAGTATTGTAAAAGCGCGGAGATGGACAAGGGGTAGAGAGGTCGCGGGCAAAATAAAAAGAGTGATGGATTCGGGATGGTTAGCTCGCGAGAGCTGGCGGGTGCTGGATAAGGGGTGGCGAAGAAGAGGGAGTATTTTGGTAGAGGGTGTGTAAAACAAAGGGGGAGGTTCTAGAATAAGAGGAGGGTGCTTATGGAGAGAAATATGGTACTGAAGAACTCCGTTTGGAATGACGGAGGTGTTGGAGCTCCTCTCGTGTTATACGCTTCGGCGAGAGCTGGTGTTCTGACTCTCTCTCCCTTCTTCTGTCCTTCCCACCCTCTTTTCCCGACCGAGAGAAATGTATGTGATTAGGTCACAGAAAGGGTGTTAGCGGAGAGTCAAAAGACTATGCATGAGTTGGTGTCGAGAGGGTGGGGAAAATTGACTGACGTGTGGGTGAGGTGTGGGCACAGTGGATTGGTGTTAGTGGAAGGGGTGGGGGAGGGTGAAGGAGGAATCGCCGGTCTCTCTCGACTCGACGCCTACGTCGGCGGTTATGTATACACAACAGGGCACGGGGTCAATAGGTGAATCAGGAAAGCACCTCATCATGGGGCAAGGGAGCGACGGGTTCGGCGCGTGGGAGGTTTTTAATTGACAATTCACGCGTAGAAGGGACGTGACGGCGGGTATAGAGGGAGTGAGAGAGAGAGAGAGTCGATAGAGGGGAATGAACCGACGGCGTTAGGCTTTTAAAAAGGGTCGTCGGCTTTGCACTGAGCGGGTGACGGATGGGCGTGAGGCTGGAGACCGTGACGGGGTGAAGAAAGAGGGTGCGAAATCCCAATAGTAGGGAACTCGAATTCAAATAAAACATCGTTATGCTTTTGGAGAGTGTTTACACACATGTTAATGGGCATTGAAAATCCTTTTCCAGAAGCTCATTCTAGTCAAAGAATTGTTTTCGTGCATTGTTAAAAATTGAAAAGGGAAGAACGATACGAACAAGAAGAAATAAGCGTATTGAGGAATCGAGTGGAGAATTGCGTGAAATCAATCTTAAGATTTTTGACTGATGATGATGCTTGTTTTAAGTATTTCAAGAAATGTGTTTTCCCTGTATTTCATGAAATATACATTGGAGATAAATTTCTGCTTGTTTTCGAAAGTCCCTATTTTCCACAGATTCTTCATCATTCCATTTAAAATTACAGTCTTTTCTACGCTCGCCTTATTAATGCACTTCCCGTATAATATACTGCCCACATGGCATGCATAGCTGCAAAATATAGTGTTTTTCGTTTATCGCTGCAATCGTACTTATAGTAAGCATACTTCGAGCTACACCATCAGATACATTGAACTATTCCGTTTAAATACATATTAATCCATAAAAGTATTGGACGAGTAATTGAACTCTTCTGGCTGCTGGGTTTCTGGTGCTTTACTATCTGTTGCTAACGGTATACGATTTTTTAAGGAAGCTAAGAGTAGAGAGGATTAAAGGATTGATTTAAAAATGCCTTTTAAATTTTTTAATAACAATTCGTTTTTATTGCAATTCACTATGGGGATCGGTGGTGATGCTCGAAGAACGGAAAAAAATGATGAGAGGAATACAACATTTATCTCACTGCTACTTTTACTGCCATGTAAAGATTGACATTATCACCGTAGAGAATAAGTTGTGCTAGCAGAGAATAATTTTGAGGAAAATAAAGCTATAAGAGAATTACACTGATGAAGAAGCCGACTAATATTTGGGCTTTATGCCTTTAAAATAAAATAAGGATAATAAGATGGAAGTGCAGGAATTTTAATGAAAAATCTAGGATAAATATAGAAAAATTGGAAAAAGATATTGCGTTGATTCATAGTTTACTGATATACATTTCGGAAAACATGTCAAAAATAGTTCTAGTTCTCTTAGGGGGAAGTGACAACATTAAACATTAATTCCTGCCAAAAGTAGTGATTAATGCCCAAAGAGGTCAGCCTCTTTCACATTGATTTTGGATGAATATTTACCGTTTAAATTGACAAGAATGATGTGCTTAAGTGAAGTTCTTCATTCGCTTGGTTTACGAAACCTAGTGATAAGTTTTTGGGGCCTTTATCGCTAGAATGAACCAGTGACGTTACATCGGGAATGGAATTCATCCTGAGCGTAACTTTCGGGGATTATTTGAATATCGGATTGAGCAGATGCCATGCCGTCTTTGGCCTTAGTGAGAGTTTCCGTGAAACAGGAAATTCTCGCTCTTTTGTATTTTGGTGTTTTCTTGTGACGCATGAATTTTTAGCAGTCAAACATAATAGCATCTAAGATCAGCATAATTTATACATAATAAGCCCCTGCGCTTGAATATTGTGAAATCACTATCTTAATTCAGCACCGCGAGCAAATGCTTAAGGAGAGAAAAACAAAACTCTGTCGATATTAACTTCATGGTATTCCTTCGTCAGCGCGTTTATTGAGGAAACCTTAACGAATGCCACAAAATTTACAAAATAAGAACCAGTACACGATCCGAGTGTGAACGATTGATCGTCACCTTCAAGGGTAGGTGCTGGTTTTCTCTCTTTTTATGAGTCAACTTCCCGGGTTCCAGTGGGGTGGGAGGGGGCTGGAGGTTGGGAAACGAGGTGACTCCATTCAGAGTGGGGGAGGAGGCAGGGGACCAATATTCGTTGAGCATGGTGGCTTCGGGGTAATTTTTATTTTTTTGTAAATTTCTAACTGATCGCGAGCGTTGAGTTCTAGTCTGTTGTTGCAGGTACATACATACATAAAATATAAACATTGAAATCACTTTTTCGATCTCATTGTAATAAATATTTGCAGAATTGCCTTTGTAGTCACAATTTCATATAGAAGATTTAAAATGCTCCTTCGCCCGGGTGTTAATATTTCTGGATGTTTGTCCGATGCAGACATCGTCACAGTCACTGTACTTCAGGCTGCACTTCTGGACATAGAGTCAAAAGTATCTTTGCATTTTACTAAAAGGCTTTGAGAGTCACGATTTAAAGGCCACTCGAACCTTGGGTAATCTTTTAGCATCCTGTGGGAGATCTGACCGAAATATATTAAAGCGGCCCACTTTATATCGGTGCTAGGAACACGTTATTGAATGTAAATTAAATTAAGAGATAGCCTTCGCGTTCTTTACAAATTGATTTATCAATTAACTTGGTAGGTAAACCGTTTCGGGTCGTGTACTCTCTTTGTAAATTCCTTGGTATTTGTAAAGTTTCCTCAATAGGCACTTAGAATAAAGAAGAGATGCTTTGATTAAGGTCTGAATACTTAAAACAGATATAATAGCTTCAAACCAGTACTAGTTGACCATATATAAGTCTGAAAAAAAGGTTACCAACCGAGATGCCATTTACTTGTCCCTTACTATCCAAATCGAATCTCAGTGATGCGGGAAAAAGCTAAAGGCTGAACTTGGTAATGTCTACTACAATAAAATGTTGAAAAGAATAATTGTAAAATGACTTGATTTACTTTTGATGAAATAAACTAGTCTTTTGATCGAGAAAGTCAGCATTATCTGACTGTAACTTACTCTGCACTTACGTGCAGCAAGTAATTCACCCCGCTCTCTGTGGCCCGCCGATTTAATTATCAAAACTTATAGTTACTTTAATTTAGACAAGTTAACTGTCTCAAGCAACACTTACTATTAACCACGATCTAATAATGCATTGACTATACATTTTGATGCTTAAGTAATCGCCAGACCTTGCAGTTTTCCGAAACAGTAATATGATTGTAGTATATTTAGTTTTACACTGCTAGATTTTCATATTATCTAAACCATATCACGTTTTCCAGATTTAGTAGTTTATGTCTGCCGTTGCAATAGCCAGGAAACTCACCAGCCTGGTAATTCAAGGGTCATAGGTTCGACCTGCGGGCTTTACCTTGGTTTTGGACATTGTTATCTTTAGGTGCAAGTATAGTTAAGACAATGGGATATAATATGAGCAGTTGGAGCCCCTGTAACCAAAATATACGACCACTACTAGGTACTTAAATATGGAAGCTTACATTAATAAGGTGCTTTTAATGTGACATATTGTCACAAAATAGAGACTGTCCTTCAAACGTTGGCCTTCACATATGCAGCTACGAAATCCTATCAAACGCTTATTATTATAACGACAACCAGTCACCTTTTAGCCTTCGTCTGAGTAGAGTTGGAGATGAAAGCTGCAGAAACCGGGTCGAAGGTCGGGTGAAGAAATGCTGCCGCATCATCGTAGAACGTCGCGCATTCAAATTTGTGGAAACCATTACCAACCCTAATGTCAGTCTTCCTTCGCTGCTGCATACAGTTTGAGGGATACTTGCATATGAGGGATTTTGCAGATTTCCCATTCCTTCGCGCGGCAGGAAGTTCCGATAGAATCCATTGTTTCCCCACTTCACATGACCCGAAGATAAGTTCCAGGATCCGAAGAAAAAATATTCATTGGTTCCTTAAAATGACGATGGGACCAATACAATGTCCGAACAAGCGTTTAGTTTGTATATAAGCTACATTAGCTAAGCATGGATTTTATCCTTCTCATTATTCTCATTTGTTGAAATGAAATCCCAATTTTCTAGCGATGAAGAGATGGAATTGAATTTTAGGTTGTATCATGTTTTTTCCCCTCTTCCATCAGCAACTTCCTCAATTCACAGTCTGAGATGTTTCTGAGTAGAGTCCTTTTGTTCTACCTTAGCTGAGAAAGTATTAAATAAAAGAAAACTGTAAGTTTGCGCAATTGTAAGGTTATGTTTTTTATATTTTAAGTGTTTTATTTAAAATGCGCTATTTTGTACGGTAAATGTCCCTCTTGATAGAATAACTTCCTTTTTATCTCGATTTTGTTTAATCAGTAGCATAGGAAATTAAGATGTGATATATACGGTATTTAATGCAGGTACGTTAAAGAATTGTACCTGCCTAATGATGATAGAAATAAATAATAAATGATGCAGTAGTTATAAAAAATGCTTCATTACCGTAAATGTAAATTCGTCAAGGATGAAATCTCTCGGGAGATCACCACTTACTTCCTACACGCAGAAAGCCGCTTTCAATGCTGCTTTCCTTTATGCTAATACACGTATCCTCTCGAGCAAGATCAGGCTCCAAGACACGTGACAAATTTGTTGTTCCCGAAAAAGGAAGCCTATCCTATGCACCCCTTTAACATTCCCTAACGGTGTGGCGCGATATTTGTCCACCAAGAGAGAAAAACTCACCCCCAGCTAATTTGAATTAAAACTTTCCGCAGAGAGGGAATCCCTCATTCCTCATTCTTCATCCCTTCCCCATACCACCCACCCAACTTCTTGACCCTCCTCAGGCCAGCCAAGATTTGCATCGGGACCACCTGCCCAGCGATCGGGGGTTCTGTAAGAGAGAGAGAGAGAGAAAGAGAGGGAGAGAAAAAGAGGGAGAGAAAGAGGAGTTAAAAGAGCTCCTCCCTTACTTGCCTGCTGCTGGGGAGACACAAGACTCACCCACCCTTCTTCCTCCCACGCCTTCTCCGAACAGTCACATCTCTCGCTGCCAAGCGAGAGAGAGAGAGAGAGAGCGAATAAAGAGGTACTACTACTACATCGAGGAGTTGAGTTGGGGAGGTGGGAGGGGAGTTTTTTTCGCGTCTCTCGTCGTGGGTGATTAATTGTCCCTACCAAATGGGCAACGAACAGATTCAGATTAGGAATTCAGAGTGTAGAAAGAGAGAGAGAGAGAATCTGTGGAAAAGAAAGAGACTTGATCTCTAGACCGAATTTTGACATGTCTCTCTCCACCATTGGATCGTGAGGAATGTCTTTTACCCCTAGCGCCAGGCCGTGCAGCGACCCCTCCCACAATCTCGCGCCACATCCCTCTCCTCCCACAACACACACACAAACACATCTGCACTGTCCTCTCACACACAAATCCAAGCCTCTTTAGACAATAGAAGGATAAATCTTCTCCTTTCCCCCTCCCTATCCACCTCCTTTTGACCGGTCGCCGTGTGGCCATCTTGTCGTGCTGCCAGTCCGGTACGACGAAAGGTCGGTCATAAACACGGCGAGTGAAGCGAGAGAGAGCCCTCTCTTTGCCTCTTAGCCTCGTTCTCTTTCATCTCCGACTCTCC
Organism: Platycnemis pennipes; assembly: GCA_933228895.1. Classification (NCBI taxonomy): domain Eukaryota; kingdom Metazoa; phylum Arthropoda; class Insecta; order Odonata; family Platycnemididae; genus Platycnemis; species Platycnemis pennipes. The sequence continues at coordinate 107,939,074 of OW121851.1, forward strand.
CACGCTCTCCCCACCTCACGTTTTTCTTTCCGTGCGATGCGCACGATAAAAATGCTCCGGCGCGTATTTCTCGGTGACTTAATCTCAGAGAGCAAGAGGAGGATGAGGGAGCTGCTGGAAGAAGAAAATTAAAGCGTCACCCGTCCACTTGACAGCCTTTTCTCCTTCCGCGTCTGCCGACTGCAGGCCTTCTCTTTGGCGTTTTCTTTCTCCAAATTTTCTTGTTCTTCTTATGTGTAGGTTAAGTTCCCCAACCCTCATACGAAGGAATATTAGGTTTCAAATACTATTTACTCAGCAAAATAATTGGAGTAATATCGTGCTCACAAGAGTTTTTTATACCTTGTATCAAAATTACATTCAAAATCAATATTTTAAAAATTGGCCGTTTGTAAACCGATGAGCCAACCTTCCATATAGATTGTAATGCCCCGTCGCTGCAAACCTGACAGCTGAATTTACTTCTATAAGGCAAATATCTATGACCAAATGTCTATTTTTTTGAACCGGAATAGATCTAAAGTACCTGCTTGAGAGAATTTAAATAAGTTTGTGGAATATCACTTTGGAACATGGAACACATACCTTTTCACGCCTGAGTCCAATCGGCCAAATTAGCCATTAGCGAAAAAGGTTTGAAAGGCAAAATGTAGGTTGAAAATCCAAGGTAAAAAGTTGGTGAAAGAATAGAATAAATTTGCCAAAATTTAAGGAGGACCGGTTCTCAAAAGATATTTCAAATATATTAAGAATGCAAATGTACTATAGTGGGTTGGATCATGAATAAGAGAGGTATATAGTAGGGCGGGAAGAATAAAAAAATACTTCTTTCACCCACAATTTGGGACATTAAAGTATTACAGTGAAATTACATGTGAAAACTAAAAATGGTAGTGTAGATTTGGATGCAGAAAAATAGTATGCAGAAATTTTTTAAGACGTTTATGTTCAATCATTACTAGCTCATGCATATAATAGGAAATATAAGCTTATTAATTAATGTATTTATATGAATCCCTGACTAATCAATAATTATTTGATTAAATTGTATAGAGTAGTATTCAGTCACAAAAGTCTCGAGGATCTTAAAATTGTTATAAACAAGTAGCATTGTATCTCTCCTCTCAGCTGCTTTTTGTCAAAATTTACATCGACTAGTATTTTTGAATTCCTGCATTATAGATAGTATATATTTAGCACTATATGATTTAAAGGGCATATCTGGTGATGGTTATCTCACTCCTACGCAGCCTTACAGTGGTAAACCGGGTGTTATGTAAATGCAGATATTGTCATTATTGACCCTTAGCAAGGGACCGTCACAATGGAAGATTAAACTTAATTGTATTGGAATGCAGATGGCGAATCGATGATACCTCATGAATTCTGGTATACTTTCGATTAATATTGGAATATTTTAAGTCGATTCATGACGCATACTCAATTTGGCTTTTGTGCTAAATCTGGTTTGATTGAATTTTATGGTCAAGCTTCATTAATTAACCCATGTGAGACAAATTTACAATCCTATGAATTCCCGGTGAATGAAGTCAGCGGCTAGCAAGAGTATGGTACCAATTACATTTCTCATTTATTTGGCAAATGTAAAAAGAAATATAATTTACAAGTAGTGAATAGCATAACTTTATCAAACTAAAAGTGAAATAAAAATGTAATATGCAAACAGTTACTGATAAATGCTAGCGAAATCTCAATTGCATATATACGTTTGATTTAAAACTACTTATGATTGATTTTTGCAGCGGAGAGGAGTAAACAATTTTTAAAAGTTCTTCAAATGTCACAAATATTATTCTTATTTCAAATATATTAGCCGAAAGAAATATACCTTGTCTCAAAGCTATCTTGGAATAGTTTGAGGGCGCGATGGTAATTGTAGAGCCGTGTTTTGAGCGGTTCGGCGGTATAGCGTCAATTCCGCTCTCATTTCCGCAATGATTCAAAAATCTCTATTACCAAGCCACGTGGTGAGGGGAAGGACACCTGTTGCTGCACCTTGTATCCACCGTATTCATTGTCAAGAGTCGGTATCAATACTGCCACTGGAATCTCTTTCCTTTAGCAGTTCAAGTGCTTGTCTACATCACCCTTTCTCCTGGATCAATTTTAACAAAGAGGGCTACTAATCTCGCATAAAAGTCTCCCTATGACATTCGACTATCATGATGTTTTTTTCATTCTCTGTACACGATATTTGACTGTCACATGTCCGTTTGTTTTGTGGAAGGCTTCTTCCGTCTCCATTTACTATTGACAGGGGGAATATGCATCTTTTTTCTTTTATTGTATAGAGCTGTTTATTCTTTTTCGGTTTTCGGTCCCTAATTTTGAATAGCCATCGTTTGAAATTGTTTCTCAGCATTAAGGTCCGGATTAAACTACTTGATTTGTCCGAGTTATTTCATTTCTATAACGGTCACTACTTGAGCACTATTTAGAGAGAATTTCACGTTGATATTGTAGGTACTCGAGTCAGTGTCTTTTTTCAGCCAAAGTTTCGAAGGATGACATCAAAGCTTTTGAGGAGTAAAAGTGAGTCAGTCGGAAACGCTGAATGGTAATTCACCTTTAGAAGACCCATAAATAAAGAGCGAGTCAATCTTCGAAACTTTAGCCAAAATAGCGAGCCAGAACCGTTGGAGGATCCAAGAGTTTTGCTTAAATAATCTTCATCATCGGTCAACAATCCTAAGATTGGTTTGACGCAGCCCTCCACTCAATTCTACTACCGGCCCGGCCAAGCTCTTCATATCTACGTAAATCTCTTTTGCATCCTTCACAACTTGTTTCATAGTTTCACACGAGTCCTTTCTTTTCCATTCTTTCTGTTCATTTTTCCTTCGACGTTTGTCTTAATCAGGCCACCATGTCTTAAGATATGACCGATTAAGTTATCTCGTCTTTCCTTTGAGTTTTCAGTGGACCTCTCTTTCCTCTCACTCTTATTAAGACTTATTCGTTTGTCACTAGGCCAATCCATTTGATCTTAAGCTTAAATAATAGATTTTCAAAGCACTTATATTTTATGATTTCAATTTTAGTACTCGATCAGTCGAAAGGATGGTTAAAATGTGAATCCTTCTGCGTCACTCATTAAGAGCAGACTAATGGAACGCTTGATGTTACTCCAACCATTCTCCATTTATTCCTACCATTGTCCATACCATTTTTCCACCTATTCTGTATCTCAAATGACCTTAGTAGTCAATCACGTCTACCGAGTAACTTTTACTACATTGACATTGCTGAACAAGAGATATTAGGTACCAGTAACTATCTTTTACAGGAGTCTTACATACAGGCTACATGTCGCAGAAGTTGCACAAGTCCCTAGTCTCAATATTGTGAGAATCAGGGTGCATTCGTCATATGAGCTGAGTAAGATTTTTATATGTTGAAATACAATTCTAAACAAAATTCTCAAATTCAGAAGTAATTATGCATACCTACCGTATTCTTCTCCGGAGGCTTCGGGACTGCGCTGAGTCAGTATTGCATGAGGAGTATTGAATTATGTCGCTTCTCTATGTTCTTGGCCAGATAATGAGTGTGCTACTTAATATCGAGCTTTCTTCCGTCAGGCCATTATATTCAGCAACAAATTTAGCTCTAAGAGTAAAGGACTCCCTTTACTCAAAGAGCTTTTGGTAAATGTCCTATGTTCTATTACAGCTACCTATTCTTGATTTATTTCCTCTAAGTACGTTCCAAAATTTATTCTGCAAGAGGGGTCACATAAGAACACCAAAATATCTCCTAATTTCACTCCTGAGTAAAATTTGCATCATAATATTTTATCGACAATAAGGGTGAATTTGCATTTCATGTGCGCATTTCAACTTGATAAATACCTCCTCGCGTCAACGAATAGATAATGACACAACTCCTAAAAACACGTTTACGCATTTATTTAATCGTCGGCGCATGCTATATAGTTTAATTCAAACAAATGTATTCATTCGCGGGAAATGAAAATGAATAACGACACGTGTACGGACAATCTTAATCCCGGAGCACGTCTCCGCCTTCCGCTTCCCCGAACATTAATTTACTTCGAAGCGCGCTCTTCCCAAAAGAGCCCCTTGCTCTCCAAACGCCACCATGCGTTTCTTTTTTGTTTTGTCCTGCCAACGAAGCCTTGTTTATTTTTCAGTCCCGGCGAACTGATCGAGCGCGCGGCGCCCACCAAGGGTATTTGGTATTGCTTTGGCCAAATCCTATGCTTCATTAATCACCTTCCGGAAAGACTGATTATTCGTTAGGGAGGTTTCCTTCTCCCTTGGCGATAAGTTATGAAAAAAAACGTGTCGATGGGGTGGGACGGGACGGAATAAGTTTTCTTTTCCGTCGCGAGACTAATCTCATCTCCTCCCACTGTTCTCCCTTACGGTGTTTTCGTTCCCCTCCCCATGGCCTTAATCTCCCTTCTTCTCTTCTCCTCGAAGGAAAACCTTTCGGTCCGCCCCCACCCTAACGCTCTCTCTCACTGCTATCTCCTGCTAGTCGCGGGCTCTTCTTCACTCATCTTCTTTCCTTCCGTAAAAGGGGGTTCCTCAGGGAAGACTATAGTCCCTCGGTATCCTGAGGAAAGGGGAAGAGAGCGGAGTTGTTGGAAGTATGAACCTGAAATAGCAAGCGTGTTGTGGAAAGGGAGGTTTTCTTTTACTTCTCCCTGGTTGAGTCGCTTCCTCGATGAATTGAGCCGTAGCGAGGAAAGGTTTGACTTCTCGAGAAGCCACTACACCTACTACACCGACCTTTCCCTCGACCCCGCCCTGTTCCGCATCCGATACCATCAAACCCCTTTTTTACCGCCGCCCCTCTAAGAATTGTCTCCCCTTAAGTCGTTAGTGTAGCCAGAATATTTCCTGTTCGGGGGCTCATCCTCCCACCTATCTTACCTGACTAGCTTTGGTGACATAAACACGCTTGATTTGATCAAAATTTTGTTCATGATTTCGAACAGCTGGCCAACTATGCCTTCTAAAACAGGTTTTCCTACCTACCGCAATTGTTTTTGACACTTATCCTTTTTATATTTTTTTTATTATTTTAAACGAACTGGATGAGTCACTATATTGCCTTCGGCCAATGGCATAGATGACATGAGACGAATACAAAAGAAATCGTCATCAAGAATTTTCAAATGGTAAAATTTACTTTACTCTGTTCTCAAATAAGCCGTGATTTGAGCTGTGATGCTAGGTAAGATCATCTATCCTCTTCGTACAACTGTCGCACGTTTTGTTTCCTCGATGATAACGCTGGTGAATAGAATTATAAAATGGTGTAACGTGTGGTTTCATCTGCATGGTTTGCAAAAAGGTCTAAATACCGTATTGCTCGCTGAAAAATTTTTGAAGATTAAAGTGGTCTCATTGAATGATGGTCCCTATGCCTATGTCTACATGTTCACCCCCTTTCGATTTAACTAAAAATGTGACAGGATTTCTCTTAGGTATGCCGGTGACTAGGTTACCTTTGCAGACGTTTCCAAGGCAGCTATGCCAACTATTGTAGCAAATGACGTGATTCATTCCAAATCTGACCATATCTGAAAACATGTCAACGTTTTTCTTCACGATGAATCCAGAATCGAAAGCATATTGTCAGTATTTTTTATCAGGAGTAACTGTAATAGAAGGTTTCACATTTAAATTGACTGTGTATCCTGTGTAACGCCTCGAATGTGTGTGGCAGAGGATACGAAAACACTAAACATGCACTGCGTACTTGCAGTAACAGACCATTTGCGATGGGGGAGTTTACTCGGAACCGAAATCGCAATTTTGCACACGAAATCGTTATATGGAAACGAAAAACCAATTTTAGTGAAAAAATTAATCTTCAAACCACAACCAATCAGTCATAAATCAAAAATTAAAATAAGCAAAAGGTGACGCCAACCAAAAAAGCTGTCTTGATACCACTGATGTCATTTTCCTCCTGTCCTAGACTGATTTTAGGGGAAGGGGAAATGGAGAAGGGTTCTCCGAAGGTCTGCTCGCACAGATCCTGTCGCATCCTCTCCTATTGGCAGAGTCAGCTGTATCCCCCCATTGCAATATGGCGAAGTAGCTTCGTGGGCTCAATTGTGATTGGACGAAGTCAATGACGTCAGAGGTTGCACCACGCCCACTTTTCCGAAAGGGTTAAAAACAACAGTTTTTCGCCTCATATAACTCGAGAAATGATTGACGGATCACAAAATGGAAAAATGTGGATCTTTTAATTTTACAAACTATCAGAATCGGCAATAAAAAATATGGTAAACGACCCCATTTACTTGAAAAAATCTGGGATTTGAGTGCACAACAGGACAAAATACTCAACAGTTGTGAGGGTAAAAATTACTTATCAATGGGTTAAGTATCTGTTTTTAAGCATTTTTTTAAATTTATAATTTCTGTTAGCAACGTCTTATTATAGTTGAAAGAGCAACTATATTTATCAACTTACTACTATATTTACGAAGTTTTTCCAGGTACGACTTCTAAGAGCCAGACCATATTCAACAATCACTCCCATTACAATTCTGCCTATCATATTCTTCTACCGTTCTCCGCCGGTAGAAAAATACTAGAATTTCACTCGTTTACCTAATTAATGTCATAAATATTATTATGATTAATTTAATATAATAAAAATAGAACGTTTATATTATGTAAAAATAAATATATATAAGTAACAATGTTTTATAAAAACAAAAAATGTTTAAGGTTCCATTATTTTGAATGAAAAATATATAATTTCTATATTTTAGCTTTTTATGTGGCCAGAGACGGGTGTCTGAACGCGGACCTCATTGAAGAAAACCTACAATTTGGAAGTCACGATATCAATACGCATGTCAGGGCACGGGTCCATATCCTGTCTTCCAAGGATTAACATTCACTGGAATAATGAGGTATGCATATCATATGTTAAGAAGTAATATATTAAAAATTTTACTGTAGCGACTCTGAAATAATTCGAGGTAGTCAAAATAACTGCCAATATACTATTCAAATTCTGATAGCAGTACACCCAGTATAATTAAACTTCAGATCAATACCAGACATCTGTAACAGAATAACGTACGAAAAAGGTGCAAATATATGATTGTACAATTAATTTAACTGAGTAAATGAATGCTACTCGGGAGATTAAATGAAATCTCATCCTTCTTTACTCTGAGATTTGAAAAAGATCTGCTACAAAACACTGGACAATGCTCTTCAAATTGTTCCGTTATAGTTATGTAAAGAAATCCTTGAAGATGACTTCAAAATTACTGAGACCCCAAGTAAAAATACGTTAAAAATTGCCGATGTTATCATAAGAAGAATTTCATTTAGTTTTAAAGTAAATTTTTAAATCCCTTGAACGAAAATGGCAATTAGATGAAAGAATCCCCAACCAGACTATAACTACGTAGGTATACAATTAATTATGGCATGTAGACACTTTATAGGGTTATCACTTGCGAAATAACCTGCGAAACATATCATCAATACTGGTGATATCAAGAATATGCAGTTTCATTTATTGTAATTTAAAGGGAAATAGTTTTGGAAGGTGTTATTTTATTGATAATTTAAGTTTGAATTGTGAAATAGGTATTAGGGTCAATCAATTCCTAGCTTCACAGCAAAGGTCTCAAAATCATTTCGGAATGAATCCACTTTCCAAGAGATTCTCCCTATCGGCAGTCCCTGAACGACGTTGTATTTCTAGAGTTCTCAGACCCAGCGAAAAACCTTCCCACGAGGCTTATTTCACCTCTATTTTTAATCTATGGATTCATTTCTTAAATAATGGTAATGTACCACCTTTTAAATGTTATGATTTGTTCACCGTCTGCGATTTCATGTACAAAAATGGATATGACATGATTTATATATTGCATTTTTCGAGAGTTGTAGCCCTGGGCTTCATGCCTGGGCTTCAGAATACTAAGCTGAATTTGAAATTTTCTTTGCAACCGAAACTGGTGTAGTATAGAGTTAGTAATCCAGCTACTAAAAGCAAAGTACATGGATTCTACGTGTTAATTTTTCCCGATGTAATGTCAAGGAGTCCACTTGATTCGTGGTTTAGTACGCTCATATACATAATATTTGTAATCATTTAGTTTCTTATCTACAAACGATGTTTCTATCTAAATAGAATCGCCAGGAATATAGAAGGAACCTGTATGATGCTTTTAATTTTGATATCGTAGATGAACTACAACAGGTTACTTGTGTCCAATATTTTATCGTAACCTGTGCTTTCCTTTCCAATGGACCTCCTACGTGGTGGTATTGAATCAAAGCGGCTTCTGTTGCCTGTAGCATCATCACGGGGGATAAAAATGTCTTCATGTGGAGGAAAGGAGAGGAAAAGGTTTGGAATGTGACAGAGAAGGGCTCACTTCGATTGGCATACCGGACAGCCTGCAACAAATCATAAGCTTCTGTTCTACTAGACGTGACTAATGCTCATGTCCGGACGGCCGGAGTCGTATCACTTCTCTGGATCCACTTGGCATTCACAGCCATGTCTGTATGTGTGTGCTCGATTCTTTCAGATGCTACTCTTCTTAAAGCACTCCTCTGGTCTTACCCCACACTACTCTCACAAACACTCCGCCCACTGCTTTCTTCTTCGACACCCAATTCTTCTCTTCTCAGGTTATTGAAGATGGTTAATTGTTTTCTGTGCTATCATATCTCCTTTCAACCCTCGCCTTAAAGCGTTGATCATAAGGTAAACTAGATGCTTGGATACTTGATTACTCGAGTGTTTGTTTTGATTTGCTATATTTTATAACAGAAATCAATGCAAGATACTGAGAATTAAAAGAAATGACATTCTCAAACACGCATCAATGGTCACATGAAAGTGATCTTACACGCATCTTATGCTACAACTGAGCGGTTCTTGAGCCAGTAAATGACTCGATCCCTATCGTTTCGAGACTTTCGGAAATAGGTACTATTCATTAAATTCCTGATCCTGGGTATTCCATAATTTTTAATTGAACCCAGCATGGTTTCCCTAGTAACAGAATCAGAAATAAATTATAAAGAATCTTTGTTATTTTTAATATATCCATAAAAGAGATGAAATAGAAAAAATTGTTTTTCGTTTTCCATGGTTTTAAAATTACATTAATGAGAAGTCATTTCAACTCTTTTGTTAAATGAACAAATCCCTATGCTTTATTGAATAAGAAGAAGATAGGTATTATAAAGAAGAAGAGTTTTCGATTTAGTTGGTATCTCTCCTGGTTTCCTCCTGGTTTCCTCCTCTCTCACTAAGGGAGTGTCATGGGCCCCAAAGTACTCCCTCTATTTTTAAGGTTTTCAGCACCATTAGGTTATTTATGATGCTTTTCTTATCCATTAAGTTATGTTTGTGATAGTGCACTTCGAACTTCTTGAATGTGATCTTAACTATATCAATCCTTGGTAAAACGATTAAGGACAAAAGTAAAAAATAAATACGGCAATACCTTAACAGGAAATTTCTGTTGAAAAACATTGGCTACACGCTTGCAAAAGTAAAAAGTCCCATATTCTCCGTTAAATATATCTTTTCTTACTGCAGATGAAAGGTGATAAAGATTGAATTACAGAAAACGATGCCTGTATATTTTTAATCTGAAAGGTTGAAATATCATCTTCTTATACTCTATCGCTTAAGCCGGCTTGTGTTCTCCAGATTGAGGTCTTTATAAATAATTACATAAAGCAGAAGCCATATCGATGCCCTCAAAAGGACTAGAAGAATTCCAGATAAGAATTTTTCAATTTTTTGCGCAACTGATTTTTATCTGTACCCGCCTAGTAAGTCGATACCCGAATAATGGCGTTCCGGCTAAAACGGGGACTTAACTTGAAGGGATTGACCGGAGAGAAAAATAAATCGGTATCTTACTGGAATCTAACAGCCCTTTAACGGTACGAGGGCTACTTATTACTAGGAACTTTCGACGTTTCTCCTCGGCGGCCGGAGTGTAGATGCGGAGAGACAACTCGGAGATAGTCGACCGGGATGAGATGGGCTTTGCTGGTGACGTTTGGCGGGGGATTTGCGTGGGGTATAGGTCGGGGAGGGGATGGGGAGAGGGTGGAAAGCTCAGGCTACGACGTGGGCGAGGAGGTTGAGCGCGAGATCAAAGGGAAGGTGCCGATTGTTTGTTCGTTCCACGGTGGGGAGCTTGTATTCCACTTTCAAGACTATCGGGAAACTGGCTCCTCAAGTAAGCGCGTGCCTGGGGGGCTTCCCTTTCCTACTTCGCCCTCCCACTGCCTCGCATTTCCCTCACTCTCATTTGGGTACACGCATGAAAGAGTGCGCATGATTAGCGAAGGGTAGAGCACTCGAGAGTGATGGCACGCGGACGAACTGAGGAGTTGGAGAGTTAACTTTCGAATTACGGATTTCCATTAAAAATTCATTTCTCTTGTCCTTTTCATTCATTCCTTTCAAATTCATTAATCTTACCTCCTAGAATACACAAAATTAAATTTATCAAGGTTACCATGAGGGAAGATCATCATCGGATATTAAGTGTGATAAAGATTATTGCATCGGAATTTTGGGCAAATGTCACAGTTTCCAGAGAGAAACATTTTTTTTAGTTTTTTTGCATCCATATTACCATGCAAGGTAGATGAGCTAGGGAAGAACTTTTTTTTCAAGTTATACGTACAACAGGCTACATCACCTACGCTACCGTTTCTATTTTGTTCAATGATATATATTATTATGATATATAATTGTGTATGGATAGGAAGTACATATCATTTCGTGTGGCCGTAAATTTCGTTTTTAAATTTCCGCATTAACTTGGTAATGTGGACGCTGGGCCATACATTTCAATACATTTCGTAAAGGGACCCGTCAAAAATATTCTTCTCCCTAATACATGGTCCTTCGACATCTCTTCTGGATTGATGATCAATCTTAACTTATTAATTTCACATTTTTATGATCACTTTTACTCAAATTTCAATTTGGTGTAATCTTTTAAAAGCACTTCGTATATTTTTCTGTACAGTTGAGGTAGGATGTATGTCACTATTTAACTTTACAGTTTCAGGGGTAAACTTATGGAATTGAGAATGCATGGCAAGGTAGCAGGGGACAGTTGAAACCTGGGTTGAATTAAATTATTCATGTGGAATTTTTTCATGCATTTATGTCACTATTAGTGCTATGTATTTCAGTACTGATGTCAAAAAGAAACTTTCTCAACTCTTCTCACTGTGCAGTGAGGGCAAGTAGCTGAGTTTTGTTTAAGTTTCTCATTCGGTTTCTTTTCCTTGCATTTACGGATCACTATCCCATTCGTATTCAGAATGGGAAAACTTTTATTCCATGTATATTCCTAGGCATCTCAAACAGGATGTTTTGATTTACCAAGACTGTCACGAAGGAAATTACTAAAGAAATAAGCGATCATCGAAAAACAGTATCCAGGAAAATAGGCCTTTCATGATTCACACGAATTTGCTTTTTTATTAGTCAATACAATAAAGAGGTCGACCATTGCATTACGAATCTGAAAGGTCTGAAAAGTAGGTTTTCAGTCTCAATGTTTTCATTCGGGCATGAAATGTCAGCGCGCAATGACCTGAACGTTACTTGGTGTACGTTAAACTCCATTATTATCGACATACGATTCAATCTGCAGGCATTTTATAGGGGGCAGTAAAAATTCTCTCGAGATTGCATGATCCTGGCTCTTTCGAGAGAGAGCCTTTTTCTCTCGGATTCCCTCCGGATATGTTTGATTGGCAACTTGAGCAAATGCAAAACACGTTGAGCGGATACTGATGAATCTTGAGTTCGATGAGATGTGATGTTTACCGAGGGATAAAATGGCAGCGGCGGACGACGAAGAGAATCTTGATAGGGAGGGAAAGCTGAGGTGCGATCGGAGATCATAGCGCGGAAGAAATATGAAAAACACATTTCCACTGGAGCGATATATACCTACCTACGCGCGCTGGAGGATAGCATCTACGCTCTGTGGAGTGGTGTCGGTATGCGTTATCGCTAGTCACCCCTCCACCCCCTTCTCCTCCCCCATTTCCCCAGATTGGAGCTCCTCATCGGCACTTCGCGCGACCTGAGAGGCGATTCTTTTCTTTATCTCTCTCTCCCTTGTGCGTGCGTTCCTTCTCATTTTGCTCTTTTGCCGATGCGTCCCTCTGTTTTCCGGATGCCACGGCCGCGCACTGAATATAAATACCGCGACGTCGCGTGCCGGACGTGAGCGATGGCTCCGATTGACGCGTCCTCTTTCGCGTGTGGCGCGAACTATTTTACCCGGGGAGGAAGAGAGATAGAGAAAGAGAGAAAGAGGGGGAGAGGAGGGTCCAGTCTTGAGATCGGAGGAATGCGTGATCTCATGAGGCATCGAAGAAGTTTTTTTTCCCCGTCGGATTTATGAAACTGCTCCGGTTTTAAAAGAAATAAATCCGCAAGGCTCCTGATTCTCTTTCCGCTGCTACCCATCTGAGTGAGAGAGGATGAGCACTCGGCTCCATGGAATTTTGTCGCCGGTCTAAAGCAGGTATTTACGAAAAAGAGAAATTCTTTCGCTTAATGTTATTTTGATTTGCGAAATTTTGCAATGTACCAGTCGCAAGGAAGTCTCCAAGAAACTTACTTTATTACGAGCAGATAACTTAAACTAGACTTCGAAAACCATCCTAGTCTTCAGCAAGAAGTAAATATAATTTATGAATGGGAGATTCATCCGCTGTTTTTCTAACCACTATTAGTTTTGGGTGTGGGTCCGTAGGACTGAGTACTTTATCATCTGCGCGTACATTATATATTCCGCACTCCTCTATTTTCGGCGCAATACTTTATCTACCTTTCTCTCATTAATTTTCGAGTTTTTTTTCCAAAAGTCAATATTTCTCTCTTAAAATAGAATGGTAAAGAGGATCAATGAATATTTATTTTGCGCTATGCATTGATTATGCCATCAGTATGTATCATGGATTTTTCAAGCTTCTTTTGTGTATATAAAGTTCTTGTGGTGTTTATTTCATTTATTTGTACATTTTATTCAAGCTAGATGCTTTTTTTGAACCTCTTAAAATACCTTTTATGCTTCATTTGCTTTTGTATTCATTGGAGGCATATCCGTTTTGTTTCAATGATAGGGCCACTTGACTTCAAGTCACTTGGTATGGACTTCACGGGCTACTCATATTCTGAGCACATTATGAACCTGAGTTTACATAAGATCTTTTTCTAGATGAGTAAATTAGATAATAGAGCGGGGAAGTGACTTGAAGTCATTTTCTTTTATTCCAAGCGTGGAAATAAATATTCATGCTCTTACTTATCTCTGCACGATTGAGCTGTGGATGCACGTGAAATGTAATTAGCCGTAGTTGGAAAAGTATCATAAGAATCCCTTGAGATACAGTAATGGGGGACAAATCTTTGGTTGTACTGAACTGCAGTCATTGGAGTGCCCCAAGCGTGACTGTGCAGGTTAAAAAGAAGCGAGTTTATCGCCCGTCACCTGCGGAGGCTGAATATCAATCTGATAATTTCCGAGTATAAACGAAGCCGCTGGCAATGCCTTTTTCCGTACAAATTTCTTAAGTTAATGCTTTTCTTTCGTGGTTGAACTCTCCAGTTTGCTCAAGCATAAGCTCAAAATGGCAAAGAACTCTACCCTGTTAAGAAGTAAAATAAGGGTGTCTGAGTCCAGGAAATAATCATAGGATGGATATCCATTACTTCGAAGATAGAGAAATGCAGAAACGACTTTTAGGTGCCACACCCTCGTTCTAAATAATTTCAGTTCAGGTAAGAAACCTTTTAAGCTAAGACTATAAATAATAATACGGGGAAATGGTATGGAAAAACGCGTGTAACTCGTTTGGCAGTTAGTTTAATATTCTTTAAATTAGTTGCTGGAGTCATTTCGTTGTATGAAAAGTACATCCGTTGCATCGTATAATATTAAAATATTTTTGGAAAGCTCTTTTATTATAGCGAAATTTATAACGATTTCTTGAGATTTCACTTTCCTTCGCTCGCAATAGTATTCAACAAATTTCAATTCCCTATATTCTAAAACTACAAGACAATGATGCTCTATGGTTCCTGAATGTTTCCGCCACGCACTAATGGAAGCAAATGAGTCGCAGTCCAAAAGACCTGAGGATTTGTGAGTGGCGACATAAACCGACTTAGAGACACCAAAATAAAGTAAACGGTTAATTGGAGAGGCAATGTGAGATTTGTCTGCAGGCCATTGGATGTGCCATTAACCTCTTAGAGGCGAAACCATTAATGACAATATTTGAGAAGGCAGCGCTTAACTCCTGTCTAGATCATGAATGGAAATTTCGTGTATGCAATTATTTAGTTCGAAATTCACGTTATAGTCGGTGGAAAGTATTTTCTGAACAAATCATGCCTCAATATCTTGTAAGAGAAGTGGACTGTCTACTGTAATGAAAATATTCAATACGTTATCTCTTACTTCGAAATTACAGAAATCGCTGTATTTTTTTGCCTCCTTCAAATATAGTTCACACTATCCGTGAGTGCTGCTGTGTTTATACGGAGGTTACAAGTTTCAGATTACGTCTGTGATGCTTTTTTAATTTTTTATTAAATTATACAACCGCAAATTATAATTAACATTGCTGCGATAGTTTAGACGATCACCTGTTGTTTTTTTTTGTAATTACCTTACGGGATATAGTGACCCAGTTTAAGTGTCTGAAATATTTCATGTCACCCTGCATTTGAGTCATTTCTGTGATTGAACTTAATGCCCATTTAACCATAGGCCACCAGTGAAATCTGTTAAAATTATAAACGAAAACGAATACGAGAGGAAAGTTTTTTGCTTACCATTGTTGAGAGACACTTCAAAGAAGTTCAACTATATTATTTATATAATTTTATTCGCAATTTTAATTTTAGTCGGGAACAATTGGCAGAAGTTCCGTTGTATAATATTATACCACTCTTTATTTACTGATCCTCCGCTCGGAGTAGGGCTATTTATTACTTGCAGTTGTTATTAAATTGATCTTAGTGAGGATCTTATTAAAAATATATATTTTGGGAATATTGCATATTTTAGTGAGACTTTATAGGTTTCCAGAGACACCGTCAGCTCTCTGCGCATGTTTTCTTCCCCGCGGATGATCGAGGAAACTTGGCGCCCGTATTAGTGTGCTGTCACGCGCAAAACGTTCCGAGGAGCATCATCATGATTGACGCCATTTCGAATTGGCATCGTGGTGTTCCTGTCGCGTAGAGAGGGATGGAGAGAGAAGCGAAAATATGCGGTGAGCGGTGGAGACGGTTGAGGTTGTGGTGGCTGAAAGTCATTGTCCGTGTTCTAGGGGGGTGAGTGGATGGGTGAGGTGTGAGCGAGTGAGTGATATGGGCGACATGGCTTCGGGGGCGTACGGAAAGGAAATGATGCTTATCGAACGCAGTCGATGCGACACGCTCTTTCACGCCAACGGAAGGAGACCAGGAATAGAGAAGACAGAATAGAGAGAGAGGATGGGCAGCGTTGTCGTAAGAATGGCCCTCCGCGATCGAGAGAGTGCTCGTCGGTTCGGGCGATGCCGGTCGGGAGATAAGCGGCGGGGGAGGTTTTGGCATCGAGTAGCTTATTACATAGCAGAATACTCAAACTCAATGGCACCAGGACTTCGGCTCCAAAACAAAATACGCCCACGGCATTACTACGACGAGCGACATATTACGGTCGAAGTCGCTGTCACGTCGGAATAATGAATGAACCTCCGTGGGAACGAGTGGAAAATCAGTCAGAATGCGCTATCTTCATGCCTACTATTCTTCCTTTTCAATTGCGAAATAGTAACCGTAGTTATTGTGATGTGAAGGATGTATTTATGTTCAGTGAAAAGAAAAAAAATTTATGACATCGCAGTAGCAAATAACACAATTTACGTTCAATTTTGTGCTAAGAGCAACTGTGGTAAAGCTGTACGCCTGGGCAAATCAAGTGCTTTACTTTTTTAGTATTCCTTGCTAATAGCTAATGTTCTATTTATGTGGTATTAATAACTCAATATTTAAACTCTCTTCTCTCCTATGACTCCAAAGACGCCTCCTCACTTTGTCCGAGTTCATCTTTAATTTTCTTGCATTATGCTATACTCACAAATTAATCCCATTACATGTAACTGTTTTATTATTTCACATATACCTATTTCACCATCATAAAAGCATAAAGGTGATATCATTGGCCAAGTACAAGTTTCAGCCTGGAATTTATCACACTGATTTGAGCTCACTGAGGCCGAAGAGCAGAGGTGAGGGATTTCACGCCATTTCATGTCTGTGACCGACTAATTTAAGCTGAAACTTAATCATTTGAGCTTCATCGCGAAAAGAAAACGGATTGGTTGGTATATAGATATCTAGGTTTTAGAAAGTTACTTGCCATGTTCCTAGAGCAATTTTTGAAAGTTAATTTGGATCCAAGTATAACATGGCGGAAAATTAATTACCTTGTTCTCAAAACTACCTGAGATAGGGTCAAAAAAAAGGAAGGAAAGAAAACCCATCGAAGGATTGATGAAGAAATTATTTGATATCCAAGCCCACCTCTTACAATATCATCTTGCTCTGACAGCACCAATCAGATAAAGATAGATTACACGAAGATACCATATGACGGATGAATGTCGCCAATGGCTTGATCCGAAGCGGATCAGGTCAAAGGAGTTCCATGACAGCTTTCCTCCGTGAGTCGTGGGGAAATGAGCAATCGGGTGAATGTGGTTGCTCTGCGGAAAGTGAACAGAAAACCATAAGTTAATGCCCGGACAAGTCTTCTGAATAATCAATAATAAAACTCCCTCGGAAATAGTCTCAATATTTCATCACATGGTATGAACGTAACATTCATCTAGCAAAACCGTTAATTGAAAGTTTTTGACTATACATTTTCTGCTCCGATGTAATTCATCCCATTACCAATTTCAATTTTTCACTGAAATAAATGCGTCTACTCAAAAGTGTTTTCTGCATAAGAGGAAGTCGTCTCCTAGCAGGGCAGTAATTTTAGATTTTTTTCAACAAACGTGTGATAAATCCCTTGAATATTGATCAATTATAAAAGATTGGCCTTTTTGGTAAGTAAATAATTTCCATGATCCTCTGCTCTGGGAATGTAAATGGGCTAATTGCAGCAGTTTCTTTTACTTGCCCGTTTGTAAAATTTATATTAATCGCTGTATTCTATTTATTTGGTTGACTGTGACCTTTGCAAACATGATGATTTACCCATTACCTTACACTATTAAGTTGGATTCCAGGGTGATCGATAGATGTAGAATATGTATTTATTAAAATATTACTAATAAATCTTCTATTAAGGAAGCGTGAACTCACATCACCACATTTCCCAACTTGTCTAATTAAAACAGGAGATGATGCCTGCAATTTGGAAATTGACATTATGTAATCGAAGAGTCATCGTTCATCACTTCATCCTAATCATGGTTATGGCTACCACAAATCAGATTTTTCATTTTCATTTAATTATTTCTCATTTTAGTGCAACAAATCATAGCAGTGTATAATTCTAAGGTCTATATAACCCACTATTTACTTATCTGGATAATAATAATTTAGATATTCCGTAGTAAATTCTAAATTTTGCAAGAAGGATAAGTTTTGCAATGAGTTACATCCCGATTACACAATAATATTGCAAAGAGTAATGGCAAAAGTTTATTTTTGATCTCGAGTATTGTTGAAGGTGTGGTAATAAGTCACAGAATGACTAAAAAGTATTTAAAAAATTAAAATGCATTAGGATGTTATTTAATGATCAATATTCTCATATTGTAAAAGAAATGGAATTAAATTCCACCATGGAAAGTACAATTTCACAGAAATTTGAATGGTTATTATCAGGTGAAATACAGACACACCCTTGAGATTATATATTCAAGTTTAAAAAACAAATCGGGGGGGAGGGGGGGGGGGTTGTGAGGTGAAGGGGAAAGGGGGTGGTAAACGGGTGGGGGAGTAGGATCTGACCTTAGCTGTGAGGGTGGGGGGATTAACGCAAGAGTCTAGTGGGTTCAAATGAGGTTGGCAGGGAGGGCGGCAGGCGATGTCTGGCATGACTGGAATTAAATGTACTAACCCTTATGAAAAAATTTTAATTGTGCTATGTTTCTTTTAGAAAAAAAAACTGCGGATGAATATATCATCGTTAACGGGCAAAAATTTGCCTATTCATCAATATAGCTAATGGCTACTAACTCATACTAACGAACTTCAACACTGCGAGCATGATCTACACTGAGATATCTATGACGTGTTCACCCCGTCACTTCCTCTAATCAGGTGTCAAATGTTTGTATTTTTTCAGCACATGTGTCATATTTTCACACCTAGCGTGACGAGGGACGTGGGGCGAAATAAGGTATAATGAGAAAAAGGTATTCTTGGGCAGTGTTGATTTCACCAAACCGCTTCCAAAAGCGATGGATGAAGTGGCACATTTAAGTTAATAGCCATGTGTTCAGCAGTGGTGAGGGAGATAGTACTCAGGAGTTCGAGAAGGAATCTAAAAACGAGGATGGAATTGGTAAATGAATTCCCCTCGTGGCTAAGTTGAAATGATGTTTTTGAAGCTTCCCTTTGAAGAGTCCTTGCCCTTTTGAGGGGGTTGGGAAAGAGGGGAACGTGATGAGGAGAGGGCCGGAGGGAGGGAGGGTTTTGTGAGAGAGGTTGCGAAAAGTAGATCCCGAAAAAGAGGCGGAAGGAATGCGTTTGGAAACTCGGGAACTATTTCTATTTTAATTTTTCTCCCCTTTCGATATGGGGTGAGGGCCGGAGAAAGATGGACAGTACGAGTCGGGGTTGACAAACCCACCCATTCTACCCAGGCGCCTACCCCTCACGTGTGTCCGACGACGGGGAGAATGGGGTCCATTGCTTCATTTACACCGAAATATTTACTGAGAAAATTCTTTCCCCCTTCCCTCGTTCGCCATCCACCCACCACCGCACCGCCGCGCTTCGAAATGTATCTCTTCTGAAATGCACAAGTCCGCTGCCTCATTCCCTCCGCAAATCATCGAAATAATGTGCCGTAATTTTTAAAAGCACCCCCAAAGTGTCACCTGAGCGTTTCCTGCGTGCCGCGATACGGCTGCTGATGTTAGGAAGATGTTCTCCTACCCTGGAATGCAAAGATGTCATCCATCATTTGTTCGAAGAGGTCGGCGACCTGTTGACAACAAAAAGAGCGGAATTGGACCCTCTATTCCCCGCTAATTGAGCAGAAATATCTTCTAATACCATCCACTGTGTGTAAAATATAGCAGTTATACTTTATTAAAATTTGCTTATCATGTGTTAGCAACACATTCGAAATCAATTTTCACGATTAGACTCCATACCAAGAGAGGCAAATCATTTTTATTGGCAACTAACTTTCCTAAAATACTAAATTTACAAGAATGAGAAAAATTCTGGGAAAAAACTGGCTCCATTTTTAGTGCAGGAAACTGGAGTCGAACATCAAAACCGCAGAGACAGAAACTAAGACAGACAGATAGAACCTTAACCTTTTTACAGGGACATTTTTAATGCACTTTGATAGTGTTTTTGCAAATATTGTATGTTCCAAATACTATAGCTCATCACTTTTAATTTCGTTTAGTAATGTAAAATACACCAATCTTACAACATTCACTCTCTCACTCAGTGATTCAACCCGAAGGTTGGTTTTGATAGAACTCACCCCGGACTAAGCCACAGGCGTGTGAATTTCACACATTCAGGGTAGGTGGGCCAGTTACTTACCCTGGGCCACCTCACACTCCGAGGATTTTTCGTTCGGGGGCTTCCAAAGGCTTCACCCAGATTTGAATCCGGGACCCTTCGATCAGTATCCAAGCGATCTACCCACTAGGCTACCACGCTCCTTACCTTACAACATTAAAACATATAAAACTTAATTGACACAATTCTCTATACGGACCTGTTGGTTTGCATTATAGTTGCATTATTTTATCTAGGTAAAGTACATGGTAGGGAGTAGATATTTAGGCATACCGTCGTCCTTAAGTGATATTATTCCACCTCCGAAAACCTGATTTTTATGATTGTTTACTGCAAAAGCAACTAACTGTCCCCGTTATACGATATTTTTATACGGATATTTTATATTTTGATGGTCTGCGAACCATCCTAACATTACTTCCAATGTATATTATCAATTGAAATAAGGGCTATCGTGCACACGGTAAAAAAATACTGACAATATGCTAAAGCTGACGTGTCAAAAATTGTAGAGTGGAAAAGCTGATGGTATTAGTGTCGACCATATTCCATCATTGAAAACAAAGGACTCAGTGAAAATAATGGGGATGTACGTTCGTAACTCTCTCATAGTGGGACAGGTCTTTGGGAAGAGAAGACCAAGAAAAGGTTTTTTTGTGAGACTAAGCAGCATAAATTATACCTGGTTTAGACTTTCCAACTATTTCTTTTATTTGAAGTCCATCCTATGAAGTGCGTCAGTAACATCAATTTGCTGCCACTATGAAAAAAATAAATCCTTCCATTAGCATAAAAGAGACGGCAGTTGAGTACTTACTAGCCTATTTCCCTCCCCTGACTGCTTTACTCATTAATTCGGTTTTTCTACGATTTTTAGTGTGAGTTACAGGAACTAATTCAAATATATACCTATTGTAGGTATGGTAGCATCAACACAAACTCATGGCACATACTATCGCAACCAACATTTGTATTTCGGACTCGTTCCTTAGGAAAATTAAGATGTAAAATCAGATAGGGTTATTTAATGAGGCAGAGGGAAATGAAGATGAGAGAAAAAATGAAAAAAATACAATTAAAGCGCTCTTCGACTGGTCTAAACGAATGTGGGCGTGTGAGGAATTAATGGAGGACACAATGTATAATTTTCTCATCTTGTTTCGCTCGTCAGTCTCACTCGTCAAGCACAGATCGCTCGATCACGCGAACAGTAAAAACACATTATATTCTTGGTTTTAATGAACCTGTACGAAGAGTACTACCCATATATGGCACGGTTTTAATCAGTTCCGGCGGGCAAAATATTTCTCTGTTTGATTTTAGTGGAAGGTTAGTGGCGTGCAGTGGATTCTGGACCCCTTTTTATGCGAACAAAAGTTTAAAAAATCTTTTTAACCCCTTTTCCTGATATTTTTATCGATACCAAAGTGTAACTCATTAGGGTTACTCAATTTTAACAAAATGATCATAAAGCTTTAAATACCATTGATCGATGGTTTTATTCTATGCCACCATTCCGACAGTACCCTACATGTGCTATTTAATTGTCCACTCGTAGAGAATTATGCACTGTTCTAGTTTTGAATAATTCAAAGGGGCCGTATTTATAGTCAAAGCGCTATAGTATTATAGTCAAACTAATCTCTTCCTTTTCCTTGGTCAGTTATAAATGTCTATTTCTTTTCTTCGCCCAAATCAATGACTCTTCGCATTACTGCTACCCTATTTTAAGTGAGTAACTTTCTCCTTCATTTAACTTTTTTATTTTTTCCGCATCCTCTCTCCTAATGTCTTCATCACTCAATGCTCGTGCTTTCAACTTAAATTTTCCAGATGCCCAGCAAAATATACTAAATTTTTCTACTCTTTCCCCCTCTACCCTCTACTCTATTTCGCTCACCTCTAGCGCCTGAATTATCACCTTGCTTTTCCCTGAATCTCTCCGGAGAACTAATAGCTGGGCTGCTTTGCAGTTCTCAGATATAGATCGTGATATTTAGAACAAGTTTATATTTATTTATATATTTAGTGATGTGTATACGAAATTGGACGCCCGCATCATCAGAATTTGCTGTGTAGTTTTACTTGATGTAGGCACTTCTTATATCATGTACCTATTATCGTATGCCACGTCGTATCACACATAAGTCTATTGGATTTAACTAGACTTCAAGTTACCAGGTAGGGGTGGTATGAAATATTTTGGACACTGTCTGAAATAAAACTTAATGATGCGAGAAATGGTGGAAAGGTAATTTGACAAAAATGTCGCAATTGGTTACGTGTGGATGCGTTGTTCAATTGAATCCACATCATATCGCTCCAATAGTAATTAATTCACCTTTAGATATTTCATTAACTTCTTAGAGTAGTAAGCAATAGTAATTCTTGCATACCACTTCCACTTCATAGATCATGTCAATGACAAATTAGGAGCCTAAAAGAGAACATATTAAATGATTGTGCCTAATACTGAATTATTCAATCAGGAATGGTAATTAATGAGGGAACTAGGGAATACCATATACTGGTTAATTTTTCTGCTACCTAGATCCAATGAAACTTAAGCCTTAATATGAATGAGGATTCCTTAGATGAATGCGTTTTCTCAATCACATTTGAGGTTTAACGAATTCATGCTTCAAAATATCACGACGTTACACCGATCCAACTCGTACAAAGCATTGCACAGCCAAAAAACTATTCTGCTAAGTATTATTATTTTGGAAATGTGGATGCAGTGGACTGTTCCACATTCAGTGTCTACGGGACTAGCTGCAAAAAAGTAGAGTGGCCACAGGCTGATTACGAACTGCATATAACAAGTTTCGTTTCTATAAGCTTCCATAAGAGCCACAACTGATCCCTAGTCTATAGATTTGCACTAATTTTTAAACACAATATTAGCCATGAGATGCTATTAAAAGCAGCACCAGGCAGAACCTTTATTTCGACCACGTGATTCAAAGCTGAACGATGATTGGCGGGTAACAATATCAGCAAAACACGAAAGGAAACTAGCACCGGACTTAACCTCGAGCTAAAGCAAGCTAGCCGTCAGGGCATCCCGCAGCAGTCAACGCTTCCAGCACGCACTGCACCCATCAGCACTCCACGCAAGATATCCATCCTGGAAAAACGCACCGTGTGAAGCGGGCTTAAGATCAATTGCGCCAATTAGGATAGAATAGTTTTTGGAAAGAATTGGGAGCCTAGGGAGAAAAAGAAGGTTGGAGATATACCCAGCGTTAACCTACTCTTAAGGAAAGGAGTCAATGGGGTCGTTTACCATATCTTTTGTTGCCGAATCTGATAGAGTTTGTGAAATGAAAAGACCCGTATTTTTTCCGTTTTTTGATCCGTAAATTATTTATCGAGTCGTAAGCGGCGAAAAACAGATGTTTTTAACGCTTGATGTATATCGACTTCGTCCAATCACTACTGAGCCCGCGAAGCTACTTTGCCTTATCACAATGGGGGGGGGGGCACAGCTGACTCTGCCAATGGAAGCTGTTGAGACAGCATCTGTTCAAGCAGACCTTCTGAGAACCCCCCTCCACTTCCTTCCCTTCTTCAAAATGCAGTCGAGGACAGGAGGAAAATGACGTCAATGATATCAAAGCAGCTTTTTCGGTTGGCGTCACCTTTTGCTTATTTTAATTTTTAATTTATGAGTGAATGGTTTTGGCTAGAAGATTAATTTTTTCACTAAAATTCTTTTTTCGTTTCCATATGACGATTTCGTGTACAAAATTGCGATTTCGGTTCCGAGTAAACGCCCCCATTGTCCATCACTTTAGTGTCGCATCCTACGGATAGGAGACCAACACTTGAAGTGGTCTCTAAATAGCACTTGAGAGGTCGGAATTCCAAAGAAAATTGAAGGATTGCAAACTAACTGCGAGAAGCCTTCACGGGGATACCCTATGATATATGAACAATATCATAAGTTCCACGGGGAAAAATTATTCACCTTCACCGGAATTCGATCCCTCTAAATAATCCTCTGAATTGGATTTTTCGGATCCTCCCGAAATCCATATGGAAAAGGAACGCCTTGGTAGCGTAACTGGCCAAAGTACTGGACACGGATTCCGAAGATCCGGGCTCAAATCCCGTTCATAATAAATGATTTTTCTCTGTGAAAATTTACCCTCCCCAAAAACAAAAGCTTTCTGCAGCCAGGAATTGAACTCGAGTCCCCAGGATGAGAATCCAGTTTCCAGCCACACTACCAGGCAACTGATCCTGTCTCCTGGATAAGGCGCGACGATTCTTTACTCCAAACCGGTACTACTTAATACATTCCCGATTCACCACACCACTTCCTCTCTCATCCTTACCAAGATATCCACGCACCAAAAGATGGCCTCCATGGAGACCACCGGCCGACCGCCCCCGCCCTCCCCCCCTTGGCCCTAAGGAATGCATCCCTTCCCACCCACACTCTCATCCTGGAAGATGGAGAGCAGAGGTCATGCGGTGAGAGAGAGGGAGGTTATTTAAGAACTTAATCATTGGTGGTGCTGTTGATCAAGAGCTTAATCACTTGTGGTCATGTTGTTATGGTATGGAAGACGAGTGTTTCAATTTCGGATAAGGGAGAAGGAATTAAATAGTTAATTATAGGTTTGAGTGATATGTGATATTCGTGAAAAAAATGCAATGCGATATTCAGTCTCTAGTAAATGCTACATTTTGCTTTGCAGTATGATACAACAAACGACATGAATTCAACGCACGCATTTCGTACATTACTTTTGCCATATATCCGAAGGCATTTGTTCCATGACTAAAACTACTACCAACCGCATTCCGTGGTTACCAAACACAACTTTACTTTCGCCTGGAGTAGCATCCTTTGACCGGGGCAATAAGGGCATTGCGTCACAACCTGCGCCTCCACTGTCCCCATATGATGGAGGACGTCATTAATCACAAAATTTTTCATTAATAAATAACAATAAAATCTATTAATAAATCATAAAGTAATCATACATTTTAGTAACTCTTCATTTTATAATTCAAGCCCCGAATTACTATTTTCGTGATCTACTAACAATAGGGCCCCGCAAGTCTTATGGGTGGTCTTGTGGCCAGACCGTGTTTGGTGCTTCTTCATATGGAAATGACGTTAGCTAAAGTTCTACATGTGCTACTTGCATACGGAGTCCTTTCGTTTACATTTACTAATGGAGTTCTTACTTTACATTTTCTAAGGGAGTTCAGTTATCGAGAAAAGATTTTTAGTCACACATTTATAGGGAAGGACCTCGGGTGTAATGAGGAACTCAATTATGCGTAAGTCAATTACAAAACTGATGAATCATGAGCAGAATTAAGATTTGGTGCAAAAATATGACCATAGTTTGAATAACACACGAGTAATAGATACTTGAATGTATTTTATATTACCTACATGGTATATAAAAACGCGAACGTACTACGGGAAAATGATTCAATGAATATACTTAAGTAATTCATTCCGCCATGGACTAAAGTGCATTTAAAAATAATCGAAAGGGAAGTATTAGGAGCCCAAGCATCAATAAAAATAGTTCTATATCTAATTTATAACCTTAGTGCCTATAGTTACTAAAATATGATAAAATATTAAAATAGTGTCATGAAACATTAAGATAAAGTTCTTTCAAACAATTGATGAAAATGGTGAAGATTCCATGTGATTTTTTTATTGTTCAATAATTATTTGGTTGGGTTGTTAACAGGTCTGAAGTTTCATTTTTCTATTTCATGGTTCTCTTCACTCTAAAGTGATGCTTATTCCGTTTTGTGCAGGTGCTACTTTTATTATTGAAACATCACCATACAAGTATTTTCTGGCAAAAATAGCTTTAATGTCTGCTGCCGTATATTTTTCAGATTTATGGATTTAGAAGACTGGAATATTGGTTTATTTCATTCCCTGGATATTTAATAAATTCAAAATTATCGAGTATTGTCATATCAAGAAAGTCAACAAATTAATGAATCGGATGGGAAGTTGTGATAGGATATAATATTTGGGTAACCATAGGAAAACACATTGTTTTCTTTGAGAATTTGCTAATAATGCATCATCCACTAAGAGTTGGTTGCATTATCTCTAGATGGCTAATTTTTAATCACCCTTAGAGACCACACAAGACGCTCATAATTACAGAGTTTGTGGATCCTTACCCACCACCGAGAAGTTTCGATTAAAAGGTCTGCCGTGGTCAAACGTAGCGCCTGTCTCGACGTTCTTTTTTGTATTCTCTGCGTCGCTCATGCTTTCCTCCTTGTAACACTTACCTGTTCCCCAGTTCCCCATTCCTATTCCACGATCTCCCGCCCCCACGCATGGCGTGTCTCACTTCAGCTCAGCACGTCCCCCTTACCCGCCAAGTTAACTTGGACTCTTATCTCCCATAAGAGTCTCCATCCGCCCCCTCATCCCCCCCCCTCCCCACACGCACGGCGTCCCCTCATTTTTCATCATTGGAATACATAAGGTACCGAACCCGCCCACGCAGGCATCAGGCGAAACAATCATGAATTCCACTCACGATAGAAGATGGTCCTTTTTTTAACGACTCTTGCCGGTTCCCCAAGAACAAAAGGTGGAGGAGGTGTACGCAGGGGAAGAAAGAGGGAATATGTAATAACCAGCCCGAAAATGAAAGGCTAAGGACAGAGCAAATGAAAGATGTGTTTCGGGATGAAACGAGGAGGATGAAAGAGGTACAAATAAAGAAGGGTTAAAAAGTCTGCATTGACTTTGCCAAGTTTCTGGGAAATAAAAATGCATGCGCGATTCATGATGATCTTAAAGAAATCCCTAAATAGATCTTTATTAGTCAACATAGAGTTTTGAACTATGGGAACATTTTGGTTAAAAATCCATACATGGGGTATTATATTGAATCATTGCCATATTACATGATATATGACAATATAAGTGCATAATCCTAGGACTATTTTGAGATACTGAATCAGTGTAAGCGCAAAAATTGTTAATGACAAATACGAAGAAATAATTCTTCACCCTGAATTTCTGGAGAAATGTTTAAAAAAGTCTAATTCTTAAGTAAGGCACACGTTTTTTTTTAGAGATATTGAGCTTTCTTTGAACAAATTTCCATTTAGGGTCACCTATGTGAAATTTACTCAACAGGACTCTGATATAAGGATCTATTAGTTAGCTATTAATTCCCGCGAGAGTTGACCTCATTTAATCTCACGGCAATGTAGTGCAGAGTAGTTAAGTTGATGAATTTGGTCGATGAGACGTGTGAAGAAAATTAGATAAATAAGTTGAGTATTTACCTTTACGAGTAACATTAGATCTCTAAAAGATTCTTTCCGAACCAAGGAATTTGAAAGGATTATTCAACGACCGTTATCATGAGTAAAAAAAGAGGTAAAGAGAGGTGGAGTAGATTGACTTGAGGCTATAAGTATTTCATAGGAAATAAAATGGGATTTAATGTACTCTTGTGGAATATGAAAGAGATTATGAAAAATGACTGAGGTATATATCCCAAAAATGAGGAGATAAAAAGGAATATTAAATGATCTGTGTGGAAATATGAACTCGAATTATAAATTGAAGAATGGATTGAAATACCAAATATTCGTGAAGAAGAGTGTATTGGAAGCTCTCATTGTCTGTAAGAGGAGAAAAAATTGTATTCAATCCATAACATGGATGTATCGATACAGGAAAACATCCATTTTTTATATATTTGTGACACAATCGCTACCGGTACCCCGTGAAAGGACTTTTGGAACTTGAAAAGGAACTCGTTTTCTCACGATATAACGTATGCGTTTGGGATTCGTAAAAAAATCATTGGCGCTAGCATTAAAGTCATAAAAATCACATAAAAAGTGATTTATTTCTAAGAAACCAGCTGTATGGACTTGGAAATCTTCTTTTGTTTTCATATCCTTTGTCTTGTCAATCGATCTCTCTTGGCGGCTATAACTCGAACTTGTATTTCAACGATTTCCTTATCAATATCTTTCTCTCAAGGGTTATATGAATCTGTTTTTCATTATTTACTTCCTTGATCGCCAGTACTATAAAGATAAAATTATTTTTCCACAGAATTGCTTAGGTACCATCAATTGTACATGAAAAACGCCGGATTTCCCTTCAATACTGTTTAGTTATCAAAATTTAATTTTTGGCATTGCTTCCATATTTTGCTGAGCGAAACAGCTGAGTTGTTTAGTCATGTAAATGGAGATTATCATTGCTTTAATTTCCGCTTTGCTCTACTGGTAAGGAACCACGAGTATGTCGTTTCAAAGCCTTTATTTCCTTGCTTGCTCTTGGTTCTTTTCCTTCCATAGCAATCAAAGTGTGAAAACAGTAGGTGGTGAAGCATAAATTGTAAGTGTGGAACTAGTTGACTGTGAAAATTTTTTTCATGACGCGAACGAAATAGAAAAATCAAAATCATACCATAGATTTGTTGAGCCTGAAGCTAAGAGGCTTTTTAATATGATTTTTTCTCATACGTCCCATTTATTTTACATAATCATGCATATTACGAGACCAAACGAAACTTTGCATGTATGGAATTAAAATCTAACGGCTTTTAAAACCTTGAAGTTAAAAATTAAAATCCAATTCTTTTTGCAGTCGATAGTTGTGAAGCTCGCGAAACGAAAGCTTCTGATGACTGAAGTGGAAAGAATTTTACCTCCATTAATTCGGCGCACAGGGACTCGCTGGGTAGCATTTGGAAATTCTGCACGCTCGCGCGCACAATTTATCGGAATGCCAAGCGATTCCGTACGCGTGAATCTTGATTTTTCCAGTTCCGTGTGACCAGAAACTACTCCCACGCATTCCTTCGTACTTCGTCTCCCATCCTACCTTTTTTCACCTTCCCTTGTAGCATGAGAAAAACAAGGTAGCATTTTCAACGGAGTACGAGGGAAGCATCCCTCAAGACTGTAGAGGCAGAGACCCTCTCCCGAAATACTCTCCCAAATTATGCACTATCACGATACGTTTCGAGATTTTTTCACTCGGTTTCATATACTTATATAATACCCTGCAAGCCACCATTAAGGTGTGTGGCTGGAGGAATTCACACCATTCAGGCATTTTATTTCACTGACGATTAATTCCAGCTCTTCAACGAAGTATGCAACGCCGATTAATATCCAAGAGAACTTTTTCACAATTTGTGGAATGTTTGACTATTTTTCAGACATCACGAAGATTAGTAGTTAGGAAAGGGTCAGTCTTAGATACTATGCTATTGATTAAATAGTCAATCGTTCATTCAAGTATAGCATACCTATTAACTAAAGATTTTTGCAACTGTGATTTAAATTATATTAATATTTCTGTGTCTTCATTTTAACATACTTTTAACCCATTAAAGCTCATTAACTACGAGCTCAAAAGCAATAATACCTCTCAAAAATACATATGGTTATCTAGTAAACATTAGATGTGAACCCATTTTTAGTTCATCGATCACTTTAATTTTAAGTATACAAAGTACTGACTTCCTTTTCTTCAATTTCCATAAGTATTCAGTTATTTGTCGATGTACTTAGAACCATTCCTTAGTTCTTGAACTATATTCTTTATAATTTTACTCGGAGTACACTTTCACGTGTCTTTCGTACATCTTGATGCTTCTCTTCTGTAGCCCTCTCGTGTTCCATCATTTTCATCCTGAGCACCAAGAATACTCATCATAACTTTCGTGTATTCCCTCATATAAGCCCTATTATTTTATTTCCTGCTAAATTCAATTCCTCATTTTTACGGTAGGATAGTCATATCATCAACTACCCTATTTCTTTTTGTGATTTATCCAGTGCAATTTATTGGATTAAAGTCCCGCGGCAGGTATCTCAATTTATCTCCTTAGGCTCATGCTTATTTATTCGTCGGGAACTCAGATTTTCGTTAAAATTAAGATATTAACACATTGTTGGCGATAAAACAAGTAGTATATAGAACATATTTTTTCAGATCAAGTTCAAATAGACTCTCATGCAGATTTGGCTATGACCGAAGAAATTATTCGAAAAGTCATAATTTCAGCAAACCAAAATATTTCATCATCGGCTTTCGGAATATAGTAAAATAAATTACATTTTTTATATTTTTGTACTTCTGTTTAAGTAACAAAATATTGATCAAATCTATGAAAATTAAATTTAATTATTTGATGTAATATTACTCAAGACGTTGATAGAAGTGTAAAATTTTTTGACCGATTTGAAAAACGTTCTAAGTTGACGGATCTTGTAATGCTTGATATATAATTGAATGAATAATATGATTTAAAGTAAATAAATTGACGCCATTAAAGAGAAATAAAATAATGAAAATATGTCTGTCTTGATAGTTTGTCCAGCATCTCAAACTAATTGCTACATGGTTTAATTTATTTGTGGTTTTGCGTTTTATAGGAGGACAGAATCAGCAGCACTGATGTATGGATAATAAATAGATATGAGAGCATAAATTTTGTTTATTAAAATTCAGCTTTACTTAAAAAATAAAATAACATTAGGCAAAAAAAACATCAAGGATAGCAACAAAATCATAAGATCTTGTGACAGGGGTAATAGCTCCTGAAAAAATTTTTATGTAAATACCTTTTTTATTTTCATAGTATTCTACCGACTAGGGTACGTTTTGATTGTGTATAATTACTCTATTCTCTATTTCATTCATCATTCATCTCCATACCTAATTAACGCTCCAGATAGGCGCATTTCCTTCCATTCTTCTTTATCGATAATATCAAATCGTTTTCTTCTTCGTTTTTGCTTATCCAGGATTTTATCTTAGATTACGACCTTGTGTATTATATTGTCGTTAAGTGGACATATTATTATATAGAAAACTCATTTTCCCCCCATTGGTATTTTGGCTACACATAAAATGCTGAAACACCAGATTCGGGGTTTACGTCAAAGATATGGACAATTTGTGGTGTTATCTCACATTAGCTAGAAGTTAGTAAGAGATGCCATTATGTGAGCATTAATCAACGTGATCCAGGATTCTGAAATCATAATAGAAAGACGAATAGTAGATACGTAAAAATGAGAATTTTAATATAAATCTTGTGTATGGTGCCGAAGCACTCATCGGTACTAGGGTATTAGAAACTCACTGATTCTTATAGCATTCTACTCGTTAGGGTAGGCTTTGATGTAGTGGTATCTTATTTACCCATTAAAAAGTTAAAATGTATCTTGCGGTGGCGTCACAGTGGTCGGAGGAACTCCGCCGTAATTAGCAGAATTTCTACATCGCCGGGTGTGAAACTGTTTTAGGAAGTCTTTCGTAATCATATCCTGCCACTAAATATTTTTGTAGCTGTGGACAAACCGCAGAAACTTTCCTTGTTATTTTTTTAAAGCGAACTCCCCGAGTTAATTTATGAGTCTGGATGTTTGCGGAAGATAATGAGTAAAAACGGTACAAGTTTGATATTTTTTTATGATTAAGGTTGAGTCTATTTCTATGAATGTGATTTGTTCTATTTTCTAATACAACTGGGCTATACATAATCTCGCCGGCATTTATTTCCGCACGTTCATAGTGTTAGGAAAGAAATTTTATCTATGAAACTTATTTTTCTTTTGAACTTCCACATCCTTTTTTGTAATTATGTCTGAAAAATGCATATTTTCAGGTATGTATAGGTATATTCTCTTTAAAAAGGAAGTATTTTTAGATTCTTTTTCTTATTAGCTCATTTTCATTCTATTTAATGCATGTTAGATACAGAAAAAAAAAAATTAACGAGTCGCACATGGGTGGAGCTGAAATTTTTTCCAACTGCAGAAAACTTTATTCTCCCCCTACTCTGTTTTATACTTTGTCATAGGTCTTTTAAGTCTTTCAGCCTTTTCGATTTGTTCCTCCCCTTTTATTAAACGCTACCAATCGCTCATCTCAAAATGTCTATCTCTCAATGGATGAGGTGTACAAGTGCACATATTCGCGCTTTAGGCCGCGCATTAAGCGCCACCATCACGACTCCTAATATTTTTACCGTTTTATCAATTCGTGAATGTCCCCTTTTTACTTGCTAGATAACTCTTCACCTCTTTTTTTTACAATACCTTTTACGTAATACTCTCCTCACATGTTTTTTATCACATGCTTTTGCAGTAAAGAGTAGTAATAAAGGTTACAGGCCTCATAAGACATACCAATCATAAGAAGCCACTCCACATACTCTACAAGCTTCAAATGATATTTCAGTTATGCTCCCCGTAAAGCGTTTGTGAAGTCCCCATCCCGCACAAATAGAATGATGAGCTAGAAGTCGGGAGCTGAAACCAATGCACTTAGAACTAAGAAAAGACTGCATTAGCTCAATATTGAATGGAGGTCATTGGCATAGTACTGCAACGCATGCGTGATAGTGGAGAGTGAATGGTGTTAATGAAAGTGGCTCCCTGACACTCACTCTTAGCATATATGTATAACACTAGTAGTATGGTTTCTTAAATATATAAATAATCAAAAGTTCTGTTTTAGCCAAGCAAGAGATTTGACGTTCTTATATCAAGTCCTTGATAACTTCGTTTTACAGACTCTCAGTCTAAACCTAAGTCCGTGGCGTGGTACTAAACTGCTGTCATGTAGCCCTTTAGGGCAACTACTTCCTTACAGATCTCGAGAATACGTTTTAAAAAAACATTTCTTCAATATTACCTACTCTTCGTTATGACGGTTGGCGCAAAATGGATGGAGTTTTTGTCTTCATGTTTTCCAGTCTTACTACCTTGAAATAAAATATCCCTCAATCCAGCTTAATCTTGTCTGAGTTGGCATTCTCAATTACTACCAATGGGAAAAGGCCAATTATCCTGTCGATGTATGTTTCAACTACTTCTGCCTGCTCTCCAATTCTTCTTACTTAAAAAATAATTATTTTTATCTAATCGGGGACGCATAACCTTCATTTTGCTGCAAACTAAGATATCAATTGAGGCACTCGGGGCTAGATAATGGTAAGCCACACACTGAAAAATTTTGAGATCTGTACGCCTTTCTTATCTGCTACACGATGGCAAGCCACTGGTGGAGTATTATTTGAAGAAACCAAGAGATGGGAGCACACACCTTGTTGTTATGTATTGCACCAAGACACAACACCTAATTTAGGGAATTTTTCGAGCTTTCAGATGTCACTCCTGTAAAATTTCTTAAATGTGGCTTACCATTATCTAGCCCCGAGCGCCTCAATTATAAAAGACAACTACGTTACTGATGCTATTAATTGTTGCTGGTCACGGGGTACATTTTTTTATTCACAAGCGTTTGATAAATCTTTAAACTTAAACCAAGTGCATGTTATTAACAACTTTTTATCCAAACTGGATCAATAATAATTGCCAGAGTCATTTATCGTTTTCAGCACATTTCCTCTTATCTCATAAGTCTTTACCCACTGGTTTCCTATCATTCATCACCATTAAAGCTTTCTCTCGTATAGCATTGAGAACATTCTTCTCTAAATCTGATACAAATGGCAGTTGTTAGGCTGTTATGCATGTAAATGTATTTCTTACTGAAAACTATTTTCTGATATGTGTAATATATAAAGTTCAAAATAAGTAGTGTTAAAGTTTTCCATCTATTGTGTCTTGGTTCAAAAGAAATCGATCAGAAAGTGAAACATATCTTTTATTTAATATTCATTATTTGGAGTTGTTATTAAAAATGGTAACTACAAATATTCCGTAGCTAAGCCGACCCCGTCATATTTTTTATATAACAAGAGGTAGCACAAATACTCTCAGTCACTTATAACAGACAGTTTCATTTTTTCGTGATCCATCTAATAAGGCAACAACGGAGTGAGGTAAGAAATAGAACATGGCCTACTTGTAGTGCTAGTAGGTGGAATTTGCCTCCTTATGGAGGTGAGTTTAGATGAACTCTAATGTAGTTGTTTCTATTTCGTAAAAGTTTATTGTCTAGATAATGATAGAGTGAATTTTACGGTCGTAGTTATTCTTATGAAATAATGAAAATACGTCAGTTACAATCTTATTTTGAATAAGGCTCATGATAGGATCACCTATTCTCTCAAGAGAATACTTCTTACGTAAAATGTATAGCTTAAGTTGATTATATTGCTGAGTATTAGTGATCGTTCGTTTTCTGTGCAGCGGGCTCAAAGTATCAATATGTCACTCACCCATCAGCCTAACATAAGCTATCCATTAGCGATCGCTGTTAGTGGTCATCAATCCTCCTATTATTGTGACAGAGCTCTTAACTCAATTTTCATATCAGAAAACATCATTATGTCTTCATACTGCTATTTTATGTCACCTTTCACTTTTGCTATAATTGTGTCGTAAGTCATTTTGAAGTCTCTTTCTCTGAGCTCTTCTCCTGACATATCATGTCACCGTGGTCTTCAGGGAACCATCATAATAAAAAAAAATTCTCTCGTTTCCTCATTGCAGTGTTACTTAGGCTAAATTTCATATATTTAAAAATATCATTTTTATACGCCGCAAGAGTTGCATCTGACCCTTGTATTTACCTGTATTCCAAACTGCATAATTACATTACGCCTATGCCGCTGAGAGCTCTTGGGCGAGATATTATATGCATAGGAGAGGCGGGATAAAAAAATTCCTACCTTGACGGAAATGCTTTGCAAAAGTTATAATTAATTCTGTATAGAAATTGACGAACGTTATCAATCTAATTTATTCGTTCCCATTATTGGCATTTACAAATAAAATCAAATAGAATTACGTACTAACATTTAACTTTGGAAGTGGCGCAAATATTTATGAAGCTTTTATCTTAGAGCTCATTCGATAGTGACATTAATTTACCCATTAGTTCAGCTTTCTACAAAAATAATGTTATTTTCTGGATAGCTCCTACTTATTGTCCTCTAGTTATCTCATTTGTTGAGCTGAAGTGAACCACACACCATCTATTGCTATCGACGAAGTCACGCCTAGCTGACGTTAAGGATATTTAAATGTAATGCTCTCCAAAAGAAAATACATCTTTCATCTACATCTACATAATACCCTGCAAGCCACCATAAAGGTGTGTGGCAAGGGGTGAATTCTCACCAAACATGCACTACATGTCGTGCATAAAAAAGAATTAGCATTTATATATGTACTGTTCAAAACTACACTATTTAAAAAAAGATAAAAATAGCATAGCATACATGCAAAAACATGCCGTTAGTTGGGTCAGCTTTAAGTCCTTATACCAACATGTAGCTACCAATGTTATCCATAGCTACACTTGTACTGGATATATTTAACGTTATACATATCCCTAATAGTACGAGGAAAAAAGGACATTTTGAATCTGTCAGTTCGGCAATAAATTTCTCTAATTTTGTGATTGTGGTCCAGTCTATCATTGTAAGTTGGGGTCCGCAAAATATTTTTAACATCATCACTGAAAATATGGTCTTGGAATTTGTTTAAGAGATTAAGTCTAAGACCTGCTCTGTGTACCCTAGGAAAGATAGAAATTACTCGGTAGTTTCTCTTGCTTGAAATGGGCTTTAATACATGCCATGGGTTCTGTCCTCGGTACATATTAATAAAAACGTCCTCTCCGTTATCACGTATTGATGGAGTATTTTCTCATTTCGCCATTTATGCTCTGATTAATATTATGAGATGACTTTCCTCCCAGTGAAAGCTTTCTTGGCTCATGTAGAGGGGGTGGAGTTAAAAACAGCGTCCCGGATGGACTTACGTCAAGAAAACATTTTTAGGGAAATTGGATTGGTGAACTCTGCAGCGTGACCTTTGGGACGCTAAGTCTTGAGACGTCCGGCGGCTACACTTCCGTTTCTTGCGCTTGACCTCTTTACTTTTCCCCGCACCCAATGCTCTTCTCTATCTCCTTCCCCTTCCAATATGAAAGAGAGTTTATCCTCCCACCTTGCGTATCACTAAGTTTCTTTGTCAAAAAATAATGTTGGGCACCATTACGTTTTCATTTGCATTATTCATCCGTTGAAACACAAATAGAATTTGTTTCTAATGATTTTGAAGCCATCACCAATAACCTTGAATCCGTTGTAAAAATGAGAAAAATGACGGCGTACAAATTATGGAGGTTTAACGTTCGGTTGACAACTGTGGAATGCAGTTCTGCGTATGCGAAAAGCCTCTTGGGGCACGTCCAGTTAAACCGTCTTTGATTTCCTAGGTTTCAGATCTTTTCTGGAAACGCAGGCGGCATAAGGAAACGAACTGATTTCACCCCACCATGCGGTAAAGATTTCACACGCCTCTGAGCATAGTACTGACAATGAGAGCGAAGTAGGTAAGCTGTCGGTGATCAATCAGGTCTATCTGTTTGTCGAGAACTTATCATTGATAAATAAAAATTTATCAAATATAGGATCGCTTATTACTTTTTGGAATGTTAGTGCATTCGCTATGCTATGCTTTGGGTAGGGTTAGCTTATCTCTCCCTTTTCCTCCCCCTTCCTAACCTTCACCATTTGAATGACCGCTTCTGAAGAAATCCGATTGTTAACCAGACGTCAGAAGCATGGGAATATGGAATCATTTGCGTCAGCGAAAATTAGTTCCCTTTAGTTGGGCTTAAAACCCTTCTGGCCTGCTTCCTCAAGTTGTTTTTCTCCCGCAAGCTTGCCCACCCTACCTCCCTCCCCCTCTTCCGTTCTCCCCTCCCCTCCCCGTCTTCAATTCTCCCTTTCCCCTCCCCCTCTTCCGCTCTACCACCTCCTCTTCCTCCGAACTTCCTCCTCCGCCTCCTCCACCTCCTTCGCCTCCTCCGAAACCTTTCCTTCCCGATGCCCACATCCTCCTCACTATCTCTCCCCGGAGTTTCCTGGCGTCTCTGGCCACTGTCGTAAGAGTCGCCGCGGAGACGTGGTGAGGGGGAGGTAGGAAGGGTGAGGGGGGTGGAAGACAAAACAGGGAAAGGAGACCAAGGTTTTGTGGAGAGGAGGTGCGGTAGAGAGGGTGAGGGGGAGAAGGAGATGGGAAACTTGCGCGAGGAGGAGGTCGTGGATATTTCCCGGTTGCGGGCGCGAGGGAAAGGGTATGGGTAAGAGAGATATACTCCCGCTTTGGAGGGTACACGTGTGCACGCTTTTAAAACATAGGTGTAAGAAGCCTGTGATGCCCTTAGTATTTTCCTCTCTTGTTAATATTGTTCCTGCAGGCGATTGCAAATATTTCATTTTTTTTCGCTAAAATCTTGCCAATTAGGATAGGTATATACTTGAAATTCTGCAAGTGACGGTCGAATATATTTCCGCTTAAAGCCCCTTGTCTTGCAGGGGATACGTTTGATGAGGTACTAGATAAATGCTTGGAACTCAAAAGGAAATTTTAATCCTTGGTTCTAAGTACGAAAATTCTAGGGGATCGAGTTGCTGTGGATAGAGTATTGGCCTTCCACCTCGAGGGCCCGGGGTTTGATCCCAGCAGTGATGGATTTTTCAGAGGCAAACCGGTCCCTTCTTGAGTGCCTAGCATAGGGCATTTCAAATTCAGTACTCCGTCCGTCGCATGGGATGTTAAGCTGTGTTCCCATTGGATCACGCCTGACGTTAAAAGTAGGCTAATGCCGACGCCTGGCATATCTTCACCCTTTCTCCATAAAATTAAATGTTTCCACTACTACCCAATTACCAACCTCTAAATAGTGCAAATGACCTCAGCTGTCGGTCATTTCCCATGAATAGCTAACGAAGTGTCAATGGGGTACGGCGACCGTTGGAAAGGAATTTAGAACCTAGGACCATCTGATGCGTTTCGGAGAGGGAAACACAGTGCCTGGAAGGGGATTTACTTCATCCTATTTTTATACTCAATTTACACTCATTTCATAAAAAAGCTATGACTGTTTTACGGTGTCAATTTTTTCAGCTTCTGGTCGAGACCTAGATCAGTATATATAACTTCACTGCTACCTACATGACTTTTAAAAATTAAAATCGTAATTTGGAAATTGGGGTCTTGATGGCCTATTGGGTAGAGCACTGAGCTACTGACCGGAGGATCCCGGGTTAAAATCCCGGGCGAGAGCCTTTCTGGACACCCCCACCCTCGCGATTCGATTTTCTGTATGTCAAAACTTCGTAGGAAATCGCAGGTGGTCCAGGGAAAGGAACTGCCCCCCCTATCCTGAATGTGTAAATTTCACTCGCCATTGGCTTAGTACGGGGTGAGCTCTACTCTCACCTATGAAAACCAACTTTCAGTTTGAATCACCGAGTGAGTGAATTTCGAAATCAGTGAGGAAATGACAAGGATAGGAAAAGTAAGGTAGGATGCGGTATAATCGGTCATCGGCAGAGTAAGATGGCAAAAAAGGGAGAATTAACAGAATGGGAAGAAATGAGTGCCTAGTAAGAAAGAGTAAATATGCTTTCTTGCAATGGTAGCCTAGTTTCAAAATTATTAAAATGTGATTTTGTGAAATTAATTTGGATGCAATGAACTAAGATGGAACGAAAGAAGTTCGAGTTTTGGTTAACCTGTAGAAAGGAAGACTGGGAAGGAAAGCAAGGTGCGGTAAGGTGAGGAAGAAAGTGTATAAGCGAAGTGAAAACCCTCCGTTCAAATACATTATCGTATTTACAACGAAACAATGAAACAAGGCCATTTAATCTTTGGCCAGAAGTAGTGACTCTAGTGACAATATGTGAATAAGCAAACCCAGAATGATTCAGAGACATAGGTGAATCACATTCCATTGTATACAAAAGACTATATTTATAATGACTAACTAATAAAGCATCGTTTGTTATTAGGAAAGGCCATTGACAATTACGGTCATTTGAAAATTGACCACACGAGGCTGGTATTTGGGAAAACGTAAAAATGATTTTGGGTTGGAGAAATGTAGGAGAGAAATCCAGCGTGGTCATTAGCCTGCTCCTGATGAAAGTCATTAAGTAGTCAACAGTTTAAAGTCCCACCCAACGGATGGAATGAACATAGAAAGTGCTCTCCAAATCTGAATACCGCTGAAAAATATGACTCTTTGGGGATTGAAACCTGGGCCTACAGGATGAAAATTCATTAAACTCACTACCATGAATAAATGGATGGCAATTGTTATATTTATCCATGCAGTTAAATACCTTTATTCTAAATGTAAACCAGCAATGGATCATGACGTTTTACCTTAACATATCTACTTATGTGAGCAGAGCATACGTATCCTATCCATTCAATAAAACTTTCTATCCATTCATCTGTTAGATACCGTACGTATCATGGTACGCATTTCAATCATTCGAATGTGGCGTGGAAGTGACTGCAACCCCAATCCATTTCCCAACTTTCAGGACTTACGGCGTGGCGTACCGTTTTCTTCCGCCTCCAGTAATACCAGATTGCTTTCCTATGGTCGTTTTCTGCCGCCTCCAGTAATACCAGATTGCTTTCCTTTGGTCAAATTAATGGCACCGATGGTAGACAGAATTGCCGGTTAAAAATAATTGAGTGATAGCCTGCGCTCATTTTGGGAGATGACGTTTCCCAAATTGCAAGCTGTCATGCCGCCAGACATCACAAGTGGTGAGCAGAATTATCTGCGACGCATTGCATGGAGAAGACGAAAACCTAGGAGAAACTTCGTGATGTGTAATTTTCTTGCTCCTCACTACGCAATCTCAGCTGGCGAAAGAAAATATCTTGGAATTTAAAGGCCCTCGATCTCTCGTGAACATCACACCTCATTCGTGCGAACTTATTGCTTCGCCTACGCTAGCTCATTTCCCTGAACAAATAGCGTTTTACGAAACGTCCTAAAGAAAATTTGCCATAAGAAATGGAATACTCTGTTTGAATGTTCATGAACACCCTGTCCCTCCGCGTCATTCAAATAAAATCCTGGTTGTCTAAGAGTGATATTATTTATTTCATTCTTCCTTACGGTTAAGAAAACACCACTGGGCTTAAATCGTCAATTTTCCTGGTGTAAGGGTGATAACCCAACCCATCCCGGCCACGTCAAGGGTTATTTTGGCAGTAAGTGTAGGGTACTTCCGTTTGCCTATCGCTCTGAATATCTCAGAATAGCGAGACTCCCTTGCCCTCTGCTGTACCAGAGCTACGCAAAATGTTTGTAAGATACAAGACAGCCAGTTGAAAATATGCATACAGGAAACACGTCAAGATATTGTATTTCATTCTCACATTTCCCAACGGCTTCAATCTCTCGAAAAAACCACTGTTTAACTTTAATGCATGCTTATCACCTTCCTACCCACCATGTGCCTCTCCATTTGCCATGTGTAAGCGTATCCATTCCTCCTCACAAGACCTTACTAGTCCCTAGTCCTGTCGCGCCTTCCGCTTCTACGTCTTATCTCGAAACTTCAAGAAATCAGCCTAAGAATGTGTATTTTTTAAAAAAAGACACTTTCCCACGCAAGAATGGTGAGAACATTTTGAGCTGTTTTTGTGTTGATCTATCTTTCCTCCACTTCGTCGTTCAATTTAGTGATATCTCGGAGGACGGCGATTGCCTTTCTCTGCAGATATTGTGTTGTCTTAGCTATCAGCTCCTTTCCCGGCAGTTGGATTACAAAATGCCTGGAAGAAATCTAAACGTACGCATTCTAGGTTTTCCGAAACGTTAAAGTGCACTTGAGTGCGTACGCTGATAGCGTGCCCTTTCCGGAAAGTTTGTACCTATTTAGACCTAAGATCACGTGAACCAATTTACCCGTAGCAGAGATTAACATATCTGAACAGCATTTTCCGGCATGATTTCTGAGCACTTCAATTTCAATTGCATGTCGAAGTATAAGTTGCGTAATTGAAAATCAGATTCTTACGCAAAGTATTGTCAACAGTTGTTGTCCCTCCAAAGTAAATTCATGTGAAGTTTACGGAAGCTATATTTTTGACTGTCAAGTGCTTCTAAAATGATGAGAACGTAAAAATGAATATTAGTCGGACAGTTTGGACATAATATCCTACAAATCCTGACCAAATTGAATAATATTGAATTCTTCTCAAGCCCTTATCTGTTAATTTCAATGCAATTATTTCCGCGGGTATTCTGGCTTAACTTACAGTTACACTTAAAATAATGATAACCCTAGATCTAAAGGCTTGTGGATAGAGGGAGATTTGCATAGTGGGAGCTAAATATATATGCACATTTTAAGCGATATAGGCCGCTAGGGGAAAGTAACTGCCTTACCTAGATATGTGAGTGAATTCCACACACCATTGGGCTAAGTACTTGGTGAGCTCTACCCTCACAGTACCGGCCAATTCCGGGTTGCAATTAAATCCATAGTTCTCATAGTCGATGCGAACTTCATTTGCTTTCAATTTTAGCATTAGTGCAGTATGTACCATTTTTCCTAGCATCTGAATGTTTCGCTTTGGAAGCAAGGGCAACGGGCATCAAATTTGAGATTGCAGATGCAAACGAAATATTTATAGGAAATGCATATTGTTTCGTGTAAATTCATATTGTTTAGCGCGTATTGAGTTTCACTTAGAACCGAAGTATATGGTTTTATGATTTTCGGCTCTCGGATATCGTTTCAGGAGTTGGAAAAGTTTTCTTCTCAAAATTCAACGAGGAAAGGCATGTAAAAGTAATTTTTCGTTTAAGAGATGGAGCTTTTTCCTTGTGCTTTACATTGTCACTAGATTAAATCATATATCCTCAAATGCATCCTGTTACTAATCCTTGAGAAAATACGCTACTCAAATGACTGTAGTTAGCTTTGAATAGGACGTTGCCGATTTGGTAGTATTATTGAGAATTAGATAAGACTAAATTAACTCACACTTTAGTCAATAAGAGTGGGGTGATCAAGTTGGAAATGCGGTGACTTGGCCTTTCTAGAATTGTAGGTTCGTATCCCGCACGGGCATGGCTATTCAGTGCTTCGTATATTAAGCTTAGAGTTGAATTTTGTTAGACCGAGCGATAAAATGTGATGGAATTTTGTATCTACTGTGGAATATTTTTTGAGTCTGTCATAATGACTAGGCATTTTATACTTTTCCACACATTATGTGAAATATAAAGTACCTTGTTATTATGGCTAATCAACGCAGAATTCGGTAGTAAAGTCACAAACAAAGCTAGTAAGACTAGTTATTCTTCGATACTGCGTGCTTGGTGTGGACTAACCCCCTACCAATCAGCCATTCAGTGGCTTACTAAGTAAATGCCTACGTAAAACTGGCCTTTTATCGGTTCTGAGGGTTAAAAAATGTTTCTAATATGTTCTTGTAACTTCCTAAGGGAGAAAAAATTCAATTCATGGTGGGTAAAAGGAGTTTAGAAATCATGGACGCGACGCGCTTAATAGTAAATATAATGTGCGTAATACTTCCATATTCATTCATGGTGATTTCTTCCTTACAGTTCTATTTAGAAGGCTTATAAATACTTATAGTTCACTCATAATTGTTTCCCTTATTCATTTGTATCTCCCCCTCTAAACTATGCGTGATTGGCGAAATTTAGTTTAATGCTGTTATCATTGTGGCTTGCTCGGTACGTATA
Organism: Platycnemis pennipes; assembly: GCA_933228895.1. Classification (NCBI taxonomy): domain Eukaryota; kingdom Metazoa; phylum Arthropoda; class Insecta; order Odonata; family Platycnemididae; genus Platycnemis; species Platycnemis pennipes. The sequence goes on from OW121851.1 coordinate 107,981,426, forward strand.
CCTTGTATATCTGGATAGAATAAAAGCATCTCCACTTTGCTCATTGGGAATGAAATAGGGAGGCACCATTCTTAGTCTGAAAAAATATTCTACGCGATGGATACTATGACTACTATTGGGAATTGGTCCGCTGGGCACTATTTCGACGTTAGGGGAACGGTTTCCAGAGTGTCTAACGTGGTCACGATATAAGACTTAATTCGAATGATTTCGCCGCTGGGATCATTTCAGGGTCCACATTAGCAAGCATGAAATAATGCTCCTTGGACGACGCAAGCATGTGCAGTTTGATGTGCATGAAGTACGAGAAAAGGGAAGGAGGGAGGGGAGTGGATAAGGGTTTCGTGGGGTGGATCAGCGGCCCACAAGCAGTGGCGGGGGACGATTCCTTGCTTCCCACACTCGCCCCCAACAGGCCCTCTAAAGGACCCACCTGCCCCCAATCCCCACCTCCTACTTTTGCAGTGCCAGTCATTCCGCTGCATAGCGATCGGACCCCTTCCCGTTCCGACAGCCACTGTCACCTTGCGGGCACGGGGGTACTACTCTTCACCCCACCCCACCCCACTCCCCCTCAACCCCTCAATGCATTAGAACAGTAGGGGGGGTTGGTGGTGGACGTGTCGGCGGGGGTACTTCCCTCTCCCATCCACATCCCTCACGACTGCATCTGCTTCCAGAATGCAGATGCGACGACGTCGACGATGCCACCAAAACGCTGATTTAGTGGTTTGCCATGAGCTCTCTCGCATTTAATTTTTTTATTGCATCGCTCGCGTGAATACGGCGTCTGAAAATTTTCAAAAGGCAGCAGAGAAGCTCGTAAAAGACGGTGGCAATTTATGAAGAAAATGCGCAGGGAATGGTGTGCTCGTGCCTGCGGAAAATGGAATGGAAAATATGTATCGGAGCGCGGTATTAGTTTTGTGCGTGCGATGTTATGCGCATGCAATAAATATAAATGAAAAAAAAGAAATAACTAGGATGAGAAATCCGAGGTGAAAAGCATGACGTTAAGGTTGAATGAGGGAATATATTCCACTTAATACTTGTGAGGCTCTTAGTTAGTGAGTAGGAGTTTTTGTGGGTAGAAGAAAGTTTTTCACTGATGATAAATTACGCGTGTAGAATCGTTTCACAAGGTTTATGAATAACGGAATTAAATTATGAAATTACTACAAAATCGCAAATTTGGAGGTTATGTGACATGAGACTCCTGTGAAACTTTTCAAAGAGCAACATGACCATTAAAAATACGAAATTACGAGAAGAATGCCTGCTATAGTTATTGCAATGGTAATATTCATGGCTTATTAATTAGTTCACAGGCGAATTTTCTAATCTATAATAAAATCTAGTATCTCAGGATATTGCCGCATAGAACAGTAGTACTTTGTTTTTTCTTTCTGTCAGAAATGGCTGTTTTCGTTTCATAATAGACTTCAATATCTAACTCTACTATTTGAAATTAATACCATAATAGGTACTGATCCGAGTTTTGAGGATTGGGTCATGGTCTTACTTTATTACTTTTATCTCTGGTTTCTACCTACGTGCTTCATTTAAGCAGCAGGAAAAATGAACTAAAAAGAAGCTATAGAATGCATCTAGATTAAATAGGGTAGTACTCTAGGATTGGCAGTCAAAGTCACATATTCCCTTTAGACTTACAAACGCTTCTCTTGTGATTATTCTAAACCCTATTCTGGATTCTATTTTAAATTAAATGCTCCATCATGTGATCCATATATTTTTCTAGAATATTAATTGAAATAGGAATAATATAGTACTAATAATGCTCCAAGATTCATAACCAACTTCTCAGAACCATGAAATACGTATTTTAATGTCAATCGGAATCCCCAAAAACATCTCGGGTATCTCTCCTGTCCATAGTAATGGGAGATTGCGCGCGAGAACGGAGCAAGCGACCGCGGCAAGTGAAGCCGCCCTCCCTTTCGTCAACCCCCTCCCCCCCCTCTTGCTTGGACCTCACCCTGCCGAATGGGCACAGCGTGGGAATCCGAAGGGGAGTTAGAAAATTTGATGGGGGGGGAGAGGGAGTAGGGTAGGAGTAAAGGTCGGACGTATATTCTTTTATGTGGAGTATGTGCGTATGTGTGTTAGGGGAACCTCCCGAGGAAATTTTCCAACCCTCCCCCCCCCCCCCCCCCCCCCCCCCCCCCACTCCCCCATTCCCATGACCCCCGGGTAAGGCAAAGGGGATGGGGGCAAACACACATCTGTCCCCCTCTCCCGTCCCCCTCCGTTTCTTTTCTCCCACTTAATCATCCCATCATCCCTCCTCTTCCCCCACCCTTTTTCACCCGTCCCATCTCTAACCCTCCCGCCCCATGATCCCTCTCGTGGAGGGTAACCACACCCTTTTCCAACCCCCTTCTCCCGGCTCCCGTCTCGACTCGCAAGCTAATAGGTTGCATAGAGGGGGTTGGGGAGGCATTTTCGTCCAAATCCCGCCGTTCCGAAGCCTTTCATTTAATCTTGGGGACTTCTTTCTAGAAATTTTAGCCCTTGGCCATGCGAATGTGGATGGGTGCGGAGGGGACTGGGTGGTTTCATAGAAATCCGGCGGAGGGACTTTTGAAATGCGTGGCAGGTTGGCATTAAGTTGAATAGCGGTCCTTCTCTGGATTGAATTATGGCTGTCCTCCTTCTGCGTGGAAGGACGCGCGAAATCAATTTTGAGTTGACGGCGGGGGTGCTATGATTTGTATTGTCGGAATATAAATTGCGGTCTCTCGGTGATAGTGATGTGCTGTGTTGATTATGGCACATATTTGCCTTCCTGTTGGCGGGAACTCATAGAAATTGGCCCAGCCGCATAAAGATGGGTTGTCAACACGCCACCATTATTAAAGTTCCAGCAGAAATTGAAATAAGGTACGGTATAATTTCTGCATGGGGAAAAATTAAGTAGGAAGGAATGAAGAAATGATAATTCCTCCGAACTCTGTTGCAGACACTCAATGAAATACGAAATGAATCGCCACATGACATTATTACCCAAATTATTGTTTATTTTTTAATCCTATTGTTGTTATACTGTTAATATCATGACCATTTATGGCATTTGACACAATCTCCAGCCAATTTTTCATCGTAGCTGAGAAACTTTGCCCTCTTAATTTTTTTCGGTCAGCCTATTACGTCGCTAAATACGGCCCACTGCGTATTTTTAATTCTGTTTTATGTCATTACATCACAAAACGTAGTAATTTTGCGGAAATATTTTTCTAATAAACCACAATATTCCCATTAACAGAGAAAATGAGTTTCTTTTAAATATCTATAAAGTATTTTTGTATGTTGGTAGTAAATAATATACTTACTATACTTTTTTGATTGCATAAATCAAGTAAGTAAAAAATACATTATTGTCATAAAACTAAAAAAAATCATATGGAAATTGAAAATAAGAATGAACTTTGTAATTTTCCACACGTTTATTATTAACCAACCGGTTTCAACACTTGTGTGGAACGTATAATGTGGAGTTTTAAGTGGAATAAACGTGTGGAAAATTACAAAGTTCATTCTTATTTTCAATCATGGAAAAATTCCACAATGTGACGGCCGAAGTTGTTTCATCGATTCATATGGAAATCTTTATCATAAATTAATCTATGAAATAATGACAAGCTTCAGGTAATCTTACGTTCGGGAGACAATAGCATAAGGGCATTTCACACGTTGGAGGGTAAATACGAAAGCTAATGCCATTCTCAGAGGCTGTTTTCAGATTTGAAAGCTATGAAAGTGACTGAGAAAAACTCAAGGATAAGCCTAGGACCCACTCTCGTGCGGGTTCTTTTGAGATCTAGTCCTTGTCTGGGGAGCTAAACGTCTCAATGAAGGCAGTTATCATTGGGAGAAGTCGAAATGTTTTACGCGTATGCACATGATTTTCCTGTGGGGGACTCCCTGCTTTGAAGGGGATCCAACCATCCTCGAAGGCGAGATGATGGTCGGGTGGAGGGAACTGGCGTATTGTCGGCCGAGACGGGAATGAAACGGTCCCCCTTCGAAGGGTCATGGTCAACTGGAGACCGCACAACGTTGAGGGGAGGCAAGGGATAGGGAAGAACAGTAGGGCCAATTAGAGGGGAGACCCTCATTTCTCCTTACGCCCCTTTTTCTGTTCCCCTTCATCTTGAATTAACCCTATCTCCTCAAAAGGGGTCCAGCGTGTGACTTACCCTAGTCTGCGAGCGATGTGAATCCCCTCTGATATATTCTCTACTCCCTGGTTCTCTCATCAATTCTTCGAATTGCAATATATCTTCTGGTCAAAAGCCGAAATTCTAATCGTCATCTAGCAGGAGAGTTTACCAAATTAAACACCATTCAGTAATCGATGTTGTTTTTCATTCAATACTCGCTGGAAATTTCACTTGATTTACGCTTTTTTGTGTTGTATTCGTTTCAATTCGGCTGGTAACTCAATCCAGCTTGGCATGTATTCACTTACCTATATTATATTCATTATATTATTCCCTCACAATATCTCTTCTTCTGTTACACTTTGTACTGATGTTTAACACATTTTGACCGAGCGATAGTTATGCTTTCAAGAACATGCTATTACAATCAAAATTTATGGTTAAGAACTTTATGGCAGCCATTGCAGAATTTTTGTTTTTTTTTCATAAAACCTGGAAAAATGATGACCTTTCCAAATAACTCCCAAAACACTTTATGCTTAAGCTGAAAATAGAGTAAATATTACTCCACTTTCAACAAAAATTCTCTAGTACTAATCACCCCTTTGTGCTCACTTTGTTTCTCTCTCCTTCGTACTCATAAAGTAAAATACCCTTTAGGACATCCTAAAAAAAGACTGATGGATTTATATTTACTCGTATATCAGTGCATGAAATATCTTCTTAAAATACTTATGATGGCTGCTTTAATAATACTTTATTATAGTATCTCCTCTTTCACAACTCTCTCTTCTTTCACAACAATTTCTTGGCAATCTTCCTGGTTTTTATTGCGTTAACCAATAGAACAAAGTAAATTCATCATTGCCATCCAACTACCTCTACTTCCCTCCCTCTCCCCCCGGACCCTTTGATATTTGACATGGCCGTAGAACAACCTGATTTCATGCTGCTCGGACCAAGTAAATCCAGAGTAGTTATTTTCAGTGCAACGTTGATCCAAATGGCATGTATTTCTTGGAAATTATGACAGCCTGCTAATCTGTGCAGGGTAGAAGACTCCATGAACATTAGCACAAATGACGGAGGAAGAGACTTGAATGAGACCCATTTATTCTTGGAAGAGTAATCTTTTATAGGCAAGTTCTCTGAAAACTATTTCTTGACTTAACACTAGATGAAAGGCAATGCCGTTCACTAAGGAAAAATCTCAGGAAGGGTCTTCTGGCTGTCTTTAAATGAGGAAATAATACTAAAATTTTATGAAAATATTCGTTTTGATGAAAGACGTAACCAGTCTAGAAATCGAATCTCGAGGAATATTGGAACTTGAATGTGAAACGTTATCGTGTACAGCTATAGACTGATTCGAAATCATGTCAGAAAAATAATAATTTTTACTCTAACCATTTATACCGTCTTTAGTAAGCTTTAGTAAGCTTTCCTCGCGGCTGAGCTTAAAGCCACCGAGTGCGTCCACCGGGTTGCGGATGGTGAGTCGACCTCTAGATATAGAGGTTAGCTGCGAGATAAGCGAGTTTACTCGTCGAATAAGCAGTCGTGGACAAAAAGCGACGGCATTCCGAGGGCGTATTGGTCTATCCTTGGGTAAGGTAGGCCTTAAATAATACAGAACCTGTGAAGATGCCGTGACTTGGCGATGGAGGCCGCCAACAATTACGCTTCCCATCACCCGGAGGAGAGGGCAACAGCTCTTCTTCACATGAGTGAAGGTGGAGACCACAGTGGTCGGTACAGCGACACTCATTTCACTGCAGGCGTGGTAACATTTACTTTAACGGCTGTAGTACTGCGATGTGGAAGGCAAGGGGAAACCACCACATTAATATCCCGAGGAGTCGCAGCTACTCCACTCTTTCCTTTATTATCAAGACGTGATGGCACCCTCTCGAGTAAAATATTCCGGAGGTAAAATAGTCCCCCATTCGGATCTCCGGGCGGGGACTACCCGAGAGAGTACATCAGTCAAGTGTGATACTCAATTTAGGGTAGGAACGTGGAACGTTCGATCACTTCGGACCTGCGGAAGACTGGAGAACCTGAAGGTGGAAATGCGGAGAATGGACCTCGATGTATTGGGAATCAGTGAAATGAGATGGCCCGAAGAAGGAGACTTTTGGAGTGGAAGTTATAGAATTATTCACACCGGATCACTGAATGGTAACGCTGGAGTAGGCATAATGCTCAGGAAGAGTGCGGGACTGCGTGTGAAGAGCTTCCTGCAATACAGTGAAAGGATTGTAATGGTTAAAATTGAAACTAAGCCTACAGATACCATTGTGGTGCAAGTTTACATGCCTACGTCGGACTACGAAGATGAAGAAGTGGAAGACGTCTACGAAGATATCACTGAAGTAATAAAACAGGTAAGAGGAGAAGAAAACCTAATTGTTTTAGGAGACTGGAACGCTGTCGTCGGCGAAGGACAAGATGGAAGAATAACTGGAAAATATGGATTGGGAAACCGAAACGAAAGAGGAGAAAGACTGCTGGAGTTCTGCGCACAACATAAGTTAGTGGTTACTAACACATTGTTTAAAAATCACAACCGAAGAAAATACACATGGAAGATGCCAGGAGACAGAGGAAGATTTCAAATAGACTACATTTTAGTGAAGCAGAGGTTCAGGAATCAGGTGAAGGACTGCAAAAGCTACCCGGGTGCAGACATCGACAGCGACCATAATTTAGTGATGATGAAATGCCATCTAAAATTCAAGAGATTGAAGAAAACAGTAAAGAACACTTGGCAAGTAGAAAAACTAAAGGAGACTCAAAATCAGCTGGAATTTCAAAAAGCAGTAGAAAACAACATAGGAGAGGACCTGACTGAGAAACCAGTAGAAGAGCGTTGGGAAAACATTAAATGTGGACTACAAAAAGCCGCAAAAGAAGTTCTTGGAAGAAGAAAAGTTGTTAAGAAGAAACCATGGATCACGGAAGAAGTCTTAGTGCTGATTGAAGAAAGAAGAAAGTACAAGAATGCGAAAACTGAAGAAGGGCAGCTTTGCTACAAAAGAATAAGGAACGAAGTAAGTCGCAAATCCAGGAAAGCTAGAGAAATGTGGATGAACAATCTGTGCGAAGATGTACAAAACAACCTTACCATTGGAAAGGTGGAAGCTGCCTATAGGATAGTGAGGAACCACTTCAAGGAACGGAGTGCAAGATGCAATGCTATAAGGGACAAGAATGGAGAACTTTTGATTGAAAATGAAGGCAAAGTGAAGAGATGGAAAGAATATCTCGAAGAGTTATACAGCGGGAACGACCTCAGCACGAAAGTGATTGAAGAGGAAAGCGAAGTCGAGAAGGATGATATGGGAGCATCAATATTGAGATCGGAATTCGACGCAGCAGTAAGGGACCTTAGGATGAACAAGGCTTCTGGAATTGATGATATACCCGCAGAACTGATAAGGAATGCGGGAGAGAGGACATTGGCCCAACTTTATAATGTCATCTGCGACATGTACTCAACAGGAGAAATACCCAGGGACTTCGAGAAAAACATCATCATTCCTATTCCCAAAAAGAAGAGAGCAGAGCAATGCGAAAATTTTAGGACTATAAGCCTGACGACACATGCATCGAAGATATTGACAAGGATCATCTACAGAAGAATAGAACGAAAAGCAGAGGAGTTCCTGGATGAAGATCAATTCGGATTCAGGAAAAGTAAGGGTACAAGAGAAGCAATATTGGCCCTAAGGCTGCTTATAGAGAAGAGAATGGAGAAGAACAAACCGACCTTCATTGCATTTGTGGATTTAGAGAAGGCTTTCGACAACGTGGACTGGAATTCAATGCTTGATATTCTGAAAGGAATTGGAGTTTCCTACAATGATCGAAGAATTATCCACAGTTTGTATAAAAACCAAGTAGCTGTGATTAAATCTGGACCCAGCTGTGAAGAAGCAAGAATAAGGAAAGGAGTGAGACAAGGCTGTGCACTGTCTCCCGTAATTTTTAATGTCTACATTGAGAGAGCCATCAATGAAGTCAAAGAGAAGTGCTCTGGAGTGAACATCCACGGAGAAACAATCAGCATGCTACGATTCGCTGATGACATAGCTCTCATAGCAGAGACAGAGAAGGAGCTGAATAAGATGCTAACAACCATGGAAAGGAAAATGACCAGACATCAGCTGAAGATCAATAAGAAGAAAACTAAGATATTGGTGTGCAGCAAAAGAGAAGAGGCCAAAACCAACGTTAAACTAGGAAAACAGAAACTGGAAGAGGTGAAAGAGTTCTGTTACCTGGGAAGCAGAGTAACCAACGATGGACGAAGCAAGAAAGAAATATTGAGTAGAATAGCCCAGGCAAAGAGGGCATTCTATCAAAAGAAGAATCTACTAACAGCTGGAAATACAAGCTTGGAAGTAAGGAAGCAATTCATTAAAACGTATATCTGGAGCATGTTCCTTTATGGCAGTGAGGCATGGACGATGACAGCAGCGGAGAAGAAAAGGGTGGAAGCATTCGAAATATGGTGCTATCGACGAATGATGAAGATAAAATGGATCGACCGAGTGACAAATGAAGAAGTCCTAAGAAGAGTGGGAGAAAAGAGAAGTCTACTGAAAACTATAAAAAGAAGACGGGGCAACCTAATCGGACATATCCTAAGACACGATGGCCTGATGAAGACAATCGTCGAGGGAAAAGTGAACGGGAAAAATGGAAGAGGCAGGCCTCGTATGAGTTACATGGAGCAGGTTGTAACGGACGTGAAAGAGAGGAACTACGTTGGTATGAAGAGGTTGGCCGATAGAAGAATCGAGTGGAGGGCTGCGTCAAACCAATCCTAGGATTGTTGACCCTTGATGATGATTAGTAAGCTTCATCATTCTCGTTTCTCATCCGACGAAATATCATTGTAATGAATAATGCGATTCGCATCTTTGAGAACTTCGCATCTATTATCAGCAGGAATTCATTAGGTATGGTTTTTTTATCCGCGATAGAACGAAATTAATGCAGGAGCCGAAACAATTATCGAGCCATCATATTCCCTTATCTTCTTTCACCCCTCCCAATACTTACATTTCAAACAAAACGGTCTCGGGCGTAACTTTGTGGAACTTCTCCATAGGGTTGAATGAAAAAAACACTGCGATTCCACATTAAATATTTATTACTAATGACCTAGGTTTCGCTACGTCGTAGCATCATCCTTGATGATCCTACGACGTAGCGAAACCTAGGTCGTTAGTAATAAATATTTCATGTGGAATCGCGGTGTTTTTTTCATTCAACCATACTTACATTTCATTTGCGCACCTAAAGAGATAAAAGTTGTTTTTCCCTAACATAACTCTTGATGTAGTTCGATATTTTTTAGTGCTGTAGCTCTGTGTTGAGGCAACATAATTTTTAGTTTTCGTGTTCATAAAGCAATTTCATTCATTAAGTAATGTAAGTCAGTATTCTAAAGCCTGAATCACATGACAATTTTTCACGTACGTGTGCAAGAATAGTGGCAAATTAATTAATAAATAAAATGATTGCTCAAATAATTGCTGAACATAAAAATCATCATTTTTATGGATAGCTCAAATGACAACACGAATTGCTGCATGTGGCAAGTAATCGAGCGTTCATTTAAAAAATCCTGGGAAACCATGAAACTAAGCTTTGAAAACTAAGTATTTGGCAATATTTCAGGGTCATCGAAGACACAAATATTACAATTGAGAATCACGCAAAAATTACGAGGAAGTTAACAGTACCATATATTCAGATTACCCAAATAAATGCATATATTTTCATAAAATGATTATCACGGGTGCGAAAGAATACGAAGAAGGGCTGCGAAAGTAAACGCATGAGTAACAAAACTGGTGGCTTGAGTTTTTTTTCCCTATGCCTGAATGCTGTAGCTGAAATGAAAACAATCCTGAAAACAATCGTGAAGAATGATAGTGTGATTCAGACCTAAGTAACATCCAAACCGATAATGCAAGAAAGGGGTCATCATCAACATCATCAAGGGTCAATAATCCTAGGATTGGCTTGACGCAGCCCTCCACTCGATTCTTCTATCGGCCAACCTCTTCATATTAACGTAAATCCACTCTTTCACGTCCTTCACGACCTATGTATCTCATACGAGGTCTTCCTTTTCCATTCTTCCCGTTCACTTCTCCTACCACGATTGTCTTCATCGGGCCATCGTGTCTTAAGATTTGGCCGATTTGGTTGTCCCGTCTCTTTCTTATAGTTTTCAGAAGACTTCTCTTTCCTCCCACTCTTCTTTAAACTTCTTCATTTGCCACTCGGTCGATCCATTTTATCTTCATCATTCTTCGGTGCCACCATATTTCGAATGCTTTCACACTTTTCTTCTCCACTGCTGTCATCGTCCATGCCTCACTGCCGTAAAGAAACATGCTCCAGATTTACGTTCTGATGAATTGCTTCTTTACATCTAATGTAAGCTTGTATTTCCTGCTGTAAATAGATTCTTCTTTTTATAAAATGTTCTCTTTGTCTGAGATGTTCTACTGACTATTTCTTTCTTGCTTCGTCCACCAGTGGTTACTCTGCTCCCCAGGTAACAGAACTCTTTCACCTTTTTCAGTTGTTTTCCTAGTATAACGTTGGTTTTGGACTCTCCTCTCTTGATGAACACCAATATCTTAGTCTTTTTCTTATTGATCTTCAGCTGATGTGTGGCCATTGTGCTTTCCATGGTTGTTAGCATCTTACTCAGATCCTTCTCTATCGCTACTATGAGCGCTATGTCATCAGCCTATCGTAGTATGCTGATTGTTTCTCCATGGATGTTCACTCCAGAACACTTCTCTTTGATTTCATCGATGACTCTCTCAATTTAAACATTGAAAATAACGGGAGACAGTGCAGAGCCTTGTCTGACTCATTTCCTTCTATCCACTACTATTCTTGCTTCTTTCAGCAATAAATATTACCTATTCTATAATATAATGAATGTAACGCAATGACAAGCATTACCATTGCCGCTGGGCAGCCTTCATGTGTGTGGAATATACATATTGCGCCGCGATAAATAGCGGCATAAGATTGCAATCATATTCAGCACATAACCCATCAGTCATGTATTTTATGGTATATTTCTATTATGTTCCTCGTTTATTTATTTCCTCCCAAGAGACTTTACTTAAATTATATAAACGTCTATGTATGTACTACCATGTACACCATTGATATCCCTGCGAACCAATTGGAGGTTGTGTGGAATGGTTTGAAAGACCACCATATAGGTATTACATTGCGTGCAACTAAGACATACAATGCTCCTACTTTGTGCGAATATACTACATATGTATTCACGAGTCACATGCTACAAAATATTGTACACATATTATTGCCATAATTATTTACGATAAAAGGGGGGAAAACATTTCCTACCCTCTGTAGTATATTTTGGTTTATGTACAAACATTGCTAATCGGTGGAGATATACAAGCATTTCAAGCAGGGATTACTGAGCTGGTTAAAATCTCCAAAAGAGGATGAAAATCAAGAAGACTTCTGGTTATTCTAATCCCTTTCCTCGCAAAATATGGAAACTCGTGAAGCCTGGTGTGCTGGAATTTGGATTTATTTGTACTTGGGAGGGGAGAAAGAGGTTTCAGTGGGGGTGAGATGGGGTGAACAGGACGGACGCAGAGGTGAGGGAAGGGTACGCTACAGGATCGACGGGGAAGGTTTGGGACCGTCTCCATGGCAACCGGGGGTCTTTTGAAGCCTTGGAGGTGCCTTAGGCACGCTTCCTTTCTCTTGCCGACACAAAACATGTCGAATCCAAAAAAAATAAACCGTTGCCCTTTTGCTTGTACGCATCCAGTTTGCTCTTCCTTGCGCTCTTTGGCTGTATCTCCCTCACTCTCTCTCCGTGAATGTACTCTTACCCTAGTCTGCCTAATGTTACCAGTCTGCTACATTATTCTATACTTTTCAATATGCGACTCTACCTACTGCTTTTATTTCTATTAGATGTACGTTGTTTCGTAGATAACGATTTTGCAACCATTTCTCTCTCTTAAAACGTAAGAGACTAACATATCTATCGTTTAGTAGCGAAAGAAAATAATGATTTTCGAATGCGTTTCTTGACTAACCATTCTATTTTCCATTGTTATGCATCCAAAAAAAATATTTAGGGCACCGTTTCCAAAGGTGATACTAGGATTGAATTCTTAGGTCAATCCATTGGACAGCTTGTAATGTTTATTCTGTTTTTGTGAGTCAACGCGCAGTTTAATTGCTGGCCAAATATTTAATGAATGTAGAAATTATATTATTACTTTTTATAAGCGTTTTCAAACAATGAGTGCATAAAAAGGTGTTTATATTTGAGCATAACTTGACGAGCTATGAACTCAAGAGGAGTTTTAAGGTAATTGGTGTGCTATTAAATTATTATTCCTAAAAATGTACAAGCCAAGTGGATTCGCGAAGCAAGATCGGCCATTTCGGTAGGCACGACCATATCACCTTACTCGCGCTACTGACCGATGAAGTTGTCTTAGAATACAGTAAACCTGAGAGCAGCAAAACAGTTAATGGAATGCGCTGTAGAAATTCCTTAGTAAGCAGTGAAAAGAGCGCAAATAAACGCATTACGTAGTTCATTCAATCAGCCAATAGTCATAGGACTGGTTTGACGCAGCCCTCCACCTGATTCTTTTATCGGCCAACCTCTTCACATTGACGTAACTCCTCTATTTTACATCCTTCACACCCTGTTCCATATATCTCATATGAGGCCTGCCTTTCTCATTCTTCCCGTTCACTTTTCCCTCGACGTTAGTCTTCATCAGGCCATCGTGTCTTAAGATGTGGCCGATTAAGTCATCCCTTCTTCTTAGGGTATTCAATAGACTTCTATTTTCTCCCACTCTTCTTAAGACTTCTTCGTTTGTCACTCCGTCAATCCAGTTTCTTCCATAATCTTCAGCATTCTTCGGTAGCACCATATTTCAATTGCTTCCAGCCTTGACTTCTATGCTGCTGTTATTGTCCATGTTTCGCTGCTATATAGTAGAATACTTCAAATGTATGTTCTAATGAAATGTTTCTTCACTTCCACACTTGTATTTGCAGCTGTAAGCAGAATCTTCTTTTGGTAAAATGTCCTTTTCGCTTGGGCTATTCTACTGGCAATTTCTATTTTACTTCGTCCATCGCTGGTTACTCTGCTTCCCTGGTAACAGAACTTTTCCACCTCCTCAATTTTTTGTATTCCTAGTTTAACATTGGTCCTGGCTTCTTTTCTTCTACTGCATACGAATACCTTAATTTTATTTGATTGATCTCCTGGTGATATCTGGCCATTGTCCTTTCCATATTCCCTAGTGTCTTCTTTAAATCTTCTTCTGTTTCTGCCATGACTGCTATGTCATTGGCAATTCGTAGCATTTGTGACCCTATTATCTACCATGTCTCCATTATATATCCTAGTTGGATGTCAATAGTGCATGCTTGGTGATATTCACCCCCTGCCATATACCCTCGAAGTGAGTATTACTTAGACGTAGATGTAACATGCTGATTTTCTTCCCAGGGATATTCACTCCCGGAGGCTTTTCTTTAACTTCTTGGATGGCTTTCACGATGTAGACATTGAATAATACGGGTGACCGGGCACAGACTTGTATCACTCCTTTGTTTATGCTGCTTCTGTACTGCTGGGTCTTGATATTGTGCTTAATTTTTTTTAAAATTTGTACCTACAGCCTCTAAAATTCAAATTAACTCTAATTGGAATACATTTAAACTTCTTTAAAATAGCCTTTGGAACTGTCGCCATAGCTATGCATTTCGAGCACTAGATAGGTAGGCAGTGGTAGTGCTAATTAATCGCGGAAGACGATCAACTATGTTTATATGCGAAATTTAGTATAAGTTGTTAATTTCATAGTAGTAGGAATATTTCAGGGAACGGGAGGAGGGTGAAGAGAGACCCGTCGTCGGTGTTAGCCTGAACTTAACGTAAGGCGTCAAGAGGTCTACGGTTTAACGTTCCACACGATGGTGAAATTAGGTTTTCCTGGCGTACTTGTGTATTTCATAATGAATATTTTATGCTAATGCATGCTACTAAATATCGATTACAGCTATTATGATTTTCGGTCAAAGACTTACTGCGATAGGCATACGACATTCGATTTCAGATCCAAGATGTGTGAAAATATAGGTGAGTAAAAATTTATAATGACTCTGCAAATCGAGGTTTTCATTGAGATTTTATAGCACTTTAATCGATCTAAATATCCTGTCCTCATATGCTATATTTTTGTAAATGAAGATCTTGAAGATATTTCTGAATTCAACCGTCCTCGTTGCAGTCACCATCTGCCTATCGAGGATAACACATTGTTAATGTTCTTTCATGATATGCTAGGCAGCAACCTTTGTGTTTCGTGCAGTGCAATGCGTGAGAAATGCTTCGCCGCATATTTGACGCTCTTGTATTGCAAGTAGGTAATCATTTGAATAGTAAACGATGAAGCCTTTAAGGTATTTATCCAATTGTATGAAATAGACAGTCCCATCTGGGGTTGGAATAATTTGTGCTAAAAACACCATTTTACTAGTCAATCTAGCTTTCTGGGCCTATAATTTAACGTCATAAATTACGTACTCAATTTCAATATTTTTGAACTCTCAGTTTAAAATAGAAAGTCATAGTACAGCAGGCCTATCAGATATTTTCTAGAACATACCTGTTCCGTTCCATGTTTTACGTTCCCGGTAAATGCGCCAAGGGCGCTGAGTGTTTTTAGTGTTGAAAGTATTGATATAAAATACAGTCTGTGCCTTAAGGATAAGAGCTTGAATATCTGATTTATGTAAAATCTTGTAAGCAATTTACCGTCTTGTAACCACGGAATCTCTACAAAACCTCTTCCTGTGGTCAACTGTTCCATCCTGCTCTTGATCTACCACTTGTTTTGCGGGCTTACGACCCATAAAGTGCCATCCTTTATTCCACCACCTGTCCCACCTCGTCTCCAAGTGAGTCAAGCCGCCCGTAAAAATACACTCATAAGTTCTTCTCCTTAATATTCCCACCGGCTGACGCGGCATTAACTTGATATATATTCATTGGTAAGGCCGTATTTTCCGTGATGTCGTCGATAGACCGTACAAGAACTAACATGAAATTTACAAGTGTTTGTTTTTTTTGGAGGGTCTGAAGCAGACGTCGGTATCACAACATTCTCAATAGGATTGAAATTACCGTTTTAACTGCGTAAAACTATTTATCCAATGATAAATCTGATTATGGATGGCAACCAAAGGCTGGCTTAGTGAAATACTAATTTTCCACCAGTGAATGAATAATGTTGAAAAGCGTTGGAGTATATATGAGACTTTATTGCATTTTTGAACATGTGCACGAATGACGAGGTACAGTGTATATCTTTGCATTATTTTCAATATTTCCTCCAATTACATAAGATACAGGCGGAAAATTGCATTTAAAAAATACCTAATCATAACATAGCATTCAAATAAAGCCTGATATAATGTTCTTCCAACGTACGATTTAATCATTGTATTCTATTGACCGTTTTTGTGGATTTTATTTACGAAAATTTTGTAAAATATTTACCTTCAGAAACGCTTTTCTTTTAATACTTTAGAAAAACGTATCAATACCAAAGGCGGTAATTACTATAATACTACCTTTGGTATTCGCATTGGAACACATTGAAAACCACTTATTTTGCACTTTGTTTAGTGTCGAATAATTGAAATACTGATTCCGATGTATTTCTTGCGATAAGGTAACGATGACGGGGAGAGATAATATATGATGTCGTTGGTAAATAATCAACTCCGATTAAAACAGTTCTTAAAAATTCCGGCTGGTAAACATGTCCCTTTTGAAATCAATATCTCTGGAATAATAGACAACAATTCCCCTCATAGGTGCAAGATCAAATATTCATTACTGTATTTGCTAAGGTTGACTGTTATGGTTTGATCCTTCACTCCCTTAACTAAATAAATAAGCAATACGTATCGATAATCGCATAATATATTCTTGAGCCCCGTAGTTGATTCTCATATCGCTCTCAGTTATATAGTACCCAGATATTATGTGCTATTATTCAAGTTCCTTCTCGTACCAATTCTTTGCCTTTTATTGCTGCATCCATCATGCCGGTGTTTCCTCGACCACTATTTGCAACTCTAGGTAAATCTCACGAGCACCTACTTTTCCAGTCCGGATAGGACTGGCAATTTTCACTCAATAATTTTAAATTATGTACTGATACATTGTTAATGCGATGAAGAAAAAATCTACCTTTGGGTGTCCTTTGTGTCTATCTTTTAAGAACCGTTTCTACTCCCATACTGAACACTTCCTAAAGATTAATTCAACACCAACCCTTAGGACGCCCCCGGTATAGAAGAGAAAGTATTGGTGTTTAAAGCATATGACGCGTGGGCCAAAGATAAGTAACGTCCTATAAAGATGAAAGACAAAATTTTTAACAATCTGGCAAAGTTCATGTGTGTACAGCAAACTCAAAGATGGGAATCAACTTGATTTACTAAGAAATAACAGTGACCATAGCAGTTTTGTCTTAACAGCTAGAGGTCATCAACAACATAAGGTTTTGTCATCACAACAACGAGTCATTTCCGTCCAGGATGTATTCTTATGGTTTTCATTGAAAATTGTTGGCGTACCATTTGCTTCAAGTGTATAGTGGGGTTACGCAATTGTGAAACTGTTAGAAAAAAGTTGATGGCAATAAAATATTCTGTCTTTTACGAGTCAGTTGGTGGATGTTATTTATATCCTCTGCAACCTAAGTTGGTAGAAAAAATAAATAGGTTCATAACTCTTCCTGCAACCAACCACCTACGGTCTTCCATCACTAAACATCTTTTAGCCAATGCATACTCACCGCAACATACCTCCGTTTCCATTTGCCTCTCTTAACTATTCCCATTGCTCAGCTTGGTACCGTCCTTTCTCGCTAATGAGCTCATGAATTAGGGTTAGGATGCAGTGCGTGGGACAATAGAGCCATGAATCGTAAAAGAAGTCCACTCAACTGCCATTCTTAGGTATCCTATAAAACCGTATGGGTCAAAATTGATGTTAATAGACTTTGGTCCCGATTTTCATGTGGATTACTGTGCATGCCAATTAAGATCACTCTCACTGCTTCCAGTCGGAGTGTCTTACTATTTTGATTTATTGATTCAAGTGCAGATAGTTTCGATTGAAGGATTTTATTCATTCAGTTAAATGAGCTCAAATGCTTTTTTAAAAAAATTGCTTCGGCATATTTCTCAAAAATCCTGTCAATATGCGCTTTTAAATTGATGCCTACAAATACCGCCAACGCAAATCAAAGACTAGTGGCTTGATAGTGGAATGGGTAGCTGCTACATTTTATCCGCTCCGTAGAATATTTGAACTCACTTCTACATTCTAAGCTCTTTAGATCACTGACTCACTCAGTATGTAACACGAAGGTTGGTTTTCATAGGTGAGAGTAGAGCTCACCCCGTACTAAGCCAATGGCGTGTGAAATTCACTCATTCAGGGTAGGGGGGCCAGTTCCTTTCCCTCGGCCACCTGCGATTTCCTACGAATCGCGAGGATTTTAGGTGGGGGTTTCCAGAAAGGCTCTTACCCGGGATTTGAACCCGAAGGTAGCTTAGTGCTCTACCTACTAGGCCACCACGACCCAATTGACTTGATTGTATTTTGTGAATGTCTGGTGCCTGTGGCAGCAGCTCCTTAGATATCTTGGAAAAAAAATAAAAAAGAGGCATATACCTTTGGAGATTTCTTTAGGCGATGAAAGAGGCTATTGTGAGATTTAACTGCACATATGTATAATGCTCTTAGGGGTAACTTTGTGAAAATGAGATACATGCATAGTGGAGGAAAGAAAAAAAAACTTTGCGAATATCACTGAAATAATTTAATCACGACTTGGGTTTCGACAATTTATGCCATCTTCAGATGAAAATGCAAAGATTTATTCATATTCAGATTATATGCAAGCGTGGAGGCCGAGGGAGGGATAGATGGGGGGTGTGGTTTTTGGTGGTCGGAGAAAGGAGATTGGTCAGGGGGGGGGGGGAATAGGGTAGGAGAGGTGGGGGGGAGAATTGTTACTGCCCCGGGAAATTCGCGGTGTCCGTGTGTCGGCGGCTGGCTCCCGGGAGTCATCACCACTACCTGGCGTTCTGAATACAATCGGGGAGACGTGGGGGGTTGGGGAAGGGGTCTTCGTTAGAATCCTCCCCGCTCGGGATAGCCCGGCGCCGCTGGTGGGAAGATGGTGTCGTCCTCTGCTTGCCGGCGTCTACCTGGTCACAGCGGGTTATCTGAAGGAGTCGAAAGAAATAGAGAGGAGTGGGAGGGGAGTACCTGCTCGTTGGCTATAAGGAATTTTTATGGGTATGCTGAATAATTTCCAGCCCTTCGAGTGTGTCCAATCTTCGCTCCTTATCCTCGAAATGCAGGATTTCCGGGGAAAAATTAATGCTATGACCGATTTTAAAGAGGTGCCTGGCAAACAAAGAGTAATCTTTGCCCGCTCCAAAGCACTTCTGGTGTTTTTTGACTCTCGTGGCTAGGCTGCGTCCTGTTCCACCGCTGTATAACGCAGGGCAGTCGTCGCATTTTAACCAATAAACTCCACTTTTTTTGCATTTTAGGAATGTAATGCATAATCATTAATTTAACCCTTTATTTGCTACATTCTTTCTCAGTTTTACATGCTCTCAATGCTGAATTATAAACATGAAAATATTCACCCACTGCTGAATACTTTTTTTGCATATCTTTCTATGTTAGGTAGTTTTTTTGCAAAATATTATTTTAAAAAATTATTAACTTATTATTTTAACGAACTATTGCGGATTACAACTTTTACGCGTGTTGCGGGTTGCATAACACCGTATTTTATTTCCACCTGATTTTTAAGCTGGAAGAAAAAGTAATTTGTAAATAATAACAATGATAAACTGATAATGCATTTAATTCTTAATATGCTGATGCACAAATACAAAAAAAGTAAGGCTTATCCAAATGTTAAAATGTCTTGTGTGTGTGATAGTTTTTAAAGCAGGGAGTTACACACAACCCCACATCACAATCAGGGCAACAATACCTGGATTCTCGTCTCTTATTACTCTTTTTACACACAACACACCATTTCCTTTTTCCTTCAGGAACTGCATCAATGAAGGGTCTTTCCGTTAATCTGAAAGGCATTTCTTCAGATGATCTTCTCCCACCTCCAGCCTTCTTCCTCTCCCTCCAAAATTTTTTAAGAAGTTCTCTCACAACACTGAGTTGAAACTTTGACAGTGGAATTTTCCTCTTCGTGTTAATTCTATACAACGTATATGCGTTGAGAAGTGAAATGTCCAACAGATGAAAAAATAGTTTTCTATACCACTTTCTCGATTTTCTTATACATTCAATGGAGCTAATCATCATATCACTCCTATCCACAGCCCCCATTGACTTGTTGTAGTCTACAACTATGTTGGGCTTCAACACTTCAGCTCCTGTTATTCTATCCATCTTACCCGTTTTCACAAAACCTGGCTCGTGGTGCGTGGATAACATCCAGACCTCCCTTTTGTCACACCACTTAATAGAAATTAGATCTTTCGATGTCTGGAAGGTCAATTCACCTTTCTTTAATTTTTCTTCCATTTTCGGCATCTCTTTTCTTGTACGTCTTACAGTTCCACAAGCATTGGTTGCTCTGTTATAGAGCCAAGGAAATAGCACCGGACTCGTATACCAATTGTCCACAAATAATGTGTGGCCTTTATTTAGGTAAGGGCTGATCAGGGTGGCAACAACATCTCCCGACTTACCAAGCTTGTGGTCCTCTGTATCAGTTGTCGATCCAGTGTAGACAATGAAATCTAGCACATATCCTGTCTCACAGTCGCACATAACAAATATTTTTATTCCAAAGCGATGTCTTTTGCTGGGAATAAACTGTTTCAAAAACAAGCGACCCTTGAAGAGCATAAGACTTTCGTCAATGCACAAATTTTCCCCTGGAGAAAAAGATTTTTTAAAAACATTCCTTAAGTGGTTGATGATTGGGCGAATTTTTACCAACCTGTCCCCCTCATGAGGATCACTGTTATCAGAAAAATGAATGAATCGGAAAAGTAGGAAGAAGCGGTCTCTGGACATAATCTCAGAAAATATCGGTGTCAGCAATAATTTATCCCTGGACCAATTGACGTCAAGTTTTTTTACCCTTGCCATCAACATGCATACAGCAAACAAAATGTAAAGCTCTTCAGAAGATGTCTCAACCCATTTATGAACTCTCGACTTCGCAGTCTTCTGCTCAATCTTAGTTTGAGAAACATAGTATTTATTTGTTTCTTCCGATATTTTGGCCATAATTTGTGGAGGATAAAATACGAGGAAATAATCTAGAAAACTGGATACCTCAGGAATGTTCACAATGCAGCCGCTCGCTCCACCTACAAATGCGTGTCGCTTAAGTTTTCTCCTTACATTTCTCCAGATCCGCTCTTCTGGTTCCTTTGTTGCTTCAGTATCAGCATCCAAATCATCATCAGAGGAAGATTCCGATGATGAAGCTGACGAAAATCTTGATCGGGATGTTGGAGTACGCTTGATGATGGCAGAAGACGTTGAAGCAACAGGATCAGAAACATTCTCTTCATCAGAATCAGGTTCAGATGAGGGCATATAATCATCATCGCTATCACTTTGATCCAAAACATCAAGGATAAATGACTCGGAGGTAGATCTTTTCCTCTTGGGAGCCATTTTGAAGCTGAAAAATAATATGTTAAAAATATATAACTGCAGATATTATAGTAATAATCTATGATTAAATTAAATATTTATTTATATAAAAATATTAAAAATGAATCCACTTCTCTTACTTTACAAATATTGAAAAGTACTCACATTTTAAAATACACGAAAGAGGAAAACGCGTTCCAATAGACTCAAGCGTCCAGCAGCGCCGTATTCGTTACTCCTTAGCGACGCACTCTTCTCAAAATTTCAACTGAAACTGAGGAAAACTTTTGCACACTGTGCTAGCCAAATACCAAGAACCGCTAGGTATTCAGAAAGATAAGGGCAGGGGAGGGTACTACGGAAAAACCCGTGATAATCAGTCCAAGGAAGAGGACTTAAGAGAAAGAAGAGGGCCCTCAAATAGGAACTCAAAGGGTTAACCCTTTCGCGCCGAAGCCTCGTAGAGGGAAATTTTTCTTCGTTACGAGGCTCTAGAAATTTTTCTGCACCCTCCTCAACGAAGTTCTCTCGCGTTGACCGAAGGCAGAGGTTTGCTCCCTTATCGTTTTGGGACCCAACCCAGCGGGACGCCGACCTTTTTCCTCGGCCGCTGTCCATGACCCTAGAAGGATTAAAAGCTCCCCATAGCTCCAGTCCACGGTCAACTGACTAAAATTTCAATGTTTTATGTAAACAAATATTTGATGTTCGCATTGACTTTTATATATTTTAAATGAATTCCTAGTGTTTATCTGGGCGTGTATAAATTTTAAACGAAGTTCTAGCGTACATATTGACGGATTTAGATTACTTCTATATGTTGAACCACAAGTTTATCCAAATGCGTACGTTAATGCCTTTGTTGATTGACATTCTATAACTCCGTTGATATTAACGTTAGAATTTCGTTTGAAATTTCCATGTGATTAGCAAAAAAAGAAGATTTCATTTCTAACTTTAGATTTCTAAGGTAGACAACAAATATTTTTTTAGAAAAAACACTGCAAATAGTCGACCGCATGGAGAGGAATCGGCCGAAAAAGGCTCGCGCTAAGCTGGGTCTCGAAATCCCCGAACAAGCCGTCTTCATGTCCTTGGGAGCATAGGAAAGGCCACGCGGTGACCATACGTCTCTACGACTATAAGCGTGCGTAGCATTTCTGAGGAAACTCCGTTACGCATAAAAGCGTGCATAGCAGTAGGGGCACCAAAACACATTTACGCATATAAGCGTGCATAGCATTAGGGGCACCGAATCATACTTACGCATATAAGCGTGCATAGCACATAAAGGGTTAAAGGACCAATTAATATTTTCACACTGTATTTTATAAAGACTGACTACGGTTTTTACAGCTGAATGTCAATGTCAAAGATATACTTACGGGTCACAGTAAAAAAATATATTTACGGGTGTTTGCTGTGTATACTGTGCACGAACAGACTTAGATTGTTGAAACTTTCCTCGTTCATCGTTTAAGGCCGTTTGTCCTCCTAGGTATCTCGTGCTTGACATTGACACTGAGGTGTCGAAACCTTGGTCGGTCTATTTAAAATAAAAAGTGAAAATATTAGTGAGAATAGTGTCATACGGAATGAAAATTTCATGATTTTACGTATGACTCAGTAAAAGCGCTGTTCTCACTGGAGTAAGAATGCTATAGAATTGGGACAGTTTTAATGATTGATTTTTGGGCGAGTTCCTCATGTCTCACGATCTAGGCCATACGTTATATAAGAGCTTTTTTGTATTCAAGGGAAATGAAATTGGTTCTGAGATCAAAGATTTCGTGAATAATCTGGGATGCACTGTATCTCCAATGTATGTGGTTGTCCAAAATCGGCACTTATTGATTAGCATCAAAGTATTCTTCGTTTGTATATTCTAAGTAAAAGTTAGGACTGAGCTATTTTTACCAAATGATAGTTTAAATCATTATTTTCTTCAAAATGCTTTGCAGATATCCAACGGCTCTTTCAACCGTAAATATATTGCCCATAAACTGTCTCACTTCTTCCTGAATCAACGTTTTTCATCCAAACTTCAACCTCGGAGTCGACGCACCTTGCTCATAATGGTGTTCATTTTAATTCGCTTGATGATATTTGACCCTCCCTGTAATTTAATTTCCCTTCTGTCGTGACCTTTAGCCTCTAGCATCGTGTGTAAAAGTTTAATTAGGAAGGTGTAGAGACCAATGTGTGGAACTAAATGGATTGGGTTGCTTTTTCTTACTTTCTCATAATGGAGTCCTGCCCTTACTGGTACATCAAGATAAGTAATATAACAGACACACCGTCGATATGCATTCATGCTCTGTAAAGATTCAAGTCATGTTACGTGGTTTCTGTGGTGGCGATGACTACAATGAAGCAAAAACATGTCAGTATTTATTTTTGTATTTACCATACATATCCCGAAGTTAGCTGTATCCTTAAAATGCACTCTAATCAAATGGTCTTCGGTTAGTGAATAGGGGATATATTGTTTTCCCACCTTAATTGAATTCATTATTCGACTCATCCGTTACACGAGAGATTTTTATGCTCTTTTAATATGGCATTCACTTGTTGATTGTGTTCATTAATGAAATCCTCAGCAGCTAATGTGGAAAAATATTTTTAAACTACTGAGAAGGTTTCGTTCAAAGCTATATTGATCTAGGTTTGTTTTGCAACATTCACTCTCATGAACAACAGCAGTGAATTGCCAAACACAAATTTGACATGCTGCGGCAATGGCAGTGCCCTATCAAAATACCAGGGGCCTTTCATAATATGTGGAGAATCTGTTAAGGGTTTAAGTGCTAGAACAACGAAATTTATTTTACTACCATTACCATTTATTTTCAATTATCTTAGATAAAATGTAGTTTATTTTATAAGTAAGAAAGAAGATTTTTAGAAGCAGGGAAACAATTCATAAGAGCATGCATCAGGATATTTTCTTTACGGCAGTGGGGCATGGACGAGAAGCTGAGAATAGGCTAATAGCTGAGAAAAGGAAGCATTCAAAATCTGGTGTTACAGAAGAATGATGAAGATTAAATGGATCAAGCGTGTGACAAACGAATAAGTCCTAAGAAGAGTGGGGTAAAAGAGAAGACAGGCCTCGTATAAGATGTATGAAACAGGTTGTTAAGGATGTAAAAGAGAAGAATTGCGTTAATATTAAGAGATTGGACAATAGAAGAATTAAGTGGAGGGCTGCGTCAAACCAATCTTAGGTTTGCTGACCTCTTCCTATTCGTGGTTACGTCTGGGGCCATCTCTTGTTTGGCTATACTCAGAAATAATTCCTTTCTGTTAGGAAAAATATGAATATATTTGAAGGAAATATAAAATATGGGTCGTTAAATCTAGTTCAACTGTCAATAAAACTATAGTGGAATCGATTCCATAATGCTAGGCCCACAGTTATTATAATGCTTTTATAAGAATTAGCTAACTCTAGTCAGGGAAGTAGCAAAATTTCTTAGAATTGAGATATTATCATGCACATAATTACCACAGGAATAAACTTCCCTTTATGTCTGTTGACTCTTAATGACTCTTGCTCGCATTAACCCAGTATTACGCTTCGTAACCTTAACACTACTCAACCTGGCTCATATACGCCTACAAACCTTATATAATACGTACGTATTGTCTCATTCTTTCCTTTATCTCTATGATTTCGTGAAATAATATAGTCAACTCAAATTAATACTTTTTCATGATGAATTAAATCGTTAGTTTTTTTCCTTTCTCTCATTTTGTATGGAACGTCTATTTTTCTGTCGGAAGAGTTTTGTTCTTTCTTGATTATTTCGTTAATGGCTACAGCTCCTTAGGGGCAAGGAGGAAATAATGAATATAAGTGCGAGGGTGGTTTTTTTCATATGCGCGAAGTAAATACAGCACCCATGGGACTCTATAAATGAGAGTGAAAGCCTCGGGCTTGGTTTCAAGGTCTACGTGACGCGCGAAACAGAGCAATATTTAACACGCAATCGCGTCCAGTGTTTCCACATTTTCCTGAAATGTCCACATTCGAGGATATTTTCACGGAAAAAGAATTAATATTAAGCAAATGTGACAGACGCCGAGGCGCTGGGTGCCGCCCACACCGCCGCGTGACTTCGATCGTTGCGGGAAGCCCTTGAAACAAAAAGGAAAGAGAGAAAGAGGCCTCTTTATGTATTTCATTGAGGTTTATTTTCAAAGTCGAGGTATCTATTCTCACATTGCAAGGTTCACTGAGCGATGATAAATATCGAGGGGATCACTTTCATCCGGTGGAATTCCCTTTCCACCCCCTCCTCTCTGCAGATAGATTCTTACACATCACCACCCAAAGTGATTTTGTGCGTTTTCGAGTATTCTTATTGTAAGCTTCTAATTTGCTGTAGTTTTCCTGATAGCATAGCATTTGACTGAGGCCGACTAAAATCATCATGGTTATGATTATGCTGAATCAAGTTCTTTTAAACATGATTTTTCCCTTCATGTTTCAAAATCTTTAGGTTGGGAGCAACCTGCCCCTTTTATGAGATTCAACCCACCTCACTCTTGGCTTGCAGAGTATATTTACATGGCACTTTTTGAGCAACCGCAAGGACGTGCAGCAGGAGACGGTAGCTGTGAAGATGTACTACCTAGTCTTAAATGTCTAGATGTCGTTATAGACTGAGAATAATTATTTTATATTGTATTCATTGTATCTCCAGACAGACCTTAACTCCATGTGGCAGAAAGAATTGATCATTCATTGAACAAGCCATATCGATTTTCATTGTGTATCCTACGATTTAATAGCGTTCACACGTGTTGCATAATATTTTAAAGCATTCAGTTACATTCCAATAGCTTCTCTCTCAGACATCCTGTTTGGCAATGGTCATGGTCATGGTCATCCTGTTTGCCAATGAACCAGTTTTGCAACTAAAATGTCGTGGGGTAGATACCAGTTTAGATACTGTTTGCCTTGCGATTATTTTACTGCTGATTATCTATCAGGTCATCTCTTGGGTGGGTACATTGGAGTACGGTTATTGGGACAGCACTATGAAAATAAACTAATAGGTAGAATAACACCAAAATAATATTAATCAGCGTCATGCGAGACAGATACTGCAAAACTCACGTTTCATTCAACACGCAAGGAGATGTCTAAAATCTAATTGAAAGTACACACACGCCTCATGTGCTGTTACATTCACGAAGAATTTCAAAAAAGAACTCAAAATTTATTAGCTGTCCTAATTATCTGCCCAATAAATTCAATTTCTTCTATTACTAGTGCTTATTTTACGCGAAAAACGATACATTTTTATCCTCTTAGTCTCGCTATCTACCTTTGCGAATCATTTAGTTCATGTATCTGGTGGATTCATTATGAAAACGTTTCACTAATTGAATGGAAAGGTCCCATTTTGTGCATATTTAGTGATTTTCATCCAATGCCACGATCCCTTGAGTTGGTCCAATTTTTTATCTAACCAGTACCATAATGTGTCGGGCTTCAACACATCTTTAACATTCTTAATCAAGGCACCCATCTTTAATTTCTGCATGCTATTTGGCATAGACTAGATGTGGAGATTGGGGTAAGTTTTGAACATTTATGTTTAATTTCAATGCACCCTCTCTCACTTCAAGAGTAATTTCCGAAAATATTTTTTTTGGGGTTAGTTATTCTTGGAAGGGACCAAAAACTAGGATTATTTGTGCCATTTTAATATTGGTAGGTACTTCAGTAATGGTAGAAATTTTTCAGGGAACCGAGGGAGAATGGAGATAAATCATGGGATGGCAAAAGATTGTTCTTCATGAAAGGGGACAACGGTATAAAAACTTCGTGGACGTCCATCATCCGTAGGACAGAAAACAGGATTTCTAGTTCTTTCCACTGAGCTGACCTATTGGGATCTGTAGAGCATTATCAAATCTCTGCCAATACCAGGATCTAAAAACAATTTTTTTTGGTAAATGCAGTACGAAACGACTGCGATGTGAGTGACGAACCGTTCGAGATGATGTACAAAAGTCTCTCTTCCAATTCGTCCTAGATATGTCACGCCTCGCGAAATAAATGAGCAAATCGGGATGGATTGAAGCTCACCCACGCGGAGGGGAGGGAGTGAAAAAACGCTCCCGTCTTCCTACCCCCCCGCTGCCTCAATTCCTCCCCAGTCGCGGTCCGTGATGAGAGAATGACGCGCAGGGTGAGGAATGGGCGCGCGGGAGTTCGGGGTCACCCCCTCGGCGCCCGGGGTCAGAGGAGGAGAAGCGAAGGCGGCGGCCACGATGATGGGTCGTGGGTTGCGTGGGAGGAGGGAGAGAGTAGTAAGCGAGCTGGGAGTGAGATGGTCTCACATGCCACCAACATGTGAACGGCATGCAAGCGTAAATCTCCATCATGCGGGTGCATCCTATTCGCCTACTGTCCACCACCCGCTTCATCATGATCTCGTGCTCTACTCTTCGCCTTGTGGGTATGTAACAGGGAGTATTGAGCACCAGGAGTGCATAGAAATTTATCTACATCTATATCTACATAATACCCTGCAAGCCACCTCAAAGGTGTGTGGCAGGGGGTGAAGTCTCAACAAACATGCACTACATATCATGCTGAAAAAAGGATTAGTATTAATATATTAATCTAAACTGCAATATTTAAAAAGATAAAAATAGCAAACTACGCATGCAAAAACGTGCTGTTAGTTGGGTTACCTTCCAGTCCTTACACCAACATGCAACTACCAATGTTATGGATTCAATCACTCGTATTGGACATATTTACCACTATTCATATCCCTAATTGTTCGAGGAAAAAAGGCATTTTGAATCTGTCAGTTCGGCAATCAATTTCTCTAATTTTTTAATCATGGTCCAGTCTACTTTTAGTAAGTTGGGGTTCGCAAAATATTTTTAGCGTCATCACTGAAAATATTATCTTGCAATTTATTTAAGAGATTAAGTCTAAATTTTAACCTGCGATCTGACAATGATTCCCATTTTAATTAATTTAATAGACTGGTTACGCTAATATAGTTATCGCACCGTCCCTTTACAAATCTTGCCGATCTTCGCTGCACACGTTCATGTTTGTTATTTAGACCGATTTCGTAGAGATCCCATACACTAGCATATTCCAAATGATGTCTAACAAGGGAAAGCAAATTTATTCTGGATTTCAGTAAATTGCACTACCATTATAATATAAATTGATCTGCATTGCAATTATTACCTTCATGCACGCAAGAGACGTAGGTAGGTTTTATTTTTAGGGTGCTTCGACAGCTATGGTCGTTTCGCGACATCGATTATCTAATTTACTATTGCTATTAATATTGTACTATATTTTCTGGTGTTCTAAATGCATAATAAGTATATCCATACAAAAATCATATTTTTTTTAAAAAGGTCAGTTCCTTTCAGCAGCGATGTGACGAGGCCAAGGCAATCGAGGTCGTTGCCTTGAACATGTTCTAGGCTCCCCCTGATCTCATTACACTTTTATTAATTGCGCGTTTAATAATTATTCATCTCTTGCCACCATCCCTGGAGTCGGCTTGTATGGTACCTACTAATTAGTAGTAGATATTCTATCTGCCACTACGAATTGCAACCGAGAGAGTTGGAATTGAAGAAATTGGGAATAACACCACGGGCCTTCGGCTTTTTGGACCACGATACTGAGCTCAGTATTCCTATGGGGAATTTACTGACGGATCTATAGAAGCCCTCTTGGCCGTAAAGCTATATTCCTGTGAAAAATGATATAATTGTACCCTAGCAAATACTTGTACCGTAATTCTAATAGGGGTTTTGACTCCAAATTGTCCAGGTGGAGTTTCCAAGACTGTTTCACCCTTTTCCTGTGGTTGTCTAGTCAACCAATGCACTTTTGACTCATTAACGATTTTATTCGCGTATGGACGCTGAAACAGATGGTCTACGACAGTGAAATTTTGAAGAGTGGTGTTGCTTGCGACACTAATTTTGGCACTTCTTATAATGAAAAAAAACCTAACATGAGAATGTTCTTTATCGAAAAAATATGAGTGTGGGCTAGCGGCCTATGAGTTATAGCTTTGGGGAAAAATAGGAATGATATGAGGAAGACGTACAAAGATATATACAAATATATCTTTGTACGTCTTGGAGGAAATATTTTTTTATTTGCAAATAAAACTGAACAGAGAAGTTGACGGAGGAAGTATTCTAAGTCGTCAAGCTTACAATACTTCCAGGCAGAATGTGATCTCTCTCGAGTCAAAGAGAGTAGAAACTTTGGTAAGAGATATTAGAAAACATAAAATTTCGCATAGTATGAGGGAAAGTGAATAATATACAGCTGTTTAAAAATAACACAATTTAGGGCTTATTTAATTTAAAGTGACGAAAGATCAGGTGATGAAAACCTGTCCATTAACGTACCTTCGCCCGTAGAACGGTGGTGAAACATCCCGTGATGAACTGAAACATTAAATTTGTAGGTGCAAATATCTGACGAATTTACAAAATATATTTCTCCGTAATTCATCATGAGTGGAGTGAGCTATTTCATTATCCTAGAGTCTTTTTGTTATCACCTTTACAGTATTGTTTACATAGCTAAGTTCGCATATCGCCTGTAGTTACTGAAAATTGATCGGTTACATACCTACAGAGAGCATATGGCGAACCAATTTCCTTGCTAATGTGATCTGTTATCGTTTATCTAATGATAGTTTCTGTCTTAATTCAATGTGACAGCGTTGTGAGAATAGTATTATTATCACGCCTATTTATTTTTTAAATTAACTGCACTCTGATCCTCACAAAATATTGAGTGTACTCTACCTCGTATGGATGCAACACACAGAAATTGTATTGTTTTAGATGATTCCTTTGCAAGAAATGTATCATTCCCTCAGGAGCATCCCATTCAAAAAGCTATAGCTCCATTATTCATTTCCAGCTGTCAGCTCCAGTCACCCTCTAACCTATTTCTATCTCATCGGATGGTCTCTTTTTTTTAAGTAAGATGACCGATCCTTAAAGGGGAAGACAATCTTCTTTCGGGGCACTGGTCTCCCTTGGGGAAGGATGGTATGTGTTGGAAGCAGGATTAGGGCGGTTAGACTGCACCCAGTGAGGGCGTAGTCGGGGTGTGGGAGGGGAAAAAAGGAGCGTCATGGGTGGGGGGGGATGTGCGTGAGGGGGTGGCTGGGAATCGAGGCTGCTTCTTGAGCAGTCGTTGCCGCAGAGGTCAAGGAGCGCCGCTTGCTTGCTGACGTCAATAGGGCGGCGGATGATGAGGGGGTGTGAGGTGGAGGAAGATTGGGGAGACGGACTGGAGAAGGTTTTAAGAAATGGGAAACAGGTTTGAGGGAGTCTTACAAGTGTATATCTTTTCTAGATCAAGTGTGACGCTAGGTTACTTCTAGTGCATTCTAAAAGATATTCATTTAGTTCACGGAAAGTAAAACTTGTCTTTAAGAGATGCGATTTATTTACAAGTCAGGCAATTCATCCCCTTTATCTCAAGATTTAAAAATATTTCTCTTAGTCCACTGCCTTTATTTCAGTCTGGCGAAACGAAGAACTCCCATGATTTGTATTCGTTGGCACCACTGTGGAGAAATGACGTGAGAACGTAACAAATTCGTGTATAAAATCATGCATGGACGTCGTGCCGATCACCTTCGGCATACTTTGGATATGCCATGCTGCATTGATATTTGTGATAATAATCTCTTTTAGACCATAGTGGGAAATTCTGTTACTGCTGTTACTACGACTCAAATACAAGAAACCAAATATCTCACGCCGTGCGTTTAATGGTCAATTGATGACGTCTTTTCTAATCATTTAGTAGCCACATACAAGGTGACTTTTTTACAAGGAGCGAGAAAAATTTGGCTGTGCTCGTTTACTTATGAGTCGCATCTGCCACGTACCCTTGCGGTGCCTTGAGAGGTGCGTAGTTGGTATCGTTGTCTTCTACTGCTAATTGTAAACCTACCATATCAACATTTGTGTGACTCATGAATAATATATTTCCCTATTGTTTCTCTAGCATATTTCTAGCCTACTCTTTTTCGTTGTTACCTGCGTACATGAAAGGATGTTATCTGAATTAGTGGATATTACATCATAAATGATACATTAGTCCACGGCAGACATAAATATTGAAGAAAAAACATTTGATTGAGATAATTTTATGAGTCTCGTTTGTTAATAACTCTTTACAGTGCCTCTTCCACATGATTTAATGCTACTCCAACTACATGAATATCTCTGAACTTTTTAAGTACCTACGACAAAAAAAGAAACTAAAACGAGAAACAGCAGCACCATGAAATCAAAGTGAATAGTAACTCAATATTCCAAAATAACAAGCGTTCCACAATAAAGAACACAAGCATGACAGAGAGAGCTATGACAATACTACTTGCATGAAATGAGTTAAGAAGATTGAATACTCTACTCTTGTCGTAAAGGGATTATTATCAGAATTAAATTTAGAAATGCATAAACGTCTGAAAGCTATGACATAGGCTAATTGCATTCATTCTGGAACGTCAAGGCCATTCGAGGCTTAAAAGGAGAGGGTACCTACGTACTGCGTATCACTGTGGTGATGGTAGTTAATAAGTTCTGCTACAGAAGACAGTACCTAATCTCACATTTCAACGGATGTTCAAAACTTTCATCCCTTTCAAAATTTCCTCACTTTCATTCAGGAAGCACTTGCTTACACAAATTGTTCATAGAAAGGTTTTTCACACGTCTGTGTTTGCCAAAAAGGCAAAAATAACTATAAAAATATTCATAGCATCTTCCTTGTCCCCGGTTTTTCACTGATAGGACGCGAACTACTGGTAGCATATTTTGATTTTTAGGTGCTCTATTCCTCTAATAGTGGTTTTTAAACATAAGATAAGTTCACAATATCCTTGCCCTGCGTGGGATTCGAGCCAGAGATCCCAGGTTGCCAAGACGGCACGAATTCACATATTTCAGTTGCTAAATAAGGTTTGTTACAATGCTTAGTTCAATACTGTATGACAGTTGAGATTATGATAAATCTGGGAATATGATGCATACGATATGTTTTATGAATCATCTAGCTGTTAAATGCAAAAAAAAAGCAAAGTACTCTCCCTAGAGGAATATTACTTAGGTTTTTCCCATAGCCTCCTCATCCTACGTTCATTCTGTTACCCGTTTCCCTGTATCGAAATGAATGTTGATCTAGAGTCCGTTATGGTCTCCTTTTGACGTATTATTAATGTGTGGTTTTTTTTCTCTTTTTCCTTCTCTTACCGAGTTAATGGTGGTTAAAAATGATGCCATTATCCGAGTTATGTCTCCTTTAAAGTACTTCATAGTATTTAAGACCCTCTATCTTAACCGAGTGTAAACCCCTACTTCTTCCGAGTGCCACCGCTTATTGTTTGTGACTCACTAGCGGGCTTAAACTCCTGTTTACTGCGCTGCTTATCTCATTATTTACTAGAACATTCCTCATTTCTCAAACTGATACACTCCCCCATTAGACTGTAAATAGATATTGTTCTCATATAGTTACGTGAAACCAGCCCTTGTTTGAATTCTGGTGTGGGTATTGTTCTTATGCCCCGATATTAGCTTTATTTTTTTAAATTCCAAATTTCCATCACAATGCTTTGTACCCGAGGATGGCATAAAAGCGTTGTTATGCTATCCTCAGGTACAACGCGTCGTACGCAGTTAATAAAATTTGTGGAATAGTTCAATAACGTTTTTTGTCATTTCGGTTTCTGCCTCCCACTACATTTCGCTAAATCAGTTTCTTTTATCTGATTTTATTAGTTGGGATTACTTAATAGTTCACAATGGAAAAAGATTTTGCATGCCCATGTTAGCTATGCATGGAAATTTATAAGGCTAAAACCCGCAAGGTTTTTATTTTATTTCAAAGATAAACCTTCCTGGCAAAATTCACCTATTTATAGAAGGAATAACATTAAACTTACATCTTCCTGTCACAATTTATCTTCTGAGATCTCTAGGCTTAAGATAAGTTACTAATTTGAAATATTTTCATCGCCTAAATGAGGCCAGAGGTTTATTTTAAGTGGAACTCAATTCCCACTTGTGAAGAGTTCAAATGCTGAGTACTTCCACACGTGTTTTTCTAACGAAGAACGATCTTGAACTATTGTTATGCCGTACTTAAATATTTTGTGCTAATCTAATTCCAATAAAGTGGACTATTAGATTAAATGGAGATAATTGTTAAATGAGAAAAAAATTGTCCTATTGTGCATTTGGTGCGAAAAAGTAATCGATGTCACGGAATCGTATGGGTGGGAAATTTCAAGTTAGTAGTGGCATTAATATCGAGGTGTGCGTTGATTTGTTCCTTCACTATGCCAATAAGGATTGGAAACGACCCAAAATTTGGAGGTTTTAATAAAATATGTTATGGGAAATATTAGCAGCAATCTGTCCAGAGTGAAAGACGGATAGTTTTGCATTGATTATGGCGGGGGAGGAAAGGACGTTCTTGGGAAAATGCGAAGGAAGTGGAAGAAATAGTTGGGTATTGCATTAGGAAATATAATGTTACTCCAATTTCTATGGGTTAAGGTGATATGAAGAGATAGTAGGGTTATTACAAAGTTGAAGAATTCAATTAAACTGAGCATTTCCAGTTTTTGACGGGTACTTAGGGAGTCAATATCCCAGAAACAACTGCTCTTTAGCGTAACACCTGTTTTCTACGCATATTGTATAGCCTGTAAGCCATCTCGAGAGTTGTTGCAAGAACTGATTATGAAGATACAGTAGATATTTCATCCAATTGATAAATACCACTCAAACTTGAATGAGAAACAGGTCAACTATGCATGCTCAATTCAATTGCGACTTAAACGAAGAGTATAAGGTTGACTACCGGTGAGCCATCTCGAATCATTGTAATGAGATCCCGATGGCTATTGAGGGAGGACCCGAGAGTATTTGTCATTGTATGGGACAGAAGTGGGGGGAAAGGTTCCAATTCTTTAAACACAAAAAAACAAATATCTTGGATAAAATCTACATTTACATAATACCATGCAAGCCACACTAAAGGTGTGTGGCAGGGGGTGAGTTCTTACCAAACATGCACTACATATCATGCATAAAATAGGATTAATATTAATATATTAGTCTAAACGGTCTAAACTTCACTTTTTAAAAAGATAAAAAAATGGCAAAGTAAGCATTACGCATTATTATTACATTAGGCATTATTATTACATTACGCCATCAATGGGCATATATTTACTAATTCTTTTCATTTTTGCATGACATATTCGCTGCTCTCCCAGGGATTTTCTCACTTCGGCATTATACCACCTAGGTTCAGTGTTTTCTTTTTTAAATTTACTAGGGATATATTTATTGATCCCAGATTGCATGATATTAACGAATGACTTCCATTAACCCTCCATACATAAGCTCAGGAAGATTTTTTTAAATCCAATAAGGAATGTCTTAAATATATATTGAAGTGAGCAAAGTCAGCTCTTTTAAAAATATAAATCTTTCTTTTTTGTTTAAAACTTTTAACTAAAGTTAGAGAGAATTTTGCACTCAGATGTCTGTGGTCACTGATTCCATCAACGGTGTCAATCTTAGTCACTTTTTGTGGGATGTTGGTTGCCAGTAAATCAAGAATGTTATCCCCTCTATTAGGTTCTGTAGCTAATTGTGACAGGGAGTTGTTGGAGAATACATCTAATTGAGTCTCACAGATGTCCTTGTCCCTTCCTCTAGCTTTGAAGAAATAATTTCTCCAGTCAATTGATGATGTATTGGAATCTCCAGCTATTATTATGTTACGATCACTGATACGGGACGTGATAGAATGTATCTGCTTTTCCAGTTCTAATAGTAC
The DNA here is from genome assembly GCA_933228895.1 of Platycnemis pennipes. Classification (NCBI taxonomy): domain Eukaryota; kingdom Metazoa; phylum Arthropoda; class Insecta; order Odonata; family Platycnemididae; genus Platycnemis; species Platycnemis pennipes. Next base: position 108,016,317 of record OW121851.1, read on the forward strand.
ATTTTGGGGCTGTAAGGGAAGTAATAATCGAAGATTTCGAGGCAAGTGGGAAATGCTCTCTTCGCTTGCGTGTGTCACGTGTTGCGAGAGTGGGTGGGCAGGGGTGATGTGGGCGGTTGAAGGGTGGAGTTGTACGGAAGAAGCATTTCCGCGACAAACACACCCTGCATATCTCTCTCCCTCTCCCTTGCCCTTGTCCCTCCCTCATTCGTCCTCGCCCACCTCCATGCCCTCACATCCCACTCCACCCTACAATTCTCTCTCTCACTTACTCACTAGCGACGAGGTGGAGTCTGAATAATTATGAAGATAGCCGAGGGACATGAATGTGCCACGACCTTAATTAATACGGGGGAGGATGGAAGAGGATGGCGGTCATTTACGCGTTCATTTTTTATATCTGACCGCTTCCTACTCACTCTCTCCTACCCCATTTCACCCTGTTCCCTTTTCTCCTCCAACCCAGCCCCTTCTGTACTTTCTCCCTCCGGTGCTCTTTCCTCCACTGGTTTCCTCCCACCCTCCGTTGCCCTTCAACCCCGTTCTCCCCTCACCGACGGTTTCCGCCCACCTAGTTCGTCGGGCGCACTTTTAGCACGCTGCGGCATAGGGCGTTCCCAAAAGACGGTGTTGTTAAAACATTAATACATGTATATGGTAGGTTTTATAGTCGCTTAATTTCCTCGAATTTACATTTTGTGGACGGTCACACACACTTATTTTGGTACATCCTGAAATCTCTCACTAAAGAATACTCAGTAAACACCAAGTGTGTGCCTGAATGTGGTTCTCCAATTTACCTCGATAGGACTGTTCAATTAAAATTTTTTGTGTAACAAATTTCCTTATCCACGTTTGAAAAGTATATAGCTACCCTTAACTTGGAAGTCACAACTCATGCTCGAGAGTTGTGAGTATTCGTAGCAATGTAGCTATGTTTCCGTGTATCATTCAAGGATCGTATTGTTCATATCTGGTACCATCTCTCGGTTCGTTTGAATAGATCAGCGTATGATGACTACAGTTTCTCACCCGTTGCAGAAGTATCTCATTTTTGAACCCGTCTAATGCATTGGGAAGTTGATAATTTTCCAAAAGGGTACTATTTACCCTATATTTCTCTTTAGGGCATACGTAGAAGAAATTAATCAGAAAACACTATTTTTTCGACCTATACTTTGGTTAGTGAATCCTAGAGCATGAACTCTGTCCCATTTCTTCGACCAGTTTCCAGAAGCTGCGGAGTTGATTATTTATTATATTTAACCTTGGAAGTTCTTAGCTTAAAGCCTTCATATTCCCTCATCAATTATCTCATTTTTTGTCCATGAGTTGTGATCGTTTATTTTCTTTCTGCTAACGGAGAATCCGGAAACGATCCAGTTATTTACGGCGCACAGAACGGAAAAGACAGAGTGCCCTATTACCCGTACCCTGGAGCTATCATTTCTTCTGTCCGGCTAGATTTCTCTTTTGAGGGCCAGCTGAAATGTTTTTAAATTTGCTCGCCATCCCCTATCTTATGCCCCCGGGCTTTACTGAGATATGGGCAGCCACGCCCCTCTGAAGTGCTAGGCAGTCTCACTCTTCGCCCTTTACGGGTAGCAGACAATGTGCGCGTGGGCTTTTTGCGAAGAAGGCGAAGCGTTAAGAATTCAGCTTCCCCCATTCATTCATTCCCTTGAGCGTTGGTCATTTATCATAATTTCCTTCGATTTGAATACCAAAACATTTCACTCCCTTATTGGGCCAAATTGTGCATAACCCGAACATTTCCAATTGACGATTCGCCAGGGGTATTTACACAAACGTGCGGTCAAATGACATTTCAACGGTTAACCGCCTGTGAGTACATAGCCCAAAGGAGGAGAGTTTGTGCTCCGGAATGTATTCCCGTTTTTTTCATCTCCGTATTATGGATTATGAAAAGAAATGTGTCAACTTTTAAACCACCCACCCAGGGGAAGCACACCAGCAGTAGTATGTCTACGAAACCGAGAAAAAGAATTAAAAAAATGGAAAAGTCCCTCATTCGAATTCCTCCGCCCCTCTATCACGCTTCCTTTAACCGTCATCGGAGCACTCGCATAAAATTCCCCAGCTCCGATCCGGCCCTTTTCCATAAAAACCCGTTGCGTCTATATCCCTGCTCATCAGGAGCGGACCGTTACCCACTTACATAACTGACCCCTTTGGGAATTCGTCGGGTGGTCGAAAGGGGGAGAAGGAGGAGGCCAGGGGAGAGGGGGAGATGAGAGACCGAAGGGGAAAGAGTCGCATCTCTTCCGGCGGCAGGGGGCCTGCGTGCTGCCCTTCGGGCCCTCGGATACACCCCCATGGGCGACCCTCCCTACTCCCTCTTCGACCCTTCTCTCATTTCCACTTACGCCCTCCCCGCTCACAATGAGATCCGCTGAGCACCATCCCTTTCCAAACCACCCCGTCCACATCCTCCCTCTCCGCTCTCTCCCCATTCCCCATGTACTTGTTGCTTCTCGGTGTGGGAGAAGAAGTTTCACATGGAATGGAAGGGGACAATGCTCTTCGATCTCACTTGGATTTGTACCATAATCCGTGTGTTTTGCCATAAAGGTAGATTCGCTGAATATTAGCCCAGACAGTTTACGGTATTATCCACCCACACAAAGAACTCAATGACTGGAGATGAGGAAACGAATACAAAGTAACAGAGTGGAATGAGCTTTTCGTAGGGCGTTAATTTTCCTCCAATTGCTCACCTTTGGGATCGAGATTATGTAGTTAATTGGGTGTGACTGAATACTGTCCTAATATACGTCATTTAGGACAGGTGGCTGGGATAAGGAGTTTCATGGAACAAAGGAAAGGAGGTGTGAAACTTCGGCGTCAGCCTAGTCTAAACGAAAGACACTAAGGCTACCAACTAAAAGTCTCATTGGATGGATAGAGTGCTAAATCCAAGGACTCCCCACATAACACTCAAGTGGGAGCCGGTATCCCAATGACTAAGTTCCCACAGCCGGTATAAGAACGCGGGTTCTTCGAGAGGAAAGCAGACACTCTAGACGCCACACATTCCTGTTTCCCGTAGGCGCTAAGAACGCCAATCCATCAGCTTATGGATGGAATTTGCTCGCTCTCTTATAATTTCTAATTAGAGGGTATATAATTTCTTCTGATTTTTTTAGGCACTGATATTTAAATATATCTTATTTTTTCGTGATGAGAATAACGTAGACGCATTTGGTACCTCAGCTAAAGCCACCATGAGCATAGTAACTTCCATCATCATCAGATATTTTCGAGCCTCAATGGTTAAAGTCAAAAAACAATTTGTTTTTCAGCAGGCCCAAATTCAGCCATTGATTTGTTATTTATAATTGATAAATATATATTATTTGCACGTGTATATCAAATTATATGAAGTTAACTCGGCAAAGTACAGCATATTTAATTGATGATTTAAGTGAGGCATTCTCAAAGTTAATTATGGAAATTATTTATCAAGAAACGTTAAGACGTTTTCTAGTCGAAGAAAAGAGATCCTGCTAGAAGTAATGAGATGCTTGTCATTTTACACGGTAACTAAAGTCTATTTACTAAGCGGAATTCGATCATTACCCATTTGCCCAGTTCTTAAAGTGACAGGAAAAATTTGGAATAAAAATCTATTATAAAAATATTTCAGCACACCTCAGCACGAGTATGCCTCCTTTGGTATAGGTGCGCTAGGTGTGGAGAATTCTTTTTGTAGGCTCAATTCCATTGACTATTACTCACTACCGACAGCCATGGGCATTAGCTGTGCGTCTGCTTTAGTGCTATGAAAAACTTGCTCTGAAAGTACCCACTGGCAAATTGTGTTTTTATGTCGATTATTTTTACCGAACTTCGTTTCGATATGCCTTTTTCACCTGGTCCAAGTGATTTGCTGAGAATATTAGATAAACAAATGTGTTTGATATTAAGTAAAGTGTTAAAAATTGACTCGGATTGAATATTAGATAAAAAAATTTAGAATAGATTTAGCTACAAGTTGCGTTCAACCGTCGAAAGGGAAGAACAGACTGTGAACTTCATTGTTGCAATACCGAAATTAATGCAAGAGGCATGGGCGAAGGGAAGTGTGATATAGAATCAGTAGGATGGGATAAGATTGATAGTAGAAGAGAGATGCTATCGGAAAAGATGTAAATTTTTTTCTGTGGGAAGCAAACAAAATGGAACATAGGGTGAGCGCAGCTGAATTCGTAATGCGGGAATAAAGGGGGTTCGAGGAGCAAGGGCTTTTCTTTATTCAAGCAAAGTGGATTTAACGCTCGAGAAGCCGGAGTTGGGCAAATGATACGAATTCCGCGATAGGATGACCACGTAGCGTGAGGTTATTTTTTTCTGTTTGTGTGCTCGGCAGGAAAAAAATCGTGATTTCCGGATGGTAAGGGAGAATGTTCCTGTTGGGATCGCAGGAGGTAGAGGAGATGGGGAGGAGGTGGTGCCTTTCAAGGGAGGGGGATGAAAAAATTATGCCACACCCTCAAAAACCCCCTCCCCCACCACGTCATGTATCCAAATCTCTTTCCTTTAGAGAGAGAAAGGGTGAGAGAGAGAGGAAGAAGGGAGGAGGAGAAAGAGGAAGAAAGGGAATGGGGGAGAGAGAGGAATGAATAAATGGTTTGCCGGAGTCAAGGGATTCATCCGGTGGCCAATAATTAAAATTCTTACGCTGCCAATGATTAAACCATGATCCGGAAAGAGAGTAGGGGCAGTGGGAAATTTTGGAGAAGGCGGGAATGTTGAGGGGTTAGCAGAAGATGACTGTGAGAGAGAAAGAGAGGTAAGCATTCCGTCCTCGTCGAAAAAAAATGACGCTTCTATACGAGTGAAAGGACTGCCGAGGACGGGGAAAGGGTGGAGCAATGGAGAGGAAAGAAGGCAGAGGAACGAATTAATAATACCGTGCGTGCGTCGGGGTGGGAGGGCACCTCTTTGTACGCGTACGCGCAACTATTCTTTTTCGAAGGACACGCGTGGGGAAGGTTGCAAAGGGGAGGGGGAACCCCCAAGCTCTCGATATTTGCTCTCCCTCCCCCACAAACCCTCTCTCTTGGTCTCCAATCCCCCACCCCCACAACCCCCAGCATTTTTTTTTTATTTTCAGGAGTTTAGTTTAATATTGATGAGGTTTTAATTCATTTTTTCGTCGTGGGATTTCGCTTTCGCTTGTCAGTTCCTTTCATGTTCCCTTGAGACATATCGTTCATTTGGGAAAAAAAGTAAATGAAAAAAAAAACACCCTTTGCGGAGGTAGCCATAAAAATGTTCCCTCTAGTCGCTGCGGCTGTAAAGAAAAGAGTTGTTTGATATAGCGTGGACTCTTGATCCGGTGGTATCTGTAAGTATCGGAGGATTAAATTGGAAATATGCTAAGCGGTGAAGAAATTAATCCACGACTTGCCTTTCCGCGTAACCACTGAAAGGGACAGAGGCTATTCTACTTAATAAGCTTCATCAATGCCGAGATATATCGACGGTGTGTAGTGGCCGATATCGACGGTATACATGGTCGTTTTCTCCAAGTGTTGGACGACGATGTCACCGAGCTTTTCTTAGGATATACTAGTCTCATTGGTGAACAGACACATAAATGTTGTAGGTTTGTTCCACAATACTACAGGCTTCCGTGACAATATATAACTTAATTTCATGCGAGTACTAATGCAAGGCACACAATTCTTTTGACATTGCCGGTATGGCCACTTTTATTGTTAAATTAATTAAATAAACTTGTAAGTATATAAGCCTCACATTCCATACTGGCTGAAATATCAAACTATTAGTATTATGCGGAATTCACACCACTGCATGAGAATAATTTGTGTTTGTGGTGGAATTAATTGTGGTTACCTGTAAGGAAGTATAAAAATTGTTTTTTTTATTGCCCGTGAAAATTTTTTAAACTACGCAATTCAAAACGACGATTTCAATAATTTAATAATTAAAGCAAAAACAAGCTATATAAATGTATTAACCAATTATTTCTATATTTAAGAGTTTTTAATCGAAATCACATGGGTATATATATATTTAGATATCCTATTTAGGACTTCTTAGATATTCTATTCTAGAAGTTGAAGAGTTTACACGGAGTAAAAGAACAGATTTACTTCAAGAAAGTGTAAGGCATCGTATGCAGATAATCCATAATACTACGTTTTGAAACTGCTATGATGCCGTCGAAACCAGCAGTAAATTTGTGACGACGAACGTTGGATCATGAATGCTTCTAAATATGGAAGGTATTGCAATACAAAGAATGCCTATTGTTCAGGGAAGGTGTGTGAAAGTTATCAAAGAACATCTCTAAAACCAGGGCCAAGTTCAAACGAGTGAGGATCAAAAAACAGGTACCTTACCTCCACCTTTTGTGCCCATAGACACGTTATGATTAGATTTTTTCCAAATATCAGTCCAATGCTTGTAAGGATATTTTTATCTTTCCCTGAATGATTCCTTTTCCAAAATAATAGAGCGTGTATACTTATAAAATTTAGCCCTCACAAAATTATTTCACTCATAAAATTCATAGAGATCCCATAATTTGTAATATGTTAAGAGATTTTCGAATTCAGAAGCTACTCCGTCCGTCGAGTGGGACGTTCAACCGCGAGCCTCTTGGCGTATTGCATTAAATGTTGAATAATACAGACTACCGGTTCCACTCCGGTCTTCTTCCGCTCCTTGAATTATTCCAACACACATTCAACTACCCACATATATTGAATGGTGCAAATAAACTTCGTAGTAGGCCACCTGCACCAAATCAAAACTATAGTAGCAAAACATTATAAACCATAATTGTCGGAATAATTAATGAAGTGACGATATTGTCTCTCGTTATTGCCCCCAAGTTTCTTTAGAAAAAATGACTCAAGTCGTGTTTAGTCAACCTCTGTCCTTAAACAATATGATTTGGGAATGGAGAGAATTAGCCTCGAGATGCATTACGCTTCTCGTGAGGTCTCTCGGAATAAATTGCATTGTTGTGAACTGAGTTTTTCCTCTGGATTTCTTAGTTAGCATAGAGGGATGCATGAATTTAAAAATGTATTGAGACTCTCGGGAACGCCCTTCGAGGTGGCTTGAACCTCTGACCCTCCCTCACATTTCTGAGGCCAGTCACGACGTTCGCTTTCTCTAATGAGGCCGGCAGTTAAAATACTCGCGGTATGAACGATACCAAAGTCACGCTTTGTGCAATCCGAATCCTTGGAATGCCATCGCGATAGCAATCGACCTCATAAGGTCGATTGGTGCGGGTTCATTCATTCCTTCCTCGTGTTATGTTCTCGCATGTGTTACACAGGTATTCAGAGTCGTAAGTCCGTTTAAACCTGATGACTTCGAAAGCACCTCTGGTCGGTTTCTCGCCGCAGGAAATAAAAAAACATTTGTTCCCATGAGCAGGAATTTAATCGACATTTTATTGTTTAGTTTATTTTTTCTTATTCATTGTTCTACCAGCATCTGGTATGCGTAATTATCCATGTATACGAGCAATTGGTAAATCAAGGATTACCGAAGAACTTCATGCACGTTTCCTTGAAGGTTGTAAAAATCTTATCCTCGTCAACATCTATATAGTGTACAAGTTACCTCATTTGCGTGTTAGGGAGAAAATAATCATCAAACTTGCATTGCATGCGTGCACTAATATTTATAGCACTACTCGAAATAGAGTTTGCCACTAATATCACAGGAAATTTACTTCAAAATTCGCTCTTTGCACAACGTGCGAAATGGTACTTGGGAAAAGCTTTGCAAATGTGTTTTACATCCAATCATTCATGCAGGTATTTAAAAAAGTTTTAAAAGCTATTTAAAAATATTCAAAACTTTTCTACGCATATAAATCCTATCTGTCTGATAACTTCGGCTAAACCTATTTTCTGTTCGATATTTTGAGGAGAAAGAATGACATATTAGACCTTTCTGACCCGCTACCTACACAGCATTAATTTTATCTTTATTCTCCAGCATATTGTATTAAAGTGCTTTTAATACTTATTTGACATATTCAGTGAAGGTAAAGTAATCTTTTCATGAGATTTAGTCTACACAACAAATTACAAAGTGATAAGATTCCCAATATAGTTCTATTAACGATTCAGACGCATTTATCCTATCATATCACCTTTTTTACAAAACTAGTGGTTACTCTCCCCCGCATACTATCCAACTCTGCAATCAAAACCCTTTCATGAAAATCCGAACGATACATATTTCCATTTGGAATCGTTCTTCCATTTTGTAGTTCTACTTTTACAACGTTTGAATGCATTATTTTTTCCAAACCCTTCCATTAGCAGATCAAACGCTGTTGTAGAACCTTTGAATAACGTTTTTTTATTGGCCCATTAATTTACCCTTACTCTTAAGCTAAAAGATGTTCCTTTTACTAACTTTCAAACAAATTATCACATAGATTTTAAGGGAAGACATCAAACATGACCTTAGGCCACGAATTAAACTTTTATTCGTTGATTAGTAGTCTGAAGTAAAGCTTTTTTTTTCATGATAATCGAAGTTACTTCTATCAGTTTAGCTTTTCGATGGATTAACCGAAAAATTGAATTTGCACTGCTGAGAATTATGGAGTCCCTAATAAAGTTTATTCAGCCACCAATTTCCAATGGAGTGGAATTTATTTGATCCATTACTCCGAAATCAATAATTTATTATGAGACTTGGTTTATATGATTAGGCTTAGGATTCCTCTACGTAACGTATTCTAAAGCAATTATAGCCTTTCAGCATTTCTTATCACTTTCAGTGCAATATACTTTCTTATTAAGTCCATATTCACATTTGGACCCTTTGTTTAAATCGGCGCTTTTCTTTTATCATATACTAGGGTTGTCCGTAAAATAAGGTTCCCATTATTTTTTCACATTGAAAAACATTTATTTGCAATAAATCGTACATTTTTGGAAAGTTTAGGTTTTTCCCTATTTTTCTACATAATTTCCATTGAGATCGATGCATTTTCGCATGCGGTGTATCATTTTCTTGATGTCCGAGTCGTAGAACTTTCCCGCCGCGCCGCGAAGGTTGCTTAAAACCGCTTCTTTCGGCTCATCTCCGTTCCTGAGATGCGTCCCACCCAGGTGTTTCTTTGATTCAGGGAAGATATGGTATTCACTTGGGTCTATGTCCGGGCTGTATGGTGGGTGTGTGACGGTATCCCATCCAAATTGGTTTAGAGATTGGTTGTCACAAGGGTAGTGTGCGACGAGAGGACCGTTTGTGGTTTTCCGTAGGCATTCTTGGGATCCTCCTTGCTCAAACCTTAGAATACCCTAATCGATCTGTCAAAATCGTGTCAATACAGGTTCTATCGACCTCAGGGATTAATTTGCAGATCTCTCAAACAGTAACCCTTCGATCTTTAAGCATTGCTTCTTCCACTTTTGCAATCGTTTCGTCAGAAACAGATGGCCGTCCGGAACGCTGCTCATCATGGACGTCTGTACGCCCGTCTTTGAACTATTTGCACCAATTTCGTACGTGTTGTACAGCTCATACACTTTTCTCCGTAGACTTCAAACATCTGGGAATGAATGTCTATCGGTGCAATTTTTTGCACACAAAAAACGAATCACAGAACGCAATTCACACCTGGCGGGAGAAGCGAGTGGTAGCTCCAAGTCGAACGGCTGCCAATGGAAGACAGAGCGTCGAAGACAGCTCTAAGGCTAGGGATTTGGAGTGGAAGAACCAAGATATCCGACCGTGTTACCAGATCCTGAGCGAAAGCGTTCGTCGCGACTACAGCGCCTTGGGAACCTTATTTTACGGACAACCCACGTATTAGTTAACATCGATCTTAATAGCTAGTCTAGATCTCACATGAGTATAGACGGATACATTTGAGACATTTCACAGACTAAAGGTTTGTTACACTTTATTTTCACATCCATAAACACATAATTAATTGTAATTGGAGTTCGAATGCAAATATTTCAACGCAGCATTCCTCTGAAGGATATCTGTTTTCCTCATCCCACATGTCTATCCTGCCAGGCCTCACTCTGCTCTCATTTTCTCTGAATTTATTTTCTCAACTATTCATCCCATTTCCATAGATAGTCTCTCCCTGGATGACTCCAGCATCCCATTTCGTTATATGTTTTATCTCCTGCCTTATCAACTAGGTTTTCGACACCCAAAATTGACTTTAATATGTAATTCGACGCCCTCCATGCGTGCACTTCACATGTTTCTTTCCAATTCCTATAGATAGGAATAGCTAGCGTTCTCGCCATGACCCGTTCGAGATTATAATCTCTCGATCTTTCTAGCAGATGCACCCTCACCTTAATTTCGGTGAGCCAATATTAAGATTCTTTACTTTGCATAAACTATCCTATCTTTCCCAAAGATAGTTTTTTCTCCTTTGGGTGTACAAACTCAGGATATCATTTGATGTAGAAGGTCTCTCCCATTACCCGACTTTTTCGAATATTGTATAAAAATAAATGAGAAAATAATTTTTGTGATTATCGCATTCTCTTTCTTTTTCGTGGAAGAGTAATTATATTGAAAATATTGATCTCTTCTTCTCTCTGATCTATTATTCTTGTTTGGGCCATTTTTATCCAAAAGATAGGACGAATGTATTTAGATCAAGAGGAATGATATGGTGGAATTAAAATTTTAACTAGTGAAAGATGTAAAGGAAAATAATTCCAAGAATATAAAATGATTGGTCGACAGAGGATACCAATATCAGAATATATTTCAATCAATGATGACTCATGTAAAGTTGCTTTATTCCCTTGGTAAATAATGTTGAAAATAAAACCAGCAATATTATAGTTGGTTGTGCGTGTAACGATAGACCATACCCAGTTTGTAGTCAGCCCCTGGCATACGCCTTATTGCTAGTGGCAACTGAGGAATGATAAGCCGATATTAATGCTATTCCTTTTAGATAAGACATTTATTCTAGGTTTAAGGAATAAACCAGCCACATAGGCCATGCAGAGATTTACGTAGTTGTAGTGTTTCTTATGGGGTTACTCTTTTCCACGATTTTGGCTAAATTGACTTGTTTCTCAGCACACATGCGTTAAATGAGCGTATTACGCTGGAGAATTTATAGTTTTTTATACGCTTTTGCCATAGGACTCAATAAAAATGCTAATTTTCTCAAAAATATTCAGCAAAACTTAAGGTTTCATCTTGGCATAACATCTTCCTATTTTTAGTTTCTCGTTGAATTATTCTTGAACAAGTATTGCATTAAAAAAGTTATTACATTTTATTTTACAGTGGTGTTGTCATTAGTAGGATACAGAATTTATAAATTCTCAAAATGATTACTATTAAATATGTAATAAATATTGAAAAGGATTTCAAAGTCACCTATTACAACTATTAGTCACCCTTCCGTAAAATTAAGTCAATTTACCCTCATGCAACTTCAATGCTGGCAATCATTGCTAAAGAGTTTATTGTGCTGTAAATACTATAAGTATAGTGAAATTATATGGTAAAAACGCAGCCTCCATTCATAATTTTTAAGCATTTGTGATCCATTGAATATTCATTAAGTTGAAAACTATGGTAAGAATTAAGTCCCTTGAGCAGTTTGACGAAATTTATGTTGACGAATTAAATGCTCTGAGGCGGTAGGTTTTCGCTACACATCTAGAAACATCGGCGGCAATGGTGCGTTCAGCCATTGCGCTTGCATGATTTAAAGCTATGAATTATTCAATTACATGTACGTTAAAAGCACCCCACAACTTTTTCAACTCACTCAATGCTTTGAATAGGAACGAGCCACTCGCCAGCTCGAATTCTCGCCCAAGGGAATTTATGACTATCACTGTAAAATAAATAAGGTAACAGGTATTAACGTCTTGCAGTGGTTATTTATTTTTCCACAGTTGGCTTGGTTAAAAGAATTAGCCTGCAGAAGGAATGAAGTGGTTGCCTATGTTTCGAGTTCTGTTAGTTGAGTGAAGATTTTCACTCGCTTAATTTTAATCCGTATGGGATTAATTAAATTAGCATATAGAGACAAGTAGTTTAAGCTTTTTGAATCAAGGAGACGTTATTCGATGCATTTTTTCAAATAATGAGCCAAGCAAGCAAGTCTTATTTACTGTAAAATTTATAAATCAACGGTGAATATAGTAATGGAAATCCAATTGGTAGTTAATAAAATCTGTTAAAGTCACACTGCGAAAAAAATCTTATGACACGCTTTTTCTCTTTCGTGCCTCCATAAGGTCCTTAAAACCAAGCTCTTATTTTCATTGTAGTTGTAATTTTATATAATGAACCCATGTAACACATAAAGAGTTATTGGTATTTTTTTTACAGAATCACGTGCGTTTTTCAATTAATCAAGGGATATATGGACCTAATCAAATTTTAGCTGTTATATATTAACTTCAAAGGTACTCACTTTCGTCATTGGATATTTGGCCATGTTGTTTTCACTACTAGCATATAAAAAGTAGAGTGAAGTAATTGAATAATGGAGATAACTTTTCTGGTACCAATGTGAGTCAATTATCTATATACTTGCAGTCTTTTATTGTGTCTATCATTCTTCCTAAAAAATCTCACGATGGTATCTTAGAGCTTTTTAATTAAAAAAATAGTCCGAATAGCTGATTTGGGACTAATTTCGTTGATATTTAGCGTTGATCGTTCAGCTGTAGAAATGGAGATTATTTAGTTAAAATTATCAGTATGCCAACTCTAGCTACAAAAGCAAAATCATAGTTAAACAATGATTGACCAAGGTTTTGTTTTGACTATTTATTTTCTTGCTTATTTAGAGATTTGAAAGCTTATAGATGTAGGTATTGTACGAAATTAAAATTGTAATGCATCATGGTGAAAAATATTGAAAATATTCACTTGAATAAATTAGTAGTTTATCGTGATTTTTTTAACTATGTGGCGCGAAATTTCCATCGAGTTATATAAAAACATTAATTGGACCGAAAAAAATAATTACCTACTCAATTCTACTACAAATTCACACCTTGATTAATGCTTTCCTTTAAATTGCGAAGAGGTAACTCATAATGGAAGTAGGTAGATTTCCATTTCCGACTGAAGTGCAGGGAATTATCTTCAAATAAAATATTCATCGCCACCGATTCCCATAAATTATTTAACATCATTTCCCTCGCCGTCGACCACATACTGGTGTCAAAATGCATAAATTTTACAAGTGACCTTAATGTGCAAGAAAAACAAAACCTGTGAAAAAACCATTTGGGAGTTAACCTGCATGCATGATGGACCGCCGTTTTCTCGCCGATGTTATTAACCACCTCTGGTCTGGACCAAAAAAAAAATGATTCCTCGAGCTGTCCATTAGAGATAGCCCAGAAGTAGGGCGATAACTCCTGTCTCCCCCCGAACAATGGACCCTTAATTTTCAGAAACCGATGGCGGCAGTTGCTGTCAAGGGGTAAATCATCCAGAGCTGACGAACCGACTCGACTTCTGTGCTCGCCCGCGGTATGAATGTGCCGGCACATTGGAATAAAATCATTCCGCTCTGACCCGAGGAGGCTTCTTGTGTTGTGTGCTGTGCGAGGGAGTATGAGTGGAGAAGAGAGAGAGGGAAGGGCACATTCTATTGATTGAATAGGACGATAAATCATTTCCGTTACGAGTTTCTCTTCTTGTCTCCGCTCCGACCCGTTGCTAATAGTTCTCTCCCCGGTAGCTTAATATACGTCTCCCTCACATCCAGATCATTCTCCTCCCAAATCTCCCGTTCTCTCCACACGGCTTACCTTACTATCGGCCAAGGGTCCACCATAAAATGTCTACCTACGCCTCCGCTAACCCCCCTCGGCCATACCTCTCGCTTACCGTGGACCCCACCCAAAATTTCTAAACGCCCACTCTCACCACCCTCTCTCCTCCATTATATATGTATTTTATATAAATAAATATATACATATACATACATGCATAGATATATACGCAAGGAATACTTGTATCTAATATCCTCAACCAGGCAGCCACTCCCCCTGCGCTCCCCTTACTCTTTGCCTTCCCCTACACCCCGGTCCAGCCTTTATTTCTATCCCGCCCTGCCCCCGGGTGCAGCCGTGTCATTTCGGTTGAAGAATTTCCTCCGCCGCTCCAGTATCTCTCTTCCCCTTCCCGATCCCGCTCGCTCTCTCTTCGCTGCTCCTTCTTATGCCGACAATCTTTCTGCTCACCATTTCCTCCGGGAGAAAGAGAGAGAGAGAGTGCGTACCCGCCTTCCTTGTCGCAATCTCACATTCTGCATCTTTTCTCCCCTCAGCGCGGTCTATCCCTCCGGGGCACAGTGGGGGGGGGGGGGGGGGAGGGAGGGTGTAGGCAGAAAAGAGTTAAAGCATCCTTCTTCCCCTCCACCTTATTTCCCATCTCACCCACCCTCTCGATTCCTCGGCCTACTGCCGCCTGCCTTATAGAGATCGGTCTCCCGTAATACGTGTTGGTCAAATGAAGAGAGTGGGACCTCGCTTTGGGGGAAGGGAGTTGACGGGGTTTGGGCTGAAACTCGGGTCGAGTGGAGGAAGAATGGGGGAGGTGTTTTTAGGGAGGGGGCGGTATGTAACAGTGTGTGCGTGCGATTGAGAGGTGGAGTGGGAAAAAAGAATGCTGGTGTGGGTAGTCGCCGCGATAAATCTATCGCTCTCGAACACGTACCGAGTTTTACACGGTAGTATTGGCGCCACCGAAGGAGCCCACGGTGGCATTCGCCGTGCCAGTAATACATAATAATTACGGACTGGAAGTAGCGTTCACTCATTCCTTTCCTCCCACGTCGGTCGCGGGGAATAAATAAGAAGGAGCTTTTTAATTCGGCCTACTCGAGTCATGGTGTGGTCAGCCAAGGTCCACCCCTCCTTTCGGCCGGTAATTGGTTCCCCGAGTTTGCTGAGCTACCTGCGCGAGGTCAACTTTTCTCTCGCCATTTTGCAAACAAATATTCCTCATAATTTCGCTTGAATAAAGCAGCAAAGTCCAAACTGGAGATTGAATTGATTATCCCATCAAAATTTATGATCGCCTTGGAAGCAGTGGAGGCAGTAGCTCATCCAGTTTACGGCAGATATTGTGATTAATTTGCTCAATTAAGTGCCCACGGCTTGTTTTGGTACATTTAGGTTTTTAGGAGAATGGAGGAGAGGAGCAATGCTTCTGGATCATGATGCTCTTTAGCAAAAGGAGTAAAGGGTTCATAAATTTTACGTCGTAGGTGTCCAACAGCTGGAGAAATGAATATGTATGCTGGGAGGCACAGAAATGAAAGCTAGAGTGCTGTAGAAATATCTTGCTACGTCGGAATTTGAACCCGGGAGTTTACAGCAACGAAACTGATTCACTAATTATGCTCGGCTGCAAGAATCATTGGTTTGTCCAATCTTCTCACAAGAAGTAATATCGTATGATAAGAAATGGGTTAAGTGATATACAATTTCTGTTTCCGCGGTATCATTATCTGGAGGTTCATCCTTAACTTTATTGTTCAGCGGATAACCTTTATTGTTCGTATCCGTAGACAAAAGACCTTTTTGGCATTTCTTGGAAGTATTTTTAATGAGTTGAAGGTTTGATGTACAGTTGTGGTATTTAACTATATTTTGAATTATGTTTTTCCAGTTTTTCCTGTGCATCAATATGTTTGCTCTGCATTTTTCATTTATCCCGTCACTCAAATTATTATAAAGTTCAAAAGTAAAGTATAAAATTTGATATAAAATATTCCTTGCATATTGATCAGCTGCTATTCTTCATATAATATATTTAACATATTCAGTCACACTTTCAAGCTTACGTTTCAGTTATTTTTAAGTATTTGCTTCCATTAGAAAGGTGAGTTTGATTCATAGAAGTTGGCGATATTCGTGCAGCACAAAATACACTTCCACTTTTCACTATAATATTCACCTCAGTTTTCTGCAGCAGTTAAATTTGATATTGTTGGGGAAAACACCTTTCAAATATAAGGGTTTACTGTGCAATTTCTTCATATTTGGATGGTAACTCCATAACGTGGCAGATCAACCCTTGCGAAACTCTGATGAGAGACCTAAAGGAATATAAAAACGTCTAAACCTTACTGAAGCTCTTTCACATAGCAAAAGGAATTACCATCGGATAACATAAAAAATATCCTAGTGCTCGATTGATCATGAAATAAATTTAAGATCACATCAGAATATAGAATCTATTTTAGAATATTCCATTGATGACTTGATAAACCCTTTAATGACCAATAAGTAGTCAAATTTACGTTAGACCATTCTCAACTCAAAAAGGTAATTAAGTCATAAAGAAAATTATCATCCTGTAAATTAGAATACGAATATCCTCCTTTTTTGGCTGATATTTCTTTCTGTTCAAGAAAAATAAGTGATAATGAAGAAAATTCTTTGTTAGGGTCATGAATTTACTCAAAGTTCTTTTGTGGCTGTAGCTTTGTAGGCAATTAATATCCAATGCCTAAGAACAGTCATATGCATAACCTTAGGCTGATTTTGCCATTATTTTATGACAGTCTTCACTAACTAATTAATGATTTGATCGATCGAAATGCATCGTATATTTATGATCCACCTCCATAATATCCTTTCAAAATCGCTCTCATATCAACCCGGAAATCAAAGTGGGGTATTCAGGTGTCCTTACATGTAGCCCTCCAACATTCAGCTTGAGCTTGAGGCTACGAAAGTTCTAAAAAGACCGAGATCCGAGATCGCGAACTTAAGTGACATGGAGGTTGGTAGTTTTCCCCGAATATTGGACGACTTCGAGGCAAATTATAATTATTCGTTGTAAATCAACTGTATCAAGATGACCGAAATAATAACAATATATAGTAAAAATAAGGTTGTAATGAATTAAGTAATCGGAACATCTTTCACGAGATTCTAATGGCAGGTTTATTTCGCCAGTAAAGATGATGTTTTTTTTGCTGCTTTCATGGAATTCTTGATACCGTAACCGTAGACGTAGCTTGTCGAATAACTCCCTAATACTGAGGAATTCAATCTGATAAAAATACTGGCTGATCTAACAGGTTTTAGTGGTCACGTAAAATCAAATGGGTAAACTTGTGGATTAAGGAGAAATTTATTGAGCCATTAGAATAATGCCGAAACATGTGCATAGTGAAATTATCGTTAACGGGTCAATATATTTAAGAAATATAAAAAATATCCTCGTGTGAAATACGAGTATGGGTCAGTGAGTGGATTAGTTTCAGGCCTTCTAAAATGTTTCAAAGAGATAAATTAGGAATGATGCATTGAAATGAGCAAAAAAAATCTTCCGGCAATCGTTTTTTCACGGGCCTATAAATCTAATTTTAATGGCTATCATTAGGCTTCGCATGCGAGACCGGTAGAATGTTCGCACACGTCCCTTTCCTGCGCAAGAGAGCAGTCTTTATGTTTTCCATTGGCAAATTTGCATAAGCAAAACTTCAAGGCATGAAATGTTGCACCCAATAAATCGTGTGCAATTTAAACATGCAGCGTTGACACTGAGTGTAAAAAAATCGCTTGAGAAATCTCTTTGAAGAAGTTAGCCACGAGAGGAATCGAGTCAAACCTTGATTCATACATTTACCCTAACCAACGATGTACCTCTGCCATTCGTTGGCACGCGAGTTTGAAAATCTTTATAAGAGAAGAAACTTGTGAAGAATAATTGACTCCGTTTGGTAAATGGGCCGAGCAGATATTGTTATTTTTCATTCAAAAGTTCTAATTAAAGTATCTCTCAGGAGTTTGAAAATATTCTCTCACCCTAAGGATTATTTTCCTGATTGATGTTCAAGTAAAATTTCGTAGAATAGGGGGTTTCATAACACATAATTGGGATTTAGAAGAAAATTAATTTGAATATATCTAAGAATATTTTTCAGACAAGGAAAAATAATTGCTACTAATCCATACCAAAGATCGGAAATTGAATGGCAACTTTAATCCATAATTTCTTACAGGATTCCACTTATTCAAGGCCAATTTTGAGTATAATATTTGAAAAGTAATGTAAGGCAACTCCCTGTGTAACTCGTATTCGTGTGGTTCGTAAGACGTGACATGGCGAACATACACTGGCATCCGCATCTAAGGAGTCAGTTAGCAAGATCTACAAATTTAAGTAGCATATTTAAAATTCATTGCAGTCTAATCCACTTACATGTTATCTACATGTATGGTTACTGTGTCATCACATCTTCGAGGAAAGTAAGACATTTCATGTCTATTCTTACAGTTCCCTGAGTCTCTCTCAAGTCTTTCAAATAGGGATTGATATGATAGCTATAGAGTGCTATCATCCGATCACTTGAGCCCAGAATCAAATCCTGGCAAGGCATTATATTTTTATTTGTGTACTGGATCCCATCTAAGTGCATTGTAGAGGCTATTTCAACTTTAGTACTCCGGTCGTTGGATGGAAAATTAAACCGGTATCGCTTGGGGTCCTTCTAAATAACAGGTTGATGCTGATTCCAGTTTTTTCCACTCCGTGTCTATTCCCTGAAAAATGACTGTGTCCTTCCACCACCCATCGCTCCTAAATGTCGCAAATGAACTAAGCTGTTGGTTTCCTCCCTGAACTAACTAGTCGTTCACTATTCGAATGTACCAGAGTACGCCCTAATTCCTGATTCAATCTGATAAGGACAAAGACCTATGTTTATAAATGAAGAAGAGTCACCCCAGTCCCTTCAGCGAGGTAGTACTTTTACGAGCACGGTGTTGAAAGATGCAACATAACTTAGCAATTGGAGCCTAAAATATTAATAAACCTATTTCTGCTAATTCTACTCATCACCTAATTTTAGCCATCAGCTAAGAGTTAAGTTTCCATATTTATCCGTATCCGTAGACAAATGATCTTTTTGGCGTAGAATTTTTAAGGATTTGAAGGTTTGATGAGTAGCTGTAGCGTGAAACTATATTTTTAATTGATTTTTCCAGTTTTTCCTGGTTATCGAGATATTTACTCTGCACTTTTAATGTATCATGTTTCTGAAAGAGTTATGAGGATAAATTTTAATATAAGTTATTCCTTACATACTAATCACATGCTATTCTTAAGTATTACTATAGTAGCTTTAACGTATTCAGTCACACTTTTAAGCCTAGGTACATGTGTTATCGTTCAGTTATTTTTAAGGATTTGTTTCCATTAGAATGTCGAGTTTGATTAATAGAAATAGGCAATATTCGTTCTACGGAAGGTACTGTTTCAATTTGCGCTAGAAAATTCACCTCAGTTTTCGGCATCAGTAAAAATTGATATTGTTAGGGAAACCGCCTTTCAAGAAAAGGGTTTACTATGTTATGTGTTCATACATTTGGACGGCAGGTCCATAACGGTGAAAATTAACTCTGTTCCCGTATGGTAACTTTAATGTAAAAATAATTAGCAAATGCGGGCATTTAGGCCGTTAACCTTGAATTTTTCCAAACTTTCCTTAGAAGCTATTTCACAGTATTCAACTGAGTTCAATGCAATTCAACTGAGGTATCCATTTGATAAAAAACTAATGATCACAACTGGAGATATTAAAAACACCTTCATGTTAAAAACCAATGCACTGAATACCTTGTAAAATATAGTACATATATGACTTCTTGGTCCTTTTCTAATTTTAATTACAGCGGTTGTTAATCAAGTTTGTCTTTGAAATGATTTTAATAAATAAACTACTATCGTTTGTATATAATCCCTGTAATTCAAATTTGTGTTTTGAAAATATTCGGTTGAGAATAATTACTGTTTCAGGCAAGTTGCTTTGCAGATAAATAGTCCCTAAATAGACGGCATTTCCATATGATTGAAAAACAATTGCTGTTGGGTCTGCATTTTGTTGTTGACCTTTACTACTGATTCTCTTTATTTTTGTTTACCTTTCAAAATTCCCGAGAGAGGTCAAGTTTCAACTTTCTGAAGCTATATGTTCACTATGAATTTTTCTCCTTTGCAACCAGTATTGTAGCCAAAATATTGTAAAAGTATTATGTATTATTTCCAGTTCTCTCTCTCTTCTGAATTAATTTTGCAGTAACATAATTCGATTATGTTTCCAATCCAAAAGCACATGGTGAGGATTTGATTGTTAAATGAGTGATTAAATTTAATCTCAGAGTCTTGAATCTTAATTATGTTGTCCCGCAGATGAAAGCTGTTTATTTAATTTGTTCGGTAAGGCTTTCATTCACGCTTACTACGGTGAAAACGATCCAAATCCATTGAAGTTTCCAGACATTCTCTGATTCTTTAACATCCTCTGATTTTCCTTCAGTGGAATGTTACTGGGGAATAAATTTTGTATCGACTGCGGAGGGAAAGGGGCTCGAAGCAAACCAGTGTACGCCACGCTTTTTATTGCGGTGACGAAGTGACACGCCAAAGGAACTACGGAAGAATAGGTAGGTACTCATTTCGGGCCCAGAGGGGGAGGGTTTATTTCTCTTTATCGACGTGCGGCACAGCAGCCGAGTTTTAGGGCGTGGAACGAAATGAGAGTTAGTTATATGGAGGCGTTGGGCCGATTGGATTGAAGGAGACCGGGGAGCTTTTAATCGCTTGAGCGCCGACCAGGCGGAGAGAGGAAGAAGCCGTCAGACCTCACGCCCCTCCGCGGCGGCGTCGTCGTCTGAGGAAAAGGCACTCGCAAGACCCATTCGATCCTCTCCTTTATCCCCACCCTATTTCCCGGTCACCTCCCCCGTTCCGCCACCCTTTCCTCGTAGACCAAGCATCCGCCAATACCCCCAGGGGGTCGATCCCCGTCCGTGTGCCTCTAAGTACACTCAGGTTCGTCCGAGTCGCACGCGAAGTCCCGAAGGAATTCCAGTTCCACCGTTATTACGAGTTCCATTATTTCATTTTATCGCCGCGTTTCTGCCCCGGGGGTAACGTGGGCCGGCGCGCACACCAGCTCCCAGCGAATCCTTTCCTCCCGCCTCGCTCTTAAATCTCTCATCTCCTCCTCCCTCTCAAACCATCCGCCCTCTCTCCCTTGGGATCCCTCCCCCGCCCTCCTCGTCCTTTAACACTCTTCGCCTCTTCTTCACCGTCCTCCTCCCCTGCCTTCTGTTCTCTCAACTGGTGCCTAGGGGGAGAGTGACTGTTGTTTTTCTCGAGCGCTACCTTTCCTTGTTGCTCCGACCTCCCACGCGGCGGTCGCGAGTTCGTTTCTCGCATTTGTGACATGATATCCTAGAAATGAAATATTTCGTCTTTCGTTTCGCTTTATATTATCGATTCCATCGTTCGTTAAAGAGAATTAATTATGGAATTGATGGCAATAAATAATGAAAGGGATTACCACAGAATTGGCTGAGAACTGCTTATACACATGGCTGGTTCAGCGAATGCCTACTTTCAGGTAATCACTATGATTTGAATTTTACAACATCCATCCAAGAAACCACAGATCACAGGGAAAAGAACATACTTACTTCCGTTGCCGTGATGAATGAATTTAATTCAGTACTTGTGATAGCTCCACCCTCGCAGCCAAAGTCATACCTGAGGGCATAAGGTCGCCACTTCACATCTACATCTTCATAATACCCTGCAAGCCACCATAAAGGTGTGTGGTAGGGGGTGAACTCTCACCAAACATGCACTACATATCATGCATAAAAAAGGATTAGTACTTGTATAGGTACTGTTCAAAACTACGCTATTTCAAAAAAGATTATAATAGCAAAACATACATGCAAAAACATGCCGTTAGTTGGGTTAGCTGTAAGTCCTTATACCAACTTCATTGGCTATGTCCCTGAACGTCGATCGATTTCGCTGCTTTGCTCATTACAATGTATTTGTTGTTCACAAAGCCATTATACGAAGTAATGGTCGAATTTTCCCAAATGAAGCAATAGGCAAGTACCTACCTAGGAATACGTTTACTGTTGGGAACTTGAAAATGCGCCGTGATTTTTTTGAATTTTTCGTTCAATATATTAGTCTTCTTCGATAACGTATCAATTTCTATCACGTTTTCTGGCTCGTCAGTTGACTTGTAAGACACAAGATATAGATGAGTTTCACCGGCGATCTTCACTCATTCATATCTTTGGTTAATATGAGAAGAATCGTATTAAAAACAATGATACATCATAGAATTTTAGAGTTGGATACAGCGTTGTTGATAAAATATTTGGATCACATTAAGTTATTCAACACTATTAGGGTCATTCAAAAAAAAAAGCTTTACATTGTAACTAAGGTTGTGTTCAATGGCATTCATGTTGAATACCGAAGGCGTTTGGTTACAGAAATTTGAATAGAGTTAAACCAAAGTCAACAGATTCGAGATGTTGTTGAAAGTATTTTGAAACCAGGGATAAAGTAATGCAGCATACAAACTGACTATTGAACGTTAGGTATGAATCAAGAAGAGTTTCTGTTACGTTTACTTGGGCGGAAAGTTTTATAATATTATCCAAATGTTGGTTTGAACATCACTTACGGAATCACTGATTTCCCCTGCCTTTCCCCACTTTTCCGATACATATTTAAGGATTTCCTATTTTATTAATGGATTCAGTCGGGGAAAGTATTATTAACTTAGAGTGTCTAATAGGTTCATAAATACCGACATGAAATGTGAAAGATCATCATAGACATCATCATAACAGATTAGTTTGGTGTAATTTTAGAATCATGCTACATACGCCTATTTCATGCTTTTGCTACGAATCATCTCCTACCATGCTCCCTTGATGTGATCCTCAGGGTAACTAAGGAAATTTATATGCACACGAGCAACATCTACAGCTCATGATTACCCTTGTAAGCTCACCTCGAGTGTGTGGCAGGGGGAGAATGATGACCTTAGACCCATTATTTTCATAACCTAATTGTGACAATACCACTGAATAAGATTTCATTATTAATATCATATGGGATAGATACTATGAATTTTAAATTTTTATTCATAATGATTTTTGCAAGAAAACCTACACACGTTCAATGTGCAATAAATGGTATTCGTATTTATGCAGAAAAGATCAGATATTACCGTAACCTCTTCTTATTGTTTCCCTAATAACTTCGTTTTCATGCATAGTAATGCCCAATAAGAAGTTACCGTTTAAACAAAAACGCATGCTTTCTGTTCACAATGCTGTAGGCTTCTAATTTACGGCACTTGATCCTAGCTGCCTCTAGCACTCGCATCGTCACACATAATGAAAAGCATCTAAAAGAGATTTCATTATAAAATGAATGAATTATTATTCTAGCCGAAAATATTTACTACATTCTCCTAGCACTTACAAAAAATTCAATTGTATTATTTTCTTTTACATCGGCCAAGCAAGATTTACTAGAATAATGGCCTCTAAAAAGTAAAAACCATTAATATTGGCATTGCTGATATTGCTCCTAAAATTTCCTCTTGATTCGGTTGGGCGATTGATTTCTTCAAAAATGCAATAGATCTCATTCATGAAATTTTCCGAGAAAAACAAGGGAAAAACAAAAATAGGGAGAAAATTGATCTACACTCAAACGAGCGCGAATTGCTTACTGACAGAGTTAGATGGCAAATTTTGTCAGCCTCTATTTCCCTCATACTAACGGTAAACTGCAAAGCAAGGTTTTGGAGAGAGAAGGACATTAAGTATTATTCCCCTAGAGAAGTTACTCACCGATTATATCTCCCGTCACGCAGCGAATTCTCTTGGGGGAGATCGAATCTTAGGGTGAAATGCTGTGGGCTTTTTTCAGACGGTCGGATGTTGTTGAGATGTGGAAGGTGAAAAGCAAGGGATCCCAACCACGGCCACTTCCATGCCATCCTGCAGCCAGAAATACAGTATGGCAATGGTTCATAATACACCAAACGAGTTTAATTTTCGTCACTTGCAACCAAGAGTGATTACTTAGATTCTACCCCAGTCTATATCTGCATAATATCACGCAATACTAGGTAGTTGAGGCGAGGTGTTTGAACATAAATTCATTAATTAGCTTTTGAGAGAAATACTCTTGTTGTATGGCCGCTCTTTTTTATTGCTCGGCTAACATCCCATCCGCCGAACGGAACACTGAACTTGAAGTACTCTCCACACAGAATTCAGTCAGTCTGCAAATAAATATCAAGTCACATTGGATTTCAAAACTGGACAATCAGGATGGTAGGTTAATGTTCTACCCACCTCACCAACCAAATCTCCGCATATAAGGATTCAATCTTTCCCAAATGAGCGTCAAATTTCGCCATTATTCTTCACCTGGACAGCAAATTGACAATGAATGAATCTAATGAATATTTCCAACTTGCTCCTTCCATCGCTAAATTTTCAGGCTTTTGAAATAGCAATACAGCCTCACATATTCTGGGTCTTATTTACCGAGTTTGACATCACCTACCAACCACGACTGTATCAGCACCCTCCTTGGCATTAAGTTCAGGCCTAAATATTAAAACATAGCCGCAGGGAACTATTATCAATATTAATAGGACATCTGTTGTCAATATGCGGATTTATTCATTAGCTGGAAAATATAATGATATTAGGAGAAAGTAAATTATCTACCTTCACTTTATGATATGGACCCGTCAGTGCTGTATTTAATGCTCTTTGTGTTAGAGGTAGGTAATAGGCCTCTTTTCCAGACTGAAGCAGAGAGGAGTGAAGGTTGCGTCTTGCTATCGAAAGCTAGAGAAAATTGTACTTGGCTTTGAAGTGCGATTTGCCTAAGTTCGATTCATAAAGAAGAAAATTTCTTAAAACATCCGCTATATTTATATTCTGAAATTAAGGCTTTTAATTTTCGGTTATTAGACATGGGTACCCGGCTAGTTATCAATACCTTTCTAACGGCATGAAAAACAAATACAAAAACACAAGTATGCCCAAGTTTACTAGCAATGTGTTTACAAGTGAAATAATACAAAAGATTACTTTGAACTAAATTGATAAATAAAAGGAATTCTCAAGAGGATGACAACATAATCCGGCAAAGTATGATAAAAATTTGAAAAGCCATTTTTGGAATTTTATCAAGATAGAGCAACGCCTCATTTTGTCTTCGCTGTCAAGGTTTGTTTTTCCTCTCGGTAGTGTTTTTGCTCGAAAGCCACCATGCGCCCATTAATCGCAGAAAGTCTTAGCGAGGAACATACCCACGTACCTACCTCAAATGCTCTAAAAGTAAAGCAGCCAGCTAATTGGTGATGCGCGGCATTGAAGCAGAGGGGCATAAGGGAGGGGGGGGATCGAGCAGAGGAAGGAGGGGGAGTGTGGGTAGATCGCGATGGCTGGAATACCATTGGAAATACCCTGCGGAAACAGCAAGAGGCAAAGACTGCATTAAAGATGCATGAGCCACGCTCCACAAAAGGATAAATTGCTTTATTACATCGCTATTTGAGATAAAGAGATGAGAGAGCTGGGGAAAGCTAGATAGGCTCTGGAGGCGAATGGAGGTCTGATTGGGAAAAGAAATAAGGAAGCGAATCGGTGATACAAGTTGGAATTGGTTATAAGTGCCGAGTCAGAGATTTCGCGATCAACAGATATACGTGAGAGGGGAGGTTGGAACAATTATAGCGATCGTGGATTGGTGGACAATCATTCGCGAAAAGACCCGTGCCTCTTTAGAAGCCTTTGGCCATTAGGAATATTGAGAAGCCCTTGTGTGTTCTTTATATTCGAACGACCATCTTAACACACCGATACATTTTGCCTACTTTTATTGCATACCTTTCTGATTCAAACTCGCAGCCTTGGCAGTCACTTCATAAATTTCATGTAACTTTTCTTGCATCACTTAATTCTCAAAATTTCTTCATTGTAATGTCTTCATTGTGGGGTTAAGGAAAACTTTTGTCGAAGAAACATGATAGCAGTGGTCGTTAATATAAGTCAAGATTTTTTGTATTTGGCGCAAGTGATGCAGCTATAAAATCATATTTAATTATGGCTGAAAATATTTTGGCGACATTAGTTATCAATTTTGAATTAACGATATATATGTTTATAAGTTTGCTGATATTTAAATAAGGAAAAATTGCTATTACCTTATATTTAACTTCAAATATAATACAATAGTATGAATCACTATTTGCTGAACCATCATAGATTGGGGGAAAAATGTGTTATTATTTTATGCGAATTCGAGTGTTATACTTAAGTGAAAGTTTTAGTTTATGTCCGACTATATATGATACCATGCATTTTCCCAAGGCAAATAGCTCTTTTCCTGAGAGCCATGAGAATAGAATGAAAATTTATTGATAATTGGTAAGCAAGGGTCTTAGGATTTTTCCAAAGAATAAATTTTGATAAACTGTTATGATTTCCATCAGAGAGGAAAATAAGTATTCTATGGAGATTTTTACCTTTGCGTATTATTAAGTAATTTTATAAGCCTCAAAAGTTTGTATTCTATTGCGGAGAGTGTTTTATCGGCTCATTCCATCACTCTAAGAATACTTAACCACGAATCTAATGGAAGGGTCACATTAATTAACACACTATGCAAACATTTTTCAGCTTCATTGTTTTTTTAGGCGTTTTACATTGACAATAATTTCTTGTTTTGCCATATTCTTTATCTCTCAATTGGAGAAATGCAATCATGAAAATTATGTTTGGGTATTTATGGTGTTTAAAATATCAGTCATGATAGTAGTTGTGAGAAACTTGTTTGCTATTTTACCTTCCATTTAAATTGTTGAAAGAAAATGAATGAGAATATCATTTGCCTATATTTATCGATTGTCCTCTTTAATAGCTACCACCTATTGTTATTTGCTTTTTGTTCGTTCCCTAATGGATTGCTACCATCTCGCAAAGAGTTGAGTAGAAACAGATTTTTTTCTATTTTCAGATTTCTATTTTCACAACAGGGGCTTAAATTTTTAGTCGATCAAACTTATTTGCTTAATTGAAATGTGAGAAATAGCTGCTTTATGTTTTACTTAGTCATTGGACTCACTCTATTACATTCACTTATTTTGCAAAAGTTATTTAACATTTTAGGCATTTTTTTTATTCTCATGGCTAAAATTTTTGAAAAAGTGCAATTGGTTTTGCATAATGGATGAGCGAGGGTACTTAAGTGAGTGCGCATGCTCCTGACCTCAGAGGAACCGCACATTATTGCACACACTAGTTGTGCTCCTCGCGCTGGCTTCCAACTACTCATGAAATGTAGAACTTAACTCCAACATTGAAGTTCCTTAGATTGGTACAAATTAGGATTTTATGTAAACAGTAATTATTCCCCTTTTCCCTAACATTACATTAAAATAAACCAATGGCCTCTCATAAAGAACTGAATTATCACATTTCTGTTTTATTGAGTGGTTATGATTTTAGGTTCTAAAATGCATTTATGCATCTAATACAAACACGAAAAGCCAAAATTCTAATATATTATTGCAAAATTGGCTGTTAACAAGCTTTTATGAACTACCACACACCGTGATCTTTTCCTCTAATAACTGTTGAATGTGAAGTTCTGCGTAGGTAGTTTTGAATTTGCAGCCGTAGAATAAAAAGCTTCAATTCGACCTGCCGTTTTGGATCCATGGCCTTGCTCTCCGCATGGTGCTTTTTATTTCATCTTCTCCCAGGTACAAATAGACTCACTCTTGTACTACAGCCTCACTACCCTATCCTCTCGGAACCCTCGAGGCCTCTCATCAGTCAGTCGACTTGAGTGATCGCCAAGCGACCGCCAGAACTCCCTGCGTTCGTCCCAACTCGCTCGTAAAAGGTCCCTCCTTTTATCTCCTCAGTCAATTTCTCACCATTCTCTACTTCTATCAGATTCCTCCAATTACCGTAAATTTTCTTTCTTTATCCCCACTAACTCTTCCCCTACCCCCCTCCCCCACAATCGATCGGAGTACCTTATCTGCCACTCGGCTCTATCGTCGTCTTAAAGAGAGAGAATTATTGCATGGCTTCCTGCGGAGGCGGCGCGAAAATAAGGGGGAGCGCGGATTTTAAATCATTCGGAAAAATCTGCGGCAATGAATTTGTCGAGTGATAGTATGAGGTTGATTTATCGACAGATGAGGGAAGTGGGGAGGAGGGGATACCAGTGCGTTTTGAACCGCACACGACCGAGCACGGGTGAGGAATGTGTGATTGGCACGTGCGCATTGCATTCATATTTTTTGAGTTTTTTTAATTCATTCCATGGAAACGTGCAAGAGTAAAAGTGCGTCGTGATTGAGACAATCAATCAAAGCATGAGATTTAGGAATGTCTAGACGCTCAAGCTATAACAAGAATCAGATAAGCACAACTGCTAACACTTCTTTATCCGTTTTGCATTGTTCCTGGTAGCTTGGTTGATTATAAAGGAAATTCTGAAAATATCATATTTGCATCGAAGGATACGAAAGAACTTCCACCGTAGATGTAGTTTACCATTATAATTGTTATCGCTGGATCAATTTTTCTCTCAGAGCTTCATATCAGTAATTCTTTACGCTTTGTTCACTCACTGAGTGTCATTCTATCGATATATTAGCGCCGATCGGTCAGTGATTGAATGAGATTTATCTGCATATTTATATAGGTATTATGCTCACCTGAATGCAAGAAAGGACATTAAAATTTAAGCTAAATTCTAATGTAAGACAAAAATAGTTAACTAACTTTTAAAGTTATAACATTAGGTAGGTTAAACTAAGCAAAATATTTAAACTATTTTTCAACTACTTCGCCTCTTCTCCTTGGGAAGTCGGAGCGTTTTCGGATACAATTAGACAGAAGTCCTTGACTTTAAGGTAAATATAGGGTAAACCTTGCAATAAAATGGAAATAAAAGAATGAAACTTTGTTAGGTTCACTTTATATTTAAATAAGCACGACCCGGGTTTCATAACATAGTTACATCTTCAGGTATGGTTCATACTATGTTATGAAACCCAAGTCGTGCTTATTTAAATATAAAGTGAACCTAACAAAGTTTCATTCATTTATTTCCATTATGGAAAGTTATCACATAGTCAAGCCTGATGTTATCAGCTTTATGTCACAATAAAATGTTAAGATGAGGTGAGGTAAAGATAAGATAAAATTTTAACGTGATAATGAGTAAGATTTGGAATACTTTTGGGCATGAAAGTACATTCAAGTTGGTAATTAGTTGATATTATCCTATAAAACTGAATAATGTACCCGTAATATTTTCCAAACCTCGCAGGTTATAATCCTGGCATGGTTAAATCGCACCCAAGAAACACCATATTGCAGATAGGTGATCCGGACACAACTTTAAATGTAAGCGAAAAAAATTCAGTCAAGCAAAGACAACTACCATGTCTAACAATAAGTTTCCTTTACTGCCACACGTGGATGCAGTGACTGACTCTCATGTGTTTATTTGCTCTCAAAAGGCCAGGTAAAAAATTAATAATCCTTTATTTTCTCTTTTGGCACAAATTCCTGTTCCACCCACTACGCCTGTAATGATGAGGCGTAAATGGATAACGGTTCTACGAGGAGAAGGAGGAAAAGAAAATGCTATAATTTTGCGCTTGAAAAAGTCACGGCACAGGAAAGTGCCTTCTGTGCCTCTCGTATAACGTTTTTTTCAAAGCCAGCATTCTTCATTATAATATCGATTCTCACATAACGTTCATCATGTCTTTTTTCGCAATTTCTTCAACCGATACGCCTTGCGGACATGCTTTGAATCTTTTAGCGGTTTATGCACCTGAGGAAGCCACATTTCCATGCGATTACTCACCATCTAAATATCTTACCCTCTCCATCATAGCCCCATTATCAATGTACTATTCTTAAGTAGTCTCCTCTTAACACATTTCCTCATTTCATACATCCATTGAGTCATGTATAAGGTGTGATGCGAAGAAATAATTAGTTCTCCTTTTCATTCTCATCTGTAATGGAGGACCAAAGAGGAAAATGTTTAATTCCTTACACGAAGGAGGGGAGGTATTTTCATCAATGATTCTCATAATCTTTTAGCAAAGACTCATTTAGCCGAGAAAATGAGTGTTACGCCCCTCCTATTATAATATTTTTATTCTTCACTAATTATTATTCCCGTATCCTCATAATACTAATTTCAGCTATTATCTATGGCAAGCAAGTAATACACTTGCTGTGATAATTTTTCTTGGCATAATTTTTTCAGCTTTTTTTCTGTGTTATGTTTAAATGAATGTTTTCACAATACTTAATTTGCGAACGAGTAATCAAGACAAGGCTGCTGTTGTCATTGCAAATATTTGAGATAATTGAATTTGTCTAAATTTATTCTTTTTATCTGGCATTTAACAAAGAATGTTAGTCATTTTTCGTTTATTTTTTATTTCAGTGATTCAGCGAAGCTGTCTCTGCTATTTTACGAAAAATTACTATCAAGAATGTCTCACTTTTATGAGCGAAAAGATATGGGACCTACTTCCACTGAGTACTCTGCAAGCCACATCAGGAATGTAAGACACGTGTGAACCGTCTTCGAGCGTGATGCCTGACAATGTGCTTGATAGGTGAGTCATTGATTTTTGTAAAGTGTCTACTAAGATTAAAATATCAAAAGGTGCGTTATTTTTTTTTTCATCGCAGCTTCTCAATGTCGCTAGCAATAGAACGTCGTCTCTATTTCGACCTACTCGGAAGTTACTCTTTGTTCTTTCACCGATGGTCTCTACGAGTGAGCACTAAATTTTTTGGGTAATTTTCATTCAAGGGAGCTGACATCGATTTTGTAAGATACTAATTTTCTCAATGCGTCATTTTCGTCAGCATATATACCGTCCAAGTTTGTCCGAAAAATGCAAACTTTTTTGTCATACTGTTCACGGTTAGCTTCGTCATCCAGATGAAGTGCATCAACAAAGTATTCTACATCTACATAATACCCTGAATACCATCTCAAGCGTGTGTGGCAGTGGGTAAGCCATCCCCAGTCATGCATTTTGGATCAGAGGGAATTCAATTTAAACTTTTATCATACCTTCTGGAGAGAGAATCAATAGTATCAAAGCCTTCCATAGAGATTCACGATAGTATTCTAGGACGGAATCTATTAGCATGGACCTTGTTTGAGAACGGAATAACCAACATTCGGAGAGAATAGCCATCAATCTTTTGGGTGACTCAATCGGGAAATTTTAAATATGGAAGTGATGGACAAATGGCAATGGGAGTGTGGCAGGGTGGTTATCGAGGTGTACGAAGGAACAAGGCAGATGTGCTTCAGCATCAAGGTGGGAGAAGATGATGGAAACATTGTAACCATCTTAAGCGCTAAGGCCCAACTGTCGGATCGCTCACTGTCTCATAGACTGCGTAGATTCTTATCCGGCGAGTAGGAGGTGGATGCGAAGGAAACTCAAGTGTTGGGGAGAGGAGAGACAGCTACACGCAGGTTCCCATAAGGAGTGCTCGCCGTGGGAGACGTCAGGAATGTTGGAAAAGACAGTAGGAGTGGGAAAGAGATAGAAGCGAACATGGACTTTTAAGAGACTTTGTTAGAAGGCAGAAGAGTAGGAAAGAAAGAGATGGGAAAGGCTAGTGACCTAAGGATTCTAAGAATAGCTGTTGAGACTAGTTTACAATTAAAGTATGGAAAAAATAAATGAATGATGATTGGCTCCACGTAGAATTCCTGTCAGCGTAATATGGAGTAGCACTAGCAGCTAAAAAAATCAGTAAATTTCATTTTTTTCAAGCCTAGTCATTTATATTTCATATTTTTACCACCAAAAGGTTCTGAATACATGTAATTTGACTGAATACAAGGCCCAGGTAATCTGAAAAAATTATTGAACCATTTTGTACATTCGTTTTCATTTGTATTGTATTTCATGTATCAGCTTTCCTATTAAACTGAGTGATTGATACTTTCTGAAATTAACGTCCGTGCACATTGGCACCCCCTCTTTGTGGCAAGGGTCCGTGGTCATGATTGTTTATTCAGTTACATCGTTAAATTGCCGTTTGCAACTTACTGACAAATATATAATCTGAATGCAATTCCTTGTGTTTTGCTGAGTTTATACAATTTTTACGCAAAATTCCACGTCCTATAATAACGGATATCTTGGTTCCAAGATTATTTTAATATATGTTTGCGTTGCAAATGGTTTATCCATCAAATCCGTTAATATTGATGATAGACGTTCGTTTAAATTTAAAAATGCCCAGTAAAAAAGGAGGAATTCGTTTCAAAGTATGCATTTTAAGAATAAGCAACAAATTAACATGCAGCAAAAACAAATAAAAAATTAGTTTACCGCGAACTTATGCCCCTGAGCAGGTTGCGAAGGCTCAACCTTACCGGTCCCCGGATCCCAAGCTAATGGCAGCATCCCCGCTGAGTTGGGTTGCAAAAGTTAGGAGCTGGGGGTGAGTGTATACCTGACAGAAATTTCTCGACGGATGCCTTAGGAAAATGGTCCTTACAGAGAGGAAGGAAGTGTCTCTTGGTACTCAGATCAGAAGACATGTATAGGAACAAAATCGGCCGTCTCGAAAGGGTTAAAGACTCTTCCATTTTAAGCCTTTAATTTCATATACATGGGTGACCGGCAGAAAGAAAAATGAAAATAGTGTATACCACGATCTTAGAATACAGGTCTGGCAACTCTGTTGTTGTGGCGGTTCCCTTAATGAGGCTGTTGTTTCTCGGTTGGTTGCTAGAGGTGCTAGTAGTCCTTTAGGCTGAACAAGGTCCGTCTATACCGTCTTGTATATAGACGGACCTTGAGGCTGAATAACTCGAGAAAACCGATTCACGGCTAACACTTAAATGATGTTTTCCGGTGTCATAATTACTTTATCTCGCACAAATTGCAACTAATGGCGGATAATTTCCGTACAATGCGAATGAAGGTACATACTTTCAATACTAAACTGAATCGGATATCTATATCTACGACGTACCCTGCAAGCTACCTCCGGGTGTGTGGCAGGGGCTGCATCCACACCAGGAACAATGGCACAACAAACAAAAATGAACAACACAAAACAAACACCACACCTTTAAATGTAATTACAGAAAAAAAGAAAAAACTACCAAATCCCAATCATGCAGGACACACCCACGAATACTATGCATGACTTGAAATCCGACATCAATTTAATAGATACTCATACATTCAAAAAAAAAGCAATGCTTGCGAGTAACACATTGATTTGAACATGCAGGAAATAAAAAATACCATCGACTTACTCTGAATATCACCTCTAGAATTATTACCGATACATGCATGATGCATGTATTAATCCCTTAAATACTATATATACCAACAATCTAGTTGCATGAAACCCTATAGTTGCCTGTTTGCATGTCGGTAGTGCATGCTTGGTGATCTTCACCCCCTGCTACACACCCTTGCGGTGGCTTGTAGGGTATTGTGTAGACATAGATGTAGATGTGTTCGGCGGTGGTTCCACTGCGTTGTGTGACGATGTGTTGAATTCGCTTTAGAAGAAGATGTTTAAAGATTTGGCTTTTTATACACCACTGGTGACTCTAATTCCTTTATCGTTTTTAAGTGTATGTACTGTGGACCTATTTCCCTGAAGCTCTCTCACATATGACCGAAACACTTTAGGATTGCTATCTAAATATTCTCCTAACATCTTGCTCTTGAAAGTGATAACGCTTGCCGACCCGATTTCCTTGCTAATGCTCTCGATTTTTTATAGTTTTCAACCAACTCATTTTTTTCCTCTACCGATAGACCCCGTCCTGCATTTTTCATCCTAGCGCGGCATACCCTTTGTCGCTTTAGTGATTTCCTAACCCCCGCGTTATACCACCTTGGTTCGGTATTATCACTAATGAATTTATTTGATATGTATTTATTAACTGCTTTACGGGTGACCCCAAGAAATTCTCTCGACGAATCCTCTGTATCTAATCCTTTGCTTTGTTCGCTAAATACATTAAACGATTCCCTTAATTCCTCTTTCATACCGTCGTAATTAGCCTTGACAAATACGTATACCCTCCTCCTTGGTTTATAATGTCTTTCAACGCCTACAATAAATTTCACTTTCACTATTTTATGATCACTAATTCCTCGGCCTGTAACTGCATTTAGAACTCTTTCGGGTATATTTGTTGCTAATAAATCTAGAATGTTGTTTCCCCAAGTCGGTTATGTTACTAGCTGTTGTAAAGAATGTGACGTGAAGGTGTTCAACAGTGATTCGCAGAGTTCCTTATCCTTACCTCCTGTTATAAAACTACATGTATTCCAGGATATCGAAGGGAGATTGAAGTCTCCTCCTACTATTATTCCGCTATATTTGTTCCGAGAGAGTAATGTACCTATCTCTTACTCTAGATTCATTCTAGAATTGACATTTACATCCGGTGGCCTGTAATATGCATCTACATATATATATTTTGCATCACTACATGTACTTTTAACAGAACACCAAATACTTACTACATTTCTCTCTGAAATAAGTTCTCTTCTACTGACATACGGGTCCTTCACAGCTATAAATACTATTCCTCCATTTCAGCTAACTCTATCCTTTCTCTATATTGTAAAACACTTCGGTAATACTTCATAATCTGTTATGTGCTTGATTCTGATACTTTATATCTCATAATATGACAATTCACTGCTATCACTGAAATTATTTTTCCCAAACTGTTTCTCTCTTGGTGCTTTATGCTAACAAACATTTTCCACGTTCGTTAATTTTTTAACGGACCCACTATTTAAAATACCTATTACCTTTGCTGGTATAGCAAGTTCGTCCTTTTTATGTGTTTTTCTCTGACCTTCTAAAACTACTCTGCATATTCTGTCAATTTCTTCAAAGATTGCTCCCCCGGGGTTGACCTACACTCTAAGCTACCACCTAAGCTATCTAAGTGTATGCTCCAGTATCCTACGCGCTACCCTAAACGATGCCTCGTCCGTGTAGTGGACCCCCGAGCGATTCAGGAACACCCGACACGAATCCAGCTCCGGCCTGAGGTCCAAAAACTCAGCTCCCACAGACTTCACGAAGTCTCCTGGTTTTGCCTTCCACTCGGCTTCAAACCATCGACCACCAATCCGTCCTAGGTACCAAGCTGCATATAGTGAGACTCATATCGACACCCAGACCTCCACGAACGCGGAGGAACTCGGATCATACCTTACGGAATCCATTACATCCTCGGACCCCCGTTTCGCGGCGTCGCACAGTGGGGCCAAATCCCATTTTGCCGGACAAAAGTCCAAAACTGCTTTTTATGAGATAACGTCTTGAAATTTGGCACATATACACACAAATAATTGCTGATTATGGAATGGTAAGTCATTTTTCTTAGGTATTACCCGTTACTTAGATACAGAGGCTCAAACACGACCAAATTTCGAAAAAAGCGCCCGCTCTCATTTTTCTTCGAAAATCTTAAAAGTTGAGCAGATATAGCAGTAATTAAAGGATTTTTATGAAATAAAAAACATTACCAATTGTGAACAGGGTACTTTGCCTATACTATGCATAAGTTTCAGACACTTTTGCCTATATTTGAGTGCTATTACGTCACAAAATGGCGGACCCTTTTTTTAGACAAAATTTTACATAAAGTAGACAATATAATCCTTATTCGGAAAATGGTCTCTGGGATACTTCATCAGAGTATAAATTGAAGATATTTCTAGGTTATTCCGTAAAAATATTTGAAAAAAGTTTGCGACGCCGAGAATAAACTCGATTTTTCGATCACGCGTCGCGGCCCGGCTCCGCGCAGCGGGACCTGGAAATACCGAGACTCCGTTGGATTGTTCATGTTGTGTGGATAATAACTCCTCGAATATAACTTTTTCAGGCTTTGCATGCTGTCACTGATTTCTAAAGATTCTATATTGAAGATTTTTCAAGGATATTGGTTCTAGAGAATGGATTAGTGCACTCGTAACTGCGGTAATTTTTTTATTTTAATAATCCTGGAATCATGCTGAAAATTATGAACGTCTTTCAGTTCTTGAGCAAGAATGCCGGTTCTCGGGGAACCATGTATGTTATCCATAAAAAGGCAACATTTGGGATTCCCTTCTTTCCCTTTACCCTCTCCTCCTCCACCCCGAACTACATCCTACGCCTGTACTACCCGAGGCGGGTGGCGCAAAACGGAACGTTTTATGACAATGTGCAGTCTTAAAAAAAAATATGCCTGCTTGGCAAATTACAACTTGTTGTTGCTCTTTGTTATCTGACTCTTTGATGCGTCAGAAATAATATTAGTGGATACTCTCCTATAAGTAACTTGGAACTGACATTATATGAAAATTGATATTTAATTTTAAGGATTACCTAAAGGGAATCACTTTCACAATATCATTCTTTATATCTTCTTACAATGAAACTCAAAAATCTGTTTAAAATCAGCATGATTTCATGAGTGTTTACAAAAAGCTCTGTTGTGCGCATTATCATCTGTTTGTATAGAGTGAGATACTGGATCATTAGGTTTGAGGGATGGATTCATTTAAACTTGAGATTACAGTGGTTTTGCATTTTTATTTCGCATGCTGATCACACAATGTAATAGTGTCAAATTGCAATGCTCTCGACGAAAAGTAAAGTAATATAGATGAAACCCAATTAGATTAATCAATAAGATATTAAACAAAACTGAAAAACTGATGTTGTTTTGCATAGAATTTGCTGCGCCATCTCTTACTTATGGTTTAAAAAGAGAAAGTAATTTGAAAAGAGGATGGCAATAAACGAGAATGACTTAAATTCATTTTGATATTGTCAGTACCGATAAAATCAATTCAATAATATAAATGAAATGCCATTACTTGTAAGATACTGAACAAAACATAAATATCACTATCCCAAATGATTTTCACCCTCAGAGCATCCTTAGTTTTAACTCATCGAGTCCTCTTCAGGTAGTTGACAAATTTCTGAAAGCACACACCATGTTTATATTTGGGAATGGTTAAGAAGGCGAAAAAACAGAGGAGATGGGTTGTTCGTACGTGTACCGATACGCTCCTTGAGGGAGATAAGGGTGAGAAGAGGTCTGTTTGCGGCAATGAAGGGAAAAACGCAAGAAGGGAATACCCGGAGAAAATGAAAGGAGGGTGGAGGGTCGGCAGAGGAAGTTAGGTCTTCTACTAGCAATAATTCTCGTAATTCCTTCGGAAGCCTCCTATGAGTCTTCGCAGTCAATGATATGGTGGAGGAAAGCAACGGATCGAACGTGATCAAGTCTTTTGAATAGGTCCTCAATGGTGGCCGTCCTGGAGTGTTTCCGCGTGAATCTTTCTCGAAATTTCATGGCGTCCTTATTGCGGGCCTCCTTCGCCTCTTCGGATAGCTGGCCTAAAGGAAGAATTGCCCCTTTCGAAAAATCCGCGCCATGTATGAGTAGTTTATGGACCGTGGTCGGCATATAGGACAATGAATAACATCCCGAAATCCAATTTTATAAATCGTCAATCTGCCTTTGCAAATAATTATTTTCTGTCTTGGCAATTTCCTTCGTCTCTTTGCGCCACTGAAACGAATGGGCCGGCAAAATCTGATGGACGACGGCCACGGATTTGCCCAGATAATCACAGCTAATACAGGGAAAGTATTAATATTGCCCGTTTGTTCTATATGCGGATTAGCCAAAGATAAAATAGATACGCTTGAATTTCTTACCTGAAGAATCATATGATACCATCTATGACAACCCTCTGTTCTCGCCCACTTAAGAATTCTTTTACCCAGCATACAACGTCATTATTCATACCAAAACTCTCTAACTTCAAGATTAATTTGTCATGAGGAACTTTATCGAAAGCCTTTTTAAAATCTAAAAATATCGCATCAACTTCAGTACTGTTTTCGCCGTGGACTAAAATATCGTGGGGATCGGGTCGGTGTGGTGGCTAGAGTACTGGCCTCCCATCCCGAGGACCCGGGTTCGATTCCCGGCAGTGGCGGATTTTTCAGTGGAAAACCGATCCTCACTTGAGTGCCTAGTGGAGGGCATTTCAAGTACAGTACTCCGTCCGTCGGATGGGACGTTAAGCCGTGGTCCCCTTGGCGCCTTTCGTTAAGAGTAGGCTAATGCCGACGCCGGGTTTCTCTCCACCCTTCCTCCGTTCCCTAAAAACTCCTACCATTACCCAATTACCCACCTATCCTATATGGCGCAAATGACCTAAGCTGTCGGTCGCCTCCCCTAAATCAACCAACCAACTAAAATATCGTGTACGAATAAAGCTAATTGTGTCTCGCAAGATCTACCTTTCCGGAACCCATGCTGGATGTTTATGAGTAATCCCTGACTATCCAAATGCCCCATGATCGAACTGACTACAATGTGCTCAAATATCTTTCAAGAGATTGACGTGAGTGAAATGGGTCTGTAGTTACTAGGTTCTTCCCTATCACCGCTTTTAAATATAGGTGTAATGTTAGCTACTTTCCAATGTTAAATTGTCCATTGTTAAAATGTCCAAATCCGTACTTGCATATTAAAGTGCAATTAACTTCATCGCTGGAGGTTTGCGCTGTAGATACGCACTACAGTACACGTGAGACAGTGTGATTGAATAAATATTGAAGATTCACTTCGCACATGTTTTCGGTTATACTTATTCCATCGGGGTAATCCGCATCGGGGATACAACTCGTGCCCGTGACTAAGAACGGAGCATCTAAGTGTATTATACTGACTATAAGTAAGCCCCCTAGTGATCAGTAAGGACAAAACCTCCTCAAGTGACATCTCCGTCACCACATCAGGACTTTTCCTACATTTGAGAGCACTCTCCTTGCCCTACTAAGAGTGGTTCTGATTGAAAATGATTCCGAAAATTATTCAAATAACAAATTTACCTCAGTTACGAGTGAACTGAATGGAGTGCACTGAAGAACATATGGACACTACTAACTGATCCATTCTCTAGAACCAATATCCTTGAAAAATCTTCAATATAGAATCTTTAGAAATCAGTGACAGCATGCAAAGCCTGAAAAATTTATATTCGAGGAGTTATTATCCACACAACATGAACAATCCAACGGAGTCTCGGTATTTCCAGGTCCCGCTGCGCGGAGCCGGGCCGCGAAGCGCGATCGAAAAATCGAGTTTATTCTCGGCGTCGCAAACTTTTTTCAAATATTTTTACGGAATAACCTAGAAATATCTTCAATTTATACTCTGATGAAGTATCCCAGAGACCATTTTCCGAATAAGGATTATATTGTCTACTTTATGTAAAATTTTGTCTAAAAAAAGGGTCCGCCATTTTGTGACGTAATAGCACTCAAATATAGGCAAAAGTGTCTGAAACTTATGCATAGTATAGGCAAAGTACCCTGTTCACAATTGGTAATGTTTTTTATTTCATAAAAATCCTTTAATTACTGCTATATCTGCTCAACTTTTAAGATTTTCGAAGAAAAATGAGAGCGGGCGCTTTTTTCGAAATTTGGTCGTGTTTGAGCCTCTGTATCTAAGTAACGGGTAATACCTAAGAAAAATGACTTACCATTCCATAATCAGCAATCATTTGTGTGTATATGTGCCAAATTTCAAGACGTTATCTCATAAAAAGCAGTTTTGGACTTTTGTCCGGCAAAATGGGATTTGGCCCCACTGTGCGTCGTTAGTGCCGACATGGGCGACTACGTGACGCGATATCAGTATCAGTACCATGCTTACTGTTTACCATCGCCAGATTCCTCCTAATAGTTCGGAGTGATGGGAGTAAAAGGATTTCATTACCTATTAGCATTTGGTGGTGCCCTGGAAAATGCAATAGCATAAAAACAATTATCCAGCCATACCTAAGTACCTTATGGCTATAGTATTTTGCCCTCTTGATGCAGCAATCATCTCAGTGACAAAGTTATCGGAGCTGAAGGGAAATACAATTTTTGGAGTTTTTCCTCTATATCATTTCCCTCTATTATGTCGCTGCAAATGCATCCTTTTCTAACAGTGTAATTTCGTCATTCGTAAATCGTCGACAGAATAGGTTCAAGACGATATTCCTTCCCTGGAGTAGGGCAAATTTCACTGAATTACTCTCATTCACCGTCAGATTTACCCTGTGAACAAGGGTTTTCTTTTTGGGTGTAGATTCCTCTATACAATGTTCCACTTGGACCGAGAAACTGGGACGTAGAAGGGTACTATCAGGAAAAGGCTGCAGTTTTTAAGATGCTTCAGGCCAATGCTATCTTTCTGGATGGTATTTATACGTGAAACAGACAGTGAGTCTTCAATTTGAGCCCCACTGCACACCCTCACCTTCTTTTAAATTTTGATCACCTCTTCCATATCGTAGACGTCAAGAATTTCTTAGTGACCAATCAAAGCTGTAGTGCCGACTACATTATTAAGGATAAATGATGAGATATTGCGATACTTCCGAAAACGTAAACTTTTTTATCTTAAGAATGTAGTTTTTCCTTCAGTCTTGGTAACCAAGGTATAATATCCCATCCGTTCAATGCATCTGAGGAAACAAATCTGTGCCACCCAGACGAAATGGTTACATCAGGCTGGCTGAATGCATCCAATATTTTGGGGAAACCAGGCAAGCGCTCTAATTTAATATAGAAAAGTACAGCAACAACTATAGTAAACAATTCAAACTTCATCAGTCAATAGAATACTTTTGCATGCATAAGGAAAATGAATTATTTTTAGCAGCACATAAAATAAAGAAATATTAACTAAACTACTATACACAACTTTCTCCATTAGCGTGTCAAGTTCACTCTCAACTTTATCACTGATCAATAAAAATTCATTTATCACGGTGGCAATACTAAAATTACATCGCCTACATCTTCTTTCGTTAATTATCTTTGAGGTGGAGATTTTCTAGGGGGAGTCTTAGAATAAAGATACCAAGAGTAATTGGGGAAAACAGATTGCACAGGGTGATCCCTAAGCTTAAATTTCATTACGAAACTTGTTTTGAAAACAATTGAAGATTTAGATAGAAACATATTGCTTCCCTTAGAAGTGCGAAACCCCAAGAATGGGCATTAAGGAATATTTAATAATGACTTAATACGAGTTTCATAGAACCTAGCTACGATGTCATCCTCTCTGTCCGTGACTCCTTGCCGCATAGAATGTAGCACAGGTGAAAATGTTTTTCACAAGCAAAATGATTCGGCAAAAGGACAAAATCTTAAAGACTCTTTCCTTTACAGCCGTAATGCCTCATTTTTAGGCACGTCAAATATCGAAACTTTTTCGACACACGTATTTTATCTACTCTTGCATCCAGAAGAAATGCAATTATTCAGCATTTTATTGGATTATTCACTACACGTAATTGTTAGTAACAATGATTAATATTAACCAACGATAGAAGGAAAAAAATTCACGAGTATCTTGCTCGATTACCACAAAAAACTAATCTTACCTGAACTGGCACAATGTAAATTTAAGCCTAAAGATGTAAGCGCACCTAGCGGAAAATCCACGAACTTGAGCCTCACTAAGAGACCGCGCGCGCTCCATAGGAATTAGTGCCAAGTGTCCAGACCTGTATTCTAAGATCGTGGTGTGTATACACAAAAATAAACATTTTGCACAAACAGTTTTCAGAAATAATAATCGATATGGAAAAACATTTCCCAACAATTAAATGCGCAACACCACAGTATATTTATACATTTATTTAAAATAAGGTTACAACATATTAATCAGGAATAGATCAAGGAATCGATAAATGCTTGTTAACTAGGTCACTTCCGTTGCCTCTGAAATCAACTGACATAAAGGTATATGCTGATAATGTTAAATTGACGATGAATTATGTCTCAGTAGTAAATCAGTTGATACGAATCTCTCCTTATTTGATTCAGAACTGTGATACGCAAGGAGAAAGAAACTCAATTTTAAAAACACAAATAGTCTCTCAGGTTCACCCTTAGTTCTTAGTAACTCTTGGTTTTCACCTACGATTTATCCTCCGAGCTGTGCCATTGACAATTACTGTATAGTTGAATAAAGAAAGGAGCGAAACCGGAAAAAGGGTATCGGTGAGTCAATGGGAGGCCACTCCACGCATTGTTACCTATTTTCCACCCCTTTGCCTTGCCCCCAATGGCAAGTTGCAACTCGAGCATCGTGAAAGCCTTCCATCCTTCGAGTGTCTCGGCACTGCCCACCGCCTTGTCATGCATTACGAAATATTCCTCGTATTCTAGAGATAACCTCCCGCCCATAGAGAATATCCCTTAGCATCTATGGTGCCGTCTCGTCCACGCATTCCCCACCCAACTCCTTTCTCCATACCTCCGCCTCCCCCCCTTCCTCGCCCTCCCTCTTCTCAAGATGTCCCTCAATGGCGAATTGACGACTCTCTGGAGAAGCAGATGTCCGAGGTGCCCTCGGAACTCCCACCCCTTCTTGCGCCCGCCCGAAAAATCTCTCGCCATTTATTTTTTTTTCATTCGGAGAACTCGTATGTGCGTGCGTGCTTGTGTTTGCTAGGATGAGAGAGAGAGAGAGATCACCATTGAAAATGCTAAGCATGTGAGTTTCTGGTACAGGGTGTATCCCACGGCTCCCACGATGAAGGGGAAGCATTTAGTAGGCGGGTTTGTTAAGTCGGAGTAGAAGCAGAAGGAGGAGTCTGTGGTGGAGGTGGTGGTGGTGGTGGTGTATCAAAGCTTTTCGCAGCCGGCCTCCCCAATCTCAAAGCGACGCTCCCTACACTTCCCTTGCTTCCCTCGATTCTTATCCCTTCTCGCTTCGCTCACCGCTCCCTCTCTTCGTTCTGCCGACCACCTCCACCTTCCCCTCCTCTGGAGGGTTGGAAGAAGACAAAACCACACCCTCCTCCTACCCCTTTTCCTCCCTCATCTGCTCCCTAATTCTCGATCCCTTAGCCCTGCGGCGGGCTAATTTGAGTACCGCGAGTTGTATCGTAGTGCACGCGGTTTATATCGATGAACTAGATAACACATTCTATTAGAGAAGAGTATAGAAAATTATTTTTTCACCACCGATAGATTTTTAGTATTCGTTCTTTTCTCCAATCATTAATGACCAAAAAAGCATTACTATATCACTCCAATATCCCCTAAGATATATCTTTCCATAGTTTGATGGATAATTAGCGCACCACACATAAATAGATTGATATATGTATTTTAGGTATTTTTGTTCATGATATTTTAGCTTCCGAAGAAGGTAACCTTCAGCTAGACGTAGCGTTTTTTTAATTTCAGGAAAGCGTTTGATAAAGTTCCCCACTTTTAATTACTCTCGAAGCTAACATCTTACGGGACAGATAGTAATATATTAGGCTGGATAGGAGACTTCTTGCATGAACGCGTTCAAAGGGTAGTGTTAGCTCAGGCAAAGTACAAGTTACATCGGGTGTCCCATAAGGAAGCGTGATAGGCCCAATTTTATTTCCTCTTTACGCAAATGATTGAATACAGTAGTTGAAACTAGCAAGATCCGTCTTTTGACGGAAAATGAAAATCAGAAATGAAGAGGAGAGTCACTCTGTTCCGAAGGATTTAGGTGCAATTGATGATTGGTGTGTTAGTTGGCAGATAGAATTGAAATTTAAGTAATGCGCGGTAATGAACTTTTGGAATTAGAATAACTTTCCTCGGAATAATTATTGCATCAAAAAATAGAAAATATTTAACACAGAATCTATTAATACTTAGTCGTCACCTACACTGGATAATATACTGTTTCGTGGCCGCAATGACTATTATGTTGTTGTTGTAGGAATATTAAGAACGACTTCGCTTGTTGGAATTTTTACAAGTTCCAGTCAGCAGTGAATGATTTCGCATCGGCAAGAGACATTTTCAAAGACTATGGAAGTAATAAGTAAAATGAAAAAAAAACACACCTGTTACGGTTCCAAAGCGATTTGATATAAGT
Organism: Platycnemis pennipes; assembly: GCA_933228895.1. Classification (NCBI taxonomy): domain Eukaryota; kingdom Metazoa; phylum Arthropoda; class Insecta; order Odonata; family Platycnemididae; genus Platycnemis; species Platycnemis pennipes. The sequence continues at coordinate 108,060,219 of OW121851.1, forward strand.
CAATCGATTGCGAGAATATAAGGTCATTATCAAGGATGTACCTCTCCTTGACATTTATGTCATAGCCGTCACTAGAGCTTGAATATTTTTAATTACTGTGAAATCGTATCATAAGCGTATTTTTCATTATATTGTTCTCATACTTCCACCAATCCATCAAATCTACTGAACTGCGTCAAATTATTGATTCTAGTAGCATTTATGGATATTGCTTATTAGAAGTTCATCTTGTATTTTCATGTAGGTAAATGGAACTTTTGAGTACACATAATGTTTAATGTATTGAATTTTTATGACTATAATGTGCAAGTTTTCCGAAATCATGAAAATCATCCTGAAGGTTATAAAAGCCAAGTTTGGTTTTGATATCCTGAAACTAATTATTATCCTTAGCGTTCCTTGAGCAAAGGAGAGGTAGCAACTTATTTTTTTTCCTCTGGTGGAGAAAAACAGCCCACTAATCAAATAATAGCGCGGCAATTCATGATTGAAGGTTCCTTTCGTTTCACAATACTAAAATTGATGATTTCTGGCGTAATTTTATGGAATTTACTTTTATTCATTATGAATGACAAAATAACCGTTGTATTTCCACAATTTATTCTCTCACACTACGAACATGGTTTCGAAGATAAACGTCTATTAAGGACCTGATAATGACATGCATCGTCGAAACCATGGTCGTAGTGTGAGAGAATAAATTGTGGAAATACAAAGGTTATTTTGTCAATCATAATGATCACAATACTAATATATTTCAATTTGACACGGCTTTTTATACAGTCCTTTGTTTATGTGGAAGGAGGCAAGCGCTTTAAATTTGTTTTTCTTCCGGATAATACTACCAAAATGCCGCATAATGCTTTAAACGCCCCTCGTGGCATGCGCATTTGACATTACACCTAGATTTCTTCCGTTCCGAGCGGTGTAGCAAATGTGGAATTAATTGGCTAGAACAACGTCTTCCTACCGCTACTACGCGACGTACAAATGGGACCTCAAAACTTACTGGTTGGGACTCTAGCCAGCTGAATGCTGTTTCCATTCCTATCCTTTGTGAGGATGTTGCAACTGCGATTGTCTAAAAAGTATGAATGTACTGACATGCGTGTGAAAAGTCGTAAAAACCATTTTAGAACTGAAACTGAATTTCTCTTGGTTTTTCTGGGGATGGAAAGTGGGATGGATAAAAAAGAAGGACGACAACAGTGCTAGATGGTCGGTCCTCTTGACGTACTTTTAATTTTTTCAAGTCTATATGGCGATTAGTGGCACCTATGCCGATAAATTTCGTGATTGTCGTGGCCTACTCAAAAGCAATTTCGTTATGCTTAGGGAAACCATGGAAGCCTACTTCCCGCCAAAATGTCTCCACGTTCCCATCCCACCCACCTCCCGAATCCTAGCTGCGTAGATGGTGCGTGCGTGTGTGCTGGGAGGAGTGGGAACAACCACCCTCTCTGCCTTTCACTCCCTCCAGCTCCCACGGCCAAGTCAAAAATCTCTCCCTCCTTCCCCATCGCGTCCCCGAAGTTCCCTTCTGCTCTCCCCCCAGCAGAGCAAGGCGAGAAGTCTACTCCCCCTTCTGGGCCACCGCAGCCAGAGTAGATGGCCAGGTGGACGCTCCCCGCAGAGGGAGGGGTTGGTTAGGAGCTGGAGACGACGTGGAGGATTCAATCCTCCTCCCCACCACCCGCCTCTCCTTCTTGTCATCAATCCCCTTCGGTGCCTCTCAGCACTAACTCCTGCCGCTCCAGGGGTTTTACTCCCTCTGGTTAGGTGCGTCCTTCCCATGCCGCCTCCTACTCCGCCTCCTCCTCCTACTCTCCATCTTCCTCCCTCCTCTTCCTCCCATACCCGTCTGATTTTATTGGAGCCTTTTCTCGCCCCGACGAACACGCATCCTAAAATACCCTTTTCTGTACTCGCACTGGATCATCTACAACTCCCTTCCGCGTTGGCCGAATATGCTTCTTCTTTTTTTCTTCTCATCTTTTCGAAGCCCTGTCCCTTTTCTTTCAATTCTCTCTCTGTCTCGTTCCGCCGTCTTTCTTCCTTCCCCTCTCTCCTCACCTCTTTCCTAGCTTGCGTCGTAATGCCTTAAAGCCATTGTCGACCGCAGTTGTGCAATACCGCGTCTCCCTTCTCTTCGCTGTTTTCCCTCACTCTTCTCCCCCCTTAGCCGTATTTACCCCCTTCCCTTCAACCCTGTCCGTACTAAGCGTCGTCCTATTCCAGTTTCTCAACGCTCGGACCCTCGGCTTTGTGACTCACCGAACCCATTCTCCAACGCAGACCACGCTGTTTTCTTCGCCTTCCTCTCCCATCCGTGTTCGTCCACGCATACATACGTTACCCTCACCAATCCTTACCTTTATTTCCTTGATCTTCTCCTGCAGATCCGCCAATCGTTTATTCATTCGCCATTTTGCCAGCGAAGCCTTTCCTCGATTATTCCTTTTTATATAAGTAAACAAAATAACATATTTTAAGAAATGCCTGACTATCCAAATTATATTGCATTGCATCTACGTAACATCTACATCTACGTAATACCCTGCGACCCACCACGAGGGTGTGTGGCAGGGGCATTACTGTGAAGGTACTAAAAATTTTGTCACCCACGTCGAATGAATGAATATCTAACATCTTTCCATAATATTGTATAATTGGTACCACCTAGTTTCATGCACAGTAATCATTCACTCCTTGTCACACACCCTCGCGGTGGCTCGCAGGGCATTTCCTAGATGTTATTTCGCAATATGTTATATTTAATGTTCGTGATGTATGATCCATGATTATTCATCACCTGAGACCTCAAGGTGACTTACAGCACTCTATACATATAGGTGTATAACATTATAACGTTCATCGATGCTCTATTTAGAAGCGTTGAAGATACATCTAAGTTGTTGAAGATTGAGGTTTAACTACCTACTATGGAGGCTCTAGATACATAGACTGAAACAGTCAGGGTGGTCATTTTCACCACACAGTCGAGTAAATCCTCGAGTAAACAATTTGCATCTTCATAGTTACCCTTGAAGTAATATCGATGCTGGAGATGACTCGCTTTAATATTCCTATTAGTGATCCGGATAAAAACCAATTGTATATGACAAAAGATGAATATTATAATCTCTCATCTCTTTTGAAGTCTATACCCTAATTTACAGATGCTTCTGACCGCGAGTAAAGGTACAAGGGTGCCATTGAGATGGAAATAGTGACAACGATAAAATGGAGAAAGCTCTCCCATTCTATCGTTATGGCCTAACATACCTTAGTAAGTTTGAGTTTTTAATGTATTGTAAGTCGTTTCCCAGGATGTGACTTCCTACACTTCTACATGATAATTTGTCTTAAATTTAGATTACTGCCGTAAAATCAGACAGCGGTTAAACTCAGATCACACTGAAAATCAGATAAACTTTTTAAAGTGCTGTAATCATAAATTAACGATGATGAATATTTTGTTTTTTAGAGATAATGCTAACATATTCTCGATAAATATTGTTACGCAGTTTCCTATATTGAGTATTAATTAGCAATATTAATATTAAAAGTGCGATAATCATGATAGCTTTATAGCGAATTAAAATTTTTTTTCTCTCTTCCTTGTAGTAAGCCAAGATGAGCTATTTCCGAGTAATTCATCAGACTTTTTCGCTTTTGAGATCTATCCACTGGTGTAGAGTAGGCAGAATTTGAATTTTATCTTTATTTTATTCTTATTTTTATGAACTTCTAAATATCCTTGCGTAAGAGAAACCATAATTAATTTAAATAATTTTGCTTTCCAGAAAATGTCTAACCAAATTAGAAATACCTTTTGCGCAAACTTAAGACGCCCATTAGCCGAAAGATATTTCAAATAACGATTCTAACTTTTATCGTTGAATACTGATTTTGGTTCAAATTACTGGTAATTTGAGGATTTCTGCGAAAAATTCTGAAATTTTACTTTTTAAACAGCCTTTTTCCATGGTGACCGAAGGCTTTGTTTACAAATAAGTTGGCCCGAGTCTTCAATCTTTCGTTACTCACCGAATAACTATTGACGTTTTCGTTACCAACGAAAACGTCATATTTTGTTATCAACGTGGATAAACGAATAACTTGAAACGAATGACGTTATCGTAACGACAAATTTCATTCGTTATAGCGTAACGAAAGATTCAAGATTTGGGCCCATGGTACGTCAAGTGAGACGTTCGTTGGTGCTACCACATTTATTCCTTTAGGAGGTATAGGGGGACGAGGGAGGCAATACTATGCCTGAGACTACTGGTAGAGAAAATGATCCACGTGAGCAAACCATTGTATATAGCCTTTGGAGAAGGCATTCGATAATGTCGAATGGAATAAGATTTTCCACACTATGGAAAAACTTGGTTTGGACTACAATGACAGAATAATCATCTACCAGCTCTACAAGGAACAAGTGGCCACAATACGTAGGAAAGGCGGAAAAACATAGAGGCAAAAATTAACAAATGAATCCAACAAGGATGTAACCTGTCACCAGCACTCTTCAATATGTAAATGGAGGAAGCGATAAATGAAATAGAAGAACAAGGTACCAAAGGAATCAAAGTGAATGGAGAAGAAATAAACATGCTACGCTTCGCTGATGATATCGCTATCGTAGCAGGAAACGAGGAAGTCCTACAGAACTCACTGAACGTAATTGAAAAAGTGTTTCAGGAATACAACATGAAAGTCAATAAGAAGAACACCAAGATACTTGTGTGCGGATGAGAGAAAACAATGGCCGACGTCCGCCTCAAAGGAGAAAGATTGGAGCAAGTCATCATAAGTGAATCATTCATCTACCTCGGGAGCACCATCACCTGGGATGGAAGAAGCACGACAGAATTCAAACGTCGAATAGCCCAAGCTAAGACGGCATTGGCCAAAAGACCACTACTCTGCTCGAAGAGCATAAGACTGGAGACAAGGAAACAGTACATGAAAACATTCGTGTGGGCAGTGACATTCGACGGATCAGAAGCATTGACCATTGGAAAAAGTGACCAGAAAAGAATAGAAGCCTTCGAGACCTGGTACTGGAGAAGGATGCTGAAGATCAAATGGACGGATGGGGTGAGAAACGAGGAGGTATACAGGATATTGGAGAAAAAGAGCACTGTGGAGCACCATACGCCTAAGAAGGACACGGTGGGTTGGCCATGTCATGAGACACAACAATTACGTGGAAAGCATAATGGAGGGATAGTCCCCAGAGAAATACCAAGAGACAAGTACTTGGGGCAAGTCATGAAGGATACGGGGAAGAAGAACCATAGGATGGAAGGAATGAAGGAACTGGCATGGTATAAGGAGAAATGGAGGGCTGCAGTATACCAATCCTAGGATCGTAATACTACGTATGTATGTATTTATTCCTTTGAATTATTTGCGCAGATTTATCGCTACTGCTGTTCATCTGCATACCTACCTGAATTCTTTGCTGCTGGTATTAGTCTGTATTGCTGTGTATTTATTTATTCCATTAGCTTTTATTTTCAATATCAATAGTGACCGGAAAAGGTTAAACGGGGTCCATGTTTTTCTTTTCGTAAATTAAAAATGTTGAATACAATACCCCCAGTTTACGGGAAACTAAAAAGACTGTTGATGGTAACGCCGTAACTGAAAATCTGGATCGAAGAAGGTGAAGATCGTATAGACGTTGTTAAAATGTTAGAAAAATAACAAGATTTAGTAAAAACATCATTCAGACCGAGAATAAAGCGGCGGAACGGGAAAATTCAGCATTGTAATATAAATTAATTGAAGATGTTAGGTGTAAGATCTCTCCTGTAAAATCACAATGCTCTATTATTTCCTACTTTTATTTATTTATCACTATCGTTGAGAATCAACGGGCACCTTTCGCTAGTTACCCCTAAGTTGCGTTGTTGTCATATGTATTGGGTGTTATTCACCCCAGAACAAGCACTGGCGAGGTAGATTGCAGGGCACGTAAGAGATAGAGATTCATCCGTATTAAAATGTTGTTTTTCATCCCATAGTTTTTTCTTAGAGTATATTGAAAAGCCATGGCGGTTTCAGCATCCAAAAGGATTATTGACAAGTACAGATAAACAATACGGATTCTGCGGACAGTAATGTGGGAAAGATTTATGTAGAATTTTAGCACACTCCCATGTTCCACACTTTTTCAATGGGATACTGGCACATCCCAGGTTCTTTTTATTAGATTGGTACTTTTCGAGCATTTTTATTTTAGGTAACCTGGCAATATTTTCGGTGCAAATACTAGTAAAAAACTATTGGTGACTTTTATGCACATGCGCATTCCCATCAAATCTCACTTAGTAAGTAATATTGCTATTGAAAACGTGAGTTTTTTTAGGGACCCTCTTCTGTTTCCCCCTACAAACTAAACCGTTATAACGGTCACTTCAAGGGGTAAAGGGCGCACAACGTGAGAGGAGCCTGCGTAAATCACTTCTAAGGGGAAAACCCCTTTTCAGCAATTCTCCTTTTTTAACGTCCTCTCTCTCTCTCTCTCGCTCCATCCAACTTGGCTTGGCAGAATCCATAGTTTTTTACCCACTTTAAAACTCGCTATCCCTCCTTTTTGGCACCCTTTAACGCTAGTTCTGCCCAAGCCGTCGAGAATCCGCCCCTTTTGCGCGGGACGCGGTCCCTTGCGTCACCCGGCACGTCGTCAGGGCGGACAGGAAGGCTTTGCCGCTCGTAAAACTCAGTCTCATTCAACTTCACCCCTTGGAGAACGCTGAAAACCCCTAGCAGGAGATTTCTTCCTCCCTTCCTTCCCTTCTCTTTCCGCTTTTGGCGGGAAAGAGGGTTTGGGTGGGGCTGCGTTAGGAAGAGATTTACCCTCCACTCCCCCTACTACATCCCGCCCCTGAACCCCCCTTCCCCTCCTAACCTCCTCTGCGAGAGGAAGCTCGGCAACAGGTAGGGCTGTCGGTGTTTTGGTTCAAGGGACTGGTAAAGAGAAGAGGGAGAAACGGGACCGGATAAGAAGAATGTGAGATCTCTGGAGGGACTCAACAGGAGATATGCGAGGGGGAGTCGACGTACGGGGGGGTGGGAGGGGGTGAAGGGGACCCTTATCCCCCCTCCATCCCCTAAATGCCGAAAAACTCGATCAGCTGTGTTTTGGATGGGTCGTGGGACCCGTCCCTCTTTCGCCCGACTACAGCGCGTATCCCCGTTCTCCCCCGCCCTCGGAAGTCCTGGTGTTAACCCCTCCTCCCCCTCCGGCAATCTGAAAAGGGAAAAAAGAGTGGCGAGAGGGAATGGGAGTGACGAAATACGTGAGCTGAGGAAGGAACCCAGAAGGGCGGTAGGAGGATGTTTTTTTTCTCATCCCTTTGCCTACAAAGGGATCGGATGAAGGTGAAAGCGAAGGTGGAGGGGGAGGCGAGAGACGGTCTGTTTTTTCAATACAACGCGCTTATGCTTTCGGGCTTGTTTTTTAACTATCTTCCTTGCGACCGCTTTGCTCGCAATATTTCGTCCTTCAAAAATCGAGCCCTCTATCGCATCTGCAGCTAGCTCATATCCGGCATTGCTCAGTTGCCTCATGGGTCTTTTATATATTTATTCATAAGACCATTATAGTACTCGAGTTTCGCGACAATCCATAGCTATTCCCTCGCGAATACCGAAGTTTTCACCTCGCCTTTTACCTTGATCAAAGGGAAACATACTTGCAAAGATCGCATCCTCGGGGATAGGCGGGGATCGGGTTGGTGTGGTGGCTAGAGTACTTACCTCCCATCCCGAGGTCCCGGGTTCGATTCCCTGCAGTGGCGGATTTTTCTGTGGTAAACTGTGTGGTCCCTACTTGAGCGCCCAGTGGAGGGCATTTCAGGCAGTACTCCGTCCGTCAGGTGGGACGTTAAGTCGTAGTCCCTTTGGCGCCTCTCGTTAAGAGAAGGCTTATGCCAACGCCGGGTTTCCCACCACCCTTCCACCGTTACCTGAAAACTCCCTCCATTACCGAATCACCTACCTATCCTATGGCGCAAAAGACCTCAGCTGTCGGTCGCCTCCCCTAAATAACATAACATAGCATCGTTGATAGGCTGCACAATACAATGGTAAACAGCTATCAATTATCGCGTCCCAAGGGTACGCGTATGTTGAGTATTCGTTCCTATAGTTAAAATCATGGTTGGAGTAAGCGTTTATTGAAATAACAGTTGGTCCATTTATATACCTTCTTTTCATCAATAGCAGGGGCAAGGAAGGAGTAGTTTATTCAGTAGATGTTAGAATTGAGTGGATTATCTAGCTACATATCTTTAAATCCATATATACTGGGTGTGCATGCAATGAGGCCATGTGAAACTCATTGACAGAGGAATTAACCTTAGTAGGATTATAATAATATCGTAGCATGAAATGTAGAATGCTCAACTTATTGTGATTTTACTACTCATAAAACTACAACTCAGTCGCAAATCTGACATACACTTCGTTTTTAACTTATTTTTACCCATGGCAGACAAAGATAAATGTTAAATTTACTGCACTGTCTAGTCACTAACAATTAAATGGTATCTACTTTTCATTATACTCCCACTTAACAACAAATTTAGTATTTATAAGTATTTTACTGGTCTATAGATCTTTATGTTGCATCCACAACTACACAGTATCACTAGGCCACGTGAAGGCTTTATGGCAGGGTATGGACTGTCACCAGGCATGAATTAACATCAAAACATGTAAAGTTCTGCGTTATGGATTCAATTGTAAACCCAAAATTCGAAAACAAATCGAAATCACCAAAAAAATAAAATATATTTTCATTTTAAGGCACTACTAATAAAAATCCATTACCTACTCTCTGGGTGGATACCGGACGAATGAAAATATTTTACGTGTATTTTCGGTAAGGCAAAATAAATAAATGGTTTACATATAGTCTCTTTAATTCGTCAATATGATCTTTTTTCCCTCACGCGGAGTAAATATTGTGCGGCAGCATTTAGCGGACTAGTGGTGAAATTAAGTTTAACCGGCGTCCAAATATAATTGGGAAATAATTTATTTCATTCTTTCATTTAGTGGATACTATCAAAGATTGAAATTGGAAACCAGTTTTCTATATCCCCAATTCAGTCTCCCGTAAACCTGCAAGAAGTGATGCACTGGTAGTAGTTTTGGGGAAATAGTGTGGGTTAATGGTTTTTGTAAAATAAAAATTTCCTTAAAAAATAATTTGTAGTACTCGTGCGTATCCTCCTCAGCAGTTTGTAGATCGGGTTATAGGTGATTTATGATCGCGTATTAGAGCTTGGCATATTAGCACATTATTGTTTTCTTTTTCTACAGTATTCATAGCATCGCACACTGACGGTAACGTAGCGAGGATATGATCCGAGGTGGTGACCTAAGGAACTCTTTACAAGAGAGAGTGAAGTGGAGGGAGAGAGAAAAGGAGTGTGAGAGAAAGAGTGTGTGAGAGAAAGAGAGTGAGAGAAAAAAAAGAGAGAGTGGGTGTAAACGTGCGTAAAAGAGCTCTTTTTGATATGACTCTTAATATTCTACCCTGTCAGTTTTCATTAACACTGTAACTGCCGAAGTGGGCTCCCTTTTCCGTTATCCTTCAAAATACTGTGACCAATAGTCTTGGCATACAATACAGTCATTCGGTTAATAAAATGTTCCAGATTTTCTCGGAGGTAAATTATCTTAAAGAGTCAGACATTAACTGGATGAATTTATATTTAGTGGTGCCATTATTGCTGCTAAAATTGTTCAAATAGTCGCTTCTACGCCTCGCTCTCCATGCCACCTTGTTTTGAGGAGTGTGTCTTTGTTCATTGTCAACGGCGGCCCGCTTCCACTACCTCCTTGTCCCCTCATGTTGCGACGCCGGTTCACAACACAGTTCATCTCCCTAAGCCGCGTGCAGAAAAGCCTCCTCCTCCGCCATTGCATACTTCAGTCCAACGACGTGACGCATGTAGCACCGGCGGAAAAAAAGCAAATGGAAAAAGCGAGGGAGCAAAAGAGGTAGGGGTTGCTGACGAATGGGGCTGGAAGGGTTTCCTAACGTGTAGGTGTTTCGTAGTGGTCTTTTGCTTCGTCCTAGGGGGAACGAGGTTCCGAGCCCTCAGGTTGGTCTGAATGGAGGAGAATATGCATAAAGCGGCTTATTAACAATTTCCACGACACGCTTGGAGGAGTTAGCGCATTAGCATTGTCCGACCAGTCCTGGTGTGAGATGCGAAGGGAATCCAACGGTGTTGCAAGGGCTGGTACGTGTGAGAGTGTGGAATGGGGAAGAGAGCGAAAGGAAGATAGATGAAAAGAGAAGTATCCCCCTCCAAAAGGGGGCGAAATGACTGACAATGGGCTGTAGGATGAGGCAGGAGTGTCATTGGATGAGGCGAACAGTAAATTGATTTCGCTCAGAGAAGTGGGAGCTTTGACATAGCCGCAGCTCAATACTGCTCTCTCAGTTCAGAGAAAAAGAAAACATGAAACTGTAAATATTGGAAAAATTAATAAATACATATCAGCCATGCGTTCCTGTAAACTAGGAATTCTTGACAATATAAGACCAAAGTTTCAGATATCTTTAGTAACGAAAATCTAAATTTCATATGCTTAAAATGTGCTGTTTTCGAAAGGGCCACTATTTTTTAATTTTTACTAGAGAGGTAAGCTCATTTAGATACAGGTACCTACGCTTTCACTCGAATTTTAATGGCAATGTCTTTCAACAACAGTCCTTACAGGGGCATGGGAAAAATCTTAATTTGAGGGTGAAACTATATTTTGGTAAATTATTTTCGGAGAAGTAATGTTCATTTTAGAATTGTATTTAAGTCATAAGCTTAAAAGAGAATGAAAAAGAACCTGTCAATATTTTGCAGTGATATGAAGTAGTCTGATTTCATTTCCACCACAATCTGGGTGGAGTCAAGTCAGTTGGTACTTTATGGAAACATAACTTCAGGCACACAACTTAGTAGAATATAAATGTCTTTCTTGCGAAGAATAAAATGAAATGGGGATTTCTGCATGCTTTTCTGAATCTGCATTTTTAGTTGAATCCTTTAAATTACCACGTCATGTGTTCCAATTACTCCTGAAGAGTAAAATTGAAATAATCAGAAACTTAAAAGGAAAAATGGATGTGGTAATCAAAATACAGGTCTTTAGCCGTGAAAGAATTTTCAATTCCGTCGGGTGTTCTTAAGATAAACCACACGAAACTTTGGGTTCTGCCATCTGATTATTTAGTTCAGTATTACTCTCCTTTTTTATGTACCACGCCTCATCTCGAACCCGAGGGCCGTTATGGGGCCAGGTTATACGAGCGATTCAGGAGATTGTATTCTCTTATGTACGAGGCGACACATTTTTTAAAAGGGAATTAATTATATTCGGCCTCCCATCCAGCGTTCCATTTCACGGCTATTTTGTATCTCCCTCGAGTACTAAACCTCTCGCTAAGTCGACGGGTGAGAAAGAAGCAAAGCTAAGAGGGCTGGATCGTATATCGTGTGCAACGTCGACGGGAGAGGTTATAAGAAGAAGAGTGAGGAAGGAGGGATGTAGCGCGGAGGGTGGCGCGGGGGGGAGAGGAAAGCCATTTATTGCCAAACGCATGAAGATGGGAACAGCGCGTTTGAAAAACGAGGAATATAAGGGGGAGTAGTGAGGGCTGAACTGTGGAAAGAGAAGGGGTGAGCGAGGAGGTGAAGGAGGAGAGGTCTGGAGAGCTCTCAGCTACTTCCATCCAGGACCCTTCTCCATCCATTATCCTGCATCCCCCTCCACTCTCACATACGTCCTCATACTCGCTCCCCATCTTCCCCTTACCGAGGGCAAGCCTTGCAGGGACTCGGAATCGTGGGAATGTGGCTCTGCGGGGGGCCCCGGCAATAAGCTGTCCCGTATGTCCGTGAGGTGGATGGGGAAAGTTGGGGGGGAGGTGTTCGAGTCCCTTCCCGGAAGGGTGGCAAGTGAGAGACGAGGAGTATGAGAGGTATTCGCAGGAGGGCGAAGGTGCTCATGTGGTGACTGGAGCCAGGGATGTGGTAGGGGGTAGCGGGTGGGGAGAGGCGGCGGCGGTGGCCGAAGGAAAAAGGGTTTTTCAGCACAGTGGGGACAATGCATCCCCCGATGGCGTCGGTATGACGCAACAGCCGTGGGGGAAGTGGAGGTGAGGGACTGTTAGGCAGTCGTGGGAAGAGTGGAGGGTTGCTTGGTGAGAGGCAGGGGGCGGGGTGATCGCGGTGGTTTGTCTGAGGGGGGGGGGGAATCTAAGAGGGGGAGGGGTGGGGTGGGAGGAGAGGACCTTCAAAAATGCCAAGATGGGAGAAGGTAGGAGGAGGACTCAGAGGGGGTCTTAAAGTGACCCTCCCACTCTCTCCCGGCAAGCATTCAAGTCTCCCCGCTTCATCGGAGGCCAGAGAGAGAGGGAGAGAGCTCCAACAATTCCGTCCAAACAAAGGTATCTGCGCGGAAGGGGGTTTGCCCAACTCATAGGCAGAGGGGTGGGGAGAGCGAGCTGTTTCCGATGGAACATGGTGCCATTGGGTGTACATTAATTTTTTTTATCACCATCTCTGGAGGATATGGGAGATTGTGCCGGCCTCTTCCGAAAAGCATATGCATATGAAAGTGGGGGCGTGCGCGATGTTCGATTCAAGGAGCAACGTTTTTTTCACCTCCTTACACCTCTCCCACATCTGAATCAACTTCCTTTGCCTTTTCTTCACCTCCTTTCACGTGAGACATGGTAGATCTTTTCACTTGCGACTCCCACGCCTATTCACCCGCCTACTTCCTGTCCCCGTGGTTACTGTTGTTGAGTGTCACACGGGACCCCGCTGCGTCGGAGCGGTGCCACCCGATGGTAACACTCCCAATTATACGGCGAGTAGGCAATGGTATTTGAGAAAAGGGTAAAGAAAGGCGTATTTTCCGGTATCTAAAGGCCCTTTGCTCTTATGGTCTTCGTCTCATTATGTATCCAACCGCTGGTACCTGGTCTTGATATACCTGAGGGTATTCATACCAGGGAATTGTACTGTACGATAGAATCAAGAGTAATACGATACTTCGTCATCTTTTATTACCACTCTTAGAGCATTTATTTTAGAAGGCATTTTATGTCAAGGAATTAATTATATGAAATAATACTTCCTCACTTTCCGGAGTTGCGCCGCAAACTCTTATATTTAATATGCATGTATCTTCATATTACTTGTAAAAGTTTTAAACATCGTTAACTCTAATTACATATTTCATCATTAACTTTTTAAAGTGATTTATTTTGATAAAAATACTTATTTTCCTGATGTTCGTCGTTGTGAGGACGTTTTCGGGTGTCTCGAAGGAGTAAATAAAGACTTTTATAGCTCACTACCCCTAACTTAGAATCAGCCGACGAATTCAACGACGCTTAATTTATTTTACATCTTGTCTGATGCAACATCTCAAAATCACCTGTAGTTATTTAAAATTTTTTATCAAAATGCAATACAACAATTCTACAAGAAGTATTCTCGGGTTATCCACCGGGTAGTGGCGTCCATTTCTCGAAACGTCGGCCGAAGTGGACGATCTTACCCGGTGGGAAACCCGAGAAAACTTCTTGAAGCCAATACGCCGGGAAAGCACCAAATCCTGCTTTGTAAGAATTGTAAGCGATTTGAAAGTTCGTACTGCGATTATTTAAGGATAATTTGTATTCCACAGCTAGTTCTAATGTAGTTATTTTTATAAGGTGTCATTTTCGTTATTTCATAGACCTCATCTAAAATCGTATTTTATCAAAATAGGATGGATCAATTATAGTCTCAACTTTCAAACCCATTATATTTCAAGGATGCCTATTTAGTTACCTTTTAAAATGCCGTATTAGCATTTTAATTGATGGATTACTAGCAATTAGCGTAAATGTGGTCCAATGAAACAGTATGTATCATTCTTGCAAACCCTTGGTAATCCTGTTATTTTCAAACTACTTTTAACACTTTTTGTAACGCATTTTCGTTTACACAGTAAGTGAGTTATTGAATGAAGACAATATATCTTAAATAATTTCTTCTAGTCCTTGCGTGTTTATAGAAAGAAAATTGGCTAACGAGAATTTTTCAAAAGGATGAAGTGTTCGACAAGTCATTCGAATAGAAAAAAAAATTATAATACATTAGATAGAAGAAAATCAGTGGAGCGCTGCCTCTGAAAGTTTGACACTTGCCCATTCAGAACACAGAGCTTTCACACTCATCTAAAATTTCTTCTGCCATTGATATCCACCTTGAAGATCTAAATGCTATTAAAGGAGTTAATTTATTCTATTTAATTGACTCTATCTAAATTTCTTCCATCGTCATCTTCATTCGTGATAGGTGTATGAAGTTTAGCATCACAATTTCGTTGCCCTTGAGGTACACATTATGTTCCGGAGTTTTCAATTTTTGAGTTCCCATTCACGATCGTTTTGTATGCATGTGCACAATATTCTACACGCCACTTAGAAGGTGAGTAACAGGAGGATATACATACAATTCTAGTCAAATATATTGCGTAGAAATCAAAGCTCAAAAACTACAATTAATCTTTTATTTTAAATAAACTAAACTCGCCGTAGAATTAAGTATTTTCACATGAAAAATTACTGCTAACAATAAGCCATCACCCACTGGGAATATCAATACTCGTGTATCTGTACAAATATCAAAGTATTCTCATAGAACAATTGCTCCCATTGGTCCAATAAATTACAAATAATCATCTCATTCATGATGTCATACATGTATTTCAAACTTTATCGCTATATCATCGTTACCATCTTCCTCCTATTTTGAAAAAAAATCCACCCTGTGGTAGTTCTTTCCTTGTGGACCCACCGTTCCCAGGTGCCTTCCCACGCATGTCATTCCGTCCTATCAAAACTTCTACGACATTTTCAGAACCCTTCGCCCTTCCTCTCAATTCCCGTCTCGTTTTTCCCCATCCTTGTCACTTCAGCCCCCCAAGGGAGATTTCCCGCCCCTAGTAGTAGATACATAAGAAAACTCAGCAGATACCGACACGAAGCCGTGGAATTGGGAGTATTGACATATCATTGAGAGATTGGAACTGTGGTTTAAAAGTTTGTTACTCATATATATCAGCCCAGCTCTCTATATTTTAGTTAATACATTTTCATCTACTGATTACCCTGCAAACTAATGTTCGTGGAAGGGTGTTAATAATCTGTGCATTATCTTCATACATGTATTACAAAGGTGTATAATCCTGCATTAGGTATAGAGATGTGTTTTCATGCATGTTTATGGTACAAACACTAATCCTAAAAACAATGCTTGCCTTTTAGTCGGATCAAAACCATTGCAAGTTATTGCAAAATTCTTCATTTCATTCTTAAATTATGCGTAGTGCAGGCAAGAACGAGAGCCAATGGCATTAAAAGGATTATGAAAAATGTTTCTATCGACGCAGCCACTGAATTTGTATCTGCATGAAACCCAAAGACATGTCTAGAGGTTTTTGGTAGGGATCAAACCACGTAAATGTTTCCTCTGTTAGGTCCGATGTCGCTTTTAGCTTCGATATGGATGGATTGATGAGTATTTTAACAGTTAATAAAGCTGCAGTAATGCGTATAATACGTTTACGTATAATAAATAAGCCTTAGTCACTGGCAGCACACGTACGACGTAACAAACTGTGGAGGTAAGATGATAGAAAAACGTCTAATATTGGTGAAATGAAATCGCAGTAGGCCTAGGGAAAGGAACCGGCCCCCCTACCCTGAATGTGTGAATTTCACACGCCATTGGCTTAGTACGGGGTGAGCTCTACTCTCACCTATCAAAACCATCCTTCGGGTTGAATCAATGACTGAGTGACTGATAGAAATATGTATTGACTACTCGATAAACCACCTCGGTGTGTGGCAGTAACTCGAATTATCGATGAGCTAAACGAATTGATGCTGTTAGTACTCAGGCCCCTAACATGATATCAGTCGCTTTGCGTGAAAAGCAAGTCGGTAAGGCGCTGGGCTAACAATAGAAATGTCACGGGTTTGAAACCCACCAAGGGCAGGGATGTTGTGCGTTTATCTTAGTACTAAAATCACAGGTTAGACTGTGCGAAATAGCCTTAGTCGTTGCAGATCGCAAACCACAATCCAATACACTCATCCGTCATAGTCATACCTTTGGTTAAAAGGCAGAAATCAGGCCAAGGTGCAGACGATAAAAGTACTAAAGAGAATAAAAGAAAAGATTGAGGAGACCAAACATATTCTCCCTTTCTTTCTCTTATTCACATTTTCCCGCCAAATAAACTCTATACAGGGTTCCCTGGGTTCGTGTACGCGTCCGTAGGTACCCTCAAACTTGAGCATGTGACTCAAAACGATCCCGCTGGAAATATCCTGAGTGCGCTTAGCCGAAAGGGGAAGGAGAAGAGCATTATCTGTGGGTACACAATGCGTCTACTATTGTTGAGGAGTTATGGTCGTTTAACGATGCCTGCAGCATCACTCAGAGGGGACAAGAGAAGAGAGGATGAGGGCCTTGTGAAGCTGCAATCGAAGAAGGATTAATAAGGGGAGGGATGAGGAGCAGAAGGCTAGCGGGAAATCGGGACTCGATCGAATATCGGACTTTTTTTCACGAGAACCCTTTTAGAACAACTAGATACAACTGTAAGGGTTATCTTCATGAGAAGTTGGCCAATCTGGGGCCCTTATTTTAATCGCGGCGCGTAATGAAAGGATAGCATTAGCTGATTTTATGGTCTCTAACCATTGATACGGAAAAGAAAGCGTTTATATTTTGATTTTTCTTTGAACATTTGTTAATATATTCTCACATTATTCTATTTCTCCTATCGATAAGGACTGATACTCCAAAAATCTGTCATTAGTTTTCTGAATGTATGCGTATAAAATAATATAAATAGTAATGGGTGTGTGGGAGATAGAACGTCAGCACTTAATCGAAGTACAGGCCGTCCAAAAATAGAACGAAAAAATCTACCTTTTCTCAATTACAATCTGCAAAGTAGCTTACAAGCCGCCCCTAGTAATCTTTTGGAAATAGACCAAGAAAGTGTTTTAAGTTAATTTTTGTTTCACCGATGCTATATGTATGATAATTTTGTTGTTTGTGCCTTGTTAATATATAAATGGCACATTTTCCTTGTTATACTTACCATATCTATTAGCACTTTTCTCGCCATGAATAATCCCCTACCGCGCACCCTTAAGGTGCCTATCAAGCTACTCTGTGGATGCTGCTATGTTAATTTTTAAATGAAGTTCCACTCCGAAGGGATGCTTAGATTACTTTTCACGCCTATTTCTCAGGGACTAATTGTGACTCTCCTTGCATTCAAATGTAATTAATTCTATCAGTGAAGACTGAGAAGTTATCAATTTAATTCCAACTTTAAACGTATTATCCGATCTCTGTGTGTAAGTAAGATCAATTAGTATCTTGAAGTATTTTGGTTTATTGCATTCGTTAATTATATATGGAATAAACAAACTGTAAACTCTCAAATTTGATCCATTATGAAGTTCCGGTATAATTGTTTATCAAGGTTTATTGTTCAGTATTTTATATTTCTTTTAACTCTTTTCAGATTCATATTTCATGGAAAGGTTTTACTTTAGCGATGTGAGTGGCTAGCAAGTGTGTTGAAGGTCACCAAAGGAAAAGGATTACTAGAACAGGAATCGCATTACGTACCTTTCACACAGCGGTAGTTACTGCGGGGATTAATCGCCCTTTGCTATAAAATTTAGGATATCTCTTAGAGGATAGACTTCGTTCAAGACCAATTATGTCCTATGAATGCCATTATTGATGGCTCGTAATGGGCAAATGAGTCTCTTTGGGATCAGAATTATTTGGAAAGTGCGTGTCTGTAAAAGGTGAACGGTTCGATTCTCGAATTAAGAGGACTATATCTACATCTACGCGAAACCCTGCAAGCCACCGCGAGGGTGTATGGCAGAGGGTTAAGATTCCCATGCATGCACCATTGACAGGTAAACAAGCTACTGAAGGGTCTCATGCAACTAGATTTTTAGTATCTATACGGATTAATACATGCCTGGATATTAATTACCTGGAAAGCAAAAAGTCTATGATTTGGTATTCGGTCCAAGAACCACTTTTCCTCGGTTTTTTTAATTCAGTTTTTTTATATTTTTGTTATATATATACTGAAAACTCTTCTTAAACGATATTTAACTTTTTTTAACGGCTCAACAAACTCCTAAAATAGTAGATTTCCAGAGAAACCCTGCGTACATATAACGTCTTCGGAACATTATGCCCCATTGCGTACATGCAAGTTTTACTCCCCTCAAGGCGTTGTAAACAAGATGGAAAAATATGACCATAAGATGAAGATAAGTCCATTTCCCATGTAACGCATGTTTGGCACGCAAAAAAAAATTCAATCACTCAATCTAGTTTTCCGATATCATGTTCGTGGGCATCCTCCTCAAAGTTACACCTCGCCAAATTTTTTCGTACATTTTTCCATTGCAGTTGTCACTCCTCTGTCCATCCTTTTCATACCTTCTTCACCATTTTATTCACCCCTTTGACAGGCAACTATTGTAGATCAACAATGGAGAGGTGATGTCCCACCCAAGAACGCCAATGAGGTGACAATATTCCCTCTCTACTCGGTCGGGTGTCTTCAAATATATCAGCCATCGCCTCCCTTTGCCTCCCTGACTCTGCGAGCCGTCGGTATGTGCCTTCATCCACCCTTAGGATGCATTCGGGCATCCATCGAATAGTATTGCATCCCGTAGCATAATGTAAGAAAAGGATACGAGGCGGAAGGAATCAAAGTGGATAAGTCCGGAGGTCGCGCGACGTTGACATGAGAGTGCCCTCGAAAAGGAGGCAAATGGCACTAGGGTTGAGGGGGGGACCGACCTATGAGGCTGAGGGCATATGTGATAGACGAATGTTTGGGTTCGCGGTAATAGGTGGAGTGGGGAGGAGGATACAGGCCGGAAAAGGGAGTGGGGGGACAGGTGACGAGCTGGTTGAATCTGGTGGGGACGTGCCACGGTCCGGGGAACGTCACGGCCCTGTCTTTAAATCCCTTCTTTTACCTTCATTCCCCAGGACAGCACTTTCTTTTTCCCCTCACCGATGACGTCAACGGTGACGGCAGATGGATTTTTGCGAAAACCCGTGCCCTTTTCCCTCTCGGGTCCTTTAAAATCGGAAGATGGTTTCTTCAGGGAAAGTGAACAGGATAGGTGAGGCATTTGGTCCCTTGCGGGGACACTGGCCTCACTCCTCTTTACTCTCTTACCCCACGCCCCAATCCCTCTTCCTTTAGTCCCTGTTACAATAGGGAGACGTGCCTTGCTTTGGGCTGCAGAGGAATCACCAGATGCCTTTGGACCACCTCATCGAAAACTTACTTACCTCGACGAACAAATGATCATCGATGACGTCGACGCGCGGAGGTGGTTCCAAATCTTTGTGCCTTACTCATCAATCAAATTCAAGGCGATCGAGTCTCAGGAAGAGATTTCCCAAGCCAATATCCTCGCGTCGATTTAAGGACTCAAATGATTGGCTGAGAACAAATTGATTGACGCCATCCATGTGTAGGGAAAATGCCGGTATAAATGAAAATCATAGAGCATATACATCAGAACCTTCAGTTTCCCACACCTATTTGAGACGGAAAAAATATTGACTTCACTTCATAGCCAAACATTCGAAGCTGAATAAATAAATATACTTTGTACCGAAATGAACGTTTCCTTCTCGGGAATGAAAATGGTAATGGGCTTCGGTCGTGGGCTAACTTCGCATCACTATCGTTCAACAGACTTCCGCTGTCCACTTCGACAGATAGTGGTCACAATCATTAAAAGGAATCCTCTACCTTTTGCATTATTACTTATATTATACTATTACCAAGTGATTATTACCCACTAAAATTGTCGAAAAGGAAAATTGAAGTGAGAATATAATGGAGGAAATATCTTTTATTTCTGCTTAACGTGATATTGGATCAATTTGATGATTGGCATAGTAATAAAAGCATAGGAAAGAAAGGAATGACCTTTTCTGATATTTTCCACCAATATGGGAGTAGATATTTTATTCACAGCTACAATCGTCTTTGCGTAAGCATTTATATACCAAGTTAAATGCAACAATTTCTAGCCAGTATTACGTCACATTCTCTACGACCTCGGTAAATCAGTGTTTTATTATTAACATAATTAATTGATAAAAATGATGAATGCCTGAATGAATTGATTTCCCTCTGTTTTGGGTTTCGCCTACGCCATGTGCTCAAATTGTAGATTACATTGTTTCTCAATTTATCGTCTGAGCTCTATGATCAAGTTATTTTTATTTCAGCAGCAGGATAATTATCTATTTAGATTTTTCTAAAGCTTGGTTTTTACTGAATATCGCAAGGGATGAGCCAATAGCTCTTTTTAAAAATATTTAACACATAAGTACCTCTTGCTTGAAATGTCTGATCAGATCCATTTTTGTTCCCACAAAAATAGTCATTTTAAACTTAGTCACCCACCAGTCTATCTTGTCATTTTTTCGTTATCAACTTCATTGCACAGAAATTCTCCTAATATTGTTTCCGGTCGTGGAGAAACCAATGAGATTTGAATACACTGTAATGAGACAAGTTTAAATAATTGCCCTCGTTCCGATAAATATCGAATCAGCGGTACTCCAACAGTTTTGAAATACAACCAGCAGTACCTAACGTGTGTACTATTTGTGACAGTCGCCGTTATTCTCTACGCTGGATTCAACTTCGTAATAGAACCAGGCACAAACTAAGGTCATAAAATATCATCGAACCGTAAAACCGAAATTTCATCAGAAAGAGACCTGATGAAATTAAGAAGATCGCTTCTACATTGGCGAAGTCCTGCTTTTACCGGCAATCCTTGCCATGAGTCGTAATGGACTGTTACTTGCACCATATATTTCCGAAGTATTTTTTTCCCTATGAATATTTTCTGCAATGGCGGAAGAAAAGTACTCTTTTCAAAATTACTGTATGAATTTGCCTGGATGCCATATTTTATTTCGAATTAGAAATTATGAAATACGGAAAAATTATGGACAAATGCCTCTTGTAATGGCCGAAAAGCCATTAAAACGCTTATTATGGATTACAGCTAATTACATAAACCTATGAGAAAAAGTGGAGTAAATGGGTAAATGACGAATCTAATACTTTTCTGAGGCGTTAAAAATGTCAACCGTGATTAAAAAACCTTTCATTATTGAATACCATACTGTGGACAACTATTGAATATGATGATGGATAACCAACACACTGAGGGTAAAGTGCAGAATTTATCATAGCTTCCCCATAAATCGTCAGTGTACTGGCATCAAGATTATAGTAGCAGTGAAATGATACATGGACTAACACTTCCATGCTGGATTAGAGATACGACTAATCATACATACCTGCTTCTTTGCTGTAGGTAATACGTGCTTTACACAAAAATAATTTTTTCGCAAGGATGATCGCATTTTAAATCGAGAGAGCCCATCCAGTACCCCTAGTATTAGTTTTGGTTTTTAAGATCTCCAACGGCTAAGGTTATATCGCACCATATAACCAAACTTTTTAAATCTATGATGATCACAAAATTCATGTACGAGACAAGAATCCAACCAGTGTCTCTTCCAATTTTAATAAAAATAAAATATACTGAAGTCTGGAGACCTACCAATTGAAAAATGAATGGAAAAAATGGGAAAAATGGCAATAAATGACCCCGCATTTAATAAATGTAATCAGTAGCACAGGTTGAAAGAGAAAATAACTGTTACGAAATAAATTGGTTTAGTGCTATAAAAATGGACTGAAGAGGTACCTACTTTAAACTATTTTTAGGGTTGAGTACTAATAGTGATCATGATTTCACTGCTCCATTTATGTCCACTACATTGTAAAATGTTATTGGCCATGATCTTAGGCGATCTTTCCCGAGTTGAGACCCGTGACTTACAGACCTTAGGAGACAGTAAGGCGTTTGGAAAGTCATGCGTGGATCCTTAGCGATGGATGATGGACGCTCCCATCTAGATGCAGCGGCATCCATTGTAAGAGCTCACCAGGTGATGATGTAGCTTAGTAACCACGTCCCAAAAAGTGGGCATCTTTCTGGCTTAAGGGAAAGGGAGAAGAAAATCACTCCCGCTCCCCGAGCATCTGTAGCTGATGCATTGCGGGAATCCGGCGGGATTCCGTAAGAGAGGGTCCGAGGGATGCCACAGGGGGGAAAAGATGCAGTGGAGAGCCCGAAAGGTGGTGGACGGACCATGGGAATTCTAGGAAGGTGTTCCTGCACACCCAAACAGCGCGCCCTCCTTCTGGAGGGAAAATATTCGAGAGAGGCACAAGGGGGATGGTTGCATGAAGAAGGGGACTGGGAGAGGAGAGGCACGGTGTCGGTTTCGGACTTCGCGCTGCCCCGAGTTAAACCTTCTTGTTGAGGAGAACTGCCTTTCGGCACTGAGGACAGCGCCTGTGTTTAGGGGAGCTGCGGTGGTGCAAATGGCTGTCGGATTTTCGGCAGATAGGGGCGGGTGGGTCTTTTGAAGGCATAAAAGGGTTGAGGAGAAGGGGGAGATGGATTCATGTCGTAGTGGGGGGAGGAGAGGAGAAGGTGATGGAGAGTCCAGTAAAATATTGTCTGGCCATCATAAGCCTCCCCCATCACCGCAGGCGTATCTAACGAGTAAGGAGGGAAGGGGGAGCTTAGCGTTCCCACGCCTGGAGGCGCGGAAGCCGTAGTTAGTCGAGGGAGAGATGCTTGCAAGCAGCCGTCAGGGCCGGGGGTGAGAGGGGGGAGATAGGGAACCTCCCCCGCCGCCGCACCTGGTTCTTCTCCCCCCACAGCATCCCTTCTCTTCCCGCCAAACCGCCCTTATCTCGACAAATCCCAACCTCCTCCCCCTCACCCTCCCATACGCCCCTCCTCCATCGAAACGTTTAAGTCAGCCGCAAGGAACAATGCGAACCTCCGCCCCATTGATTCCCAACGCCCTCGCCCCCCATGAGACTGCTGCTGCATGCTCCCACTCTTCCCCTCTCGGCGACCGCATTCAATCTGCTCCGACGAACAATGGGAATTTTGTCCCCTCCTCAGGGAAACTGTGGGAGAAATAATGAAAGCTTACGCTGTATTTCTGTGTTTCCGAATCAAGAATGGCCTGTGTTAGCCACATCCTCCTGGACTGCAGCTACGTTTTCAATTCGATTTCAGTCATCTTTTATTTATAATATTTTTATCTGCATACTTCCCAGAAGGTCACTACTAAGGTGTTTGGTATGTAGTGGCAAAATCGATTACAATAGTTCACAAAGATCAAATGTTGATAACTACGCTATTGATTTAACTTTTCAGTCAGAAATATTTCCTTACGAGACAAGTAAAATTTATGCTCTACTAGGCACGTGCACTAACATTTCATTTACCAATCGATCAATGAAAGGGATTATTCATTGTAAATAATTGTACAAAGAAACTTTACAAGTCCTCTTGAGCATTCCTATCCCGATAGCTGATTATTTACAAAACTATTGCTTCACTGGAATTAAAAAAAAATATTGCCGTCAAAGAGTTTTAAACTCTTTGACGGCAGTATGCGTCTGGTGAAAGCAGTAATTGATTTTACTCTGCTAGAAAAAAAATCTTCCCCTTTTTTCAAGAGAATAACCACCCAGACGATCCCAGAAAAATATCACAGCCACCTTTGCATCGGTTTGGGTGTAATTTTGTAGCATGTCAGTCAGTCAGTCATTCTGTATCCGTTTTGTTTTGTTCTCTCCCAAGTTTTGAGCTAAAAGTGTGAGGGTTGGTGCGTTGAGTGTGGATTCTCTGTCTGTATGATTTGGTAGTAGTTTTGGATTTTTAGCAGTTTGTGGTGCAGAGAAAAATGCAAAAAACGTGGTATTGAGAATAGGAGACAACATGTAATGAAAATATGGTGTACAAAACAATACAAAAACATGTAGTATAATTAGATTGGGACACATTTATCTGTTTATAAAATAGCCATTTCCTTCTCTCTGCACACGAAATGCTTATGAAAAGTTGGTTCACAAAAGTGTAAAAAATTGCAACAACTACTTTAAGTAGTGAAGCAGTAACTGCCTGCCTGAAGCACAAGCACTACTGCCACCTATTGGTAATGTGTCATCAGTAGTTTCGAAACGCTTTGTAAAATCTCATTTGACACTAGAACACACAGTACATCTCAAGAGCACACCAGACAGAGACTGCCTGCAAAGCAGGCCGCAGATCTGCTAGTTTTCTGTTAACCTCTCTAAGGAGAATATTCGTTTAATCCACTCCTATATGTTGAAGAGATGAGAGGAGACTACATACCGAAGCGATGCTAGAAACCTATGCAAGTTTTCGGGAACTGATTGGTCAAAGAGTGCCGCAGTAGAATGGGAAGTTAGAAACTGCTATTCTATCTGTATGATACATACATTTTAGCGAAGATGGGAGTCATAAAAACATGATGCGCATTATCGTGAGATTTTCAGGGAGCGAATTGCAGGTTTAAATCCAAGTACTTGCTTCCATTCACTTGTACTACATGCATGAAAAGAAATATTGTAAGCCAAACACCCAGTCAGCCAATAGGCCTTTGCCCCGTAGACCGAGGGAGAGGATTAATCAAATAAAGGGATCGTGCACGAAAATTGCCTCACAGGGTCGCAGTGGGTGGTCGAAGTGATCGATGCTTAATAGAATTTGAAATTTATCTCACGTGTCGAATCCATCACGTATATACGGCTGGACCCGCGGCTAAGAGTTTCGGAAAGGCGTCCTCAATATGTATAGACTTGCGATTATTAATGGCTGTGTAGTTCTTGTCATTATTTGACAACTATGACGGAAATATCTTAATAGGGAGTCCTCCATCAAAGTGTATTTCAAGTTAATAGATACAGGATCATTTATAACTGAAAATGTTTGTGTGAGGATTCTTTCGCACCTATCTTGCATCAAAAAGAATTATTTCATGACCATTGTCACTTTTTGAATGTCTGATATGTGGAAACAATGCGCATTTAGTTTATTACCTTTAACTAAGATAGGTAGTTGCCTTTAACTAAGATAACTCAGATATGAGAAACGCTGCATTCAAAATGTTTACTTTTGCTGTAGAAAAGTATCAGAGTCCATGGCTTTAATATACATTGCAGGTTATGGATACGTTTCCTTAAATTTTGGTTTATAAATTCTCCCAATACTATATAGGGTCACTACAAATGGCTATTTACATATTGACAAATTGCAAGTGCCTCCATGGCTTTTGTTCGAAATAATGCAAATTATAAGTATTGATAATCATTTAGTGATTAAACTACACGTTTATTGTTACCTACTTAATGTGATAGTTTATGCAAGCTTAAATTTCTCCCGCTGAAAAATGTTTTCTCCTGGCTTCGATGGTATATCTAATGATGGAGGGAAATTTTAATAAGGTCACTTATCCGAGACACAACAATAGTGATCACGAAATGGCGAAAGGAATGAAGCCATTGGTCGTAAGGTCCAGCTGTGACATCTCTCCGAATCACTATTTTGAAGATTTTAAATTCACCACCGGGATCAATTATATTGATCGATGCAATTTTTTTATGAAAGAGAAAACTGATTACAAGTTATGAATGTTATTTATAGTTTTTCTCATTCTGTGATCTGACAATAATATACTTTTTTTAAATTACTATTATATTAAATATTAGATTATTATTATTAAATATAATTATTGTTATGTTAAATATTTTTTACAAAAATATGTTTTGCACCTATAAAAACTTGAGATGGAATACGATGATTGAGCAATACGATCTTTCTAATTTGTCGTCCTTATCTAACTCCAGAGCATCAATCGAGGGAAAGAAGGGGTGAAAAAAGATAGATTAAGTGTCGCGTAATAGATGGATGTCCCCTTATTTGACTTTTAGAAATAAAGCATAAGATGGATTGCGAGTGCTATGAGAAAAGTAATGGATTAGCGATAAAACAGCGGATATGCTTTTGAGAGACCACGGTGACAAAGCATGGAATCGGGAGGAGCTACATAAGTGTAGGAGGTGGCTGCGTTATTTGCTGCTCGGGACAAAGAGTAATTTGAGGGAGTAGAGAGAGAGAGTGTGTGTGTGTGTTTGTAAGAGAGTACCTTCTCGCTTCGTAGTGTGGGCGAAGGGCGGCATAGACATTCTTTCAGGTGAGTCCCCTGAGTCGGCAGATCAAGAGGACGGTCGTGATCCTCTCTGAGCCACACAATGGAATGGGGACGGTAATCTTCTAAGCAGGTCGTTTCGCGTATGTACTTGCTCAGAGAAAACAAACCGGTAGTGATTCAGGAGAGCGTTTTCGTGTTACAGCGGAAGCCTTTGCTAATGCCATCCATCGTGCTGGGCGGACAAGATCGGACGGGAGGCCAATATTGAAGAAAGTAAAAGTCGTATTGTGCGTCTGATCGCCTTGCATGTCGAAGGAAATGGACGTGTTGCTCTTTCGTGTCAGAATGCGTGCTCGGATGTTCCACCTGCTGGTTCGGTTTCAAGAGCGTTTTGATCGGTCAACGGGATCCGAATTCCATCTGGTTCTTCGTTTTGTTTTGCAAGTGGTGAGTGAGTAATTCACTGTCCAGTCATCAGTAAATACAAGCTTTGCTCAGGAATAAAGGACGTGGAGTAACTCTTATTTAATATTGAATAATTTTCTTCATGTCGGGTGGATATATTTCAACATCCAAATGACTTTGTACTAAGCTTTTTGTCGCACGCGATATTTTGTTCACCGATGAATATGGTACTGAGATTTTTTCAGATTATAAGAGATAGATGTATAGTCATACAATAAAGTTCCTCAAAGTGCATCGATTTTGAGCATAGCAAATTTTATTCTTTTTATTTATGTACTAATGATATAGGCACTGTAGTGGGCAGTAAAATTAGACTCTGATGATAAAAAGTGTTGTAATGCAATCCGGTATCTACCGTGGAGTATTATTCACTGTGACACTCTCGGCGAGGTATCTGAAACTTTTACAATGCTTCAAACCACCTGAAAGTTTAAAGATTAATTATTTCCAATTGAACATGGGTCTGAATCTCTTGACCCACATTACGTTCGAAAAGCTCAGCAGAAACAAAACATTAATGCAATATTTAATTATTAGTGTCTCTTTCTCCAGTATTTCCTTGATCATCAATCACTTGATTGGCTTTAATCACTTGCTTAAAAACTAATCTAATTGTTATTGATATATAGATGCTAAACCCCTTTATTAAATCCTAATTTTAATCAATATTCTATTTATTAGTTAGACAAAATCACGGCATGGAAAATAAAATGAGTGAACATATGGCCACAAGATTAATTGATAAAAAGCCGAAAAATGCAGAAATGCATGCGCAAAAGTTTTGATAATTCACAGAATTGGTTTGTCTTTGCCTGCTTCCTGAAAATTATTTGAAAATAACTCCGCATCACTTCCTTGCTTGCCATTACGCTTTGCCTTCACATCCTGATGATGCTCTTGCAAGCTTAGCTACGTAGATACTCAAAAATATTTTGTAATGCCTTATGTTTACACGTCAGCTTTGGCGTATCAATCGCAATAGAAAACATATATACGTAAGCAAAACAATCTCCTAAGTTCAACTCAGTCTTCAACTGAAAAAAATCCTTCTGCGATGAATCCTATTCCTCCTTCTCGGTATTCAGGGGAGACTGATGAGGCTGTCAATGATAATAACCCCTCTATCTATCGTTTCCCTGACGTTCAGAACCCCTTACGAAGAATCCGACACCAAAAAAAGCTCATTAATGAACCCTAAGCATTTATCAATTAGCAAGTATCATTCGTCGCCATTTACGTAGCTCCTTACCTCCCCCTCTTAGCCCAAACCGTCCTGTATTGGTTTTCATTCTCTCCACGACCACATCGAGAGCTCTTATATGTCCTCGGCTTCATTGTCTCCCCTTTTGTTTCCCTTTACAAGTAGAAAAATCTTCTTCGAACCTTCAAGTGGTACTACTATGGCCTTTTGTTCCGATCTCACTCTCTCTCTTCTCTTCCTTCAACGGAGAGACTGCAAGGGGGAAGGGTTAGCAATTGGATCGTTCGTGGATGGGTACGCGGTATGCAGTGGGAGGAAGAGGAAATGAGGGATAAGTAGCGAAGTGGGAAAGAAGAAGGCCAACAACCTCTTTCAGATATAATCATGAGCAAAGGTTTGTGAGGCCACTTCGTGTTCACGGGAATTAGTTTTCAACACTTGAAAGAAGCCCTTTCTAGGGCCTTCTAAGTAGCTTAACAGCATGCTGAGTGGCATTCAGAGAAATATATTAAATTGAACTTACACATTTCAATTAGTAGTTAATTATGCATTAGACTGTTCGCTCTTTAACTTCTGAGTATTTCAGTGTAAAATTTGCCAAAGGTATATCAACCGATATCGCCGAACGCGGTGTTATAAATACTCTATCAAATTGCTTGTTACTTTAATTCTCACCCTAATCTTCTCAAAACAGACAGAATTATTCTATCAAGTTTTCAGACGAGTTCTGCCAGTATATAACTAAATTTAACTGGAATTGACATCGTCTGGTTTTAGATTTGCTTTGACCACATAGGATTCGGACCATAGGATTTTCTGCTTTGACGCGAGTTGTGTATGAGCTCACACATAACATATATTAGAATGCTAAGATGTTATCGATGAACTAAGACGCTTTTGCGTTCCACTTAAAATATTTAAACCACGACATTGATAAGATATATGAAGTAGCAGACAATTTATTCATCGTATTCTTAAACAATTTTAACTTACTCAAGGTATGTACTATATATTCGTGAACACCTTTGTGATCCTTTTCTTAAGGCCGTTGTACACGATACAATTTCTTGTACAAGATCTTGTACCATAAATTGAACGGCGAGATTGGACCAAGATATTTTACAAGAAGTTGGTTCACGGTCGTACACGATCAAAGATTTTCATGCAATTTGTGCGCCAATAACATGCGCAGATATCGTTTTCCGTCCAACAGCTGAATCGCGATATCCGATGACGATAGTATTTCGAAAATACTGCCATAGTTACCTAGTTACAATGATTTGCTACCATTAATCCTAGCATTAATAAAATGAAATTTTACGATTGCTTACTTGCACTCTTTCATCAGCTCATGAAACCCATCATTTATAGTCCAAACATCATGTTTCGCTTGTTGCATATATTTATTTTTGGTTCAATAACATCATCTTTAATTTCATTGAGGTATAATGTTTGCCAGTGTGTCCAACTCATCTTTTGAGAAATAGAACACTTACGACGCGACAGACGATTATCACAATATGGAAGCAACGAAGAATATCATAATATGGAAGCAACGAAGAATATCACGATATGTACAACAAAAATGGAAGTTTTTCCACGCTTACAGGAATAAAAGTGATCGCAAACAGAACACCAACCTTACGAATACTAAACGAACGCATCACTACCGTCACATGTCATGCGCAGAAGCTACTGAGTGGATCTTGGACGGTTTCATCCAATAATATAGAGCATGATCTAATTTCTTGTACAAGAAATTGTACGAACCCCTCGTACACGATACAATTTGCGCATTGTACAAGTTCTTGTACAAGAAATTGTACCGTGTACGACGGCCTTTAGAAATAGAATAAGAAATTGGGTAATATTTTCTGAAAATAAAAAAACCTATTTTTCTGTCGAATGAGTTTTTAGGTATTTTTTGATTGCCCATTTAATCGCTTTCAAATCATAGCTAAAAAAACACGTAAGTTTTATTATGTGACAGTTTTTCAAAAAGTACTCAGGAAGTTTTTCCTTAATTATAACCAACATGTGTAATTGGGTTAGTTTAATTGAAACTGATCTACAACTAAAACATCACCTTTGTTCTTTTATCATTTGGTTTCAGCTTTAGAATATTATCGTTACCACTATCAGTGCTTTGGCTTCCAGCTTTTTGAGTGAAACCTAAGAATACATTCTAAATTTTGGAAATAAATGACAGAAACACTTTTCAATGCATTACAACTTGCCCTAGTAAATGAAATGTACTTGGACGACAGTAAATATTCTAATTTGTAGAAAACTACTTAGAATATAATGACTAGGAAAAGTTTAGCTATTGCATAAAAAAGATGAGTATATTTTGATAATTTAATTTTTTCAAAAGACTGCTGAATAAATTCTCGTAAATAATGTAGTATTGGCTGTAGAGGAGTATATTTCTAACTATTTTGCCACCATAGCATTGAAACTCATAACTATAGTAACGAATTACATAGCCAATAAATATTACTTAAACATTGAAAAAAATGATAATATGACTTCTTTTCTTTTTTATAAACTTCAGGTTTCTACTTTCCTAATTTTAATTCCATTTTGCCGTAAATATTTTTTCAGACCATAGCCCTTATCGTTATATTTGGTCCTATTATAGTTATACAGGGGAGGTTACTGACAGTAAAGACCACTAGAGCCATTAAGAAAATATGGCTACTTGAAAATATGGTACTTTGACGAATGCTTTAGGTATTTCACTGCTTTTTATTCTACTAAAAATTATTGGAGTTAGTGAGCGTAAAACTACTAACCCAATACTGGTCAATATACTATTATCATCATCATTTGTCGTCAATCCACAGATTTGTTTGACGCAGCCCTCCACTCAATTCTTTATCGGCCAACCTCTTCATATTAACGTAGTTCCTCTCTTTCACGTCCTTTACGACCTGTTCTATGTAACTCATACGAGGGCTGCCTTTTCCAATCTTCCCTTTCACTTCTCCCTCGACGATAGTCTTCATCAGGCCATCGTGTCTCAATATTTGGCCAATTAAGTTGTCCCGCCTTCTTTTTAGAGTTTTCAGCGGACTTCTCTTTTCTACCACTCTTCTTAGGACTTCCTCGTTACTTACTCAGTCGATACATTTAATCTTTATCATTCTTCTGTAGCACCACATTTCAAATGCTTTTTCTTTCCACCCTATTCTTCTCCACTACAGTCATCGTCAATGCCTCATGGCCGTAAAGAAACATGCTCCAGATATACGTGCTGTTGAATCGCTTCCTGACTTCTAAGCTTGTATTTCTAGCTGCAAGTGGATTCCTCTTTTGATAGAATGCCCTCTTTCCCTGGGCTATTCAACTGACTACTTCTTTCCCGCTTCGTCCATCGTTGGTTATCGTTAGTCTGCTTACCAGGCAACAGAACTCTTTCACCTTTCCAGCTTCTGTTTTCCTAGTATAATGTTGGTTTTGGCCTCTTCTCTCTTGCTGCAAACCAATATCTTAGTCTTCTTAGTCTTATTGATCTTCAGCTGATATCATCCCCATGGTTTCTAAAATCTTGTTCTGATCCCTCTCTGTTTCTGCTATGAGTGCTATGCCATCAGAAAATCACAAAATGCTTAATTTTTCTCCATGGAGTGTCCCTCCAGAAAAATTTCTTTGATTTCATTGATGGCTCTCTCGATGTGAGTATTATAAATTACGGGAGACAGTGCACAGCCTTGTCTCACTCCTTTCCTTATTCTTGCCTCTTCACAGCTGGGTCCAGATTTATTCACAGCTATTGATTTTTGTACAGACTTTGTATAATCCTGCGGTAATTGAATGACATTCCAAGTCTCTTCAGAATTCCAAGCGTTGAATCCCAATCCACGTTGTCAAAAGCCTTCTCTAAATCCAAAAATGCAATGAACGTCAGATTATTCTTCTCCAATTTCTTCTCTATGAGTAGCCTAATTTACGGACTTATTCATTATTTTTTCTCTTGTACCCTTACTTTTCCTGTATCCGAATTGATCTTCATCCAGGAACTCCTCTGCTTTTTGTTCTATTCTTCTGTAGATGATCCTGATCAGTATCTTCGATAAGTATATCGTCTAGTGTAGGCTCATAGTCCTAAAATGTTCGCATTTTTCCGCTCTCTTCCTTTTGGGAATAAGAATGATGATGTTTTTCTCGAAGTCCCTGGGTATTTCTCCGGTTGAGTACATGTCGCAGATGATTGTAGAGATGGGTTTATGTCTTGTCTCCTGCATTTTTTATTAGTTCTGCGGGGATATCATCAGTAACAGAAACCTTATTCATCCAAAGCTCCCTAACTGCCAAGTCAAATTCCGACCTTATTATTGAGGCTCCCATATCATTCTTTTCGACTTCGCTTTCCTCTTCAATCATTTTCGTGCTGAGATTGTTTTCGTTGCATAACTCGTCCAGATATTCTTTGTTGAAAGTTGTTTTGTCCATCTTCGCATAGGTTCTCCATCCACATTTCTCTTGATTTTCTGCCTTTGCGACTTACTTCGTTCCTTATGCTTTTGTAGCAAAGCTGACCTTCATCTGTTTTCGCATTCTTGTACTTTACGAAGATTGAAAGCGTTGAAAGCATATGGTATTTAGGCGTAACAATCACTAAAGATTTATCGTGGGGAAGACACATCCGGGAAAAAGGGACACATCCGGGAAATATGCGGCCGAGCGAAGAGAAAGCTAGGATTTATAAAAAGAGTACTTGGGAAATGTGATGAGAAGACAAAAGAGCGATGTTACTTTTCACTAGTTGGGCCCCACCTTGAGTATGCAGCCAGTGTATGGCATCCGAATGAATTAGGTTTGATTAAAGAACTAGACAGTCTGCAGCGCAGAGCAGGTAGGTTCGTTAAAAGGTGTTACGATTGGTTGATTAGTGTTTCATAACTAATACAAGAATTAGGGTGGGAATCATTATCAGAGCGTATGGTTAAGGTACAGATTAAATCTATCAGAGAAATTTCAATCGGATAGCTTTACTGAAGATGTTAGGCACATATTAAAAACACCAGCGTATTGTGCTAGATTCGAGCAGATAAATAAGATTAGAGAGATAGATTGTCATACTGATATATTCAAAATGGCATTTTCCCCCGTACTATAAGAGAACAGAATAGGCAGCATAGCAAAGGGATAGGTAGGGGAAATATTTTAGAGTAGTCTGCAGTGAATGATGCATGTATTAATCCCTTAAATACTATAGATACTAATAATCTAGTTGCATGAGACCCTATAGTTGCTTGTTTGCATGTCGGTAGTGCATGCTTGGTGAACTTCACCCCCGCGGTAGCTTGCAGGGTATCGTGTAGATGTAGATGTACTTCTTTATTTCTTCAATCAGCACTAAGTGCTAATAAGCACTCTTCTCCCGTAATTCATGGCTTCTTCTTAACTACTTCTTCTTCCAAGAACTTCTTTTGCGGCTTCCTGTATTCCACATTTAATGTTTTCCCAACGCTCTTCTGCTGGTTTCTCAGTCAGGTCCTCTCCTACGTTGTTTACTACTGCTTTCTGAAATGCCAGCTGATGTTGAGTCTCCTTCAGTTTTTCTACGTGCCAAATGTTCTTTGCTGTTGTCTTCAATTTCTTGAATTTTATACAATCAAAAGAGTATAACACAAAAGTAGCTTTATATATAAAAATTTTAAAAATAAAAAGAAAATTTATCTTTTCGGTAGTAGATTATGAATATATTTATGAAACAAAAAACTCAAGAGACAAAATTCGTAATAGCAATGAAAACTAATTTGCGTTATTGCACACCTAACACGACATTTGCGATTGATGGCAGTATAAATACAGTACTTCTTCTTGCTGCTTAAATAGGAGCATGAGTATGTTTGTTGCAAATGGAGGGGGTTTTGAGGGTGGACGTAACTGAAGGAGGACGTGAGAAGGGTAGGGAAATGTTGAGTTCTTCTACAACAATGCGGGCTGTTCTCAATTACACTCAGTTTCACGAGTGCCTCTTGAAAAATAACATCTCAAACGTCGCCATATTCAGGGGAGGACTCTTGGGTCCAATTCTTTGTGTCAAAGAAATCTTCCTTTGTTTTCTAATATGAGCTAGCAAGTGGTTCGCGCTCAGAAGGCCACCAATGCGAAATCCCGAGCATCAGCCCTCCACCTTTACTTGATGAGCATAAATGCACCACACTCTCGCACTTGAACACATGCTCCTTCTACCTGTCCACAAAGAGTTACCTCTAATCAAGAAAGGCAGATATGAAAGTTGCGATAAGGTGCGTCGGGTCGCAAAGAAAATACTAATACTGTTGAATTTAAATGCCATGATGCTGTTTTAGGAGCAAATTTATTGAATGTTTCCCTTTAGGTCGCAGTAAGAAACAACTTACACGTAGGTTCTAAGTTTCATGGAACTAATATTTAAGATTTATAGGATTTAGAAGCGTAGAAGTTATGTAAACGTTGAGTGAAGAATTATGGTTACTAGTGATAATAAATAATGTGCGCAAACTATATTTCAAGCAAGACTACTGGGACATTGTTAAGACATATCCGCATAATAAATATTTCGCATAAATCAGCTGCTAATATTTAGAAGTATTTTACATGAAACCTAGTGCTACTATCGTGATATCTTATCAAAGTCACCACATTTTACTGGATTCAGGATAATTTTCAGTCTTAGTAAAAATGCTCACCTAATTCTGAAAAAGCTAGATTTAAAAAAAGCTTAAATCGATTTCCTTCGTTACACTACTCCATGCTGGTGCTCAGCTGGTTAACGTTTAAAATATGTCTAACACATGTAAATATGTAAAAGCAAAGCTGATAGGCTTGTATATCCTCACCGGTTTTTAATGGGTTTTCCTTAGTATCAGGACGATTCTGGATTCATCAAGGATCGTTACGCTTGTGTTCACTTTTTGCTTAACGAGAGGGGTGATCCCGGTGATAAATTAGGTGGTAACTATCTAAGCGATGGTAGTTAAGCTCTTCGGAATAGTGTATGATCTGTCGATGTTGAGAGGTACGACAGGCGGAAAAAGTAAAAGGGAAAGAAATGGGGAGGGGGTGAAGACTTGCTTTGGGAGGGTAGTAGAGGTTGGGGGTGGAGAAACCGACAGGAGTCGGGAAAAATTCTACTCCGAGATCCTTTGCTCTTTTCCCCCGTTCTTCCTCCCTGCCCCTTATCCCACCCCACCCGACCGAGTAGCAACGAGTTCACATTGCCATTTGGAGCAAACGGCCACCAGATGGAATCAAAGGATTTAAGGCTTCCACTGATTAGCTGTCCCCCATATCAACGTAGATAATCTGCTTATTCAAGCACTCGCCGACAGATTTCCTCGACCAACATCTAACTCCGTTTCCTCCACCTTCCAGACAACAACCCCTCTCTCTCTCTCCTCCCCCACCTTCATCTGACCCTCCTACCCCGATTAGGAGTGCCTACTCCCATCCCTTCCACCACGATTTTCTCCCCCGCGCTCACTCCCACATCTCCCGCAACCCTTCTCCTCGAGGAACCGCTATCTGCAGCCCCAATCTACTCTTTCCTCCCCATCCCCCCCACTCCCCCCTAAGTGGCCTCTCATCCTTTGTGCACGCATTCGTCGCCGATTAGTCCCAACTACAGGCGGGCGTAACAAAAACGTCTTTTTTTCCCACGCTTAATTATGCGTCGTATCTGTTTCGGTCGAATGTCTCCGTTTCCAGCCCGCTCTCGTCCACTTTTTATTCTTCCTGCGAGGCAAATCGATGGGTTCGAGAGAGCTGGGATTGTAAAGGGTTACCTCCAATTACACGAGAAATATTCCGTGTTTTTTCCCCCTTAACGGAGCTCACCTCGTCTCGAGTGTAAAGGTACCAACAACATATCTTTGGTTTTTCCTTCGAAGTGGCACTTGTGAGGTCGCCTGTCCACTGCTCATTGTCGGAAGTGTATACTCTCACTCACTCAATCAGTGATTCAACCCGAAGGTTGGTTTTGATAGGTGAGGGTAGAGCTCACCCCGTACTAAGCCTATGGCGTATGAAATTCACACATTTAGGGTAGGGGGTCCAGTTCCTTTCCCTGGGCCACATACGATTTCCTAAGAAGTTCTGACACGCAGAAAATTGAATCGGGTGTCCAGAAAGGCTCTTGCCCGGGATTAGAAACCGGAACCCTCCGGTCAGTAGCTCAGTGCTCTACCCACTAGGCCACCACGACCCCTACGGAAGTGCATAAAGGTATTTTAATTCCGAGAGAATTCCGAGCAAAATCACTGTTTCTAATCTCTGGAATCTACAATGTAAAAATGTAGTTAGTGCTTGTATCTCAAAAATTGCTACTGGCATTGTTATTTAGTAAATTTCGCCTTTTAGCGTAGGATTTAAAATTTTTCTTACTCAGAAATGACAGATAATATTTATCTTCGCTGATGATCATGTTTGATAACCTACGAAAGATTTACATCTTTCCTTTTCTTTTCTTCTACTGTGATCCCTATTAAGAAGCAACGCTTTCAGATCTACAGCTATATCTACATCTACACGATACCCTTCAAGCCACCGTGAGGGTGTGGCAAGGGGTAAAAGACAAAATAGCTCCAAATAGCTGGAGATATTTTGTGTCCGTGCGGATTTGTGCGAAACTTCAAATACTTAAAAGTGAGAGATTTGGGTGAAAGTATTAAATATGCATTTTACCGATTTTATTTTACGGTAATTCGACGTTTTTTTTAACAAAAACCTTATAGTAAATAATATGCATTTCCTTATAATTTGACAACACGAGTAGATATTTTATTCTAAACAAAAAATAGTAAAAATAATATCATTAAATTAGGCTACTAACAAATTTGACTGGTTCACACCGGCTTAAATACACTAAAAGCAAATTTATATATAACTTTCATCTCAATATCAAATTCCACCCGGAAAAACTATCAATAATAACCATAACTATCTTTGCTTAGCTTACCTGCTTTAATTCACACAAAAATACAATATAAAAATGTTGTATAATTTCATAATGGCACGTATGTTCAGTGAGTCTCACCGTATTATCATTAATACTTAAATGAAATGTAGTCCTAGTATTTTTTCGACGTACTTGAAAATTTATTACAATGTACACTTAGCGACTCACGATTACCGCTCCACTTACCTTGAAAAAAAACACCCCTTCACGTGCAACGGGCACAAAAGATAAAAAGTGTGTGAGCATTAAATAATATTTTAACTGAATCCACATACACGCCTACAAGTATAAAAGATGCTTGTTTATGACGGTTGACACTGAGCTATTAAACTTGGTGTGGAACTAGTTTACAACAACGTTTTTGAAGGTTTTGGTTTTTACTGACGCAAAATTTCGCATAATAGTATACGTGGTCTATTCTTGTGCTATGGTTCGCTATGTATGACGTTCTGCATTCCATTTATTAATGGTCTGAAACTTTCAAATACATTAGGGGTGCTCAAATGAAAAGGCACGAAACGATACTGTGGGTATAATTGAAGTCTTTATTCAAAAGTAATCACCAGGGGCACGAGCACAACTATCCCCCTGTTTCACGAGCAGAAGGATTCCCTGTTGTCAGCATTCCTGTGGCTGAGACGGGAGCTTGTCCTCCACTTTGTCCTTCAGTTTGTCGTCCGGATTATAGCGCAATTTGATGGAACACACAACTGCCTGCTCCTCTCCTGCGTCATGTGAGGGCGCCCGTTCACGCAAACAACCACACCGGACACTACATTCAGGTCCCTAGATGTCTCACTACGCTATCCCAAAGCGACATATTCAAATTTCAACCGGCTTGGTTGTTACGACGTTTCGTACCTTTTCATTTGAACATCCCTCGTATGATTGAAATATCGATGAACATATTTGCTGAATTTCGCTTTTATATACTGTTATCTTACAGTATATAAAAGCGGCAAAGCGGTTACATAAAGTGGCATTTAATATTGTTTGCTAAGCAATGCAATGGGTACCTTATGGCGGTATTCATGTCTTCTGATTAGGGTTCGTAGATCTTAATTGTTTCATTGGAGAGCTTATTAGTCAAATTCTAATCCGAATATTCATTTCGTTTAGAAAAGCATCAACGATAAGCATAAAAAAGTAACGTCTCATGCCTATCGAATTTAGCATGTCTCCTGTAAACATACAGCTTAAATAGCGCATGACAATATACTCCTAAACATATACGAATACTTAATGACTTTCTTCAATTCATGTGGTGCAAAGGATTTTTCAAAGGTAAATTTGCTAATATTACCGTCCTATTTAGAGACCATCACCGCAGGGAAATCGACACACGTTAAATTTACCTGCCGCAATATATGCCCAACACCTCAACAAATTCTCAACATCCTCAATTTACTACTTTTATAAATGCTGCAGTTAAATGATCCATTTCTGTTTTGAGCTATTTAATTTCTCATAACTTATTTAATTTTAAACTTCAGATCTACAGTCAATCATCCTTCATCTTCAAGTGTACCTGTATCATTCATTTCACCCCTCTATTCAATTTTGTGAATTAGTTTATCCGGTTAAAACCCCTCTATTCAATCAAAACTTCAGTAAGCAGGAAACATCCTAAATGTTTTGTGACATAACTCTTCGAAACACTCGAGAAAATTACTTTTAATCCATCCGTTTCAAAACTATTCTATTTGTTAGTTCTCAGAATTGTACCCTGGCCAAAACTTTGCTTCAACCTGTAAAGAAACACAGGCTAGTTATTTATCTGTTTCAGGAAAGTCATGAAAGTTATTCCTTCCCTCTTTCTTTTCATTATTTCGTAGTAAGCCAACCTGGGTAGCTTTTATAACTTATTTGTTAAAAATTTGACAACAGGACAATTTTTATTGCATTCTTCGGGACTTAGGATACAGTTCCATCAGCATCTGGTCAGATAGGCTAGATACCTCTTTTTAATGCGCTCATTACGTCTAACACCACTGATCATGTTAGTGAATAATTGATTTGGTTTTTACTTTTTGATAACATATGTTTGGTTATGAAAAACCCAAGTCATTTAAATTTGCTCGCGGGATTTACCGATTCTGTGTTACTGGTTTCGTCAATAAAGTGTCATTATTAGGCAGTGATACACTCACTTCTATACGCACGGGATACCTGAGGATGGAGAACAACTCGTTCTTTGAAACTTCGGCAGAGATGGAAGAACCGCCTTTTTTTCTCTTATTTTTATATTTTGCAAATTGTATTGAATACATTGATTTGAAAAAATATAGCTGTAAATTTCATTACATTAACCTTGTTAAGGTCTCTTAATAATGCTAGATTTGCCATAATGACATCGATGTCAATAATACATTGCAGCTGAGATGGTAAGAAGTTGAGAATCTGCAGCTTTGAAAATCAATTATTCAATGATGGCCTGTGTGTTAGGGTGGGCCGAAAAAAGGTTTTTTTTACGGATCAAATTTGCCCTATGCGGGAAAGTTGTGTACTGATATCAGGATCTCGCATGCAAAATTTTATCGAAATCGGATAATATTAACCACTGCCGCCCGAGCTCTAAAGTTTAAAATTTTGCGAAAATTCAGGCGGAAATGGGAAACAAACTGTTATGGAGAATAATTTGCTACGAATACTGAAATATTGGTGAATATCAACGATAGACGCATGGTTTTAGATTACAACACTGAAATTTGAAGTTCATTTGACGAAATCTATGGCTTATACGATGCCTAAGAATAAACAGCTAATTTAGAGTGTAGGCAACCCGCACATCAACAAACATTTTTACACGCTCCAAGCATCACTTCAAATAGATCATTTTTGGGAGCCGTATTTGGGATAAATTAATATTTTTTCGAATGAAGTTCCTTTATAAATGTCTCATACTTCATTTGGGTATAGATAATACATTAAAACAGACGAAAAAGCGGTACGTTTTGAAACTAACTAAAATTATGGCGAAGAATCACGGCCTGGTATTCATCACAAATGTGATTCAAACATTTAATTTCCTCGGTATATACTGCAATATCCAATAATTGGTTCTTGCCCCCCTGAGCTGCAGATATTCTTCGCAAATCCAGCGAATTCGTGTGTCGTAAATGCCTGTGAATTAGATTGCAAAAGGAGTGGGTGTTCACTCGGAGACAAAGCGGGATGCGCGCTAGGAAAGATACTACGAATCAGACATTTTAATACACTAGTGGAGTCCAAACGAATTCTTTTGTTAAAAAAGGCTGGTATAGCTACGATCTACTCATCAGAAGATAGTATTTTTTTCTAAGAACTTTGATAAATTGTAGTGGTTCACTGTAGGAAATGATTTATCTCTGTGTACGGTATATACGTGCTCCTCCAACCGGCCCTTTCTTGGTAAACCGGGAGTTAACTAGTCCCTAAGCGATGGTAGGTACAGCTAGTTCGACGTGAGTCAGGTATGATAAAGATGGCCAGTGGTAGAGCTAAGGAAAGTACGAATGAGACGGAGGACGGAGGTTATCCTTATGTGGCCCCAGCGATCAGTTGATCGTGAATACTTCGGTGATAAAATGGCATAGAATTCTCATACAAGACATATTCCATTATAAACACTCCTAACTGATGTTAAACTTCCTCATCTCATGCTGTTACTATCGTTATTCATTAACTCACCATATTCGTTGCAATATTTTATTTTCCTTGGGGATTCCCATCCGTTGTCGGACAAGATGCGTATTTCACTTCATAAGCTTGAGGTAGTCAGTCAGTTGGTATTCATTTCTGTGAGTGAATAACTACATTGTGCAGCGTACTGTGGTTTCGGTTGCAAGAAGATTAAAGCAATGGCGAAAATACAGAAAATGCTTGAAAGGTGTGGATAGGAGTGCCTGATATTTGGTGCTCCCGAAAAGTTCGCGGGTAATGTTTTGCCTTCTTATGAGGAGATGATGAAAATGTATTTGTACTCTCGGTACATTCAAGAAGAAAGTGGAAATACCGATACATATGTGCCGGGAATCGCGGAGACGGTGGCTTATGCCATTGAAGACATTTGGAATAGACCCTCTATACCAGTTGTCGGACAAAAGCAAATTGTGAGACGAATTATTCAATACTATGGAAAATACCGCAATAATCTTCCATCTGTCAACAAGAAGACTTTCGTTGATCTGAAGCAAGACTTTCATCGTCACGCGTGTCAGCTGTTTGATGTTGCGGCATGTAAATTCTCTAGTGGAACTGATTGTGTTTGTGATAATACCACCAAAGTGCCATTTTTAGAACGTGTATTCCTTCAGGACCAGAGAAGTGATAGAAAACTGAATATCAGTGCCATTGATGTCCAGGAAACTAAAAAGAGGGATAGAAAATAGAATAGGTTAGAGAGAAAAAGATCATCAGAATGAGCCACACTAACTGAGCAAGAAGTTCGTGAGATTTGGAAAGACTCAAGTGAAGAAACGTCTGCAGATGAAGAATTACGCGACGCAAGTGATGCTGATGATTTTTTTTGGAAAAAATGTGGGTGTAAATAATTTATATTTGTCTAGATTTGCGTCTGCCTGTGAAAGATTCTGTATATCGAAACGAGCTGCTGGAGCACTCGCATCCGCGCTTCTAGTTGATATCGGGATGGTTTCTCAAGGAGACCACGTGCTTTTTCAAGTGGAGAATGCCTGGAGAGTCTTTCAGCGAGAAGTCCGGGGAAAATGTTTCATTCCAGGTGGACCAGAACAGCAAATCGTATTCTTCGATTATATGTTTCAACCAAAACTCCTTCAAAAGAACAGATGACATTGGCAACTTTTGTGATGAAAGTATAAACTCCTATGTGGTTCGCGATAAAATTAAGACCACAATGCACGGAAGGCCCGAAGAATATCATGAACATGATACATTTCGTGAAATACATGGGTCGAGACATCAAATTACGCCTTTACTCAATCATTCGGTGAAACGCTTTTTTTGCTCACCCAGAGAATGTTCTGCTTGCAATGCCAGCCGATGAGAAAAGACCGATCCGTGAAATGGCCGTCGAAAAAATATTAAAATCAGAAGAAGGAATTTAGGAAATTCGAACTTCCAACTATGAATTTTGATGCACAAGATTACGTCTACTTAGTTGACTGGAAAACAGTAGAGGTAACTCAACCACCTTTAATAGCTGATATCATAAGCAAAGATTTGGGAGATATTCTGAAGGAAAGGGCTTCGTTGAAAGTACCCCCATTTGCATGCCACTCACAAGCAGTTGAAGGGATGGTACAAATGATCAGGGTGGCGTCAAAATCCGTGTGCAGTCCAGAAAGCAGGCATGAATGGGCATTATCATGCATAAAAGGCCGAAAACTTCAACCAAAATTTGAAAACAAAGCACAGCATAAGGTATAATAAGAACCAGTGATAGCCAGATACCTACCTAAAAACGTGCCCTATGGAAGGGTGGTTTGGGAGGGCACGGGTGGAACTCGATAGTAGCCACCTCCTCGTGGTGAGTTCTGGGTAGTTTCTCCACGAAAACAGCAAAGAGCTACTTAAATAAATATTTGGTGATCAGGCTGTGCCTTAATCCTACCTTGATTAACTGATTTTTTTTGTGGTAATAGCTCAACATGCATAAAATTCTTCATCATAATTGAGGTTAGTTTAAAAAAAATTAACTTTACCGTCTGTTTTATGGTATTATCTATACCCAAATAAATTATGAGACATTTATAAAGGAACTGCATTCGAAAAAATATTAATTTATCCCAAATACGGCTCCCAAAAATGATCTATTTGAAGTGATGCTTGGAGCGTGTAAAACTTTTTGTTGATGTGCGGGTTGCCTACACTCTAAATTAGCTGTTTATTCTTAGGCATCGTATAAGCCATAGATTTCGTCAAATGAACTTCAAATTTCAGTGTTGTAATCTAAAACCATGCATCTATCGTTGATATTCACCAATATTTCAGTATTCGTAACAAATTATTCTCCATGACCGTTTGTTTTCCATTTCCGC
Source organism: Platycnemis pennipes (assembly GCA_933228895.1). NCBI lineage: Eukaryota > Metazoa > Arthropoda > Insecta > Odonata > Platycnemididae > Platycnemis > Platycnemis pennipes. The sequence goes on from OW121851.1 coordinate 108,103,092, forward strand.
CTGAATTTTCGCAAAATTTTAAACTTTAGAGCTCGGGCGGCAGTGGTTAATATTATCCGATTTCGATAAAATTTTGCATGCGAGATCCTGATATCAGTACACAACTTTCCCGCATAGGGCAAATTTGATCCGTAAAAAAAACCTTTTTTCGGCCCACCCTACTGTGTGTATCTAGGCCCAGGCTGTTATAGTGTCCCGCCATAAATTTGTATTAAAGCTGATATTCACCAAATTAAGATGGATTTGGTAAAGGAATCGGAGCTTCTTGAACCTGTTGCGGTGCATACGATTTGTAATGAAAATTAACTATTACCACCACAGTTATTAGGTTTTAGGAATTAGTTTTCAGATCATTTTAATTTTTGCTTTTTCAAAGATGACGTAAAAGATGACACATTATCATTAAAAAACACTCATTTTATTAAAATTATTTTGCCGTAATAGTCCTGGGGCTTTTCATTCCTTATCCGGTATCAGTTCACATAATTCTCTCTTGTAAGTTAGTTGGAATTATGTCTAGGTTGCCATAGTGCTCGCTTAGTATGAAGTAGGTCCACAAATACTGTCATGAAGTGGAAGTAGACATTTTCCTTGTGTGTGTGTACAATAGTGTGAAAGATACATTATGCGAAGATTATGAAAAAATAATCAGAATAATGAAAAATAGTCATATTTCATTAAATATAACATGAAATAGCCTTTTCCAAATGATAAGGCCTTGGGCCTATTATTGAATCTCTGAAAATTCGACTTCTTTTTGCATTAAAACTGGATAAAAGAAGCTTAATGAAAAAAATGTTTTGGTTCAACTATACTTACTATGTAATTTAGCACCTGTCCCTGGAACACTTTATTGCCTAACACGATTACCTAAGAGTCATTGTGCAGCATTAACCTAAATTTTACTTGTAATTGTAGCACAGTTTTAAAAGCCAACGGTGGAATTGAAATTGGGCATTAAATTTAGTCTATCTAAAAAAATATTCTGTCATCAATGAGCTCCCTCTTAATTTAATGGGCTATAAAGGAGATCTTTTCTGCATACGTGTGATTGGTAGTGGCCATCAACAGATAACTATTGACTACTACAGATAACTATTGATAACTATTTTATATGGCTACTTCCGGGCAGACATTAGATTTTAGCTTCGCCGCATGACTTTTATTTAATGGAAGAGTTTTTATGCATTTTCTATCTTTTTTAAATTAATTTACGTGTATTAAAGGTTTCAATGACTATTTTCTCTTACTTTACTGTAACGAGAGACGTTTGGTGATAATCCTTGCCTCAGAATCAATATGCCCCCCATGGAGCGCAATGGATTTTGACAGGGACTTGACGGTGTCGAAAAATGTTTAGTAGCTCCTAGAGCTTGGCGACAGCATTAGTGAAAATGTAATTCAGTGATCAGTTATCGCTGTAGTACCTAGGTCAGTGGAATATATGGCTCCATTCATTTATATGTCAACAGACTGAAAGGTCGTTGAATTGAGTGCATTCACATGATGCCATTTTTATTTTAGGTAGTGGGGCTTGGTTCAAGCATGCAAATTTTGGAATGGTAAGTAAGGATGCGTGTTATCTGGCTAGACTAGTGATTCACGTCTTAATAGTGGGCTCACCTGCCTCTTAGGGCTAAATCCAGATTAGGGCTGCATATTTAGAAGTTTGAATTTATTTGGCGCTTGTAATTAGTAGTGGAGATGTAAATACTAAAATAATAACACTGTGAATAAAATTGTGAATATTACGTTGACGTACGTTTGGGACTATCCTCTGTAAAGGTGATTATTTACTGATCTAAGATGTTGCTTTTAATGCAAAATGTTTTTTGCCATATTTTATGCTTTTATACTTTCCACGCATAGGATTATGTCCAATGAAAACTAACAGGCCCAAGCAACTTCAAATTTTCGTTAAGAGGAGGAGAAAATCGAATTTACCTAAAGTAATTCACAACATATTTTTGCAGATACATATTTAATGCAAATATTTATTTCATCGACCGTAAAAAACTTCCCTAACTATGGCAAAATATGTATATATAAAATATATGTATGTATAAAATATATGTATGCATAAAATGATTTCATGGAATGTAGTAGATACCGTTTCAGAAAGCAACAGAAAAAGTCATATTGAAAAACGAAATTTCATCGTAAGAAATTTTTCATCATACAGCTGGTATTGGGAGTTTTATTTTAAAAGTGGAGAGGCCGAACTAATAGTTATGCATTCATACCATATTGCGAGAGGTTGAAGAGAAGGAAATTTCCTCGGAGCTCACTGTAATAGTACCAATATACGCATTGGGTGTTTTTCACTAATCGTGCAAGCCAATTTACGCGGGAACTGGTTCGATCTTTATCTCGGCAATAAATTCCATGAGCCCAAACGAACAAAAAACAAGTCTTCTTCAATCGCACATCTGTTCTCAACTATCCTATTTGTCGATCTGTTTAAATATCTCTTTTCTCAATCTTAAGGACATGCTAGGACTTTTTCACGTAATTTTATAGGACTCGCAGGACTTTCCCGCTCAAATGGACAAAAGTGTATAGAGAGATTTTCACATGGTTTACATGAAAATGAATGTCATGCCTTTATAATTTTGTCTAATAACACGAACTTGTTTATATGTTGGAGGTTGATACTGTGAAAATTTGTATCCCTACTTAAGGAAAATGATTACTGAATATCCTAGGGATCAATATATTTTTCAAATATTGTGACTATACATTATAGGAGGGAATATCAGTTAGGACCTTTGGGCAGTAATTCTTACCGTATCCAAACGTGCATTTAAATGAATCTGCGTATATTTTCACTACAATTTGTTTCTTTTTCAAGAGTATTCCCACAAAGTTACGCCTGAAATAATTGAATCCAAATATTGAAATTATTGAAACCAAGTGCGCAATTCTCACTCAACATGCTCGATTGCCTGGTATATTCGACATATCAGTGCTCCCTTACCTAGGTCTGCCTTTCCAGGTACAGATAGATGGTGTATATGAGCTGATTGCCATTTAACAGCTATGGGAAACGCTATAGATTGACGTATGTATGCCTTTATTTAAGCAAAATGTGAGAATTAATTCGCAATTAATGCTCACGCCTTAAAAAATGAGTTATCCATGAAAATATGTTATAATTGAATTAACATTGAGCTGCTTATTTCTTTAGTCCAAGGTAAGTAATTTTGGTAGTCGGTCTGACTACGCCATCATAACTTGAACGCTCTAAATATTCCATTATGTGTCGTATTCTTACTAAGATTCCAATATGGTCACCTCGTGATAACTCTAACCAGATAGTCGCTTGAAGTCACTAAACGTATCTGTAATAATACACCTGGACTATGTTTACTTTGACGGAGTTATTTCAAAAGACTTTTTTTTAATTTGCATGCGTTGAAACGTTGTTCAATTTGGTTTTTATTCATTGCATTCTATTCAAAGTTTATCTAGATACTCATTCAGTATTATTATTGAGAGTTTTATGTCGACATTAAATGCTCTTCCCTATTGTATTCCATCTTCTTTACCCATCACTGTTCCTTTTTCTCTGTGAGCCCATTTCCAACTTTTAATCGCTCTTCCCCCTTGCTTCCACGTATCTTCGTCTCCGCTCCCACCTGCCATCTCTCTCACTACGTCCTCTTAATTCCAACCCATTATCATCTCTCTTCCTCCCCATCCTTCCTATTCACCCATTCTCCTACCCTGGTCCTTCCCCCAATTCCTCACCCCCTGCCCTCCCATCCACTTACCCTTCCCTAATCCGCCTTTCATTCCGCCCACGCCGTCCTCCACGAGTTATCGTCGAGTGTCACTCTTTTTCTCATGTGACGACACACACACAAGACGCTCGGCTTTTGCCTCTGCAAGAGAGGCCGCTCCGTCGCATTCCTGTAAAAAGCGGCCTCTTTTGCCCTCTACCTCCCTGCCCTTTTCTCTCCTCTCCTAAAGGATTCTCTTCCCACTACTCCCACCCAACCCACCCGCCAACCCTTTTCCTCCACCTCCACCTCATTCCCGTCCATCGAGTTCCTTCTTCTGTTATTCTCTTTATAAAAATAACCCTCCCCCTTTCCACACTCTGCTGGCCTTCTATATACTTTTCCCAACCGCCGATCTTCGGAGTACAGCCATCTCCCTCTTTTCTCTACGGCTTCCTCTTCTCTCCTATCTTCTCGTCCATTCAGTTCTCATTACGCATTGACATGTTTATAATCCTTTCTTGTTTTTTCTGAAATCATGATTTCCTTCCCTTTCCTTTCAATTGGTTGGAGTCGTTCCTCGATTTTTCAATAACTCGGGGAAGACGTGCGCACTCCTCGTTTTTTCACTCCTTTGATGCACTTTTAACTGTTTTGGTCCTTTCCCCGAACTCGCTCTCTTGAATTCACTGCTACCCCTTCCTCGGCAGCTTCCTTTCTACGAACCGCGTACCATTCTGAGCAGAGATGGGGGTGGAAAAGGAGAGGGAATCATTATCTTCAAACTTTATACAATCTCTACAATAAGTTGTGTCAATAACGGTATTTTTTTTTCACACTTCATTATCGGGTCCTCATGTTTTTCCTCATTCTCGCAGTATAGTGATGTCAACAATGCACCTGATAATAAAATCATTATTCATCATCTTCTTATTCACCTGATGATAAATTTATTCGTTATACGAGCAGGACATTGTACAAAAGAAAAACTATTGTTTAATCGGGTATAAACAATGAAAATATATTTCAGATGGCGCTAAATTTCGTCCATTCATTTCATTTGTGGAAGTGGCTTAAAAATAGTGTTAAACGCGGTAATGTAAACTGAGCTAATCTAAAGTCTTCCTGCTCCAAACTCTAAAGCTAGTTGAATAACTAGCATTGGATTTTAGGTGCTTCAGTGTCTTAAGTTACGTCACACTTTCTAACCTAAGATCCTAATCATAGTGTGACATAACATCCAAGCCATGGGTGGAATTCGAGCCCTACACCGGCACGATACTGAAATGGCAAACGTGGCCGGGCTGCTGCAGCTAGTTGGTGGCATAAAGCATACATGAATACGAACTGTAAACCAAATATGACGTTAATATCTGAGGCGGCATACGAAATTAAAACATTGGGTTTTCAGGCTGGTGGGTATCATATCGCAGCTGGTTTCCTTGAATAACCGGGTTGAATTATACTTATCATGCAAGGTCTTCCTTGTGATTATAATTGTAAAGACAACATGGAAGGTAAAAAAATGTTTCAGTGAAAAGGTGGAATTTTGAACAGTATATCCAGAGAATAGCAATGGGATCGGAAAACAATGAAGTCGAATGAATTTTTCTCCTCGCTCCTTGCGCTTTATTTTGCGCTCTGCTCTAAATCTGAGAGACTTCCCGCGTGTTCTCCAGAGTGGTTTACTTCTCAAACACGGACATTAAGATGCTTCGGCCAACCTCGTGAAATTAACTCCGCAAAAACAGTAAATACTTCTTTGTTTCCTCGTTCGTGCGATGCTATACGAGAATTATGTACTTATATGTATGTGTAAATGAACACGCAAGAGGCCACCTGTCGGCGGTAACCGAGGAAAGGTATTGCTGAGGAGACGGAGGAGTTTGCGAAGGGGTGGAGGTATTTGAGGTGGGATGAGGAGATGGGGTACGAGTGGGGAAGCAGTTCTTTGCACTCGCAGGTGTAAGGCTTTGCTGGAGTCGACCGGGCTCGAGATTAATTGTTCCGAGCTAGGAAGAGGAGAAGACCGGGGTTGGTAAGAAAGCATAGGGGTTGAGATGGGAGGGAGGTGGAGACAAGATCCTACTTCTTGTTTCCTCGCAGTTTATGGTAAATGTTAACGCTTTTCAAGAAGTAGCGGGTCTTCCGAAAAAGATCGATTTTCTCCTCGCTCGTTAAGGTGTAATTTCACCGGGGGATGGAAAGAGCACTAAAGGGCTGCTCTCCGCGTTACTCCTTGGTCCATTCAATTCAACGAGGCAAGCTTAAAGCAATCAGACCTCCGCGGGAGTACACCTCCTCCTATTGCCTTTAATGAGGTGCTGCATGTGGAGTGCGCGCATCTTGAGGGGAACTCTCTACATACTATTTGGGTCGTAAAATAGAGGCGATTTACATTCAGCGTGTTGAGCAAACGAGGAAATAAGTATAATGATTCTTCCAACATAGTAACATTTCGCTTTGTTGTTTTTTTTTGTTGGAAAGATTTCTTCAGCCATTGAATTTTTTTGCATTTCAAAGTAATGCAGCTTCCAAACCAATTTCCATTCTCTTAAGTCACATTTCTCCTTCATCTTCTGGAGTTTATTATTTTTGGTTTTTCCTTCATTTTTCGGACTCTCTTATTCTCGTTTCATGTCAGGTGTTTTTAATTATTTATGATTGCCATTGTAAGGCATTTGGTTCTTACTGTCATTTCAATTGAGTCGTTAGTATTACTTATGCCAGTCTTCATGGTTTAAGTAAGTGAATAGCATACTTTTATCAGTCGTGGCCTGCAACCAAGGGAACTCGGGAGAATGTACAGTTTTATTCTAGACACGTTTCGCGATTATGAGATCTGTCATCGGCTACTTTTTCATCCTGGTGTTGTTTGTACCAAGTTTTCAGGAGAAAAGAATTCTTCAAACGCTTTTAGTAAGTTATTCCTCCATCTTCCCGAAACTGGTTTTATCCATTGGCAGTGACCGTGAATGTGAATAAATATGTTGAATTCTTTTGTTTGTGATTCGTACAGTCTTCCTCATTTGAGTATCCCCTAGTAATTACTGTTAATAAGCAACAAGCTATGATTATATGTTGGTAACGCACTCTGAATTTAGGAGTAACTTATTAACTCCCTTTCATACGTATTTTATCAAACTATTGACAAGGCTATTAGATAATTTGCATGCCAATCAAGTATTGCTTTGGTAATAGACCCAATGAAGATTGCGTCATTAGAAAACGCCATTCTCTATAATGTATTTTATAATTTTCATGCTTCTATTCCAATTTTCGCCAGTTTACCGTAGTCCCTTGTCAAATGGATGAAATGCATCAAAAGCATCAAATAGCAATTGCTAATATATTATTTGTGGTATATGTATGGTGTTATACCGGTCAGTGCGCTTCCTCAGGCATTTGCCGCCTTTTCATCTTCCCATATACATTTTGACTTATACCTACCCCACTTTCATTCATCTGTATCTGCATCTACTCAAAACTCTGAGTGTTATCTATAGTTTTCTGCAGGGTAGGAATCATCGCCTAATATGAACTAATAGTTACTATGCTGCATAATTTGAGAAATGTGTGAGTACTGCATGCACCAGGCACGTGCAAATGAATGGTTATTTTCAACTCTTTCTAACAATTCAAAACTCTTTCCATTTTCTCCCTTTCCTCTTTTCAGCTGCAATCTGGCCAATATAACTGTTGCAAAAGGCCATCGCCTAGGGTTACTTGATTCATCCCATTCCCTATCTTCTCCTTTTCCCCAAAGGAACTTTCTCTTTCCTAGCAATGATCAAATGCTCCTCATTAGTTTTCTAGTACGACTCTCGTACCTAATTAATGTACTCGATTTTTAATCACAAGAACATCGCATACGCTTCCAATTTCGTGCTCGTCTACCAATTCATTTCCAGGACGCCCGCGTTTGGTATCAATAAAGTGCCATGATCCAAGTAATATTTCTTAATAAGACAACAATAACATATTAATTTGTGTTCACTAGCACTTTCATCAACGATAGTTTTAGCAACTAATTGCCGTTTCAAAGGTACTCAAAATTACAATTAGTTGCTTAAACTGTTGTTTGAGAAAGAAGGGTGTGGAGAGAAGTTTATGTTGGTTTCATAAAGACTTGATTCCACAAAGTGTACCCAAGTCTCACCATTTAACTCCATACTAACCTACCAAGTTAAATTCTGAACGTAATATTTCAGCATTTCTTTGATAACTTCTCTTATATTACCATGATCCACTTTCGGTTATTTTATTTTCTCCTTCATGCATATAGGTAATATGTTCTAATTTGTTCATAATAATTCCCAAATTAATGGATTTCTCATCCTATATAAAGATCTTTCTTTCATATTTTATCATTTATCTTTGTTATATTTTCCCGATATAATCTCATGACCTAATTTTCTTATCATTAATATTCCTCCCATGAACACATGTTTGGCTAATCAACGCTTCGTCATCCGTAAGTCAAACTGATCGAATATCTTTTACTTTACATTTACTTTACTCCTGTATAAAACTCCTCCTCATACACTATTCCTTGCCATGAATTGATTACGGACCGTAACGGTAACATCTTGATTACTTTTCCACCCTTTAATTTCCCAATTGGATTTTCCATCTCCATCATTGCTATATTATTACTGGTGCTTTCTTCACCGGACATGATTTTCGAGCAAATTTCCTGTCTTTCCCTGATTTAAACTTGTGCTGCACGATTATCATCTTTTCCAGGCTTACTTTTTAAAACCCTTCACTAAGGTAATAAAAACAACAGTACAGTTTCTGGCTATCTGGCTATCAAAGTAGGTTCTTACAATGCATTTTGTATCTGAGTTGTGCACCCTACCCACAATAAACTATTCTTTTCATGAGTCATCCCACTTTCTTCTATAAATTCTGATAACTGGAAAAAATCATCCAAGGCCACGTGAGAAATGAAGAGTATCACCCAATAGACCTCATAATTGTGTGCCTTTTTCACTGTCATAATACCGAGTAAATTGCGTTTACAGTGTAGTGAAATTTATAAATTAAACAGTAGCTGAATGTTTTCGTTTCTTTTGTCAGTTAATACAACTGAGGTAGTTGCGGAATACATTTAGCAATACTAAAATCAATAATTTTTTTGGGTGTTCAAAATAGTTGAGCGCCACCATAAAAATATTTGTATTGTAATCCAAAGCTAAATAAAAGTGCCTAGCTGTAACACAGGAATGTATCAAAGCTTTCTACTTGCGGCATGTTTCATAACTGATTCGTTGAAAGTGTCATAAAGTGGTTTGAAAAACATTTTCAGCGTCCGCTCTTTCATTTAGACCCTAGCTCGCTGAACTCATCCATTTAGCCCAGTTGCCTTCCAATTAATTAAGTTTTTCTTAAGGCACAAATTTGTGCCATCATATGTGATTATGTTTCACTTTCCTTCGATTTCAAAAGCCCTTCTTAGCTCTTGCTCCTACCCACTTTCATTCTATCTTCAGTACACACACATATGCACCGTGTCCCGTCAAACTACCGATGCGCTCTCCACTCCAAGTATCCCCGCTAACGTCATCGGACTTCCCATCTCCTTCCCCCTCCCTCGGTTGGTCGGCTCTTCCTTTTGCGGTCAATCTGCTCCGGACGGCGTTTTCGTCGCCCACCAAAGTCGTCGCCGTTAAAAAAAATCTTTGAGAATCCCCCTCCCATCCTCCCTCCCAAGACACAACCTGGTCCATCTCCAAAAAGGCCCTCCCGTACGGAAAAACATTACCGCCCACCACCCCCAACCTCATGCCCACCTACTTGAAACCACCTCCCAACCACCGCCCGCCCTCTCTCTCTCACCCTCTCTACTCCCCGTGTGCCCTCATAGCCGCGCCGACAGTGGCGTAATAAACGCACTTTACGACCGTTACGGGTAGAGTGAGATATGAAGCGCTTTGGGGTCGTGGAAGGCGATGGGAAGAAGTGTCCTCCCCTCCATTCCAGCTCCCTTCGCCTTCTCCTGCTCTCCGCCACCTCCGCACCCCCAGGGTCGCTCTTCCTCTCACGAACCTTTCACTTTTTCGGCATAAGTGGGAAGTCGCGGGAGACTTAACAGCCAACTAGGAGACTTGCCCACCAGTTAATATTCCTCCTTCCTTGAGAGGGGAATCCACCTCGCAGCCATTAGTGAGCCGGAAGCCACCATTTGCCGAGGTTGTAGTCGAAAGTCGTCGTCCCCCCTCCTTCCCCAACATCACTCTACCGACTCCCACTTTTTTTCAAGAGCGTATAAAAATGTGAATAAATAAAATGGGGAAGGGAATGGAATACTATAGTTTTCGATCGTCCAAGTCAACATTTTTTTTTGTCCCGGCTCATTTAAATTTTTTTTAATGGTGCGTTTGGGATGTCCCTACCTTTTTCCCTATGAGGGGGTGGTCGTGATTTGTTGCGATGGAGTTTCCACGAGAATGGGGCGTTAAGGTGCAGGTTAGGTAGATGGATAAGAGAGGGAAGGAGATAGAGGGAGAGAGAGAGAAGGAAGAAACGAATAAGGGGACGAGGAAAGTTGAATATTCCCGGACAGAGTTTGTCAGACTCATTTAGTGTGGGGGAGGGAGGATATGAAATATTTTTTTTGTCCTTTTCTGAAACGATGTGGCGCAAGGGATTTAGTCGATTTCATGGAGATTGAAGGGACGACCTGGGCCGTCCGCGGGCCGAAATGAAGCGTCAGACGTCCCCGTCTCCGGCTGGGAATGGGAAAAGATTACTCCGGATCGTCAGTGAAGGGATCTCGCGGTCTCTTTAAACGGAAAAATAAAATACTTCCAAAACGGTCGGTAGAAGTGCTTCCTTTATGGGAGTGAGGAGATATTTCGGGAGGATCGAAGAATGGGGAGGGAGGGGAGAATCTCTTGCGGGTGGGTAGGTGGATATGGGGGAGGGGAAAAAGGATTGGGGAGAAGGACGAGGATAAGGCTGAGTAGAAGAGCGTCGCACTGCGTGCGTGGGAGAATCATCTCCGTGTGACGGACGGAATTTGTGTAAATGAGATTCGGAGTCGGGGACGTTATCTATTTCCCCCTGCCTCATTCGGGCAATGGATGCGAGGAAAAGAGAGGATTGGAATGGTGACAGTTACCTATTCCCAAACCTCTCCTTTTTTCCCCGTCCGAAAACTACGAAAATTATTCCCACGAGAAAATAATATAATGCTAAAGTAAATTTTTTTGAAATGGGAGGGAGGTTCAACGGACTTCTTTTTTCTCTCCGTCTTTCTTGAGAGCCCGGGTGGTAACCCATTGAGTCGAAGTCGTGCTCGTTCTTAATGGTGTCCCATCTAGTAACTCTATGTCATTGATTTTCTTTTAAGAACTAATCACGCTCTTAATGGGGTGATTTTTGCTTGGAAAACTTTTTTTACGCTCCCTGGATTTCAGTTTTATGAGCGGCGTGGGCGATACAAAATATTGTGAAATCAGTTTAAGGAAACTAAACGTTCGAAGATTTGTGGAGGACGAGTTATTCGAATGGAGAAAGTTAGAAATGTATATTTTTTATTTTGTGCTCTTACTGATGTTTATATCATAGGTTGCTATTATTCCTATGCGCATGGTTTCGTAAACCCTAGTATACATTCGATTTTAATTTCAAATCGTTTTGAAAATTCGCCAACGAATGAATAAAAAGATCACTGAATAGTTAGGTAAAGCGTTCGCGGAGTGCAAAGATCTTAAGAAGAGGGTATTGGTAAGAATTCAGCTATTAAAAGAAGTTCCAAACTGTTGGGGTTATTTGCAACGCCTGAGTGCACACTGGAGCACTTATTATTCTTAAATATCAATAATAATACTGCCTACATCTTATTTAGAAGTCATTCCATATTAATCAGAGGTTTTTGGCACACAATCATTAGGAGCAACGCATTTTAGGCAAATAAATTCCTAGTGTCGTGTATCAAGAATATTTTGATTCTAACAGTATGAAAAAAATCCCAACGTTTTCTGGGATATCATCCACGAACTTTAAGGATCTGATGGGTGCCCCCGTCGAACGCTACCCGAGATTGTTTTATATGCCTCGTTGACATCTGGGGATAGGATTCTAGCTTTGAATATAGCCGGTCATCTGAAGAGGATAATAAACAATGACGTTATACATTAGGTTTTAGATCGGATCTGTGTAATTCATTTTACTTTTTAGATCTATAAGAAAGGCCATATTTTACCACAGGTTCGGTCAGGGGGTGACAAAAACATAATTTTCTGGACGGTACGATACTGCGGAATATAAAGTTTTTCTTTGATAGCCCTCAAAAAGATGCCGTTATAAACTTGTTCTTGAACCTCATATGTAAATGGCTATAAATAAAAATTAGATAAAAACTAATGAAACCCATCCTCAAATTTGTGGTCGGGGAATTACTTTATAGTACGTGATTTAGAAGAAAAAGGGTTTCAGAAAAGCGTAGTGCAGTTTTCTCTAATTATTATTATTGTAATTATCTTTAAATAATTACCCTAGGAATATGTGGTTTTCATTTGCCCAATGCATTAGTATGCTCATTAAAAAAATAGGGTGCATGGAAACAGGTTAACTGTTTTAAACTGATGGTGGAGAGGTGAGTCAAACATTCTGTAATATTTCGGCAACTGTTATGACGGGATTTTCGTTTAATCTTCTGTATCCCTCTTTGTTTCCCCTCTTATCCATACGAGGTAAAATGTGATCATGTCAGGTAAAAATTAGTCACTGAATATTTACCGAGAATCTCTTCACCAAAATCATGACAATCCTGAAAATGATGAACTTTGAAGTGCCATTCTTACGTAATGACAAGAGACACTTATCAGTGATTTTAATCTGTTCTTCACAATGACTGAATTATTAAGATTTTAGTTAAGATATTGTTCGCTAGATATAAAATTGTCGAGGTTAACTGTAACAATTTTGTAATTACTACGTTCATTCTTCAATATAATGGGACATATATTTCGTTTATGTTTGGTGCGGTCTTCCTCCGTAGTCTGATTCTTCTGTCTCTTCTGAAAAGTGTATGATTGGAAGAACGCTATTTTAACCCACAGAGCTGCATCAGGGGGCACTTTTTGAGGACATGAATGCATTACATTGTCCATATGCATGCCTCCCGGTGGATTTACCCTAGAAGCAGCCGTTCCAGGTTGGTCGAGTCCCTTGCTTCCCTAGTTCTACACATGAGACAAGGGGCGAAAGCAGTGCCAAGCATGAGCGTGTACCAGTACCTATTGCAGACTGAAATTCGTGACGGAAGCGCACATAAATTTACTAGGGAGTGAACATGCTTTCAAGTAAATTATCCAACACACTCTTGTATTGCCTGCAGAACGAAGCGGCAATCCATTGCCACCGCATACGAGATCCTTGGGAATTCGTGTTGTGTCCTTACCGGGGCTTGAGAAAAGACATCAAACTCATTCTCACACACACACAGATTCTCATTTGCAAAACTTCCAACCAATTGCCATAAAAGATTATCAAATGGGTGGCGGGTCTGACAAATGAGGGTTTATAGTTGTTTTGGTGGTTACCCTACTGCCCCCTCATCGCGAGGGACCGGGTTCGCATCCTTCCAGCGGTAGAATTTTTTAAATACGTTTATCGGTCCATGTTTAAGTAACTGTGTAGAAAGTACATCGAGTAAAGAAAACTGTCCGACGCATAGAGAGCTAAACCGTGAAAGTCTTGGAACCTATTACTTTAACTAGGCAAATGCTGACGCCTTGTTTCTGTCCACCATACTTTGTTCCCTGAAAATGTCCTAACTCTTCTCATAACTCACACCTATTGTGATGGATCCAATGAAATTAGCTACTTGTTGCCTATGAGGAATGATAACAGCGGAAATATAAAACGATATCGTTTCGATTTTCGGATATTCCAATGCCAGCGCTTTTCCTGTCGATGTGATTTCCCGGCTTCAAGACGTTTGGTATCAATTGCTTCAGCCATTTTATCTCATTTTCTCATCAAATACTGACAAATTTTTCTTAATAACATGGCTGTTCCTTTTTCTTATGACATTTTTAATACTCTACACAAAATAGAATTTAAGTTGCTCACTTCACCATTTTTCCATTTTCAATCTTAGGAATTGATAATATAACCTCATCAAGCATGAAAACTTATAATAAAGGATGCAGTCAGCACTACTTGTGTCAAAAATGAACGTTGAGTAATTTTTTTTCATTGAAGAGACTATAGATTATCAACACACTTATAGGCTATATTAAATCAGCGATGGCATGTATATATGGTAACAAAGGTTATAATTTATTTTTAAATAATATTATGAATACTGTGAATTATCGGCTGGTGGTGAATTTACAAGCAGATATTCCCTTGTGAAATAAAGTTGCCAAGAAATTAATTAAAAGTCAAAATTAAAAAATATTATAGAATGAGCTTTTACTGGCATGTTTAAAGACAATTCCGTGACCGAAATTTCTTTTTACATTCACATTCTTGCTCCAGGAATATACTTCTTTTTTTGTTTAGTACACACAAATTTTACCCTATTTTAAAAATTTATTGGATTGATCCTACGCATCACAAATATTACTTCAAAATAAGCATTCGCCTTGAGTTCTTACTGAACGGCTTTTATTATTTGTAGATACTTCGATCTAAAGCAAAAATAAATTTGATTTATTTATCACGAACCGAGACGAGAATGCATTGACCTTTAAAAGTAATTAACTTTAAATCCAATATTATTAAAAAAATCAGTTGAGAGCTCACGATGACTTTTGAAAATGACAACAATTTTGGCTTATTTTTAATATGACATTTTAATATAATTTTCTATCTTTTAATGATGATTCCCTTGAAGAAATAGGGCAACTTGAATGTTATTTTTCTACGGGAGTTGCTAGTATATTGTCACATATTTTTCGTATTGCTGTATCATATTGTGTCCTTTAAACATTATAAAGCAAGTATCATGTCATAATACTGCTGGCGCAACATCTCATGAAGCTTCTCGGCGAGAACTAAAATGCCCACGCACTAGCATTTGCATACTGGGTATAAATTGCACATTACAGTTTGTGCCTGAGAAAATTAAGTTTTAAGCATTGATTTTTAGCAAAGCACAAGTAGTTTAATAAATTAAAGTTATTCAAAGAAAATGAAAAGCAGTTATAAGAATATGCAGCGTTATCACTAAAAATTTTACAACTGGAGTAGGAATAAACATGGGACGTTTATTGGCGTATAATGTTTCACCATGTGTTTGTTAATTTCTTAATTCTTAATAAAATGAAAAGGTTGGATATTGATAAGGATGAAACAAAGGACGTTTATCATATTTTGTCAATAAGATAGATGCTACTAATTTAACACTAAATATCTCACTTTAGGATGCTAATTAAACGAAAATGCAAAATAGCTAATACCTATTGTGATCAAATTGAGAAAATTTATTCTTCGCCAATTCTTACAAGTGAAAAATACCAAGTTTTGAGATTAAATCATAACAGGAGTCGTCATCACCAATCTAAACGTTCGAGTTGACGAACGGGATTTGTGATATTATGCACCATTTAAATTGGTCAGATTGAGTAGATATTAAAAAATGTAGGGAATGGAGGAAAAGAGGGAGATATCCGGATTTGGAATTAGTCCACTCTTATGTAGAGCGCAAGCGAGACCACGGTTTTAATTCCCATCCGACGGAAGGAATACTGCACCACATGTGCTCGCCACGCTGTACTAGAGGTAATCGGAATACAAATAGAAAAGGGGAATCTCTGTCACTACTGGAATTCAGACATAGACCAGGGGCTATTACTTTGACCTCAGTACTCATCATCTTTAATGAAGTAATTGTTTTAGATGTATCGTTGCGTGGGTGTATTTTTAGGAAAATGGACTCTTTTTGAGCGTTTTGAGCTGAAAAATTGTTCACACTGTAGAATGTATTGAATTGGAATTCAATTATTTTGATTTCCAGTGAATGTATTTTGCCTTCGGAAATTCAATAAATTTTCTGCACAAAACAACAAATTTGCAGTTAATCAAAGTTTTTCCTTTGCCATGCATCTTAATCGGTCTATATCCTTGTGAAATATTTTATTCAGCAGTCAATATTAGACTCTTCAAGTTGACATTTTATCTCAACAAAAGATTTAATTATCATGTCACACGCTAATTTTATCACTCCCTCGGTGAATGCATTCCTTTAAGAGAAACCTACTTGCTGGATTATTTTTTTCTTGAATTCGCGATATCGGTTTCATCGAGATCCCTTCGATCACTCCCGGTTATTTTTTGCCATAAGCCTTTGAGGTGTCACATTTTTCACATTTCAAGAAGCCAACTGAAATCTATGATAAAGAAATTGCTTGGATAAATCCATTCGCCTTAGAGCGTTCCAACCTCTTTAGTATCGTAGGCAGCAAAAAAGACAATTTTCAACCTAATGAAAAAAATTCAATCGATTGGACTTAAAGACTTTTCAATTTCCCCTCACAGGTAATTGCCTCCTTGAAAAAACTGAGAGAAAGCATGCATTAAAGTGCTGGCTTAAAATATCGTTTACTAGTGACAAAAACAATAAAGGTGTTACTGTGAGAAAATAATGGCCTACCTACTCAAAAGTGATAACTATGCGAATTCCTTTCTATTCACACTTTTTTACATCGTAACAAGACACTTTATCTGTAATGTAAATTTAATCTCATGTGAATCTCCCTAGACTGGAAAATATGAAACATTTCAATGGGCATAAATTATTAAAATCGTCTGCCTTTCTTACAAGGTTTTAGTGTACTAGAAACTTTCACCAAAACCTATTCAGGCTGGCAGAAAACCATTACTCGATAGCACAATTTTTCTCATGAATGTAAACTAGAACTGACGCCAAACATTTCCTTATTTCTCTCAGAGAATTGTTTCCTAGCTGGAAAAGATGTTTGACCTTTGCTTGTTTACACACGATTTAGAGAAAAAAATACCTATAATTGAAGGATATAATTGAAATATAAGACGCAAAACATTATTCTTAAAGTACGAAAGTGTAGATAGAAATGATCATTTAACCATTTCACTTTGAAGTAAATTAAGAAGATGCAAATTAAGAAGGATAGAACGAAAATTCTAAATAATTTTGTTTAAAAAGGTAAGCTAAGGAATAGAGATCTTATGAGAAGATTTAAGTAAATTCTAAATAGTGTTAAAAGAAATATTGCCTGGCAACTACAATATTAAAGAAAGTGAAATTATGGAGAAAAGAGGGCTTGTAGGGATGACAGGTGAATGACTTAGAACTTTTAACTCTATGAAGGCAGATAAATCTTTGGAGTTGATGAGAGGAAAATATAAAGGAAATAAAACATAAGCAATATCCTAGACGTTTGTGCCTTCATTCAGGAGGTATCGGGATCCTAATTAATCATCTTCAAGAAGAGATTCAAGAGGCGTAGAAGTTAATTCGTTGTATCTCATGTTATCGGTTGGATACATGATTGTGTTTCTTTAATCTCGTTTAATTATATTTTTTGTAATGAATGCATTACCATATTGGTATAAGTCGTTCAAATTTCGTGTCATATGGAATATTTCTCTCCATCCGCGTAAAAGTTGGGTTGAAAATAAACTACTGTTAAAAAAGTATCCGGCTACTCTACGAGTGATACGCACGAATGCAAAATTTTACTCTTCCAACAAAGTGAGAAAAATGCTGCAAGGCATGGTGAAAACGACCTGAGCATATTTTCCAATTGATGAAGAATTTATCGCGGCCTCTTGATTGTTTGCTGATTGGATCTCAGGCCAGCGGGTTTTTTTGGTTAATCTTCCGCACATCAGTTTTTGGATTTTTATGGAGGTCCGGGTACAGCTGGGATCACGATAAGTTACTTACTTTACCACGAGCTAACACCGGGCCTGCCAAAAGGAACCGAGCGACCGGAGTTTGCGCAACACCCTCGCCTGAGGAGGAACTCGATCTCGCACCCTTCGGGCTCAGCAGGAGGGCGCGTTCCAGTCGTTTAACCTAGACGCTTCTTATTCCTTTTTTCTGCAGACAATACGAGAGCATAAATGAATCGGTAGTTTTTTTGGAGGTTAAATATGCTAGTTTTACAGATATATATTATTATTTTTAATTTATTTTCTCTCATTTTCGTATCCACGAAAATCGCCAATTATATAGATAGTTTTTACATGGCTTAAAAAATAACTATGCCTTAATATTTGCGTGACATAATTTATTTTTTCACCGGAAATTTATATACCTGCAAATATTAAACGGTTACTTATAGTTTTATAAGATATTTATGTAATAAAGGACATTTATTCGTCATATGCATTTATTTCTCCTCAGCAACGACGTTTTCATAAGAGGCATACTAACAAAGACACTTTTAAGACTAGATTATGTAATTCTTCGTTGAGGCTTTCACGGCTCATAGTGATGATTGAAGTAACTTCTTCGGGTATTACCGCGTACTCAGGTTAGCCTGACTTTTCGCGACACCTGCTGGTCGCTTCTTCTGAGGGAATGGTAGATTCTGTATTCATAACGAACGCCAACGAAGATATGAATTTGCAACTGAGAAAACGGATGCATTATTATCCATGGAATAAATATTATTTTTCATTATATTATGTTTCTACACGTTTCCCTATCCTCAACTATGGCCACATAACCTGATTACTTACTCTATTTACCCACTTTTTAACCTCTTTTTTTTCCTCGAGAAAGCTTTTTTCTTCATCACTTGTCGTTAGTTCTGGCTGTCCAACGCCTTTCCTTCAATTTCCTCCAAACTCGTATTTCTTAACTCTCGAATCTACTATTATCTATCCTTATGAGAACCTATGTGTCCAGATTCCTTATCTCAGCATCGTGTAGCATAAGAATTTTAGCAACATTTTCACAACTCATTCAGCTTGTGTTCTCATTAGTAGCCCTTCTTTGTTGAGAAATGTCTAAGTGATCACTTGATAATAATCCGCTGCAACGAAACCAGGTCGTAAATAAATTTTTATTGCATGTGGGCTCACATAGTGTGTTTTTGGTTATTTAATCACGAAAAAGTTCCACGCAGTCACGCCAGAAACCATTTCTGATCCCAAGATTTTTATTGCGAAATCACTTGACTAAACCTTTTACTTTTCGTTCACGTATTTTTACTGTAATTAATTTTTATATAAACTAACTTTTTAAATAACTCTTGTCTCTTTTCATTTAACAGCAATAAATTATGCATGCTGTACTTGCGTCCCATCGCTTTGTGCCCTTCTCCAAACTCAAGTTCTACATTTTTTTCCCAAGCTCCTCAAGCTCAAGCTCTTTTCAACTTTTCTAATTCTCCATCCTTGATAAGTAATCTTTTTCTCATTCCTCCCTGCTTACACCCTTCCGTCAACAACTTTACCAACTGGAAGATGTCAAAAATTCCATCAGCTATGATTTATTTTCAATGATACCTCTCCTGTGATATTTAGCTAACCCTCATTGGTCTCCCTATTCATTTAGCTGAATGTCATCATCTCATCGCAATGTCACCAAGTCAGACATTCGTTGCGTATACTTCTTCCCCAATGAACAAGTTTCTGAACCAAACAGGTCCATGGTATAGGTATATCAGATCATTGTCTCGCTGCAACAACTCACAGACTCATCTTCTTATCCCATTTTTATGAATTCAGCTTTTGGTGCCCCGACTATGGAGCCAATTCTTAGTTAAAACCCACCATGTGTAATTGAATTACTCCCTTTGTTCTAGTTCATGGCCACCAATTGCATAAAACACATTCATTTTTTTACTTTGTTACCTTAATATATTTTTGAGATTTTGATAATTTTTTCTTCCTCCTATTAATTTTGATCCCCTATATGTTAAACTTTGCCTGCAACCAATTAATCGTTGCCTGAATATATTTCGATGATGGAATTATAAGGTGTAATCACCGGCGTATCTAGCTGACGTAATTAGTTTGGCTCCTTCCGCGGAAGCAAATTTGCGACCGTCTCTGTCACAGAGACGCCGTGAAGTGTAGCATGGGCGAATTTCAGCTCGCATTCTCTCAGCTTGCCCATTCCACTCGCATTCGGCGTCCCAATTGCTACTACGCAACTCGAACCCCACCCCTTCCCGATATCATTCCTCTAACGCCGACAACCTCTATCGCTGCGCAGAACCAGCAGCCTTCAAAGTCGTGATCTCCCACACCCAGCATTCTTCTCTCTCACACCCCCTGTATTCTCGAGGTGCCAAGGCGGCTGGCTTCCTTGGCCGCGGCGCCGACGCCCTCACGCAGCTGGGGCAGCGTCCGTCGTCCGTCCTTCTGCAGTATTTCGCCGACTCCCCGCGCCGGGACAACAGCGGAGAGCGCGGCCGAGGATATTTATGCGCGGCGGGCGTACGAAGGAGGGAGGGGGGGATGGGTGGGAGGGAGTGCGGAAAAGAAAATCGGTTTGCGTTGCATTGGAACAGTCACAAGGGCTGACTCATTTGGCGTGGCCCCGGCGAGAAGTGACTTCGTGCTCCGAGGTTGTTGCGTCTGGACTCATTCTCAGTGGCAACGTCCCTGGATATGCTTGTTTATTTTTTTAACTTTTTACCAAATCCCCTCATACTTGTCGTTCTCTTTCTCTCTATCTCTTTCTCTTGGCATCCGCATTAGAAACGCAAGCGCATTGGGATTTACGCATATACCAATGCGCCCATGCCTCACAATGCGCGCAAGAGTACGTAGTAAATACTTCTCTCAAGATTGAAATTTTGGTGATACCACAGTAAATACAGTGATACCACATGACCTACTATGTTTTAGGATACTACAGGTTTTATCGTCACTATAAAGGTTTTGCTGACGATAATGGATACTGCTGACGAGTGTTCCAATGCGTACTAACATAAAGCAATAGAGACGTTTGAATATGTTGGAGAAGAATAGAAAATACGTCGTGTACATGTTTTCACTTGATTAGAAGACTGGGAGTGAAGTTGGTGTGGTTCTTGGAGTAGGTACTTACCTCTCACTTCGAGGTCCCGGGGAAGATTCAATAGTGTTGAAGATTTTTTATTGGTACTTGGACGTTAATCCATAGTCCCCTTGGAGCCTTTCTTTTAGAGTAGGCTAAAACCGACACGGGGTTTCTCTTCAACCCTTCCTTTCTACCTTTCCATTCCTATCCTAATAATTTTACTTACAACAATCCTCTCCTTTTAACTTACTGCATTCCTATCTTTGTTGCGGTCTGAAGAACCTTGTAGGGCGAGGATAGTCCTGGAATATCAAAGATGATGTTGTTTAAATTATAAAATATATTTTCAGAGTAGTAATGCTTAGATCATCAGTTTTATGTTTTACTTTTAATTCCTATTTTATTTTTAAATTTGTAGCCGCAGTGCATATCAGTATTTGGTTAGTTGCTTTCCTTTTTCAGAGTGATTTTTACTATTTTAACCATGGATAAAGCCAAGATATGCCAACATGTATCACCTGCTTATTATCGATCTAAATTTGATTTGTTATGGGGTTTTCGGACCGCATAATACTATTTTATAAAATGACTACTGAAAATAACGTTTCGGCTGACGAAAATTTCGGTTAACAAATGTGATTTTCAAGGAATTATCTTCATAAGCCGAGATTTTATTGTATTAGAGGAAATCAACGGTGTCATACTTCAACAAAAATATTGGAATTACTTCAAGATGTGAGCAGGAGAAAAGGCATTTCACTGAAATAAATGTATTGTAATATCACGTTTACTTTTCTCTCATAATACATTTAGAGAGTTTTAGACCGAATATTCAGCATTAATTTTCACCCTGTGCATAATAGTATTAAGATGAACCGGTGAATGGCTTGATAAGTTGACATAATCGAAAATCTGCGTCTACGTAGTACTCTGAAAATTAACTCAAGTGCGTATATCAGGGGTCCCACACCACCCATACACACACCCAGATCCCACACCAGGCATACACCACCATCACGGGTATTATCAGATTTATTATTTAGGTCACTTTATCGTATATTAAAAAGGGTGGTAATATATAATTTGCTGCATTTTTCTTCAAATGTGTCAGTGGTGTAATTGCAGTGACTATATCGTCAGAGAAACTACTGTAAACAAAAAAAACAACTGAACTGTGGAGAACACAGTCTTTACCTTTCTACGATGCGCACGTCTTACTTTAACTATAAATCCCAAAGACCTCCATAAAGTTTTGCAACTTCCAAGGCTATGATAGATTACACACGTTTGAAGAAATCTTCGAAATTGAAAACGCTTCACTGCACTGCAAAAAGAACTGCCGGTGCTGGTGAATCCTCCAAAATATGTTATTAAATCCACTAGCTCTAAGAGGCTATACAATCAGCTAGTACTTCTAGGAATGATAAATATGAGCAATACTAATTGTGCTGATACATTCTTGGTTGCTGGAATGGCCAATTAAAATGTTTCGACAATGATAGTTTAAAATCTTCTTAATGTCCGCAATATTTTTACACGTCCTACCACATATTTGATTCTCAATTTATTACTTACATTATCATTTTAGCATTTTAGGTTGGAAGTTTTTAATGTTTCTTCTCTGTGTTTGATAGTTTTTGTGACTAATAACTATTTAGCAAACTCTATCAAGGTCTAGATCAGATGCATGATTAAGATTTCTTCCTGCGTACGGTAGATGTGTAAAACTCAAAGAGAAACACGTTTTCAAGGCTGTCAAATTCAAATGCTTTAATTATATTGGGTGAAGTTGGATAGTTAAGGTCATTTTTTAACAATAGGGATTAGGAGAATTAGGGGTTGGGGGGCTGCTAGATCGAGCAGTGAAGGAAGGATGGAAAGTAACCCTGCGTTCAGGGCAAGGGCCTAGCCAAGTTGATACACCGGTTCCCGTCAGATCACCGAAGTTAAGCAACGTTGGGCCCGGACGGAGGTTGGATGGGTAGCCCCCCTCCATACCTCTACCGTGGTGCTCTTGTCCCCTGTCTGCAAGTGGCGGGCAGGTTAAACGTGGGTTGGCACAATGGATCTAAAGAGGTCTAAGAGCCAGGGGGGCTCCAGAAGGCTCCCGCCCACCCCTCCAATTTATTTAACCCTGCGTTCAAATTTTCAGCATTTGGATTACCTAAGTGAAACGCATTTATGTCAGAAGCTCAAACAGCACGTAGGCTGAAGCCAATGGCCTTCTGAAAATATCCGTACCTATTTAGTTACGTTTTAATCCAATGTAGAAATATTAAAATAGAGGGTAGAGTAAGCGTTCAACACTTCTCTGCTCTATTGAGAGTGGTATATTGAATGGCGCTATGCGTTACGTGATTGAGAAAGATATGAACATATACCTAAGAAGATATTAAAAGTAAAGGGAATGATTAGATCTCCTAGTGGTATGAAGAGAAGTTTGGAGAATGCTGAAATAAAGTGAAAATAATCAGCGGGAATAAACCAACTGATTCTCTCCTGGCTAGATCAGCACGGATAATCTAATAATGAAATTTCTACGCCACGAATAATCTAAATCCACTAAGTCATATGCAAATTATTCATGTGATTCATATACTGTGTATTAATACAAAGTGGTTTTTCTATTAGATTCTGAGGAGGAACAATCTTCGAAAAGAGTTTATATTTTTTTGCATTTCTTTCCTGACACCGAGAATAACATATTATTTAGGAATCAGCGGGAAAAAAATTCATTTATTCTCCTGCATAGGTCCAATGACCCTATTCTTGTCGTGTTGATACAGTACGAGGCACTGAGTTTTTTACCCTCGAAAAAATTAGGCTAACGAAAATGCAGGGGGTCGAAATATTTAAGCTAACTGGATTCAGAGAGGAGCACTAAATCTTAACCGCCTCGGTGCCTAATAGCATACATGGAGGAATTCGTCCTTCACGGGGCATATCTTTCAACAGATAATGGTATGTGCCGCAGTAGGTCTCCGTTCCAACTTTCCTTTTTGCTTCGATCTCCTGCCTCCATCGTCCTTCGCAAACTCTCGGAAATGAGGCGGAAGGCTATTAACAATAGCACGAAAAGGCGTCCAAGTGGTCTCACCACCGCCCACCTTGACAGCTAGTATTGCATCACGTGCATTCTTACGAACTCTTAATGCGAGCATATTTTGCACACCTCACAGTCGTACTTGATCGGGATAGGAGTGGGTAAGTCACGAACAGAAGGCCGTTCGCTTGAGCTCGCCAGCAAGCTGGCAGTATCAACGCAAACGTTTTAATCTCTAATGGATATAATAAATGATCGCGGAGCGTTCGATTGGTCATTGAAGAACAGAAGAAAAATGGCGATAAAACACTGCACGCTCAGGTGTTTGCCTACGCCCACGTCCATTAGGTAGCTGAGCATTTGTATGCTGACTAATCCCAATACGTGTGCTTGAGCAATTAAGGTAATAGGTTAACAAAGGCATTAATACTGACATTAATTGTTTGACCTCCCATATCAACTATCTAGCCATTAATTATAAAGTTGTAACATAGTATAATTCACGTATACGCGTGAATAAAATGGAGGCTAAGGTATGCAAAAAGGTTGCTTTGTGGGGGAAAGTAAAACAGCACCCCACGGAGAGAGTCATTTAGGGACCGTGCAAAGAGCGTACATATCTTGGGTACATTGCTTGAATGAGGGTGCTGGTATTCCTAAAATGAAGATGATAGTATAAAACAAATCAAAGCTACACATATAACGCTAAGGGCTCATCGTGTAGGATATAATGGATGAAAAATGGTCAAATGATCGTTAAAAGACAATAAAAGTGATCAACAGTCTTTTTTAAAAACCTGAATTTTTTAAAACCTCGGTGTTTTCAAAGCTTCATTCCAATGAGAATATCATCATGGAGAGCGTAGGTCCATGAAAACTTTTGGACCATAAGCTTGACCACACCTGCATAAAGATATTGGGAGGGTTATCTACAGAAGAATAGAACGAAAAGCAGAGGCAAAGGCGGCATTCTACCAAATGAAAAATCTAATTACAGCTGGAAATAAAAGCATAGAATTAAGGAAAGTAAGGAGACAATTCATCAGAGCGTACAAACATTTGGAGCATGTTTCTTTTTGGCAGTGAGACATGGACAATGACAGCAGCGGAGAGGCCAAGAGTGGAAGCATTAGAAAATTGATGCTACAAAAGAATGATGAAGAATAAATGGATCGACCGAGTAAGTAAAGAGGAAGTCCTAAGAAGAGTGGGGGAAAAGAAATGGAAACCCAAAGAAGAAGAGCGGAAAACTTAATCGGCCACAGTCATGATAGTCTGATGGAGATAATCTTTGAAGGACAAAAGGACGGGAAAAACGGTAAAGGAGGACCTCGTATGCGATGCATAGAATGCCAAGCGAATATTTTTGCTTCGTTATCATGCTTTGAACGCTCTTATGTTTGCATGTAAAGAGATAAATACTAACTAGGAATGTAAATTATTTAAGATTGAAAATTATGTGGCATTAATTCGTCATCATTGAATATACGCTGTGGATGTGTGGATTGATCATCATACGCATTTAAATCCTAGGATTGGTTTACTGCCCCCCTCGATTCTGCCCAATTCAGTGTTAATTCCCTGGCGCCCAGATATGTTTTCTCTTTCACGTCCTTATTTATTTGCCCTATATACTTGGCTAGTTGGTTGATGGAAGAAGTAATTTAAGAGCTATTGCTTACTGTGGGCTGTTACAGAGGTTGGAACACTAGGGTAGAGATTAAGATTGAGGATTAAGTAAAGGGCATACGTTTCGTAGAAATTTCATTGCCTGTGTGTAACATATGATGAAGACTTTCATAATGTAACTTTAGGATAGTGCAGGAAAATTTTCGACAGACAGCGAAAGTAGTTCGTGGAAACCTATCCTATCCCAGGTAACCTATGCATTACTTTAATTTGTTCTCCTCGGAAAAATCTACATCTACTCTGTAAGCAACCTCGAGGGGAATGGGGAATTAAAAGCTAAATTAAATTTATCTAGGATTAGATTAATAGTAAATAAAAGTTAAATGCATCTCTGCATGTGCTTCCTTGTGGTCTACCGTATTGTAAGCACTGGCGAAAATTTTACGAAGATCATCGACTACGGTTTTAATTCTATCTTTGATTTTTTTCTTATTTAATGTAAGTTGTAAATATTTATCCTGTAAACGGTGTCCTTTAAAATACACTTCCTTATGAAAGAAATTTTTAGGTCAATCAAACTTTTTTCAGTTCGATCTACAGAGGGCTAAACCATCTAAGATTTCTAGTTGCAGAGGCAATAATAGGATACACACGAATCATTTTTCGTGACCAAAGACGATTCATCAATTTGTTAATAATTTACATTTTTCTCTTTATATTTCCTATCATGTTATTTATAGTGAGGAATTCATTCTATAACCCATCCTTGATGGAAGACCAATAGATGCCATGTTAAACCGTATCGACGCATAATCCTTGAAGAAAGTGATTTGCCGCATAATAGCTGGCTCCTTTATTTTCCCTTAAAATTGGCCCTTGAGTCAAGAACCCCGGGTTAATTGTAGGCATATCAGTTACCTCGAGGGGTCATGGGTTTTTGATTCGATTTCCGGCTTCAGTCATGTTTCCTGCGGTAATTTCCTCGCGCTGAAATTAATTAGGCATAATGGGGAATTGATCACATTCCTTAGGTTTCAATATCACTTTCACGACTGTGGTTTCCTCCCTGAACCATTTTAATGATCCAATTACTCCTGCTTGTCCCCTCAAATTACGTACCAATGTAAAACTTTCTCCGGCCGAGTCAACTTATTTTTGTGATATGCATTTGGTCTCTTTCTCCACCTCTCTCTGGGCTAATCGGTTTAATTCTATCACTCACTTCCATGAATTCAGTTTTCATTGTGTCCTTCATATAGCTATAGCTAGAGAATTATCTCTGATCGCATGGTGACTTGAGGTAGAAAGCATTTCACCATACACTTTCAGACACCTTCCCACATGGCCGGACAACCAACCTTCCAGGACCTTATATTTTTAGCGAAAAGCTTTCGCGTGAAAAAGCCTGGGCGTAAGAATAATCTCGAAACAAATGGGCCGTTGCGTTAGTGAAATATTTCACCCGGCTATTTCTCCTCCAGCCTCGCGGCCACCGCCCTCCCGCCTCGGAGGGCACGCATACACAGCTCAGAACTCCCACACCTGTCCCCCGTGGGGGCGTGAGAAGGGGTCAAACGTTCCCCCCAGGGGCTCCTTGCGTGTCGCTCCTTATATGTATACTGCGACAAGTAGACCAGGGCGGACACGGTCCCTCGACCCCCTTCCCCCAGTCGATTCGAGTCAACCCCGCCCAAATACCCCTTCTCAACCCCCAAAACACACCTTACCCCTTCCCTTCGGTTTCCTCAACCTCCTCCCCCGCAGTCCTACTCGTCCTACCCCTCTCCCTCCTCCTCCGGCCACTCCCACGCGGCTCAACGGACACCGTTATATCACCGTCACATCACGCTCTTCTGGAGTTTCCAACAATAGGCGTGGTCCCCTCCGTATCGCCATCCGCGAGTCACCGGGCCCAAATATTATATACCTACCATAAGACTCCATCGTCCTCATTGACTGTTTTCGTTCTACAATGGAACATCGCAGACCACTATGGTAAACGTTATATGTGTAGAAAAAAATGAAGCTTAATTTCTAGGGTTAGCCACCGGACATTGTGGCACAATCTCTTGTTTTCTCTGTCGCACTAGCTGTTGATAACGCACCCATCCGCGGTAGCCCTAATGAGCTTCTCAACTCAAATTTATGTAAGATAAATTAGGTGAAATGAGCAAAAATTAACGGACATTTTATACATTTTTTCATACCTTAACGTCGGCATATCGTTTTATAATAATATTTCCTGATGAAATATCTAATGATAACTATTAGAACTAAGATAGATGTAAAAGAAACAACTTCTTTGATTTCCAGATTTTGATTAGGCATCATTTTTGTTCTAAATAATGGCTTTATGCAGTATTGCTGACAAAATCCTATCGTACGCTGATGATGGGGAATGTGAGTTGACGCACATGGCATTTGGATCCCTGTCCATAATTTATTAATAAATCTACGCATTTTACTGAGGCACCGCATAAATTGTGGCAGCAAATTATTACGGATTGCAGGGATATACCTTATTAAAAAAGTGCTATTTTATTTTCTGGAAATTAGTAATATTGTCATGTATTCCATAAAAGAATGCGTTGAACACATGAAACCATATGATTAAGGAATGTGCTTTTATTATTTGCTTAACTAAAAAGTTTTATTCGTGATGTTATTTATGTATATGCTTTGGTAGTTGAATTTTTGAGCTATGAATAGACTTTATTACTAAAAACGATTTAAAATATCTTCTCATATGTGTAGCCGTGTTTTCAAACACGCCTTGAAATTAATTCATTAAGTGATAGCTATATTTAGTTTTTATACTTAATACTTTAATAGCTGTTAATAAACAAAAACAAAACGTATTACCTTCAAGCATACTCTCGATTAACATAGGTACGATGTTTATAAAATAATGGCAATTGGGATTCATAGTGAACTTATTAAATTTTAAAATGATTGATTAAAATCATCCCGAATTTTCAATTTCAAAACTATTGTATTATATCGAGAAGTGGTAAGAATAAATTGAACTGTGGAACTGTTGATAGTTTTTACGCTGCTCTTCTCTTGGATGAATAGTCACCGTTGCACGAATTCCCCATTATTATTTCATTTAGCTTTTTATGGAACCGCAAAGAACCGATGCAGAGGTTATGGCTCGCAGACCTCCTTTAATTCGTCGTTTATTATAGCACCATATACGGCGGGGCCATTATTCTAGGACAGGAATTCACGGGTAGGGACGGAAGGAGGTTAATGTTGCGTAAGTGTTCAGAAAAAAAAGATTAATGGCCGAAGCAGCTGTTGTCGCAAATTTTATTATTTCATGGCAGGCTAAATACTTGGATCTTTAAGATTTACAACGCCCAGTACGTGGCTTTCTCTCTCTACTAGCACACTTCCTCTTCTCACTTACATTTTGTCATGCAATGAAGCAAGCAATTCAACCTATGACCCCTTATCGGCGAACGCTGCCGCTAACGGCCCTCATTTACGTAAGGTTCGAGCGTCGTTTGACAGACGGTTTTATATAGACGCTGAAATTCATTCCCATCAATGAAAGCATTGACGTTGATTGCATCGCAAGAAGTGTGATGTTAAATTCCTCCGCTTATCTCGAGTGCAATTGTAAAAGTCGTTAATTCCCAAAATTGTCTCGACTTGCTAGTGGTGCATCGCCCCGCTTCATGTTTGTGTCAGGTGCCCTTAAGTGTGTTTTTGTCTATTCTGTGAGAGTCAACGGCTTCTACTTCGTAGATGGATACCTAAATTTTCTACATTGGCGAGCATAATTATACTACTTAGGAATATGAAAATGTTAAGATGTGTCATTCCAAATTGACAGAAAAAATTATTGGACCGTACATAACCCAATGGGTGCTAAAAATAATGAATTTTACTGAAGGATTTCCTCGTTTGATTGCCTTTAATGCGATGCAACCTAGCAGTAGGATAGCCTTCTCCTACTAGTACTCATTAGCTATTCATCCTTAATTACAAGCCTTGGAGAAACACAATTTCAAAATCTGTTATGCTGAAGCACACTTGAATATAATCTGTTCACGCCTGTTAGTGGTGACGCATTTAATGACTCCTGGCACTTATCTCTTTTTTTTTTGCTTCGTAGCGGCTATATAGCATTAAGGCCTTATTATAGAGTAGTAATACGAACTTGCCTTTTTTCTTTGGCTCTGTTAGCAGGGCCTACCTCGCTTATGTGTATGGAGCTTTAAGACGGGAAATATGTTGAATGACAAGCTGCCGGAAGTGAGAAAATCGAATGAGAGGGCATCGAGGAAACGTGCCGAGGACGGTCGTCCCTCATTTTCAGTGCCCTACGCGTGAGACGGTGTGTTTGCTCAAACCAATCATAAATTTGCTCGGCTAATTCCGTCCCTCGGCCACTGATCTGCCGACTCCTCTACCCCAATCGACCCCCACCTTCTCTTTCTCTCTCTCTCTCTCGGGATGGCGGCTTTTAAAACGCAAAGCGCAGTAGACTTTACAAGACCAATGGTCAGAGGCGGACAACCATCGGGGTAGAACGGGTGGCTCTGACTGCATCCACTCCTCCTCCTCCTCGCGTTGCCCTCCGTCTCATGCATAATGCATTCGGCTCTCCGTCACGTGAATACGTAGGTACGTACGTACGGAGAGCCTCAGTAAAAAAAAAGAAACGAGCTGGATGAAGAGTGCAAGTGATGGAAGGAGGGAGGTGGGGATGAATGTGGAGTAAAAGAGAGGGAATAGGAGGGAGGGTCAGAGAGATGTGGAATCACGCTAGTGCACAAGGGTGGATGAGGAGACAAAATGTGCCACGGAGGTGCTACCACCTACTGACTGGGACAATTATTGCGTGGAGGATATCATTCTGTTTCCTTTCGCACGAATATGGTCGCGCGAGCCATCCGCATTCCCACGTTCCGAATGAGAGTCGAACTCGAACTTGCCACCACCATTTAGTCCATCATGATGTGTATCAAATCAGCAATGGCAAGTTAGTGGGTCCCATGTCCACGTTTCGAGTGTTCTCGTGCGCTGGTTATTTCCTGGCTAGTTCAAAACAGTGGTAACTTCTCATGGTGGGCAGCTGGCCTCAAAACGGCTCTCGTTTACATCTATATCTACATAATACCAAGCAAGCCTCCATAAAGGTGTGAGGCAGGGGGTGAATTCTTAACAAACATGCACTACACGTCATGCATAAAAAGGGATTAGTATTTATATACTGTTCTAAATTTCACTATTTAAAAAAAGATAAAAATAGCAAAGCAAACATGCAAAAACATGCTGTTAGTTGGGTTAGCTTCAAGTCCTTATACCAACATGCAGCTACCAATTTTATCCATTGCTACACTCGAATTGGATATATTTACTTGGATATATTTACTCGTATGATGAGAAACAGAGGTTATATTTTCCTGTTTATGGATTTCCATGCACATCCACCTAGCATCCTCCACTATGGAGGTGTTTAACTAGTGGTGAATCATCACCGAACACGCACTGAGTACAATCAATATTGCTTGCAGTACGCTTGAATTAGAAATTACTATTATTATCATGCGTGCCCATTGTGATTTTACTCGCAGCGCTTATTATTTCATTAAATGAGAAAGTCCAAAGACAGGAATATCCTAATGCCAATTAAATTAGGGAAATATAAGGAGATAATTAAATATAATAGGGAGATATAATTTCCCTTCTTAAATTGGCATTCGGATATTCCGGTCTTCGGACGTTTCGGTTTAAGCTAATTAGAAATTCACCCTATTTACCTTATTATTTCATTTTTTAACTGACAGTTATATCTAAATTAGCATTATTTGACACATTTAAGAATTGCGAACTAGTAGTGAAAGGGTTACCCTTTGATATGCACTACCTATATCAGAGTGGATCGTTTGTTCATTGTTGAAATATTCAATTTCTTGGCATAATCTTCGTTACACACTATCCTTCGTTGTCATGAAAGAATAATATGCACATAGTAAAGTTCAGTTTATCTGATTTAACTAGGCGGAAGTTGTCGATATTAATTTATCAAATAATAGACTTGATATTTTTTCCAGAAGTTTATTGGGCAGCACAACACGTTTTAACCCACTGTGGTCTAAATGTGCAAAGGGCATATTACCAGTCTAACACCAATAACTTGCACGTGGTTATGCCAGTGTGGTGAAACGTAGCATGCTCCCCAAAAAAAGTGTTGAAGATTACCACAGGTATGCTTAAGCACTGCGTGTCTTTTTCCTCAGAGTGGTAGCATTGTGACTCTTGGTTGATATGAGTAGTTCATAAACAGGGTGGCATTTTTTAATACCTGCGTCGCGGTTAGTGCTATCTCTAAACGATAATGCTTGCCTGGCGATGGCTCACCCCTTGCCACGCACCCTTGTGGTGTCTTAGAGGTTTTTGTTTAGATGTATTTTATATTAGAACTTCTAGTCACCAAAATATCATTTGTTATGCGCGTCCGACCCGCACCCGAGCGGTCCTCCTTCGAGGTTGCTTGGAACGGCGACACACCAACAAAATAGGGTTCTTGTCATTAGCGTCGGAATAGTCAGAATAAGTACACCGTACTGAGTTTCTAAAATTTTTATGTTATGGCCATATAATACAAAGCTGTGGGGGAATGTGTAATGAAACTTGCACGCGGACAGCCGAGGGAGAGGGAATTGTGGAAGCAGAGCTTGGAAGCAAGAGCGGCTTCCGATGATGGATTCCTGTCGACCGACCCGACATTCGGGAATCAACTCCCGAAATGATCTCCTGCACTGCACTCTCGACTGCTGGCAGCATTTCAGTATAAGTAGGGCCGAACGAAAGTGAAATTTTCCGTCTCTTAGGAAGCAAATAGGTACCTACATGTCTCCGTACTTCAAGCACCGAAGAAGGTGGAAAATCCCAATGAGGGCAGGAGTAGGGGAAAGGAAAAAACTTTTTTCCTTATTTTCATCTCTCTCTATCTCCAAATTCCGGCGCACAACACATTTGCTTGCAGTTACATTCCCGAAATAGTAGACATGCTACATGTTATTTTTCATGGTTCCGATATCTCACGGTTACTAATAGCCCGTCTATGAAAAGTCAGATAGAAGATGTCGTTTATGAATTAGCTGGTGATAAACAGGCGTGATACGTTTGTTGCTAGCCCCGTAACCGCACTTTAATTTGTAACCAATCCTCGACCATTGTAAGCACCTTTGAATGTTCTAATACGATGCCTCTCTCAAGGCCGTTGTACACGGAACAATTTCTTGTACAAGATCTTGTACCATAAATTGAATGGCGAGATTTGACCAAGATATTGTACAAGACGTTGGTTCACGGTCGTACACGATCAAAGATTTTCATGCAATTTGTGCGCCAATAACATGCGCAGGTATCGTTTTCTGTCGAACAGCCGAATCGCGATATCCGATGACGATGGTATTTTCAAAATACTGCCATAGTTACTGGGTTACAATGATTTGCTACCATTAATCTTAGCATTAATAAAATGAAATTATACGATTGGTTACTTGCACTCTTTCATCGGCTCATGAAACCCGGATCAGTTATCCTCCGAACATCATGTTTTTACTTGTTGCTTTTATTTATTTTCGATTCAATAACGTCATCTTATTTTAATTGAGGTTTAATGTTTTCCAGTGTGTCCAACTCATCTTTTGAGAAATAGAACACTTCCGACGCGACCGACGAATGTCACAATATGGGAGCAACAAAGAATATCATAATATGGCAGCAACAAAGAGTATCACATGTACAACAAAAATAGATGTTTTACTAAGCTTATAGGAGTAAACGTGATCGAAAACAGAACACCAACCTTACGAATACTAAACGAACGCATCACTACCGTCACATGTCATGCACAGAAGCTACGGAGTGGATCTTGGACGGTTTCATCCAATAATATAAAGCATGATCTAATTTCTTATACAAGAAATTGCACGAACACCTAGTACAGGATTCATTTTGCGCATCGTACAAGTTCTTGTACAAGAAATTGTACCGTGTACAACGACCTTTAAAGCCATGCAGAACATTCATTCTTCTCCTGCCTCTTACACCCCTGCCCAGCACATTTTATGGTGCCCACTTCAGTATTCGATTTGCTGTATGAAATTAGAAAACGGTAATTTTCCTCTCAAGACCTCACTGGTATTTTGGTTCCAAAAAGTAAAATACCAATAAAGAATCGAGTGGAAAATTATCTGGTGTTTCCTTATTTATTCCAGGTAATGTCACTCTGGGACCATCGAGTTTATTCAATTACCTCTAAAAACATCCTCAAATCACAGTTTTATGACTTTCTTCCCCCAAAAATGTCTACATTGAAATTAGGAATGAGATAAATGTATTGGGATGTTTTATACACAGGAGGAATTAAAAAAAAGTTGCTTACTGTTATTTTCTCCAATGGCGGATCAAAATATATATTCACTATTTATTTTACAGAATTTCTTTTTTCAGAGGAGCCCTGCTTGGTATGATTAGATAAGTTTGTTACTGAAATCCGTGCTTTTCACCATAACCTGATAAACAAAGTTTTATATGGAATATTATCATCATCATGATCATTTTCAAAGACTACTTTTCGCAGCCTCATGCCGTACACCCATTTGGTGATTCGCATGGCATACTGCAGACATAAATTACTTTTAACCACTCTATTTGAGGACAGAATAAGCCCACTTTTAAGAGACCTTCTGTTTAATAGCCGTTTGAGAAGATGATTTACTGTATGAAGTAGCTCCTTTTTTAACATGTGAGTAATTACGTTTCGCAGAACTTGAAGGTTAAAAAAAATAAAAATAATACACGGAAAATACTCTCAGATTAGCGTAAGCTTTTGCCTACGTCATGACAGCAGCGAACTGGTCAGTCCAGATGGGGTGTATATTACCGTCTGTGCCATTATTGAGAGCAGTGCTTTTGGAACCGGATTAACCCTCTAACAACATCGGCAAAAGGTGCGGGTCAGCCACTAATCAAGTCTATAAATACCCCCACGGTGCATGCACAGCTGAGGGATAGGATCAATGTTTTCCTCGTTGGATCTGCTTCCACAAAGCATTCGCTCTCCGATGGAGATGTTGGCAGTGAACCTCGTGAATTCAAGCCTTAAAGAACTGTTGCGTGCAGATGGAACCCCAAAAATACCACTAGGGTCGGAATTACAAATCCTTTTATCAGCCTGTAACTATCAATATAAAAAAAAACAAACTACTTACTGATTATGGTAGGCGTTCTAATTTGAGTCGTTCTAACAATGGAGATTAGTGACTAGAAGCACAGTGCTAATGTAGAAGAATGGTGATTTCTTTTCGCCCTCCTATGCAAACTGAAAATTGACGATAATACGGGCGAGTTTAAATAAATGTTAATACTGGATGGAGAGGTAACAAAAAACTAGACAATTTTACTGGGCTTGGTGGGCAGTTGGGCAAAGGTGAGATTTTTATGGGAAAGAAAGGAAAGATGAAGAAAGAAATCTTAAATTCCCATGCGATGGACGGTGTGTTGAACTTAATGTGCATTCCATGCAGAACACAAGTAGTCACCGGGTTTGATATGAAGTGTATCTTTGATGCCTTGATTCGAGGAATGAAAACAAGTACTTTTGCCTCTAAATCAACTGAATCTCCTTGGATCTGTGTTCGAGCCTAGGTAGTCCCTAAGTTGGTGATTTATGTATGGTGACTATTTATTCATAGTTTTTCCTAGTCAGAGTTCTGCACAACTTCGAAGAAAATTTTCCGATATCCCTGCAGACATTAAGAGATTAAGTATGGGCTAGAGAAGTTGTTGAATGAAGCCAGGTCCCAAACCAACCCCTGCCCTTTATATTGGGAATTTGAGAGCTCTTTTTTTTAACTTTCCTTGTATTTGATTCGACGTTATCTGATATAGTACGTACCCGCTTTGATTGAAAACTTAAAAAGCTAGCAGAGACTGCGGCTCTGCATGCGATGAAGTAGTGAATATCGAGGCTTAATGGCCAAATAAGCAATTCAAGTGATTTAGAAAGATTAAAAAATTACTTTCTTCCCTTTTAATATGACTCATGAACCAGGATTCTGTGGCAACTAGAGAATCAACTTAGAAATATATCATGTCTAATGGCCCTGTAAGATAAAACAGCCATTTTCTTCCTTAATAGTGCATTATACTGCTACATTACTTTTTAAACGGAATATCTTTAGCCACGATAAATTAGATGACATTTAGAATTTCATCAACCATTTGTCAAAAAGGGTAACTTTCAGTCCAAAGTAAGTTTTCAGCATGTTATTGCCATTAATATAAATTAGTGATAAGACGTTTGCATACAGTTAAATTCATAATTAATTTCTTTGGGGCATAAATTAACAAATTCACGAAAATTTTAAAATAGAAATAAGGAGAACCACTCTCTTTTCTATCTCCAAATACTTTCTCAGTCGCCATTATCATCATTATAAGTCAACAATTCTAATATTGGTTTGACGCAACTCTCCATTGGATTCTCTTTTTGACTTGCGTATCAATAATCAAATAGATCTTCTCTTTTACTAGCTTCACTACTTACTCTGGTGTGAGTCCATCCATTGCCATTCTTCCCGTTCACTTGACCTCGCCTGTCTTCATAAGGCCACCAGCATGGCCTTCATAATACAAATAGGAAGCTGAGATTTTTCTGGTTAATTTACGAAAGCTCATTACCTTATATTCTTAATATCTGTAATTCTGTAAGGAATCCATAATTAACATGAGGAACTTGCAATTTCATGTGGAAAATCTGGAACTATTAAAATAAGCATTCTTTAATGTGCAGCCAGTGAATGAGATCCGAATGAATTAGATTTGATCAGAGAGCTAGACAGGGTGCAACGTATAGCAGCTATGTCTGTCAAAAGGTGTTACGATGGGTTTAATGATGTATTAATCATTGCACTGGAGTATCACCATTTCCTTTTTGACTGGTAATGAACAACGATTTAGGCTATTTTAAGCATAGGCTTTGTCTTGCTTATGCTAAGTTTTATTTTTTTGCCCGCTGATACTATAGTACCTTTATCTCAGCTATGATGCCAAAAATGCAGCGCTTTTTCTCATTCTCATGATGTTGCTAACATTAACGGAAGCAATGCTGGTTCTTTTCTGTAAAAGCCCAATCGAAAAAAATCCGTGGAGCTGTACAGAGTCATCAAATAATATTGTGCTAATTCCGAGAGTAACGGCCATCATCTCTATTAGTACAGAACTTAACTTCATGTAGAGGCTTGCATTTTCTTTTACTCATTTAACCGTTTACGGCTGTGTAGACAAGTGTGCTAATTCGAGCAATAGGCGTAATAGTAGCTATCACATTCTTCATTAACTTGATAAAGTGCAACCAACTAAGTTATTTATTCTGATGCATTGAATAACGCCAGATAATAATTCATGAAATATTAAAAATCAGAAATATGTTATTCTTGAAAATTTGCCTTAATGATTAATAAAAAAACAGGATATTGTCTAAAACTTGTGAAATTAATTATACCTAAATGAGTAGTACATCGAGAGTAAGTGAGCAAAATTTGAGGAGTTTGAACAGAGTGAAACTTATATAGGCTGGACGCACATGAAAAGAAAATTTAAGTGAAGTATAAGTGCAAAATTACGTGTTTTTACTCTTTTAATCTATTAGCCATCCCAGAGGGTGGTGAATTTTCTTTAGGAGTTGTGATTTATGGTGAGATACTTCTAAGTTAAATTTGGATTACTTTATCATCTTAGAGTTGCAAAATAAGGTAACTATTTACGTGTAGTAACTACTGTAAGATTTTTCTTCGTACTTTCAATGCATACCTCTTTATAGGTGAATGACCATGCAGAGATGAATATTTTCGAGGGAAAAATTCCATTCCTTCAAAATTCGGAATTTTGAATTAATTTTAAGGTACTATACTATTTTAATTCTTGTTTTTCCTTTTCTTTTCTGTGTGTAGATAGGAATTATGTTTCCTTGAATTATTGTACATAACTCAGTGCTTAGAGTATTTCAGAAGGAAATTCTTAAGTTTGCTGTTTTTTATAACTTCAACGCAATATTTCCTATTGTGCTAAAGGAAAATGGTAGCAGTTTGTCATCATTTTTGACAAGTTAAAAAAACATTCATTGGGCAGTATTTAGTAAAATCAAAGTTGTCCTTTGCTGGGAAATATTAAAAGGGAAAGGGATGCGCTTAGAAATTATGGTTTTCCGTTTATAACACACATAAGCAGACTATTTGAACTTTGAAGCGGGTATGGCAGAAGTTTCGAACTCCCCATCGTCAATTCGCCGTATTTTTACCGTAGCAAAGGCCTTCTAACCGACCCTCCCAAATATTGGCGTGAGAATCGTTCTACTAACTCTCAGACTTCCCACAATCTCCCTTTCCATCCGTTTGCCAGCCTTCGAATCCCTTCTCCTCTTAACCCTCAAGCCTTTAAGCAAGTTCCATTTCCCCGGAGCCCTTGGTCTCCCTTCGACTTCATGTCTCATTAGACCTCTGAGAGATTTGTTGATCTCTTCTCCAGGCTTTTCTCTCCCTTTCTACCCACTCTCCTTAAAGTTCTGCCTCTCTGCACCTCAATATCTTACCCTTTAACCTCTACTATTATCTTCCTTCAGTACTTTCTGTCTTTAAAGTTCTCTTACTTCCATAGTTATTTTATTTTTTCTCATGTTAATATAATCAATAAAAAGTGATACTTGATAATTAATGAGCGAAACACAATATCTATGGACTTTTAGTGAGGTTTAAAATATTATCTTCCGACCAAAGTTTTGTCATGAAAAAATTGTCATCTACCCAAACCACCTCGCATCGTCATTGCTACTGTAATTTAAAAAGGTTTACTTGTTTGTAAGGAAATGCTCAAAGTTAATAAAAATACGTTTAAATGAGTTTAATTAGTGATAAAAATTAACTTCATACAGTTGAAACATGATTTTAAAACGCCTTTAAAATAAATGTAAATATCGAGTCTTCTTTCAATAACAATGACTAAAATCAGATTAATCTTTAAGAAATATAACAGAAAATGAACCATCATTGCTTTTCAAAGTAATTTATTAGTTTTTCCAAAAATTATTTTTAACATTGAGAAAATGTATCAATTTGTCCCGGGATTAATACTTCTCTTTTCAATGTATGTAACTGGAGGATGGGCCTATGCCATACAGTAGACTATAAAGTCAGATAGACATTGGCTACCAGATGTAAAGTAAAATTCAAGTTTACCAATTTCTCTATATATTGATAATTAATTGGTATTACTTTTGTTAAAATCAATTGCACAATGTGAATATGCAATCCGAATAATCCATGGTTTAATGATAACATTCGAGGAAACAGTTACTAACTAAGAACTATAATGTATTGGTTTTTCTAATATGTAGGTATACAATTTTTAACTCACGCAGTGGTGTTGTATCAATTAGTGTCATGTAATTAATCCTATTTTACGTTTTTTCGTGGCTACATTAAATTGCACATCCTTGGTGCATGCACGACTAAAATATCTATCTTGTTTCTTTATTTATAATGGTACCTACACATACATGGTTCGTTGCTGGGGATTCCCCACCCTACAGGCTGGATTCTCAGTAATTGTGTAGGCTTGTCTGATACGTCAAATTGAGTAAATCCCCGGGTCGTAGTAAAGTTTATTACTTTTGTTTCTGTGTTATCATGTTTCGCTTCCACTCCATATGGCCTGAATATTTAGAAATAATTCTCCTTGTTTTCCCACAGGAAGAAAATGAAGGCTCATGCTCTATCATTATTCCGGGGGACCAGAGACCAAAACCGATTTGTTTCCGTTGGTGTCACTGATGCTGTTTGGTGAGTAAAATTTGCATGCAATATATATTTTGATTTTCTCGTTGATATTTAAGTGTCACGCATTTACTCGAGTTTAAGATTTTTTTTTGATATAACCCAAATATAATTCATTGAGTGGTGAAAGATAGCCACTTTCGAAATTTATTTGCCCCCTTGAAGGTTTTTAGAATCCTATGTGAGCTTTCCTGAGGTTTTAATATTCCTAGAAAAAAAAGTGTCCTTTTTGGAAATCCTGTAGTTAGACCAATTTTAAATTGGTACGCCAGTTTCTTGGTAGTGAGCGCCTACGTCCACTTCTGCATTTTATCTATACAACTACATAAAGAAGTATAATATCCAAAGAACTCTACAGTTAGAGGCCCTGTCAAATTAGCGGTGTTTAAACGCTTGGTGGAAGATACAATGAAGATTAAAATATTCCGCAGAAATAACCTCAAAAGCGTTGAGCTCCTTAAATAGAGCGCTCACCTCGGAGAGGATGAGACAGGTTCAAATGCGTGTGAGGTCTTTGGCTGATTTTATTTTAATCAAATGCAACTTTAAGGATAAAAGAATTTTGAAAACCATCATGGAAAGGTACCAGGAGGTTGAATAAATAATGAAATGCATTTTTATAATTCGTCAAATAAATCCTCGAACACGTTAATAAACGCCAAATATGTGGAATGATTGGGCTATATTTCAACCAATTTTAGCAGTAAAATACTCTCCCTTGGGAAAACATGCATTAAAACCTCCCTTTTATAGCTACAAAAAGATGTATTGACGCCATTGTTATGAAATTTCGAAGCGATTTCAATGTTATTTATGTGTTGATACACACCAAGTCTCCATAAAAGACTGCACAAAACGCAATGCTTTGGTCGAAGTAGGTAGGGCCTGAACGTTCCAATGCATTCCCATTTTGGCTTCATTGTCACCCATAGGATAGTATGGTGATGCCTACTCCATTATATTCTAAGCTTCTTGGAGCAATTAGTGAAGGATGTTAACGAAAATACTTACGCGGTGCTTCTCTCGAAACAACTAGTGGGTTGGTATATTTTCTATCTAGCTCACATCTTCTATGAAACCTATCAAACATTGAACCTTCGGTATTTACTACAATACATTTCCAAAATTTCTGCAATGAATGATTTTTGTTACGTTACAGCTGTCTGTGGGTGTGAAATTTACTATAGGTTCAGCTGATACATTTGGAACTTGGGTGTTCAAAGCTCTTTGTTTTCAAAACCTTAGATATAGGGTTCCCGGCGTGTATCTTATCATCTATTTCTCGCCGGGACCTTATTTTCCATATTCGAAGTGAAAATAGTGTGTTAGTAATAGCGTTGAGATTTCCTTTACTGTAGATGTCAATTCCTCTTTATATCCTCACATTTAAGAGGGCTTAATCAGTTTCAGATATGAAGAATTGCTTTCACAGTTCTCGCTCTCCTCTTCCGCTCCTAAATTATGCTTGATATCAATCTTTAAGAAATTATTTAACCAAAGAAAATTCCATTATTTCCACGCCCGACACCTTTGTAACACACTTCTTATGCTAGCTAGACATATTAATCATATATAAGTGAGCGTAGCTAATTTGGATGGAAATAAGAATTCTCACCGAAGGAAAAGAAAAGAAAAAGGATTTGCCGGGCGAAATTCAAGACACAGCAATGACAAATGAGCGCCCCTCTACGCTCAATTTTTTTTTCAAATAATATTCTGCTTGAGTAGTAGGTATCGTAGAGTCTACGGAAGTATATTTCGTTTTTATACAGAGGAGTGAAAAATTCATATCTTCACCAAACCTACTAATGATATTCAACAATTATTTCATTACATTGAAATTACAACCGAGAAAGGGACCGATAAATACTCTTCCATCGCACGAATGGTTGTTGCACGATGATATCATAAATGAGGTTTAATTGAGTTTTTTTTAATATTATTCTTTTAATTTTTTCAGAAGTTTAGATGGAACCAACAAAGGCTTAATAGGATCTGTGCATCAAACTTTTATTTCGATGAAAATATACATTTACCTAGATATAGAAAGGGGCTCAGATTACGAATCTGGTGTTTTTTTTAATTGAAAGAGATGTGCTAAATTATGTTTCTCACTTATAGAATGAACTGTCTGGCTTCCAGAAGTCGTGGAAAAACAATGTTTATCTATCGTTATCGTCTTATATTCCTTATTCGAAAACAGTGGTAAATTGAAATTTTTTTCTAAATCTCTGTTCTAAATTGAGTAATAGCACGTCTTGGCACGAAGGAAACTCCCTTTCATATTCCCTTTCCTAATTTATTTCCTTCAATATTCAATGGAAATATACCAGCACACTGACAAAAATACTATTGTACTGTCGATATGGTGGAATATGTTAAGAATTTAAAACGCAATATTTTTTGGTTGGAAATTTTTCGGCCTTAATGGTCTTAGAAAACTTTTGTGCTTATTTTTTATAAATATTTTTAAGCATGTTTCCAGATAAAATAACTCGTGTACGGACTCAATTTCATGCTGTATGGTATGAACAATTTCATGGCTGTGCGAAAAAAAGACAAACAACTGGAAATGCACCGTTCAAAGCCGCCGGAATACCAACGGAAGGAAGGATCCGTCCCATTTGAACGTCCAAATAGAACAATCGTTCCTCGGTGCTAGATATATAGCCCGCCCGGGCGACTGCCACTTGTTTTATCGACACACTTTCAGCCGCTACGTGCACTGCGGAGGTCTTGGCAATACAGTTCTCCTCGCAGCAGTCAACTTTACAATGTACCGCCTCCCCATAGCCTTGTCTCCTCCGCCCCCTTCAGTCGTTAACCTCTTCAGTGTCCGACTGAGGCGAACGGACGTGGAAGGGAATGCC
This sequence comes from Platycnemis pennipes, assembly GCA_933228895.1. Classification (NCBI taxonomy): domain Eukaryota; kingdom Metazoa; phylum Arthropoda; class Insecta; order Odonata; family Platycnemididae; genus Platycnemis; species Platycnemis pennipes. The sequence goes on from OW121851.1 coordinate 108,145,178, forward strand.
TTTGGACGTTCCCTTTCATACATTCCCTATTCCGCTTCTCCCACACTTGCTTACTTCCCCTCCATCCTTCCACATCTCTCTCTGAAATCCCCAGGAAACGAAGAAGGTAAAGGAGGGCGGATGGAATAAAACAGCAGAAACAAGAAGAAAGTGCGAGCGTCTCTTATTTTGGAAACGTTTGTTGTTTTTCTTTTGTCCTTTTCTGCAGAGTACCCATGCTTTCCCTTTGTGAGGGAGGTATTGTGAGAGAGAAAGAGGTGGGGGTGGAGTCGAAAGGGGTTGTGGGAAGGTTGTCTGGTGTGGAGGGGAAGGGGGTACAGAGGATTGATGCACCCGGCAACATTTGAGTGATTGACCGGTGGTAGAGCATGTAATGCGTTGGTTGGTTTTTGCAGTGTGCGCTTTGCTCTGACTGAGATGGTTCGTTCAAGGATGCTATGTGGGAAAAGCGGAAAAGGACGAGTAAGGGAGGGTGGAGAGAACGGTTTGGAAGTGATAGCGGAGAAGGTACGAGAGAGTCGGTGCGCAGATGGATTTCTTTTCCTCTCGCCAGCGAACCGAATACGTCCAGTTTGACTCGATCGCACGCTGCAACGGTAATGAGGGCGGTCTCTTTCCCTCTTTCTCTCCTATCGCTTTTTTTACTTCCCTATTTTCTTAACTTTTTTACGACTCGTTCCCTCTAGGGGTTACGTCACCAGGACTTGGCAAATTCCCACCCCCTTCGTGTACTTTCAACCCCTTAACCTCTCCCTCCCCCCTTCTCTTTTATCCCTTCCTCAGACCACCTTATGCATCCTTTTCCCAAAGCAATGCTCTCTGATCCCAAAGCGTTTTTCGTTCGTATTTTTTAATTCGAGGGAAAACAGGCGAGTTCGCTCGTTTGTTTTAGTCCTCCCACTCTCCGCCTTAACCGCATGAACTCCTTATGTGGGGTTGGTTTGTCCTCATCGTCTGCTCCTCAAGATCCTCCAGGGCTTTTGAATGGCCTCTTGCTCTTCCTTGTTTTCCCAATCTCTTCTTTCTCCCTCCTCCCCTCTCCCATCACGAGTGACGTGAGGTGGTTCGCCGATATTTTCGGGGCAACCTCGTGGAGTGTACGATCGAATTTTCATCGCTCGATTTTCGAAGTCAACACTGTTTTTTTTGCGAGAGCTGAATTGGTTTGGAATTCAACTTCAATAATTTAGGCCATAGTGAGTCACCTTAAATTAAAAGCAATTTTTGTATCGAAGCAGGGTATTGGAGCAAAGTGTTTAATGAATTACTGTAGACAAACGGTCTCGAGTATTGGAGAAGTTTCTGTGTTTAAGGATGTTAATATATGAAACAATGTGAAAGGTGTGGTGGATCAAAGGTTGGGGGGTATCCGAGTCTCTTTTATATACATTTCCATAGGTTTAAAGCAGCAGTATCCTTGAGACAAAGAGTCTGAAAATGAGTTACGTATTTTGGTTTGTTATCATTTATCATTATCAATTATGTATTTTAATTTTATAATGCTCTTTAGGTAAGATTATGTATATAATCCTCGAGCGTCTGTGTTGAGTAAATCTTCTAACCCAGAATTATATTAATTTATTGGCGGAAATTATTAAAGCTAGGTATTGAGTCCCTAGCTATCCAATTGTGGCACAGTTAATAAGAATATATTCTTTAGAGGAGCAAGGTTACTCCATAGTAACCTCTTAATCTATTAAGAATATTCTTCTGCTGTAGCAGCAGCGGTTTTATATTCGTAGCAACATTAATTAATTACTATTTATCGTCACAGATAAATGTAGACAATTATTCATTGCATTTTGCTACCGTAAACTAAGACATCGTTTACTCAAACTAAGTAAACATTTGACTTAAATGCATTTGTAATTAAATGTAGGATATTATACCATTATTTTTGACAGTTAATAATTGGGGAAATTTGCAAATAAATTCTTTCATAAAATATAGATTAAAGGTTATATGAAGCAATTTATATTTGCCTTGCCACGTAATCAGCCAGTCACTTCGCTTATATGTTTTAAAAACTTCAATGTCTAGTTATCAGCACTTTATTGCTATTCCAATTATCAGGACTTATTTTTTTCGATTCCCATAACAGTTTATTGTGCATTACCAATTTGCTTGACAGAAGAATTGGGTTAAATCTGCTTTGGAACTAGTAAAGTAGGTAACCTTAAGAAGTCCCAAGCATTTATTATCATTAGATTCATCAGTAGAAATGCGCATGCCTCGGGTATAAATTTCCAAGGAGTTTTGCCTCACTTTCAGACTTTTGTTTCCCAACATAAATAGGCTTGTGTATTCCATTTGGATATTTTTTATGGCTACTATTCTCTACATCACTTTCTACATTCTCTTCACCATCTACTATTTTCCTTCTTATTTTGTCCATCGCTATATATTCTGGTTGACAAATAATAATATCCTGAATCTTTAATTCATCGATCCCTATTATACTGAAAAAAAAATTCCATTTGGATATTTTTTATGGCTAATATTCTTTTATTACTACTCTTCTTACTTATTCATCAGGCACGCCTTTTCTTCAATCGTAAGATAAATTTGTATCAATCTGTGTAAACGAAGAAAGAAGAAAACTAGGAGGCCAGGTTCAGTTAAAATGCCTAGATATTTCCAGTCATACGTATCACAAATATGTATACCTTTATTAGGATTCCGAAAGCTAAATAAGAAAATAATCAGTTAATTCTCATTGATTTTTTTCAAATTTTTTTAAGTGAAGTATTAGGTACATTGATCGATCCAATACGCAGCTTGAATTTCTGCTTAAATAGTATAAGTATATGCGATAATTCATCAACTAAGAGAATTAATTGCCGAGTTTTGTTTTGCTAGTCAGCGATAAGAATCCGATAAGATTTTTTCTAAACGGAAACATCTCTCAGTAATACGACTATTGCAGTATTTACTCTCTTCCACTATACGAGTCTCTCTCTCAAAAGATGTCTCCAATTCTCTGACCTCTGGCCGGTAGTATCCTCTCCTTTATCTCTCTTCTTCTTCTTCGGTCTCCTCCACTTTGAGGTTCCGTCCGACACCAAAGTCTTCCGTCGTAACCCCTAGTATTGCCCTTCCCTCGCTCCCCCGAGCAAGAGAGCGCTCTCTTTTCGGTCGCCGCCGCTGCCGACATAGGAGGGGTGAGGGGTTGAGAGATAGAGAGAGAGAGAGAGAGAGAGAGAGGAAAGGGTTGGGAAAGAGGAAGAACGGAGGAGATCATCCATTGTTTGTCCTGCTGCCGTTCCCAAGCTTCTTCTGGCGAGTTGGACCACCTCGGGGGTTGGGGATAGAGGGCTGTGCCGGCGGAAGAGGCGACGATAGCGGCAAGAGGAGTATGAGGTCGGGTTGGACAGTGGCTCGTATCAGTCGGGAAAAGAGTAGTCTCGGGAGCAGTGAAGGGATGGACGGTAGGGGGCGAAGAGAGGGGAGGGGGAGAGTTTTAGGAAGTGGTGACCGTGGGATGGGAGAGTTTATTGGGGAGAGGGATGTGAAAGATAGAGAAAGAAAGAGAACTCCTTCAGCTGCCTCCTTGCTCCGGACTTATTCTTTCACTTCCTCCTTCCATCTCGCTCCACATCACGCTCATATTTCTGCCTTTCCCCCCACTTCCCGATACCTTTCCTCACTTTCCTTTTTTTAATCCCCTCCCCTCCCTGATCTCTCGAAACAGATAGGTAGTGTGAGAGTCTTGCGAAATTTCATCCTTACAGTTTACCAGTTTGTCAATACGCGGAACTTGTGAGGAGTGATCGGCGTGTGTGTGTGTGCGTAGGGGAGGGGTAGGAGGGGTTGAGGGGGGGGGGGGATGGGTATAAGTAGTAGAGGCGCCATTTCGGGATCAACGTTCTTCGTTGAAAGGAACTTATGCATTCGGAAACGATGAGGATCCCGCTACGTGGAGATGGTCACCAGTCTTTCTCTTTCTAAGTGAAGGGGGTGGAATGGCTGAATTTTCAGGGAATTCCTTGAATTCAATCGAATCACACCCTTTGATCTTTTACGCGTATACACAGGGGTTTTGGCCGTAACTCCTATACGATATATTGCCTTCGATGCGGCAACCATCCAATTGCGATGCACAAAAGCAAGGAAATTGAACAACAGGTATGGTCTGTTAGTTTTATAAAATTCTGTTGCTCTCTGAGTCATTAGGTTGGATTCGAAATTTTTCTTTCTCCTGCTATCTTTTTTCTGTGTAATGTATAATTTTTCACCTGGATTTCAATTCATTTAGCTGAATGGTTATTTGTATATGTTAACCTTGAGTTGCTGGTACTTGCTGTCCCAATTCAAGCTGTTTCACGGTATTTGGAATAGTACCTGTTGTCATAATGAAGACAGATAACTGCTCACAAAAGGATCGCGGAAGAAGATTGCAGTAACTAATTCGGTTCACCTACACACAAGCTGCGGAATTCTCGTTTAATTTAGAAAACATATTATTCATTCAGGAGTAATTGGCATTTGAAGGTTTATTGCTGTTGTTTGGAGAAGGTGATCGGCAACTGAAATCATACATATGTGCCTTTTAGGATAGGCCGGTAAATAGGTTGGGTAACAATATTCCAGGAGACGGAGGAGGGGTGGAGAGAAACCCAGTGACGGCATTGACCGGCCCTTAAAGCAAAACGCCAAGGATTTCTCGGTTTCACCTCGCATTTGAGGAATGGAGTACTGCTAAAAGTGCTCTCATCACAGGGCTTTCAAGTGGGGACCGGTATCTCTCTGTAAAATCTGGTACCTACTGCAGGGATGAAGGGTAGTTGATCATGGGAAAGATGCTGAAAAAAGAAAACCTGTACACTATCATTCACGCCGTATCGATACCCTCCGGTGACTTTACTACCATCTCACTGTTATGAGTAAGCCAGCTGGCTCAGGAAAAAAAACTCCCACATCAATGAGAACAGTGAATTTGAGAGAAGTGCAACGTCACGTTTTATTTTCAATCTCTGCCTCTGGCGCCGAATGACTGGAATAATTACTGGAATGATGGTATATGTTTTAATATCCACTGGGAGCTTGGAGAATTGATAGTGTGAATGTCTATTTCTGACAGAATATTATCTGTAATAGGTTCGCTTCTAACGTTGTCTTCATCATACACCATGCTTTTTATTTGATTTCTCCCAGTTATTTTCTGTAGTTCCCCATTCACTCGCCACTATGATACTGCGTGACGCGGGCAAATATTTTAATGGGGAAATTTAAGGAATATTGATTTTTAGCCTTCACATGATATCGCTCCAAAAACATAGAATGTTGAATAAACGTGGAAACGCGTAATTATTACGCTGATGTAAATTTCCGCTCGCACCAAGGTGTGATACTGATAGCTGCGATGCACGAAAGAAGACTTTCCAGTACTTTGTACCTTCGTTAAATCATTAAGTGTTTTACACATGTGCAACATTATTTATACGTGTCCTTGCATGTTGTGTAAGAAGTGTACTTGCAAGTATCTGACCCGCATGCTGTTCATTAGAACTACTGCAATAATAAGTAGTAGGTATCTTAGTAGTACACCAACGAAGAGCATGTTTGGTGGTTATACACTCACTGACAAGTAAAGTACATAGATTTTATTGATAAGTCAAAAAATCACCTTCGGGCCTCACTTTGAAATAAGTTTGAGCCAATTTTGATTTTCGATGAAATTAAAATACTTGAATACTTTTTCCCCATGCTGCGTTTCTTTCGGCTGGGAAGGAGTTTGGGACCAAAGAAGCAAAAATAAGAGATAGTGGGTGGACCGACTGAAAGAAGAGCACTGGATTTTTGGGGTTAAAACAGGCAGGTGAGGTTAATGGGTACGGTGGAAAGAAGGGGCGGGGAAGAGTCGGCTCGGAAGTGGGATAGGGGAAGCGGGAAGGGAATGGACGGTTAAGGGAAGAGGAGCGATTCAGGCGTGAGAGATTTATTGGGACGGGTGCGGGAACGGGGGATGGTGGGGCGGTAGGGGGATACTGAATGGTGAGACTGATAGGAAGAGAAATATCTGCGAGGTGAGGGTGTAACTAAGGGGAGAGAGAGGAATGGATAAGAAGGAGAAAAAGAGAGAAAAGACGAATGGTGGACCACGAGTGAGGAAGTTTAAGTGGAGCGAAGTGGTACGAGTCCACCAAGGTGGAAGAGGAGGGGACCTGCAGATGGATATGCGGCGGCCAGGGCTCACAGTTTAAAATACAACGAAAAATGTACACATCGAGGATTATAAATGGACCGGCTTCCAATAAGGAGTTCAGAAAATGTATCAATGTTACATTTGTGCGTCTCATGACAACCGTAACATCCAATATATGCGTGCATATATTAATGTACGGTTACCTGCCCATTGAATCTTGCGGAATTTCACTCACCCTCTTCTCGGTCGGGAAGAACGCAATTGTACATTACTCACCTAATTCCTTCTATAATTATGTCTGCGGACATTTTTTGTCGCTTCCATTATTTTTTAACTAAATAAAAATGCACGTTCTCAGAAGTCGCTGAAAGTACTTTAAAGTTCCGAAGCTGGAAAAATAATAGCCCTTCCTCTCTTGATTGAACGTTTAAGATATTTTCTCGGCACGAGAAATAATCTGGGATAACACTGAATAAAAGATAGCATCAATTTGTTAAAGTATCTGTTAGTTAGAAGGCCCATCATTTTTTTCCAGTGCCTTGCCTTAGGTAGATTTAATCAATTAAAAATAGATGCTATGAGATGGCAGATTTTGGGGTTGAATTAATATTAAATGATTGCATCGATTCTCTTGCTTAGAAAATCTTGGGACCTCTTTTGAGCACGAGAGACATTTTAGATAAAATGCATTTTCACTAGTTATCGACTCAAATTCTTCTCCATAAATTATAAATTTTACCCTGATTGTGGACTTTGATTGTTGTCCTCTGTCTGTACTTCTTGAAGTTGATTTCCTGCTTCCTCAAAAGAAAATATTTACTATTTATTAAGGGGCCAATATGCTTATTTGTCTTAAATCTTTCAAACAAACTTATGGGTCCAAGATAGCAAAGATTCCGGTCATTTGGAAAACATGTATTTTCACCTAAAATTCATTAGGCGAGTTTTACATTGCAGTGCAAAAAAGGCTACTTCGTTGGAACTTTGATCATTGTATTCGGGGAAGAGTCAAATCAGGTGATATTAATGTCAACTTCATCGGTTGCGAAACGTTCACAGGGCAAAAATAATTCAATTAACTATCCGTATAACTTTCCAATTTGCGATAAAATGAAGCAGTAAACTTTGAATATAGATTTTCTCCCTTTTTGTCGTATTTCATTTCAAAGAACGTCAAGATGGGGAAGAAACTTCAGGAATAGTAAGTTATGCCGCAGCTGGCGTCAGAAAGCGACGTCGTCAGGACGGGACAAGACAAGCTGTTATGGAGGGAGGGAAGGGCGTTTATAACACGGAGAAGCAGGGCAAAAAGGAGAGAAGGGAGACGAAGGAAGAAGAGGAAGGCTGGCTCTTCGGAGAGCGGCGTGAGCTGGAGTGTAAAGCCGGAGGTTACGTGGAAATGGCAGGGATTAAGATTGATTAGGCGGCGATTGCGGACGCAAAGTGGGTTTGATGGCAGCGGAAGCGATTAGGAACAGAAAGAGGAACGCATTTGTAAGAGTGGGTGGGTCAGAAAGGAGGGTGGAAGGAATGAGATGGGAATGTGTATGAGAGATTGTCTATGGCGATAGCAATGGATCTGAAGATCCGAAGGCAGAGGTGGATGTATAATGGAGTCTCAAAATTCCACGGTTGTTGAAGCAAGTACAGCTTGTCAGAACGGAATTTCCGATCAAATCCCTTGCTCCTGTTGACTCTCCTGTAATTCCAACCATGCATATTAACTGAAGTAAAACAGTCGGTGGATTATCTCTATAGCTCTATAACTTCTGCCTGATAATCAACTACCTACCATGAAAAAAGGGACGTTGAGAAATATGAATACTGTATTCTAGGCGTCAACTCTATTTAACCGACATTCCTCATCATAGGAAGCAAAACATAGGAAATTACATTTTGTGAAATTGGATATATCTCAACCTCAACGTTCACGATCTAAGTAAGCTGTCATATTTTGACATAATACATTGCACTATATATTATAGCAGCTTCTTCAAACGGAGAAATAAACCATTAAATCGTGAAGATTTATTCTTTGCAGTGATTGAATTCACTTACAACGTCCACTCTTATCCATCCGAATTTGAGAATCACTTTGAATGAGCGTTTTTCTAAGATAATACATATGATATTTATATATGCAATATCGCTTCCACCAAATCATTTATGCCCTGTTTTTCTTAACAAATTCAATATTCTTAACTAAGATTGCACTAGTATGTATTTCGATATTGGATTACGGAATTTAATAAATGCTTTCTTCATTTTGAGCATTCCGATGCAGTGATTACCTTTTGGATCCAACGTTCGTTTTCGAATTTCTCCGTTTGCGGCGTATTTTTTTTTTAAACTCATACTTTTCTTATCTATATCGTTCACCTTTAAACCCGGAGAAAAATGCGAACGAAGAGATTTTATCCTTTCATTTTTTTGTGTTGACCGTCCTTTTCAGTTTTATTTTCATCCCTTTTAGTTTTATTAAGACTAAGGTTCATTCCACCCTAAAACAGCGCTGAAGAAAAAAAATATTCAGCAAGAGGAGGAAATAAGCTTACGGACTGGAGGTAGAGCAATCATAGCTTTGTAAAAATAAAAAAAATAGTGCAAGATTCCGAGATAAGGATCGGTTGTCCTGGGGAGAGGAGTGTTTTGAGGCCGTGTCCGGCGAGAAGAGGGTCGAAGGGGGAACTCCACGGTCAATCGCCCCGAGTCGCGCGTCATCAATTAAAGTGGGCATATGTCATCATTCGACTCGCTCGGCTGGGCTCTCCTCGGAGACAGTGGGATGAGACCCAGGCCGTCTGCGGGAGGGAATGGGGGGATGGGGAGAAATGGGGAAGAGGGTGAGAGAGAGGTGAACGAAGGAGAAGAGAGGAGGAGAGAAGGAGAGCCACGATCCGAGCGGCTCAAGCGGTCAACCTCTTGAAAGAGGACGACGCCGAGGAAGGGTGCGAGGCTCGAGCGGAAAAGAAGCGTGGGGCGTGGGGAAGGTGAAATGACGGAGAAACGGGAGCGGGCGAAACGAATCAGTTGGATGGGGGAAAGAGGGCCGGGGAGAATCGACGCGGGCAGTGACGCACGGTCGTTCGCTCGCGTTTGGGATTTCTCGAACCTAGAAGCGATCCGGAAGGTGAAGGAGACCTCGATTATGCAATTATCCGCTACTCTCCCAACCCGAGGTGGGGGAGGGGGATTCTCCCCCGAAAATAAAGGTTTCCACGAATGGGCAAGAAGGTCCAAGCCGGCTTCGTTTAAAGATCGAACGAGATCACCCTAGGGTCGCTATCAATATGCTGAAAGGTTTGCTATTCCTTTCTAATTGGCCGAGCTATTAGAGGGAATCGCTCGCTTCCAGGAATGCATAATCGTTTATAAAACGATCTTTGGTAATTATAACCTTTTTTGATGGTTCGGTATTTTTCATTTACATCTCATCTACATCTACAACTATAATACAACCAACCGCCGGGGTTTGTGGCAGGGGGTGACTCAACTTCAGACACGAAACGTATTGCTTGAGCCTACCTTTCAGGAATATCACGACATAGCAAATTCAACGCTATCTCATCCTAGGTGACGCGCAACAGCTTCACCTGGAACCTTCTACCTAAACAAACATCATGCGAAACTGACCGATACTGCACAATTCATGTACAAATATTTTCTTGTGCATATCATAAATGGTGGGAAATGTCTAAAACATTCAACTCATAATTTTTACATTAGGAATTCACGCAGGCGTTCAAAGCATGCCTTATATCCTATGTACTTATTCACTACACACCACAGTAGCTTCAACTTGGTCTATTATTGTCCTTTATTACAATCGAAAACGGCGGCACCTACCTATCTATTTCTTGCTACCTATCCATGAGACATATCTTTATTCCATAGTCTACCATATTATGATGTATTTTTAATATTTACTTCCTATATTTAGGAAAAAGTATATTTTTAGTCTCAAATACATGCCGTAAATTTAGGTTATGCTTCAATTAAATATTATATGCTCAAGAACATTATTTTTTCGGTGCTTTATATACTTATATCCGCATTTCGCTCATTGTGTAACAGGCCAAAGAACAATATCTTTGAAGCCGCGGTTAATATTTGATTTTTACAAACATTTTCCTCGATAAATTTGGCTACCCTCGGGGAAATAATATTTTGCCTTAGCAGATACCTATATATTTTCTATTTATTACGCAATAATTAAGAATTGTAGTCACTGGTATACACTAAAAATCCAGAGTGTTATATTTGGCTGAAGAAATCCAGTGTGGTAATTAATCGCAAGAATTAAAATTATGAGAGTATCGAAGAAAATGAAGCTGTATCTCTTAATAGTAGAATATTAGAGCACCGGCTAGTACAATATCAACAATTTTGTTATTTGAATATCGTATTTTGCGCATGTGAAAGTAGCCGATGGTAATAATGCTAGGAGAAGAATTTCTTTGCCTAAATAGGTAAGTGGACGTCTACCAGCGAAGGAGAGCATATGACGAGAACCTTGTGTGAAATGTAAGGAGAATATCAGTGAAGATCCAAATATAGAGAGTGCGAAGAAGCATTAGAAATGTGGGTAAGTAGGATAACGAAAAGGAATTACGGAAAAGAGAACAATTAAGAAGTTTTTAGTGTGGTTTGGGAGGAACGATGACGAAGTGAAAATTTTAGGAGAAGATAGAGTAGATAAAACTTATACATACTGACGAATAATGGAATGATGAAGGTTGAACACTGAGTAAGCGATGAAGATGAAGAAAAAGGAAAGACATTACGTGATAGCATGTATAAGGGAAAAACATACACATATTTGAGAACAGAAACAATGTATGGATCAAGAAAATGGATGAATCAAATCCAATGTAGAGTAGGTATACTCCGAGAAAACCTAAATCGAAACCTAACCTATAGAAAACTACAATTCAATCACACAGGAGTTTTTGCTATTTATTCATTTGAGTCTGGAAGAAAACCCCCTTGGCCTTTTAACTTCGAAACTACAGCATTATAAATTAGGACCAATGCGACCATCTTTGCCCCATATTGTGAAAAAAAAACAATCATGAGGAGTGCGAATCTACGAGCTCAGGTTTGGCGTGAGATGGCTTCACTCCGTTGCATCCTAAACCGACAATGTAGCGTAATATAGGCAAAAATAAACACATATAGGCTCAACCTAAATAGATAGTGCTAAAGAGTGAACGAGATGGGTAACCACATGTTCTCTCAACTTTTCCTCCACCCCCGGTAAACCCTAAACCTACTGTCGTAAACGCAAAAGTGGTACATATAGTGTATGATCTGTTATTGCTGATTATTAACCCCCTATTATTAACATCGTTGAGGCAGCTTGAAGGGCACTTTTTTGGTGTAGATGAAAGAAAACCATGGTAATTGGTAGCCCCCCCTGGTCATAACAACATCGGGTTTTAGTGAATCATCAAAGATGAAGGTAATTTTAAATTAGGTTACATGTTAACGATGCCAAAAATGGTGGGTCGAGAAGGAATACCGCATTTGAAGAGATTCAATTTAACAGAGCAGAAAAGAAGTGGACAGCGACTTAAGCTGTGCAATTGGGAAAGAGACACAATTACTGATGGCCAGTGTCGCGAAGAACGCGCAGGCTCGTGGTCAAAGTTTCGCTCTCCTCTGACCAATATGAATATATTTATAGCATTAATACTTATGCAATGAAATTCCCCTGCGCTAAGACATTTTCCTCGCGATAAATTTGTGGATAATAGTTCAAGGTGTTAGACCTAGTAAAGTTGTTTTGGGCCGAATAAATTAAGACAATAACCAAACAAATGAAACATTATTTCCTTCGGTAGCATTCAAAGTCGTGGCGAGTGGTTTCCAGAAATTCAATTGATTAACAATTGTCCTAAGGCGACCCATAGTTGAAAGTCATTAATTAGCTAGAACCCTGAAAAAGAAACCAAAAGATTCGGCCCAATACGTCGAGTTGTTTCGCTATTCTTACTGTTGAAAAAGCATTGGTTTTAATGCATGTATTTTAAATTTCTTTCAGGGTCAATTAATGTTTCGATTTTGAAAGACTGCGTACATGTTGAAATATCAAAAGTATCCATTTTTTGCGAGTGAAATACTTTGCAAAATGATGTGTTCAAATAGGAGAACTATACTAAGTTAGATAGCATGCATTTTTCAAAATTTCAGTGCAACAAGTAATTCCTATTCTTCCGTTGGATGAATTTGGAAAGGCTGTGCAGTCACATAAATATCTCCTCACTTGATATTTACTCATATGATACCCTACGTCACTGATGTAAATGACAATGCCTAATCATTTGTTATTGAGTAGCCGTTAGATCCTTCACAAAATTAGTGTGGATGAAAATTCGTCTCACACATTCGCTCATGTATATGGACCGTACATAACATGTAGTGTAATAAATAACATAAAAAAATAAAATCCTCATTGAATTTCCATTCATTCAATGTATTTAACACACGCCCACGTAACGAAAGGTGTACATTTAAACTGGAACAAGCAACAGCTGGCACTTGGTAAAAATGAATTAAACACCGACTGGTGTCACACCTGCTCTAAATAGTAGAAAGTGATAAATGATGACTTATTCCACGAGAGACTCGTGAAGGGCCCTGTATCTAGCAGTATTTTCTTTTCTTCTGGCTTTTAATATTTACTTGTGACATGTTTTGCCATCCGAGGTGTTTCAAAATAGGTTGTTGATACGATTATTGATGATAGATTTGTTGGATCTATTTCATAATTTATTGAGGAAAACGGAAGGTCTTTTTTCACGTGGGCTAAGAAAATTTTAAATATTGCCAAGATACGGGGGAATAACTAGATAAATAACAAAAGAAAACATTGGGCCGTTGTTGTTTTTATACTGCGTTGGTAAAATATCTGTAGACGTCATTTAAGTCTGTTATCGAACATTGCAATCCTGTAAATTAGGAATTGGCTCTTGCGTTACAGATTCTATTGAGCAGTTGTAAGTGAACTATGGATAGTTTACGGAATTATTACACAGAATAGTAGGAAAGATATTTTTTGAGCTCTTATCAAATAAATAGATTCTGTACTTTCCTGAAATCCTTAAAATAAATTGATGTTTTGATAACTGCGTCTGTGTACATACAATATACAATGAAAATTGATGAATAAACGTCAAAAAAATAAGGAAAAATATTTTAATGCATATTCTCAATGAAATTGGTAAATATTTACTACATAATGGACTAGTAAGCACAGTTTTGGGGTGCAAAAGAAGTAGCAACATGTATGTACCTACTAGAGGAATCAGAAAACATATCCGTGATCTTGTAAGTAATTTAATCCATATCTTTTTGACGAGAGTGTGATATTTTTTGGAAAACATTCGAAGTTTTAAAAATTGTGGAAAATTAGTGGGACTCTCACATAACTACGTGAGTGTCCCCCATTTATGTTTAGTATTCAAACTTTTATTTTTTTTGTGAATTTATGTGTGTGAAAACTAAAAAAAATCAAATATTTATGGAGCAAGATCGTGAATGAGTGCATAGTTTTATTTTTATCTAGCCCCATCAAATCCGCCTATGTGTTTCAAATCTAGCCATGCAGGGAAAATATTTTTTTTTATACGATCGACTGTCAAAAATTGACTGAATTTTTTTCATTTAATTGGGGGGAAAATGATTTTGGAATCTCAAGATATAGTGGAACATAACAAGGTTTTAAAGAAAATGAAGCTAGATGAAAGACGGATGGATTGTATAATGACCGCCAACTAATAAGGGAGCATATAGGCGAGAAGGCTGACCGGGAAGGCAGATGCGCTGCTGGAGGAGGGAGAGGAAAAGGAAAGATATAAGGAGACAGGCAGCGGCGCGGGCGGCAGAGAGAGAGAGTTGAAGATCTGTATCTCAAGGAAGGGGTTCGGGCCCAGAGGAAGTCAATTAAGCATTGAAAGATGCGTGTTTATTGGGGAGACCTTAAAGGTGTAGCGAGTCAGCTGGAGCTGGTTTGGGAGGCAGCAAGGGTTTCAGCTTGCAGTCGAGCGATGGTACAAGAGAGTTGCTAGAGCTAAAACGTCTTTCGGAATTAGAGCATCGGTGCGACCACATTCGGTTTTAACATTTCAAACGAACGATGCTGAAGATATGAATGACGGGGTATCATTTCATTACTTGATCATTTTTAAGTATCAATGAAAGCTAAATTATCTGCGTAAAGCGTGATAGAAAGCTGGGAATTGTATATTTCCCTATTTTCCTATATTCCTACCAATTTTTTAAGTACTAGGCATCATGTTGGAGTATATCCTGAGGAAATTTCATGCCCTCTACACTTATGAACGAAAACAACATCATCACTTCTTGGCAACATTTCAAATACGAAAGACTTGTAACGTTTAAAGCTCTTAATATTTGAAAAGGGAACATAAATTGTTCGATCAAAATAATTAAATTAGCTACAGTAACTACTATGTACACGCAAATTCTCAATATTGTAAAAAATATACGTCGTTTTGCCCAATTTATCTGTTCTGATTACTTTTGGGAACTTAGCAGTTTTTTCATCAGTCCTTATATTTTTTTCTTTTTTCATAAATTTAGTTTTTACAATTTGAGCTCAGCTTATTTGCGGAATTACCTATGTCGGATGCTTGGTAATTTTGTCTCTATCAATAGGTTGTCCCATCAGGTCAGCTCTATGAAATCACAGAAAGAGGTCATTTCGTATTAAAACATTCCAAACCTCGTTCGTACCACATATTTTATAAATAGTGTGAAATTACGAGTTTCGTGATCATGCCAGAAAAATAACATCCCTGAAATATTCGGGTCAGGTTTAAAGTTGCATGCTATATTAAATAAGCAGCAGCGAGTTTAGCTTCATAGTAAAAATATTTTTAAGGATTATGTTATTTAAAACAAACCTATTCCAAGGAATTATTTCAAGGAATTAACAAGTAACTTTATGCCAATTAGTGCTCAATTGTAACATATTTTTTAATTCATTTCCTATGGCATATTAGCGAGAGATTATGAATACTAATGTAGATATAAAGAGATGTACTATTAGATGTACAGTATAAGAGATAAACAAGTGGAAATGACAACCGTAATTTTTAGTCTTCTCTGGTTCTGACAAGAAGGCAGGGAAATTCTCCCGATGGATAAAAATATTGTGATGCTTTTAAACATTTACATAGAATAGGTATATTTCGTCAATATGTTTACTCCGCACTTGTGTGTTTGATGAATAGTTCGATTTAATTTATCCCTCGAATTCTTTTTCCTTTGGGTTGAGAAGGATTTTATATTTAAATGAATTAAATTTTTGCGTAGCAGACATTCGAGCTGAAAATTACTTGCCTCAGGAATAACTGCACGAAATTAGGTATAATTATTCATTAATGCCGGCGAGTTTCTCTTTCGCTTTTTTCCTCGGTTTCTTCCTAAACCAAAACCACCGTTCAATCTACCCCAGACTAATTTTATTCAAAATATTATTTGCCACCAACGGTGTTGGAAAGGAACCGCCGCCTTCCCCCTTTCCGGTTGGGAATGAGTGATCGGAGGTCGCCGATTATGTTCCGGCGAAACAATCTTTCCCGACCCGAATATCGACGAGGAAATATCGCCCGTGAATTACAAAAAAAAACAAAATAACAACTAGCCGCCGCAAGAGCAATCATTCAATTCCCCCTTCTGAAGTGTAGCGCCCTCTCCCACCCTCAAAAGAGGACCCACTTCTCTTCCCCGTGTATTTTTTTTCTTCGCGCATACACGCTTTGTGCCCGGCTGCTGGAATCTCTTCGACCTTCCGTCTCCTGGGCTGCACACAACGGAAAAAAATGCGTAACGGAATTCTATAAGGCCATATGTGCCGAAAAGGAGCGATTATCGGACGAAATATCAGGCTCCGCCGGTGGTTATCCGGAGCATCCGTATCACGCACTTGTTAAAATGTTGGTGGCGCAACAGAATCTGAGTGGCGCTGGTAGTTCCCGGGCGACAAGGGAAATGACAAATTGACTGGTCCCACCGACGCTCGCCGTCTTTTTCTCACTCTCCCCGTAAATCTCCCCCCTCTCCCTGACACCAACTCCACGCACACAACGCTCCGTCGTAAATATTCGCCCTGTCCGCGTCCCAAATATTTTCGGTATATTACCGCCTTCGATTCACTCGGATCGAGTGGCAATTTTTCAACTCTCCCATTGTCGGTCTGGTTGGCCACCCTGTCGGCCCAGCTAGGTTTATTTCGCAACGTACTCCACCGCTCCGAAAATGTGTCACCTTTAACCCTGAGGGGCATTTTGGTATTAGCGAGACTCACTATACGTGTCTGTGGCTGGTTTTAAGTTTCTCACCCCTTCAACCTCAATAAGCGTCATGAATTCCAAATTTTCGGCTAATCTCTTATCCAAAAATAAAAAGTATCTACTAGAAAGAAAACAAATGAGAAATGGTCCTCTCTGACCTGAAAATCTCTTTAAGCTATATCCCGCTTCTTTTGGGATTTTGGGATGATTAATATCTGAGCGTACTCAAAAAATTTAAACTGTAAGATGCATAACTTACAATCGGAAAAAATGTTTAGGCTAAAGTGCCCCTTATTAGCCGTAGGGGACTAGAGTTCATTGGATATGGATGATCTAGATGTATAAAATATTCTAGCAACATTTCCTAGCAATCAATGTTGCTCAAAAACTTGAATTATATCGCCTGTTTACTTTTTCGGACATATTTCTGAGTCACTCTTCGGCTGCGATGATCAACTTGTGCAAAAACTTTTCAAATTATAAAAGGAACGGTTTTTTAAAACATTCACTAATGGTATTACATTCGTTAGTATAAAACCTAAAGCCTCTAACTTAATAGTCGCTAGTAGGTTATTAGATTTTGTATAAATATGGTGAGACGCAGCATAGCGTTAGTTTTGTAGCATATTCTATTAACCAGATTACTCTGGTATGGTGAAGAAACTAACGTGAAATATATGCCAGGGTACTTACAAACAATACACGCATCACTTTTCATGCTATTTTGAAACTTTTGGGCTGCAATAAATATTTAAATCACCAAAAGGTAATTTGTTATTTTTGAAGAATAGAAACAAATTGATTTAAAAAATGATCAGAACGCTCTTCCTACTATTTAGGTGGGAAAATAATTGCCAATAGGAAGTGAAAAGGAAGGAATTGGCGCTCAATTATGAGATGAGGGGAGAAAAAAAAGACAACGCCCTTGATGCGCATGATGTGAAAAATGAACGGGATGAAGTGGCAGGGGAAGACAGAGAATCGTTGTGAAATGAAGAATCTCAAGGCGGAAGGAGAAAGGAGAACAAAGCGGAGCCCAGCGAAGGACAGAATAAGAAAGATTTATGACTGTAGCCATGGAGAAAACGCTGCATAAGAACGTCAACTTAAGAGGGAGGATGAAGAGTGTTATATATACTGAACTTAAGCAACGAGATATTTAATTGGAATCGGTTCCTCTTCATGAATGGTTAAATTACTATGGGAAAGATGTATGGGCTCAAGAAATTTGAGGGAGGTAAAACCATATGCATTTCGATTCCAGGATTATTTTCATTTAGCAAGAACTAGCTGAAGGGAGGAGATAAATGCTCATCATTGACTGTGGAGAGCCTGTGTAAAATTGAAACTGAACTCTGGAACAGTCCTGCAGGCATATGTTAACGATTTATTATAGCTTTATTGCTCTTTTTACGTCCATAGTCGTTTTTTTGCATAAGGAAGAAAGATTTTCGTATGCTGACTCCATATTTACAGGCTATTCTACGATATTTGGTATACTTTAGTGTATTTTTTCTACACTTGTGTTCTTAGAGTACAAAATTCGTTTTGGCAGTGCTTTTTAGACCTAATCGAAGGGAAAGTCTTTTCAGTAGGCATTCATTTTTGTAGCCATCCTGTTAGTGTTCTATTTCACAAACAGTTTAAATCACACTCCTCTTGTGCTCATATATTGTGGATGGCGCAGGAAATCCCATTGATTACTCTCATCTATTGCATGATGGATACATCTTAATTGATTTAATACTTTTTGCTACATGAAGAATTATACACAAGGTTTTGGACTTCAGCTGCCACATTATAATTTGGCATAGACAAAAGCGTCACGAAGGCCTGCATAAAATGCTTGGTGAAAAGTTTTGTGGGGCGTCGTTTTAGCTCACCTAACAAACGCATTCTACCCATAAAATCTGAGAGTATGGTTAGCCTTTGAAAGGTATCTGATGAAGTGCTGTAAGTACTTGTTCATGGAAAATGTATTGACGGAATACGAAAGTAAGGGAGAGAATTATTTCGCAGCAAAAAGTTAAGGAGGCGTCGAGAAAATGACTTATTATCAGGGAAAAGTTGATAGAAGGAGAATGATAAAAGAGGTGGAGAACGAGTGTGTGGACCGTGTTGATGGAAATATGGGTAGGTGATGGAATGAGGTGAATATTGGGACATGTTCAAATGTGAAAGATCTGATGAAATCTAGTATAGGAGAAAAATTGGCCTCGTCGTATCATACTGCTTGATTTATTTTCAGCAATTTGACAAGAGCACTCAGCACCGGAAACTTTGATCCACGATTGGTACTTATAACTTTGGTTATATTCCTCAATTTATCAGTACAAGGCAGGTTTTAACGGGTAAAGCATTATTGATTTATAGCCCTTTTTATCTTAACGCTTCTCTTTCAGGTGATGAATCTTTCTTAAACTATCTACGAAGTGTTTTCCATTGCTCAACCAAAACCGTTATGTACCATTAACACCTCAGTATTTTCATTCAATAGTTTATCTTTCCTTCAAATATTTCCGTCATTTCACACTCACACACCGTCATCTAACCCTTGGAATTCCAACAGCTGATAGTCGTGTATCATTTAATGTTACAGTAAATGATCCTAGACTTACTAGTGATCTCCGAAATCATAGAACTTATTTTCTCGTACTCCCTCACGTTCTAGTATTTTTTTTAATATTATGTGACCTCGGTGTGAATTTCCCTTGGAATACATTCGTAACGGTTTTTAAATTCCTTTAAAATTAGAATATATTTGATACTAGATTTATTTTTAGTTTTAGATTAAGGCATGTGCGTGCAATATACTCGTAATACTCGTACTTCTTGACAGATGTGAGACAAGTTTGATGTTTAATTATTGTCAATTCCGCAACATGTTCCGTCAACTGCGATGTGACTACCGAAAGATGCAGAGAATAAGAAAGTGGGTGAGACTCTTAGGCGCTCTCCTCTGTCTCAAAGAAGAAGAAGAAGAAGAAGAAGATCGTATTATTCCATTTTGTGTTTGAGAGGGAGTGAGCAAGTGGGAGGGAGGAGGTGGTAGTTGGGAGTGAAAGAGGGGGGAGGGGGGGGAGATTGCGAGTGGAGAAGAGAAGTGTGGGCGACGGGGAGACGAAGAATCCGCCCCGGGGCGCGCAAAGGAGCCAATTGCCCCATCCCCAGGAGATGCCCCACCCCGAAAATAAAAGAATATCCTCCCCCTCCCCTCTTCTCTCTCTCTGTCTTCCCCACTCCTCCTTTTCCACGCAGCTCATCTGCGATAGCGTGAGATAATGGCCTCATGGGGGAGACACGGAGAGATGGAGGGGATTCCCTTGGTGGCCGAAGAGGGAGGGGCGATTTGATGTTCCTCAGGTCGGATCGTCTCGCGTAGGTGGAAGGAAGTTTGAGTGGCGTCAAAGGGTATAAAAAGGGAGTATTTTATGTTATTATTATTGGAAGTAACCCAGGCATGAAATACGAGAAGGGAAATTTTGGTGAACTTTGAAATGATTTCGGAGAGCTTAATTTTTTGCCTAAGACAAAGATCGTTTCTTTGGCTTAGTTCTCCATAGGCATAGTTTTACTGATAAACAGCTGCTTTTTAAATTACTTGTTTCGAGATCTGTAATTTCAATAAGATTATCCACGTTTTAAATATTTATCATCAGTTTGAGACCTTAAAATATTTTTTAAGGACTTGTCAGATTCCATTCGTGATACTACATGACATTTTAAATATCTATCCATTCGTGCGCCGTTTAGAGCGAGAGTTCCCAACTTGGGATACGTTAAGTTTGTACCGAGGGTGCGGTTAGTACCAGGTGAATAACGATATTATACCATTCCTAAGTTTCAAAAATGGCTAAGTTATCCGCATTTCCGGGCCATTCACTGTTAGAACGCTTTGTATGTCTCAAAGTCTCCTTTCTTCCTAGGTAAATACTAATTTATTTCTATGGATACCCTATAATTCCGTAAAAACCAAGAGTGCACTGGAGCCAAAATGGTTAGGTCCCACTTCGTCTGAGGTAGCCAAATCACTTCAACATTTATAATAGTAGAATTTCCTTCACAACAATAAAAGTTACATTTTTCCCATCACATCTTCTTCCCTACAATTTGTCAACTGTTTTCTTCCCTCTTTCGTCCTAAAAATTTGATAATTCCTTAATCTTTCCATTCCTTTTAAATGGAGCATGTAGGTGAGACCTTTTGAAACTCTTGAAAAGAAAAGTTAATTGAGGAATGAGACCAAGCGCTAAGAATATTCGCTTTGTTTATCAAAATACATGTAAACAAAAGGCGATTCGATTATTATTGCACCCTGGGTAACATTTCGAAAACTAACTGGAGAGAGTGAGTAAAAAAAACCGCTGTCACAAAGTGCTATTTCCCTTTGTTTACTTTTGATCCCGGAGGTCATCGTGGGTAATCTTATCACGGAAATAAGGGAGATTTGCCTCAGGATTTTTGGCGATAAGAACTAAAACGCCGCACGATTGGAAACCAAACAATGCAAAAAGGTGAGAATCAGGAAGGATCTGAAAGAGAATCACGTCCAATACTTACTTCACAAATTTGCAAACAAATTCTGTTACCTTTGGTACCCATTTCCCAACCTTAAAACTACCATGAGTCGGTTCGCGGTTTAAAGCATAGATTTAGATTGATGCAGATATTCTCCGTCCTAATCAAGCCAACATCTCCAAGGCCGGAATGGGTTGGCACTTTGGAAGGGGGATGGGTGGTTGTTGTTGCTGACTGGGATGGGACCCAGCAAAGGAGAAGGGTGGAGGTGGTGTTGGGGAGGGAGGGAGAGAGAGGGGGGCTCGGCTACTTCTCCCGTTGGGCGCACCGAAGGATAATGACCGCCAAGGCGGCGGCAGTCTGGCCGGGGTGGGTGGGTGTGGGCGAAGGAGGGGTTCGGTAGGAATTACGTAGGGTGAGGGTGGGAGAGGGGAGGGATAGAGGGTTTTCTGACGTGAAGGAGAGGGGTGGAAGCCAATGATGGGTGTAGCGTGAGTGTTTGTGTGCGTGAAGTGTGTGCGGGAGAAGTGGCATTTGAAATGAGAGCGCTGGACTGGAGAGGTGGAGAAGGGAAGAACTGATGAGGGATGCTCAGGCTCGAAGACTTGAAGGAAAGGCGTGGTTACTTGCGAGTCCGATACTTGGTCTTCTGGGAAAAAGAATGAACGTAGGATCAACGTATTAGAGATGATACTTGTACAGATTTGTGTGTGTGTTTTACAGGTTAAACGTCTAAACTGCTGACTTTGTATTTCGCTCTGTAACCTTACTTTACCACAACCTTGATCGTGAGATGAACGCAACGCCAATACCTGTGGCGGGATTCAAACCCTTCAACCTTTTATTTGACAGGCAGGGTCGTTACCACATGTTAGGTAACCATAATCTTTTTGGAGATGATGAATTATGATGATATCGATATTTTTAAAGCACTGACTCCACATGAATAGACGGATTTAAAGAAATGAGAAAACGGAGATGTGGGGAATACAAGAAGATACTGGGTTTTAATGAATCTGAGATAAGTGAAAATTTTATGGGTTCCGATAAAAGAGAGAGTAATTGGAAATAGGGGTAGTATGGAAAGAATTTAACTACATATATACAGAGTTTCAAAGATAAGAGTTGCATGGGACGACCGAGATAAAACACCTGTGCCATGTGACCCTAAATATCAAAGGAGATGGTGCAGCGTAGGTTTGCTGAGAAATTGACGAATATATACTCTGGGTCTTCCCAATGACGTATAGAGCCAACTTGCGATGTTGTTATTTGTACTATAGTGGTTTATTACAAAGTCATGGTAGATCGAGGATTGAAATCTTCGCTACCATCAGAGAGTAAAATTCACGTATTTACCATAATATCCCACTCTTATGTTAAGTATTCACAGTTCATAAATTAAAGAAACATTAAAAAGGTTGCGATTGTTTCTATCTATGAGATTGATTTCGAAACTAATAACTAAACGATGCATCAACCTTCCAAGAAAAAGGATGGACCGATCTTCTTAATTTTAATGATATTTCCTTCGACTGTGAAAGTCACGTAATTCCTTTGGGCCTCTGGATTGGAATGATAGACCCCTCATTATCCACTTGGAGTGAACAAATAATCCACCTCCTGTATTTATAATTAGAGAGAAAATGCGTACCCTTTGGGTAAGAATTCTCACTTGATGTTATGTTTCTTCTCTGAATTAATGTGCTTTAATCAGTCATGTATTACATGTTAGTATTTCTTGCGATGGAATGATATTATCCTCATGGAATGATAATTTCCTCATAGTTATCAGAAAACGAATGCAATAGGTAGAGGAGGAAGAAAAAGAACTTGCTTGAGAGATTGTCAGCAAATTGGATGTTTTTAATTGAAGGCGATAGTTTGATCCAACATTTATATTGATACACTCGTATGGAGTGTATGATAAATAGTATTTTACTGTTATCAAAAATTCTGCTGAAAACAATTATATTTTTGATTGAAAATCAAGTAGCAAAGCATTCGTTAGATGTCATAGTTTGATAAAATATATAATTAATACATGGTTAAAAGAGTTTTAAAGAAACATAGGGATGTTTGGTACAGTGTATCACTATTCGACGGTTAATGCTTTCTAAACGGCCATACAATTTAATTAATAAATGAATAATTCGTACTTTTATACAAAATGGTATTAACATAGCACTACGTAAGCGTATGGAAGATTTGGAGGGGAAAATCACTATAATACTTTGAATTTAATGTCGTTTTGATGCATTAAAATTGGGATTAATTCATTGAGCATAGTACGTCTATCTCAGCTGAGAAAGTTAAAATCGCGTGTAGTAACTTTACTTATCTGTCAGTTACACAGATACAGTAACATATTGAGTTGAAAAAGGTGAAAGATACCTTACTTTATGTGATAATGATGATAATCTTTCACTGAAAAACGGAATACATCGAGCAATACATTATTTTCTGCGAAAGAAACACTAGCACGAGAGAATCAGACTACGCATATGGATGGACAAATAAAGAACTATGTATTTATAGCAAATACTGTGAGTAATTTGTCGTGGAAAAGAAATTTATGAATGGAATAATGTTAAGAGCACAACATAACCAGGTCATTTCAAACGTACTGCTAATTTTGATGATGAAATCCTTGAATTATGCCTCATAAACATTACACTTATGAGAAAGAGAAGGATTTTGAGGCACTGAATAAAAAAAGAATACGAAAATAGGTATGATGAAAGGAGGAAGTGTGTAGCTTGGAGAAGAAACGAAAGAAATTTTTGCGTCAATTTGTCATTGCAGGAGGCAATGAACGAGCAAATAAAAATTGTACGGGGATTGTAAAAATACTAATAGTATTATACAATCCCATGATAGCTTGGTGAATAAAGTATAAGGATAGATAATTATATATCGTAAAAGAATGCCAAGGGCGGAATAAAGTTAAGCATGTGTGGGAGTGAGGAACAGAAAAGAATGCATAGTATTCCTCGACGGGGCATAGGTATAAGTCGTCTTCCAACGTCAAAACATTGGACTACGTACAATTAAACAGTTACAATTTTGCTAAACTAATTACATTATCCTTTGCAATTTTTTCTAGTAACTCAAGCGTGTTTGGAAAATGCTTCCAACAGTCTCATTGTGATTCAACCCTGCAAATTTATTAGGCGTTAAAATTCACATGACACTGTGAAATTTATTTTAAATATTCCAATTCATGCATATAAAATGTTTTGGCACATTTTTTTTATGAAGTTTCAATTTAATAACATAAGGGATAAAATTGGCATGAGACTGACGTGAAAAGATATTGCTACTGTAATCATCTGACAAGAATGTTTACTCATTTTGGAGCCAGTAGCAGGACTCAAAAGGATAATTAATTGTGTCACTTAATTGCTTCAATTTATTCATTTAATTTTGAAATCACGTGTTTTAAATGTTTGCAAGAAACTCTTTGGCAAAATTAAATTAAAATTTTGAAATTAAACGTAAATACATACTTTTTGAAAAATAGGAAAGTTTGATACAGTATCATTTAAAAGTAGGCAAAACATCTTTCATCGAGTCAATTTATTAACTATGCTATTGATCAAAATCTGTTCTTAATGGTAATCATGCAAAGTCCTTTATTGTAGAAATGACAAAATTAGTTTCCTAAAAAGCTTAATATGTAGCTGCTGCACACTCATAAAGATGAAGAGGAAAGTACTCACACAAAACATTGTCTCAAGTAGAAATTCACCTAAACTTGATATATTCTGATTGCGTTCGTGTTGAGACCTGGATTTTTAGCTGTGTTTATTACCTCGCGCGGCACTTCCAGCGTTGAAGAAAGTATTTAAACGGAGGAAATAATTACCGGAAGTAGTCAAATCCGCACGCATTCCGTGACTTCTTCTGCGGTAATATCTTTCAACCTTTTAATATGCGGGTGGTCAAGATATAGATGAAAAGATGGGTGGCAGACGAGGGAGGAAAGGCATGAAAGAGCAACATCAAGCGAGTAGCATAAATTACAATTAGGAAGGAAAAAATAAACAAATTTTCGTATTTTTTTACTACTACTTTTAGTGATGGATACTTTTAGTGATGGCTGGTGATGTAGCATATGACAAAAATTTCACCCAGCAAAACAGTTTATTATAAAATAGATGAAACTGCCTTCGGTGATGCTTGATACAAAGCGTCTTTTCTGGATCGCTTTCCCATCCCAAAGCGCCGGGTTTGAGTCCCGTGAGCTGGCACGTAGCCAGAAATTTGCTTGGGGGTAAGACGTGCGTAACTTTAAACAAATCAGCCTTGCCCATTCGGTGCCAACAATGTTACAAATCTCTTCGCTTAATTTTCAGTGCTTGGTATTTACTTTTACAGTTCCCATACTTATCTCTTCTCACTGCTAATTTCACGGCTAAAATCAGAGCAACAAAATGTTTGGGAAAACATTTCGGGGGGGGGGGGGCTGAAGCACCAAAAGTACTGTAGCCCTCCCCCCCCCCCCCCCCCCCCCCCCCCCCTCCCACCCCCGGCTACGTGCCTCTGCCCGTGAGGGTAGATATTTTTTGTATTCCTTTCTAAAGGCCGCTTTACACGATCCAATTTTTGTACAATTTCTTGTACAAACCCTTTGTACCCTCTTGTACCCTCAACCCCTCTTGTACAAACGAGGAAATTGTTCCGTGTAAAGTGGCAAATTGTGCGAACGCTTGTGCGAATATCTGAATTACAGAATGGAAAATAGAACTTGTTCTAATTCCATTCAGACAAACATACAATTTCGTTCATTTTATACAAGCGTTTGTACAAGAAATTTTATCGTATAAAGTGGCCTTAAGAACCGAGTAAAAAGCATATTCATAGAAATTCAAGGGTACTTTTTTGTAGGATGGTATCTATGAAACTCTTGGATCCAAGTCTTAAAAGTTGACTATTGCTGATGCCTAGTTTCACTCCATTTATCTTTCATTTATAATTCCTAACTACACCCTTAACCCCTCCTACCCTCTACTGTCGGTCATCTAACCAAAGCAAAAGGAAGAGGAAACCTCTTTCTGATTACATAAACCTAATTGTAGTGTGTTGTAAATTCTTGCAGATAAAGGAAAACTGATCTCTCGCATTTCCTTCATCATTCTCAGTATAATAATATTTCTCGTCATTCTCAAGTAAATAGCCCAGACCATTTAATGTGGTGCAGTTTAATGTTCAAAAAATCGATAAATATATAATTATGTGATATCCTCAATCTATTGTAATTAATTAAGCTTTAGTTTACTTGAAAATATAGATATTCTGGGTCTGGAGATGAGATTTTGAAGCAATATCATAGTCCAGGCAAACTAAGTTTAAAATAGAAACTTCATATTTTCTGATTCTTCATTCTTGTTATTTGTTATTATTCCTTGTTACTATCGTATCATTTTTCTTACAAGACTGCAAGATAATTTCAAATTCATTCACACGCTATAGCAAGCTGGCAGATGCTGATGTGTCCCCTCACACATAAATTTTAACGGGGTAGTTAGTTTCAGGTAGCATTATATAAGTATTAATCCTTTCCTAGAATACATATAACTGCGCGTAATACCGGTGGCGAATTGTGACACAATGGCTCAAAGCTTTAATAATAATGTATTTGAGACGATTCTTTATGGTATAGAATTTTTTACTGTGCTTTCTTAAATACTTCCTTTTATACCTACCGTTTGTGCATACAAGTAAACGTTTCACACCCTATATACATTGCCCGACGCAATGGAATATCTTTTATCCAACTGAATGACCGAGCCGCTGAAGTTTTCCAGAGACGGGTCTACGTCATTCGATGCATACTTAACAACAATAGGACAAAGCCACGGAATCGGACCTAGTGTCTCTGGGAGGAAAGAAAATAACACGCGGGATTGAGAAGCTGTTGATGTTCGGGAGGGGAAGTGCGAGGGAGAAATGAGGGAGGTGTTGGAGGAAGGGATGAGGACTAGATTGGAGAGGGGGGGGGTAGGGCACGTGGAAAGTCGTAAAGGTGGAAATAGGATACGAGGGAAGGGTAAGAGAGGTGGGAGAGGCACGGGAGCATGAGGGGGCGAGGAGGAGTGGGCGGCGATAGATAGGGGAAGCGATAAAAAGGTGGAGTGAGGGGGGGGGGGGGGGGGGAAAGAAGTGGCGAGTCTTGAGGGGGAAGGGGTGAAGAAGAAGTAGTCGCTTCCAAAACGTATAAAAATCCCCACTACTACTCCCGCATTCCGGAGTTTATACGATTCTGTGGAGGCCTTAGTGGCTGCAAGGGAAAACTCTCAATAAAGTGACGCAGATAAATAAGGAATAAGGATGAGGGGGATCGGCGGAGGCCTGGGGACAAGGAGACACGGGGCGCGGGTGTTTGTGTAGCGAGGAGTGGGTTGGGCGGGGTGTTATTGGGGGCAGGGAAGTGTAAGAAGGAGGGGGAGAAAAATGCGGAGATAAGGGAGTGGGTGAGGCTTTCGAAAGGGGCGCGGGTGGAAAGGAAAGGAGATCAGACTGTCGTCCTTCCCACCTGCACACCGCAGCGAATACGATGCCGTATGGGAATAAAAATGGCGGGTTCGATAGCGATCGCGGGTTTCGTGAGGTAATCCGGAGGAGAAAGCAACGCTTTTGACGGGGAAGGGTCGAGAATGTGTGGTGGAGAGAGAAAACGCATGTTATTCTAAGACCTCGCATTTGACAACAGACATTTGCTGTCTAACAGAACATCTAAAGATGATACCAAGAGTACCACAGAAAGAAAGAGAATTGGGAAAGTCTACAATGGACTTCAATGAAAAAGAAATCACTGCGATATAAATTTTTGCTTTAAAAATAACAATAAGTAAAATACATATTAAAAATTATGTGTATAAAATTTATATGGCAGATTCGCCACAGAAAATACCAGTATTATCATTTTCACGGGTTTTAATATTTTTATTTCATAAATGGATTGATTCAGATTTAAATTTTTGAAATGAATATAGCTCTCTTCCTGGAAACCTTCACGAATACTTTTTAGGCCCCGCAGAATTTATTCTAAATGGTGACATGCGTTTCTCCAATTGAAAGGAAATCTGTGGAAACTATAAAGTTTTCTGAACTTTGCTTACCAAGCAGCTTTTATTTCATTCTCGATTGGTACCTTGAACTTATCTCATTTTGTAAGCTCTCACAAGTATAACAATTATTTTTGTCTACTTTTCCTTACATATTATTATACATCACCTGAAAATTAATTAATGTCTTTACTACGTAATCATTTTTTTGAGTTGTTCTGTTAATATCACCTCTATGGCTATATTTAATATACATCCATCATTCTTAGATAGTGCCCTTTTTGTAATGAATTTCTTACTCATTTTACAAGGCTCATAATTTCCCTTCTGCTGAGTAAATTATTTCAGAAAGTTATTTGATAAGATTTACATTCACTCAATGACGGTGCTTAGGGTTTAGAAATCCTTACACTCCTCCAGACTGCTGTATAAATAGTCCTATGGGTGCTGGATCCCATGCTAGTGACAGAGAAAAATAACAATGTATATTTCCACTGTTGAATTTATTGACGGTACAACTAGTTTCAGCACTTCTGCGCCATCATCAGGCCTGATGGTTAAATATACATTGTTATTTTTATTATGGATTTCCACATAGTTAAGCCTGAATCCTTCGATTCCATGATGGTATTTTTGCCCTTTAGTGTACTAACTTCATCGTATTCTCTTTAAAAATCAATTCCACATTTTCACCGTGTATAACTTTTCAAGGTGTGATATTCTGCACTTAGTAATATGCAATTGTATGTCAACAGTTTTTTTACCCAGCTCAAATGCATTTCCTTAAAATGCTGGAAAATATCTAGCTAAGTGTTTCTCATTCGAGCTGAATCGAAATGCCGTATACGTAGCAATAGAAGAATTTCACTGCTAGAACCACGGTCCTTTTGCGATAAAATGAGGCGGATTTATACATTATAGTGTTCTTAATTTCATACAGCAAAGTTACTGCTTTGCAAGTAATGTTTTCAATACTTTTTAAAACTTTTTAATAGCTTAATTTTTTAACCCACGAGGGTGCCACTCCGTGTGAGCTAGATCTCCAAATATTCTGAAGTCGAGTATCCTCATTTGAGATTATAATTCATCAACACCTACACTCTTTAAACCGAAAGTTGGTATTTATTTTAGAAGCAGCCCAAGTCTAGAATAAGCGGTGTATGATATTTGTTGGGGCTAGTACCTTTTTCTCATCACTGAGGCATAGCTAAATTATCTGGTAATAAAAAAATAAAGTAGTTCGGGTTTAACGTTGATGGTGACGCTTTTGTGAGAAATGTGACAACGGAGAAATATTCCGGTAGTTATTACAGAGAAGATTGTTTGGTCCATGTGCTTAAAGCCAATAAAGAAAATAATGAAAGATTGATTGCAATAAAGTGGCTCCAAGTCAGATGGTGAGACTTTTCTCTCTTCTTTTATTTTGTCTCTTCTCGTTCATGACCGTCATATCCCTACCCTTTCTCTTCATTCCCCCTTCTTGGGCTGTGTCTTGGCCCAGTCTCTTATTTAACTACCACATCTTCTCGTCTCACATCTCCCTTCCTTTCTCTTTCTCTCCCTCATGTTTACCTCTACTCTTAATTCCCCCACTCCGCCCTCCCCGGCCACAATACGTCAGCGGCCCTCGATCTGAATCCCTTCGCTCAGAATCTTTCTCCACCGGACTCTAACGTCCTCTAAGATCCAGGCGAGACTGAGATTCTCAGGAGACGGCCTCTTTTTCTTGCCTCCCCTTTTTGCCTTCTATTACCCCCTCTACGTTTCCTTCCCCTCAACCCACTCACGAACCCTGAAGAATTCTCTTAATTATTTTGCCGAAGCGCGAGGTTGGCCCGAAAGAAACATTCAACCCATCCTCTTCGCCAGGTCTCTTTTTAACATAAACATACTCCCTCTCACCACAAATCTGATACCAAAGAACATTTTACATAATGCTCATTTAAGGTCTTACGTCACTGATGCTATATAAAACCTTTGAGCTTCTTCAGCTGCCTTATTTGTCTTTTTGAGCTCAAGGAATACATTTACTTGGAAATAGCGTGAAATGAAATTGCAAAGAAGAATACCTTAACATTTACGATTCCTATTTGTTTTCTAACTGTTGCACTTAAATGGCAATCATTGAGAAGTAAAAGCGTAATGCATTAGAATCAAAAGGCGTGTCGACTTGAATACCCCTGATCCGGTCTTCCACCGCCGCAGTACCTTGTATCGAGTACCGGCTATAGCAGATTAGTCAGTGAGTCCCTACTAAAGCACTGAGTAGATAGAACTAGAATTTTAATCAGTACTACGTTAGTCGGATGAGACGATAAACTATGGACAATTCAATATTTAAGCGTAGACTAATGCCTCAGGCATCGGATTTTATTTCTCTCTTTCTCCGTTCCCTTTTCTCTTGTATCCTCAAATAAACTAAACCCAATTTCCCTAGGTACTCTAATGGTGGAAATCACTTCATATTTGGGTTGGCTCCCCTATTTTCAACTGCAGGCTCTTACTCAGGCTGAAAATTTATTGCAAATAATGTATGTTCTAATACTAAAGCCGTCAATATCATTAGATAGAATTTAATATCAAATATGCATCTCAGACACGAACATTACTTACTCCACAAAATGTCTTTAGATTGTATCAGCTATGAGTTCATTTTATTTAATGTTTAGAATGTTACATCAACAGTAATTCTAGTGAAAATGATTTTACGCATGGATATGAATTTAGAGAACATTGAGGAGAAATTAATCTTCCTAGTCTCAGCTTTAAGTTACCACATAACATTTGATCGGTGGTTATTCAAGAAAGTTGACCAAGCAGCATTCATGAAGGGTGGATAATTCGGTTTCGGTAAGAATTTATCTGGGAATGGATAAAGGGATAAGGAAATCCATGGTCAGAGTTAGTCTACTTTTAAAGGAAGGCGTCAAGCGGTCCAAGGTTTCAAAAATGCCCCGCGCGACGGAGGGAATACTGATATTGATGTGCTGTCCACACAGCACATCAATATCACAGCAGCAATACACCACTGAAAAAACTCTATCACTATTGAGACTCCAAACTTACTCTTAAGGATGGGGGGCCTGTACACCAGCCACACCAACCCGATCCTGTATCAACCGTTTAAGTATTCTGATCAAAATAGGTAATGCTTTTATTCATAGATATAAGCTGGCATGAATGTGTCCTGCCCCCATCTTTCACCATCCTGATCACTGGAGGGAGGGTGCCGCTCTATCTAGAATCCCCCCGCCTACCACCCCCTTTTTATTTCCTTTTCCCCTCCCACCTTCTTCAAATCTACCCCGTTCCACCCCCCTCCACAACCCGCACTGACCGGCAGTTAAAAGAGGGCGACTGTGTTCCGTAAGCAACCGGTTGTTCGGAAGAGAGGACCGCGAAGTGGTCGTCGGCGTTGTGTACGTGGGGAAGGTGGGGAATGACGCCATGTGACTGAAGGATGTGGACACACTGCCCCCCACCCACCCATCCATCTCCCTCTCATAGCTCCGCCTCCCCATTAATAATTGGCTAATTCTCGAATTCGTGCTTCAAGCATCAAGGCATGTCGAGTGACATCAAAAAATTTTACGACGTCACTTAGCGTAAATAAATATTGTCGCGAAAAAGAAAGCGAGGGTAATTGGGTTAATCGAAAATCTAGGATTGGAATTCCTCTAACCATGAGGACAGGAGGTGAGATTGAAGCTTATCAGGTGAATGAGGACTACTTCTGATGACGCAATAAATTGCTGTTCATGATTTCTCGGTTTAAGATAATGGTGGCCACAGCCGAATGCTTTATTTAAAATCGAGTATTGGGTATTGGCCAATGTTAAACAGTAACAGAAACTTAGGAATCTAAATTCAATTGGAATGTAAATGTAAAATGTTCTTCATAAAGGCTTTATTATTCATATTACTCGATTTGAGTGAGAAAATGCTTAAGCATCAAATTATTATCATTGGATTTTAATATGATATTGTTAATTCTTGGTTCCTCATTCCTATTTACAGTAGATTTCTGCTAAATGATTTTTGTAATGAACTGACGTGCCTGTGCTTATAGAGCTACGAATTGGAATGAAATAATCTTTCAATGAGTGTTTATCATAACTAGAATCATAGGCTAAACAAACCCTATCCTGGTGATGGTTAAATAAGCATGTTCATTAGTTGGTTGTTTTGGACCATTTTTAGAGCTGTACTGCGTTAGCCTTCCCTATTCATTAGGCAAGAAAGCTTCCCATTTCATGCTTCATTTTGTTCTGGCTCCTCTGACCTCAAATTTCAAAAGATTTGAAATTTTGCTGACATTTATTTTTCTCTGAGGACAATTGCGAGCAATTATGCAAAAAAACCGTCCATTTATTCTCCAAAGGAAACTTTTTTCACCAAAGTGATGGAATCAGCAATAAAATACACCCAAACATTTCTGGATACAAACTAGGCCATTTGGTACTGCTAAGTTCGTGCAGACACATCCTATCCGATTTATACTTATGCTGATTTAAAAGTTTTTGTCACACAGCTAAATATCCCAAATCAGTTAAGTTCTGTGTCAACATTGACACAATTTTTAAATTATCGAGCGAAAGTTAACAATAACTTTCAAGGCCTACTCGGGTTAAAAAAGAAAGAGGATACTATCTTTAAACTTGGCTTGTACTCTAATAATAATATACCTAGCTAAAACATGAAATAAAACGTATTCTTTTAAGGTATTAGGTCTCAACGATTTATGAGAAAAGTGATATCTCACTGGTTGGAGTGAGACGAGGCGGATCGTTGATGTAAACAGAGAGTGGAAAGCTTCTCAGGTGTATTTTTGGTAAGAATGAATATGTATTGTAAGATTCGGAATTTCATTAAAACATTTTGACAGATTCTTTGTGAAGGCTAAGTAGTGAAAGGCTTGAAAGACTTATTCCGTAAATATTTTCATTTAAAAAACTTACGATGATTTCGCATTCTACATTTTTGCCCGTAATGTTGAGCACAGTATTGCAAATTTCTTTTGCATTATTAGTACACATAACTGGACTTTGTTTAATTTTAGCCGTTCATACATTTTCATTCAGACTCAAAGAACTCTTTGCAAATAGGCTAATGTGAACTGCTAATGATATTTCGTCACTTTTTACGCAGAACCCATAACGTAGCATTTGTTTTAGTATTAGGTGAGTTAAGTTTCTGCAGTTGTTTTCCGCTTCTTTGGCTTATGTCTGATTGCGAACCCACAGGAGATTTGTTTTATCTGCATTTGAATTAAGAACCAGTGAAACTACAAACTACATGTCTCTTGAGATTCACTTTCGTTTTTTAATTTCTCCAAATTAATGATGTTTCAATTGGGTAATGTGAGGAAAGTGAAAAGAAAGATATTCCTTAAGCACTTGCAAATGACAAGGAAGAAGCCACGAGGTCATAAAACTTTACTTTTTCACTCAAATATCAGTGCGTTTTTTTATGCGGTTTTTGTCTGATTTTTGAATTTAGCTTTTAATTCAATTATGAAAGCTTTTCCGTGGCTATGTGAGCTGAATCCAAGGAGTCATTTAATTTTTTAAGGTTGTATCAAAAAAGACTAATCATGCTCTATGTGAGTTCTTGGAATATAATCGGTACGTACTCAATTTACGGATTGATAAGTAGGTGAACATATTATTTTTATTATTTTCTCATTTTGAGCAACTAACACAATTCGACACATTTAAGTGCCGCAATATGCAAATGCCTCAAAAATTAAATCACCATTCTTTTTATTTCAATTACTTTCTTCCTGGAATAAAACGAATTTCACGTCAAATTTTTGCAAAACCCTATTATTATTGCTATGTTATTAAATCCTATGGTTATTAAAATGCAGCACTTCATATTTAATTTTTCAATGATGACTCAGTTACATCCTGGTATTTCTTTTTCCTAAATTCATCTTTCTTTAGCGTTTGCATCCACCTCTTGTTCTTCCTATTTGGCTCTTTCCTTTTACCCCAGCTTTATTATTCAAAACTTCATTATGTGTCAAACTGTGTCGATTCCATAGATTTGATGATATAAACTTTCAATCACACTTTCCTCTACTGAAATCTTACTTTTCTTGACCCTCCTGTGTGCTTAATGTACCTACCATGTAAAGCTTAACACACAGCATTTTGTGTTTGCATGATGAAGTCTACAGCAATAGCTGGGTTTGTGATGTGCAGGGCTAGGAAATCCAAGGGTGGCCGATTCAAATTTCGCCTCGAGAATGGTTTTTTAGTTTGCCTTAGTATTAAGGTATTAGGCTGGATAACCTAATCGATAGACCATTGTAGCACCTTAAAACCGGTGTTTAGTATCACAATGCCATTTGTGTAGCTTTTTTCGTGTCAACATAATCTTTATTTTCGATTGAATTTGGGCTCAAACGAAGCTTGTGTAATGAAAGATATTCCTTGCAAAATGATAAGGACGCTGTCATGCGGTCATAGAACTGTACTTTTTACTGGTATCAAGTCGTTATTTATGCAAATTTGTGCGGATTTTGTCTAAAGTTTGAATCCGACGCTTTAACTTCAAAGATGGACGCTTTTTCTTGGCTACGATCGCGAAGATTGTCGGAATTCCGGAATCTAAAATATAACTACTCATAAAATCTCCATCAACATGAAATATCGAATCTCTATCCTCCAAATGAAGCGGTGATATACCCAATCGCCTGGCTGTGGACTTAGTAGATACTTTATTCTACTCCTTACATCGAAAATAATGAATATATCTTTACATTCTAAGCTGCACATGTTTTCATCTTCCTCTGTTAGTCACTAGGTTCTTTCACACAGTAATGCGGTTGAAGTTCATTAGGAAGGAAGGAACGAATAATTTTGAGATTCGTTTACAAATTGAAGACGGAGATGAAGCTGATGAATATTGAAAAGAGGATGCCGGGAGTGTTGGGTGGTATAGAAATGTGAAAAGAAAGGAAAGGGATTCGAGTGATTACTTTTTAGTCTTTATGAGTACATTCATCGGTTTTTTCATGCGAATAATTCCATTGAAAGAGAGAGAGAGGGTGTGGAGATGGATGGAGGTAGAGAATGAATAAAGGAGCCGGTAGATTGCCACGGATAACCGGACCTACAGGACTCCCTATGAAGGGTGCAGCTGTGTTGATGTCAAGTGATTACTTTTTTCCAGCAGGTCACTGGGACTATGAGGGTTATGAAAGGATTCTATGGAACTGGTCGGGTCGGGTCAGCAAGTGAAATGGTCATATAATGGTTATGGTTTGGAGTAGATTATACCTCATGCAAATTTCATCATTACGAACAATAAGCTATATGGGGGTCGATTTAAATATCATGCTTCAATTGTTAAGGCGTAGAGGGAATATGCAGGTTACTCCGTTTGTTGTCTTAGTAATGCTTTGGTATAACTATGCTCTTTTTATCTTGCTTATAACTTCCCAATATAACTTCGGCGGCCTAACTTTATTATTATCAGTGATTGTATTATATTTCATGAATTATGCCACTTGTTATTCCTAATCAACCATATATTACTTCTCTCTCTCTTAGTAGGAAAATAAAACTTATTGTTATGTAATCCACAAGAATGAAAACATATAGGGGAATGATTTGAAGCGATTATCGAATATTTTGGAAGATCGCTTGTGGGCCAGGAAAAAGCATTAGGTACCCTACCCCCTTCACGAATGCGTGAATTATTTCACCTACTCCTATGTGAGGCGAAATATAATTCCGACCTGATGTTTGATAATATATTATATGAAATGTGTCGATAAATCAAGGACATTTATTCGGATACATTTGGGGACGTTCGTTGCTCAAAATTTCACACGAGCAATACATTGGATTGAGGAGATGCATTAAAAAAATTATGAAGTGCCTCAATTTTTTTAAAAACTCTTCTTGAAAATTGTATTGTGCTTGCTCATCAACGAATCCACGGGTGTAGACGACAAGTAGCATGCTGCTAGAGAATGATTCAAACTCTGCAGACCCTCTGGGCACTCGGTGTGGTCAATTGGATGTTTCGCAGTCACGGGTCCCGGGCTCATGGAAAAATAACACCACCAGCATAAAGGACCCTCCCTGCCTTTAGAGCCATGGTGAGGGCGGCGGTGTAGGGGAGCTGTTAAGAGACGGGTTCCGAGTCACAATGGAGGGTGTATGAAAGGCTCTGAGGAACCGGTGTGACCGCCCACTGTGCGCTTTTCAAATGACTCCAAACCAGACGTGAAAATGCAAGCGCAAACGAAACGGGATGAAAGTTAAGCAATACGCTCTTCGCAGCGACGCTTTCGCATCAAAAAAGGAGCCCCTGATCGACTTCAATGACGCTAACTGGAAAGATGAGCTAAGCGGCATGTGTGCGGTACGGTTGTGTCGAACCTCTGCCCATGACGTTGCGTAACAGACTCTCAGGTGTAATGGAAAATAGGGAAATGGAACTCGCTCTCTGAGGATAACCCCTTGCCATTCAGACAGACTCTTGTGTAAGCAGCTGTTTCTAATCAGGATCGGTGTTGGATTGCCCGTCTCGAGTTTCAATATCTTGTTAGCTTCCTCTAATGAAAAATATGTTTGTTGGAATGAGAACAGGTGAATTTCTCGTCTTATGAGCACATTCCCGAAGAAAATTGCAAATGCACTTTAATTACTCAAGTCATTTGTAAATATTATTTTATCAGTACTAGCTGTAGTAAAAATAGTAACCGTACAATATCTCAATTCTGTTGTATTTTGCCTGTCAGAGTATTGATTTTTATCATAAAATTGAAATGTACATTAAACGTTGGTTGTCAACGTTAAAATTTTAATTTAATGAATAGTGACAGATCAAATACGATCACTATTTAATCGTGAACTCGTGAGCATCTGTTTTCACCTATCACCTCCTTCTGAAATGTCCTTGAGAAACTAATTATTTTCTGTAGTACTGGAATGAGTTACTGTGATACTTAAAATGATTTAAGTGAAGGTTTTGGTCACCCTTAAACCTTTCTATGCTCAGTGGATAAAGTATAATTCGTAGATTCAAATCTTCTGTTCTCATCGTTTGATTATTATGTTTAGATTAAATTTAATATGTACTTGATCGCCAGTCAGAATTTCTCAGCATTCTTCGTGATGATATTCAGGATAACACGTCTTGAATGTGAGATCAGGATGTATCCAAGTACAATCATAGTGGAGTGTAAAAAAAATAGGATATCATCATTTGTAATATGAGAGGTATAGTCGGGAACGTGTTGCGGTCCAATGAGGTGCCTGGCGGATGGGTGATCTGTAAGGTGCTTTAGTTGTAGAAATAAGACAATGGAGGATGGCCAATGATAAAAACTGGAATAGAGGGTACATTTGAGTCCAACGTAATTCAGACTATAATAGGTATTATGTCCTTTTTGTATAACATTTATTACTAAGGGTATCATTATTGGGTTCGTAATATAAAATTGTTGAATCTTAAAGGGAGAAAACTGGGCAGTGGAGAAATGAATATCGACACAGTAGCCATGGGATTGGCGGCTCTTGTTACGAATGTTTTTGCAATGCTCGCTTGATCTCTCCCTCGCGTTCTCACTCAACCGACTTAAATGCTCATTTTTTAGCCATGAAATAATTCTCACTAAATACGAAATTAATGCATTCTACATTGCACCTTTCTAAATTTCCATCGAAATTACGAAGGCCTTTTCACCACACCAATATTTGGTCGTATGGGAGCTTTATAGAATTGGCTACTTTTGAGGCAAAGTAAAATAACTGTAATTTAATCTCTGCCAGTAATGACTGTGCACATGTTTGGTAAATTCTAGGTTTCCGCTATAGTCATGGAACATGATTCATCCTAAAAATTTATACAAAATACTGTTCAATGAAATGAGTTCGATGATATAGCGTGCGTATTACGATTAGGCTGCTTGCATTGCATCACCGATTGTGTTGACTCCAAGGGAAATTATGCGATCACTAAATTTTCATGAGCAATCACATGATATTTACTTTATTTCCACTTCAAATATGCTTAATCGGGCAAAAACACCGGAATACTTCCTCGCCATAACAATACTTTGCTTTCTTCTTTCTTTTCCGTTTCTGGAAGAATTACATTGGTCTCTCTCATCCGTTTCTTTTGAAGATGATCTTGGGCCCATTAGTAAGCATGGCGGTAGCCAGTTCCCATACCTTGCCTACCTAAGCCACTTCGCACCTCCAGGGCGCGAACGGTGAGGGGAGGATTTTCTTTTTTTATCAGTTTTTTTCCCACCATTCAGTTTTATATTGGTCCTTGATGAGTGGTGTAATTAAGGGAATGTATCCGGGTGTGAGTGTTTCTGAAAGATTCCGGTGGGAGTAGAAGTGGCAAAGAGGAGGGAGGGGGGAGTTCTGTCCGTGTTTGACCGCTTCCAAACCTCTTCTTGCCTTGCCTCGCCAAAGGGCCCAATCCAATAGTGGGAGCAGGTGGGGGAGGAGGATGTGAAGGGTTGAACCCGCGGGTCTCATCTACCCGAGAGACATTCGCCATCACCCCATCTACACGGACCTTCATTCCACTCCGAAACCGCGTGGATTGTCGGAAAGCGGGTAAAAGATAAATAAAAGTAAGCGGCAATAAAACCATCAATGGACGCGGTCGGCTTTCAGACGATGACCGCCATAGGCTGATGGCTGTAAAAAATTGGATTCTCTTTTTTTTTACCAGAAAATAAATATAAAAGGCAGCATTTTTATTGGCCTCCTCCCTCGTCTCGGACCTTTATTGTCGAGGGGTCAGATCTTCTCCTGAGTGCTTCTGTTAGAAGAGTGTTTTGTGATTCATCAAGACTAATTAAATATCATCTACTGACAAGGAAAACTTTTTGTGTGTTTTTTTCATTTTTTATGATCTTAGTGGAGAATTGTCTCCAATTTTGCCTGCGCTTTTCCTCTTATTACACCTACTCCCATTCTTCCTTCCATAATCTTAAGTGTCCTCTACCCTTTTCTTGCGAGCGTTCTCTTCATGGAAAGCCATATCTTGTGATGGAGCAAGGATCACGTTAAGATATTCAATTTCAGAGATCGCTTCTGAATATAAAAAGCGTTTCGAAATATTTCTTCGAGAGACACCTATATTGAGTCAGTTATTCTCAGAGATGGAAAATTTATGGCAAATTTTTTTCTCAAAGCTTGCCTTTCCCAACTTGTTATTTTATTTGAAAACGTAAGTGCTTCAAATTGGCGTCTTTGATATAGCAATATTTTAAGAGTTTTAAGATCTCTAAATGCTGTTCTCATTTGATGTACGCATACCTCCATGCACTTGGGAGTATTATGGCAGAATCGTGTATTCTCTTGAGCTAAAGGGTGGTTAACTTACACTTTGGAGATAAAAAAATGCCATATTATTAAAATAATAAAAGATTTTAATTATGTTAGAGCTTTTTATAAGTTATAACAGAATTTAGATGAATAACATTTAATTTACAGTTATATTGCAGATTTTCAACTGTATTAGTATTTTAGGCGACATTAGTATCTAACTGTGAAATCGAAGTTTCACCACCACTGAAATTTTATCCCCTCATTTACTCAATTGGACTCTCACCTTTAGGATTATAAAAGTTTAATATGCTTTAGCAGGATATCAGCTCATTCAGATGAGTTAGCCATATCTTAACCTTAGTGAGCAGCAATCATGACCCTGAAGCACGTTTACGCATGTCTGATGCCACCTAATTCAGGAGTAGAATGGACAAAATCTTGTTCGTGTTGCCATTAAAGCCTTCTGTTTGTGACTTGGAAAAATGTGGAAAAATAGCGTTTACTTTAAATTGAAATAAAAGATTTATATCGAGTAAACGCTTCCATAATAGTAAGATAGCCCCAACATTTTTCAAACAATTCTGGTCGCATTATCAAGGGGAAAGTTACTTTTTCAAGAGGAAAGCCTTACTACTCAGCGATAACCCGAGACATCTTTTATTTTATTTTATCATTGTGACCCGCGAAAATTTTAATGACGATTAAGTGTTTACTTACTGTTTTTTTTTTGCGAATGGTCACTCAAAATTTTCTAATGGTTTAATGAAATCTTATTGATACTCACTTAGGAATCATGATTTTTCTATTTTCCTTTGCTAAGATTGCGTGTGACTCTCATTCTTCTTTGCTTTAGAAGTATCCTTAAGCAGCACTGATTACAGTCATATATCAAACATCACCTAATTGCCCATTTGCTATCATGTTTGCACTTCATATTCAATCTATTATCATATTGTCATTCAAAATCTCTTGTTGAGCCACGGCCAAGTTTAAAATCAAATTTCCTTTTATTTATTATTTAAAAAACTGTTGCTCAATCTTCAAGAAAGGTTGCTTACAAACCTAGGTTTATATTAGACATTTTATTTTTCCTTGATTTTCTTGAAAATGTCGTATAAAACTATGTAAGAGTGATATTGCACTTGTTTATGAGTGAATCTAATAAATCTATTTTAAATGAATTACTTATATTCATGCTAAAACTCTGCTAAAATAAAAAAAGAAGATGTTGGAGCATTTCAAAGCATTAATAGAATTGAAATGTAGGATGTTGGGCTGTCCAGCTGTTGGGGTTACATAGCACCTTATACCTTTAACCTTAATGACTAGCTTAGTCAAGAGGAAAAACTCAGGCGAGGAAGGACTCGATTAAATTATCGTTTTTTGATGGAACGGCAAGTTATCAACATGACTACCACGGAAAACATTATGAAGTAAAAGTTATTTACGCAAATGAACCAAGCAGCGGAGTCATATATATTAAAAACTTAAACTGTATTTTTAAGTATTGTGCAGAAAAACTTATGTATACTTTTTGGGGGTACACCTGATCTCACAGTCACCTCGGCATACAATATATTTTTAGACCTATTTACTATCAATTGCCTTTTAGTCATATGCATCATATCCTCGATGCCAGTGGTCCTACCGCGGAGCGGTCGAATGTAATAGAGCGTTACTTAAATACGTCTCGTCCCGGAATCTAACAGAGAATGTACGCGGATAAGTTCTAGCAGTCAATACAAGCACAATTAAAGAGAACTGGGGAGGAGGACGAGAAGGAAGAAGTGTTTTGGTGAGAGAGAGGGAGAGAGAGAGCGAGAGAGAGAGAGGAGTTTTGC
The DNA here is from genome assembly GCA_933228895.1 of Platycnemis pennipes. Taxonomy (NCBI): domain Eukaryota; kingdom Metazoa; phylum Arthropoda; class Insecta; order Odonata; family Platycnemididae; genus Platycnemis; species Platycnemis pennipes. The sequence continues at coordinate 108,186,383 of OW121851.1, forward strand.
CGAAGGAGAGGGAGGTTGGAAGAGGAAGGGATAACGAGGATAGAGCGATAAAAAGGGGAGGCTCTGAAGTGGAGGCTCCGGAGAGTAGCGTGAGAAAAATAACCGAAAGGGGTACAGGAGGGAGAGGAGGAGAAGAGATATGGAATCTCCTGCTTGCCCCGAGACTTCTCTTTTCGGATTGTTACAATTTGGCCCGGGGGGCGGGCGGGCGTCTATTCCGATGACGGCCACTGATCAGATCCGATTGTTGCCCGCTGCCCATGTATAACGCCGGCCCGGTAGCATGGGGAAGGCAGTCCACACACACATGCTCAGCTCATCGCACACGATGGACCGTGGTTGGTTGGGTGGGGAGGCTAGCGGAGGAATAAAGTCGGTGAGCTCTATCTCTCTCTCTCTCTCTCTTCTCTCGCGTCCCTCGGTAATGGGTGTGGGTAGTAGGGTTTTTGGGGATGTGGGACGGATGATAATGGTCTCTGTGGAGCGCGGTGGTGTGGAAGAAAAGGGAGGAGAAATTACCCACCCACCCCCACCGCGTTCACTCTCCTACTTGTGTTTGCCCTCGAGTGAGACGGGCTCGGGAATCCATTTTTCCCCCATCCAACCTCCCCCGCCCATATTTTCCCGGTCCTCAAAACGCCTCCTCCTCCTTCTCTCGTGAATAAATGGACGTTTTCGGCGAGGGATCACCGTGAGCACCGATTGAGATACTGAAAGCGCGGAACTCGTTGTTCCACTATCACCGAGTGTATCTATCTGCTGGTTGTATCGCCGAAAAACCCCTCTGTTCCATTTGTATGTGCCGATGTATTTTTTCGAGGAAGCAGCTTTGCGTTCCGCGGCTTTTTCTTTAACTCTACTGCCATCTGTATTTCTCCCTCTTTCTCCAGTCCTTTTCTCCTCCTTCGTTTTCCTCTCCTCTTAGGGACTTCTCCATCAGTTCGAGATTAAGCTGGATCACGACTCATTTTGTCTTGATTCATAATCTTCAATCGCCTTATTGTTACGAAATTTGGCTTAAAATTGTAGTTCATTTATATTATATCAGAATGTGCTTCAGAACTAAGAACGGCAAACATATTCCAGTTATCATAATGTGCCTTGCATTAGAAAATAAGGCGCACTATTATTTAACACGAAGCATAACATAGTATTTTTATTGATTAAAAATGTATTAATATGAAGATTTTAGTGTGATAATATGTATTCATGGCGAAAATAACATGAAACAACAAGAATTTTGATGAGTTCTGGCTCATGGGACAAACATGCTTTCTTCTACTTGTCCTTTAAGGTCTGTCTGTGCATACAATTATACAGTTCCCTACACGCATAAGAAAGATAGTATAACCCTAGAATATTTATAATTCATGCAACTAATCACAAAAGTGAGCTTTTCATTTATTTTAATGTCCTTGTGTACCTATGGGTAAACTCATATACCTGTGCATTTAACATTTAACATATTTCTTTGTGCATCAACATAATTATTTTGCAGTATATTTTTAGGTATCTTAGCTACATTTTTTCGAAGATTTAAGAAAAATTAGTGGGAAATTCATTATTCTACCAATTCTTATTTTTACATGCTGGGAATTTTTTTATTTTAATAATGCTCATTTTTCACTGAAATTTCACCGTTAAAATTTTTGTTTTAATTTCCTAATTCCTTTCGGAAAAGGAATATTCAAAGAGGTCCAAATTCCTGGTAATATTTGCACATTGTTTTAAAAGAGAAATGCTGGGAGTTTTAAAATTTCTGACGGGTTAAGCATGTAGCATTTCTGAGCGAAAAGGTGTAGAACCGATTCACGCAATAAATCGAGTGATTGCTAGTAAATAACTCCTCTGGGAGTGGGCACGAAAGCACCCGAAATACTGGAATCATCTTTATCGACGTACGTGTGCTGTACACGAATGAGAGGATTCGATTTCTAAGGAGCTCTTTTCGTCCAAAATCTTCGAAGTAGTGGAACGAATTCCTACGTTTTTGTTCTTGCAACGGTGTGAGAGAGTTATAATTTTCGGAGCTGATGGTGGAGCACGGGGGCAGAACGGAGGCAATGAGGCAGCAGAGATGGAGAAAAATGCTATCACAATACGGCCAGCGTTCCAGAGCAGCCATCCAATGATACCACCTGAAGGCGTGTGCATCGCGGTAGGCTTGTAGCGAGCATATGGATGGAGTGGGACCCCTGGAAATCCTCAGAAAAGGAGGTTGGGGAAAATATTTCAGCTGAGTTTTGTTACATCATGAGCAACAGCAGAACTTACATTAGACGTGAGTTTCTAATTCCATTCTTTATAGTTCTGTTGGGGTGTGATCAGGGCCAGATTTCTAAATAGGCTGAAAAGGCTGCATCCTAGAGCGGCAAAATTTAAGGGGCGGCACTTTGGCAATTTACTAAAAATTGAAAATATCTAATATGCATAACATATGAGTCCATTAACTGTGAGTCTCTAAAAAGGGATTAGGCAAATGGATTTAGCCTACAGGTGGCATACTCCTAAATCCGGCCCTGGGTGTGATGGAGTCCTGTGTGTGCAAATCCTATAAATGCACGGACTACATTATATCACCAGGCAAGCACTGCCCGATGACACATCGTATTATATTATCAGTCTAGTAATAACGAGAAAGAAAAAGCACATGAAAGAACAAGCAGATTATGAGAGGAAGGGGGACGTGAGATAGATCTAAACATAAAAATAATGATGCATAAATTTATAAAATCGAACCAGTAAGTGAGAAAAAATCATTTAATAGAGGGACGCGGGGTTGAAAAATGTCAATATAAAGACGCGAATGTTTGAATCAAAGATGCTGGTGTCAAGGAACATTCCATTCGTACTTTGAAAGTGGATGTACTAGGTACGATCCATTTTCCCATCCTTTTCGTCATCAATGAATCTGAAGGTCACAGTAAATTTTACTAGCGTAACTATGCATTCCTTTGTGAGGGTGTTCCCTGGGAAACTTCAGCGTTTGGGATGTCGGTAGTTATGACGAGTATCACTCTGCGCGTAGGTGTCTTCTTGATACCACAGGGACGATTGTGAAAAGGAATAACATGTCCCTATGGAAGTAGGGCCCAACTAGTACTCTTCTCACCTGCGATCATAACGCGTTATTGAACCATTTGGCATGATCATGGGCGTCAAATAGCTTTGAGAGTTAGCCAGTGATAGAGAACTAGCCGGTATATCCTAACGAAGTCCGACGCTACTCTCCAACAACTATTCCTTTCCAACAACTATATTTTCTCTCATATGAAAGTTTTAGCTCATCAATCTATTGGGCGTCACCTGAAGTCAAGTAATGCAAATATTGAACAATTTTTATCAATTTAAGAAGAAAAGATTTGATTATTTTACTTAAATTTCCCTAGTCACAAACAAAAAACTTCCATCTGAGGCCAAGCTCACCTTAAACACTTCCCACTTAACTGATTTAGGTTTCTCAGCAGCTAAATTCTGCGTTTACTTGTCTACAGTCATATTCGATATCATGAAGACTAATTAAAATTTGTTTGCAATTGTTGACCATTTCTATTTCTGGGATTAAGTGGACGCATGCAAAGGGCAGCTAGTGCACTAGTCCCCATTCCGAGGGTGAGCTCTTAATCCCGGCAGAGGGTAGAGATTTTTGCCATGGAGAACCATTTATGCTGCTGCCAAATGTCTCTCCAAACTTTTTCCATTTACTTTAGATTTTTACTTTAGACCCTATAACATCAACTAACCTATCCTCAGATATGAAAATGAACTCAGCTATCGGTTCTCTTCTTGTGAAACTTCTACTGTTGTTGCAACAATTGAATTTTTTAACCCTAAATACGGTATATTGTAGAAATCTACAAATTGCTCTCATAAAGCGATATAGGTCTTGTTAGTCACCGAACAGAATCTATGTTTTTCCTGACAGTGTTTATTTTAGCAAGAGTTCCTAATAATTTTCGTTTTATCAACTGGCATTGTTGTTGCAAAAAGAGTTACAATCAATTTTTTTTAAAACAGTATGCTGTTTCTCAAATACTTTTGAGATTTATTTATTTATTTTTCAATTCCTGGTATCTTACGTCAGGCAGACAAAAGGAAGAATGCTACCAAGCGAAAACTCATTTTCCGGGTAAGAATTTATCGCCCCATCCCTTCTCTCAGTTTCTGATCGAGAGGCTTTCATTTCAGTCCCAGCATCCACCCACTCCGCGGTTCCCCTTCCCCTTAAACCCAGCCGGACGCGACCGCACTCCTGCACGAAAAAATGTCGAACCATGTTCATCCTCCCACAAGCCACCGCAGCCCCGACTCCCGCGTTCTTCTCTCCTCACTGAAATAAAAATAAATAAAGGATATTCCACACCCACACACACATATGTATACACACACACACACAATATATATATCTTATATATACATATAAGATATATGTTCGGGGTACCTTATATATACATATAAGATACCCCGCATTCTCCTCCGAACTCCCCCTTCCCACTTTCCGGCGTCAACGGCCCCCCCCCCCCCCCCTCCCCCACCACCCGCGGGCGACCCCCGAGGGCAGGGAGACGAAGGAACCCACGCGAGACAGACAAGAGAACAGCGGAAGCGAAAGGGGCGATCACGTGATTATCCTCCTTGGCCACTCGGATTTTTCTCTCGGATGCTTCAATCCCCGGTCGCACGCATCTATTGCCGTCCTCGATATCGCGGATGAAAAATGTTAAGGGGAAAGTAAAATATGCATATCACATCGTGTCCTTTGGAATATCCAGTCTTTATGGCCATGAAGAAAGCTTACAGTTATTATTAAACTCTGAAAATCCATCTCAAAATAGTTTATTACGTTAAAAAATATTGAAAAATAGTTACAGAGGAAAAATAGTAAGTAGAAAATGGATGCAAAAATTGGTTTTTATTTCATACGTGGGTAAATGCTTCAATATTAATGGTAAATACTATTGGGTTTTCATTGTAGACCATGAGTAGAGATTGGGGAAACTTTTTCATGAACTTCTCTCCTCTATGCCTACATATATCTTCATTTTGCTGCATACTTCTGCGCTGCGAAAACTAATTTTAAACAGAAGTGTGAACCCTTAAATCGTACAATTATACCAAAGTATAAAGTAAAATTAAACAGGCATCCAACCTTCCAATTTCTGAGTTTTCAATGTGAATCACGGTATTTCCCGTACAGTTTTGTTATTGAAACTCCTCTGAAGAAAAAAAGTGAGAATTTAATGCAGAGAATTAGTTGATGATAAGTGGTGCTGGTAGCCATTCATGGAAGATAATTTACCGAATTTATTTAACTTTGGTTGGAAGGAAAGCTGGAGGAAGAAATAATGCACCGTTATTTGGTTAAAGTGAAATAGAGTGAACAAACCTTTGCAAAGTTTAAACAGACGATGCAATACGATATTAGTATCCGGCATAACTTTACATCTAAAGCCACTGCTAACTTTCCCTTATCTGGGTAGAAACTATTTTAATCTTTTTTGTGTATTAGCATGCATCGTAATTTTATCTGCATATTACCGTTTAAAAGAGAGGAACTGCGTTGGTATGAAGAGGTTGGCCGATAGAAGAATTGAGTGGAGGGCTGCGTCAAACCAATCCTAGGATTGTTGACCCTTGATGATGATGATTACCGTATAAATATTTTTTTAGTCGGAGCTCTCTTCGCTTACTCTCCAGTTATATAGCTGAAAAAATCCCTTAATGCCTGATCTAATATATTTTACGATCTCCATATCGATGAATTATCAAAAGAATGCCAAGTACCTAACCAAGAGTACCGATTAAAAGTGTCATATGCTAGAAAAATGTCCCTGAAACAAAGATTCTCGTCGAAAAACATTAAACCAAATGACTAATGTTGAGATACATATTTTGATAACATGTATGCATTTTTTAAACTTATATGCATAAAATTGAAATCGCTGTCCCATTGTTGTTTATATCCCATGCATGAATTACATCAAATTTTGCGGGATAGTTGTCTCTCTTTCTTCCTTCCCTCAAGCGTTATGAATGAGGTCGTTGGCGATTGCATCTCTTTCCTCTTCTCTTGTCGCTGCTGTCGTGATTGAGAAGTGAGTGAGTGCGTCAGCGAACTCTGAGTGTGGGTGGCAGGAGAGAGAGAAAGAGAGAGAGAGAGTGTGTGTGTTTTAAGGGGAAGGGTGAGAGGAGTTGGTGCTGAATGGAGAGATCGGGGAGGGGATGTAGAGAGAGAGACGTGTCGCTAGCAGTATGTCTGACCCTCTGCGGGTCAAATGGGGGGAAAAGTTGAGGGGAGGTCATTCTTCAAAGGAGAGAAATCCGTCCTATTGCGCGCCCGCGTGACTGGCTCTAATCTTGACGGCCGTTCATCGGTAGATTTATTTCATACAGCACCAAACACGAGTGACGAAAACGTCGCTATCCTGCCGCTCTTTGATGCTTATCCCATGGAATCGGTGAATTTCGCGCTTACTCTGACTCCTGCGGGGATACCTTCATCGCCACGATTTATACTCGTGCATAATTTTTCCACCCGTATATATTTGTGTCTTGTGTGTGAAGAGCTATATTTCTTTTACTAAACTCCTTATTAGCAACGTATTCACTTGTCATGAGCTAGCCCTAGCACTTGGCAAATTACATGCTTACATGTGTCCAAATGCGCCCTATATAAAAAAATTGATAGAGGAGAGTTCCTTCATTTCTCTTTATAAATAAGGCTAGATAAAATTATAACATTTCATATAGTGACTGAATATCAATCATAATTTTAATCATAATGTGAACCATTATCTTAATGGGTTTTATCATATTTCTACGTCAGATTATATAAGGTTTCAATGTAGAGAAACAAACAGCCAAATCCAAAAAGACAATACGCATGTTTTTAGCCACTTTCGTGGTTCACTCGCTAATTTAATAATTCTTGGTATTAATGAGTTATTTGTTTAAAAATATAGGAAAAATTATGAGTAGGATTGATTTTAAAGAAGTTATGAACCAGGATATCTTAGATGTTATTGGGTAAACATTGAGGAAGAGGATAAACAATTTGAGATACAAGGGGAGGAAATGAGTTTTCTGGGTGGTATAGTAGATGAATGTAAGAAGAATTTTGGGGCTAAATAAACTTTGAAGATGCCTATAGAAGACTTGGGAAATACAGGATAGATAATTTTAAGAGTGAAAATGGATGGAATAATTTAATTTTAAGCAAAGGAAAAGAATCTGGAAGAAGTGAGTGACAAAAGCAATGCCGAACAGCCGTAGTCAATGATAATATACTGTACCAAACCTTGATAATAAACAGTAAGCCTCCATAATTACAGTGAGTTATGGCCGTTCTAGACTTCTATTAATTAGATAAAAATTAAATATAGAGTCAAAATAAAATATAAGTTCTGCAAAAATTCATTAAATTAAATATGTTTAATTTATGTCATTCAATTTGTGCCAGCAATGTGTCGCATATTATATTACTCTTACAAATATACGGCTTCAAAACTACCCTTTCAAATGAACAAAGGCTGTAATAACACGAAGACAAGCCATGAAGCCAAAAAACTCCCTTAAAAGCACACTTGAAACACCCTGAGGTAGATATCAATCGACGATATCGCCATCAGCTTAATCATTGCCTTTTAGTTTAAATTAAGATATCAAGATGTACGGATTCGATAGAAAGAATATCTGCTTGTGTGGATTTATTAATGCATGCGTTCTAGCTGTTGATCGTAAAAAGTAAACGAATCATCCTCGAAAAAAATCTCCTCACTGATGGACTTCATTGAAATTATGATTTCAGCCTGGCCGTAAAACCCTTCTTATTTATTGAAGGAAATTTAAATAAACCGCAAAAACTCATATTATGCGTTGAAATAATGCCGTAAGCTAGAGACTGATATGATCTGAAAGTGGCGTATTGAAATAAAATAATGTGCGACTCATCGATCAACATACGGATAAGAGTTAATGATAGAGGCACAAAATATTAACAAATTAGTGTGGATTAAAAAAATGCACTCACTATGATAGGATCTACAGATCACCGATACACACTAATAGCACAGAAATTCTAGCATTCAAAGTATAGAATTTTGTAGAAAATAAATCAAATTTTGCCATGATTACCGCACCAGTAATAGTGGCAACTGAGATTAATGGCTCTTATATACCTACCAGTTAAAATCTTAAGAAATTTCAATAATCAGCATAATTTAAAGATTCCAGCAGCCATCAGTTTTTTCTGATAATTTCTCGAAACATGATCTCGCTTTGTTTCATTTAATTTTATTTTGGCTTTATATAGAATCGCTCCATGAGGCTAAACCTGTGAACTGGATGTAACAATTCGTACTTTAAAACTCAGTTTTGTGCACTTCACGTCAATTTAGGCATTACTCAATACCTAAAAATTGCAACGATCTTGTATTTATGTTGGTTAGATATTTTTTATTCATTATTATTTTTTTTGAAGGGGTCAACTTGATAATCATTGAGGCAGAGAAAATTGTACAGGACAACCTAACGAAGCTCTCTTTCAATGATTCTAACATATAGATTGCCTAAGCAGGTTATTTTCTCTATGGTGAGTGGAAAGGATAAACGTTTCCAAGCTTTGCCAACACAAGGTTTTCAGACGTTATCTACTTGTTTGCTGTCAAGCTCATGTAATATGTAGCGTAATGACTAATCCCGAATCATACGTAATAATTGCTAAAGCAATGGCCAATCACCTAACATTAGAACTCAAATCATGTGCGGGTTTGATCTTTATACTTAAATCAACACTGATAAAATTGCGTTAAATTTAACCTTCTACGTTCATTTATTTTCTTTTGTTCAATAATTTTTCAGAGTTTAAATTTGTGAGGATTAAACTCAATGCATAAAATTGATATTGATTTAAATAATGGTAATTTTTCTTCAGCTACGACATAAATAAAAAAAAGGATTTGTAAGACTGAGGAAGACTCCTATTGAATAAATTTATCCAGTAATAGCGTTATTGAATGGAGCAATTTACACGTTGCGTCGCGAAATCCATCTGATATACTTCCTTTCATGAAACTATATTATCGTGAAATCGGCATTAAATTTGAATTTATATGGATGTCAGAAAAATGGTACCAGTGTAAAATGAAAACCTATAATCGAAGTTAGTACCATCATAACTAAGTTGCATTTAACGTGGATTTCTGGCCGTAGCAGAGAATGGATAGAGCTTGGTGCAAGGTTCAATGAAAATAACCTGAAAGGTCTATTTGCTGCATCTGACACGTAGTACCCTTCCAGGGAAAAAATATGTGTTTAATAATAGAAGCTGCTGGACTAAAGACTGTGAATGCTAAGCAAAGGTAAATTTCATAAATGCAATTTCAATTAAAATATTGGCAAAAGGTTTGCTTGGTACAATTTACTGACCATTAATACCAATTACTTTATTCAGTATCAATACCAGGTGGTTAGACGTGGTCATTTTTATTATACTTAGAATATTGTTATCGAAAAGACTTCATTAATAATGACTGTTTATGTAACTAGAAATTTCGGGGAAAAAAACGAGTGATTGAGAAATCGAGAGAGAGTGTTTGCTTGGTGTGATGTTTCCGAAATAAAAATAGACTAAAAATTTATGCGCATCAGTTATAGAATACTGCGGACCAGTATCCTCAGTAGTGTGTATGGTTGGTTGATAATAACATACTCAAATAACCTCGGGGATAATTCAAATTTTAACCGTGATTCTCGGCGTTAATAGAATATACAGGGCCTTCTTTTTACTTGTCCGTTGGATGATGGAGATATATTTATTTCTTTTCGTTGTGATGAAGGAAATAGATAAAAATGAAATGCCAACTAAAGCGGAGCATCATCTTCCGCGGAAAAATGCTAATAAATAATAAGCCTCTCTTAGTTACCCTCGGGGAGGACAAAAATGAACGCTATCGCCCATGTCCATCGATTTCCGGTCATCGAAAAATTCACGGGAATCAAGAGATTGGGATTCGTCTCAATCTTCCCTTTTTCCTTTTTCCCGGCCAACTCGAAAGACTCCCAATTCCTCGAGGAGCGTTTATGAATGACGAGTAGTTTGGCTGCTTTTCAAGACAGTTTTGTTCGGAGGTAAATGTGGGGGAGGGGTAGAAACGCACTCTTCCCCGCCCTCCCCCCTTGCCGGAGGAAAGCAGTTTTTTATAAGAGGGCCATGAAAGAGATTTCCTTGCCACGCCGTTGGTGGGAGGAGTCGTTAAGGGCGAGGCGAAGATGAAAGAAACGGAGGAAGAAAATCAAGAGCTGAGGGACAGGTAAAATTGAATGATTGGTGGAAGTAAGCGAGGGAAAGAAAGATAAATAGAATAAGGGGAAGGATATATGCACCTAAATGAATCTGAATACCGTAGGGGAATAAAGGTCAAGAAAACGGGGAATTGTTGAGCAGAAGTGCTAATAATTAGTGAAACATTATCAATAATGATGGATAGTGAGGAGGGACACGTTTCTCCACCTTACGTACCATAGTCGTTAGAGGATTATAATAATTGCTTGAGTGTCCACTCTGGTGGTGAATCCCATTCCGCTTCCGGGGGTTAATGTGAAACAGTTGTAATATATTTTCCCAAATTATTTACAGGACACCTACTATGCGACAACCTAGTGCCGAAACTCGGAACGCGCACCTTTCTTTGGATTCTTACCTTCTGTTTTTGACGAACTCCTTCTTCCATGTTAATCTCTCGGTTCCTAAGCGGTTTACCTTCTAATCAGTTTATTTTCACCCTCGAGATCAAAGGTAGCTATATAGGTAGGTAATATCTAACATATTAGATTTTGTCGGTGTAGTGCGAAAATTCCATCCGATCTAATTTTAATTTAATGCAATCGGTGTTATTTACCAATGATATACACGTAAAAATTACAGCAGCAGGCTAAATAATTTTCTGTAAAATGTACCCTAATTTTTTGCGAATTATTTGTCATGGGCCTGCTCGTATTTACCAGGAATGAAATGATATTAATGAAGGTATTATTAATGAAGGTAGCCCGTATTCGCTAAGGTACTTTAACGTATTTGTAATTACTTTCCCTGGATGTTAGCTATAACAACTTCTATAATGAATTTATTATTAACATGGTTTCCTATTTTTGGGATAGTATTTTTTTCTGAAGACCCATTATTTATGAATATTTTATCAAATGATCAATGGGCCGTAGTCGAACGAAGTTCTCATTTCAGCAGAGGATATTCGCGAAACTCCAGATGGCTTCATTAATATCATGAAGTCGAAGGAATCGGAATTTGGAATCCATAAAAAATATTATCTAATATTTTTGATGGATTCCAAACCGATTTCATAAATGTTTAAATTGGGTGGTTGGTGATGAACGTGTCACTCAGTCTGACAATGTTTTAGGTCAAGCAAAATAAGCCGACGTAGTAGGCAAGCTTAATTTTTTTTTGTAAATTCTTTCCCCGCGAAGTCAAATTGAAAACGTCCACCCCTGAAGAGAGAGTGATTCATTACTCGTTCGAATCCGGAAGATGAGCATCGTGCACCAGATCGTAGTAGAAGGGGAGGAATGTAGAGGGTGGGGTACGTTTGCTGAAGGATTGAGGATGGTATAATGGGAAAAACGGAAGACAATGATAGAATGGTTTGAAGCGAAGAGAGAAAAGTAATTACGCGAGAGGTGTAGAGTAGTACGGGTGGAATGATTTTATTTCATGCCTCGTGATACCTGCCTCGCGAAAGTCATCGCCCCTCCCTTTCGTCTACCTCAGCCAAGAAGTAACAGGGAGGCTACCTGTCTACTCTCTGCCCACCTCTTCTTTCCATCTAAATGATTTTCATCGCATCCTTGGTATATCTTTTTTGTCTGTGATTTGCGACTATTCAACCAAAAACTAAACTGCTCTAAACCCTTTATTTAAATAAGGACGTAGTTTTTTGACGCCACTTTGGCCGGCTTACTTTCATGTGCAACATACTAATATCATTATGGTTTTTTATCACACTCATAACTATTGGTATTTAAGCGAGGGCTCAAAATCTAGTAGGTATCTTGAACTTCGGTATATTTCCTTTCAAATTAAGGATCAGGAAAGCCGTAGTTCGATTCCCGGTCCAGGTGAATTTTTTCAAATGGTATTTAATTTTTATTGGTATTTAAGGTTGAACGAAGTTCAATACTCAGAACTGGCAAAATATTTTTTTTGTAGACTAAGTGGACTTTTAAGCCTAGAAAGACTGATTTTTATCTGTAAATAAGAAACTTTCGACAGTCATGTACGTATCACGCTGCAACTTTTAACCAGATTGCCGATGTTTCCCTTTAGTGTATTCTGTTTTAATTGAGAGTCGAAGCATCTTGAATTCCGAGTCATCTTCAGCGTCTATTAATTTTGTTTGTGTTCTACCTGGATTCTTCAGGTAACCTTAAGTAATTGTATCAGTTGGGTGGTTGTTGATGTGAACTACTTCACTGGACCTGAAGAAGCCAATTGGAATGCGGGTGAAATATTCACAAGGAAAATGAATAGACACTGCAGAAGACCAGTAAATCAAGTCTATTCAATTCTAAGACTTAGTGGAGTCTTCTTGGAAAATATTGTAGGGTAATTCATTTTAACCATAGAAATGGCGCTTATTTCATACCTCATTGGCATATGACTTTTTCACCTCGTCGGAATTATTAAACCATCAAGTGCTAAAAATAGCGTCTATGAATCGACTATCTTCCATCCCTAGTCCAAATCTTACTCTCACTCGGAAAATATCTCACGGAAACTACTGGAGCGTAATAATGTTTTTTTTTATCAATCTGACGCTGTTTTTGCGATGCATTGGTAAATGCATTGGCTTTTTTTTATTCTGTCGGAATTATTAAACCATCAAATAATAACACTACCAGCTATGTTTCGATAATGTATTGCATTTCCGGTGATATTACACCCCTGCACAAAACCCTCCCCTTTCTACGAAGCCATCTCTCAAACCTCGCTACCCATTACAGGCAGCATTTCCCACCTCGCGAGGCCCTTCGCATCTTTCCTCCCTGCCCCTCCCTCTCCCTGCTTTTTCAGGCATTCTTCCTCCTCTCCTCCGCGCGCCCACGGGGTAATAATAAGGCCGGCCTCGTCCCCTCATCATCCACCCGCGAGGCACTGCCTTCCTCATTCAAGGCGGGCCAAAATCTGAAGCTACGTCACTCGGAACACCGCTCATTTGGAGGAGCCGGGGCGGGTCCCCGAAGGCGCATGCATAAAATGCCGCCACTACACCGGAATTCGTACGCGCCTATCGAATAGGCGAGGCCCGAACCAGAGAAAGAGGTTGAAGGAGAGGTAAGATGATGCGGTCGGAGGCTGGGGATGCGGGCAAAGAGTTCCTTGAACTTGAGGAAACGTCTGGGGAAGGAAGAAGATAGTGTGTGGTGAAGGAGGAGATAAAAGAGGGAGAGATGGAGAATAAACGGTAACAATCACGCAAGGTGTTGAGTGGCGAATTTTGAAATATTTGTTACGAGGATAAGTCAGATGCATCAAGGAAAGAAAAGACGATGCATTATGACATTCAATTCAATAGCATGAGATGGACAAATTCGTATTGAGTTATATGCGCTCGAAGAAAATGAGAGATCTCTGTATTGTAGGTCGTGAATGTCTCGGATTCCTACAGTACAGAAAAACGAATTACATGTTCTTCAGTTACCTTCCCTTTTCCGATTTATTTTCACCGTCATTGTAAGGTAAGTAATCAAAGAAAGAAATCTTTCATTGGAGTTTAGTGAGAAGGGAGGCTATTGTAAATTTCATCCTTTAACTCGGCTTATCTTTGCATCCTGAAAAAATCTCAAGCCTTGCTCCAGTGCGAGCTAAAATAGGAGGAAGTGACCGAATTGAATGAAACTTTAATTTCTGTGTAGGCGTGAATTAGTTGAATTTTAGTAACACGCATACTTTTCAAGATATTTATTCATGCCGCTTTCTCCAACTGAATTAGTTAGTCAATCTTTGCATTGCATGTGTACTACTAGGAACAATATTTCGAAACCAGTACGGCCATTCATCAATGCGGCATAACCGCGTCAACACTAAGGATTCACCATTACAGAATCCTCCTCCGGGAATAATAAACACTAATTTGACCATATTTTTATATCAAAATGAAATAATTTATTCAATTCGCAATTCTATCTATCCGTTTCTAATTATATTGAAGGGCAACTTAGTGACATGCTATCGAGTACATTTTTTGTTCCTATTTTCCATTGAAATCATTTAGCATCCTAACAATAATGATGGTATTCTGCAGCAATTTTAAAAGCATCACATTTATTTATTAATGACATGGTTGAGCCTTGATAAGTCATAGAATTGTTATTGAGTTACTCACTATTTTTCTTAAAGTCATAATTTATCAGGAATGAAGGATGTGCCGTCATTCAAAGGGATTAAAGTTTTACTAGAATCTTATAAAAAGAGATTTTATATTTTCTGACTAATCTGATAATTCTGAGGTCGTGAAAGATGGCTGGCGAATAGATGGGTATGCTTAGACTTTTCATGTATTATTTATTACTCTACGTGTATTATTTATTTTATCTACTTTCTCGCCTTCCTCGTGAGCATTATAAATTCATCTTTTGAGGAAACGTATGATTACATCTTTTGTAAAATCACCCTTTCAGTGTAGATCAGATGAACTGATTTTTTTGTGACATCCAAAATTTACATATCATATTAGCATAATCATGCACTTCTTGGCACCGATACTTTTAATGGAACACAGATTTCAAATCTTAATATTGCGGGGTATTTGGAAAATTATCCAGTCCAGTGTATTCAACGTTTTGGTATATGACATGGTTGATTAGCAATTATGGATGCTTCAACTAATCGCGAAACGTATCACGAAGAAACTTTCTTTGGCAGGGGGCATAAAAAATACCATTGAGAACAATTCTTCCTTGTCCTTTAATAGAATTTCGTCTTTTCAGGATCATGGCTTCATTATTATTCATTACAAGTCATCTCACATATTTTTGTTTTAAAAAGGTAGTAATTGAGAATCAAATACATTCCGTATATTTTTTGGCTAAATAACTGGCCCATTTGAAAAATAATATATCCCTAAGACTATAAATCAAAATCAGCATTACTCAGTGAAAATATTATCTATCATCAGAATATATTCTTATGAGAAGGCATTTACATTCATGATGTACATATGTTTAAATGATTTTGAGGTCTGTAAAGGACTAACGACCGCATTTATGTATTTTTGCTGTCAATGCTGATATCAAATAGTTGTTCCTTTCATGCGCGATTTTTAAATATAGTTTTAAAAAGCACCGATCCTTCTTAACTATGGCTCGTAAATAGTCTTAAATAGGCTCGTGGGTAATGAACTACATTGGTATAATTCTAGTAATTGGTTTCGTTTTTAGTTGTTTAAAGAGTTAAAATTCTGCTACAGAATTTAGCCCAAAAAATTCACGTAAATGACATTTATAATTTTGCAAACTGGCATCATGATGATATGGCAAAATGCTGCTGCTTTTTTCAATGGTAGTAATGTGCATTAAATGACTACCATATCGTTCTCATCAATTTGACGAGCGTGAAAATTAGTAAATAACGATGTCTTTATTCTCGCTACAAGAAAGGTGTAATTCCATTAAAGACTTTATTTATTTCATGGGATCACTCTATTACTAGAGTTTGGAGGGATGTGAGAAATAGGTGTCTATGGTGTATGACAGTATCCGATTTCTTTTCCTCGACTTATGCCATTAACATTTTAATAAACTTTATAATTAGATTGTAATCTAAATTATAATTATTTCCACTACTTCACATCCTTTCATTCATATCCTTGAACTTTCTTTATCATACTTGAATTTCGCATTACCAAAGCAAATGCAATTTATTTCACTGGCTTTTACGCATGCTCGCTCCTCAAATCAAAGCAAGAGCCGATAAATTTTCCAAGATGACATGCTGGAAATGCAAAATTATAAAAATAGATAGTTTTATTTATTTAGATAAGCATAATGCGTGACGCTAAATCAACTGATAGAAGTTTGACGTTATCACAGATGCTGGCTAGTGGCGTGACGATGTGCAAACATTGTCTTTATATGCGATATTGTATTGAATGCAGAATGCTGCCAATCATCACTAAGTGTGACATATATTTCTAAAACCTCGAAGTAGCGCCTCTAATCACAGGTCAGCTACATAACTAAGAAAGAATGAATTATTAGAACTTAAGGAGTTCTACATTATCTTTTAATTAAATACGAAGTTAACTTTTTAGGAATGCCAAGAAAAATGTATTTGGTCACTAAAGCTCTATTTGCAGCTTCTGTATTTTTGGGTAAAGAGAAAAGGAACAAAAATTTAAAGCGCACAATGCATCGTTTCCCATAAGGTTTGCCAGGTATTCCATAATCGTAATTCCTGCTTACGTTTTCAAAAAAACAATGAAATATTTTGACAGTTCATCTTTTTTCTCGACTAAAAATTAAACATCAAGTGATGGCTATTATAAATATATTATTGGCTCTATAAATTCATTAAAGTGCTTCGGTGTGTAATTGCATAAAAAATCTGTTAAATTTGATACTAAGTGCTTTTTTGTGCCCCATTTCAAAATTGATATCATTATAGATTGACAGATTTTATGTGGCAGCAAATATGGTTATTATGGAGTGAATGACTATTTTTGCTTTAAGTGGCAGAGTTAGTGGTTGTCTATCTCATTGAGTAACTGTAACTATAATTTGTATCCATATAATTGCTGGGTAATTATGGGTCCTGCTGGTAACTGAGGAGAGAAAAGGAAGCGCGAAGAAAAAACACTCGGAGTGAACCAAATCTCGAGCCTGTAGCTCTGAGGGCATCTCATAAAAAAATTTAAAAAAATAAAAAAACTAGAGAATGATTGTGCGCTGTGCATCTGGAATTTGTCCAATCAAAGTTCTCCATTTTAAGCAGTCGTTAAGCAATAACAGATTAATTAGAAATGAGGACTGACCCGCTATTCGAGTCCAGCGTATGACGAAGCAGAACGATACCCATCACCCCAAAGTAATCCTTTCCTCTCGTCTCCGTGGAGGGGTTGATAAAAGAACGTACTTGAAACCTGGCATGCGCCTCGAATTGCATCCCAAAAGGCATTATTCCAGAGTTACAATTTTTACTTCCGCGACTAATTGGCAGTTTTATTCAATTTTTAATGAACACATTTTTTTCAGTCCACTTTCCACTTTATTTCGTGGGGAAACTTATCAAATTATTTCCCCGTACCATATGGATATCTATGCACTTACAAATCATAATATTAATATGAACAATAGGGTTTGCAATCCAGATGGAGTGGCCGAATATTTCTCAAGTGAAAGCTGGCCGAAACGTAAATATTTTATTGCAAACCTCGGCACAAAGTTTCTGCATTTTTTTCTCCATTGAGAGTAAGAAACTTCCTAAACATGCAAAGTTAATATATATGTATCTGCAAGGTTACTATCTATGTATCTGCAAAGTGGTACCCTACATAGCCTCGAAGGAATATGGCCAGAATTGATTCATCTCATGGTATTCTACCAATGATAGTTCTGTGATAAGCCCGTGCCTGCTGTTATCCATCCCTACAATTGCAAGCCAATCTACATTTCCTATATTATGTGCTTGCCACTTAACTCCACGCCTTTAAAAACAACTATTGTTTCCCTTGCTCTTCCACGCTTGCCTAGAAATCTCCCTCCTAATAACTTATTTCACATCTATCTCCTCTTGAAACTATGACATCCACTTTTTCTTGCCTTCTAATTTTTCCTTGCACACTTCTTTCTTTTTTCATTCTTTTCTCACTTCTGCAAACGTATATGTAGCTAAAATTTTATCACGTATCAAAAAATCTCTTATACATTAAACCAAATCATCGTAAAATACGATAGAAGATTGAAGAATTGAATCAAGAAGAATACGTAAAATACGTTTAAGTTAATGTGATAAATATGTGTTTGCATTAAGAAGTCTCCTTAACATTACACTTTTTAGGGTTTAGTCTCTATGCTATCGTAAAGTGTTTTTGCCTCATTTACGAAAAGCTCTCCTCGTGCATTTCCAACCACGGCTCTTCTGATCCCTTCTTGATTGCATTCAACCTTGTTAATCTAACAAAAAAATGCTCGTATAAGCTGTTATCTTGTTTTCTACCAAGTCTACGTGTCCCATCTCATCTCGCTATTCCACGTGTGTGCGGAGAAAAATCGCTATTCCGCGCAGCAGAAGTTAGTGGCCGTTAAAGGCCAGGAGCTATAGACGGGAGGGCGATGTTTAACACTAGAGCGAGTGAGCAGTTCGTGATCGGGATTCTTGTTGAAAAGGGAAGGGAGGGGGAGACGACGCCACAGAGTACCACCGTTCGCGGGGTTATCAAGGAGTTAAGCGCGTCAGATGTTCGTCAACCCCATGATCTTGCTCCACCCTCAATATGTGCGCACGACACAAAAAAATCCCTTTCCTAATTCGACCATTCCTACGTCATGGGGATCGACGCGCCACCGAGATTTATTTTTAGCTCCTCCTAGCGAGAACCAGCCAAACTGCAGTGTTCGGAAGGGAGGCAGGGATGGATTCGATTAGATTGGACGTTTACTTGATACACATTATAAGAGTGCATGGGCTGGAACAGTGGGAATAAAAGATTTTTAAACAATAATTCCCCAAGTCCCACCTTGACTTCAACACTTGAAATGTTGGTTTTTAACTTTTTTTGGCTCACAATTAAAATTTGGCTATGTGTTTCAGTGCGAATCAAACGTGAGTCAATGTCAGAAAAATTTTAACCTAAAATTCCCGTTTACCCATATTTTTAATCAAAATTTAGCAGTAATCTATGGTTTTAGGTGCTGCAGCGAGTAGGATTACATTGCATTATAAAACTAATGCGAAGCTAATACAATCAATGCCCGAGGGTGAAGTCGAACTCTGGACACTTGGGTTCCTGCCCGGCACTTAACCACCCTGACTACCTTGCGCCAGCTTAATCAAAAATGAGGATGATAGAATAATATGCCCAGATGTTTGTTAAAAACTTGATCATTAAGCTATACAAAATATTATATTGAAGCAAAGAAGTTTTCAGCCCTTCGGCCATAATTAAATAATTTGGATTTTAAAATGAAGCATATTTGGAATTCGTATTTTACTTAAGAGATAGTAAAATATGCATAAGAATGTAGTCCTTGAATGTTTTCTGTTGTAACGAGAGGAAATTAATCCTATTTGATCAATTGAAGACCTTGTTACAAAGCCCGGTAATCCTGGAATTTATTCAAATTAATTTTGTTTCTTTTATCGATATGCTTTGTCTCCAAAAGTTGAATTACTGACCTGCAGATGTAATTGATTGTTTTTGCCGTGTGTGATGGTGTATTTGGCAGTGTTTGCTTTGCCAATACAGAGAAAAAATATGGAAATGGTGATGGATTTCTAAGGAAGGAGAAGTGACATTAGCGGTTTGCTTAATAGAAGAAAAGTAAACTTTGGAGATGTCACACTTGACTATTCTAAACGAGTACATATTTGGCATCATCACGTGCTTGATGATGCCAATTATTCCATGAAACTAGTCTTGTCAAATAAGCGTGTGAAAATTACACTTTACTTTTTTCTACAAGTCAATTATTTTACAATATAGAAACTAAAACCTTTGAAGTCGTAGCAATAGCAATTTAAACCTATTGGATCTACCATGGTCAGTAACTAAAAATAATAATTTTCTAACTTTTCTAACTAACCTGAGAATCAAACATCTTTGTTTTGTATGTTAGCCGAAGCATATAAAAGTGGTTAATATCTTTCAGCAATGCTCGATTATTTTTTTCTACTATTGTTCTCAGTAACTCTATGGCATCACACATTCCTACGGTTAGATGCGGAAACCCGTTGGTATTTTTTAGTCCCAGACTTTTCATATTTTTCAAACTATTTGCCGGTTGAAAATGCACTGTTCAATTTTATTTAACATTTAAAGAGTTACCATCAATTGTTTGAAAGAAATTTACTTTATCATCATTAGTCATCAATCCTCAGATTGGTTTTACGCAGCTCTCCACTGAGTTCTTCTATCGGCTAATCTCTTCATATTTACGTATTTCTTCTCTTCCACATCCTTCATCACTTGTTCCATATATCTCACACGAGGCCTACCTTTGCCATTCTTCCCGTTTACTTGTCATTCAACGATTGTCTTCCTCAGGCCATCATGTCTTATGATGTGGGTAGGTTGCCCTGTCTTATTCTTAGGGTATTCCGAAGTCTTCTCTTTTCTCCCACCCTTCTTAAGACTTCCTCATTACTTACTCGTTTAAAGTAATTTGATGACGTTGTACTTAAAGAAGGCTTTTTTGATCCTTTAATTTCAGGGCGTAGTCATAATAAATTTTCGGTGAAATAGAAGCCTAGGAGGCGTTGGAGTACTAATAAATATACTAATAATATAACGGAGGTCATAAATAAGACCCCTTTATATCTCAGCTCCAATGTAGTTCATGAAAAATCGCTCTCGCTTATTTTTTTCAAATTATACAAAGTTGTGCTCGTGTAAATTTTAAGTCTCTCAAAAAACATTTATAGACTCCAATCCATTTTTTATTCAAACACGTGTCAAAACTGTAATTGAAAACGGACGGGTGTTGAAAACGTGTAGTGTGATTTAGGACTATAAATTTTAATTGTGATAAAAGTTTAGCTTTCTTGTGATGCTCTGTCGCTGTTCCACAATTTTGTAAACATTATTGGGTTGAACACCTTGTTGGGCGTTTTCCGGTCTCAAATCTGGTGTTTTCACCGTGTTTTCTTTCGATTTCTCTTTCCAACTATGCATAATACGTTATACCAAACGTGCCCAATGATCCTGAGGAATGCGTCAAAGTCCAGTTCATACCATTTTGACGGTGACAATAGTTAGTTCTATAATTCGGCCAAAAATATAAGATTTCGATTTGAAAGAACAACTGCGTGATTTATCACCATTGAATACTTTTCTCTCACCGGTTAATGTACCTAAATTAATATTTTAATATATGCAATGCGTGATTTTTTAATGCGATATTACCGACTCTTTCTTATTTTCGTAAATATAATATCCATACCCCTCAACCAATTAATTAGTTTGTGCTTATTACTTCCTGGAATACCATAATAACATTTATTCTGTGATATATTATTCTCTAAAATACCTTCCAGATAGTTAAGAGTTTAGCCAGAATTTTGTTATAATCATTGCCAATGGGCTACGCCCAATGACCTCGATTTTTTTTCATTAAGTACTTGAATTCCATGAACGACAAACGACTTATTTCCTCGGTGTGGATGAAATGACTTATCAATGGATACGTCTAAATAAATCTCCTAATCTTCAGCCGACCCCTTGCAAGTCATCAGATAGGTAGTCATTCCTACACTCTAACGTACTCTTTGCATGCCCCACGCAAGCCTCAACTCCGTACATTCGTAAGTGATAGTGGTAGTTTTTTCCTTAAAGTATATACTTTAACGACCTTGGTTTTTACGACATAACGCTGTGTAATTATGCAGGAGATGGGCTCTTCTTCAGCTTGCGAGATACTTTCCTCGGAGGAAACCGATTCTCGTCGCGGAGAGAGAGATAGGGAGAGAATCGTAGTGTGTGGGAGGCGAAACGGGGTGTGTGTAAGTCTGTTATGTATTTATGTGGGCTGGTGATGCGTAGGAGGGAGTCGTCATAGGAAGCAAAGGGTATCGTCGATGATGGCGACATCTTACTCGCCCCAAAGTGCTCCCGAAGTCAATGAGGTCAACCGCATCGCGTGAGCGAAGACGAGACGAGAATGGACGAGAGGGAGGAGTAGGAAGGAAGGGGAATGAAGTAGCTACACTTCGTCTTCGTCTCCCGTTTTCACTCAAATGATTCTTGCATTCATTTCCCTCTCTCCCCTTTTCTCTTGATTTGCCTCTCTCTCTTTATCCCTCCATAGTGTGGGGTAGTGGGATGAGCTGGCGTAGCAAAACAAATGGTCGTTGACTTGATCCTTCTAAAGCCTCACACCACAGAAAACAGTTTTTGAAGTTGCTCAGGCACCCGACTCGTCATTCAAAAAATAAAAAAAATAAACGTATATTTGGCAATGTAATATTGCTCAAAAAATGTCTTAAGATTCCAATTGACCTTGTCAATCATGTCTTATCCATTTATCTCTCAAAATGGCGTGTTTCGCTATCCAACAAAACGAATGTTATATGAAATTGTGTCAAAACTAGATCATTATCAACCCAGACGTTGTAGAAAATTTCAAATCCTGCCGCGCTAACGGCGGTGAAATTCACATTAATTGCCATGCGAAAAAATTCACCTGGACCGGACATCGAACCACAGACCTTTGGCTATCCGGGCTACTTCGCAGACCACTATGCTACCCAGGATCACTACAATTGCTATACGAAGTAGTGATCCTGGGTAGCGTAGTGGTCTGCGCAGTAGCCCGGAAAGCCAAAGGTCTGCTGTTCGATTCCCGGTCCAGGTGAAGTTTTTCGCAAGGCAATTAATGTAAACCCAGACGTGTTTTGAGTTCATTTCACTGCCACACTACGCCTCTCTCATATCAGTTTCGCTGCTTCACGATCGTGGATGATTTTTGGAATGCCGTCTGGGTTTATAACCCGATCATTAAATTTAAATGGAAACTCGGATCGTGGTGTACATCAATTTATTGAATGCCTGAACATTTTAGTTTTGTTTAATATGACAAGATGTCACTAAGTTACGTCCAGGAGAACTTAATTTTTCAAACGTTTTTCTTATAAATAATATTTAATGTCAACATTTACTTGTGAGTTCCGCTTGTGAAAATGACTAGGTTTGTTTTTAACAGCCAAATAAAATAATAAGGACAAATCCTAGAGGTTCTGTACTTTAAATAATTCATGTCTATTGACTATCTCCATTCGATGGCTTGATCGAGAGCTTAAGTTTTAATTGTGCCCTCCTTCTCTTAGTGACGTAAAGGCTTCGAAAAAACTAAAATTAATGTATGTACTTAGAAATAATAAAATTTGCAATTTCCACCAATAAATTGTACGATCTAGGTTTCGCTTTTTGCAGCATCGTCATGGAACAAACGAGGCTTGCAACAACATATTTAGGGAGTTTGGTGAGAGGCGGAGGGAGTGTAAAAGAATAGGAGAGATAAATGGGTGAGCAATTTTTGGTGGTCAGTGAAGGGATGATGGGAAGGTGGTCAAGAAGCCTGGCCGTGGTATCTGAATCGGAAGAGGGCAAGGGTAGAAATTTTGGCTTAGCATAGTTGATAGCAATACAAAAGCAAAAGCGTCATCAACACTCTGCGTCACAATCCCCTGTCCTGGTGTTGTCCTACTAATGTGTCTCTCGCCCGTGTTGTCGGCCAGTGAGGAGGAAGGCTCAGTGGACGGCTCGGGGGAATGGGGGAGGGGATGATGACTCCCTCCTGAAGGTGCGTACCGCGGGGGGATTTCATTACCTCCACTCTTACCTAACTCCCTAAATATGTCATTGTACACTTTGTATGTAACCTGATTGTACTGTTAAAAGCGAAACCAAGGTCGTATTGAAGAATGATATTCTTCCATTAAAATCTCACCACGGGATTTTTTTGAAGTGGGGAATAAGCCAGCCAGTGCACCGCAAGGTATTCAGCTGGGATAAATTTGGACGTTACGTTTAATCTGAGTACAGAGACAAACTTGGGGCAATCATCAAAATTTTGAAACTCTTAGATAAATAGGGATGAGAAGTTTCATGTAGTTTCGTGATGTCACCCTGTACGGAATATGTGGTGCGAAAAATGAAATTCCGCCTATACTCTAACCTTTGCTTCTCGTCATAAAATTCTCCGAAAATGGGATGGAAAAATACTATAATGTTATTATTTTAAGTATTAACTCATAGACCGAAGGAATCCATCAACATGGTACTTTATCTACACACAAATTACTATTGGTGGCTGGTAAAAGTGTTTTGGTGGCATTCTGTATTTATGTATCGCCGAAGTCTATTATTTCTGCAGTGTAAAGAAAGGATTTATGAAAACTAGCCACTGAGCATTCTTGTCCTCTCTACTTTGCATCCTTCAAATAATCAAAAGACCGTGTGACCGTCATCGGTGAAAAGATCATAAAGCATCATTTCAGCTATAAAAAATATCAGATTATTACTGAAGAGGTGGCAGTGTAAGCAACCCTTACAGAGGAGCAGGGGGTAGCTTGCTAAGATTTCTCTTTGAATGCCTGAAACAGATGAAATCACTGGAGTATTTTTCACATGATGGGACGTTTATCTGCTCGCAAACTTGATCGGAATGCAAGAGATGAGAAATCCAAATTTTCCAATCAAGGTTCAGACCCCGTCACTCAATTAATCACAAAAAGTTTAAATTTGAGTATTCACAAAGTATGTGAATGCAATTTTATAATTCCTAGCCGAAGGGAAAGTATTTGGCCCACACTGAGAACCGTATTCCACCACGAAAGGCTGAGGAGCATTTCTGTCGGAGCACGAGATAGGCGTGCGAGGGTATAGGACCTTAAGAAGGAGAGTAAATCGTTTTTTTTTTCCTTTTGTTGGAGTTTCAGTGTCTAAGAATTCCTTTCTCGTTCTCCCTCTAACAAGCTCCCGGTCCCCCACCCTCCTCTTGGGTACACATACTTAACCGAAGGGCAATGGAGTGACCCGCCGAGGGAGAGCGACCGAGGTGCATTGTGGGCATTCGAGAGTGGTCCACGAGCCGACTGAGGGAGCGGCAATACCAGCGGTCTGAAGGGCGTCACAAGGCAGCCGCCGTGACTTCCTCCTCACTCAACCATCCCTTCTCTTCATCCACCACATCTCCCACATCCCCACCCCCATCCCTATCCCTTCTATAGTCGACACACAGAAGCGCCATTGTTTTTTCTTTACGGCGTCAACAACACCCCAAAAATGAAAGTGACGCAGGATTTCTGTCTTACTCTTTTTCCGCCTCCTTCACTCACGAGTACAGTTTGTGGGAAGGGGTGAATGATTTCATTATATGAATTTGAGAATTCTGCAGCGAGTATCGTACACTGTAAAATATTTATCTGATTTTAAGGTACAAAAGCGATCTGAATTCCAGATGCAACATTTATAAAACAGAGTATGTTGAATTTCAGCACTAAAATCTTGTCTAAAAATAAGGCAGGTGAAGGACTGAAAATCAGATCAGGTAGGACTTATTTTAAGTTAGGCAGGCCTATGCTGAATTTAAGACAGCCCTAGTCTGGTAATAATGCGGGTTGCTACTGAAATTCAAGCCTACTTTGAGGGGATGCCTTATTTTAAGGAAGGCGCAGGACTTAAAATTAGACCAGGGCTGTCTAAAATTCAGCATAGGCCTATCTTTAAATAAGTCCCACGTAACAATACGGGTTTCCATTGAAACTAAAGCCTACTTTAATGGGATGTCTAATTATAAATACTACATATTTAAACACTTCACGCGAACACAAACCAAAACCCTAACATTTCATACTTTGACTCGATGATACAGGTTTACTGACAAAATTATTCGTTAGAGCAAACGTAAGTCATAGAATTTTCATTGAAAAAGATTTCAGGACCGAAATGGGAGCACATTAACAATAACTTCAAAGATCATATGAAAATTTGTACTTTTATTGGAAACAATGTAATCCATACAGTCTTCGACACCAAAGATATCTGCCAGTATCTAAAAACCGAGGCAGAAACTGTCACTTGATGAGGGCAACTATTTTTTAGTTCTTACAACCCTGCCACGTTGACAAAATAAGGAAGTTTAGTCTCAGGAAACGTCACTCAGATACAATTGGCTCCCTTCTGCAAACAAACGAAGTATCAACGCCCCAATCTCACACCATTAATTCATCGCACGAAACTTTTTTCACCTACTTACAATAAAATTTGCTTAGACTTCGAATTTTACTTCTTTACGCTTCGTAATCCTTGTTGAATTCCATCTCCCTGGTTACGTTCCGCCCTACAGTCTCTGCTATTGGCAGGTAGGCTCCAATGTCGGAGCCAACCAAGGCTTGCTTATTTACAGTACGGGTGATCTGAACTTCAGATCATAACCATCTTATTTTCAACATGCAGTTGTTAAGTTCTTAAAATAAGACGAATGTGTGTCTGATTTTCACTCATGTTGAGTCTTAAATTTAGACCACTACCGTAAAATCAGACAGCGTTTAAATTCAAATCGCACTGAGAATCATATAAATTTTTTACAGTGTACGTAGCATTATGAGAATGGAGAGGAAAGTAGAATTATTCCATATAGATGCTCACTTTGGATTTCGCAAGAGACAACTCGTGGTGCTATAAAGGTGATAAAAATATTACTGGAAAGAAAGAAATCATAACATAGTGATGATATTTTTGCATGCATTTTTGGTTTAAGGAGTGCGTTCGACGTGGTAATGTGGGTGATTTGACGTAAATATCGCGATTGACAAGTGTAGCCTGGTAGAACAGGAGGGTGATCCTCATTTTTGGCATGGCTCAGAGGGCGCTAGAGAGGGATGCAATAGTGTGGGAGGAGAGAAAGTTGACTAGGTGGAGAGATAGTCAGTGAACGAACACGGTAATAAGGGTATAATCGGTAATAGAGTATATCCTTTACGGCCAATTCCTATCTGATCACGATGTCATTGGAAGCCACCAGATTGCATTCTGTCCGAATGAAGTAGCCATAGGAAAAATCCTTAATCAAATTTGAATATGGTTTCCATTCAATGATTATTTGTGCTTCATTGGTAAACACATTTCTGATTTCCTTCACTGCAATACTAGACAGCAATAAAAGTAATGGAATAAACTTTGTCAATGAATACAGTAGAACTTTCATAATGAATGGTGGGTAGGTGATTTGAAATTTTTTGGAGTTGGAGGATGAATAAGAACGACTAAAAATGATGGCTGAAGAAGTAGAAGCAGCAAAAATGGTGTATTAAATGGTAAAGAACGGGAGCTTTAGATAAGTAATCGAAAAAATAAATGTCTGCAGAATGTGCCAATGAATTAAAAGTATTAATGAATGCCCGATATATCCTTTGGTACTGGTTGCACACTGCTACTATGTTTTTTTTATTTAGAGATGTGATAATATGAATGAAATAAATATACAGAAGGAAACATTTAGTATCGACTCTCCGTGTTTTAACCTACGCAATAGATCGCCGTGCATACAGTGCAAATGCAAAATGGTTCACTCACGGTGCAAATTGGTGCATACTACTCCAAATCCTGCGTAAGAATAAATAAATAGTTACAAAGTTGGAATCGTTTTAATTTACACCAAAATACTCTTGTAGACTTGAGATAAAAAGACATTGCATCATGTGATAACGTCCTCAGCCTCATCCATTGCAGAATAAATTGATGGCATATTAAGGATAAGATACATTTTTATGCGATTATTTAAATCACTATGCATGTGAACCCATTGCGCATATTCATGTATCAGAATGTGTGAAACTACATTTAATCATCATTTTTCTTTTGAAATATAATCTTATCCACATCAGTTGAGCACCCTGAAAGTTAGTAGACTGCTAGGCAAGCTGCCCCTACGGTGTGTTTTGGGGGTTAATAAACGATAGATATGCATTATTGACATACACCAACAGATAAAATACTGCATGACTGAAGATTTTTTATTAATCGTATGTGAGGTATGAACAGCAATTTTCATTTTTTGGCAATATGCAACGAGGTCTCTAAATAAAATGACATTCATTTGTTGTACAGTTCCTTTCTTAAGCATTCTTGTAGTGTGCGTCACTGATGACTTAAATCGAGCATCGTTTGTGCCCGTTGCTTTCCGATCCAGGTTGTTATTTGTTCTTTCTGTTGAGAAAAGAACGAAAAAATCGTGGTCAGCGTGGGAGTGCTAGGCTAGAGAAGAGGTGAGGAACAGTCTGTTTATTCTAGGCATTTATATGTGGGAGTGAATCGGAGGTGGGACTCACTTCTGTTTAAAGACTTTCATCGTGACGCCGTCCAGGTGAGACTTCATTTCATAAAAAGCCTCCATCTATCTATACAGGTGAGACGGTATGCTGGATAATCACAGGATTGAAAAAGAAGTGAAATCATTTACAGAAAAGCGCTTATCTTTGACCTTATTTCGCGGAGAAAGTATAACCTACTGCTCGAATCATCTTAATAAACGTATGATATTGTGTATGTCTTACTCGTATGTATGATCCTATACCATAGTCTTAATACAGTAGCAATAAGAAAAAATAATAAAAATAAAATGCTTAAATACGTCACCCAAGATTTTCTCTTTGGTTTGGAACATATGAAGGATTTTCGCTAATGCGCTACGCATAAAAATGCATATCCATTACTAGAGTTTAGAGCAATTAAGTATTATTATTATTGATCAGCATAGCTTTTCTTCTATGAATATCATAGCAAAAAATTGGCTCAGATGCGTATCAATTAGAGGGCTGATATTTGACCCATTAATGAAAATCTTTGAACAGCTCTTAGGGCCCATAATGGTGCTGAAAGAAATATCCTTTCGTCGAACTCTTTGAAACATTATTATTATTACTTATTACCGTTATTTACATTCTTCCATTAGTTAATGGCTTTTAAACCCGTGCACTCGGAAAGGGAAGTTAGCCCTCAAGTTAACCATGACTAAATTATTTCTTGGTGGTCAAAGATATATATCCCTCCCCTATTGCTTTCATGTGTAATACCTATTATATTAGAATTAAACCTTTCGATTTAGCTATATGATGATAAGTGAGTTCTTCAAAAATTTTTCTCATCTATCTCACTTTTTTCTTATTCTACTATTATCAATTATGCTTTCCAGTAGGTTTTGACATTGCTCCAACTGATATAGCTTGTGATCTCCTATTTTTTAAATTTGTTTTAGTATTCTTTGCTTGGTAACTTTCGCCGATATCGTTTTCCAGTCACTTTCATCTGCTATTGAGTTTTCTGCTATTGAATCCGCTAAAATGTGAGGACTTGTGTGGAATACTTTTATAATTCTCTCATATACTTCGTCTTGGATTATTACTTTTAATTCTTCAATTTCGAAGATTACTAGGTACTCCTTATATCAGGACGGTGAAAGGTCAACGGATGACCGACAAATTTCAGGCCGCAGTGAATAGTTTGCACCTGCCTGGCAGCCGAAATGTCGAGGTTTTAAGCTTTTTCCATTAGTGCTGGGTTTCATTCAGAATTAGGGGTGTACTAAAGTTTGGTAAGATAATGTGATGAAACCGTAGCAATTGGAATGCATGCATACTCAATCCTGCTATAGCGGTGACCATTTTATGACATGACTTATTAGCTTTATGTTAAAGGTCGAAATATCTGCATATACAAAATGCCGTGCAAGCCACCGCAAGGGTGTCTGGCTAGGAGTAATCCAAAGCCAGGATTGCATTTCACGTCGAGACATCAAAAGTTTTATACATTTTCTACTTTATGTATACATTGCACTTTTCCAAATAATATTTCTTCCACTGCATCTGAATAGAAACTTGTAACTTAACTAGCTTATAAGAGTGTATATATATAAATTTCACTCATATTCCACGGATAAGTCAACTAATTTATCTTTTAGACGACTTGAGACAAGCAGGGTTTTCAGTTTTTTCCAAATATATTCTGCTTTAAGTGTGTCAGCTAATTATTCATAATTTCAACAATTTACATTGCATCACTATCACTCTACAAATCATTGGTCTTCCTACTCCATAAACAAACTTATATTAGCATTTATGCTTGACGCGAAATAGTTGCTGCTGATGTATTTGGAAGGTGTAAGTGCAATTATCAGGTTGCGGTTCAAAGACATTTGGCGTTGGAAGTAGGTAACACATGTGAGTAAGGAAAAGGGCGGCGGGCACCAAAAAAGTCTTTAAAAAAAAGCAATGGATCCCTCATGCGCTCACGCTGCTGTTTGCGGCGGAGACGGGCTCACCTGTGTCAACAAAGTTGTCCACTGCGACACCGATGTCGTTTCGAAGAAGCTTCCTTCTTCGAAAAAAATCGGATGTATTTCTTCGACCAGTTTACGGCTCGTGCCGTTTACTGCAAAACGCGATAAATTCGTAAAAGGACTTGATGACTGCTTCTCCCTCTCGGCTGCCTGGCATCGCCTTTTTCAAATCTCGAGTGCGCTAAAACAAGTTTTCCGCAGAGAAAGGAGGCGGACATCTCGTCATGAGGGTTAATGTTCAGTGCATTTTTATTATTCAAGCATGTAAAATATTCCACAAATAATAACACCGGAGGAAAATCAGCTATGCGTGGTGGTGTATTTGTGTAATATATAAAATGCTGCTTCATTCAAGGGGTGTAGTTATTAATGGTAAATTAAGAGAATTATAATACATGAGAACAAAATTATAGAATGATTTAGAGAAATGTTTTCAGTAGTTAAGGTGGACTATCGATTTTATTGAAAAAATTTGAAATAAATGGCTAAAAATAGTATTATTTTCATACTCTTTATGAATTACTGAGTCGCGAATTCTAATTATGCTTCTTTTTTGCCATTTTAGGAACTACTCTCTCTTTGTTTCCGAAAGTATTTCGAAAGGGATCCACATCTGCTAAATTTTGGTGCGCATAGTAACTGACACCCATCTGGATTAAAAGAAAATAAAAATAAGCTAAGTCTTTATTTAACCAAGTACGCATACCAAAAGATAGCGCTTAGGCACTATGATTATCAGGCTATTGCGTAATTAGCTAGGAACCGGATTTCGAAGTTGAGCAGCTCATCGAACAGGGAGACCAAGGATTTCGTACCGAAATGCATAGTAAAGTATGAACTTAGTATGAAGTCCAGTTTTAGCGCACTGATTTTTCTTTCGCTGTTCCTCGCCCGAGCTCTGGCAGTGTTGATCTTTTTCAAAGGCGCAGACAAAGGCGCCGATTGTTTCGGCCGTGAGGAATGATTTGCTGGATTGCAATAAGAATCTATAGTGAGTGGGTGGAGCTTATGAGCAGCCGTTTTCTATTTTTGTTAACTTTTTTACTTGTTGTCATTCCACACTGGCCTTCTTTTTTGAGAACTCCGAGATTTAAAGCTTCAAGTCTTCCTCATCCTTCTCATTCAGGTTTTGAGTGAATGACTCTATACAAATATGTACGTTTACTTGAATGAAATCGCAGAAAGGTAACGGGGAAAACATGGCCACTTTAGTTTTTCATTCAGCTCCGATTACTACCTTCTTGTATCTAAAATTTGTTCATGTGCATTGCTAAATATGCAAGTATCTAACAGGAGATATGATTGGAAAAGATTTTGGTTAATTATTTCAAAATTACGATTGCTATACTCATTAATGTTAATTCAATTGCATGAAAAAAAGATATTTTTCCGCTTGGTGTACAATTGAATATTATTTCATATACCGATACCATTTGTAAGCCAAATGCTACCGCAGTGCTTTTTGCATACATGATTACTAAAAAAATTATCAAAGAGCGAGAAATCTCTTAGTTAAAAATGGCACTTTATACTGGCATAAATATATTTTGAGTCCACCATTCACACATAGATATTTAGATTCCTTTTATGAAAATTATATTCTTGGGAAATTTGCTACGGAATCGAAAAACAGAATGTATTTTTCACATGGCTCTTACATTAGTCTGCGTCGAAGTAAACCAGCACTAGGGATTGACCTAAAAGTTCGCTGGTCAGAGTTATAAGTACGGTTTTTGCGTTTACAGGATGAAGTAGGAGTCAGGAAAGTGCAAGTGGGGGAAGGAGGTAACGGGTGTGGTCATGTCGATGGAACAAGGAGTACATGCGGAACCGAAGAATGAGGAGGATGGGATGAGAGAAATGGAGGTGGGTCGACGGAGATGCCCAAAAAATTATGAAGGAAGCGATAATGCATGTTTCGTGGAAGGCGTGGCGTTTGGTTTGAGTGGGTCGCCGTATTTTCAGGGTGTCGGCGATTGTGAGCGTATCCCAATATTTTGAGAAAGCGGGAAAATGGGAGGTATCGCGGGGAAAACGGCGAGGGAGGAGTGGGAGTGAAGTTGATTTTTTTTTGAAGGGATATCGGATGGGGAAAGGTCGTGGGAGGGGACCCGAAATGGATGCAGGAGTGGACACGAGATGGAGAAGGCAAAGGAAAATATCACCTTCACCACGGCGGAAGGAAAACGCTTATTTTCTCGATTGATGCCAAAAGTTCATCTGCAAACACACCTAAATGTTTTATGGCCTCACATTAGTTTCCAAGTGTGAATTGTTTAACGCTGGAGTTGAGATATGCGGAGAGGTGAGTTCTTTGTTAGCACCAAAAAAATAAAATACTATACTTTGCCAGTGTCGTTGCACTTGACCATTTACATTCACGAATTCCAATTCATAAGAGAATGAGAGAGACTGGCAAAAGAGTGATATTTTTACGGCCTTTTTGAAGCTTCTGAATGGAGGAATTCCTCAAAAAGATTCGTTAAACACATCTTGTCTCACATGATTCGTCATTTTATTTGTTTAAGAAATTGCGCTATGACAGGAATCATATCTATATTAATTATAGCATCTTCCAAAGTATAGCAGTATATTTTAATAATAATAATAATTTGTATAAATAACTTGTAACAATATTATAATAATATTTTTAATGAATACAGATTTCCCCAATTGTAATCAATTTAATACGTGGACATAACCCATTTTAGAAACACCCATGCCCTGGACAGGTAAGTTTACCCAGGCAGGACTCGAGCCCACGACCTTCGGTTTGGCAGGCGAGGACTTAACCCCGCCGCCACCGAGGCCGGCTAGACGGCTAAGAACGTGCTAAATAGCTTCCTTTGCTTGTGGTAATTTATCAAATCAATCGCATTCTTCCATCGGTATATCTGTATATTAAGTAGGTAGTTACCCCTTATTTTTTCCTATCTCTGTCTGGTATGAATAAAAGTAGTCGATATATTTTCGAGGTGCATGACCATATGAACAAGTATGGAATCACACCACAAACCAGAGCTTATAATTCAGGTCAGTAAAAGTTCGGATTTGTTACCTTTGCTGGAAAACCAGATATAAGTGTTCGCAAAACTGCATAATGTTAGATTTGACAAAAAAACAAACTATTGATTCATAGAAATACATTAGAGGGGTAAATGTGCTAAGCGAATAATATTTCTTTTTGTTATCTCTTATTCTTTTTTTTTTGTCCACTGATGATTCCAGAAGTTGCATTTCCCTCCTATATTTTTCTATGGCTTACTCCTTGGAAATTGAAGTTTTTAGTGATTCATTATCGGTAACGGCTTCGGCAACTTTCTTCCTCACATATCAAATTGGCACTCAGTGAACTACATAAGAGAAAGGAAGCTACAAAAACACTTTGTCAATGGAAGATTTTGAATGCGAGTTAGAGTTTGAGGTTTAGCTCTGCTAAAAATTCAAAACATTATACTATCAAATTATTCTGGTTCAGCAAAGATCGAACTCATTTTTATCATCAATTATGTTGACACCATTTTAAGAAGAGTGGGGTAGAATAGATGTCATCCGAAATTTAAAAAAGGACGGAATAAATTAATCGGCCATATCTTGAGACATGAATGTCCGATGAATACTATTTTCGAGAGAAATGTGAATGTAAAGAATAGCAAAAAGGGTATCTTAATAGATATTAATAATAATCAAAGGTTACCGTACAAGACAATAAAAAGAACACGCACAGCGCGTATTTGGGATACACGGGAGGTCAAGAAGGGAGAACTAATCCTGAATTGCAGGCATAAGAAGATGGAACGAAGGGGAAGAAGATTGGTGGACTTATAGGGCGCTTCATCGTCAAAGTTATCGTCCATTATGTGTGGAGGAATCGACTCTCGTGCCTTAACTATGGTCGATCGTCCATTGGTGGTCTCATTCGGGTTAGTATTTCCTCAGATTGCCGCCCGTCCAATCAGGCGAGGGGTTAGATTTGATTCGGAGTGATGGTGCCGCTAAGGTCCGAGATGATGCCCTAATGAGGAGAGACCATTTGTGGCCGATGGAGACCATTTGAATATCCACGTAACGAATCCCAGCTGCCCCTGTGCAGCTGAGGATTGACTGATGTCAAAGGTTAGACCCTCATGAGATGATTGAAGAAAATAAAGTCAACCAATCGAATGGAAACTATTGTATCTCCATTGTGGTCTTCAATATAATTCAAAGCCTCCTGAAATGACTTTAAACTAGTTTAGAGAAGACAAATCTCCATTGCAGTTCTGATTGATTTTTTTTAAAGAGAAGCCTTTTCTCAAGTGATCTTCAAGTAATCATTTAAATGGTTGGAATATATTTTAAGGGAGCTCATGTGGATATTCTCATTGTTTCTCAGGCTTCCCAAATCTTTTTCTACCGAATTAGTACCATAAAATGGCCAGGAGAGTTGAGAATCCAAGCTGTATTGGAAGCTGTGCATATTATGCGATTCACGTATTAGGCTATCGGTCTCATTTCACGGAATTGAATATGTGTTGTGCATGTCCCTCAAGGCGCAATGAAAGCTGAATCAAGTTTCATCGAATAGGATTTAAACAGTTAAATGTGTATCCAAATTTAATTCAGGTAATATCATTCATTTTATGGAAGCTCAAATAGGGATAAAAATCATTTATATGCAATTCTTTCTTCCACGACTCACTAGTCAAAACTGTCATATACAAAAGACCTGGGAACGCAGATAAAACGAGAAAGGCAGATTTACAAGGAAGAAGTAATCAGAAAGCATATCCGTTCTTTCACTTCGGTATCAAAAGCCACTTCTATGAACATATTACTCATGAGAAGTGTACTATGGGTAGCAGGAAAATACTGCACACCTAATAATTGTTTTTTGTTACTCAGTCTTCCTCCTTGGGCGTTAAATGATGGGCCCACGTGCATCGCATTGAAAGGAATAAGAAAGTTTATTTATCATCTTGAGAATTTTCTGCCAACAAAGCCAACAAATTTTCTGCCTTCGAAAAGCATGTCCTCTCAAGAAAAGATACCAATGTGCCCACGGTACTTTTGACATGGGTATTTGAGGATGTTTGCTATTATCCCAAACATCCTTGGTAATAATAATCTCTATTTCAAATACTATTTTTATTGATATCAAGTATTAAATTCAAAATACCTAATAATGAGCTTAATATTTCGCGTATTACGCATTTGATTTCTGGCTGATTACCTCAAATTACTTTTACAAATTTCTAATTTGGATCAACGCGTTATCGAATGGCACCCATTTAACAAGCACAAATTTTTCTGATATCCGATACGTCATTCTTGAACATCATCATATTTTTACTACTATTTAGAACCCTGCTGTTCACCAGACAGGCTTTATGGGTAAATGGATCAGAACTTTCCACCCCTTGGGCTATTGGAGAATATTAGGATTGCGGTGGACCAGTCAAATCGTTTCATGCCTCGCAACGAAGTCAAACAAGAGTTTTCAAAAGCTACTAAATACCATTGAAGAAAAGTTGTAATGAGACTCTCCTGCACATAGATTACACAGCTAAATATATGTTTAGGATAAAATAAAATGGAATAAAATAACATGAAACTAAATGAGTATTACAGTATATGAAATACTAACTTTGTTTCCATCCACAGATTTATTTTCTTGGTACATGTTTCGACACATCGGTGTCATCATCAGGTGTCAGATCATGTGTCGAAATATGCCGTACCAAGAAAATAAATCTGTGGAAGGAAACAAAGTTAGTATTTCATTTACAAAAATTCAACTTCCACCTAGTTGAGCTTGATACAATAGACTGGAGAGTGTTACAATTTTTTAACATTTAATACTAGCAGCATTGTACACGAGAGTGGAAGTATTAATTTAGAATTACCAAAGCAGGAGAACTACGTCAAAGAAACAGGTTTTGACGGGTTATCTAAAACATATGGCAGGGAACCTATTTAAAAATATTAGCTGAAATTTAGTGAGACGATTTATATGTAGCGTACCATTGCATTGTTGTAAGCCGTAGTCATTGTTGATAAAGAATGAGAAGACTTTAGATGCCTCTTAAGAAGTCGGGATTTAGAAGAATAGAGAAAGTGCGACGGATGATGTGGAGGTACTGGGCATAGATGGAGTGGAGAGAAAGTTTAGGAAAGAAATTAAGGGGGAATGTAATAGCTACCATATTAAAGAAGTATTTGAAGGATGCTATAGTGAGTTAAATGATTGGTGCGGGAGGATAAAGGAGTGAAAGTATAGGCTTCATTGATAGAGTGAAGGAAAAGAGAACAATTACTGAATTGAATGTATTAGGAGCACACGAACATGAACTTAAAAAATATCTGACTTGAGTGAAAATTTACCATTTTATCTTACCAGTAAAATCTCTTATCTAAACTGACATTCAATTCTTCTCAGTCTTCTTATTACTGCGCTGTCTGTTAGTCAATTTTTTCTCATTGTACGGTTCTTACAATTTCATCATTAATTTCCTCTATATATTTTTCATCGTCTGTTCACTCGCCCAGTTACATTCTAAACAGAACTTTAGCCCATAAAATTTCTCCTACATCTGACAGTTTATGAATGCTACTTATAGGAGTTACGTTTTAGTCCAAATTCTATGAAAAAGTTTTTCAATCATTCAAATTTTCTATCAATCATAACTTTATTTTCAAGTACCTGTATGTGAATGACCATCTTATTTTTCTCCTAAAAACAAGGAATTACTACAAGTAGCAAAAAGTTACTTGTATTTGTAAACTTCACCGTCTCTAGAGTTGCATAATAGTTCTCAG
Source organism: Platycnemis pennipes (assembly GCA_933228895.1). Lineage (NCBI taxonomy): Eukaryota > Metazoa > Arthropoda > Insecta > Odonata > Platycnemididae > Platycnemis > Platycnemis pennipes. The sequence continues at coordinate 108,223,247 of OW121851.1, forward strand.
TGGGAAATAAATGATTCTATTTGATTTTCTCGAATCATAGTTAGCCACTAAAAATTCGCAGTGTTGTCGTATTCGTCGTAACGTTTTGTACTCGAATCATATGGCATAAGTCCTTCATGGAGATGATTATTTTCTATTTTTTACCCCTCTTACTAGGTTTTTCTATGCAATAAAAACAGCGCTATTGATCCTGCATGGAAATGCTAAACTAATTAGTCCCCTACCCATAAATTATATCGTATCTTACACCTACCGGTTACCTCGAAGGATGGTTATTGACTGTAGTTGAATGGAAAATAGTCTGCAAATATGGCATGGTATGATTGATATATAAGAAAAAATAATGAATGAAATAACAGATTTTTATATCATTAAATTAATTGAAAAAACAATTGTTTTTATGGAAGGCGAGATTGACGTGATGAAAATGGCTTGCACATTACATTTACTTTGGCTGCTGACCTAATGGGAGAAGTGAAAGATTCTCCCAACCGTACCACCAACGCACCTTAAAGGCAATCAATTTTGTCACATTGTGCGATCAACACAACCGCACTTTTCTTTTTAGGAATATTTTCAAGTGAACATTTCTTTCAAGTGAACTGCAGTCTGGTTGCTTTAATTCAGTCACATCTACATTATGTCTTGCAAGCCACCGCAAAAGCATGTGGTAGGGTGGGTCACCAACCGTGAAGTTCATTTTTAGGCGAAAACACCTTGATTAATTAATAATTAATAGTGTTATATAATTGGTTGTAAAGAACCAAAGTTTTCTTTGCAGTGGTGAGTGATACCAATATGTTTTAATTCATCTCATTACAGCAATGTCTCCGGTTACCACCTTTTTATTTTGACGCCTTATTGATAATTTTTATACACATGAATTTTTGGCGTTCTAATGTTAAACGAGTTGCAAAATTAAAGACAGTGGAACGCAAGAAATTTTGTTTGGTAGCATCTAAGGCTTCTCGAGGGCCAAGTAAATTATTTCACCATTATTTTAAAAATGCAGGCCCACTATTTAACGTCGCGAATATGGAGTATATCCCTGAATTTTCCGTTGATACGGCTGACTCACGGATATTTCCTGACCTTTCTGGTGTTAAATTTTTCTTGTGAAGGTCCTTATTATTTGAAGTGATTTTTTGATCTCTCAACCCCCATTACGTTTGGTAATCGGCACTAACTTTTAGTATACAAATATTTTTCTTCAAGTCGGAGATTGGAACACTGCTCCTTGAGGATCCTCCTTTGTCCACTCCTTTACCCTTGACTTGACTTGTGGATTTAATTTTACCTGCGTGGAATGGGACATGGCCGGCCTCTCCACACCCAGGGCTCTTTAAGGGTACAGATTGTTACATTTTATAGTCATGTACTTATCATTCTTGCTAAAATATTGGCTCATTCATCACAGTACCTTTGGCTGGTTATCACAGATATCACTAAGAATTATACATTAAAAGTGGTGAAATGTTCTTCGTCTGTCGCAGCAGCATCACAATATTTGTATCACAGAGAAAACAGGAACACAAGAAGGGGACGTTTTTTTGAGGTGAACGTTCGTATAATAGTCAAGTATCTCTTAAAAACGTTTTAGCCTTTGGCCCACTTATCTCAGACTTAATCACAGATTTTATTCCTATCCTTTTAGCTGTTCTGTTATAGTACCTTTGGGTCGGACAATGGACGGAGCTAGCATCCTTGAAGAGCGAGTCCTCGGAGCTGAATCTTCCTCCCCCGACCGTCGGCGTCGCCGCGAATCGTGTCACGGTGCGCGCCTTCGCTTTTTTAAGCTCTCAACTGCGAAAAACCTCCCCCGCCTCTTACCAGTCTCTCTTTCCACTCCCACTCCACCCACCTTTATTCCCCCTCTCTTTCTCTGTATACGGTCTTCTGTTGGCTCCTCCCAACCCCTTCTCCCTCCTCCCCCCTCTGTCCTTACGTCGCGGTCTCGCGACGGGAATACAGAAGCGCGGAAATGAGATCCTTTTTCCATTTCTCAGAGTGGCCCCAGAGTTCGCGGAATATAGAGTGTTATGTCCGTCTGAGGAAGCGATCCGCTCTGGACAGGGTTGGCAGTGTGGGTGGAAGGCGGCGTATTAGGGGAATGGAGAGGAGGGAAAAGGGCCTGTGGCGGAAGAAAGTGGCATCGTGAGGTTATTTCCCCTTTGCTCCCCTGTTCTGGGGAGAAAGGATGGAGCTTTAGCGTGGGAGGGGGACGTTGCATGTGGATGGCGCATTTAAGAAGCGAGCCAGTGTGAACGTCCGGAGGCAGAAGGTTGACAGCAGACCTTAGTGGGCAGAATTAAGTCCTCTACAACCCCTCTCATTTGTTGCACAAGGCACTACGATACGATGATAGTACAGAGATGCAATTACTTTCATTTACCTCGTATTCTCACGTCGGTGCGACATTAAAATATACGGTCCCTTAACAACTAGTGATACTAGTAATACCATATAATATTTTTCAAAAGTATTTTCGCTCCATCTCTTTCCTTGTTTGTAAGCATCCTCTACATTAAGATTGGTGCACCGGTTAAAGTGCTTTGTCATCCAAGTAGATCACGTCTTCATAATCAACTTCACTGTGATATAAGGTCTCTTTGCACGATGCTCAATATATTATATTTGCCAATTTTTGGCAAGCGTAGCATCAAAATGTTTCATGACTTCTCCTCTTTTCAAATAGCTTTAAACGAGAGGGCTAATTTTTTCCTATGTTTACATCAAAGTTTGAGATAAAATAATAGCATGCCGTAAAGTCATGTGCAGGATCCTTTTGTAAACAAATGAACGCAGCCGAAAGTACCAGCCAACTAAATATTTTTAACCTGCCATTCGTATTCGACGACACCTTTAAAATTAGAGGCACAAAGTAGTAGCAGCTATTTCATGTGCTAGGAAACTAAATATAATAAATTGATGTCGCTATTTTTTGATGAATCGCGGTGACTCATGAATATTTTAGTTCATTTCATTGACTTTAATCACCGTTAAAATATTTTGCAGTCATTGTTTCTGCCTCGTGACAACATTCTACCCCGTTTTGGATTTAAACGGTTTCCTCTCACTGGGATATATGTTGGGACAAAATTGAGAAATTTATTGAAAAAATAGCAAATCATTTTCTATCATTTCAATAATGTGCAATTCTTGACATTTACCGTATTTTTGCAGTAAACCCCAAGATGGAAATTATAATGTATCCATATTTTTCTGCTGAAATTCAGTTGCAAGTTTGAGAGTGGGAATTTACCAAAATTTATGTCCTGGTGTGATTTCATATCTATAATTTACATATTTAGATATTTATATGAAAGCTGCTTCAAAAGTAATGCCACTTTTATATGCAGCGAAAGTGGAGTGTTTCTGGTGTCATTTACACTCAAAATTTCTCTGTAAGGTCAGCTTTGATTTCTTTTTGGAACTTTTTCCCGTGTATTTTCATACTCATCTCTAGTTGACCAACAAGACGTTGTGTTTAAATCCAAATATTTTATGCAGCTCCGGTAATGGACGGCATGACACTGTTCTGGCAAACTGAGCGGTATGGGATGCAATCCCGCGCCGTGCGCGCAAAATGTGATTTTCTTAGGATGAAGTTTAGTAGATATGACTCGATGTGACCTCATATGGAATGTTTTATAAACGTATTTAGCTGTATATTTTTTTTAAATCATAAGACGGAACAAAGTAAAACCGAGTTTCTATTGCGCTTTCCCGCCTGAGTCCTAGCAAAATTCATCACCTGCACCAGTTTCTTGGGGGTTGGGGATCTCTGGCCTGCCTTTGTGCATGATATTATGAAGAAAGACACTGCTGGCCCTGGAGTAGACATCGTTGCCAAAGAATCACTGTGGTAAATGCATGGCCATTATTGTGTTATTCCGTCATGTCCGATCAAAATCATCGACTCTATTTTCAGACATCCATGCCATGGTAAGGAGATTTGAGCATTCGAGCACGAGAGATTTTTCGATTAGCCAACGAAGCGTGTACATGTAGATGAGGCAGTGAAGATATGATGGCAATATCGATCGGTTTAAACGCCGGAGAGGGAGAAGGGTTGTAGGTAGAGGTAACATGTGCAGGGGCGTTAGAAGAGCCATATGATGGAGAAGAAGTGCATCCATTAAGGAGTGGGAAGTCTACTCCAGCCTCCCTAGGACTTTTGTGCGTGCGATGACCATTGGGGGCGAAACGGTGTCTGCGTCTTCACAGAAGGCAACGGAGTTTAGGATGACCGTCGCTCGCGCGCGGAAGACACGGGTGGATGGGAGTAGAGGAGAAGAAAGAGCACGGTGGACAAGGCACACCGCGTTTGTCATTCCAAGTGCTTCCCGGCGCACCGTATGCCTCCGAGGAGGAAGAGTGGGCTCCTTTTAAATGGATGGGTAGGAGAAGGAAGAGGAGAGGGAGGAAGGCAGACAGCAAAGTGAGGGCAAAAAAAAAATAAACACGAGACACACGGCAGCACGTGCGTCACTAGTGTTCAAGTGAATTTGTGGGCAAATATGGGCTAAAATGATGGCCAGCGGTGACCATATCTCGTTAGGATGGCAAACGGTGTAATTAATGCCTCAAGGCATATGCAAAACCCTGGAAAGAAGACTCAGCCTTTCCAGCGTCCGGTGAAAAGGAAGAAAAGAAAATTTTAATTTGCTGAATGCTAGAAATACCGCTGATAATGGACTCATGTCTGTGGTGGGCTCATGCGATAAATTGAGAGGAAAACTCAGTTGCTGTACTTTGGCTCAGGCTTCAGTTTGAATTCACAATATGTTGCTTGAGTAATGATCAGTGTCTTATTAGATTGCATCAAACTGCCAGCGTAAACTTTAAAACTACCAGAAACTAATCTTTAATTTATTATATCTCAATAGTTGCAAGGAATGACGCATTCTATTCTCTGTTGTAGATTGCAATAAGAATTTGTGAAATGATTTTCTCAGGGGTCTCATGGTTTTCTTTGGCTGGATATTTTGCGCTTTCCGGCTTTTTATAAGTAAAATTTATATGCGAATAAACTTTTTATAATGATAGGTAGAGAAATTCTTTCTGGATGTGGATATTTCGTTTACCATAATAATGATAAGCGTCTTCACAGAAGTAAGAAGCAATGTTATGAGATGTAAAAATATTTCCACTCCATGCCATGACAGTTCTTTTCTCTCCAGTCTGTGAACGAAGATATCATGCCAATTCTCATTATTTAAATGCCTCTTCCTATTTTGAATTAGAGTTATGTGAGTATAATTAGGTCAAATACAATACAGTGATTTGAAATCTCATGATCTGGCTCCCTTGTTAAACGCTTTCATTCATGCCTATATCAATATTTTGCTTAAATGTCATTTATTTCAGCTTGTAAAGTTTACTTCCTACCTCGCATCACGTGAAAGAATCAATGCTTGTGAAATCGACTGAATATTTGAAATCATTTCCTGAGCTATAGAAAAATCTGATACGATATATGCGCGACTTTTCGTCATGAAAAAGGGTGGTAATGGCCTTTGCAGACGGCATTCAGAGTGAAATCCTCCTCGCTAGGCAACGGAATTACTTGTTTCACTAAATGGAAAGTGCATGGACACGAGAACTTAGAACATAATTTCATGACGTCTTTTATGGTAGACTACAAAGTCTCATTACGCTCACTTAATAAAGTGGAGGATTTATTCTAGGAATGTTGCAAACTTAATTTTATGCTTGGGCTCCAAAGGTGAAAACCACATTGAGAACGGTTACACAGTGCGTTCTTCGGGAGATATTCGGGTAAAGCAAGGAACAGACTCAGCCTTTAAAGATAGAATGATCTCATGTCACAGAATCCATGGATCTCAAAGAATCAAACTGAGCTATGTGCAAGTACTTGGCATGAAATGGACGTATGCCTAAGTTTTAAAAGATTTAAGCTAAATACGGAAAAATTACCGTACCTTTTTATACATTTTGACGGAAATCATTGCATAATTGTATTAAAACTAAAATATTTTTGCAACCATTTGACGTATGAGTGACCCCAAGAGATTGATTCGACCATTGGAAAAAAATAAAATCGCATGATAAATTTGTTTGATGAATTTTTCGCTTGATTTTAGTTCAGGCTCAAATGTTGCCCATTAACGGGATATGATTGTTTCGCTCCAAAGAAATACAAAGTATCAATATAGCACTAAAATTGGTATCCTTCATCTACATCTACACGATACCCTGCAATCCACCGCGAGGGTGTGTGGCAGAGGGAAGTGAAGTTTTCAGGTAGGATCTCGTTTGCGAAGCAGGTGGACATTTCATGGTATTATGTCGAATAAATGCCATCAAAATTACGGAAAAATAAAAGGTACCTTTGTAAACTCCTCTTTGAGTTTATTCCAAATGACCGAGGTTTCAACACATTGCGTCATCTTAGCGGAATGTAATGTAATTATCCTAAATGTAATGCAAAGTGTAACATCGCGGATTATTTGCAGTAATTTCAAATAGTAGTCCACAAAGTTATATTTCATTTTTCCATGATGGATAACTTCCACCATATTAAACTTGAAACAGTTTCCTCCTACGTCGAAATTGTAGGGAAACAAGTCTGAAAATGCATGAGGTGCAGGGTTAAACATAAAAAAAGGATAGTTCAAGTTTGTTGGGCGTCGGGAAGAGAAAATTCTGTATTCCAAGCTTCAGAAGACATGTGGACAAAACGCCACTCGGGCATGCTGTTTGGAGACGCTCATGCCTCCGAACATTAGGTCTCCTCTAGTGGCCCTTATCTGACCACCTCCATTCCCCCATAATCCTCCACCCGCTACGGCTTTCCTCCTTCCGTTCACCACCCCCTCTCGTCCCCCCACAACGGTAGCTGGGGTTAAAAAGATGGAGTCAAGAGAGTGGGGGTGGAAAGTGAAGAGAGAGAGAGAGCCGAGCGCTCCGTGGAAATTCCTTTGGTCTTTATTTGTCGACGGCGGAGAGACACGGCGTTGTGTGTGAGCGGTCTAGAGGTCTTGAGATTGTCCATAGGAGGCAAACGGGTGGAGGAGGATGGAAAGGCGAAGAGGGAAGATTTGAGAGGGAGATGGGGAGAAGTGGGTGTGCTTAGGAGGAGAGCGATGAAAGAAAGGGAAGTAAGCAGACGAGTGGAGAACGTAGGTGGAGAGAAAAGAGAGGATCTTTCGCAGAGTGAATGTGTGAGTACCAAAGTTTTGACAGGCAATTGCATCATTTCCAACCTTGTTAAATAAAATCTAAATATTTAGAGGTCAATTCATTCCCATGCATTACAATGAATCGGTAAGCAATGATCTCTACAATTTAAAACCACAGTGAAAATTTTGTTATCAGGGTATCATTCTATTTTTATTATCCTCGTGATTAACCATTAAAAATCTTGTATTCAGCATCCTCATGAATATATTTAAAACCGTTTTTTACTTCTGTATCGACAAAATTTTGTCCTGTAATATTATTGAATTCGATCGTAGACTCATCAAATTGGGTCGTTTACCATATTTTTTATTGCCAAATCTGATAGTTTGTAAAATAAAATGACACGTATTTTTCCGTTTTTTGATCCGTCAATTATTTTTCGAGTTATAAGCGGCAAAAAAACAGATGTTTTTAACCCTTTCGGAAAAGTGGGCGTGGTGCAACCTCTGATGTATATCGACTTCGTCCAATCACAACTGAGCCCGCGAAGCTACTTTACCTTATCGCAATAGGGGGGACACAGCTGACTCTGCCAATAGCATAAGTTGCGACAGCATCTGTGCGAGCAGATCTTCCGAGAACCCCCCTCCACTCCCTTCCATTCCCTTTAAACCAGTCAAGGACGGGAGGAAAATGACGTCAATGATATCAAAGCAGCTTTTTCGGTGGGCGTCACCTTTTGCTTATTTTAAATTTTGATTTATGAGTGAATGGTTGTGGTTGAAAGATTAATTTTTTCACTAAAATTTGTTATTCGTTTCAACCTAATGATTTCGTGTACAAAATTATAATTTCGGTTCCGAGTAAACGCCACCATTATCGCACGAGTTGAACAGTATTTAAGTCCATGACATTATGCTATGGCGTAAATGATATTCGGTAAATTGGTAGTTATACAGGTGGAGGTATATCTCCATAAAAAAATCATTCTTTGGGTAGCAGTTTATCTAACTTTAAGCTCATTAGATCCCTATAAAACAGTTTATTGCCAATTTTTCATATACTTCATTATATTTTATGGAACAATTTGCTTACAGGCACATTTCGATTGACATCTTTCCTAAGAATTTATTAACATAGTTGCCGATAAATTGAGTATTTCTCTTGTAATCACTTGGTCGCTTTTTTATGTACAAGCAATACTTTTTGCAGTATTACGAGTAACTGTTAATTGTTACTATACCGAATTTTTCCTACTATCACTATGTGATGCGTATCCAGAACTTTCTGCTAGCTGTTCAAGGGAGGGTACTGGGAGCGGTAGTGGTTTTGCCATTGAGATTGAGAATGGAACTCCGTGGAGGAAAGAAATTTCGGGGAATATAAAGGTTGGGGAGAACACGGCACCGATATTTGTCTTCTGTTAACGATAGGCATTAAGGGGTTCACAATTTAATGTCCCAATCGACCAACGGAGAACTGAATTCACACAGCAGTCACGTGGTGACCGATGTGCCGCTAAAAATACTTTTCATCAGCGGAATTTGAATTCAGTCCCTACGATAGGAAGCTAGTACTGCAGTAACCGAACAAGTCGATCCCCAGCTTGCATTGTGCTTCCTGGGGGACGTAGAGCAAGAATTCTGAAGATTGATTGGGATTACACCGTTGTGCAATGGCGATTCAGTATGATACGTTCTCTAAAGAACCGTCAGGGAATATGTATAAGCGAGCTTAATGATAGAGACAAGGTTGTTTAGTCATCATACACTTTGTAAGTCACGAAGCATTTCAAAATCCGGAGTGTTTTTCTACTAGTTCATCTAGACATCAAGACAATTTATACCAACCCCAATTCCAAGATATCATAGTTTTCTATGCCACATTAAAACTCGTAGGACCGGTATGATTTTTAAAGCTTTTAACAAACAGAAATCCTTGTTTCTCCAATAAATCAGTCACGCTTACTTTCACATCTTAGAAACATGAATATTCTAGTGGCCGTTCGGTGAATTTAATTTTCAATTTCTACTTTCTCCTGGGATAAACTTCTTACCACATAGGTAATTTGAATTTGGGCTAAGTCGTGTGAATCTCATTCTCATTATTTTTTGGTTTGAATTTTCTTTGAATACAAATTACCTGATTTTACTGAAAGACAAATCCTCACGTTGATATATAGCCGTTACTCATGCCGTAAGAAAATTCTAAGCAAGCTATTACTTATTGTTATTGATGCTCAGCCACTTTCATCTTTGGTGCCTCAAGATTTTCACTTACAGTGGTTCCTTGGTGACAAAAATATCAGATCCATACACATTGAGTGATGCATCCTTGTGCTTCATTTATTTTTATTACATTAAGAATATCAATGAAATTATCTGTGCTATTAGTATTTGCCATTGGGGTAAAGCGCCGGCGATTCGCCGGCCTACCTTATTTTGCCTTAAGGTAAAGAGCCGGTGATTCGCCGGTCACGTGATGGAATTCAATGTTCTAATGCATTCTTTTTTCCCGATTTTATGTACCACAAGTCTTTTTTTTATTCGGTGAAAATAAATTGTGAAATATTTAATAAGTAAATAATTTTAATTTCCAAAAAAAAAATTTAAAAAAATTCCGTGAAATTTTTCAGAAAATTAAATAGAGTTTAAAGGGCAGAAAATCCATGGAAAATTAAGAGGCGAATGGGTTAATAGAAAAAATTGTGTACTAAATTAAAATACTATCTAATTTTATTGAGCGTATGAATGCTCAATTAATTTTTTTTTGTATAATTTGACTCGAACTATTATGTAGACCATAGTAAATATCTGAAATAGAGGAAGGCAAATTGATGGACGAGAAAATGTCCTTCAAGTTACAGTTAGGTAAATATCTATTGATACGATCATCTTAAGTTCATTGTAACATTATTGGCACAACTAAAGTGTATTACCCTCCGAATTAAATAACAAGAAGAAATCTAAAAATATCTATTTTATGATATGATCGGTTTCAACTTCGTGAAAAAGTGTTCTTATAGATGTACTTCCATTCGCTAAAAAAATTAAATAAGAGGAATTAATGAACGAAAAATAAGTTGAAGCATGTCAGCATGTATATCTAATTATTGAATGATTTGGGTTCCTTGTAAAAGCCACTTGAAACCATTCTGACTATGAGTTAGGCATAGATTCTTCGTATGTTTTCCTGCTCTTCGTACTGTTTATCAGGCAAGAACTAAATTTTTGATTTTTCTTTGACTTTTAAAAGTTCATCATCATCATCTGGTGTTCTGCGTGCCGGCAGATCCCTTACCCCGCTGTTGTCTCCATCTGCTTCAGTCTCGAACATTCTCTTTAGTTAGTCGTCATTGCAGTTGCTGATCCTCACCTCATCCAACAATTTATTTCTTCTTCTTTTATAAAAGTTATGTGCATAAAAATACGTTAATTTTGCGTCTTTGGTTCGTTACTAAAAGGAACGCTAGTGATGCATTAAATAAATACAAAAAAATCAAAAGTGTCCTCAAGGTATGGAGAAAGAGAGGTTTAGTATTCAAGGTGTGTACGTTCGAAATCACTAGTAAAATATTAGAAAGCCATAATTTCTAATTTTCAAAATAGTTTAAACTAATTTTGAGATGGAGGACTACTAATGGTGAAAAAACCGTTAAACTACTTGAAGGAAACCTTATTCTTGCCGATTAGAAACTGATTTTTTTGCAAATGCGTTTAGCACATTCTTAATTGGGTTTAAATTTGTTTCCTAAATTCCAACAGTTAGATATAATCAACGGCCACACATACAAACATATGGTAGCTCTTGAGTTGGGTCCGAGGGCCATATTGTTTCTACTCAAGGTTTTATATAATGAAGCTTCAGCGAGGTGTCTTATTATCTTGGGAACTTTGACATTGATGTTCTTTCAAACACTTTGAAAAAAAGGGGCCCTGAGAAAGGTATCTTTCAGTTTAATCCTAGCTCTGGCTTAAATGCAAGTCTCACATATGGAAACGTATCGACTGCAATACTGTAAGGGAATGAGACAATCAGCGGCAGAAAAGCTGAATGAAATGTTATGACGCAAATAAAGATCTCATTGTTATAAGTTCCCCTCGCAATCAGCTCAAGTGTTTAGTTCCGTTTCGGCGCCAAGCGTAAGCGAGGGAGTAAAGAGAAGATGGGAGAATATGAGGAGAAGAAGTAATAGGTTGTCCTGGAGATACCTGGGTAAACACGTATGCCTCGAGGGCATCATCCGATTTGCCCTTGGGAGGAAGGAGGTAGCGAGCCCAGAGCCAAAGGTCTCCTCCTCCCGGGATTCGAACCAGGTGCGCAACTATCCCCCTCTTCACCCCCCCCCTCTCTCTCTCTCAAGACATCAGCGTCTCCCACCTCCTCCTCAACCCCCCACCCCTCCTCATTCCACGCGAGAGACGCAATCGGGTGGCGACTGAAGGATGAAGCCGGGACTTTTTCAAGGGGTGTGAGGTAGTGCCTCCGTAAAGGGGGAAGGAGAAATGTTTTTTAAGGAGTAGCACGGTCGAGTGAGGGTTTGGTTTAGGAGGTTGGGAAGGCAAAGGAGTAGGAGTAGTGTGTGTGTGTGCGGGAGAGTTGGGGGGGGGGAGGGAGAAGGAAGAGAAACCAATCGCCGATCCCAATCACGTGCATCCATTAGCATAAGCTCCGCGCTTGCTCAACCCTCCTCCCCTCCCACCCATCCACCGAATGGTCGAGTGCTTGTTAAAGTATGGAGACGGAAGGAAGGGGAAGAGGGTGAGCGAGAGCCAACCCGGAGATGGAGAGGAGAGCGGAGGGGGGTGGAATTAACAGGAGAGAGAGAGAGTGAAGGAGAAGTAGAGGGAGAGGTGAGGTGGGAGGGAGTTCCGTGAGGTGCGGGAGTAGAGGAGACTTGACTGGCGGTGCTCAAACTCGCAGCGTCGAAATGGATGAAACCGAGAAAAAAATAGTCGGAGGGGTTCCTCTCCTCCCTCCTATCTTCCTCCTCCAACCCTTCGACGGGGTTTGCCGTATGAATTTTTATGTTCACTCGACCCGGGTTTCGTTTCCCGGGGAGAACATCATCAGGTGGCATAATCACGGATTCGCTGTTTATGTACACGTGGGTGGAGACTCCGCGACCGTGACAGTGGTTTCGTGTGGATGTTTATCGGAGAGTAACAAAAACGTCCTGATGGGATGATGGGAATTTTAATGAGCGCGCAGGGGTAGGCCGTAAATCTTTTTATCCCTGAACTTGTGAGTGACGCTTCGGGTTGTTTATTAGGGAGAAATATGCGCTTGATAAACACTTTTCGGTTTGAAGGAGCCCTTGTCTTAAATAAGATCTTACGGTAGTTTTGTTCCAAAGCCACCTAGCATAGTGTACGTCAGGAGAAATGGGAAAAAGCTTTCCGAAGCCCAGGATATTGGCCACGAAAAACCTATTTTAATTTTTGTATTTCAAATAACATTGGCATAACTAGAATCCTTTCTATGATTCTATGATTGCCTGCTATTTATACCCTAAGAGCTAACAGGAACTGAATTTTCTTCTTGAAGAACATGAATTTTCTATCAACTTTATTTGGCGTGAAATATGTTTGAATCTTGTAACATTGTTGAGATACTGAGAGAACCTTGCGATCACACGGGTTTAAAAGCCTTCAAAAAGCCATTTTACTTGTTAATTTCTGAGAAACAAAGTGTAGTTGCGTTTAATCCAAAGGCTGTTTTGTGTTCATTTTTACCCAACTTACTTAAACATAGAGCCTATAAGTCGAAACGTTATGCTATGATGAGATCTGATTCGAAATTTTGTAAAATTTAACTATCCTAATTTTATTTTTCGTCTCCTGGAATAAAAGCTGTTAGATAACTTTTTTCAGGCTCACGAAGACGTTTCGAAGGTATTCCTTTAACAAATGTATTAAGAAGCAGAAATAGTAATACTGCTACTAACACCTAAAAAAAGTATTCATGTAATTGAGACTAATAGACTATATTATTTTAAAACATCTGCCTTATATTTTTCCTTCTTCGATATTATTTTGCAATTTTACTTCGTCCTAATACTAAACAGAATGGAAATAAAGCTGTAAATGATTTTGGTCCATAAATACTTTATGCAGAGAAGGTGCCTTATCAAGGTCTTACAAAAATCAGAAAGTGCTGCATTACAAACTTTTAAACCGCCAATGCTAAATTCTAGAAGGAAAAATTTACTATAGATCATGGACTCGGTCATTTTCAAAAGAGAGGTTATCTAATGGCCAAGATAGACGGGTCGATACGTTGTCGGCAAAGCAGCTAAAGGTCAGTAGTTAGAATCCCACCCTGGGTATTTGGACGTAATGCATTTACTAGGTTTAACAGAACTTCGACAATGTAATGGAATGTAAGCAGTTGGATCATGTGGAAACTATTTTATGTAATTCCAAATACTATTTAGAAAAGCTTTCTTGTACCTAAATAAAACGATCATATTTATTTATGTAGTATGTTAGGCAGCCAAAGGACTAGCTGTGCTAACTATGCATATAGTAATCCTGAAAAGCGTACAGTTACAAAAACTCACTCGAAATGCAATTGTAGTGGAAGGTAAAAGATTTAGTCCGCAAGCTACAGCAACTCGGAAGGTTTTTTGGAATGAAAATCTCATAAAAGTTTTCAGTACATTTGCTGTTTCGTTAATAGCATTGACGGAAAACTCCAGAAAGGTCTTCAAGGAAAACAAAAATATAAAATCAATTCCCATTCACCAGGAGATGGCGTCATTGGGAATTTTCGTGCACTGGAGAGTGTACTGACCTTTATCCCGCAGTGCAGGTTCCAGTTTTATTATCGATGGTGGAGGAATTATTCAGGGTTACTTTATGATCCTTATTTTATCACTTCAGCAGGAACTTTCTCCAGGAAATATATTCGCCTGTACACCACAAGTGTATATATTTAATCAGTTACTTTGATTCACCTCAGATTCTCTACCTTTTCATGTAGTGTGCATTCCGAGAAAGCCTCCATTAACTAATTCTTCAATTACTTCCTTAGGTTCCAAAAGGTTTAAATGGCTGTTCAAAGCATTTACTGAAATTTCGGTGAAATTTAAGCACGTCAAACAGGTGTTACAAAACAACGATTCTCTATCACCACTTCATGATGGGTGTTGTGCAATGAGATACATCATTGTACCCCTGAAGTTGCTTCCAGAGGTGGAGAGGATTTTTTAAGTACTTTTCTTGGCCCCAGTTATTATTCCGAAATATTGATTTTTTAAATTATGTAGAGCCCGCATGAATGGAATTTTATTTGTACATGAATGTTAATTCCCCCACATTCTTGGTACTTAGTGCATGGGTGTTAGAACCTGTATTGTTGCAGGATCTTGAATGGCACATAATCAGGATAAAAGTCTCCATTTTAATCAATAATTCTAGCGATAGAGCCCATTGGTTGACTGCCTCCAACCTTCCGATTGACCAATTAAGACTTTCATCTTGGTACATGCTTGGAACGGATTTTTAGGTATTTCCTACTTCAAACAATTTCAAAGACATTCTCTTTCTCAAGTAGACTTTCAAAGAAAAACTCTAGACACGAAAGGTTATTTAGCAACAATATTATATTAGCAGGTAGAGAGCATATAATTAAAAGGTGTTTACAAAGTAATTTATTTGCAAAAACTATCAATTTGTCCCAATCTTTGATTCAACAAGACTATTTTCCAACATTGGTGCATAACAAAGTAATTTTTATGAGATCTTTTTCGTATATTTCTCTTCGAGTTTGCTGCACTAATCAAGGTGGTCAGAGGTTTTAAGACATTAGCATTACACTCGCATATGGCGTTTCGTAAAACACAAACATTGGTATATTTAAGGCACCTCTTGTTTCACTTTCAAATATTTCATTTACATATGTAGGTTATGAATCACTACCAATATTAGCTTACCTACAAATTATCCATCGAAGGATTTGTCATCATATTATAATATATTGAAATACTAAGCAATTTTTATTGCCTACAACTTCAAAAATTATGATATGCTTAAGGAAGCACCGCATGACCGCTGTTTCTTGGCACGACACTAGTCGCAAGTATAATGAAAGTATAATGCTTATCATTATTGATTGCATTAATATTGGTTTGTTTATGAGTTTCCTGGGTTTTCTTTCAAAAATAATTTCATGTCGAGGTAAATTCCGCATAGCCTTTTAGTTGAAGTTTCTTATATTACTCATTCTCGCGGAATATTCGCCCTATGATGAAATAATTATATAACTTTTGCAAAAGCCAAGTTTTCACCACTTATCTAATATGCCCCTAGAAGAGTTGGTAGAAGGTGACCTCCGTTGGTTCTATCTCGTCCTTTTTATCTACTCTCATTATGATGAGCGCAATATTCCCGAGGCATAATGTGCCGTTTGAAGCGTAGCAGCGCACGTAACCTTTCTCTCTGAAACTCTCATTTCTATCCTTCACTCCCTGTACCTAGGCACGCAGGACAACGGTGTTGTCTTTCTCCGACCTCTATCTCTTTCCTCGCCACTCTCATTGCACTTCTTACCACCTCCCCCGCCGCCCCTCAACGTAAACGTCTTCCCCACACTCTCCAATACTCTCCGCCCCCACAGCATAGGCGGGTCAGGTAAGGGGTAGACAGGGGTGAGTGGAAATACAGAGCCGCCCTCACCTGGCTGTTTCCGACTTCGACATGTGGCATCACCTTTTAAGGTTGGCTCTCGCTCGGACTCCAAATCGGCGAAGCCCTTCCTCTGGGGGCCACAACAATGACTGCATGACGGATTATTGTCCGATCCGGTCGTCCGAGTACCCTTCCTCCTATGACCAACCCTTTCCCCATCTCCCCACCCTCCCCTCTGGATGCAGCGATCGACGGCTCGCATCCACGGCAACGTGTGCGATGCAAGCGGGAGTGGGGGGGGGACACAAAAGGAGGGAGGAAGTTCGCTTCCCGCCCGCATATCTTGTTTTTTGAAAGGAGAAAAGTTTTAACCCAGTTTTACTCCGGTTTTCACGTGCAAGGGCGGGCATTTCTTGTTACATCCCTCCTCCCCTCCCATCTCCTTTTGAAATATAGTGAATTTCGAACTGGTCGTTTCTTATTACGGAACTCTTTGGTCCATTGTCTTCTTAAGGGCATTTGTTATTGTCATTTGTGGAAAGTGCACGTCAGCTTACTCGTCTGATGAACCATTTTTTTCTCCTTTGACTTTGCCTCGGGAATCTCTGGCGATCAAAATTGATAAAAGGATAATTTATCGTCCAAGCGTGAGTGATTTAACAACGCTGGAGATTGCTATCGTAATCCATGATACCCCTGCATTTGTCATGAAGAGCACTTTTTCTACGCATGGACAGCATTGAAGTGTTTTCATTTTTTATCAAAACTTTCTCAATTAAACAACGATGAGGACCTCACACAGATATGGAATAATTGCATTGAAAACTCTAACCTGGCCAAAAAATATTCGTTGAACTCGGATAATCAATATTTCAAGTTCAGTAACATGATATTATGAAGTAGTATAGATTCTAATAAAAAAACCAGCAGCAGTAACTATTAATGCCCATGTATAGAGATTGCAGAATCTACAGTTAATTACAACCTGAAACGCTTCCTCTAGAAATATGGAACTGTTCATATTATAATATGGTAGTAAGTAGTACCTAATAATCATTAGGTACCTATGTACTACTTACCCATCACTCGATAAAAATTGAAGCTCATTATAGTGGAAAGAAACCTTTCTCGATTCGCTCTTTAACATATGCTCATATGTGAGTGTTAGGAACTCTCATTAGGAATTAGGATGACAGTTCAGGATCAGGTTTGTTAGGAGAAGCGTGCATATTGAGTCATCATGCATATTGCGCTAACAACTGGATTGAATGATATTTTAGGGAAAAGAGAGGAAGAAACTATTATTTTGCTGTTGTCCTTTCCGTGTATAAAAAATAAAAAAGTTATTTTTAATTTAATCGCCTTTCCCTTTCTCCTTCAAAACGGCTGATAATAACATTAAAAAATCATAGTTTTGTACAATGATCATAATATAGAAAACACGCTCATTATACCTGGGGGTACTGAAGAAATACAAATCAGAGAAACACGTAATATTTTCTTTCACATAGTGCGTTGAAAAAAAGAAGAAAACAGGTAGCTTGAAAGGAATCTAGAGGCGAGATAAAAGGTGACAAAGGAAGTAAATGATCGCACGCGAAGTGCAAGCACTAATTCATTTAAAGTTAATGGCACGGGCAAAAGCCCATTTAATGTGACGAAGTAAAATTGCAGCCATGAAGTCGAAGTGAGACTTATCGTTAAGGTTGTGATGGATGTTGAAACTTGAATAAGAAACTACCGTGCGAAAGCTCGAGAGCTCCGTCAATGAATACCTTGCAAATTGTCAATTCCATTAAACATAGAAACTATGATATTGCCTCTAAAAGGATAGATAGGCCGATTGGAAGTAAAAGGGAAGGTATTTATGACAGTTGCATGCAAGTGGATCATAAATGCACAACGTGGCAATGTGGGTAGTAAGGAAGTACCATGAAATAGGTATTATGATAGAAAAGAATTAAATATTTTTTCTCATTCGATTATATTCCATATCCTTTGCCATGATGTGCACATTCCATACTTTGTTTGAACTTGAGAAAACTTTTATGGCTGTTATTGACAGACGCTGGCTCAATGGAAGTTTCATCCTAGTTTTAGTCCAATTTAAATAATTTACTGACGTGCGTTTTTAAATAAATTCCCTCTCTCTGTGTTGTACTTGTGATTTCTCTCAAATTGATTCTAGTGCCACCTATATATCACTGTTCATTCACATTTATGTTATTTTCTAAAACCATTCAAACATTATATGATTTCTTAAAAGTCTGTCATTTTCAAATAAATTTTTTCGTTCATGTGCATGCTTGACCTAATTTGTTAGTCTAGAAATTTGTGTTCACGTTTGCTTGTGTACATTATTACATAACGAATAATTAAGTGTGGCAGTTAGGTAATGATTAAAGCAAGCTTCTGTGTCTAGGAAAAGACTCTAACTAAATGTCTTACATATATCAGAAGAGCTGAGGGCAAAAGGAAATTACATCTCTGTTATGGAGTGAGAGTTTTTCACTCATGAACGCCAGACCATACGCAATTCAAAGTCTCATTCCTAATAGGATTTTCTCTCATTTGCATAAGATCTTCTCTTAAAATGCACTAGGTACATGCAGTTGATGAGATATCTTTTTTCAAATAATAAACTGATTAAGTGAGATGCGCAAAGTGACCATGCAACTACAGGGTGAGAAAAATAATCTCCTAATAAATCCGAGGCTAGAAGAAGATATAAAGTTGAGTCATAACTTATTTACTGAATTGCTTCAAACTATCCAATCTGCATTAATCCACCAACCTGATAAAAATTTACGGTTACTTTTGATTTTATTACTGATTTTATTGACTGGAATGAAAACACGACACGCAGAAAAACGAATCGCAAAGATTTTTGATGAGGACATCCAGAAAGGACCTTGCCCGGGATCCATTCCCATTTCATTGTATATCTTATAATAAAGATCCGGTTTTGTGATGTCTTACCATGATCACCGCTTCACACTGACAAAATCGATTCTTGTGTCAAGAACTACTTATATGAGTGTTGCAATAAACGAATAGCTAGGAAAATATATCCGTATGTTGTATTAATTACTGGTGTCACATCGTGGGGGCTAGAGCACAACAAATCCAACAGCGACAGATGTATTTTAATGGTTGACAATTTCATTCTAAAGTAGAGGGCACTTAGAGTGAGTTAGATTCCTTCCGTCGGAGCGGACGCTAAATCGTCGACACCTTGCCGCCATTTGTCTAGAGAAGGTAAGGCCAAGTTGCGCTCCACCCGTCCTATATAGCCTAAAATATTCCTTCCTGACCATATTCGTCGGTTACGTTTTACTACTATTTACAGTTAATTCTAATAATTACTATTGATAACGGTCCAAAACGATCAAAGCACAATCGGAAATTGATACCTCTGTTATGAATTTGAAACCATCCATTTCCAAAGCCGAAGCACAAAAACATTGGTTTTTATGCTCGAGGTCAGATCATTGCAATTGTTTCTTTGCAAGTATGGGGAATTAATTTTTAATATGTTTTTAGAATATTTCCTTGAGCAAGGCGAGATTTGACCGTGCATTCCGTCCAGATTGATATTTACAACCAAAAATTTAGATTTTTAATTTTTTTTTTAAATTTCCGAACTGTTCTGTAGGTCCATATACTCCTGGTATCACGATAGGCATTTGCCTGGCATAAGGTTTATCACGAGCTGAACCAACAGAGCTTGACAAACATCCATGCCCAGGGAGGGAAAAACCCACCCAGGCGGGACTCGAACCCACGAACCTAGGATTAGCAGGTGGGGCTTTACCACGGGGCGCCGCCACCTGGGCCGGCAACTGGTAAAATAAATGGCAGTAATATTTTAAAATACTGGCTGGTTTGCGTTTTACGCCTAAAACAACGAAAGGTTTTTCAGTGCAAATATATGGGTTAAATATAATATTATACTTAATTACAAATAAATTTTAAAAAATCGATTGGAGGATAGACGGAAAACTACGCAGCATAGCTAGTTTAAAATTTTTGAAATGCATTAAAAAAATCACGTGTAATGTTATGTGTGCGAAAGTTTCCTATAAAAGCATTTATCACAACAATTGGAATTAATTCCAAAAGAGACCAATGAAATATATATCTATTAATTTTTGAGCAGAATACATTAAAACATTAAATATGTATTCAATTACCAGAACATATCCCTGCTGAGTTCATTTATATGTTTTAGAGTATATTCGTAGTGTATTTCATTAAATACTTGCGTCATCTAATGTATTTCAGAACTTCTATTTAGTTTTGTTTTTATTTCCATTAAACATTTTAAATACAGTTTGTTGAGTGTAGGTAGAGTAAAGTTATACCATAAATCTAAATAAGCTCTTTGCTTACCTTAATGTAAAGACTTCTAAGGTAGAAGAAATGTTTTTAATACAAAAACTTTCTGTGAGTATTTTTGGTGAATAAACTTTTGATGTTCGATATTTACCTTCCGCATCCCGAAATAATGTACATTTTCATAAACCGATAAAATATAATAACTGAAGTAAAAGTTATTTCTACTTGACACAATATTTTATGGAAAAGTTCGATCGGTTCATTTTAAAAATTGTTCATAGATATGCATGAAAAAATTATAACATCGCTGTTGCTGAATAAACTGTAATTTTAGAAAAATTTGCCATTTTCTTTGCCGCAGCTAAAATGAAAAGCAACACTGCCATAATGCAATATATCACAAAATCTATTTGAATTTTCATGGGTCTTACAAGCACATACGGAGAAATAGAGCATAAAATTTCCTTCCAGATGAAACCGGGTGGAATTTTGAAATGCAAATCATTCGCATCAATGACAGGTAGACGGAAAAAACTCCGCAGTAAAACCGATTCAAAACTCTTGGGGAGGGAAGCAATCCAGACAGCGCTATGCCATACGTAAGAAAGGGGGGTTATGCGCAAGTATGAAAATAGTGGAAACAGGTTAGCAGACATAAAATATTATGTTGATATTACGACGTGATAGGTCCCTTGTCGTCAAAATGGCTGATTCCGCCTGCGTGTTAAAATCATCAAGGAGACTGCGTATACATGATAAAAATAGCCGCGTCAATATATTCACTTCATAGCCAGAAGAACATACAAATAAATGCGGCGAAACGTAGAAGGCCGATTGCTTATTCACTCTTAGTTTGAAGCACCACATTGTCGCGGAGTAAGAAAACGGCTAAATTCTCTAAAAATACAGTTTATTTAGCAAAAGAAATGTTTTAATTTTTCATGCGTGCAGGAGAGCATTTTCTTAAAATAAATCGATCGAACTTTTCCATAAAATATAGCGTCATAGGTTATTTCAACTTCAATTATTATATATTTATCTTATGTATGTATATAATGTTTGCCATACTAAGAAACTATCCTTCTAAAAAGTAGTAATAAGAAGGAAATCTATCATAAAAATAAAAGATGAATTGTAGTATTTAATTGTTATTTATGATGGACATCATTGATGTTGATGTTGATGATTAAAAATGTCCTTTTTCCCTAGTACAATACGAATATGAAATATGTTACATACAATACAATACGAAATATGTTCAGTAGCAATGGATAGCATTGGTAGCTGCATGTTGGTATGAGTACTTAAAGCTAACCCTACCAACATAATTTTTTTGCATGTTTGCTTTGCAAATTCTATCTTTTGTAAATAGTGAAGTTCAGACTACTAAATTAATACTATTCCTTTTTTATGCATGATATGTAGTGCATGTTTGGTCAGAAATCACTCCCTGCCACACACCTTTGTGGTGGCTTGCAGGGTATTATACAGGTGTAGATGTAGATAGACGTAAATTTTGTTGACTTGATTTACAGCGAAAATAGTAAACTTGCGGAATCCAACGTCGAATTTAATGGGTATAACGGCATTGCAAATTTTTACCTGTCGTAGACACCTCCCATTGTTGATAAAGTAAGGTTGGTGGACTGAAATCTTATACACTTGAAGCGTAAGGCAGACTTTAAACCCAAATAGGTACTAAACGTAGGGCATATAGTTGGATTTGAGGATGGATAATGTTAAGATGAATATAAAGAAGTAAAATCTGCACTTCCGGGAATGAAGAACTTTTTTTAACGCATATTTCTAGATAGAATCCGACGGACAGATTTTCTCTCTGGTCTAATGTACACTATTTGCATTTTCTAGTACAATTGTCTTTTGATACAAATAGGGAAGAAAATTAAAAAAGGCTGAAAATTTATTGTTAGAATTGCAGACTTTCCAAATGAAAAACAGCTAAATTAATGGATATTAAATAAGAAGCAGTAACTTTGTAATTCCACATGTATTTAATGGAAAATACCTAGGTTTAGACGTAGCACGTCATCATCAGGTACAAATATCACATAATATATGCTAGGTGTTCTGTATATTTGTACCTGATGATGACGTGCTACGTCGAAACCTATGTCGTTTCCAGTAAATACATGTGGAATTGCAAAGTTACTGCTTCTTATTCAATATATATACTAAGCAACTTCCATAAAGTCACGCCTGAAACAATGGAAATTATATGGAGATATTTATCGACCATTCCATTTATTTAGCGTATATTGTACTCCGGCGGTTTTACATGAGCCTCGTGACAAGTGTGAGGAAGCATTTCTCTAAATATTTTTGATGATACACCTAGTAAGGTACAAAAATGCCTCCCTGTGTGGAGCCACATCTACGATCATGTAAATTCCCCACTGCTGTAAATTCATATCGCGCTGCGGTCATGGACGCCCATATTGTAGGCAGAGATGAGTCCTATACGTGAGAGTTTTCATATTTACGATTTGACGCAAAAAACGTCCGAAAATAATGGATATTCGAATCGCGGGGAATCGATTGGCAAAACGATATCCCAGGAGGCGCAATCTCCACGAAATTCCGTAGGTTTCGCGGTTAAGGGTAGGATATGCGGAATGATTCTCATGAATCGATTTCGTGAAGTTTCGAGATCCAATACTATCCCGAGATATTGGATTCCTATTGCGATTCCTTTCCTACGGCATTTTATTGGACAATGATGCAGGAACTAAATCCATAGATTAAAAATCGATTGAAAAAATCTATTTTTGCATTATTCTATTCTATTTCCATTGATAGCTCAGGTGTCTCTAGGGCATGTAACGATCAATTTCGATGTCATGACCGCAGCTGATTTTACGGTTCTATTTGCTATCTTTTTGAATTGAATACATTTATCTTAGTCTTATTAATGAATTAAAAATAATATCAAACTATTCTTCTCTAAAGTGCTCGTGACTATTGTGCCTTATATATTGAGTAATTAATATGTTTTATACATTATAGAACAAAGTTCAAGGTTGCCGATACAAATTACCGATTAGATATTCACGTTTATGTAAACTTGTAACATATTTGTGTGGCTGCGGGTATGTAACGTTAGTCACTAAGAAAACAATGTGTTTAATTAGAAGAAGTGTCGGGTGAGACGCAACTTAGCTTAAGATTACTGGTTCAAATTACGCGTCGTGTATGCTTAATTAGCACGTAAGGATTTTTATAGCTTCGGACTTTCTGGAATTTTTACCCTAGGAAAAATATCATAAAAATTAACTTCCTCTGTGTAGTTTTTATAACCCATTTGTATTAAAATTTCCTCAATTTTGTGTTTTAGATTCATATTTTGGTGAATCATCTTAAATTATTGGCTTTTCATATCCTTACCCCTCAATGCACAGCTAAAAAAATTAGGAAATATTTTGGGCTCACTCATCTCCGTAAAAATATTCCGCTTATATGCGCAGGTTACTATCGTCCGAAGAAAACGAGTCATCTGTCATCGACAAAATGGCGTCGGCCAGAGATAATCATTTTCTCTTTATCAATTCCACGGGTATTGACGTCGTGTATCAAGAAAACAAATCGTTTTCGGTTATTTGCGCTTTCACTTTATGCCATGATTTGAAATTCCAATCTTGGCCGAAGATAATTGCGATCATCCCTAGTAGTACAGATATTCATTCCACCAATCAACAACCGCATCATTGAGCCGTATTCCACATTCGCAGTTATTTGTTTCGAGTTGAGGTTTCACTCCGCGCGTACTCATTGGTACCCTGGGGGTTGGGGGGGGGGAGGGGTGGAAGGATGACTGGGGAAAGAGAAGAGGAAGAGGAATCGGATTTTCATCCTGAACGAAAACCCCTGATCGTGGCCACACCAAACCACGTATGCGTTCTGAATAATCAACTTGGGGCGATAATCGTTTTCCATCACCTAGGAAAACTCAAACCGCTGCTTATTTCGCGAGTTATCAGCCTCAAAACCTGCTGTTGAACATCTCCGCTTTTACTTGGTATTCATTCGGCAGGATACGGATACGAACGCTTATTCACGTGTGTACGAAACCGTAAAACTGTCTTGCTTGCACGCACATCTTGATGTGAAAACAAACTATCCAAGATATTTCGAAACAAGGAATATTAAAAAAATAACATCCCCCTAGCCCTTCTCTCGTCCTCCTTTTTTTTGTGAGGTGAAGAAGATACAATTGGCAATCTCGCCTATATAAGGAATGCTTTTACGGGAAAAATTGCCCCTTCCATTCCGGGAAATGCATTATAGACGACCTGCTGCCTATATACCTGCCTCCCGGTTTGTTTCCTATTTTTTTTTATTCTCTCCTTCAAGGCTCGACCTCCCCCGTATATTTTCTCTCTCTCTCTTTTGAAGTTTTCACGCGGCCGCATAAGGAAGTGTGACTTTCCATTCGGGCAAGAATTCGCGGGCACCCACTGAAAAAACCGCAGCATTTTTGCGCACGTGAAGCGGGTGAAAAAAAGTGTGTCGCCCGCGGATGCGATGGAAACCGATAGTAATTGCTCACAGCGGGAAACGGTTGGAGTGGGTGTTGAGAGATGAAACTGAGCCGAATATCTGAGGGTTGTCACTGGATTCCTGAGGGATGACTAAAAATCTGAACGCGCGAAGCAGGTAGT
Organism: Platycnemis pennipes; assembly: GCA_933228895.1. Classification (NCBI taxonomy): domain Eukaryota; kingdom Metazoa; phylum Arthropoda; class Insecta; order Odonata; family Platycnemididae; genus Platycnemis; species Platycnemis pennipes. The sequence goes on from OW121851.1 coordinate 108,248,037, forward strand.
ACAGTTAACTTCACTTCAGTGAATCGTCAACACATCCAACTGGACGAATGGGAAATTTTATTCTGAGTGTCGAAAGCTAAATTTAATTCGCAAATTAGGATTGGGGCGATGAGACATATAGTTACTACAGATAGTCTTCTACAGGTTAGAATAGGTTTTGATGATCGAATTCCTGCTGCTATATACTTATATCTCATTCACTTAACGGGTCCTTTTCTGCGCTATTTCTCTCTTTTTTTGCGGGTTTTTTCGAACCCTCTTCTCACTATGCATTATGGGTTTTCTTTATCTTCCCCGTCCTCACCCAGAACTATCCCAACGATAATTATCTTCAGCATTCCAGTTCTTCTAATTACTTGTACCACCCACCTACTTTACCTTCCTTCAATTTGGGCTTACAATTTTCTTTCCTCTTCAACCATGCTCTCCCTCCAAACATCTTCATTCATTTGTCTTTCGGTTCGTCAAACTTTCTCCACTCTCCATCATGCGCACATGTCTAATGCTTCCAATCTTTTATCATCCTCCTCCCATAGTGTTTATATTTTTAATCCTTACAATACCACGCTCCCTATCAAGTTATTACCCTTAACATCCCTACTCATGGATCCCGTCGTAAGTTCTTTTTTTGGTAAATGACTGTTTCTGTGCTGCAATTCCTCTCCTAAAATGATTATAACTTCACAACCTAACACTATAGAATACCCAAGCAAAAAAATGATTTATCGGTTCTTTCCAATCCCTTATTACTTCTGCATAAGGTTTTTCCTGCTTTTAACTCGAGAGCGTCATAACTTATTTTTTTGGAGAGTAATCTTCACCCAATAAATACCACACGGAATTGGTAATATTTATAATAGCACTTGCAATCGTTGAACCATCTCGCATATTAAGGCTTTGTTATCCTTCAACCAAAAATTTATTTTGACGATTCATCACCTTCTCGCAGTAATTTGCGCTGACTTTGGTGTCCAGTTAACGTAGATCGGTTACGTGCCGACCGTATCGTGCCGACCGTATCGTGCTAAATTCACACTTAAGCCACCCTCTTCCCCCCAAAAGATTTTGTATATGTCCTACATTAATATCTTACGTTAGGCTGAGTGATAAAACTTAAGTCATTCTAAATTACCAAGTCTACTAATACACCTATGGCTACATTTTGCAACATTTTATGCGGTAACTAGAAATTCTCCGCTTTCACTGAGAGAACTCCGTGCATTAACGTTTATTTGATCCTGGCCAACAGACTTCGCAGCATATTTATGAGCAGGAAACAGTATATATTCACACTAGTAGGTATATCGGTTTAAAGAAAACTAGCCAATGCTATTAATCCAAAATGCCACCGAAGCAATGACTTAGTTTTGCTTTATTTCATGAATTATTAACAATGATAGTGAAAATATGACATATTTTCGCAGCAGCAGCGTTTGACTTGGGTCTTCAGCTTCAATCGCGAATGAGGATGCACTAAAAGCATATGCAATTCTGTTTATTTTTCCGAGTATCCTATCTCTTTTTGCTTTTATGACACCACTTGGGTCTCATTTCAACCAATAGTTTACATTCATTTTTAGTCCTACATGTTTCTCACGCATGTATCACACCCAGCAGATAATTCAAACCTTAAAACGGGAAAAAGGGAAGGCCAAAAAGGGAAGCACGGCAACTGTTTTATTCTCCGGTGACTTCTGTGCTGTAAGCAGTTTATGCATTCACTCCAAGTCCAGGGTGTCCATTGGACACTGTCCAAGCCATTAAGCGAAAAATTACTTGGCACATTTGATATAGCCTATAGCGGTACCATCATCAAGCTGTATGACTCCCAGAAGTTTTTTTTAGGGCAACCGGGAGGAATCCAGAAAAATTTTAGCTCTCTTTTTAAAAAAAAATATTCGGAATAAAAACTTTATTATTGCAACAGGTTGTATAAGTAAGAAGCTACGTTTCAATTGAGATTTTTGAGAGAACCTAGTATCTATTTAAAGGAATGCGTCATTCTCTATCATTTAGCTTTCAAGTACCTACCGATGTAGATTACTATCTACTGTAGGATATTAGTTTGATTGTAATCTACAACCTACGTTGTAGATTGCAATCGTACAATCGTAGCCCATTTTTTCAGGTGCAGTTTTGTTAAACAACCCAATTCCTTCCCATAACGTGACAAAGCTTTGTTCAGTAAAAGCACTTTCGAGAAGCAACATGTACCTACATTTTATATCAGGGATGGAAAGACTTTCCCATTTTCGTGGACTGTATATTCGAGCACCAGCGAGCAACAAAGCTTCCCCATGGGGAAGTCCTTAGTGAATGATGACTTGATGGATCATTCAATTTTCAGTTCCTAATTCTACTTATGATTTGCGTACCGATTATCTACCGGAAGTACTATGCTACCCTATGTGAGGACCATTGCGACCTCCTCCTGACGTGTTTTACCAAACCGTATCCCACCCACTTCTCATTCAACGAAACCTCTTTTGATCACCTATTTAACCTTTCAGACAAGCCTGGTCTCACTCTCATCTTTAGTGCAAAGGAATTGTCCGTGAAATGTGAACGCGCTTAGATCCAGAACGCTTTTGAAAAATCTTCGCACCAACCATAAACGCCACGCCCCTCTCGCTTCCACCAATGCTCATTCTTTTCGTTTCTCTTGCCTCTTTTACCCTCCGTCCGGACTCTCAAATACGCCTGCCGTTATATTCTTTTATATGGTGGCATGAACATCATCATTTCCCGCACATTATTTCTTCCTTGACCTCCATTCCCTTACCTCTCCCTCCATTTCTTTATGGGAATGGAATTGTGGACGAATAAAGAGAGAAAGAGAAGATATAAAGGGAGAGCATTGTTGGCAGGAAGAGAGGGTGGAATTGTCGCGAAAAAGCAAATGATAAATCGAGGCCAGGGAGCCTGCCTGGAGAAAAATAAAAAAAATTACAAAACACTGAATAAGTCCCTGATGTATTCAAACGGGAATTCCTTTCATTCTCATTCTCTCTCTCTCTCTCTATCTCTTCCTTCGTTCCCACGCTGGTTTTTGTGCTTAGTTTTCTTTCTGCACGTGACTTCTTAGAAGTTGTGTGAATAGTTTTAATCATAGAAATGTGAAAGTTAGTCTCTAGCATACATACCTACGCTCTATATTTTTTTTCAACGATAGAATGAGTTGGGGAACATATGGACACGTATCCCACGCATCGGTGTGCAAAGTGGAATGGGTGTCAAGCTAGGACAGAAAATGTTTTAAACGAAGGCGGATGAGAAAAACACAGGTGCCCAGCTTTCTAGGCTGACATGCATAGAATCATAGACAGTGCAGCATGGAAGGGGAATGGGATAAGAAATTTAGATTAGTACGCATATGAAGTATAAAGTAGTACTTTACTCGCTGCATCTAGAGATAATCTTCGCCGTTAAAGTACGATCGCGGCATGTCTTCCTCCACCGGTAGTGGGGAGGGAACCGAAAGCCCTGTGGCTCCCCCATACCTTCATCTCCCACCCACCACCCAATCCCACCTTAGCCCGCAAGGAGGCCCTCCAAGGTCGCTGGGGCCCAAGCGGTCCACCGGGCGCACATCCCTCTACCCTCTTCAACCACGAGCATCGACGCCCGATCACCATTGCTTTGCTCGTTGTGCTGTGGGTGTTGAAGGAGGAGACGTGATGGGTACGTGACAAACTGCTCCGGCGAGGTCTTCGCACCGTCGTCGTAGAGGAGCGAGAAGAAAGGATTAAGGCAGAGAGCGTGGCGGAAGATGTATCGAATACGAAATTTTCTTAGGGGATGAAGACGCAGCTGTAAGGCAGGAGACACTCTGCAAATATGGGTGACATATTTGGAAATGCATTTCGTGCTACGTGCTATTTTTAGGATCTCCATCTACTCAATACCCTGTAAACCATCTCTATGGTGTGCGGCTGGGGTAAAGAATCGCCGAACGTGCATTATATGCGTGCAATATTAGATAAAAACCACTTAATTAGAGAAACTATTCACCATCCACTCAACATGCATGTGTCACTAAACGTTTATGAGCAACAAATTCATACAGACTACAAAGAAGTGATTCAATCATGTGTCGGAATTGACCAGATGTGATATCCCAAAATATTTTGCAATATGCACATAATATGGATAAGTTGAATCAAGTAGGTGATTTATTCAGATGCACGTCGGGCACTGCCAGCATTACACCGACCTATTTAGATATTTAGTTGCCTATTATGGTGCCATATTGCTCGTGCAAAGGAAAGTAATCTGTCATTGCAGCCCCTGCATCTGTCATATGCCCCTAACTTTATTTTTCTGATTGAATCAAGCTTGGTATGATGGAGTGTTATAAATATTTGTAACATCATCGTAAAACTGATAGGTAGGTAAGCTGTTAATTTATTAAAAACGTTTCAATCAGCATTCCAGCCTAAGGTATGGTAGACATATACAAATATATAATGAGAATTCGTGTTCATCATTCGCATATTTGAGCCTTTCCGAAACACATTTGAGAGTATAATGGTGAATCTAATCAAATAACATATTTTGATAATAAACTAGAAGATTTATGAGTTCATAATTAGCACTTATAAGAAATTAATAAAAAACAAGCAGAATATTATGGTGATAATACATTATATTTGCTTCATTTATAGATTCTGCCAGGGTTGAACTCAACGGGATGATTTTATACATGAATGTTACGCCAATCTTTTGAAGGAAGATGACTGCAGCTAAAGAAAATGGTATGTAGCTCCTTATTTCTTGCTCTTATCACTCTATCACTGTCACTCCTGCATAGGCGATGATTTCAGCGTCTTTTAAATTTTAGATTAAGCCAAAATCGATGGCACTTTGACATAATGAATCATTTTTAAATTTCCCTTTGCTCTCATGATAGCTAAACTTTATTTTGCTTTCCAACTTAAAATGTAACAATGACTTATGGATGTCAACGTGTCACATGCCCGAGTCCGGAGTTTTTACTTGCTGAGCTTTAATCTAGCCAACTAGGGCAGTGTTTCTACGCCTGGTAAACGCTCTATATGTTATAATAAGTTTAATCATTCCGGAAGTCACAGAAAGCATTAATACTTGTCTAAAAGTTTATACCTAATGATGGGTGAACATTTTTGATTGCGTCATTGACGAGTTAAAAATTATGTATTGTTGGTTAATCCACAAACGATTCAATTGTGATTGAACAATTACTACGCTCTCTAATTTTTATGTAAAATGTGCATGTGAGACCCGCAGTAAATTAGGTCCAAGGAAATATATTTTCAAGAGGATTGTAAGGGAAATAATGTTGAAGACCAGTTAAATAGACAGAGCTACACTGTAAACATCCTAATTACCGTGTTTATTATCCATTACCATCCCTTACATTAACCACCAACAGCTCGTTGTCTGTCTATCACATTTCTTATAGTTCAGAGGTTCCCCTAAATGATTTAATTAAAAACCCCCAATGAATTTTAAAAAGCTGTCTTAGTAACTAATTCGAACATTTTTTTTACGATACCCGAAACGATTTGAAAGACGTAACCAAAAATTCAATGTTCGATAGATAGCAGTTTCGAGTTGTCTCCTTCTATTTGTTTTGTTTTTTAGCCAATATTGTGTGCCATGATTCTTGAGTTAAGGCAAACAATATCATAAGTCATGTATTTTCCATACTTTACACTACCATTTTTAGTGCTAAAATATATTTACACAAGCGCAAATCTGTTTTGCCACTTACGAAAATTCGAAATAAATATTGGCCAGAAGTTATATTCTAGATCCTCAACCATCAAAAGCGTGCTACATCGATTACGTAAGTTACGGTTAATCAATTATTATTCTTTGAGTAAACCGCATATAAAGTCTTTCTATTAAAAAATACGATTCCCACTATTTTCCTATTTAAGATCACATTTTTTTTTAATTCATAAAATTGCCATTTTCTCAAACGGTGACCTACCGCACCTTACTAAACAGCTTTACTGTTCTTCATATGGTAGCAGGTAGAATAATTGATTCTTTAAGCGTCAAATAAGAAAGCAGGTATCCTTGACAGCGGCGACTTAAAGTTATGATCGCGGAGAAGTAGGTACTGTGGAAATAATCAGAGGGACCGCGGTGCTATCAAGGCGCTTAATAAAGACATGGTTAATGAGATTCGACTAATAATTTCATCTCCTTTGCATTGCTGGGATTCAAATTAACGGGAAGTGTGTAATACCGTTTGGTCATTCATTTAGAAATATCCGGAACTTAGGGGAAGAGGCAAATGGTGGAAGTGATTCATGAATTTAGATAGAAATCGGAAAAGTCCTTCCTATACATCGAAGGTAAATGAATTATGCATTTTCGTGGAATAAACGGATATTTGCTAGCTTTTATTACAAGTCTAATACTATTCTCCCAAGCCTATGGTAAAAGGCAGTCATATTTGATTTGAGTTTGCAATGAACCAGTAAGGTCATCGAAGATTAAGGCCCTTAATACACCTCTTATTCACGTCTTTTAATTCAGTACAAGAATTGAGCGCTCTACTTTTTTCAGTTTTTACAGTAATTTACCCAGGTTTTACCAAACACGTATATCATTTAATGCCACTAAAGGAGTTCCTTAATATCTGCGGAAGTGAGGCCCAATTAATGTCTATGCATGACAAGGCAAAGCAAAAAACAACCTATAATTAATTAGTATACATACATTTATGCACATGGCGTAATTAGCATATTAATTTTATGCATTCGGAGCTGCATTCCATAGGGTAGGCATTAGTGAAATGCATAATGTGAAAACATGCCATAAAAGACGATTCAGCAATTTTCCTTTTAGGAAAATAACCATTTGAAAATCGTAAAAGTGTTCATCAGTTTCAATAACGTATGCAGCATTAAACTAACCTAATGCAGAGAGGAGCCATCTAGTGCGAAAAAATCTCCTGAAGCACAAGTTAAATCCCTATGTGAACAACTTTTTTTTAAAAAGATCTGGAGGTGGTAAATACCTACCCTGTGAAATACAAAACGATTTTTGTAGCATTAAATTTTAAATTACAATTGGCATAAGTTAGGACCCAGAAAGATGGGTGGTGAAATTTACAAGGAAAAAAATCAGAAAAACCCATATTTAATTTAAGGTATATTTTTCCCCTCGCACAAGGAACACGTTTTTCCTTGCACAGCTATATTGCTCTAAGTCAATTTGTAAAAAAATTAATTTTATGTAACATTTCTTTCCTCTGAGGTTCCTCACCTAAATCATTACGTAATACTTATCTTATGAGTAAAATCTTGAGCGCATATAGTTCTAAGACTTCAGACTTAACCTTGTGGAAAAACATGATTTAGTATCGTTTAGCATACTAAAGTAGAGGACAACCAATTTACACAATCAATTCAGATTATTAAATTATTTTAGGGTTATTTATAGCATAAAATTATTCTGAATATCTTTTCCCACGATCAAATAAGGTTTATTTATTATATTTTAGTTTTGTTTATGATACCGGCTAATTCTGAATGCGACTATTGAATAGATTAATGACATTTTGTCACACATTCATCACCAACCATGGTGCCACAATCGCTGGGAAATACTTAAGCTAATATGTGGGTTTTGAAGCAGAAAATTTACGATTATCTCAAACTTAAAGTGCTCAGGTCAAAAGTATATTCACACATGGAAAAAAACACAAATAAATCGGCGATTGGAAATATTTTTTCTAAACAGAGTCATTTTTTTCATATCTTGCTTCCATTTAACCTTTTAAATATTTTTAATTGGTATACTGGTCCCTTCTTTAGCAATTTGTGGACAGCAATTCTAGTTCAGTTCTCCGTCCCAAAACGTCGGTATGCTTCCTGGATCCGACCCAGTGGGAAGCCCGAACAGATTTCTCCCATTGAATTTGCCAGGAAAGTATTAGGACGATTTTAACATTTTACTTTTAAATTTTCTTACAGTTATAGGTTAGGTTTATTTTCCTCTGGGAAAAATCCCTGAGGAATTAACACTCATTGGATGATTAGCTGTTGTGGTAATCTCCGTGAAATATCGGCGTTGATGCGCAAATTAGGCTCGTTCTCCCAGATATGAAGTCTTTCTCCTCGGATTGGGTCAATTTGGAGGTGAAGTTCATCACGGCTTTCTGGGGTACAAGAACGTACCCAAACACGTCATCCCCGAACCACTGTGACCCCGAGCCGTAGCCGCTACAAAGGTGGTGTGCAGCTCTGGCGCCGAAGCGGAGGCATGAATGAGAGAGACGGGTGTAGGTACACGCAGAAATCGTTAAGGAGGGGGGGGGGGGGAGTTCGAAGACGTGCCTGCCGGCCTGATGACCTTCCCATGGGCGGAGTGAGTGCGTAGAGATGAGAAAGCGGGGAAAGAACGGGGTATAGACTGCGCGGAAACTTATGGTTGAAGAGAATGGGGTGGCATTGTGACCGTGGGCGTGCGGGGGTAGGCACGGCCGTAAAAGAGAGGGCAGGGCGGCGGAGTGATAGGAGAGAGAAGAAGAGGGGGGAAGGGCGGAGGGACTATATAAGAGAGAGAGAGATGCAGGGCGTGAGGGGTCGCGTCAATCCGTGCATAATGGAACAGTCGTGACTCTCCAATCACAGAGAGACCTCTCTCTCTCTTTCTCGCACCTCTACGGGGCAGAACTAACCCTCTGCCCACGACGCCGCCTCTTTATCGTCGGGAGGGTGATTTTCCCGGAAACGACGAGTTTCCAATCGTAATTCATCGCTTCACGCCCCGAAAGGACCCCTCCCACCCACCCTTGTTTATCGCTTCGCTTCCCTCTCTGAAAATACTCGCTGCGTGCGGAACCCAGAACGTCAGACTTCCATCATGATTGCCATTAAACCGATGCGATATAAGGTTTATTCACTTGTCGAGCACGATCTTCCTCTCTTCCCTTCAATCAAGCACTCTCCGGTCAATGAAACTCGAGTTTATTTGCACAGTGTCAATTAGGTGGATTTTACCTCCGATTGAAGGGATGCTGGAGATTTTTTTTCGTTCGCGTTTGATTTTTGGAGATAAGTGAGGTTCAAATTACTTATTTCTCCTTTTAAGTGGTGTAGAATCATGCATTCCTTTCTCAGTTTCATTAATCAGAATGACTCTAATTTGATGAGCCATGAATATGCTTCATCAATATGTAAATATTAGCTGAAGAAATTCTCATTGGTTGAGGACTGTAGAAAGTATGCAAAATGGAGAATTAAGCGAACAAAAAGGGGTTAAAAGTAGAAATGATATGAAATTACTTAATTAATGGGGAATCAGGAAACGAGGGGTGTGTAGTAGTAGGAGATTTTCATAAGGATATGGAGTGGGCATCACTAGTGTTTCGCGACATAAAAGATTTCTTGGTGATGAAGGAATAGTCAAGCAGGTAGTGTTAAAGAACTTACCATTTTTGATGAAATATGGATTTCAATAGAATGAATGAAAATATAATAATTTTGAGAGAAAGGGAAGAATAAAAGTTGATGGGAAGTACCTGTTGGTGTTTCGGGGACTAATTCAAGACGTAGGTGAATACACGTTAGGAGGACGGTAAGTTGAGAGTAGGAGGAATACATAAGAAGCTGTGGAGTGAAGATAAGTTTAGGTGGGTGGATATAAAGGACATCTGGGAGTGAGCGGAATAGAATGTATTAGGCGCATAAAAGATTTTGGTAATGAAAAAAACGTTCTATTATTAACCAGAAGATGGTTTTATAATCCTCAAGTATTTAAAATATGTTCAATTGTAGTAAAAGCTAGCAAACAGGTAACTGGCGGGGGAAATTAATCGGATAAGAACGAAAATATATGTCAAGAATATTTAGTACAACAGTGAAAAATAGAGAAAATCGGTGTGTAGATACAAGAGTTAATAAAATAGATTGGGAAGAGATGTTTATGGATTAGGTCAGAATGATAACGTTAAATGAGTGGGGAATAGGGAAGAAAGAGACAAATATTTTAGATGCCAGAAGGTGCTCTAACTTGAAAGATAGCATAGTGCAAAAATTGTGATAGTTTTCATTCTAAATAATATTTGTCAAATAAAAATCTGTGTTGCTCGTAGAGATGCGTTTAACCGTAAAAATTCCAATGTTTATGCTTAATCAAACTCCAGCGGGAAGAGCGTGCGCGTCATTCAACATGTGATACCCGCTGGGTGACGGTGCCTAGAGAGAGTAGGTACGTGAGTTACCCTGGGAATGATGAGATTTATGCAAGGTGAGAAGTGTAAAGCGGTGTTAACGAATGCCCTGTCCTTCACTCTTTCTTCATTAAAGGGGATAAGGCAATACATACACCCGTAGGCCACTGCCTGGAACGAAGAAACCAGGAAAAGAGTGGGAAAGAGATTGCCGTCAATGGGGTGGAAAGACATGGTGTGGGTGTCGGAATATGGAAGCCCAAGGGGATCTAAGTTTCACGAGGGATGTAGGCGGGTGTGGAATTTGTTTTAAGGTCTCTCCGGGATGAGATCAAGGGACGGACTAGGAATGTTAGGGAGGAGGGATAGCCCTCGGAGGTGGACGGACTCTCTGCGTCCCGGGAGAAAAGGGGAGGGTGGGTCGGGGGCGGGCATTGTTTGACCGAGCAGCAGGAACTAGGGAAGGAGGGGGGTGGGGGAATGCACGCCTCGAGGGCTCCTAAATTACACGTTTGCGGCCAAACTGTGGGGTGAAGGGGGAGGGAGCGGGGAAGGGTGTTCTGCGGGTACGCGACCGCAGAGATAGAGGTAGATCGTCCCCCGTCCACCACCCACACAAGTCCATCTCTCTCTCCATGGACATGACGAACACACACACACGCACTCACCGAAGCTTCCCCACAAAAGCTCCCTCCACCGCAAAACCCTTCTCCCGCTCTTTGTCTCTCCCTCTCTCTCTCTCGAACTTCGGCATTTCTTCCCTGCATCTCGCATCCTCCTTATGCGCGCAGTCCCTCCCACTCCTTCAATTCCCATCCAACATTCACACCGCCGGTGTTCCACCGGCATCTTTCCCCTCACCAAACTTTTTCTCAGTGAGTTCTCTCACACTCTCACCCATCTTCAGATTCTCCTCTGAAAAATGAATCCTCCCCACTTCTCTCCCCTCACCTGCTTGTCGTCATTTTTTTCTATTTCTCCCCCTCCTGATTTTCCTTCCTCCCTTCATTTTTCTGTTGAGTAAAATGTTAAAGTCCTACGTGATAGTATCTCATTCGCCATGAAGGGCTCGCTCGACAGCGTAGGTGGGTACGGCAAAGAGGGAGAGAGAAGTGGACGAGGTTTCAATCCGGACCTAAGTTGAGGAAAATTCCTCGGAAAGAGTTGATTTGTGTCGAAATGGAATGTGGATTACCTGTCAGAGCATCTGACGTTTTGAAAACCTTTATCCAGATGGAATTCCGTGTGCCAATTTTCTCCCGATGAGCATCATGAAACAATGTAAATATCATGTTGGATTGATTTACCTTACCTGTACGTGTGAAAAATGAAAAAAACTGCGTTACGAAGAGATCAAGGAAAACTAATGTGTAACGATTATATGGTACTGGGGTTGCCTTCGTAAGAAATCTCAAATTACGGAGCAACTTATTGGACGTTCTTGTTTCTAACTTTCTTTGTTTGTTTTTTAATATCTTCCTCAATAAGCTATTTCTGGAAAAAAAATATTTAATTTGCTTCAAAATTCTGGATATAAATCAATGTCAGCACTGTATTTTCAAAGTTCAGGTTGTAAAAAGAATGAAATACTATTATTTCTTATCTCAAACTTTAAATTTCGCCCTTTAGCTTGCATTTTTTATAAATTTCGTGCTTTATATGGTCTCCTTTCCGCCACCAATTTTCTTCGAGCGGCTCATTGTACTTCTAATTCTGTTTTGATAAATAAATATCAGTTAATTTCAGTAACTATAATTTAACTGGATCTTTTACCAGTATGAATGTATCTACGATGAAATCCAATCTTTCAGAATGTGGATGGGCAAGTAGTAGGGTAGAAGTTGCAACCCATTCGTCACATTATTCTCTGCTGATTACTAAATTTTTACCACTGATTTTATTTTAGTGGAATGTTCTCAAACCATATATTTAACCAAATTTCAATGTTGTGAGCCTGCTAAAAATGACCTAATCAGTTCACGTACTGCATAAGGGGAATGGGTACGAATTTCTTGGTTAGAGTGAGATATTTTTCATTGGTGAAAAGGTCCCTTCCTCAAGTGCTGTGAGGAGAACTCATAAAGCTCATTGTCAGTACTTTCTGTGACGTTGTCCCCTGGAGTATTTCGTTTAGAGCAGAATACACCGGGTTTCTCTCCGCTATTCCCCTCTTACCCTTCCATTCCCATCCTATTACCTCTCCTCCCGGTCTGAGAAGTGAAAGTCCGGGATCATACTTTAAAACTACAGATGATATAATAGTTGAAGGCTGTTTTGCATGTTGCTTGCTACTGAGATGGCTTTTATAGGCAGAGACGAAAAGCATCGAGTAAACGAACGAAATTCATGGAAATCTTTCCAAATGCATGAAAGGTTGTGCCGAAAATAGGTTAATCCCAACCAATGATGTCCTCTTGTGGGTGCATCCGGTCAAGTTTTAGGTTGATCCCGTTTATTTCCAGGCATTCGTCGATGTATTCCCACGATTTTACAGATCTTCAAGCTGTGCAATTGATTGATCTGAGAAAAATGACCTATAAAAATTCTGCAATATTAAGTATGATAAAATGTGATCGTCTATTGATTAAAACTTTCGCGGTTCATGTCTAAGTGACTTTGGTCTTTGGGGTTGCTCCGCGATGCCGTGGTTGTTCACCTACGTTTCCCCTCCGCTGCTGGAGGCCTTTTTAGGGTAGAAGGCAGGGATTCTATCCTGAAGAGACCTCCAGTAGCGGAGGACAAACGAAGGTGGACAACCACGACATCGCGGAGCAACCCAAAAAAAACCACAATCATTTAAAATGTAATCGATTGAAGGAATAAAAAGTTAATGTAATGATAAACTATACTGGTTTAGCTATCTTGCAGGGAATCATATGGCTAAGGGGATTTAGTTAGAAGATTGACGTAAGCAAGAAAACTGATAATTGTTAACAAGCGAGTCGAACTGCATTTGTATTTAGCATTAATTTGACCCCAAATTAGATTGGTATTCTAGATTGGTATTCTCAACCTACTATCGATGCGTCTGGGAATATAACCGAAAACAATACATCCAAATGCATTGACAGACATCATTCCATGTCCTCGCACGTCTCAGCAAATAAAACGGAATTCATGCCGTTTATTATCCTAGCGGTAAAATCTTTAAGAAATCACCGCGTTTAATCAGTGGAGTACTCTACTGTGGTACTGACGTGTTCTTCGCCTTGACCACTCGCTTGTAATGCATTGCGTGAATGTCGGCGTATGTGTAAACAGTAATTTGCCCCAATTCCGAGTGTGCGTCGAACCATATCCCCCTTAGGATATTACCACGCCCCCTTTCCTCTACCACCCCTGTTCACCTCACACTCCTCCCCCCTCAAGAGCTGCGTTGACGCGTTTCCGCGAGAGAGAACGGACTGAATCAAGAGGAGAGTCATTCATAAACAGTTTTAATGTTTCCATGGCTCTAAATGTTTACTCGTTCCCCTTCCCTCAACATCTTCCCATAATATACCCATCCCTCTCCCCCGCCAACGGCTGTCAGAAACAGGAGACTGCAGGGCGTTCTTTCGAGATTATTCGCACTCCTTCGTCACCCGAGAGTCCGCACCAGCCCCTGCAATAAAATCATTTTTCCACCTCTTGGACGGGAAATGTTTCGCCGGATTGGTTTATCGCCGCAATTTGTTTATTGCTCTTCAGAGATTTCCCCATCAATGTGAGCGGAAATCGTGTTTTCCGTTGTGCGTACCGCAAATAAGTTGGGGAACACGGAGAAAGAATTTTTTTATATCTCTAGCGTGTCCTTCTAAAAGAGCTGATTTTCAACATTGTGATTTTCAGTTCTGAAATTCAGAATGTACTAGGTGAAAGATCAGCAAATGAATAAAACATTACCGCTAATGGCGACGTATAGAAGTAACTAAGGCACCATTAGTTTTGCTGAATACGAGCGCAATAGGATATTAACATAATGAATTTTTTTAGAAATGTTAAGTGGCTGTCACTTACTTTCATACTGCTATGACGTGTCATGATATGACTTTGAAACCTAAATTTAGAATGTTATTGCAAATATATAATATAGTATAATATTTTAAGGTAGTATAACATTTAATACACTCTAGGATATATAAGTAATTACATTAGCCTTGTGAATGAGGAAGTGAACACAAGTTTTCAATGAAAGGGCGAGTAATCGTTAATTTGAAATGTTTGCCAAGTGATTTGTATTACTGAATTCCCTTAAAAGCTGTGCGAATGATATTTGCATGAGTAAAAACAGTTTTATAGTCGTGAAATATTCGGACCTACTGTCATTATTTTTCAATTAGCCAGAAATAGTGTCCAAAATTCGTGTTCCTATATGCCATAGTGATGAAATAGGTCACTAAACTACATTTCCATTAAATTATCCTGGTATTGATTTGTCGATAAGGACTAATTGACTGTAAATGATGGCATTAATCCTTTTTCAGCTCCAGGGCCGCAGCCCAATTTCTGCGTAAGATACGTCTGTTCCCTTAAAACGGCCCCAGAATGCAATGGTTTGATTCTATTTGGTTGCCGTCACTTTGGCTACTTCTGCAGTTGTCGGTGAGTCTCTTTTTCAAACTTTTAATTATTCTTATATTTTAGTCTTAACTTTTCTTGAACCAAAGTAGTTTTTGAATAAAACATAATTCTGGAGAGTTCTCAATATACCAGGATTTAAACTTGAGCAAAAATGTATTGGTCTATCATCTACTTCCTGCCGAATCAAGTAAGCTTCAAACTTGTTTTGCATTTTTTAAATTCCATGACTTTAAATCGTGCACAGTTAATTGTCAAAAAATGTCAATGTATTGCGCAATATAACATAAGGAAATTCATTGTAAATCACAGATACTATTGCCCTCACCCGAGGAGTGTAACGCACTGTTGCAATCAGATTTTAGAAGTCTGGCAATCGGCACTTGTGAATTCACCTTAACATTCATTATTTACAAGACTTAAATATTGATATCTTTTGCTTCACTGAACTAGGTTTAAGATTGAAAGTGGAATACTTCTAAAGTTCCATTCAAATTACCTCATTATATGACTATAAAACAACTCCAGAACTTAAGCACCCTGCAAAAAAAACTTTGTATGATTGCATGTTCTTGTATCGTCCATTAAAATCGAGTTGCAGTTACACATTTCAAAGTCAACTACCAGAAAAAAATTGGCATACGTTATATATAGATTGCACATGAGATTGAATGTCACAAAAATTATGTCCTCATTTTTGTTTACTTCTGTCCATGAATGCCTGCAAACTTTCCGCACTCGCGAGGATCTGTTATGAGATTCATCTTAATTAGGTACGACACTAGAGATGTCTAATTTTCAGCAATTTATTTAAAGAGCAGTCGGGTTTCGTTCTTCAAAATGTCTCCTTTAAGGCGTCACGAAGGAATTTTTTGCCTTGCTGGAATGATAGATGGTATTTTTTTTCGATATCTTGTCACTGAATGCCGTATTTAAGTTGCTCGGTCTCGATGGCCAATGACTCGATGAAGCACTCTCGTCACCATCTATCAGGTAAAATATGTACTACACTGGATGGATAGAGATCGGAAGATTTAGGTCTCTCTTTGCTGCACAGTTTCAAAGGAAAATTAATGAGCTTTCCATCCATAATATGTAACGTTCATTTATTATATCGGTCCGCAATCAGCAAGTTCTGTGTCCAGAAACAAGGCATGTGTCCAAGTCACGGACTATGGAGAAGAAACAGTTTTAAATTAAGTTCAAAATGTAGATTGTGAACGTTTTTTACGATATTCGTATTCAGGCCAATAAATTGGATTTGAGACAAGAAGGTTATGTCAAACAAGGATTATCATCTATTTTTCCATAATTACTTATAATTCATAACTTTTAACATAACTTATTCCAGATTCTAATCCAATGCGAAGCCAAAAATTTTGTAGGCTGCTTCTTTATCCTTTAGCACTTTAGTAACGATGACGAATCACCGTTTAGTGGGCGAATCCTTTACACTATGTGTAAATATGGCTGAGGTATTTGAGATGTACGTTTCTAATTGCTCTTACTTGGTTGTGACTACGATTTGAAAATAGAGGAGCTAAATACCGTTTGAGGTTGATTTTTTTCTCTTGCTGTTTACTGCCAACAAGAGCAGACATTCTTGTTTTGAATGGCAATCAGGGGTTAAAAATATTTATGCTAAAATTAGTATCATTTGAAATTCCATACTATTTACTACGTTACTTTATACCCATATTTTAACTAAAAAAATGTTTTGGTGGCGATTAGTTTCTTTGTCCATATAATATCAATAACTGTTTCGTAACAAAAATATGAAGCCGAAATACGCGTTTATTTTGAATAGACACTCTTTTTGATGAAATTCCTAGTATTTTCCTGTTGTATTGTCTGAGTGAAGTGTTTTCCGGTCTTCTTCCAGGATAGAGATTCTATTTTGGTTGGTGTTTTGAAGGGTGTCTCCATCTTCTATTTCAAGACTTATGTAATACCGATGCCTACTAAAGTCCTAAAAATCCTGGAGTCACTCTCCGAAACTTTGGCCAAAATGAAGACGTAGACCCGGTAGAAGACCCAATTAACCTTTACTCAGATATCCACCTTTATTTTTAGTAAAGCTAAGGTAGTGACCAATAATATTCTGCAGTATTCATTCTCGCAGAAACAACTAGTTTTTGAGGCCATGCTAAAACATTTTGTATTGAAATCTCGCAGTCCACTGCCTTTTTGCACCTCAGTCTCCATGTTTCCGAGACAAGTCGTCCTCTCATTGTCCAACTATGACCCTCGGACACCACACCCCAGACCATCCCCCCAATCCATGACCTCACAGTGTTTCTTCTTTTCACTCCACCTCACCTAAACCTCCCTCCACCCCTTCCCTCTCATGTACACGCAACATTAACCACTCCCTCTTTCCCTCCCTTTCTGAGCTCTTGCCCCGGACGCCTTCAATTTTCGCCCTCGAAACCCTGCGGCAAAATCTCGCGGACCGCAATCACAAGGGGTAGGAGAGAGGCTGGATGGGAAGTAAAGGAGGTGGTGAAGGTGAGGGAAAGCAAGGGAGGGTAGGGGATGAGGCTATCTGCCTCTTTGTCCACCCAACACCATCTTCCTTGCGGCCGTCTTATTTCACCCGCAACCTTGATTTGTTTTTTCTACTCATCCCTTCCATTCCACTCACCTCATAGTTCCCTGGACTCTTTTCTCTTTCTCACTCAATTTCTCTCCTTCCTCCGTTCATTGTGTCCTCACCCATCCCATCCCATACACTCGATCCATGTGGCCTAACCCACTACCGGAGGTATTAATTCGAATTGGCGAAAAGGACCTGCCGGCGATCATTTCGCATTATGTAATTTTAGGTGATATCTCCGAGAAACAGGCGCTATATTTCTCATCTCCAGGAGGCGCCTAAGACTGTGCAAAATTAGTATCATCGAGAGATTCGCGCACCCGTAATTGACTGCAAATTTGGCGTGAAACAAAATTGTAGGTGAAAAAACTTTCAGCTTGATGGAGTCTCTGCCAAATATCTTTGTTTCCAATTTATTTATGCTGGATGGCGATGAACTTCGGAGCTTTTTTTAATGTCTATTATTAATCATTTTGCGTCCTTTGGATTTTCCTCTTCCATGGTGCTAAAGAAGAAAAGGTACAACCCTAATTTCAACCTTTCGTTTATAAAAGTACGAAGAAGGTGAAGAGTACTCATCTGCCTCTTGTAAAGAAGTCAAATCTAATTTTTTTTATAGGTTGGATAATTTGCTCATTAGGAAGTCCATAGATTCTGAAATATAGTCTTTATCACAAATGATGTTATCTCTGGGTGTGCTTGACACGTTGATGTCTTTGTCACTTGTAATGTATGCTGAATCGTATAATAGCGGTTATTATTCTAGGAATGAAATCTATATGAAAACTATCAAGATCGTGAGTTATATCAAAGCAAAAATGCACTAAAGTTAACTTCCGTAGGCGATTGAGCATAATTGTTACGAATAATTTTACCTCTACCTATTGTGGTAACCCATCGAAGATCTTGAGGAGCCAATTCGTGGTTTAATCTCAGGTATGAACTAGATACGTATTAATGTACTCATATCCATGAGACTCAAGGATAAATGATGCTGAAAACTTTAACGTAACGTAGATATAAAAATAAGCAAAATTAGGAATAAAGGGAGGATCGTGATTGAGATGGTGAAAAGTTGGGATGGCGTACTGGCAGAGTATACACTACATACACTTCACGCGATATGCTGAGTGCAAATACCTTTACTATCTCAGGTCGAGTTTCATCCATCAGAAGTAGTAGCTATATCAGTAGTTTCTTTTTACCCCCTTAGTGTTCCTCAGATTGAAGAGCATAACATTAGTCCTATTACCCGTTGCCAGAGTCATTCTTGTACTTATGTTCTCGAAAATTAGGCTAACATTGAAATATACGTATACGTGACAGTGCATGCCTTTTTATTCAATGCTTCTTGTCCGGGAAAACTAGTAGTTGATCGGCATTACTTTTACCTCCGACCAGTATCGGCATGTTGATTTTAGAGTGAAATGTTTTGTTTTAGATATTTTATTTTACAAAATATAATCGATGCCATAAATACCTGCCACAGCATATAAAATGGAAAATTTGCTATTAGGAATGGCATAAAAATAGGAAAATATCTGCTATTTCAAAACCGATCAAAAAACATCTGCTATTGTTATCTCTATTCAATAATTTAAAGACAACCAGTTATTATTGCAGTAGGTGTTATGCAATCATGGCATGTTTAATGCACTAATTTTATGGCTTTAATTCCTCCATCAAACGCATTTTTATGCATCGTATTTTCATCCACTGTCCTACCAATTAACCTTA
This sequence comes from Platycnemis pennipes, assembly GCA_933228895.1. Classification (NCBI taxonomy): domain Eukaryota; kingdom Metazoa; phylum Arthropoda; class Insecta; order Odonata; family Platycnemididae; genus Platycnemis; species Platycnemis pennipes. The sequence goes on from OW121851.1 coordinate 108,267,101, forward strand.
CTTTTTTCTCTTTTCTTCGATTTTTGAACGCTTTGCCTTTTTTACAACCAGTCCAATATCCGTCTTGATCCCTTACTGAATCCCGTCTATCTTACCTTCTAATTGATTTCAGAAAATGTCGTTCGCCTAAATGCATGCCAATTACTTTGCCATTTCTCCGTTTTTCCCCATTTTACTGTCTACAATAACCTTCTAATCTTAGCCTCAAACATTTTCAATCCATTATCCTCTTATCCCCAAATTTCATATTTCCCAGTCGGGTATGCTAATTTCATCATTTTAAATGTGTCTAGTCTTTTCTTAACACCATTATATTGCTACCTTTTCTTATAAATCACCTTTCTTACGTCATTTATTTGCATTTGAGATGAATCACTCACGTGATTCTCCACCACATACATAGATTATCTTGCATGCCATCTGAAATGGAGTGAATAGTCATCAAACATTTTATGCAAACTTATTCTAGTACATGAAATAATACTTAAAAAAACTTACTTCTAAAAGTGCACCACAGAGGTTCCAAAGATCACTTTGTGCGTAAAATGAAAATGTAGGCCTAAAAAATGCATTATTTTCATATTAAGAGACAATGGTGATTGAGGTTTTAGCCCGAAAATACAAATGAATTAGTATTTTGGTTTAAGACCTTTATTTTTTACCTCTTCAATTCAAATTCATTTTTAAACTTAACAATACCCACATAAGGTAATTTTGAAGTTGTTTTTCCTTTGTTATTAAATCATTTTCCTGTCTCAAATTTATTCTATGAGAGTAAGAGGGTGGGCGCGCATCTCAGAATTAGTTATAAGGCGGAATGTGAGCCATCTTGAGAGAGCAATCATTGCCATGCCCAATTTACGTTCGGTGGTTGCCTCAGCGATCAGGTCATTATTTTCTTCTACCTCTGGCTTAATGGTTATCCACGGTGGTTTCAAGAATGATTTTTCCTCGTAGGTGACGTGATGAGAAGTAGTAAGGAGGAGTTGAAGAAGTTTGGGGCAATTTGAATGTGAAAGGAGCATTAGAGCAGTGATCTGCTCCTAGCTCCCTTAAAGTATCCCGTAAAACCCTACTGTCTGTGTTAGCTAAGTAAATTCTTCAGCCTGTCTCCATATTTTATTTATCACGAAGCTCTCTTTTACGTCTTTAGATAAATAAAAGCAATTGTGATACTTAAAAGAATTTGTTTACGATAATTATGACGCGTTTCATCGATTTCCGGAATCATCAGGCACAGAATCCAAATAGGGTTGAGAATTTTGTCGCACACATGTGACCAGATTAGTTTTGCAATCTGATCTGAATTTATGAAATCCATATATGACTTGCCAAAAATTATTCCTCGCATGGATTGGTATAATGTAAAAATCTAGTGTCAGAAGTTCTTCTTTTGAAACACTATCTTGCCTAAACTTGTGTCGTTTTAAAACATCGACATACAAGATTTCTGGGTTCAGCTGAAACAATTCCGCACTTGATGCAGATTGATTACTGCAGTTATAAATATCCATTGGTAACGAATAGAACAATGTGCTTTCTTGCACAAAAAACGGATGAAAATATGCTGCTGGGAATATTTAGTTACGCCAAGAAGAAGAAAGAAACTTCCCGAGGGGCATTTCCAGTCGCATGAAAAAAAAATGTAATTCGCGGTCATTGAAATCTGCTTTGAAAAACGAATAGGTACAGTCTCATAAGATTTGAGTACGGATAGTTAATAATTATCTACAAGTCGAAAGAAACTTGGATTATCTCTGAACTTATCTCTGATTCTTCAAAGAGCATTTGTAACTGGTCCCACTTCTGCAGTGTCAGTTCTTCAGACAGCGGCGAGAATGACTTCGATCCAGAGAGTAATACATATTAGCTTATCTCGTGGTAGACTCCCTTAACAAGCACTTATATCTGGTTTAGTTTTTGCCAAAGCCCCTGTGCACTTTTTGATATAAAAATAAAATATTTAAAAATGCAATTAATATAATAATTATCTTCTTTGAATGATGTCAATGAACGAAAATGTGGCAGTGCCTTATCACGGTTGTACTTTTCCGTGTTTTACAGGTGTTTATAAATCGAGCAGAAAGGAAGAAACGCTTAATTTTCACAATTTGCTTCAGTTGGGCAAGATGTTTTTTCGACCGTAGTAGGATAAGTTGTTGCAAATTGCTTCTTGTGGACACTACTACACTCTCGCAAGACATAATTCGTAAGGAAAAGGCAATTTCATTAAAAAGCCTCCGTTTTAATGACCCTGCCCAGGCCACCTCTCTCGATTTCGAATGTTGACGTATAATACGGTTTTTGAAAAAATATGCTTCCTTCAGTTGGCGAGCCAGGTAGGGTTAGAAAATTTATTTCCAAGGTAATAAACGAGAGAGGAAAGGAACTTTCCCCTTTCAAGTTGTCACGTCTTAGGTATTTGGACATTTTCTCTGTTTATTCTAGTAGTAATTACCTCGGCTGAGCAGAAGCCTTTATATAAGTCACTTTGTTCGTGCAAAATGCATTCACGTGTGCGGGCGCCATCATTTCCTGTCAACGCTACTGCCTAAGTGTTTCAATATTTAGCTCTTAAAATAGAAAAATATTAGATCATGATGATTGTTATAATGTCATTTGGGAAGGGTGACAATGCATTTGTAACAGAGTTTTAACACAAAAAATTTAGAATGGTCATTAATATCCACCTTCGCTACATGAAAATTATGCAATGGTTAAAGATAGTGTAACATACGAGGTTACTTCACGGTCGATACTTTCTTGGCTTGATTCTTCTAATGAAATAGTAGCAGTTATTCAAAAGTGTTAACTTAGTGATTCATTGGTAAGGGATACTGCAAACTTAATTCTCCCTTAAGAGAAGGTAGCTCAAGGTAATATTTGAAGATTAAGAGTGTAAATTGTAGCAGACTATCGGGAAGAACTGACCTCCACCTAGTCATTTACATTTGTTTTTAAAAAAATTGTCACCAGAGCCCCAAAGATGCTGAAATAAAGAGGCAAAACGTTGGCACAAATTGGAGTTTATCAAAAATACGACTAAACATCTCCATAAAAACATTTCTATCTCTGCATAAAACTTATAAAAATTACAGAATCATAGCACCAAAGCGTCAATACGATACGAAAATTAGGGACTCAGGAGAAAGAAATGCTAGGAAAGATGAGGAGAATGAATAAATATGGGCTTTCGATTTTCATAATGAATATGAACTCAACTAAAAATCTGGAATGAGCATAAAAACTTTAAAAAAAAAACTTGGCTTTGGGGTAAAGGGTTGGCTACGGTTCTTCAGAACGTTTCTGAGTCCAAAGAAGTAGTAGGTTGCCCAGGAAGTGTTCCTGAACCATCGATGTTTGCAGAGCACTCATTTTATGAAGATAATTGATTCCTGTTATCAGGGAAACCAGGGGCAAAAAGAGAGGTTTACGAATAAAGGTGTAGATACTAGGCATCGAATTTGACCATATTACATAACGCTAAAACACAAATATTTTTTAAGGTAAATCGTATTTTATATGCTATTTCTCTAACTCTATTTGTGCTAAACGTATTCAAACTTTTAGATTGCAGCTTCTTTTTTTTACAGTTCAATAAGGAAATAACCAATTTTGGATTAACTCCATCAAATGATTGTTTTCACAAGCAGTTGATGTTTAAACGTGGAAAATTATAAACAGTATTCATACGATGTCTTCATCATGAATTTACTTTGCAAGGATATCAGTTTTATTACACCCAGTAAAAATATCCCAGATGGTTATCCCCTAGACGTGCTGACTTCACGAAATGAAATGAAACTTTCACGAAATTTAATTTCATTTGAGTGAAGAAAAATAATCTTAAGCTGGTCTCACTCTGGTCAGCAATTATCAAAGTAATATTTTGTCTGGGCACGTATTAAGTTAGCGTTGGAAAGTTTTCGCTTCGTAACCATCAGAAAAGTTGAAATGCGTCAATCAAAACGGTAAAAAATACAGTTCTGCCCTTGCAAAAGATCTAGATGGGGAATTAACTGGAAAAGAGATGAAGACTGGCGGACGAGGTATGAGAACTTGTCCTCAATTCCACGTGTTCTTCCACCAAAAGTAACTCCATGCTGAAGGGCTGCGATGCTACAAAGTATAGTGTAAGTCGTTTAATCATGGTGGTGCAACAATTATCCCTAGGGAAAACAGAGGAAAAGTATGCGTGGGAGGCGAATTGTAAAAAAATGCTTTTTGAGGTTTTACATGGGAAATTATGAAGTAAATGATAAATAATTATTCTATTAAAACATTAACTAAATGAAAGAAATTAGACATTCGCCTTGCCACAATGTAAGCTCTTTTCACCCGTCGTTATAAAACTCGCTCTTAAGCCCGAAGTTATTCACATTCTAATTGCGTGGAGAGTTGCTACATTTAGCAACAGCGGTTTCCCAGGAATAAACACTTACTTTCACGTTTTTAATATAAAAATATGGACACAAGATTATGGAAAAATTTGATTTAGACTTTTCGAACATTAGAGATTATAAGGGTCAACGTATGATGCTGAACTTTGTAAAATAACGAGATTGGAAAAGAAAATTCACTTTGTACATTCCACACACACCTTTAATTGGCTTCCACCGTAGTTTAGACGATTAACATGTCATTATCAAGGTCTTTAACTTTTTTGCCACATGAAAATTTTACATGTCATTATCAAGGTACTCTACCTTTTTACCTTTTCCAATTAGAGTTAGATTTACAGGTTCAAAGAACCTAATATTTTGAGTTGTTTCTCAGCCTTTTATACTGTGAGGACCTGTCTAGTGTTCTCAAATTTCGTTCATTTTCTGTTATATACTCTAAGAAAAAACTATCAACATTTTCAATCAAGCAATATCATTCAAACATCCGTAACTGATTCTTTCAGATAAAAACCATAGTGCTTCATTTGTCACGCCTCATAACGCCATTCTTACCAATTTCAGATATTTTGAGACATTAGAATTTAGGTTCTATATTTTTTATTTAATCTCCATTTTCCAAGAATTTTGTTTATAATTCAAGTTACTACCTTGACCACAAGAAAAATTAAGTGTAGGCTTCTGAAAAAGTCGTTTTGAAGTCCTTTGCTGTTCCGCGTCAAGGATTTATACTGAATGAAGACTAAATAACAAAAAAACATGCATTTTATCACCGAGTAAAACTAAGTTAATAGCTTTACAAGGCAACACGGTTAAAATATCTGGTCCGAATAACTTCACAATTTATTTTTAGTTATATAGAATCACAACAGTTTGCAAAAAAAAAAGTGGATGCCTCATTTATAAATTTAAATACAAGTATTTATTTTCATTTACCTCCATGCATTTATAGGTATGACATGTGAGAAATTAGACAAACTCAGTAATGGTCGGCCATAAAGTAATAAAAATGATAATTTAGAGAGAAATTAAAGGGAAAAAAGGGTGATTGAGATTGACACGGCTATGATTGAGAAGAGAATGTGGGGTAGAACGAATAGATTAAAAAAAACGCTATTGAATGAACGGTGTAGTCTATGGTGAGTGCAGCTGTGAGGAATGGCGAGAAAGATTCCGCGTTTAATCTGAGAAAGAGAGAGAGAAATGGATTCCACGAAGATTCATAGTGCTCCAAGGACCACGCAAAACCTAACGGTAGTCAGTATTTTACGTATGTTATTAGCGACACCAACAGTAACATTTCGGCACAAAAATTCACATGACAGTACCATAAAGAAGATGCAAGAATTTAAGGGGATACTGTGTGTCCCACCGGAGGTGAAGTGTACTATAATGTAAGATCAAGCATAGACAAAATATCACTTTTTCAGCAGAGAGTTGGCCACGTAAATAACATTCTTACTTCTGCAAGGTCTCTCTCATATGTTCATGTGAACCTCGAAATGTCTGCAGTGTGAAAAAAAGAAAAACAAATGAAAAAACAGACTTTTCTCGTTGCACACCTCATTGACAAGGCCACGGCACTGAGAAGAAGAAACCTTTCTTGCGGCAACGGAGTCCATATCACGGCTACAAAGCGGATTATATGGCGCCGTCTACGAGCTCAGTGAAAGCATGTAGTTGATACTTTGGCGGGCTCTCTGAGGAGAGGCCATGGATGACGGGCTAAGAGAAGCACGAAGAAAAAATATATTTTTTCCCTGTTCTTTTTAATACTTAATCGGTTTGTCCTTTTCTCCAAAAACTTCCCCGCCCCCACCACTATTCCACCCACCCTCCTCCCACCGTTATGCTCCCGCGACGAGAGTCTCCTAAAGTGTTCGTTTTATTAAGGGTTTCGACTTCCAAAGGAGTTGCGCCACCTGTTGGTCCATCCGTTGCAGGTTTTCTCCACCCCTCACCCCGCCGAAAACGGGAATGGTGTCTCGCGCAGGTGAGGGAGGGGATGGTATATAGTGTGGGGGAGGGGTCGAGAGGGAAAGAGATGACGTTGGGGAGGGAGCGAGAAAGAGAGAGAGAGAGAGACACGAGGCAGAGGGAATGTGGGAAGTTTCGGGTTCGTAAGGGAGGGGTAAAATTGCCGCTGCACAAGTGGGTAGTAGGTACCGAGAGAAGACGACGGGGTGGGTGGGTGGGTGGTGGGAGGTGTGTTTTAGGGGGAGGAGATAGGGTAGGAATGGGGAACAGGAAAAGTCGCAGCACAGTGCCAAGCTGATTCTCGCCCCTCTCTTTTCGTCAAATCGGCCCTCCTCCTTTCCTCCATGCCTCTACCCTTACCTCTACCCTTCCCGCTCCCTTTTCCAAAACCTCTCTCTCCCCCTCTACCAGCAACGGAGCCTCCCCCAACCTTCCTCTATCGTCCAACGCTCTACATCCTTCGCTCTCACTCCAATCCTGCCTCACACTACTTCTGCCAACCTCCTCGGGCCACCAGACTTGTCCAAAAACTTCTGCCTGACCTCCCCCTCCTCCTCATCCCAATTTCTCCGATTCTGCCTCACTCCCACCTACCTCCCCCCTCTTTTTTCTGAATTGCCTTCGTTATTGCTTATCCCATCTCTTCTCCATGTTTTGCCGAGCGGCAGTATTCATTTCTTTCATTCGTTATCTAAGAGAAATGGCCAGGCCCGTCCTGCTTCTTTTTTCCTCCCATCTCCAGCTCCCTTCCCAAGGGATTTTTTTGCGCATTATCTCCTCCGCGAGACTCCTTGCCCACATATTTAACGGGCTTATTTTTACCAGTTTTGCCCCTCCGATGAAGCGGCTAAATATTGAAAAGAGAAGATGCCACCAGGAATTACCCGTAGGGACAGGGTAAAAGAGGTTTTGTAAGCTGATAATGAAATTTAGTGGAACTAAAAATACTTTGTTTTCTTCTTTCGTTAAAAATATCATTGTCTGGTGATTTAGGAAGGAAGAAGGCCTTTGCCAATATCCTGTAGCTAATTTAATTTTTCTTTTCTACGTCACTGAATTACATTCCAAAGGTGATTGCAGACGATGTTTTTTTCTTTGGTGCTTGGTGGCAAGAGACTAACTTGGATTCGATGAGGTTTCAACCTTGTCGCATCGACCCGATGGGGCGCCTTGCAGCAAAACGCTATTAGCATAACTTACGAAGAGGCAGAAAAATAAACTGAATTTATATGGTGAGAATAAATTAAGCAGCTAATGTGACGCTTAAGAGCGAAATATGTATCATTAACTCTTAATCTCACCATCGATAGCAGCTAGACTCTCTGCTGTGGGCCTAAATAAGGATGTAATGATTTGAGACTTTGAGAACCCGAGATACTTTGTGAATGCTAAGCTATATAACGAGTTTCTCTCTGGAGAAAACTGAGATTTATACGAGAGTGAAAGATTGTGAAATGTACTTTCGGTAGCTCAAGTTCCGCTTTATTATAAAATCGATGGTCGTCAAGTTTACTTGGTGGGGTTTAGACATAAAAAAATAAAAGTACTTGGTCGATTCCACAATTTTTTTATATAGACTCTACCGGTTTCCACCTTTACAGGTCATCATCATTGACTCCTGATGATGACCTGTAAATGTTGAAATGAAATGTAGAGTCTATCTAAATAAATTGTGGAATCAACCACGTACTTTTATTTTTACTATGCCGCTTTCTTGTTGATACTTGGCACGAACTTTGTGAGTATAGTGGAAATCATAAAATATTGTGTCGCATCCTTTACTTGCAGGTGAGACTAGTAGTCCAGTAATTCCAACGATATTTCTTTCCGTAGAAGTACATGCTCAATATAGGGTGAGTGTTACTGCTTACGGATTGAATCACAATGGGAAAAATTACCCATCATGATTCGTTTCTTCGTTTAGGATGAGAAGTATCAAAATCCGGCTGTTGACGAGGAAACTTGATATTTAACACAATGTTCAGCTTTTTTAGCGTATTCCTCACTTTTCCTATATTCTTGGTAACATTTCATTATTTTTGTCCTCTATTTCTTTATATTCAATGTTTAAGTTTTAGTTCGCTTTTTACCCGAATATCTTGGGTAATTACGAAGGGAACGGCAGGGAGATAAGTCACCACCATTAACTTCATGGTTTAAAGAACTTTATTCTCCTGCTGAGGCGTAGGAATCAAGTGGTTGGAAATAAATGGACTGTCTTCTTCGGAATTTGTGACTACAAAGGCAAGACGTGCATATCATTTTGAGTTCATGAAAATGGTCATCCTTGTCGAAATTGGGCGAATGTTACTTTATGCACTAATTTTCATTTAAAGGGGCTATAATTGTAACCAGACTGTTTGACCAACTATCAGTAAAGGAGCTGAGCTTCGGACCACAAATCGCAGCCTAAAACCCAGGAGAGACGTGGTTTTGAACTATTATGCTAAACTTTTATATATATAGATTAAGTTTCCCTACGAATCTGGGGTCTACAAGTCGCACGTTCGAATCATGGAGATCCATTTGTGGTTTTACGGTGCTTAGGAGCAACTTGTCTTGAATTGACGTTTCCTCGGGGAACGATCTGTTAAACCCAATCTGATGGATTATAAAATTATTATAGTTTCATTGGTACCGGAGATAGGATAAACGTGGCACAATTACTGGCTCTCCTACTCTCAGGGCCCGAGTCCGAGTCTAAGAAATTACTTTGTAATCCCCAATAAGAGGTTATTACACGACAATTATTATACGACAATTATTTTGTCTGTCAAATAGAACTCGTGAAACCTTAAGAAAACGCTTCATTGTTCAATGCGCTAGGTATTATCATTTTGTTAGTATTTTTGCTCAAAATACAGCATATATAATTTGATCGAGATTAAAACCGAGTGACATCAAAACTCTCTCGCACCTGTTGTCTCTTTGTGAGCTTTTCCCGAAGCAAAAGCTTTGCAACTATTCACCTTCACTTGGCTAAGACTGGCAACGCTGGAAATTTGAAGAACCTAACATAACTGAATAGCATTGATAAAGTTTCCATTGCCCTGGGTGTGGTGGATAATATGATCGCGCTCCAACATTAGAAATTTGCGAATTTGAAATCCCACCCCAGATTTCCTATTTTATGAATCGTTATATCAAACAGGGCTTAATGAAATATTTTTTCACAGGCGCGAGAGTGAAAATTGAAGTTATTTTTAAGAACTATATCACTTACATCTCAAGGAAAAATTTTACTGCGTGTTTCAGGTCTTGAATGTCGCGATTCTGAATACGCGGGCGGAAGCTGTAATGAGGGGGATTGGAGTAGGGGCAATTGGGAAGGGTGGATGGGGGTGGGGAGAGAAAACGGGGCGCACCGAAGGCGCCCCAACCTACTCCTCTTCGCTCACGGGATTGCATGCATCGAACGAATATCAGTCCGCGAGCGCATTCCATCTCTGGTGGAAATGACTTTTAATGGCGATCTCTGATTGAGTGCGGCCGCAACCAAGGGAAGGGTAGACCCTGGAGCGCAGATACATCAAACTAAAGTGCCCGGAGGGTTAGGTGGTGGGGGCGGGGGGTTGAGGGGTGGAGGGAAGGTTGAGGAGGAGGTGGTGTGGGGATCTCATGTGTGGGGTGAGGGGTAGGTGGTCTCTAGGGGACGAGAAGGAGCGCAAGAGAGTAACCGCCCAAGGGGTAACGGCAGGGCGTAATTAAGATAGAACCGCCCCCTTGCTCTTAAAGAGGAGATGCCTATCCAAAATACGAAACAAGCTTGCAGACCAAAAGGAAAACGGTCAGGCAATTGGAGAGGGTGACTCGTCCCGTATATCGGTTCGGTGGAATTAGGGAATGGATGCTGAGCGTGTGGCGGGGGGTGATTGGAGGAAATACGATGAAGGGTTGCAAATATGCGCTTCGGGAAAATTTTTAAGTGTCCTCATTCAAAAAAAGATACCTAACCCGTGCATCATAAGTGAAACGCTCGACTTGAGTTAAAAAGAGTCATCATTGTATCCTTATTATTTTCACATCCTCGAGATTTTTAAGAAAGAAAATTAAAAATTTCAAGGCCTCTTGGGTGTGGTTTATCCTCGTGGAGAGTGCGATTTTCGTTGCCTAATATACGTTTAAAGAAAGCAAAAATATATAAGAAGATTGCTTATTCTAATAAGGCGTGTCGGAAGCGTAGCATTTATGTATCCAGAATTACAAACGTTGACACTCAAAATCAAAAGTGCAATCGCCCTGTCATTTTATTCACACATTAATTGATTCAAAGTGTGTGTTTAGCCGTTCCCGCTTGCTGAATGACAGTGAAATAAAATTTTATCGATGTCTACCGAACGTTCATTTCATTGAATATTTCTTAAAACTCCATGTGATTTATTCTGGACTAATTGATGCTAATCTGCAGTCTTACTAAGTTTTCTCAATCTATTTCCATAAACGGATGTAGATGTGAAATCGAATACTGTCTGCAAAAGATCTGTTAGGATAGCAGTTATATATTTTTGCAATTTTTGGTGTGGCGACCAAAAGCTAAGGTCATTTGGAACATTTTAGGATGGTTTAGTTATAGAGTGGATAGGATTTTTCAGGGAAAGGGTTGAGTTTGGAGATAAACCGGCATTATTGTAAAGTACTAAGAATAGGTTCCAAGAATATTACCGTTGAAGGTCTCATTGGACAATCGGAGTAATATACTCGAATTGTTCTCCGCTAGACACTCAAGATTGGAACGGTGTGACCACAGAAAACATCCATAACTGTCGGGACTTTAACCCGGGTTTCGGGATGAAAGATTAGTATTCTAGCCATCACACTAATCCGATCCTTTTTTAGCATAGTGCCCTTGAAAACTTAATATTGTGTCCTGCAGGTAAAAGGTCGGGAACAGTAATATACAACGAAACTGGTCATAAAAGTTTTTTTGTAATTTTTTTTATCGAAAATAAGAGATAAAAATATATTCGCTGGCACAATATTAATTCTTTACACTCTTCATTATGTCGTGCATGCATACCGATGTTTTTATCAAAAAGAACTTGAAAATATTGCCGTGAGTGAAGTCAGGATGTTGGTAGAACAGGACGGAACGGTCTAGTGATCAGTAATTTTTTTCTGCACGTGTACTGGAGAGTATATTGGTACGCAACTTGCCGGTATCATATCAGAACGGTAATTTAGATGTTTTTTCAAAAGAGTGTTTGCAACTCAACTCCCTGGAGCAATTCATTTCCCGAAGGTGTTAAGAATTCGATAACACTAAGCAAAAATAAAACGAAACGGAAACTAAGTTTTGATCCGGGGTGTGAAAATGTGGAATAAACAATTCGTATTGCCTTAAAACTATCCGCATACATGTTCTCATTGTCTACGTAGAGTTAAACTTTTTACGCAAATACTTGTCTACTAGCACCAAACACATACCTATGCTTGCTTCTAGAACGCAATTTATAGCCCCTTTTCCGCGGAAAATGGAGTGGTAGCGTGAAGAGAAAACCAAGTTGTGATTTTTTTTATTACATCTATCGTATTTGGAGCGCAAAGATCATTTAGTGATTGAGTCAAGGCAATACAAAGTGCTTATTAAACCCTTTTGATTGCGCGTGAGCTTTAAGAGTTTCATGCTCTTGAAATCTCTTTATAGTGCCTCGCTGCCTTTCTTAATCGGTTTTTATTGCAGTGAAAGCTTTTTCCCAACATTTGGATAGTATCAGTTTATTGAAAAATTCTTCATGTAATTGCCTCCAACAACCTTAAAATATAATTTTTATAAGAAAGCATTCTATTAACGCAAAGTATGGAGAAATGTTAGTCAGTGAAATTAATTAAATTTTAGCTGAAGAAAATGTGTGTCATGATTAAATATATTTAGAATAGTAATTGATTTATAATTTACGTACGTTTTTTGATCTAGTTCATTTACGATGCATTAACCGCAAATTAAAATGAAGACACCTTTTTGTTTCTCTAACTTCATGAGATATTTTTTTTCAACTTGCCTGCTTAAGTTTTTAAAATGAATTATTTCTTCATCGTCATTAGTCAGCCATTCTGATATTGGTTTGACGCAGCTCTGGACTGAATTCTCCTCTCCCATCAGCTAATGTCGTCATATTTACGTATTTATTCTCTTTCACATCCTTCACCACTTTTTCTATCATTCTGATACCTGCCTTTCCTTTGCCGTTCTTTCCGTCCACTTGTCCTCCAACAATTGTCATCATCAGATATCATGTCGTGATGTGGCCGATCAAGTTATCCCGTCATCATCTTAGAGTGTTCATAAGACTTTACTTTCCTCCATCTCTTCTCAGGACTCTCTCGTAACTCACTTGGTCAATCCACTTAATTTCCAGCATTCTGTAGCACCAAATATCGTATGCTTCCATCCTTCTCCGCTGCTGTCATCGCCCATGCCACATTGCCATAAATAAACATCCTCCAGATGTTTGTTCCTAGTGAATCAGTGTGAATCATCAACTACTTTTATTAGATATTATTTATTTGTCCAAAATTTACAATCGGAAAATAGGTTAATTAATATTTGTAATAATGCAGTTTACGTGGTTTCGTACAGATTTTTTTTACAGAGTAACGAATGTTTTCTGAATATACGAACCCAAAAATTGGTCAGTGATACATTGACAAGATCAGCATTTGGTTGATCTAATGAATTGATCAACTCATTTAATTTTAGATGTACGACAGGAATAATTTCGTCTTTCGTCTTTATCTCGCTTAAATACGATGTCTAATAAGAGTTTTTGTGAAGCTTGAATATGATAACAACTCAATGAACTTAAATATGTTACTTTCACTCCCATCAGTGGGATACACACAATATGTATTTGCAAGTCATAGATTATGTTTTTCCTGGGTAAAACTGTTTTCGAGGATTATGCAGTCAATCTTTTTGGCATAATTATTTTAGTTTTCTACAGTGAATAAGAGCTATATGAAAAGTAAGGAGGGTTATTTATGCGAAATCTACATTACGAACAAACGTTTTGAACATGTTAGAGTATGAAAAACTTCGTAATAGCTTTCGTATAACTTCAATAAAATTTTCGTCAGTCAACCTGACTCATTATGCCACTCGATAGTTGGAAATTTAAACCAGCGTTAAGATAATACTAGTAAACCTTTAAACTTCTTTGCAAGAAACCTTTTATTTTTGTACTCTATTTTCAATTTTAGTCCTTTACGCGCAAAATTCTATTCAAAATTTCATTTTCACGCACAGGCTCCTTTTTTGATTAATTTATGAATGATAATAATTCCCTTTAGTTTTCCTATGCCAGAAAACTCAGACTGAATTAAAACTTAAAGTCGCAGCAAGGCATTTAAAGCAGAGTAGACATAAGATATTGATCTAATATTGTTTTAATTCAAATGGATGATATTGCATGCATGAGAAAAATCTTTGCTAAGCTTTCTAGAACCATTCTGTCTATGATTCATTTCTTAAAGGTGTGCGAAGCTAGATCTCAGCCTGGCCGGATTGAACATTATTGTATTATATGCTGAATCACAGAATTAGAAATACATTTAGGGTTGCCTAACATTAAAGTGCATAATACTTTGTAGGATGCGACAGCACCGGACGTAGGAATTCAGATCATTGCGAAAATCACTATGGATATTTCATTGATAGATCATGGAATTTCATTCATGTGGACCTGAAAAAATTGAGTCAATTATTTACAATAGATTGCAATACATCTACTCTTACATCATGCCTTCAACTGAAATTAAAACTTCTTTTACTTTCCGGTTATCAGACTCATTTATTAACTTATATAAGAATGTTTCCGTGAAACTTCCCTCCAATAATGGTTATTTCCTGTCTTTTTGACGACCTCGCCGAGTGAGTCATGAATGTCGGGAAAGTGGAGCTGAGTGCTGTGTATTAGAATGTTGGAGCTGAGGAACGAATGGGATTTAAGAACATAAACAAAGAAAAGCAATATCGTGGGTGAAGAGTTTGAGGGAGAGATAACTTTCGCCAAAGTCGTTTTTTCCGCTCGTCCTCTCCTTTATTTTATTTATTCCACCCCACCCCCCCTTTCTTTGGGTTATTGGTCGGCTGCCCCTAAGGGATGCTCAATTCGACGTTGTCGGAGCCCCGCCGCGCTCACCCAAGGACCGAATTCGTCGCGGACACTTGGGACGTAAATTGATTCCCATTGTCGCCTCGTGGGAGAGCGAGGAGGGAAAAAAGTGGAATAATGATTGGCGAGAGGACTGTGGGCTTTGGCTGAAGAAATCTGAAGCGGCTCGCGCGGGATATTCGAAGAGAAGGGCGGTGGTGCAGAGCGGATCGAATCTCTATTTTTTAAAATTTTAATGCATTCAAGAGGTCCTCTTTGTTTTTGGGCCACGCCATTTCCAACGGCTCAACTCTTTGAAGTCTGTTGACTAAATGAAGCGTCCGTTTCCATGGAGTCGGCGGTAGTTTTCAATCAATGAAATATATTAAGTCAGCGGTTCTCCATTCCTTAATTCACCAGTGTAGCCCTTGGTAGTCGGCCTGCTTTCTTAATCCATCCCCTTTATCCCCTATCCCCTTTATGAGTCGCCCCTGTACAGAATCATGTTTCTAACACATGTAGTTGCTGCTCACTTACAACTAAATTGGTAGTGTATACACCAAAATTAGGATTGTTTAATCATCAATATTGCAATGCTGGATGTTTGCCCATAGCCAGATGTTATTTTTCAAACAAGCAATTTTTCTCACTGTTACTTCAGCCATTTTTCGGTTTCTTTTGCAAGCCACTTAAAATCATCAGGTGCGCACCCCTGGGGAAAAGTGTACTTTACAATATGATGATGTAATAGGGGAATGAGGTTGTTATATTGGGTCGAAAACTTGACCTTCATCCCGAGGGCATGAGTTTAAATTCCGGCATTTGCGTATTATTCTCCAGTAGTAAACCGGCACCTACACATTTGTATGGACGATTCGTGGAATGATTTTTAGTTCAGTAATTCGTCCGCCTGTCGGATTGGACGGTAAACTGTTGATTATTGGTCACCTTTTTTTAAGAGCAGGCTAATGCGATGCCGCTAAGCTTCTCTGAACCCTTTCTAAATCCTTCAAATTATCTACCTATTTAAAAAAATCCACATTTCCTTCTTTATTTAAATGCCATTACCTAATTGTCCATTGCTTTCTCTACAGCAGCAACAGTGCGTAAAGTTTAGTCATGCATATAAATACTGAAAATGGCATTGTTTTACTGTTAACATGTAGAAACTCTTAATATTATATTAGATACGTAACATTATTATATATGTTCGGTATATAAGTCACTGAAATACTAGATATAATAATTTCCTATTTTAAGCTGCAAATTCCCAATGCAATCACACCAAAACACCAGGAATGATCATTCAACTTCTTCCCCATTGCAAATGAAATAACATCTGCTGCCAAGCACACCACTTGTGACTCGTAAGATACAAGATAGCAATGCTCTGATGACAAGACAAAATTTGTCCACGCATCGACTCACACTTCTGTTCTCTTGGTGAGATTTAATTGTTAGATGAATATTGAGAAACCTCTTGACGTTATGACGTTGAGATGACGATAAGACGTGCAACCCTTTTTCTTCTTAAAAATCCAAGGAGTCGTGGTGGGATAAGCGAAACCGCCATCTTCCTCTTTTATCGGAATCATCCACCTGATCACTTGGCTTTCGTGGCGAGCTATTTGTGGTCATTGAGCTCTATTCTATTGTTCTTGCAAGAGACTACCCATGAGAGTTCCGCTGTTTCATTAAGTAGCCGCTAGCTTCATAGAACCTGTTTAGTCCACCAAATAGAGATATTGAAATATACTTGCTAGCAATCAATAACAACTCTTTAAAGTTAAATTCTTTGCTCCGGTCTTAATTTATTGAAAGTGATTCGTAATAGAAAACATGAAGCAATATACAATTTCAAGTAACTTAAAATGACATTATGCTGTCAATGCAGTATTTTTAGTATGCAATGAAGTATTTTTAGCTACTCGTCCTGCAACATGTACTAAAATTTAATCGTAGTCAGATTCTATACCTGATGACACCTGAGTAGGAAGAAACATAAGTTTGTTGATAAAGTGTAAGATTCATTAAACTGTAATTAGCTCATACTTCATCACTATTTAAATTTAAATCTCAAGAATCCTAACAGGTTTAATTTATTCCTCAATAGTTTTATGAGAAGAAAGCTCATTTACAAAAATATAAAAGAAATCAAATACTAATAACGTAATGAATTCCCGGGTACTCTATTGCGATCAAATTGAATTTAGTTTGATTAAACTCAATTTCAATTAAATGAATTCGAAAATTATGGTTAATTAAATAATCTTCTTATCTACTGACGAAGTAACCTTTTATTTTCACCTTAAAAATGACTCTCCACCCTTTGCTCCTGCTGACGGAATCCTGGTGGTGATCAGTGACCTGATTTTAGGAGGAGGTATGGACAGATGTCTTAAAGTCCATTTTTTTACGCCAGCCCTATTAGGCTGGGCATAACAGCGACCATTTTCCCTTTTGATAATGGATCAGGTCACTTCAGTTTTTTTAGAAAGTATGATTTATGATGCGGAATGAATGACACCATCCTTGCAACCATTGTTCATTCATAGCACTTTTACCAGCCCCAAAATTACAAGCCTTACTTGGAGTGGTGGAGAAAGTAAAAACAGCGGATCATCTTCTAAAGTAAGGTGGTATTCATATTCTAAGCAACCAAAAAAAAACATGATTTAAAATTGGGACTAAAGGATTCACATTATCAATTAAAAACAAGTGTGAAAACTCTGCGTTGAAATTGATGCTAGGAGAATCATTCCATAGTAATTTTGTTATTGATATATACTAAAAATATTTCAAACGTAATATGCAAGTAAATATATTTCAAGGAAAAATGTGTTGAAGTTATAAAAACCACTTCAAAGTGCTTTTAGATTATTTAATAACTGAACCTTTTCTGAGAAGAAAATACACTCTGATACATTGCGAAGTCGTTTCTTTTTCTTAAAGCTCGGCAAAAATTGTTATAATTGAGACTTAAATATATATTATTTCGTTCCCATATGGCCACAATCCGATCATGCTTTTACTTTATATAAAATCTTTCGGAACTTGCTGAGCAGCGTCGAATAACTCGACGCAAGACTTTCAACGGAAAGAAATATATCGTTCACCCTACATAAGTAATCCTTAAATTTCATTTGAAAATGTTTACAGATGGCATCAGAGGTCTGCGTCCGGATGGGGCGGAGCCTACTAAGACGCGAATTTCAACAGTTTCACGACCGTTAGCGGCGCAATAAATGGAACGGGCGATATCTTTGAATTCGACGAATTCTCGAAGCCCCGGCCACTTGAAGCAAAAAAAAATATATACTTCGCAGATGCAGGCCCGTGCGACGAGATTAGGCGGAAACATTTTGCCCTTTCTCGGTACATATATATGCAGAGCAAGAGGAGAGTGGGGAGAAGAAAAGGTTCCTTTGCGGTGAGAACGAAAGGAGTTCAGATGGAAGGATGGGGATAAGGATGGGAGGGTGAGGATTTTTTCGGGGAGGGGACAAAGAGGGAAGAGAAGGAATTTGAACGATTTCATACGGACTGGAGACGGAGAGGTATGACCAGCGGGGGAGGATTGGGGTCATATAAACGGTTGAGAAATTCGGGAGAATGTGCACTCACGTGGGTTTCCACAGAAGGAGGCACAAGAGTGTTCACAAGATCTTTATGAAATCGTGAAAGCTAATAATAGCCATTTGCAGCAGGTACAGTGATCCAGAACAGCTTGTTGGGTCAATTGGTCCAGTGTACAACTGTGTAGGTCCCAGTTTATATCTGGGTGAGGCATCGATAGATATGAGCAAGCCTGTTCATGATTAACAATGAGAATCATTGAGGACTTTGACGATTGAACTGATTGATGAAACTTCATTTAGACTTCGAGGCAAATTCTGTATTAGTTTGAGGTGAGTCGAATTTGAGGAGAGTCATCACCCTGTATTCGAATCAACTTTTGGGTTGATCAATTGCTGCTTGAAGTTCATTTTTTCTAATGCAAAATCTCATTTTCATGTCCATAAATAGGCACAAAATATTGCATTGCAGTTTTATCTTGGATTCCGTGATATATTTTCTTGTATGAACCTAGATTGACTGTAAGCCTATCCGTGAACACCTAGGTAACGACATGGTGTTCATATTATAAATGAACTTAGTTGAATAATCCGGTGTTAGTCTATATATTTTGCGTTTGTTACTTGGAATTAGTAAAACTTCGTTTGGTCGGAATATTTTTTTATTCGCATGCAATGCAATACATCTCATAGAATTAAAAGTTCATACCAATACGGCATGTGCGATACAATTTCACGCCAGTATATTTTTTTACTCTTCTTCTTTCTTATTTGATATTGATTAAAAATATTTTTGGGTAAAACAGTTTACAGAGGTGTTATAGTTAAATTTCACGCCATGTACATTTTCCACCTTTAGTATGCTTGTATACTGGATGGCTTCGCTTTGGCTAGTGGATTGACCTTAATCCCTATGGACTCTACTGTCCTCTAAGGTGAAGGAAACAGTGAAATACATGCATCATTGGAGCCCCTAGTCTCTGAAGTGGCGTACCTACAGATGTAAAAAACAATATCCGATCCAACCTAGCTTGACTTCTTTGCAAACTGAAATTTCGGCCATCAAGTTTTCATCCCGACTAAATTACAGCAAACTGGAGGAATCCACAAGAAAAATGTCAATTTTTTACACGATAATAAATAGTGAAAAGACATTGACTTAAAATGTGATTCATGAGAGCATTACCACGAAGGGATTCTAATTTTAGGCTGAATGTATTTTTATTCATTCCGTTGTGTGAAATGAACAAGATATTTGATGGTTATGTATCGAGAATCCTATTTTAAGGTTCCTTTATTTTTGTTAGTGGCGATAGAGACCGGATACTACTTCATCAGCAGCTTAAGCATGCAATGAGATTCAACTCCAAACCCTTCAGAGGTTAGGTGCTTAGTTTGTTTAATCGATCTTTTTAATGGTCATTATCTTAGCTGATTCAGCCACATTTTTCATGTGTAGTTTTTTTCACTGTCAATCTTCTCCAAAATATCATTAATAATGCCAGCTTACGAGTAGTTGTTTCCCTTATAGGTATATTCCTCAAAATACATTCAGTTCTTTCATTATAATTAGTACCTATAATAACTTTTCCAGAAATAGAATACCTTGTCGATAGTTTAATTGTGCGTTACGTTTTTTATATTTGAGATTATACAAATATTTTTGTTAATAACGAGTACCAATTTTACGTAAATAACTTTTGAGTTTTCCTCATATGGAATATTTCAAAATACAATTCTATCCTAGCCCATGGTTTCATGTTTTTTGTCCTTTTCATTAAAATTATCATTTATTTATTAAAAATATGGATAAATGCCAACCCTAATGCTGATGGTTGCTAATGAACTGTAAATGAGAATAAAGCAGTCAAAAAGCCGTATAAAATTAGCTTCTATTTATTTATTTATTTGTGCAGCAATTGCTTTCATTAGAAATCATATCACAGCTGCAGTAAAAATGCAATTACTTAGTAATGATAATGTTTAAAGTAGTTCTAAAGTGATCGTAGATTTTCGCAGCGTGGATGATGTCCAGTTGTCACTTTCGGTGGCTGCTACGTCACAGGCATTGCCGTTCTCCAAGCTTTCATACCCGTTGCAGGGCACGTCATCAGGGAAATAATTATTGAGAAGCAAAGATGCTTCTCAATAATTATTTCCCTGATGACGTGCCCTGCAACGGGTATGAAAGCTTGGAGAACGACAATGCCTGTGACGCAGCAGCCACCGAAAGTGACAACTGGACATAGTTCTAAAGTGATCTGTGTTAAGTACAGTAAACTAAAATGTATTTATTATTACCACTACCGTTTCCAGAGTTTCTTCCGCGAAGTTTTTTTTTCTTTATATTTTAGTACTACCTCCATATTGTGTAACTTTTCAGCAGAAAATACCAAAAGAGTTGGATAATATTTTCTTTATAACCACGAACTCGTTGCTAAGGATAATTTTACTTGTGAAAATTATTTCTTAAAGTCCTATGAAATTCGAAGAATTTGAGTTTTTCCTACAAATGTTGCCATGGTGTATTACGTAGGTATCTAAAGAAAACGTAAATGGATGAAATGGCAACTATAAATCATACCGGCAAGTTAAGATAGTAGTCTTTTCCCACGCTAATTTCTTGAACCCAAAACTACTAAGAACTTCTCACTTCCAAGCGCCCTATAAATAAATGGCTGCGTCGCAAATATCTTCCATTTGATAATTGTGGCTAGCATTTTGTTTCAAAATAAATTAAAATCACCGGAATGTTGGATATGGCTTGCTTTTACGGGTCATAGTCCTGCTCATAATTAATTAGTTTTTGTTTTATTTCTATTTCTATGCGAGTATTGCGAAAATCTGTCATTACCAAGTGAAACTACTCTACGCAGGTAGTAGTAATCTGGTACTCAAACTAGTAGTCTGTTTTCAGTATAAATCGCAATTGGAATGAAATAAACGAGTTTTTATTATTTTTCTACAATAGATCTTCTACCGAGTGATACGCAGACGGAAAAAATTTGAAATGACATCCGAGGGCATTTATTTTAATATTACTTGGTTTACTAAAGATAATTTTGTGCGTGCTTTTACGGGTCATAGTCCTGCTCATATAATTCTATAAATATTTTGTTTATTGCAACATGATACAAAAGCAACTTGTTTGACGCTGAATTCGATGAAAAACTCCTCTTCCCCTTTATTTTACCCCAATCAAATAATTAATCCTCCCACTCAAGCAGTTAACCGAGTGATTTCAACGCCCGTTCCTTGTCTTGGAATCATTTGAAAAAATTAATGACGAGGCAATTACTAAGAGACGCAGAAATGGGATCAATTATCTGCGCCCAAAACCGGATCGGAAGCAGCTGTTTTAATGGTCGCCATTCCTTCGAGTACACAGACTCATCTTCAGAGTCTCAGCGTTACTATCATTAGCGGGACAAACAACAGATGTTCCTCTTAGCCATTGCTATGGTTGAACCATCCTGTTTCTCTATTGTGAAACCACAATAGGTGTTTCTTTTAGTTTTAAATGCGCCTTTCTTGTACTCTTTGGAGTGATACGGACTTATAAGTAAATCCAGTGATGCACATACTTAAATTTGGAACTTTAATTTTAAGTTGCACTTCATTTATTTGCATAGGTACTGAGAACTTATTATGTTGTAGTATATAAAGTATTTACCCGTACCGTATTGTACCAAAGTGTTAAGTAAACTTAAATCTGAAGCAAAATATGCAGTTGCGAATGTCAGTGTCCCTTGTTTTTCAGGGTAAACGTAATAACTTGAAGATTATTTCTTATAATCGACCTAAACTTTTAATCAAGTTTTTGTTTCTTCAACACCGTTTCTATTAATTTGATAGCATGCGAAAAATTGAGGTGTACAATAACTCCTGTTTGGAGTCCATGCACTTTTTTTCCATCATGTTTACATTAGCATTCACCCTCCCACATTCCTGGTGATTTTAGTATGAGAAGTCATGGAGGTAAAAACCACTTGGGTCTTGGAATGAAAGATTTCTTCTATTCCCTTAAGGGCTTACCTTAAAGCGTTACTTTTCTCAGAGTTACTGTAGTGACGTGTTTCCCCTCGACCGCGAACACGAACGGTTATAAAATGTCGTGCGGCCGTCGGCGAAAAATGTAATTTCTGCAACTGAACGCTTATCAAAACGCTGACATTCCTCCGGGAACCAATTCCCTCGGAGCGAGGGAGGTTTTCCTCAGGCATCCCTCGCCGTTCTACGCTCCGGAACACACGCAAGGGGAGGCGGTAATATTTCTGCAACAAAAAGAAGTAAGTGGCACGCATGTGCTTCCCTTAGTCTCCCTCTCTCTCTCTTTTCTTAGCTCCGCTTTACCGATTTCCTCCCTTTTTGCCGCTCTTACGTTCCCGCGTTCTTCAAAGCGATCTTGAGCTACTTGAATTCCCCCTCCCGCCTCCAACATCCACGCCGACTTACCAGAGCCTTCAGATAGCGCGCGAAGGGAGCAACCTGACGTGGAAATCAGCCGACGCCTACTTCCCCCAGTCTTCTTGAGACCGTGTCTGTGTGCGAGAGTGCGTACGCGAGGGGGTATTTTGTAGCGAGGATAATAAGAGTGTTTTGATGCTACTGTAGGTATGGATCGGGGGATGCAGGAGAGGAATTTCAGGGAGAAATGGAGGAGGAGGATATTTGATGGGCGGAGGGGGTGAGTCGAGAGAGTAGGAGGTAGAGAGGGGTTGGCGCCTTGCGGGAATAAGGAGGAGAAAGCGCTACTTATAGTGGAAGGAATGAGAATGAGTGTGAGTAGGAGCAAGGGAGTAGGTGTTGGAGGATTGGGGGAGGGGTGCTTTGGAGGAGGGAGAGGCAATAGAATGTGGGGTGGGGCATTGGCGAGGAGGAGAATAGAATGCGGGGGTCCAGAGGGAGGGTGATGGGTGGGTGGGCGGGCGTAGGGTGGTAGTTGAAGAATGGCATTTAATCGAACGTGGTGGTGGCCCGGGAGCACCTTGAGAGGAGCCTGGGTAATTACAGAGTCCCTGCTTCTGCCGAGAGGTATCTGCCCTCGGAGGAGAGATGACCGGAGGCAATCCGGTGGCTTCTTCCGAGACGCCTCCTCTCCCTACCCGCCCTCCTCCTCCTACGCCTGAGTCTCGCCCCCTTGCCTCCGTCCATAGTAGTCCAGCCATCTTCAGAAGTCCATCCATCCACTCTGGGGCCTCCGTTGACCAACACCCACCGCGGTTCCCTTCCACCACGGTTTGACCCCACCCATCACCTCGTCCATCCCTTGGCTCGTCTCTCCTTTCCCCATTTTTCTTCCTCTTTTCCTTCCTCTCCCTTTTCCCCCTATTAATGCTCTCTTTCGACCTCTCCCTTCCACTTATGCTCTCGGGAATGCTTGATTTTTTTTATCTACCCGCGACTTCACTATTATTATGGTGGACCTGGTGCGATAGCTTGCATTTTAATTTATTTTTCTCCCTTTAAGCCCTCCAACCGTTATGCAAAATGCAGAATCATGGTTGCGTATTCTTTCCGTGGGTAAATATCTTCACTGGTTGATCCAATGGATTTAATTTGCTTAGCAATTATTTCAAGCTTGGACTCCTGATATTTTTGGATGACTGGTGTAATGTAGAAAGACAAACCATGCTGTTCATTTAATAAACCGTTATTTTATGAAGCTCTTACAGTTTGAAATTTTCAGAATTTATTTGATGCAAATGAATGTCGTGATACATTTTGACATATATCCCTCGATTTGGTGCGTGAATGAACACAGCAGTATTTATGAAGTACTATGAAGTATTTATTAGGGTAGGAACCAACAGCTAATGTCAAATGCGACATTTAGGATATTTGGGTAAATGCACCCTTGAAGTACTATATTTATTAATAGTATGCCGTCTTTTCCAAGTTTAGGCCTTAGCTGCTAGAGTTTCTAATGGGATTTTCCTTTATTTCACTCTTCTTTCAGCCAGTTTCATAATTTCCTCGAATTTTTTGTCTATTACGATGTCATTTGGTGTAAAGAATCAGTTAAAATTCGAAGAGTCAGTAGCAAACAGTGTTAGATTAGATATGAAATACAAAAAAGGGTTTTAAAATGCCATGCTGCATTGGTGTGTGCATATTATCATCATATAGATTTCACGATTTTGATTCACCTCTGGTGTCCCTATATTATACAATGGTACACAAGTACTGCATCATGCATTTACCTCGAGTGTAGTGAGAAAAACTGGTTTGTTTCATTTTATGAAAATATAACCACTCACACACGGCCTATTATTAAAACAATAATATAACCTTAGTTAATTACATTTATCGAGAGTAGAGTTATTTCAGTAATTAGAGAGCTAAAGCCAGGAACTGATTCATATTCCCGTGCAGATTCCAGATAATCTTTAAGCGTAGTATACTTGTTAGATAATCATCTACCCAATGCAATACATGGTCTTTTGACCCATGATGGTGACTAACATAGTTTACTAATTTGTGATGCTTTACATAACATAGTTGTATGCATTTTGGGTTCTGTTGCTATAAATTGTGTCCATAAGTTTTAGACTGTTTATCACTAACATTATATCTCAGAAGAAAAAAAACATATATCTCCTGCCGTTTAATTATGCATTGCGCTCGACCATGGTGCACTAACCGAATGACTCCGAGACAAGGTTATTACGGTTCCTCAAAGACTTCAGCGCAGAATAGGTGCGGTAAAATATTTGTTTTCTTGTGTTTAAATTAAAAATCAATAATATAATACTTGTAAGTCAGGTCAGGTGCTGGACACTCTACAACTTTTTAGTGCGTAGAATTAATGCCATATGGTGGGAATTCCCGGTGTCAAAATGGTTAAGGGAGTTGAAATGTCTTTCCTGAACATATTTCAAGTCTCTGCGCTCTCCCGCTTATGTTCTTGTGCCAATAGCTTCATGTTCGGTAATAATTCACACAGTAGTTCGTTTGACCATCAAATGCCGTTTAGTATTCTTGCCTCCGTATTTCTCGAGAGATCAGCCGTCAAGTCGGTTGCTCATTGAAGGAAAAAGGTGTGTTTAGCGGTCCCACTCTCTTCACCGACCCCGCTTCACATCATCCAGAATCTCTTCCCTCACATCAACGTATTCTGTAAATTCCTCTTCTTATCGTGGTTTCCCCTCCCTCCCGCCCCTCACCTTCCCGCTTTCTTCTACCTATCCCCCCTATACTTACGTGTTCTATCTCATTCATTCCTTTCTCGCCCCGTCCCCGCTATCCTCTTCCCCCCAACCCATCTCAGTCCTCAGAACCCTCCTTCCTCCTACCCCTTTGTTCACTCAACTGCACCTTAACAACGCAGTCATCCTCCCCTCCCATCCTGTCTGCCCTACCTGATCCTCCCGCCATTCCGGCCCGTCACTCGAAATATATCCCCTTCCTCCTCCTCCGTCCCATCCCCAATCTCCATTCCACCCATTCCCCTCAAGAGCGCTGCTACACTTCTCCTCCCCTCTCATCCATTACCCAGTTCGCCCATCAGCCCCACCCTCCCCCCGCCCCCGCTCTCCATCCACCCTCCCCGCTCATCCCACCGCCGTTCTCTAATTCCACCCCCTTCTCTCTTTCTCCGTTCCAATCTCCCGCCTCCCCCTCATTACCGCCCTAACTACGCTTCCTATATCTCTTCTCCAACGGCTCTTGTATACCCTCTCATCTTCCCTCGCCCAATGCTGGCGCTCACACAGTACTTCTTTTAACCCTTTCCCCACACCCGCACCTACTCTCTCTCTAGGCTCGACAATTAAGGTGTAAGACCTCTCCTTTACCCGTCTTTCTTGGCGTCTCCCGCGAGGCTTTTCGATTTGTATATCATTTAGTCATTGGTTATTTTTTGGGCTGCCACCCACGCTAAGTGCCAGCGATGTGCGTTGACAAAGCGGAAGTTGAGGTCTCCTTCTCTCAGGCAGAAACTTACAGATGACTAAGAAAAAAACCCTTAGAAATCAACAACCTTCTACCATAATGGTGAAAACCCTACGCATGGTGGGTAAAACATTTTTTAGAGAGCTTTTGAAAGTCATATTCTTCCCTACTAGCAGTAAAGTTACAAAATATTCTTATGTTGTGAATGTACGTATGATGAGCCAAGCAGATGTGGATGTTGAAATTTAACTGTTTTGGTAATTTTTCACTGACTATTATATTTTACTTGCCCAGTCATTAATCTATATTTCATGCAAATACCTCCTATGTGCACATTTGAGTGATTCGAATATATAAATATCATTTCACACTTTTTCCTTCATCATATATCAATCTCCGGCCATTGTCTTCGCATGACCTGAAAGCGTTCGCACTCTTGCCCTCCTTTGCGTTCCCTGAATGACGTATTTTCTCCTCTGAAAGGATTTTGGGCGAGTCATAAAGCCAACGACATTTTGATATGGAAGAATGGGGCGAGCCAAACGAGACGGAAATATATGTAGGCTGCACCATTTCTCTCCTCATCCATTCACCTGGTGGTCACTTTTTTATAGAACGTTTCTGCTGCCATTCAAACAGAAGCTCCCTACTTTGAGGGTACTATCAGCTAGGAGAGATCGCATTAAGGCTGAGGCTTTATGGAGGCGAGAGGTTGGCCACCGAAGTTGTAATCAAAAACAGTAGAGAAAGTTTTGGGCAACTATGTAATTTTACATCGACAGATTACCGTGCAAGTAACCTCGAGGGTAGGTGAAAAGGAGTGAATAACCAAAAAACGTGCGGTAAGTTCATACACAAATGTTTACAATATTATTGCGTAAGAGGTTAACGCAACTATGAGTTATAACAGACAGTACAAAGTTCATTTATTCCAAAATGTGTAGTGAGATTTTTTTAAAGAAATAATACTCACACAATGTGCTTTCAATGGTGTATAAACATTCGTAAGAATGTCCGATTATCCACATTACGTCACTCCTGGTAATTTCGGGTTAGTCTATGTCAATCTGGTATTGTGTACTACGTGCAAATATATTTTCATTGAAAGCAAAGGAATGAGGGCGTGGTTTGGAGATTTATTATCATAACGTTGCTTCGGTTAAGTATTGTGCGAGGCAAGGAAGTATATTTAATTTGAGTAATTGAGATCTATTTCTATAAGTATTTGTTTTAGTATTAACTTCCTGCCATGAGAAGAAACGCGGAAAATATAGTAAGGGTGCTTGGGTAGTATATTATTATTCAAACGGATTGCCCGATAAGATGTGACGAAAAAAAATTACTGCACATATAATCCTTTTGAGTTCACTCAAGATTTAGTGTAAGTAGATAGTCAACGAATCATTTTACCGGTTGCCGTCGGTTACATGGAAGGCATAAATGTTTGATTCATCTAATGATGGCAGAAAAAATGATGGTCACAATTAATATGAAAGGTTAAACAAAATTCATTTCATTTCTAATGAAAATATATGCCACCATGTATTAAAATGGAAATTACCGCTACATACGCCCGTTTTTTTGCATGGTAACTTCTTATCAGACCTAGAAGTGTTTTCATTCCTTATCATTATTAGCAATTAAAAAATTAATTAATTAATTAATTAATAATAAATTAATGGCAGTAAATTCTTTAAATATTCAAATATTCTGCGAGCGCATGTTCATTCAAGTAGCAGACTTAGTAGGGATAACGTAACGTGACATGCGTAGGCATTGAAAATTGTGAAATTATTAATGCTGTTTTTTAAAATAACAGATATATGCCATCATTTCATCCCATACGCTAGCCTCTTTTCTTTGAGTAAGAACAAGAATCTTGTTCAAAGTAAATGTTGGTATTGCGCTGCTTCTTCTGTAGAACACATAACATCAGATTCCGCTGAAATGCGACGGTAATAATGACATTGCAAGAATTTTCTTAGGAATTTTTCTTTTTGCTTACAAACCATACCGACATTAAATGGGCTGTTTTTAGTTGATACCTATTTGGATGTGCTAAAATCAGATTGAAAAACAATTCTCTCTCTAGTTAAATAAGAAGTTGACTTGGGATCCTCAAATATTTCCTTTTTTTCAAATTTTCAAATGAGAAGTTTTTGATTCAAATCAACTGTTTTTTTGGACTTGTTATAAGCTCACCCGTTTAATTGCTCTGATGACGATGGGATTTTTATGATAATTTGATTTGATGGAATGAAAGAGCTGATTACCCCTGTGATTGATTTACATGCATAGGAGAAATATCTTTTCTTCCTGAGAAAAAAGAATGGCATTTGTGTTTTATAAGTTTGAATAAATGAGTCATACAATCAGACCACCTAGAAAACTTGGGATTGAAGGTTAGTTCTCCGTGAATATATTTCCTTGGGTAGTACATTATGTATATATGTAAGGGGATTATTAACTTTCTCCTCATTCACAATCCCTATCGTTCACGATACGATAATTATCCAACTTATTAATCACAGTGATTTGCAATTCCTGAAAATGCTTTCTTTGATTGAGTTTTCCTCTTCATAAATGCCTAGAGATATCTACATATTTATGACAGCTTCCGGAGCTAGTAATCTTGTCAAATAAATAGTTTTTAAATAGTATTATATAAATTTATTTACGACGCTAATGCTTTCATATTTGAAATTCAAAATCATAATGCAAGGTTTTAACTAACATTTAAGACCGTGGATAATATTAAATATCCTTGGCTTGGTGTCGAAGATAACATAAAAGAAACATTAGAACCTTAAATATATATTTTAATTAAATAGATATCATTAATCAAACGTATTTTTTATTTGGTTATTTGAAATCTGTCAATAATTTAGAGATATGTGCAAAACAGAGAGCGTGGTACCTCAGGAGGGTACTTTTGGCTTTTTACAGGAGGTGATGAGTTCAAATACCGGGATAGGCCTTCGGATATGTGGATATGCTCCAGTTAAACTAAAATGGGTTTATTTTCTGCAAACTATATTTCTAAAAAAAACCTAAAATGTGTCACAGGGAAAATGAATAGCATTGATTTTCGAGCTGTAGCTCCATTTTCTGCTGGCTTAGTCTGTATTTGGTGAGCTCTAAGTTCCCGACCATCCCAACTTCGGGTTAAGCTTAATTTCAATTTTATGTGAAAGACGGAATAACAAACAACAAATACAAATACTCAGTAAAATTGACTCAGGAGACTTCCTAATACATAGGACTACCAAGATACCATTAATTTAACGCTGATTCAGCTGGTTTTTGTCAGATTTTTCTCAAATAAATGTATCAAAGGGAGTTATTTGCTAAACCCTATTGATCAAGCCAAGTCCACAGCCAATTGAGGGTTATCTTCCTTTCACACAGATGCATTGAATATCTTATTTATCTTACCTTAAATACGACATCCGTAATGCAAGATGATGAGGCAGAAGTGGAACTTAAAGCCTCCATTTTCACGGCGATTCTCCTGTCTATCACCACGGTTTTTGATTAAATATCCAGAATTCTAAGATGATATGTATTGCAGTGATACCATCCACTTCCCAATTAAAAAAGGTTACAAACCATCTGGGTTAACTGAAGGACTCTATGGGCCTCATACCGTCAGTACATCATATTCCATGTAAATGCAATTTTAACTTGAAAAAAATTCAGTCTAGTCTCCAAACAGTAAGGAGGACCTGGTTTTTGTAGTTCTTATTGACACTAGAATACTATTTATTTCATGAAAATTTCCTGATGGTAATGTAGAAGTTTTCTTTTGAAACAGTGGGTTTCATTAAAGATTAACTCGGTGGAATTTCCTATAGCTTTTCACCAAGATCTATTTTCTGTTCAATTCTTTTATGCGCTAAGCTTGCAATGCTGCGAAAAGGCACTGTAAACATACCGGCTATACTATTCAGAAGTGTTTTTTATTAGAACAAAATGTCCAAAATCATATAGTTTCATTGAAAAGTTAATTTTTGAATACCAAATGTTCTTAATTATTTGAAATCCATTAATTTATATTTCGAACTAACAGGTTTGCCTGAAACTCCTTTCATCCATATTCGTGCTATAGCCCTCACCTTTGGTACCAACCAATTGAATTGCACGATGATCTACTAATCTTTTCTGAGAACCAGGCTTTTAAGTATTTGTATGATACTGAAGGCTGTACTCTTCTATTTTTTAATCTTGGCGTTATACATTTTAGCTGCTTTTTTTCCAAACGTGTTGTTTTGTCATGAAGAATATGCGAGTCAAAGTAGTATTGTATTACGCCATGAGACAATGAATGCGTTACGATCATATTTATTACGCCTTGTGAATAGAAATTTATTCTGAGCTGTTTCACCGAAAAATAATTCTCACGATCATCGATGATGCCTAGAGATGTGGTCATATTATTTAGATTTAATTATTCAAAAGAAATGTCTAGACGAAGCAAACTTTTCCTCAGAAAATTAGGTAATCGTCTTACTACAGCTGAGAGTAAAAACCTGGAATTGAGGAAATATTTCACCTACCTACATCTCGAAAACGCTTCTTTATGCGTCGTGACATGATACATGAAGAATCGAAATGCGCTGCCGTGGAGATATGATGAAGATAAAATGGATTTTCTGAGTGAAAAACCCAAGGCTCTATGTTGATTAGTCTGCTTTAAAATTAAAAAAGAATACCTGACAACCTAATCGCCCACATCAATAGACATAAATGGTTGAGGAAAAGAGGTATGGGAAATGATAGACATGGTTCGAGATAATTGGAAAAATAGACAAGGATGTTAAACGGAAGACTTATGCAAGAATGCAGAAGTTAACTAAGAGAATCATACTACTTTTCATTAACCATTTTGCCATTGGTTTCCTCAAAAACGATAATTTCCTTTTAATGGATATTCAGGAATCAATTTCACGTTGTCAGGGGGTTGAGTTCAGCTCAGAGACCAATTGAGTGTCCATGGGAAACATTAAAATAAAATTAAATGGATAAATCCCATCAACATTATTCAACTGAATGATTGAAAAATACAAGAGCAAGCTGTGCTATAAAACTTATAAAACTTTTTTTATTAAATAATTGATATTTTTCACGAATTAGGACTAAATTTGAGAAAAATATGTTATTTAAATTGAGGAATATTTACTTCTTAATTTTAAAAAAATGAGCTGTTATATTTACCACCTACTTATTGGATATCAGTTACAACCATCGCATTTAAGGTATTATTTGCCGTAAAACAAGATTCATTGTTCCAACTCAGAATTGGAGGGGTAATTGGAAAAAGTCGAATATTTTTGAATGGGTCAAAGGCCAAAAATAGTTTGGGAACCCTTTATGCTCTAAATACTTACGCTGTCATCCAACCCAACCTCACTACTCCGATCCCTACTCCATTGATTTGATTCCGTCGAGAAGCCATCGCCTCACACGAGAATGGACCAAGCCCACTCTTCCAACACGAATACATGCTGGGGAGATGGCCCCGAAAACCCGTACAATAGTAATTGGGTGCGCATGACGGATCGCGGGGTTAATGGGCACTCTTTCGGAAAAAAATTAAAAATTAAAAAAATGTGAGAGTTTATAAACGGGTCAAAAAAAAATTACGGAGATAGAAAAGAGATGGTGGTAGGAGGTGACGGTGTTTGGGGAAGTGGTTAGGAGAGGGGGAAGAAGAGTTCGAGAGGGGAGGAAATGGGTGGGTGGAGGTTTACGAAATAATAATAAGTGGAAAAAAATTGGATCGCCATTGCTTTGGAATGAGCATCGGTCAAACCACAGGCCTTGAGGATGGAAAGCCCGTTCAGGAGGATGTTATAAAGGGGGTGTGGGGAGTAGCTTAGACCCTCCTTCCCATCCGCTCCTTGTCATCTGCGCGGAGATTGAGCGGCTGATTACGGGGCACTGGCCCAAAATTTTCGCCTGAAATTGAAACTGAACTTGAAAAATAAAACGAGAGGTCAAAACTGAAAAAAAAATCTTTCATCTCTCTCTCACTATTTCGCTTGCTTAGCCGTCTCCCAATTTCGAAACGGAAGCCTCTTCCGCATCCTTCGATACACTCAATTGTCTCGGAATGAAGGATGAGAGGAGTTTGCGGGGGAGGGAGGGAAGGAGGAAAAATGGAAAACCAGAGGTTAATGCGGGGACCTCGATGAGCCAGGCCGTAATTTGAGAATGTAAAAGCGGAGAAAGCACGAGCGTTTCGGTTAGCTAATATTTCATAACGATCTTTCGGGAACAAAGCAGCCGTAGGTGAATGCACTGCGATAAAGCATGAAGGAGATCATCGATCCAAGAAATAGCCGTAGGACACTAATGACCTCTGTTTTAATCATCCTCGTTCGGGATATCTCTATGAGGAAATGGAATTTATCATATGATCGTGTAAGTCAAAATTAGTTCAAATTGAATGAGTAACTAATAAGGAGACATTAGAAGAAAAAATCATTTTACATTAATTTCAATGTAGAAGAAGTCCAGTAAGGGATAGTATTTTTGTGATAGAAGTAAAGTACATTATTTTGACAGAGAAAAAGCCAATATTATTAGACTCAACTGTATCATGGTTGCGATTGTAAATTTGAAAATTATTTATGGATATTTGGTGCGTGTTAAGTCAATTGGAGAGTGGTAAAAAATAAATCTGCAAATAAATTACATGAATAAAATTCTTTTTAGAGATTCTTTATCTTTCACGGCCTTTGAAATTGTATTCGGATTAACGGCCTTGGAACTTGCATTTATATTATAATAAAACATTGCATTTATTATCAAATAAAAATTGAAAAGCCTTCCTATTTACACTTTATGAAGTATTTTTACTTTCTGTCAATGTAAATCGCATATGAGAATACATATTCATTTTATATAATGGCGATAAAGATAAAAATGAGCAGAGTAGAAAAAATATTTCATAAAGAGAGTTACACGATCTTCATGTTTTCACTATTTATATATATTTACC
This sequence comes from Platycnemis pennipes, assembly GCA_933228895.1. Classification (NCBI taxonomy): domain Eukaryota; kingdom Metazoa; phylum Arthropoda; class Insecta; order Odonata; family Platycnemididae; genus Platycnemis; species Platycnemis pennipes. The sequence continues at coordinate 108,300,039 of OW121851.1, forward strand.
ATATTTTACCTTTTTCTTTTGAGAAAAATTGCAAGATATGTATATAATTATAGTAGAGATATTCTATTAGAATAAAATATGGAGATATCCATTGGTATAGTCAATTTTCTCGTTACCATGACGAATTAGATAAGCCTTCCATTGCAGCACGAACTTTTACAAATATGTATGTCCCAACACGCCATAAAAATGACGTGTCTTCTGTTACATTATTGCTAACTCGGACTTCTGATTTTATTTTATATTAATTATTCTTTTAAGTAACGTGACGTACCTCTACTTGACAGACGTATTTAGAATGTTCGTAGCTCAATCATAAATTTGACGTTAGAAAAACGGTACCGAAACCTAGAAAGTCACAGGAAATCACCAATTTTATGTGAAATATGATGAATTTTTCAAGACCTTTGGACGCAAATCACTAACAACGGCCTGTATTCACGACAAAATTCAGTTTGATGATTATTTGCGCCTTATTGGTTAAGTCGTTTTGCTATTTGCGACGATTTAGAATTTGAACACACTTAATAGACTCTAGATAGTAAACGTAGCGCTTTTCCCTCACTGCCAAATAGATGTTGTCACCATGGAAAAGAATTACACAAAAATAAATCTCGCACAATATCGAGGGAGGGTGAAAGTTATAGAAATATTATTTCCGGTTTTACATCAGCCCACAGCCAGCTATTTCACAACCGACATCACGTATTAATACACTTCTTTGCATACTAATACTACATAACCGAAAATAATCTCATATATACCAATAATATATGCTTACGAAAGTAGGGATTACATTCAAAAAGTTTTTTTTCTGCCACACCAGTTTACAACAATATCAGAAATATAACAAATCTATGATATTACCTGAAGCACATTTCCCTTTTCAAATCATTTTCTTCCATTCCCCTTTGAATGGCTAGAGACATATCACTCCTACCGATTGCCCTTGTAACTGGTGTTAGGCTTATTTGAAGTGCATATTAAAGTTCACCGGACCCGGACGCGTTAAGGCGTCTGTACAAAACCGTTCTTGTGAGGCGTCATTCGAGTTTCGCATTCCGCGCAAGGGCTGTGGCGCCTGCGGCGCCTCAGGGGATAGGGTGTGGACAGCGACGTCTGAGCAGAGAAAGTGGAAAGACAGGCGGGTGAATGACAAGGCTCACAGACCGGAGAGAGAGGGAGAGATCTCGCGACCCCTCCCTCCTCCTTCGGTGCCATATAGTTGAAGTGGTTGGGGCACGTGTGAAAATTAGGTGGAAAGGTAAGGTATCTCGAACATTCCCCAGAGGGAATGTTAGCTGGTCTTCATCATAGCGCTAGAGCAATGGAGGTGCGACTTCGGTGAGTCTCTCCCGTTTCATGGCATTTCTTTAGATATTTCCAAAATAAAATAGTAATTTCCAGACTTTCTATCAGATAAAAATTTTCTTATTCCCCGATAAGATGTGAAAACAAACAAAATGGTGTTACATATGTATTATCACTTTCAATTGAGGCAAGGTGATTTTAAACTAGAAATCAGTGTTAAATAGTTGGTTAATGAATCATTACACTGGTTGTCGCTTTCCGCATTGATGGCATTAATAAAGACATTAAAAATCAATGGCCATAACCTACATGATAGATTAATCTCAGTGCATTTAATTTCTAATAAAAAGTCAGACAAATGGACATTCATACATTACATCATCATCAAAATGACAAATTTTAAGCCATTGTGAGAGTTTTGGCTAAGGGTTATCCACACTACTTCACAACCAATAAATAAGCTATCATTTGTTGGAAACTACTTTACCAATTTTGCTGTTAACTAGCTGCCTAACTTCACGAAGGCAATGAAGCAGCATTACGCCTCAATCAAGAACCCAGTATCTTTTTTCAACCAGTACGCAACACTAACCAGATTTGCTTGTACAGAAAACTCTCCTTTTTATTAAATTTATCTTTTCGGGTCCCTCAAATGTATAAACCCGACTGCATTAGCTGCCTCTTTCAATTTGACTTCCTTATTTATTTATTTTCAACCCTTCCACATATTACGAGATTTATTCCGTACCTCTTCCTAGTTTATTCTCTTCATTCCTCTAAGAATATCTCTCTTTTCCTTTATTCTCCAATTTTCTCTCCATTTTCTTGCTTCTAAGGCCTTCTGTTTGCATTAATCAATGTTCCCCCAAGAGCCAAATTTGAGAATCACATGAAATTACTCAATATATTGGCTATTTAACATTGAATCTTTGTTCACGGTAACGCTCATTTATACCCTCCTCTTCCTAAATACACCCAGGCCAAACGCTCGTTCGTGTCGTACCTGTACCAGAAATTTCCATATTTTTATAAAATGAATCCTAGTTAGATGAACCTATTCTCCTGCTCCATCATATTCCATCCCGATTGTAATTTTCATTCTCACAATTTTATGTTGAGATAAAGACCCTTGCCTATCGGTTAAACATTCTGAAAGACGTGAACTTATAAATTGAGAGCATATTTTAAGGTTTCACATTTAATATGTGCCACTTATTCGAACCACAAGGAAACGAAACATTCGATTCTCTGTCAAATAATCTCAATACAATGAAAGAGCAAACAGGTTGATTTAAAGAACGGTAAGTGAGAGTTTAAAGCCCAGTACCTGCTCTTTCTCAGTCAGAACATGTGCGAATTTCACACATTCAGAGTTGAATTGTACAGTTTTTCTGGAGGCATCTGCTGCGCACGACGAAGTTCACAAAATCGCTCCACAACACTTAGTAAGTACTTTGAAAGTAGCCTTTATTTTATTTGACTCCGGAATCCACCTCAAGATTGACCCACTCTATTACTATTCCTCCCCATTCAACCACGAGTAAATGATATATATATAAGTAAAGGTTCGGGCGTAACTTGGTGGAAATCCTTCATAGTTGGAACGTTCAAAGAAATATCTACTTGGCTGTTTCCACATGTATTTTTATTTCCGACCATAGTTTCGATACAGAAGCCAAGTAGATATTTTTTTGAACGTTTCAACCACGAGAAGCTTATTATTCCAACACCATGCCGTACATATTTACCAACACCATACATATTTAGTCCTATTTTCTTTTTGCTCAACTCGCACAAAGCTATTAAGTAACCATAATAAACAACAGTGTTACGTCTATTTTAATAGCATTACAAAGCATTTACTATAGACGATATATTTTTTAAAAATATGGACTTAGCAGAAAATCTGGCGATAGACGGGAATGCGCCCGTGCTTATGATAAAAACATATGACAAAACAAGCCTACGTATCTTGTGATACGCTATAGGAATTACTGCAACGTAACGATACGTAACACGCATCTATTGAAGTGAGAGATCTGTTGGGACAGCATCCCTCCGTTATTTCAGCTGTAACCCTGAAAGACGTGGGGACAGGCTCCTAAAATCAGTAGTATTAGCATTAGGCTCGGAAGTGTGAATTTGAGCACCAATTTCCCGTTCACGTTGCTGGACACACAACATGAACGAGTGTTCATGCACTATCTCTAAGGTTCCAAATGTATTTCATTAAAATGACTCATTTTATTATTAATCGTCAAGAATTCCTTCACTCATGTATGGAAAACATTCACCCAAACAAATTCAATAAAATGTTCCAACTATCAGTATCAATGCCGTACCTACTATTTGGAGATTTTATTGGTATTCAAATAAAAATGACATCTTAAGTTTTTGAGAAGAAATCTTACAAGCGATATGTGCGTAAGTCATTTGAGGACTATTTATTATTATCCATAGGTATGGTTAAAAATCACTTAAACTAAAACAATAAACGCCAAGGTCTAGTATTACAAGTTCGTATCAGTATTATTAGTTTATATAGGCACTAAATTACTTCGGCGGTTACCCAAACTTCAGGCAACAAAAACTATAACAGATGATTGACTTGTTTACATGAATTTTAAGTGCAGTAAAGCGTAAACTCAATATTTTTAAACTCAAAAATAGAAAACGATACGTAAAAGCTGTACTAAGTAGGGATATTAAATCCTTCAAATTAAAGCAATCTTGTATATGCAACTGTAGATTTTTTCTGGTTTCTCGTTCAATGCATAAAAAAATCATGCCACTAATTTATACCCTTGCTTCAAATTTCAAAAGCAATAGGCTACCATGATGACGTCATAGTATTATATCTTACTGCTATTAATTTTTGACGCCTCGTTTTATCGTCTTTAGCATTTAGTGATCTCTGGACATAATTTTGAGCACGTAGGCATGGTGTTAGAAACGGAGAATTCGGATTGTGACAAACGTCTTTCAATGTTTATATCTTAACATCAAAACTAATGACCAACCATTTATAAATGGTGAAAGCTTGACAAAAATGGTCCAGGCGAAAGAACGAACCTTTTCCTTGCGTTGAATGCGCCTGTTTCGCCAAAGAGTGGATCATTTCATTTAGGTTAGGATGCCATGAAACGTCAATGTGGCCCATAAGTATCAGTAGTCATTTTTACTCTATGCGGGATGTTTTCAAGCATGAAAATCCTAAAAATAAAGCCCTCTCTCGTGTGATAGCTCAAGGAAAAGCTTAATAGTACAAGTCAGCGAGAAGAAAATGGTCAAAAAAATAGTTGCCTTTCGATGTCCACATTTTTTAAACAGAATGTAGGTCTCCTAGATTTCTGACACTAAAACCAGATAGGGCGGTCAGACCGCTTGTTGTAGCAGTCTAACGAAACTATCAAGATGAAATATCAGGCAGGCCTTAATCAAGAGCCTTGTCAAATCAAATACCCCGAGGAAAAAGTCTTAAACTCTTGAAGGACTTCACAAAACATTATCTAGACAATATATAGGCCGTTTAGTCTACCCAGATGGAATGTGGAACGTATATTCTCGTACTTTGAATACTCGCTTTTCCTCACGCTTCTCCTAACTAAAAATCAAGTTTTTACCACCCGAGCAGCTGTCGTAGAACGAACGGATTGGACGGAGTTCAACGTCACTTATTGAAATATCTACATGATTGAACGAAGAGAAACACCATTTTTATTTCTCTGAATTAAATATTAACAGTACAAGGGTTGCAAACTCACAATATTATCATTGATTCAAGTGATATTGTGCGCGTGTAGAGAAATGTTTAGCCTTACACAGCCCTTGAATTCCTTAATGTGTGATTGAATCTAAAATTTCATTACGAAAAGCAGTGTTCTCCAGTCAGCTTATGGATGTTATTCTGTGGGAGGAGACTAGGAGGTTGCAGAGACGGTGGATGGTGGAATTACTCAGGAAAAATATAATACTGAAGACCTTGATGAAAGAAAAAAGTTAAATTAGTAGGGAAAGTTGGGAAGGGAAATAGCATATTACATGGGATAAAGTGAAAGAGGATTTAAGCTAAGTGAAATGACAGAATGCTCTACGGTAAGAGAGGGGGGATTTCGAGTAAAAGTGTTTGCTTAACTTTTACTCTACAGCTTCAATACCATTGATATTATCTTCTTTATTAACAGAATGCGAAAAATTTTTATTCTCGAGAAAGACACTAGCTCCCATCGTCCTTCTCAATATTAATCTTTGTTTTTTATGTATCCCCATAAAATATGCATGGATAAATCCACATTCTATGCCGTATGCGTGGTTTTCATTTATTGTTGAAGAAACAAGCGTATTCCACAAAACCACTAGATCTTCTCCGGAGGTTGCACGGTAATGGTCTTCCTACTGTGTTTTATCGGCAAAAGAAACTTCACCTTGAGTCGCAGAGTAGGGTTATTTGGAGTTCTTGCGATGAGGGTCAGGTAAAAGTGACTCGCGCTGAACAAACTCCCTCGCATGAACGGTCATCACGGAGATGGGACAACTACGGTGCTATTTTCCGAAGTGAATACACATATTTAGCTCTCCCTCTCTCTCCAGATACGCATACTATTGTATTATATTTTACTTTATTGTTATATTACATCGTATTGTATTTTGAATTGAACCTTTCCTTCCACTTGCATTCGCGTGAAAAATAAATTGCAGGCAGAGTTGGACAACCGGGAATGGCAGGTGCCAGATTGTTGTTAACCTACAGTTACGTCAAGCAGGCACTCATCAGAGGAGACTGCTTTCAGTAAAAGTTTGGTGTTCTTACTGACATTGGCAATTAACTGTAAAGAAAATAATTAAATAAATAAAATAGTTTTAAAAGAATTTAGAGTGAGAATAAAATACCCGAAGATCATAATGGAGTAGATGCTGTGGAATGTTTGGAACTAGAATTGAAAGTGCATGTATGAAGGTCATGGCAAGTGTTAAAATAGAATTATCATAAATAGCCTTCTTAGTAAGTCTATATTCGACCCAAAAGTAAAACCTTGAAATCTGTTCAGGAAAGCAGTAATCAATTCAGTGGTGGTTGCGGTTTTTAGGAATACTCAGAGGCCATGTTCCATTTATTCTTTATGTCATTTTCAAGTGACGCAGGAAATGTGAAACTTACCTTTGGTATGCGTGCACAATATTTCAAAGTTGCACTAATTTAAAATTAAAAATGAATTATGCCGAAGTCTATATTTCCAACATTTTTTAAACCATTTACATAGCTGGAGGGCCAGAGATTGAGTTTCCTAAGTCTTATTCTCTTCATTTGAATGGTTATGGGTTCAAATATAGTTATCAGTTTTGCACATACTGGAAGGAAGTTTAAATTGCAGATCTTACGTAGGTAAAGGTTAAGTTAGGTGGCCAAAAATGTGTAAAATAACAATTAACGACTCTTGAGGTGTGCTCTTCACCACAACCCAGGGAATTTTCCGACTTGTTAGACTTGTTTACTGCCGCCGAAAGAATTTAAAAAGCGCCAAGAGAGAGGCCAGGCGGCGCGCGTGGAATGAATCGTCAAACTCGGGAACACTTTTAGCACCATTCAAAAGTGGAAGACTTTGCTCAGTGCCGCTTCCGAGAGGAAGCAGATGAAGTGGCGGGACGCCATGAAAGCGTGCCGTCGTAGAATTGGACAAGATTGAGTAGATCGGGAGTAAGAAGAGGCGTGGCGAAGGAACTGAGGAGTAAAAGAGCGGTAAAAGAGAGAGAGAGTGGGATAGAGGGAGAAGATTGGGAGAAGTGGAAGAAAAATTTTGAGCCGTGTAAACAGGAGACCCTCGAGGCGTTCGGATGTGTGATAGTGTGGAGGAGGAAAGGAAGACAGGACTCTAGCTTTTCGTGCGTAAGGAGACGACGAAGGAAAAGCGAAAGAGAATACGTGTGTATAAAGGTCTAAGATGGACCGAACGATAAAACGTGTGGCTGCGTCGTTAAGGAATTCCTTTGCTCTGGAGAAAGCCTGCTTTCTGCCAGAGGGGAAGTTCGGGTTTGAGGAGGAGAGAGGGCAGCACCGTACGCCGCCTCAGTTTTCCGCGGACGTGTGATGTTTGACTTGGGCGAGAGAGGAGAGGAGGATAGATGCAAGGGAAGGGGGCGGGGATTTGGAGAAAGGGGAGAAGATCGCCACCACCCAGAGTTGTTAATGGCGCCGAAATAAATGCGAATTACATATCTTCGTCCCCGCTCGCGCATATGTAAATGACTCGGGAACGCGGCCAGAGGGTTGGGCTGAGCGAAGGTAGGTGGAGAAAAAAATTGAAGGGTTGCGGTTTTTTTTCACTTCACGGAGGCGGAGGAGTGATGTCGAGAACGTTGATAAATCGGGTCCGCTCGAAAGCCTTGGGCATCGGGAGGGAGGAGAGAGTGAGTGAGTGGATGGACTCCCGCGGATGATATGCACCTGTATCACGCGAGCGCGGATGAGTTGGCGTGTTCTTCCGTCCGAGTTACAGCAGCGTGTCGGGTGGGGCGGTCGGGAAAGATATCTCTCGCGAGCGCGAAGGGTGGATGGAGGAAGTAGATATTACAGTGGAAAGGATGGCAATGGTGTCGGGAGGTGGAGATGGTTGGTCGAATTGAGAGAGAACCTGGATGCGATGAACAAGCGTGAGGAGTATTTGTGCAAGCCCTATGGCAGTGAGGTAAAGTTTTCCGTTCTCAAAAACTTTATAAATTTTTACACGAACAGTTCTTTTTTCAATGAATTAGAATATCAATTAAATTTGTTATTTATTCATCAAATGGGGCGCCGACATACAAATAATGTTCAGAGAACAAAATAGGCACAGCAAAGGGATAGGTAGGTGAAATATTATTAGAGTATTCTGTATTGCATGATGCATGTATTACCTTCCAATCCATTTATTACTATGTATATACAAACATCTTGCGGATGTGACCCTATTATCTAATATGTTTCCCTATAGTAGTCTAGATTCATGTCAATAGTTCGTGTCTGGTGATCCTCACCCCCTGCCACACGCCCTCGCAGTGGCTTGCAGGGCAGTGCGAAGATGTAGATGTCAGGTCTTTATTCGTCACTAAGGAATGCTGAGTATTTGGGAAGAGAAATTTTTGGGTAGAGTAAGGATATGTAGGAACCCGGCGTCGGCATTGTATTACACTCAGATAACGGTTACGTTCAGTGAACTAAAATGCTTCTATGACTTGCGTTATTCACAGTGCAGATTTATCGAAAATCTGTTCAAGCTCTGGTATAATAATAGGCGTTCTAAACATGATTAATGTTGGCTATCAGAAGGGAAAATAATAACCAGAAGAAACCTTTGGAGTTTCACGTAAAAGGTTGGATTCTGGATTCACAGGTGTATTAAAATTGTGTGGAAATACTGTGGAATATACGAATAAAGTAATTTACTTTTACGTAAATATGCAGTTCCACCAAGTAACAGCTGAAACTGTGCAGCTTATTTTGGAGTTTCCCTGAAAATAATTATTGTATTTTTGCATAGGCTCCTGATTAGTATAGATAAAATAGTTTGCAACTGGTTATTTGAGTGTATTGAGTCCTCTTATAGACCATGAACATTGAATCAATAATTTAGCATTCTACCCGCTATCACAAACATGCCACCTTCTGAGTATACTCCTCGATTTTCTTGAAAACATTTTTAATTCACCTTCATTAAGGCTATCATATTTCACTTTTTGAATTTAACTTTTATTTTATCCAAAAATAATATTTTGTTAAAGGTACTTTTTCTTTGGCAACTACAACAGCATAATGTTGACAATTGTAATTTCTTTCGAGACTATCCCTATCTTCGCAATCACTAACTATTCTATTCTGTAAGGAAAATGTTTTAGCAACTGCTCGAACAGATTCTTTTATGCTGAGTACCGAATTTGAGTCGATTCGGTAGATAGTGTTATTTAGTGGAAGCTTTTCCCTTTTTGATATCCGTCAAAAGAGAGCACTTCAAGTATAGTACTCCGTACGTTGATTGGGATATTGTACTTGTTACCTCTCGTTAAGATGGGATCAATATTAGCCCTTGGTTTCTTTGCACACTCTCTACTCTCAAAATACTAAACTTCAATAAATTCCAAGACAATATTTTCAATGATGATGTTAAAAATATTTTGCGAACCACAACTTACTATGTCAGACTGGATCATAATCATAAAATTAGAGAAATTGATTGCCGAACTGATAGATTCAAAATGTCCTCTTTCCCTCGGACAATTAGAGATACGAATGACGGTAAATATGTCCAATCGGAAAGTAGCAATGGATAGCATTGGTAGCTGCATGTTGGTGTGAGTACTTTTAAGCTAACCCTACTAACAGAATGTTTTTGCATGTTTGCTTTGCAATTTCTATCTTTTTTGAATAGTGAAGTTCTGACTAGTATATTAATACTATTCCTTTTTTATGCATGATATGTAGTGCATGTTTGGTGAGAAATCACCCCCTGCCACACACCTTTGTGGTGGCTTGCAGGGTATTATGTAGATGTAGATGTACTTTAAAAACTACACTTGGTAATGAAACGATCTCCTCTCGTTTTCCTCCCTTTGAAACGACAGTTATTCAACATTTGCCCGTTGTTGCCAACTGTTGTCCCGTTAGTGAATGTTATTTCTTGGAAAATTAAAATTAAGCATCCTCCTCTTATCGACATGGCTTTTCAGTTATGGTAACTATGATCACCATAGGCAATGGCTCAGTGGTCAGTTTCTTAACAGCCTTCTTAGGGGGGATCGGGTTGGTGTGGTGGCTAGAGTACTGGCCTCCCATCCCGAGGGCCCGGGTTCGCTTCCCGGCAGTGGCTGATTTTTCAGTGGAAAACCGGTCCCCACTTGCGTGCCTAGTGGAGGGCATTTCAAGTACAGTACTCCGTCCGTCGGATGGGACGTTAAGCCGTGTTCCCCTTGGCGCCTTTCGTTAAGAGTAGGCTAATGCCGACGCCGGGTTTCTCTCCACCCTTCCTCCGTTCCCTGAAAAAACTCCTACCATTACCCAATTACCCACCTATCCTATATGGCGTTTCCAGAAAGGTGAAGCATTCTATCTCTCAGTTTCATGTAAAAAGTGCATGTTTGGTGACCTTCACCCCCTGCCTCATAGCCACGCGATGGCTCGAAGGGAATTGCGTAGACGCAAATAGATGGTGTATCACAATTGAAGGTTAGTTTGACAGGCGAGACTATAGCTCACCATATGCCGATTCGACAGTTATGTGAGACTCGCAAATCAAGTTAAAATAGCTCATTTCCTATCCCTCTTCGGACTGAGCGTGATCAGTATTACCAGTTATGGAGAAGTCTAATCTGCTTGGATTTCATCGGAGGCTTCGAAGGGAACTCAATCAATGTAACTAGCCCCTTGATAGTGGTATCCAAACGTCCAGCTGATTGCGCGGCCACCTTGTTCACATAAAACGGAGGAGAAATTCACCTCAATAAACAATCATAGAAAACGATTTAAATCGTACATTTCTAGACATCTAGACATATATAATATCTGAGGTGTCGCACTCACCCGTTGAAAGAGTGGCCATTGCGTATTTACCATTGAGAAATCTCAGAGGTGTTTGATTTCTTGCCCCGGTAAGTAATTGCCTGGAATTAAGTGTTGTTTGCCAGCAGAGTAATTTCATGGTATAGCAAAGAAGGTGGGTGTATATTATATTATCTGCACTGACATGAGAGGAATGAAATCCTGAAACCGGATAAAACATACACTCTATCGTAGTCCCATAGCGAATTCGCTTATTCGATCACGGTATGTTCATTCACGAAATATGATTAAGTTGTTTGAATAAATACCCTTACCGCCAAAATAATTGTTTTAAAGCTATGGCGAAGTAGATTCAGAAAATCATGGGATTTGGAGATAGCTATGTTTTTTTAAGAAATATGAAATGAATGGAGATGCACAAATGTACAAATCCCCTGCATTACAAATATGGCCCGTATCAGTCGAGAATTTAGGCAATTATTGAGGAGAGATGTTAAAATAGAGAAAAATATACCTTGATTACCGGAGGATGTAGGCCTCTTGGTGGATAGGAAGTTTGCAAATGTATATAGTCACTATAAAATAATATAAATTACTAATGTCTCCTCGCAATTGTTTGATGATAGTTTATTTACATTTAATCAAACATTCTGATAATTCTAACATTACAGTAACTGCCATAATACTTAAGAAATATCTTCAGGAGACATTGAGATCGTAGTGCCAAGGAACAAGTTGTGGAATACATCGTAAACAAATTGTGGATTATATTTTAAAACGATTTTAAAGTGCCTCCGTATTAAAACTGCGAAGATCCTAATTGGAAGGAGATATTTTTGCAAAAGCTTTCAAGTTTCTGAAGGGATTATATTATGAATCCGTGAGAGTGGTTAAATGGCTTTCGTTGGACTCATCAATTAATATTAAATATTTCAGAGGTCTTACGATGAGACTGAACTGAGAGTACAATGTACATAAACTGATGAGAGATTATGGTAATGTTTCTGGATTGAAGGTGCGGCATTCAAATTCTATTGTATTCTCCAGCGAATGTATGCTTTATTCCAATCCTCAATGATAACCTTCCTTATGGTGTAGAGAAAGGTCAGTGGCTGAACTGGCATGGGTATATCTCATACCAATAGGTGGGATGAGAGGGATGCGATCCCAATCCCATCCCTCAATCTCAATAGAGTTTCTTTTCCTTCCAGTATACGATGGATGATATAAAACTGCCATTCTATATCATCCATTCTCTACTATGAGTTAGTATCTACTTGATAATATTTATTAAAATTAAATAAACAAAACTCTACATATCTTTTGGAATAGTTTCATTAACTCCCCACTGAATATACGGATATTTTTATCGAACTCAAACAGTTAGGCAGTGCTAATGTTACGCTGACGCAGCAGACAATCATAACTTGTTACATTCTTGGTGAAAAAAATTCAATCATACTCTTCCTTTGTGTCATTTGGCACCAGAGCATTAGCCAAGTTGTCTTTTGAGCAATAAAAACTCAATAATAATTACAAATTTGGAGACATATGATAGAACTGTGCATCACTATGGACCAAAAAAGCAAGCAATCTTTTAATAAGAACTAATTATGAAAGCTCAGGATGATGAAGTGCATTGAAAATTTTGCTGTCATAAGCTTAGTAGAAAATTACGTTCTTTTTTGGTCCATCGCAATGATAATACAGTCCCAATCTTAATATATAATTATTATAAGTATAAGTAGTTACTTAGACTCCGGTTTGCAACTGTGTAATTATGACAAATGATATGACTGTTACGAAGAAATGAGGATCATAGCACCCACAAATCGATCCCGAGAGATTTGGAAGAGGAAATATCTGAGCTCAGTATGTTTTTATTTATCATGCATTTATTTTTGTGGGTCTCACGGTTTTGATGCTAAAGAAAATAACAATGAGAATGAACACCAATTTAATAATTTTCATAATAATTCAACCTATCAAGCTTTTCAAATTTTGAGAATGCACTTGCATAAAGATTTTTTTTCATATCTTTTTTATTTCCTCCTTGGGGCGGTTGTAAGTCGTTATTAAAGAAAACCTGAAGTTTTCAGAATAGCCCGAAGTAGATGTTGTGATCTATCAGTCGATTTAGACTTAAATGGCTTAGAGCTACGAACACATCCGAAAAGCATTCTTTTGGAGGATCTTCCTATCCTATCTCTCACCTTAAGTTATTGGTTAGTGTAGAATGCTCCTAATTTGTATCATTCTTTCCGAGCTGATAATTTTCTTCACCTAATATTCTTATTTCAAGTAGGTACTCTAATAAAATATTCTCTCTTCGTGAATCTTCAATCAGCTTCCTATCCTATCGTATCTGTACTAGAGTTTCTTCTTTTGACTTCCTTTTTCCTTCTCCATACTTCTCGTCAACCACATCTCAAAACCAGATAGGTTAATTACAGCCGATATAAAATATTTTGGAAACGGAAAAAATAGTCCATAAAAAAAGTCCACCTTGCTTTGTAATAAAATAATAATATACTACTGTTATATAAAAAATATTAAACTAAACATTTTAATTGGTCTTTAAGTCTTACATGAGAAGAGAACATGCTGAGTGCTGTGTAGCTATGAAAATATTCTTTAATGACGTAATACTGGAATTTTACTCGGAGATGATCATAGATTTTTAGGGAATGCCGCAAAATGAGAATTACTAGGACAAGACGTTTTTGACAGGAGACGTCAGGAGGCATAAATTTTATCGTGTTCATTGAAAGTCGTAGACTCGCGATATTTTCTCCCAATTATTTCCAGTGCGAGATGATTAATGATGATTATAAACCAGCGCGACAATCAATCGTGGGATCTGCTGCCTTTATAAAAGAATGAAATGAAAAAAAAACTCAATTAAGAGAGCCCAATCAGTATATCCACCCGAGGCATCTACCAAGAAAGCGCTCTTGTTGCTTGGCGAAAACTCTCGTCCGAGAGAATTGATTCCCCACCCTCCATATCTGATTCCGCTTCATTAAACGAATTGACAATCATTATTTCCGGGGAACTTTAATTGGCAGATCAATTCCTAACCTCTTCAGGGACCGAAACCTTTACAAATCGATTGAAACGTATTTTACGTCCCAGCACTCCGAGCGGCTCCTTTCGAGATCAATTTATTACTAAGCCGACAATGGGGGCACACGGGTGGAGTCTACAGATGCAGTGTGCATCGATTTTTTTATGCGTTACAAAAGTGATAACTCAAAGGGAGTGTGAGTTTACTGCAGTAAGAAGCTGTTTCTATGGTATGTGAAATAAGAAGGAAATCAGAAAATGGTATTTATAATGGTGCTTGTTAATTAATCTGAATGCCTTTTTTTTCATGTATTGCATTTAGATGGAATATAATATTACCACTTTTGTAATCATGATATTTATCTTAGGTTGAAGTCATGGAGCCTTTGTTTCTACAATTTTGAAATACAGGACTGATGCTTTAGTCAATACTATATTTATGATATACTGAGAGTGAATCGAAGTAACAAAATATTCTTCGTTACTTCCACCATTCGATGTACATAGGACGATGTTGCATCCCGAATGATGTATCTGAGCATGGTTTCGATCGGAATAAAAGTCGATCATCGTCCCCCACTCTCATTCTCCATTATTTTTATTTTCAGGTGTCGCTCCACCTCTGATCCCATCTAATATTTTCTTTGATATTATTAGAAAAAATTGTGCTTTGGCTCTCCTTCCTAATGAGGCAATACTCAAAGAGCGTATCTATAGATTAACGAAGGTTCGTTCTTATGGCACGGAGTAATTGGCTCCCCTCATCGCTGGCGGAGGGAGAGAAAAAAGCGATTTGAGTACGCGAGTCTTAAAACGAGCTTATGAAAAGTCTTTATTTTTCTTGTAAATCCACTTCACAGTCTTCTTATCAGGCTACCCTTATTTTTCGTCCAATTCCCTTGCCTATTACCGCGAACATCCTCCCTTATACAAAACAGAGGTTGAAAATAATGTTTTAATGCTAGAATTTGGTAAGTGAAAAAGGAAATCTCGAAAGTAGGAATGTTTTAATATCGTTTTACGATTCACCTAAAAGTTAGCTTCAATTTGTCGTGACATTTCAATGATTATAATTCATACCTGCAAATAAGTCAAATAAATGCTTTGAATTTTGTGAATATGTATTAAATTTGATGTAGATTAAAATTATGTACCTGACTAATTATTCCATTTGCTCTCATCTTCTTCAGATCTGGAAAGCGTTCAAAATTCATTTCATTTATGCTCAGAGTAAATATTTATCAAAGATATGACGCCATATGATCGCGAGTATCGTCCAAAATATGTTGAATATATCATTGTAATCATTGAAGGTGGTGAAAAATTTGTTGGCTATGCAAAAAAATTTAATTTAGCTAGCAAAATATAGAGAGATTTGGTACTTACGGGAATGATTACGACTAACTAGGAGAGGCATGCCGCTTTCCACGCAGGGATGTTAGCAAATACTTAACATCATGAAGTACACGCACTCTATGGTAGTGTTAATATTTATTAATATTCCAAAGAGAGACTTAAAAAACCTTCTTATCCTCTTAAGAAATATTTTTAGAGCCATATTTTGCATAGGATTGCGATTTACTGCAGCACCATCTACGCCTACGTAAGACCCTGTAAGCCGCCTCAAGATTGAGTAATAGGGGGTGACCTATTATCAGGGAGAATGATTCCATTTACTACCATGCAATTATGCAAAAAATAGTACCCCATACATACACTACCTACATGCAACTGAGAAGCACAATGTTGCCGCCCCGAGGAATATTATATTAAAGTTGAACATGTTCTTAATTACTACAGCAAATTTAGGACTATGAAGTCCTCTCGCACAACTAACTCCAATGAATCCAATACACATCTATGTCCTGAAAAGTGAAAAATCCTCCCCGGACGGGACTCAAACCCTTGACCCCGCGTTTGGTCGAAAAAAGATATACCTCGCTGCCACCTAGGCCGGCAAAAATATATACAGTTATGAAACACGTGAAATATGGGCTGAAAACGGCACTGAATTGCTAATTTCTGCAAAGTTTTGTAATGTGGATGAATCAGTCATTTTCAAACTATCGCGTGGATATTTAATTACCAGAAAGGAAAAATAATTATGCAATCAGGAAGAGGCAGAAAGTATACGAAAAAATCAGGAGTGTTAGAGCAGCTTTACTTGTACGGGTATTTATTTGTGTCTTGATCTTAAGCCATTGCAAATTTATAAATGTCACTCCTTCTCTTTAGTCTCAGTTCCTCACTCGAAAGGAGTCAGGAAAAAATATACCGCATAAGGGATACCTTTCAATACAAAAAGAATGTTTGCGAAGGGTGAGATGGACAGATAATAATTGTGTCAAGACGTTCCTTTAAGACGTGGTCACCTTTGTAAAACACACAAGTTAATTAAGAAACGGCCATCCAAGAGAGGTGTGGCAGTCTTCCGCAGATAGTGGCCAGCGTCTACAGGGTGTGAGACGGTCATTAGAGGAGAACGAAGGACCCTCGGCAGGTACGGTGACCTTTGGGACGAGATGCGGATCAAACACTTTCCTTGCTGCCAACTTCGGAAGAGGGCTCGAACCATTCCTTAAAAAAATACATGAAGTGGCCTGAGAGGGAGAAGGTTGCGATGCTGCAAGAGACTAAGATAAAAGCTTCCTAAAAAATCATAAGAGACTGAATCATTTAGAGATAAGGGAAGTATGAGAAGTAACACATCATCTAGTAGGTTTATTTATAGTGAACTTTATCTAACTGGAAAAAGAGCCAAAATTTTAAAACATTACGGTAATAATAGAAAGTTAACGAAAAAGAGGAAAGTAACCAGAAAATATGTTCCAGGCGGTACAAGTAGGTAAACATCTGTCAGAAGACGCATTTACATGTCCATAAGCACAATCTTACTACAGCATATATTAAATTCTACATACATATCAACTTCGGTTAAATGGGCGAAGATTTTTTTCTTAATTTAATCATTTCATTTTTAAATTAACAAATCAATTAGGGGGAATAATGATTAATTTATAAAGTATTGATGGGACTTTTTTCTCCATAAATTATAGAATCGCGTCCTATTTTTTAAGTTTCTCCATCTTAGACAGCGCATAACATTACACGTTTTGATATGGAATAGTTTTGAAATGTCAGAGTTATTCACCAGAATTTTATTTCATGCTCCGTCAAATTTTCAAAGGATGAAAATGGTCCTGTAATCCTGTTGGAATCGATCAATCGTTCACAGTGAAGAAGGTCCTTAGCTTCGTGGCACTACAGTCGACTCTTCCCAGCGATTCCATCAATTGAGGCCAGAGTGACGCGGGGCTTTCCTTCCTTTTTTATGCTCCCAGCCACCCCCGATGTAATTATGTCGTCGACGCCCTCGCATTTGCACTCTCCTCTCGTGCGAAGGGACGCCGGGAGAGTTGGTTTTTAAGCGGTGGTCGGTCGGTGGAAGAGGAAGGCGGGAGATGTGAGGGAGAGGTGGAGCGGGAATTGAAGCGGGAGTCGCCAAGGCGAAAGCCGGGGGACAGGCGGGAGGTGGGGTTTTAAATAGTGTGTGTGCGGTGTGATGTTCGTGGCTTCTTTCCGCACGTCTGCTAATTAAAAGGGGCACCCAAGTGGCGTGGGTGTTCTTTTTTGTCCTATCACGGACGCCTTGCCTGTGAGGGTGGAAACTCGAGGGCCTGACCAGCGCGCTTAATTGACCCGGACTGGGGAGGAAGCAGCTATGGATGGGAGTGACCAAGGGTTGGGTTCCCTTTCGACGTGCTACGGAGAATATATATTGCCCTTAAATCTCGCGGCATCGGAGTCACTTCTCACTCGTTTTGCTAATTGTTTCTTTGCATAACATAATCTAATAGCCTATCTAAAAATATCTGTGTTGTGTTCTGGCTATGAATGGCTTAATTTTTATGTCCATGTATTTCCTTACATTTCTCCTCTCTCTTATAACTTTCTATAAATATGACTCGTTTTATCTGACATATTTTCATGTTGTATCACAGTTGCATGTCAAAAATGCTGGTCTGGTGATCTTCACCCTCTGCCACACACCTTCAAGGTGGCTTATTGGGTATTGCGTAGATGTAGATATAATTTCATTTGATTGCACATCTTGTAATAAATTTTGTTAATTTAATCCACATGTACAATCATAGAGGTAAATTGTCAAATAAAAACCTGTATGAAAAGTATGACTTTATCTACCTAATAAAAAGTCTGATATTCAAGAGACTGCACTAGGAAGTTTTTTAGTTACGGCAGTGTGATAAATATTTATATTTAACTCTAAATCGTTTCTTCACTTTCCTTCAAAGGAATATCCATATACGTTATCCATATTACGAATACATAAAATACGATTGTTGGTGGATTCTGGTCTATTTTACCAAGGCAAGGCAAAGATATTCCAAATGTGACCTCTATGTAACGTATCATGGATAGTATTGTATTTTGCTTTTGCTATAAAAGGTGGTATTATTTTAAGCATTTTCTTTTAAATGATAGATTTAATCGCTGCTTTGTAACATATTGACTAGCTGCACATGTTCAATTATTTGAGTAAGGATTTAACCCATATTTTGGAAATGGATCTTAGATTGAATCAGTACATAAATCGTGCAGAAATTCGTAGATTGCTTGAAGGTTTCGTATCATTATTTCCTGTATGCCTTGCGTCATTTACTCTTTTAACTAACTTGTGTTTAACCCGGAGGTTGGTTGTTTACTGTTATTAGGCAAATATTTTAAAATCTATTTTTAAAGTTTACTACATTTTGGAATGTGTATAAGGACAATTTTTTAATCTTGTTGTAATGGTTTGTTCATAGATTTAATTATACGAGAGAAAATACAATGGAAACGGCTATTCAAAAGCTCTTCTCTCCCGCTGGATCAATTCGGTTTTTAAATCTTTTTGGTTTATAGGATACGGGAACGAAGGCCTAAATATTATTATCTTGGCACTCACCTGCCTTGCGTTTGTTGGTGATTGTGTTGATCGAGCATCTCACCTCTCCATGCTTTATTTGATGCAAACACCTGTTGGCAACATGTCGGCACGTTGGGGGCTGTAAACAGGTCTGTCTGGCTGAAAGAGACTGGGACGGTCCTGGGTAAAAATTTTACCATTCACTACTATGGACGGGATTAAAAATCTAGATACCGGACTATAAGATCATTGGTGCATTGCATGCGGTCTCTAGGAATCATTACGGCATTTTCTTTTGACTGGTCCACCAACAGCGTTTTTAGTTTATCCGCAGTCTTAAGCATTCACGGCAAGAGCGATCTTTATTTTTTCACTTTTAACTCCGTTATAGCAGTGACACCCGTTAATGAACGATTAGGGATCTAATGTTTTAATTTGATCTGGAGGGCTATGCAACACAACCTCATTTAGCCTATATCGAGTTGCTGACTCCTTAGTTAGCAGGCATCTTTCTGATTTTCCTGTAAAATCTGTACCACAAATTAACATACTTTCCTTGAAAATATGTTAATTTTTGGTACTTGTGGAACATTTTACGCTGATAAAAAGTGGATCAAATATTTGTAAAAATATCTTGCATCGATCGATTTTGAGATTGTAGATACATATTGCTGAGTAAAATATATTTCACAACTTCATCAATTTATTTCATTACATTTTATTGAAAGCTTATTTACTACAATAGTTCAATAACAGAGGGGACCTTCTGCAAAATATGATCTTGATATCCTTCCCCCCAAATGTTAATATTTGTCTCCAAGGATGCCACATTTAATTCCTTCAGTCATGCAAACTCTGCTCTAATTGTAGTGTCAGATTTCATCTCTTTTTTAATCATTGCCATGCTATGAAAATTCTCATTTAAAAGATGCTATAGTTGTCTTTAAAGTAAATATTTTTCACAATTAAACTCCGTTTAGAATAAATATTTTGTTCATGAATGGATTTCACAAGAGCTTGAAAACAGAGTTAGTCAATTTTAAAAATGATAGAATCATGGAATTTCAGGAAAAATTTGGCAAGAAAGTTGGCAAAAAAGGTGATAATTCCTGATTCAAATAAGCAATGAATAATTTCTTGTATTGAAATGTCGTATGCCGGTTTAAGTGTTTGAAGGGTATTTGCGCTATCATTTTTAATTATATCTGAGCTCTCACAGTACCCACAGTACTAAGGCAGGATAGAATTCTCTAAACAGTCTCTGAATTTACCGCAGATATTCATTTTCAAACATGATATTTTGATTTTATTCCAACTTGAGCTTAATGATTAATATGTGGCACATTTACGGATTACCCATTGTCATCCATTTTTAAAGGAAAAATAGTCGTATAAATTCCATTTTTTTCCACTAAACTTTCAAGATCTCCTTCTTCAACTTAAACTTCAAAGAAGATTAAATATGATTCTCTTTCCTAATCACGTCAAAAGTAGTTCAATCAAAAAATAAATAAGTAAATTTCGCGAAAATTTATTCAGGTACTGCTACTAAGCTCGCTGTATTATACTCATCTTCAGGCACAGACTAATGAGGACATAGCCGATGGAATGTGCATAATAAAATGAGGAGCAGAGGAACACGCAAGGGGTAGGTTACTGAGTTTAAATGTCGTAAAATTATAGTTACTTATGTATGTCTATCAGTGTACGCTAGTGCTGTGGTTTCCTCGTGTGCAGAATGAAAAACAACCTCCCTGGATGAAATATAATATCTTCCACCTCTTAATCAGGGAGGAATCGGAAGAAACTGAGATCGTGAAATCTGCTCCTTATCCATAGCCATAGAAGACTGCGTATGGACGCCAGCGTTGGAGAAAGATGCGAGGAAACTTTTGCCAACCTTTGACGCAGAGTGGAGCGCAGTGGAGTGGCGATTATCCTATTTGCATGCCGAGGGAATAAACGGCGGAATATTCCCCGCTCGGAGTTGACAGGGATGATTCGCGAGACCGGACTGGAGATCCGCATTCAGATCGCAAGGTTACTCCCGTATGAAAGGATGTTCGCCGACAATCTCTCGCACATAATCGGAAATGCCTCGTGCTGGAACATCGAAGTGAGGAGTGGGCGATGACGACTAATCCCGCTGCTTTTACTCTGGCCGACAACCCCTCGGGGTGGTCCTCTTTAAAGGGAAACGCATCCTTCTAAGGCATTCAGAACTGCAAAGGGTGAAGAGGGGGAGATGCTTCCTTATCCGCAAGGCGAAGGGATGGACGTCGGGGCGGTGATCTTGCTTTGCTTTAGCGCTGAGTAAAATGGCGTGTAATCCTCTACAAGCCTGCCGCAAAGGGCAAGCATCTATTCACCCAACCTTCATAGTTCCCTCACAATTCAGCGGCCGGCATAAATCAAACGAACTCCATACCCATTTCGGTTTCTTTACCGCCGCGAGAAAGTAAAAAAATGATATTAATACGTCACTTACCATAAGAAAGCGAGAAAAGTGGGTTTAAATCGAACATGTGTATTTTCTCCCCTATTTTGCATCGAGGACACATTTTTACATCTTTAAGGAATAAGACACACTGGAGGTTTTTGATATGCGAGCAAGAAAGAATGATGAGAGCGATCGCCGAACAAAGAGAATTGAGAAAAAGAGAAGGAAATGAGCGTGGATGACTTCAGGATGGTAGAAAAATTGGATCGTGAATGCGAAGAGAAAAAGCGACAGTTAGAGGTAGATTGCCGTGGATTTTAGAAATGGAGGAGGGTTTTAGTAGGACGAAGTTGTTATTGTCTGGTTACAAAAATTGTTGGAATTCGGAGAACAACGGACTGCTATAGTCATTTACTCCTTTTAAGATGGGTGGGTAATTCTAAAGGGTTAAGAATTCTTCTTCACAGAACTCAAATAGGGAACCTTCGTACCTGTGTGCGAAAATTTTCCGCCACTGCCGGGATTTCAACATGAGCCCACGGGATAGGTCAGTACTACAGGCGCATGAAAATATCCGTTCCACATTGGATGATTAAAGTAGTAAATGGTGTAATGAAAGTCCGTATTATCGTTCGTTGGGCTAAGAAAAGCTGTGTAAACGCTCTTATTTTAAAGGCCTACATGTAATGAAAAACACGTAGGTACCTGTTCACAGTAGACTTTTTATAATAAAGTGGCCAATGGGGAAATAAAAAAATCGAAAAAAGGATAATGCGGCGTGCAAGTCAACGTCGTAATTAAGAGGTTACGGCAAAAAAGTCTAAAACCGCAAACTTGATTGGCTTGATGTGTTTATATCGCTCGTTACGATCACGCCTCTTTGATGAATTTATTGTCCCACTTGATTAGATTCCGGTCGGGACGTTGTATAAGATATTAAGTTCAAATTCGCTCTCCCGATCAATCGATTTGGTCGGTAATGAATGGACCCGGTCGCTCTCGGCCTTACGCAATCCGGCACCTGCGCTCACGGTTCTCCAGTCAACTGTCAAAGGAACGCCAGGGGAAGGAGGGATCAAAGGGGGAGGAGGAAGACAGGGAGAGGTTCTTTTTTGCCCCGCGGGCGTGAAGTCGGAAGCGACATCAAAAATCTTGGTTGCCACAAAGGAAGCATTTATTTCGTCGATGCCAGGACGATAGGAAGGGTTCATTGGCCCCCAGAGCTGGATGGCTACCACGATTCATTGGCTAGTCGAGCAATCAGTTATTCTAATATCTTGTTCTTCAAGGCAACTAAGACGAATTCCGCGTGCCATTGGCAAAGGCATGGGCTATCAAATCTAAGAACGTGCTTCCGTATTGTTTGTCTCTTTTGGGGTTACTTTCGAAACTGTCGGAACCAGGCGGTGTGAGAGAAATATATACGAGTTTCCGAGACCTTTTTATGCAAGTGTTTATTCTTTCTTGGATGTAACACAAATAAAAAGCCTTTTGTTTTTTTTGTCGAATCAATTTGAACTTCGGCCCACCATCTTTTAATTGGATTCTTTCTCACTGGACACAAAAAGATTCGACTTTTTTTATGGGCTTGTTATGCAAAATACCAGCTGCCACTTATTACAGTTCAACTTCTACTGGTAGGAGTAAATTTCACGCGATCCATGAATAAAAATTACTTTATTTTTTGATTTCTGTCTTTCGCGTTGGATTGTCAAGCCTAATCCGGGAGGTTGAACTTCTTGGTGAGAATAGGGGGCGTTCTAGCGTATCAAACACAGGGCCAAATCAACTAAAGCGAGTGGGATTGCTCAGTTCTCTTTACAGTCGTTTATAACCAGGGAAGACCTAGTCTCAAGAAAATAATTTGCTATGGGACTCTCAGATTTGATTTCATTTGTGGATCAGACGAATGCGAATATTTCTTTGCTATCCTAACATAGTTGTTCCTGCTAGCAAATGCCAAATAATGATGTACAACTATCCCTTATTGGTCTAAGTCGGCTAAAATGCCCTCCTGCCACACACCCTCGTCGTGTCTCGCAGTGAATTAAGTAGATGTAGATACGTAGATTTAAAATTAAAAGGATGAATCAATTGACGTTCTCATTCACTCAGTCCTGAAGGTCAAGGTGGAGGAAGCAACACCATTAGGCGCGGTAGATGTTCTTCCGTCGTTGAGTCCTAGTGCTGGACTTCTCCCACGAATTACGCGAGCCGCTATTTAATATATGAATCCATTAGGTATCCAAAAATAAGCCCGATTAGTTCCCCACCCCTCATTAGGAAGACATCCCCCTCAAAGTTTCCCCACTGGCCAACATAGCTCTGGCGATAGCGCACGTCTAATACTTAAAAAAATCGACGCAAAAACCCACCACTCCCTTGTCGAATTGAAACCCAACCTCCTGCCTCCACCCGTTCGGCAGACCGGCTGCTGGGCGGGGAGCAGGGAATAAAAATTTTATCCCAGATAGAATAACGACACAATGCTTTCGGTCCGGAATGCGGGGAACCGTTATAATTAGGTCGACTTCTAATGGCAAACCCCTGTCCGCGCCTCCGAATGGCTAGCAATGACTTCCACGTGGCCGAACTTTTCATCCCACGCCGTTCTCTCGCCTCTCCTCTGTTCTTAACCACCGTCTTGCCGTCTCCCTTCCACACACCCCAAAGCCCTCAAACTCCCCTCCCCCAACCCCTCCCTTCTCATTCCCCAGGTTCTCTTTCTCTCTTTCTCACCCCATGACCTCAAAGTAGCGGGGAGTCACTCCTTCCTCCTCCACCCAACACTTTTCTCGCCCCCTTCCACAAAAGTCCTCCCCCCCTCCCCCTCTGGCACATGGTCATTCCGCCTCCTCTCGACCATTATCATATTTCGGTGGTCATCTCTCTGACCCAAACCCATATCACTCCTGCAGGCTTCCGCGAACACCTACGGCCTCTCGATTGAAGTTCCAAAAGCACGACCCCAATGAAACTAACACCCTTCTCATTACCATGTCAATATCTCTCTCTTATCATCACTCTGATCTGCCGAATCTCTCTACGTTTCATGTCAAACGGCTCATCATCGGATAACTTGACAGGTGCCGAGATATTTCAGTCGTCAATGTATTTGTGTGTTAGTGTCGTTTGTGAACTTAACATTATTAGATCTTGAATTTTATTAGGATTATCTATCACTTGCTTGTCTGATACGCATGTAAATGCTTAACCATAGATAGTGTGTCTATTACTTGACCATGATGAACGTTAGCGTGATGTACGAATTCGAGATAACTGAGTGACATTCATTCGATTTAATTTAAACGTGAATATGCTGTTGATAAATGATTAGGATGCTGAACTGAATCTGCAGCGATTAATGACACCTCATCTCTTAGCATTCATCGTATTCGAAGGCGGAAAAGACCACCCAAAGATATTGATACCAGTTTGAGTTTCATGTGTAGAGTATTTCCAGTACATTTCTCCTACATTAATTTGAAAGAAGCAAATTTAAGTGGACTCTTGGCGGTGTTATACGATTAGGCTAATGCAGAGGCAAACATTCCCTCAGACCTTCCTGCGCTACCAATAAATCTTTCCAGTCACCCACATGCCTCTAGTTGCAAAAATGCCCATGTTCTGGGTCATCTCTACTTATATGCAGCATACTAAGCAGTGACATTGTTATAAAACAATAATTTTCGCTGTAAATAATGGACAAATTTTTCCTGCCTCTATGAAATTGCCCAACAGAACGTCACACCGAGTGTATACATCATATTTTAGGGAAATAACTTTTGTCAAGTAAGACAATGCACTGTATGTAATTTTTCTTAATCTTTCAGACGGGCTCAGCTGTCCGATGAACTTTCGGACTGTAAGGAGTTTGAACTCGTTGGTTTGAAGCTCCATCCAAGAGAAAGAAGCTCCATACTTCCTCCCTCGGATATTTTCGCTGCTTCGGTAAGTACCAGCAACAAAATTAAATAGCTATCCATAAATTCATTCATTAAGAAAAAAGAAAATTTTGGTCGTATATTCTCGATCCACCTATCATCTCCACCACAACAATCCCGACTCTACGGTAAACAACCTCAAATACCTATCGTTCAACTCTGGCCAGATACTTTATTCAAGTTTGTAACATTTCTAAGGGTGGATGTCAGCGTCTGTAACAAAGCAGCAATATGCTTATGATCAAATAACATCCACAACTTCCGTTTACCTTCTTGAAATCCGTTGTGGTAATATATCAGTTATTTCATCGTCGTCTTACGACCTGTACTAAGGTGGAATAATAATAATTACTTCTTGTGCTTCATTGCTGCAAAACCATTATGTACGAGATTTGTACCTTCTGCAAAATATTATGATGGGTGTGCCCCGGACATTATTGTCGTTTGAAGGAGATTTTTTTCACCTGCGATTTTATCTTTCAATTTATTATTTTCGACTGACCGCTTCAGGATTTTTTTCAGCACTCTCGTTAATTAATTAACCTTACATTTCCGCCGTGACCCATTTAATGTAGCAGTTCCCTTCAGGGCGAAGCCCCCCTCATTTTCCCATCATTGGAAGTCTTTCCAGTACAGATTTAATTAAAATCTTGCAACGTCTAAATAGGTTCGTGCTAATCATCGTGGGATATCTTACCGTCGTAATCACAATTCATTTGAGTTAATCGATTGGCAGCCACGCCACCTTCGCCAAATACTAATTTCAACGCGCGCTTTTGCATTTCAAGTAGTAAATCTCACGGTCTATCAAATATATGATCATAAGACAATGATGGAACCTCAACTTTGAATCTCGTTCGGACTGACACCTTGAGTCAAAGGAAGTCAATAATTGCTTTTGAAGGATTACATATTCTGTATTTGATGATGTGTTTAGCTGAAAACCTAACTTTTATGTCTCCGACCAGTTTTGGGCAAATTATTTACCCAGTTCTATTTTCATTTACTGACTCGAGTAGCAAAAACAGGTAATTGTATAGGAATTTTAAAAAGGATCTTTCAACTAAAGGCCAGAATAAATAAAAATTCTGAAATAAAATGCTTTTAAGACGTACCGTTTTGTTACCCAAGATTTTGGGCCCATTCGATCCGTTTTTGAATAAACCTTATCCCTCACTCTCTGAATGAAACTTCCATTTTTGTTCAGTCTCTCTCAATGTAATTGGAAAGAGGGAACAATCTATTTCTTAAGAAGGACACACATGGAACGCAGGTTCGGTGAACAATGTGAGGGAGCATTCGTTACCGGTGACTAGCAATCGCTTTAGTTTCGCAGGTAAAATAAAAATGCATATAATTTCTATAAAATTCATTTTGAAATTATCATGCAGAGTCCACAAGTTTTAAATGAGTGTCCTTTTATTTTGGTGACATTGAACAAGATTTGTTTTCCATGAGGAAATAATCTTTTTTGTTGCTGCAAAAATTTTAATCTCTGGATAAATTCAAGTGGGCGTCCAGTCTGAACTCTAAGACAGATCACTTCGTAGGTGTGTTTCATTCGTGATATTTTTAAATAATATAAATAAATATAAACCCATATAAAATAAATCAATATGGATATTTGATTTTTGTTTGCGACAACCTTCATTATGAATTGATCCCGCAATGTTTTTCATATTATAGGTAATCTCTCTCTACGCTCGCACAGCAGCAGGTAATAGGTAATCCATTCCTCTTCTTCTTCATGCCGGCTACGACAAACTTGCATGTGACATTGCATTCTATCAGTGAAATGTGAAAACTAGAAGCCAGCCCATTGTTTTACAATGATTAGAGTAGAATATTGTCAAGTAACTTCCATCATGGTATCTAAATTGAGTGAAGTATCAATGGCTAAGTCGATGCTGCTTTTCCATCTATGATTATAATTCTCATCATAATCATCTCATCATAAAACCTAAGATTATTTTGATGCAATACACACTCAATTAACGACTTATACATAGTTATTTTATAAAATTAGCAGCTTGATCCATATATTTTGTACTATGCTTTCTCTTACCATTCTCCCTGTTCACTTTTTCTCTGTCAACTGTCTACATCATTTTTCAAGATATGGACAATTCTTCTGCCCCATCTTCTCTTTACAAAGAGCAGTAAAAAATCTAGGAAACTTCAACAATAAATATATTAACCGACCAGTTTTTGTCGAATAGTCACAGGTAAATTTTAACAGCTTATATTTTGCCCCCTGCCACACACCCTCGCGGTGGCTTGCAAGGTATCGTGTAGATGTATCACTGTTAGCGATGAGGATTGGTGGGGGGAAGTAAGATTCGTAAAAATTTGTTTTACTGTTACTGTTTAAGGCTTTCATTGGCTTTCATTCCACTCCTCTTAGGAATCATTCGTCTGTTACTCTTTTAATCAACTTTACTTTCATTATTCTTCTGTAGCACCACATTTCTAATGCCTCCCTTCATCGACTTTTACGCAGGACTCATTAGCCATGCCTCGCTGCCAAGAACAGATTACTTGAGATGTAAGTACGTTCTACAACAGTATTTTTTTCTAGAGACCTTAATTTAACTTTAATTATTTTAGTAGAATGCGCTCTTCTTATAATGACTATTACTCTCTTACTTCGCCCACCGGTAGTAGTAGTCTTCTTCCGATGAAGCGCACTTTTTGTAAGAAACTCTTTCTAAACGAAAGAATAGTTTTAGCTCACATTGCAAAACTCAGTGTTTGCCGTGAATCAATGTTATTTTCCCTTCACCACCCCCAATTATTATCATCTCCATTCCTATGCTACTCCATTTCAATTCGTTCTTCCCTGATGTATGCCCTCCTCCCATGTTCTGCCTCCCTCAACCCCTCCACCTCCACCAACCGCCCTCTCTACCTCACCCCTCTCTCCCACCCCCCTCCCTTTACCACCCCTCACCCAATCTACCCCCTCCCCCCCTAGTCTCTCCGTCTGTCGCTTCCGTCCCCCTTACCAGCTCCTCGCACACTTCACCTCCACGCCTCCTCCCTGCCCAATATAAAAGACGTGATTTATCTTCCCAACTCCTTCACACGTTCCTCCACGAATCCCTAATGCTCCGGCTGGACATTAATCGCCGCGCTGCCCACTGTCCGGCGTCTGTAATGAGGCTCCGATTAATCGCGGACTCATGACTCCCACAGAAACCTCGCCACCCCACCCCACGTCACCCCCCCCCACTCGGAGAGGGATTTCCACCCCCAAACCCTCCACGAGTTACTTCACACTGTGCTCCCTTCTCTTCCCACTCCTCCTCCTCCTCCGCCCTGCCCTAAAACCCAGAGGCCATCCCCCGAATCGCCATCTTCCCCTCCTTCTCGTCTTGGACTCATATTTTGTTTATTTTTTCATGTTTTCACTCGCTACATCTTATACTCTCGCCCGGATCGTCGGGTTCGTGCCTCCTGGCGTTGCGATGCGCCTTTTTTCATGTCCCGGATAGTTCTGATTTTTTTCGCGGCAGGGCGTGCACGCATCTTCCGCCCCGATGCGCTTTTGTTTCTCTTCAAAATGACCGTGCCCTCCTCTGTGTGTGCGTGTGCGCCTTTTGTTTCTCTAATTTTTTTCGTAGTTCCTCCTTTCTCAACTCAACCCACCTTACTCTCATTTATATATGTGCGTATAGCAGCGAGAGAGATTTTCGCCCTTCATCTTTGATGTTCCTATATAACGCAAACCAATCCGTCTCTGTCACTGCACATCGCCAGAAGTGGGACGTTTATAAAAAAAATTGTCGGGCCTCCCTTCCTTCTTTTCCTTCGCCGTTGCCCGAATGGTACAATTAAGTCCTGTTCTTTCCTCTCTCTTTGTCGTTCTCTGTGTGCTAGTGTTCGGGCCTCGTATTTCATTTATTTTTTAAGGGTTTGGCTCATTAAGAGTTAGCGACGGTATTTGAAGTCTCTTACATTTTTCATTACATCAACTTCTATCTATCTTTTTGCATATTTAACTTAAAATGGTATCCATTTCGGATTACCTAACTGTTGGGATAGGTCAATTCGACATGAGGAAAATTCTAAATTCTCCGTCTGCTGGGTTTCTGGAATTATGGTGTGTGTACTTTATTTCCGTTTTGGGTAATATTCGGTACCATGTGCTTTGGTTTATTTTCGTGCTGGAGGCGTCAATTTACAGTAAACATTATCATAGGACAGAAAATTTGAGCCATTAAAAGGGCAAAAAGTCCAGGGCGGCCATGTCTATAATTAATCACTCAAATAAACATACTTCATTTCTAGATGTCAGAGATATGGTATTCCAATGTTATATTCTATTTCAGCAACTCAAATAACGGTTCCATGCACGTACTTTGATCCGACTATGGTTCAGAATTCACTTAGAAAAACACCAAATTCCTAGACGCCACCCGAGTTCTCGGGAATTCGAAATCTTGGAATCTTACATATCCCATGTAATATGGCTATCGTCTGAAAATAAATATTTGTCAAATTCAAAATCAGATATTATTTATATTTAAGATGTGTAGAATGGGATTCATAATTAGTAAACGCGATCGATATTCCTAGAAATTGATTTAAATTACTTAATGGAATATTTTCCTCATACTACCTACTGAAAACAATTATAATCACTGCATCGCCAATTCTAGTCATTATCGTGTTGACAGTGAATGCGGTCATACATGAATTCGAAATGGTGAACAGGACTCTCATGCGCGAGAGTTCAAATTTGATGCGTTTATTACCGAATCGAAATATTTGAATGATCTTTCCAAAACTTGTTTCCACTACGAACGAAAAGCTACAGAGCAGCCTAAGGGTACAAAAGAAAACTCTTCTTTCAGGCCCTACGTTATTAATACTCTGCCATAGCTGGTCTAACGGTGAAGGAAAGCTAGTGAAATGATTTTTAGGTTACTTATACGGCGGAAAACGATTCCGAATGCTTTTTGCCCTTTTACTCATCACATATTCATG
The DNA here is from genome assembly GCA_933228895.1 of Platycnemis pennipes. Classification (NCBI taxonomy): domain Eukaryota; kingdom Metazoa; phylum Arthropoda; class Insecta; order Odonata; family Platycnemididae; genus Platycnemis; species Platycnemis pennipes. The sequence continues at coordinate 108,330,242 of OW121851.1, forward strand.
CTACTTGGTATCTTTCACCATTTGGAAATCGATTTGATGTTTATAAAAGTTACACCATATGCCTAGTTACGATAAGCTTAGCCATTGAATAAAAAGGTCGTATAAGTTTAGTTCAGCAAGTTGGCATTTATTTGTCGGAAAAATAATTGCTTAAATGACAAGGGTTTTGCGAAATTTTTTGCAGAAAATTTTCTTCTAATTTTTTTTGGCATGTTAGCTGAAAATTTCCTTCCAAATTTCCTTGGTTAGTAAAAATAGATTATGGTTATAAGGTTAAATAGGTAAGAGTCGATTATTTTAAAAAAAATACCATAAGTTTTATAAATATATCTATGTCATTATCGGCACGAATTTCACATTGTGAAGTGGGAATAATTGTACGATAACGTTTACCATTGATATCAAAGAAATACTGGTTGGTTTCTTGAACTCCTGGAACCATTAGTTTTGAAAATTGTGGTAGCATACTCACTAATCAAATCTATATTAAGTATCGCTTCATTGTAAATAGTAAGGATTTCCAATATTATTCAGCATTCCTTTAAATGCAAATCCCCGTCATCTTATTAGTAGCACATAACTTTAATTTGATTCATAAAATGAAGGTGAAAGGTATGCGGTCGCTTCCCTATGCCTGATCTGTCAACTCGTGAATCTTTTGAGCAGGGTAACATACTAAATTCTGCCTTCGGTATAGCTTAATGTTTATTAAAAAACGCTTATTCGGCCACTAAAGTAGGTATTCGAATTGGATAACTCATTACCCGAACAAGTTGAAATTTTTTGTGAGCACCGCTACCGATTTCATAAAACGAATGGTTGCATCTTCTACACTAATAGGTATGACTGGTTATAAACTCAAATACTTTTTTCTGCTGCAGTGCAACATAATGACTACGACGGCTAAACTATTTGTTAGATCTCTAAGATTGTTCGTCTCTCTAGCCAAATTCGGTGTGGATCAACGATATCTCTCTTCATTGGCAATGGGGTCGTTTACCATATATTTTTTAATGCCGAATATGATTGAGTTTGCAAAAATAAAAAGACCCGTATTTTTCCGTTTTTTTTCCGTCAATTATTTCTCGAGTTATAGGCGTCGAAAAACTAATGATTTTAACCCTTTCGGAAAAGTGGGTGTGGTGCAACCTCTGACGTATAACGACTTCGTCCAATCACAACTGAGCCCGCGAAGCTACTTCGCCTTATCGTAAAGGGGGGGGACACAGCTGACTCTGCCAATCGGAGCAGTTACGACAGTATCTGTGCGAGCAGACTTTCCGAGAATTCCCCTCCACTCCCTCCCCTTCCCATACGAGCAGTCAAGGATGGGAGAAAAGTGCGTCAGTGTTATCACAGAAGCATTTTCGGTGGGCGTCACCTTTTGCTTATTTTAATTTTTGATTTATGAGTGAATGGTTATGGTTAGAAGATTAATTTTTTCACTAACTTTCTTTTTTTGTTTCCATCTAACAATTTCGTGTACAAAATTGCAATTTTGGTTCCGAGTAAACGCCCTGGTAAGAAAAATAAGTATTCAAAACAAACGTTTTACTTTCTTTTACATTCGACCCGAACAATAGAAAAAAATTAGACGGATTAGAGTCGCTGGTTTAACGGGTATGGCGCAGGTTATTTCCAGACCTTTAAAATGTGTTATTCTGGGCTCTGTTTCGGGTTACTTGGTGGAAACTTCTGATCACTGGTTTAGTTTAAAGACAACAACCTCATTATATAAGCCTTCTCTTAAGTACTTTCATGGATTCTGTAGGTACAATGCATATTTCGTTTTATGTTCATTACACGTTGGCTGATAAAAATCTGATTCTAAAGGTTGACTGATAAAGATCATATTTCAAAAATATATTGTTTGGAAACAAATTTAGTATTCTCCCGGCAAATGTTTAGGAAATGCGAAAAAATTACCTGAATTTCACCCTCAATTCCATCCTGAAGGGTATCCTTTTATAACACATTGCCAAGCAACTACATATTCTGAATACCATCCTTTTCTATTTTGTTAATTCAAATCTAAGGATAGTGGAGGATGTTATTTTGTCTTAAAATCTTATACAGGAGCAAGCATTGAGCAGATTTATTACCCTCCACATTAAGAGAAAGATTAAATTTGGTCGGGTAACTTTCTCATCATAACAGAAAAAGAGCAGATTGTGCCGTGTGTTTTTCTTGGCATCAGGGCCAAAGTCTTTCGATCCAGCTTCTTTCAATCTCATCATGACTTCGAATTTTGGAGAAAGCCCTACTGTCCCGGAGATAAAAACACATCTCTCAGCAAGTGAGTGAAAGGTGTGACTGGAGTGAAAGATTCGCGTACACACTCCCACCTACGTTGAATTTTTATTTCATGTTTTTTTTGTTACCCGAAATTCACGCACGAAGGAGTATGGAGTTTAAAGTTTGAGTCGTAGTGATTCATTCGGTCCCCAGTAGAGCAAACGCTCCCGGGAGAGTAAGTGCCCAGATTTCCTCTCCTCCCTTGGACGAAAAACCACGAAAACGTCCCGACACGCCCTCTGGATTGAAGTGGCACTGCACTACCTTCCTTTCCTTCTAATGCCTCCGCGAGCGAGAGAGAGATGTAGAGGAAAAAACCAATACCACCTACTTCCTTGGCCGATCCTTTCTCGCATTTCCTACTCCCCCGCCTTCTCTCACGCTATTACGCAATCCTCCGTCGCCTCACGTATTACCTCCCAAGAAAGTACCGTTGCTCCCGAAAGCAAACAAGCCAAGCCTACGAGCCCATTAGCATCATCTCTTTTATTTTTGAAAAGCAACTTCACTTCACTAAAGGCCACTTTACTCTCTCTCCTCTTCCCCATCAAACATTTCCCATAACCCATCTCATCGATTAAGGTAGGGCTCTTTTGATTTCCGAAAGAAAAAAATAAATATATTTATGTTCATGTATAAATATGTACCACCGGCTCTTAGGCATGCATGGCACAAAAGGTTGAATATTTGCCCCATCTTCTTCTTCAGCGCGCACGGATTCTTTCACACAATTCTTCTCCTGGCTCTCCCAAATAATCCATTAGCTCAAGGAGGAGGTCCATCTCCCTGCTTAGGGCCCGGTGTGGGAGGATGGGAGAGTCGGAGGCAACTTGCAGGGGAAGTTTGCTGTCCGGCCGGAAATTTCTCGTGTTTCGAGGTGGAGTGATGTATGGTCGAACGCGCGCTATCTCGTGAAAGGTTTCTTTTCGTCCAAAAACTTTACGTTCTCCTCAGCTGCGAGCTTGTGAAACGAGAAAGATTTGCGGTCAGGAATTCAAATGCTTCCAGAGTTACTCCTCAGAGTGTAAACTACAGAAATTGGGTCAATGGTTATGTTGACGAAAATATCCTTAAACGATGTAAATTGTTTTGACCAAAGTTAAATGAAACATGAGAAGAGATATGAGATGAATGAGATAAACAGTGTGGTTAAAAATAAAACAAATAGATTTATTAATTTACGCAAGGGCTATTTTGGATAATACCGAAGTCCAAATTTCTTGGATCAAATTTATCGAATGTTCACTTCATCTAGATGTACATCTAGAGACACACATCAGACACCTCAAAAATGCGTCACAAATAACCATGATTTACTAGATTTTTTATTTATCTGAAAAATATTTCCCATTTTTGTGTAACCTTCTATACTGGAAAAGTCAAATCGAGCGTCATTAGGTTTCCGTTTCCATTTTAAATAGTAGTTTGATATGCAACCAGGCCAACAAGTTCCAAAGTTGATCATGTATGTACCATTCGATAGAATTGATTCATAACGTAGTAGGTATATTAAGTCTAAATAGACATAGACAATAGAAATAGACAATAAGTCTAAATTAGACATTAAGTCTAAATACTGAAATTGAGTAAAACTTGAGTGAAACTTGAGTGAACGGAACACATTGAGAACAACGTTAAATTCGGGAAGAAAGAGTTAGAAGACGTGAAAGATTTATGCAGGCTAGGAGACCGAATATGGGCGAAGCAAGAAAGAAATAACCAGAAGAGACCCAGCGAAGAAGGCTTGCTACCGGGAGAAGAATCTAATTACCAACGAAAACTCAAGTTTAAAAATTAAAACATACATCATCACAACAAATATCTGGACCAAGCTTATTCATGGTATTGAGGTATCAGCGATAACAGCCGCCGAAAAATCAAGACTGGAATCATTCAAAATGCGCTGTCCCAGAATAATTTTGAAGGTGAGCATAATTGGCTATCTTGAGACGCTATGATCTGACGAAGACACCAGTCAAGTGAAAAGTGAACAGACACAGAATTAAAGGAAGATGTTGTCTATCTATGGAATCTATGGAACAAGTAGTTCAGATTGCCAAAAAGAAGAGTTATTTAAGCATGAAGAGGAAAGCAAATGAGAGCATTAAAATGAAAAGAGGGAGAATGGGGAGCATAAAATAGAGCTAAGGATTTTTGAACTGTAATGATGATTGAAATATTGAGTAGAATGAAAGGTTCATAAGCATAATTTAACGAACGTTTTCGTAATTAACTAATTCTGCTCGAAAATGTGAAAGCAACAGCATTATATAAAAATTTTGTATAAGTCCTCAAAATAATTATATGTATATTTTTATGCTTCCAAAATTCAATATTTTAAGGACAATTACTTTAAGAAAACAGCAGTCTCTTAGGAATATATTTCAGATTATTTATCTCTCTGAGAAGTGTTACGGTTAAGCATAAAGCTAAAGCTTTGTCTCCATCTTTGAATGCGCATATCACAATTTCATAAACCGTTGTATTACGTACAAGCAGTAAAAAATGTATCTAATGATAATAAGATTTATAGATTTGCGTTAGTTTATAAGGGTTAATAGGCATTAATTTTTTGTTTCAATTTTTTGTCAAAGTTCTCATAGAAACAAATCTTTAGCACGCATATTTTTTTTCCACAAGATTAATCATTAGATGTCTTTGAAGAATCTCGCAGTGACAAGGAGATACTTTTTAAGACTAAGAAGGAAGGGAATTGAATCTAGAGAGGTGGGAGTTTCCGGCTACACACTCCATTCGCGGAAATAGTTCGTCAGTCTGTCATAGAGTGATATCCAGATCGAGGTGAGGAGCGAAAGCGGAAAGCTTCTACAAAAATGGGAAAGTAATCGACAGGAAATAGCTGGCGAGGATTGTGTAACGGTGCATTTGAGCATGCTCCAGGAATATGACTCGTAAAAAAAAGGTTTTTGAGGTACAAATGCGATTTGCGTTGCATGCATATCCGTTGCCGCAATCATTCTAGTAAGCGTTCAAGGAAACGTAATTAAGTCTTCGGGAAATAACTTATGAGCTGCGAAAATGAGAAAGTTAAAATCTCACGACTTCATTTCCCCGCGGATATTCAGCCTGTTTCCAAAGTGAGGAAATGTATTAAACATGAATATAACGCAAGTGGTTCAGCCTTGCATAGGGAGCTGATGAAATAACGTTAGGCATCTGTTAAATGGGGTCGTTTACCAAATTTTTTTTAATTTTTGGATCGGATAAAGTTTGTAAAATAAAAAGTCCCGTATTTCTTTGTTTTTTGATCCGTCAATTATTTCTCGAATTATAAGCGGCGAAAAACTGACATTTTAACCCTTTCGGAAAAGTGGGTGCGGTGCAACCTCTGACGTCATTGACCTTGTCCAATCACAACTGAGCACGCAAAGCTACTTCGCCTTATCGCAAAGGGGGGTGGGGAACAGCAGACTCTGCCAATAGGAGCGATTGCGACAGCATCTGTACGAGCAGACCTTCCAAGAACCCCTCTCCACTACCTTCTCTTCCTATACGAGCAGTCAAGGACGGGATAAAAGTGACGTCAGTGTTATCACAGAAGCATTTTCGGTGGGCGTCACCTTTTTTTATTTTATTTATTTTAATTTTTGATTTATGAGTGAATGGTTGTGGTTAGAAGATTAATTTTTTCACTAAATTAGTTTTCCGTTTCCATCTAACAATTTCGTGTACGAAATTGCGATTTCGGTTCCGAGTAAACGCCCCCATTATGCTTGTAAAGTGTACAGAGTAAGGGTAATTAGGTCATTTACAAGGAAGCCATATGTGTTTGCTCCTCTTTTGATATTTTTGACACCTTTCTTCCCAGTTATTTTTTTCCGATCACACTACACAAATGTATGTTTAAAAATAAGTTTACATGTTTAAGTTTACAAAAAGGACCATTTTAATCTGCCATTTCGGCAATCAATTTCTCTAATTTTGTAATTATGGTCTAATCTGCCATAGTAAGTTGGGGTTCGCAAAATATTTTTAACGTCATCACTGAAAATATTATCTTGGAATTTATTTAAGAGATAATTTCTAAATTTTATCCTGCGATCTGATAACCATTCCCAATTTATTTAATTTTATAGACTGGTTACGCTAATAAGGTTATCGTACCGTCCCTTTACAAATCTTGCCGATCTTCGCTTCACACGTTCAAGAACGAAAATAAGAATAAACTTTGTAATTTTCCACACGTTTTTAATAACCAACCGGTTTCAACACTGATGGAGTCCCTGAGGGAGTCCCTGATGGTGACACGTGAGTGTTGAAACCGGTTGGTTATTAAAAACGTGTGGAAAATTACAAAGTTTATTCTTATTTTCAATCATGGAAAAATTCCACAATGTGACGGCCGAAGTTGTTTCATCGATGCACACGTTCAAGTTCATTATTTAGACCGATTTCGAGGGATCCCATATATTGGCAGCGAATTCCAAATGAGGTCTTACAAGGGAAAAGTAGCTGATTTCTCGTACATGATCATGTACATGATCGTCACATTTACCAAGTACTCTTTTGACGATTCCCAGCCTACGATTAGCTTGACCCATTATTTCACGTATGTGTTTACCCCAGGAAAGATCATGTGTCAGTCTTATTCCAAGATATTTAATGGATTCCACGTTTTCTTAATTCATTATTACTTTTTTTTGTAAGTCATAGGAGGAGAACAATTTTTTTCCCAAAAGTTCATTACTACACATTTTTTAAAATTTAATTCAACTGCCATTTACACGATACCATAAACGATGCCTCGTTCGTATAGTGGACACCTAAGTGGCTTACGGGTATCGTAAACGACTATTCCTGCAGCTTTGAGTCTTTCATCCCTTAAAACTCGATCACTATGAATGTATCTGTATGGTGAATGTTATTGAGGATCCTATTTTCCCTGTTACAATTTAGTTACAACATTAAATAACAGATTTGCAAGACCAGTTTAAAAGAGACTACATATTACCAGAAACACCAACTTCTTTCTCCTTATTCGTCAGCAGCATGAATATAGAAGAATTACATGTCACCAAAGAAGTTGCGGTATGCCTTCCTGCCTTGTGACGTCACGAAGACTTTTTAATACCTATGGCTGCCTGAATTCGAGGATCTGATATTTTCTCATATTTCTACGATAAATTTTAGGTATCAATATAGTATTTGACCTTTACTTTGATGTATATATATAACATTATTGTCCAAAAGTAATTTGCAACTGTTATTCCAGTTGTTTTATCAATTCAGTGTACGAGATAGTACGAGAGGAGTGTAGTGTTGTATGAGATGTACGGGCAACCCTATTAACGGAGTATAGAATGGGCGCCAAACACTTTTATCAATGCATTACTTGCAAGTTAGTCATCCATATGTTCAATGAATGAGCATGTGATTGATTGAAAATCTTAGCCTACCAAGCCTGACAAAAGGTCACAAATAGTTTTAACCTCACTCAATTGATGATTAACCAGAAGGTCGATATTTTTGTGAGGTTAGATTTTCACCTCGAAACTTCCCAGCAGAGCGAGAAAAATTACAAATTGAGATCTCGAGGTACATATTTCCATATACCATCAATCATCAATCCATTCATCCTAACGTCCTATTTCATATGTCACTCGTTCCTTATTTCAATTTTGAAGAGCACACCTTGTACTGAGGGTGAATGAAATTGATATATTCAGTAATGCTTCACCTGGATTTTAACCAGGATCATCCTATTCCCGACAAACTATCACTTCAGTACATTATTGTATCCTGAAGCTATGCACATTAAGACATGCACAAGCCATGAACATAATAGTATTTCCAAGTAAATTTGATCCAAGCGATCGTTTAATGTTAGCGATGATTAATTTTAAAATTCGATTCATTCCAAGGTATTAACTTACAGTCGCACTCTTCCAACTTAATTTCTACCGTTTCTTGCACGTTCTTAATAACCTTTCCCCCAGGGCATCGCATACCTCCCCCATTGGCTTTTTTTTAAGCTACCTTAATTTCACCAAACTCTCTCCCCCTCCTACTTTCGCATTCTTACCCCTCCTCCTTCTCTCATCTTTCCCTCCGCCTTCTCTCTCACGTTTCATTCCAACCAGAACCCTCCCCCCCACCCCCTCTTTGCTGCCACCCCTTCTTTCCCCGACCCTTCACACCGTGTTCGCCTCCCGCACAATCTCTTCGCTTGTTTATCTCACTCATAAATCAACCGACGTCCAAGACTCCCACAATACCTTTCGGGTGAGAGAGAAGAGGTGATGGTGGAGATGAGGGCGTTGAGGGGGAGTGTGGGGGGAGGGGAACGCGGTATTGCGGGTAGCCATGGGGTTTCGGTGGGAAGGAGGATGGGTTTTCAATGCTGGGGCCGCCACAGCTTCGCCGATGCTGAGGGAAGGGGTGTGGAGAAGGAGGGAAGATTTGAGCGGAAGCTTGGGGCTAGTGAGACCCTCAATGGTGTGCGAGGGGATTCGGAGGCGAATAAGGATGAATCAATGTAGCAGTCACGAAAAATAAAACTCATTGTATCAAACATTATTTCACCATACGGTTATCATTGGGGTGAATAGTAGAAATGACTTAAAACGGAACTATTTATGAAGCTTGTGATAAATATTTGGTCATAAATTTAATTTAGTTTTGTAGTTCATCATCATCCTGAAAATCGATATGAAAATGGGGGCGTTTACTCGGAACCGAAATCGCAATTTTGTACACGAAATCGTTAGATGGAAACGAAAAACGAATTTTAGTGAAAAAATTAATCTTCTAACCACAACCATTCACTCATAAATCAAAAATTAAAATAAGCAAAAGGTGACACCCACCGAAAATGTGGCTGTGATAACATTGACGTCATTTTCCTCCCGTCCTTGACTGCTTTCAGGGGAGGGGGAAGGGAGTGGAGGGGGGTTCTCGGAAGGTCTGCTCGCACAGATGCTGTCGAAATCGCTCCCATTGGCCGAGTCAGCTGTATACCCCCTTTGCGATAAGGCGAAGTAGCTTCGCGGGCTCAGTTGTGATTGGACGAAGTAGATATACGTCAGAGGTTGCACCACACCCACTTTTCCGAAAGGGTTAAAAACATCAGTTTTTCGCCGCTTATAACTCGGGAAATAATTGTCGGATCAGAAAACGGAAAAATACGGGTCCTTTTATTTTACAAACTCTATCAGATTCGGCAATAAAAAAAATATGGTAAACGACCCCATTGGGTATTCATTTTGATTTGGTGGAGGTGACTGAAAGCTAAGGTCTCTTGCGCTTTTAAGAATAAGTAGATAATTATATTTGGGTAGGAATCTTTTCAGGAGAATATGAACATTGGAGTGAAACCCAGGGTTGGCATCGCCCTACTCTTAACGAAAGGAAGCTATTGCTCTAGCCAGTATTTCATAACTAACCCAACATTTGCAAATACATATATTACACAAAAGAGAGGTAGTTTTTCCAAGATAGAAATGAATGACTTAATTCGCAGGTGTGTTGACATTGCACCACATCTTTAAGGAATTGATTATCCGAACCTCTCTTGGGATCCATTATATTTTTGCAGACTCCATAACTCCATTTGAAACATTTTTTTGCCTACTTTGCCAGATAATGATGAACAGTTCACTGCAATGCTTCAATCTTTCTTAATGATTTCTGGTTATGCATTATTTACCATACATCTTGATTCAGCTGTAATAAGCATCATCTTTACCTCTTTCTACTAACAGCTCTGCAAGCAACCACTATTGGTGTATGGCAGGTGTTCAGTTTTCACCAAACATGCACTACATGCATGCACTAAAGTGTTATCATAGTACATGCCTGATGAGTGATTACTATAAATGTCATTGTATGATTTTAGAGGGAGAAATTCAAGCAGACCAAGCCGAAGCAAAATTACGCGTAAATATTTACAGAACCTATAAACAATCGATAAACTCAAGCACAAATAAAAACAACTGTATAAAAATATACTATAAATATGACAATAATATGAATGTAAACAATAGAATTTGACACAACATTTACCTTGCCACAGTTAAGATTTTAAAAAATAGGGTAATATTTAATGCTAAAAATATGTAGGGCTACCAACATATATCATAAAAATTCTCATCAGCTGCTCAACCTGAATGAAAAAATCATTTATAAATGACTCGGTCCTCGCCGCTGGAGGCCCACCAGCTGATGTTGAACATTCGCAGATAAAAAGTGCATTTTAAAAGTTTTAAACTTTCGACCAAATTTATCATTTTTACCGCAATGTGGATGAAATGTCGTTTATGAGTTTAGGACTGGAGCAAAGACCTCGCATTTGTAGGCTTGCCGTTTCGAACCCTACCAGTGATGGTCGACCGCGAGTCGGTCCCCCCCACGACACCACACCAAACTTCCTTTTGCTTACGGAAATACTATTTCAGATTAAATAACTATGTATTAATATGTGATGGAGACAATCGTCGAAGGAAAAGTGAACGAGAAGAATGGAAAAGGCAGGTCTCGTATGAATGATATAGAACGGGTCGTAAAGGACGTGAAAGAGAGGAACTGCGTTAATATGAAGAGGTTGGTCGGTAGAAGAAACGAGTGGAGGGCTGCGTCAACCCAATCTTAGGATTGTTGACCGATGATGATGATATAAATATCAATTATGCTTTCAACAAAAACTATATTTACGAAGTCAGCAAATCTGTTGCCTATATCAATTATAGATAATTTTAAGTACGAGAGATTTAGACTTCTCTAAGCATTATATACAGTGACCCAAACACTATTTTTATCTTTTTTATCTATTTTATCTTTTTATTCTATTTTCATATTAAAAAATTAAAGCTTAGACTGGTAAACTATTACTAATCCTATTTTATGCATGATATGTGGTGCAAGTTTGGTGAGAATTCACCTCTTGCCACACACCTTTATGGTGGCTTGCAGGGTATTACGCAAATGTAGATGTAGATAAAACAACATACCGTAGACGAAAGAAAAGATGCAGTTTATAATAGTACAATAGAGAAAAATAGGCATTATATATTAATGCTTAAGAAGTCGTGCAAAGAATTAGGTGATACGGAGAGAGAAGAAAAAGACCTTTAAAAAATTCAAATGAAACTCCAAAACCTATGAAGCAGAATTTTATTAAATTTTTCACATATTGTATAGACAATGATGCATGGTGAATACTAGCTAAGCGGGATAAAGAAAAACCAAAAATAAATATAGCTAGAAATTATACAATTGCAGGAAGAATTATAATATATAATGTGTATATTTGGTGTGAAAATTATTGATGTCGTCTATGATATCCAATGCTTTCATATCAGCATACAATATTCCATAGATTATCATGCATATTTAAAGACATATTATGTCTTAAAGTTTAATGTATTAAAAACAATTAATTTTACTAACACAATGTGCTTACGCTTTTCCGTGTTATTCAACATTTTCATGCTCCAACCAGAAACTCATTTAGGAAAAGTTTTTGAGCCTGGCATTATGGTCTACGACTTTAAATAAGCTTAAATGTGCTATGATAGCATTTAGAGTGTGAAACATGGACTTCTTTATACGGTAGGACTCCCTATCCAAAACATAAAAACAAAAATTACCTTACCACTCTTTCCCGATCTTGTATAAATATTCATGGAAGACAATAGTTATTCACTTTGTTCATAACAAATAATCTGAATCGATACTCTCACATGATTTTTTTCTCGCAATTTGTAATAAAATAATAGGAGCTTAAGTTTTCTTTGTGGTGATATGTGTTTTACTATGGATCCATGTCCTATGCTTTCAATATGCTTCCTCTTTATACCAATTCAATTGGTATATCATATCCCTCTTTATTTAGTTGCCATCGTCATGTACTGCATGCATTACTGAATAATTGGGTGTCAAATCGACACTTATAAGCTTTTGGTTTACCTAGGTGGTTAATACATAGTGTCAATACCATTTGTTGGTAAATGGTATACAAAAAAATAGGTTTTATTTTTATTTTTTGAGTGCAATCATATGTGCATACCGTGCTGATACCAAAGCGGTATGACTTAGCAGTAGGAGAAGTATAAGGAAGAAATTGCAGACGGAGCATCACAAGCCCAGGAGGTAAAGCTGTTCTGTCTAATCGACCCTTTAGAAGATGACCTCAGCTTGTTGATGCAGACTAGCATTAACACCTGGTGGAAAATCCTAGAACTCTCCATCATTTGTCTAATATTACTCTTTGTAAATTTACAACACAACATTACATTTTTTAACTTTTCTCTTACCACTCTACAAATTAAACTCTTCTTGTATGTGTTTCTCACATGAATAGATAAATTTTAAGTTTACCATGGCTCGGATAAGAGCCATGGGTTGATTTAGAGGTGGAGTATTCCCCCTTATGTGCTGCCTTTTCCGTAAAGACAGTGCGGCGACACACAAGCGTACGGTGTGAGATCCGCGCCATAAAAATCAATTGTTTATTAAGAATTGGGCATTGGGTCACGTAGCGGTAAGGTCTCTGCGATGAGCTTTCATCCCCTTAGTTCCGCTTGGGATTACGGGAGGCGTTCGTCCATTGTTTCCAGAGGTGTGTCATTGTAGAGACAGTAATTGCCAGCGAATGTTTTGCGGCCGCGGTTTGAAATGCTCGAAAAAATTCCTGATGTGCCATAATGACTGGATTTACAGGCTTCAAGAGACACCTCGAAGGGGCTGAAAAAAGTTAGCGGGATATGCATCTCGAGGAGCCTGGCTACGGTATACTCTTCTGTAAGTTATTCGGCGTCATGTTCCAAGTCTGGAAATATGCTCACCACATGTTAGGGGCCAGAGCTTACTCAGTGAAGTATTTCAATATGCCCGGCATATTCACATAGCTTGTTAGTTTACTGATCTTATTTTGCGTATCAGCAAACATGAGTAGAAATAGTTCTCCTGTAAATAGAAGGATACAGTTAACGGAATTAATCTTATGTTTGAAAAAAACATCATTGAGGAAGGACTGCAAATGATTTTAGAGAAAGATTTTTGGTTCCTCTCTGCAAAAATGTTTTCTTTTATTTACATCCAAATGCCTACTTCCACATCTTGGAGGTACTTTAAACTAAACTCAATTTGCATTGATCGTTCGGGAGTCAATAACCTTACGTCTAACCAACAGTATCTCCGTTTCCGTAGTTTGAATGCTTTTTTGACCTCGAAAGGTGCAGAAACTTTTTCACGTGGAATTTATTTTCTTTCGTTTCTGAAGATTTAGTTTAAATGGTTTTGTGTTGGAGGCACTTTTGGAAGAACGGCTATCTTTCAGAAAAGAATCTTCCCTCAAAAAATGATTTAATTCATTGGAATGCATTAAATATAGTATATTTAGTCATAGTTTTATTTTTAATGTTCACCAATAACTATCTAACAGGTCGTATACATTAAATACATTACAAGCCCAATGGCGGAAAAACAGGTGTTATAGCTGCAATGAGGGTCCTTGGGGATTTTTGCTACCATTGGTCTAAAACCCATACGTATTACTTCTAATCATTTCATCTCTCACCTTTTTATAAACTGTAGCCCTTATCCGCATGATCTACAAAAAAGGCCACGTTTTTATTTTGCTGTTTTTGTAAGACATTTCATTGCACCGGGAAAAAATTCTCTACGCAATTTACAGAATATATATTTATGAATAGGCATGTATTTCAGACAAAGATTCCCCGAATAGTGCAATGAAGCCAACATATTAGATGGGAGAGAAATAATTCTGTAGCCTTACAATAGGCACTGAGTTTTGAATGTAGATAAAGTAAGGGAACACAATGATGCCATATTAATGAAAATATTATCCTGAATCCATATTGAATTATTCAAGGTAGAGACACTAGCTTCATCAGTATACAATGCTTGATAAGTAATGAAACCAAAACATGGTTCTAAAAAGGTAAACTCTGTGATTCCTAGTCAGATAATTACCGTGAAACAAAGCCTTTTTTGGTGAATATATTGCTCGCATCAAAGAAGAGTAATTTATAAGACATACACAACTAAAAACATACACAGCAAACCACCGCAAGGGTGTGCGGAAGAGAGAGAATTATGCAGGCAGACGTGGAAAAAAATACTACTCTGTGTTTTCACTGCTTACATGTAACTGAGAGGCACAATGTTACTTTCCTTAGAAAAATAGTAGACACGTAGTTACGAAACACATCAAATGATAAGAAATTGCTATTTTGTACAAAGTAATGTATTTGTTGAATTGGTTAGCCAATAATTTCTATGAACAAATGAAATTAATATCATATTAGCTGAAGATGCTCGTTAGAATTGAACGGGAGGGAGAAATATAATAAATACGAATTGTATTAATTAAGAACTTCAAACATTTTTCATGAAGGGGCGAAAAAAAACTTGTACTGTGATGCTTTGGCTCCTAGTCAGTATCGGAACCATCATAATCATCATAAGTCAACAATCCTAGGATTGGTTTGACGCAGTCCTCCAATAAACTTCTATCGCCCAACGTCTTCATATGGAGGTCCTCCTTTTAACATCCTTCACGACCTGTTCTACATAACTCATACGAAGCCTGATTTTTCCATTCTTCCCGCTAAATTTTCCCTTGACGATGTCTTCATCACGCCATCGAGTCTTAAGATATGCCGATTAAGTTGTCCCTTCTTCTTTTAAGGGTTTTCAGTGGGCATCTCTTTTCTCTCACTTTTGTTAAGTCTTCTTCGTGTGTCATTCGTTCGATCCATTTTTTCTTCACCATTCTTCGGTAGCACCACATTTCAAATGCTCCCAGCCTTGATTCCTCTGCTCCTGCTATTGTGCATGCTTCGCTGCCGTATAGTACAATGCTCCATATGTTTATTCTAGTGAAATGTTTCCTCACTTCCACGCTTGTATTTCCAGCTGTAAGCAGAATCTTCTTTTGGTAAAATGCCCGTTTTGCTAGGGCAATTCAATTAGTAATTTCTCTTTTACTTCGTCCATTCCTGGTTACTCGGCTTCCCAGATAACAGAACTCTTCCACCTCCTCGACGGTTTTTGTTTTCCTGTAGGTTTTCATTGGTCCTGGCTTCTTTTCTCCTACTGCATACCAATACCTTAGTTTTCTTTTTAGTGATCTTCATCGGAACCATAAATATAAGTTCAACCAATGTAAGCATACAATTACTGCCTAGGCTCATACTTGTCCCTTTACAAAAATAAGAATTTTATTTAGAAACTTTTAGGCCAGAAGAAACAAAGGTGGTTAGAAGGGGAGGTGCATACGAATCTCTGTATATTGTTAACAATGACGCCAGATTCGGGTTTTTGAGAATGGAACGACCCACCTCTTCCGCAAAAACTTTTTCCCTGGCCTTTAATGCATGTTATGTTAGTCTCAATTCTAAAACTTCATGATAGTGGCGTCAATGAACATCCTATGGATACGTATTAATGCATTTTTTTCCAAGTAGAGTAAAATCTATTATTTTAACCTAGTACAGATTTAGCCTTCTTAAACCAGGTACTTGCCGTTTGGTTGCGTATAATCATGTCTTCAACTGTATATTTGACTTATAGCTATTATTAACATATTATAGTTTTTTCATCTACTACTACTCTTATTTTTTATTAGACTTTGTTTAAGTTCTTACACGTTCTTGCGTCTTAAAAGACAGCAATTTTGAAAGCTGTCCACTTCGGAATACGGTATCAATCCATAATAATCGCCTTTTGAACCCCGCAGAAACTTTCATTCAAATGCCAACACTTAGTTTTACCGATGGCAAACCTATTTATACTGAGAGTAGCGCAAAATTTAAGCCCGTATGATTTTTCCGAATGAAATGGCCGATCTAGATTCAAGAATTAGCTGCGATACCTCTTTTAGTACCTACCTTTCACTATCCTCACGAAAAAAAACAATGCTTTATTCGGCATAGCTTTTGGACGAACTTTTTTAGCAAAATTGCAATGGCATCAATGAATATCCAACGGATACATAACGAGGCATTATGCTCCATTAGGATTTGAATTGTATCCCCTGGTTTATGTTAAACTATCTCAAATCTCGAGCAATTTTGATCGATGACGATTTAGAAAGTGTTCCATGTCTTCTCTTCACGTCACAGGTGGGTCATATGCACAAACATGTAAAGAAATAAAAAAATCACAATTTGAACACCGCTGAAACATCCATTTAAATACTCCTAATTATGACTGAACGCAAAGTAAATTCTTTAGTTTAAAATTTCAAAAACCTTCTAAATCTGTGAGTAGCACTAACTGTCAGCACATTTCTTTGTGCGCAAAAATATGGCTGATCTTGCTTCACGAATAGCCTACAATGCCTTCAGTACCTTCCTATATCATCGCGAAAAGCACAATGCCGGTTTCGGCATCCCGCAATAACTAACTTAAGCATCAACAATGTTTTCATTTAAGAGTCAATGGCAATGGCCTTAGCAATGCTCGACAAAGAACCGAAAAAAAAACAATAAATTTCAACATAAATTACACAATGCCCAGAAATTTGGAGAATAAAGAGTAAATCGTTTGAATGAATAAGTAATTTTAAACGTTTTCCCATTCAATACAGAAAGAATGTAAGATATCGATTAATATTTAGTTATTTTACTGAGCGAAAGAAAAAAACTCTTGCGCTACCATAAATTGAAAAAGGCCATTGAAAGCAATGTAAATACATAATTGGTGCCAGGAATTGAACCCGGGCCCTGAGCCTTTTTTTGTACAGCTACAGCACCTTCTAGTGTATACGCTAGTATCCTAAAAAATGTCTGCTCAATCGGTTCAGTCGTTTTTGAGGAGATTCGTAACATAGAGCTGGCACAAAGACACCACTTCATTTTTATATATTGGTATGATTTCCAAAAGAATGCTTTAGTTCGCAGACATACTTTTTTAAACCACTATATTATAAAGTGAAGAAAACTCAAATGACAAGAATGAAATCACAGTTTTGGGTGCTCGGTTTTCATGGGAGATTATGCATGGGTTTTGGTATTTTCTACTCTAGTGTTATATCTTTTTTATTGAAGTTTCTCCTATCACTATCCTTCGTGATGCCTCTTCCATATTGTAAAATTCACTTGCGCACGCCTGGAATCAGCCTACGATGGCATTGTAAGTAAATAATTAACCTATAGCCAATAGTGTCGATATTTCAGAAGGAAAAATCTAAAGACAAGAAGCATTATAGCACCGAGCGAAGATTATAAAACATCTCGAAATATTGTGAGAACACTAGATCTTCGAAAATTAAGGAACATCATCATTTGCTCCCATCATCCCAATGTCAATGGAAATTAAGAGATTCGGGTCTCACAGTTTTATTTTCTTTATAATGAGTTGCTGTAATGGATAGATCTACATCTACATCTACACGATACCCTGCAAGCCACCGCAAGGGTGTGTGGCAGGGGAGCTGGCTTCTCACCGCATTTGCCCGTGAATGATTTCAGGCAGTGTAAGATATTTTTCATAAGTAAACCGGACCCTAATTTAATGTTTGAAGCCTCTGTCGGAATGGACGTAATGCCGTGGTCCGCCTCAAGGGTGTGTAGCAGGGGGTGAAGATCACCAAATCATTCTAATATGGGTCATATGCAGCTACATGGTTAGTATCTACACAGTAATAAAGGGATTGGTTGTTTAGTAGATGCATCATGCGCTATAGACTATTCTACAATATCTCGCCTTCCTATCCCTTTGCTATGCTACCTATTGGGTTCCCTAATAGTACGGAGGAAAATGACATTATAAATCTATCGGTACGACAATCTATCTTTCTAATATTATGTATCTGCTCTGTGCTGCACACTGTCTACGTCTACATCTACATCTACACGATACCCTGCATGCCACCGCGAGGGTGTATGGCAGGGGGTGAAGATCACCAAGCATGCACTACATACATGCAAATAAGCAACTATAGGGTCTCAGCTCTGTCTAGCTGTCTGTCTAGCTCTCTGATCAAACATATTTCATTCGAATCCCATACACTAGCTATATATTCAAGTTGGGGCCTAACTTGTGATAAGTAACATCGCTCTTTTGTCTTCTCATCACATATTCTAATAAGAGCAAATTAATAGCGGGTTCCCAGTCTGAAATGCCTTTAAGTTTGGGACATATCTGAAACTACATAGGATGTGCGAAAAAATCATCCCTTGATGTACGCCCACGCAATACGTAGACACACACTCACACGAGCTCTGTGCCAAGCGTACACATATAAATGCGCTAACGCCCACCCAAGGCGGACGATGAAGAGAGAATAAGCGATTGAGGTACGCTGGGAAGGGAATCTTGTAACGTCAGCAGCAACAAGTGAGGACTTGGCAAAGGGTGGGTGAGAAAGGATGAAGCGGGAAAAGTAGAGAGGGGTAGTTTTTTGTTTTTTTTTTTCTCTTGAAGCGCGGGAGTAGGAGACTGGGAAAGGGATAGAATTAAAAAAAACGACGCGGGAGTGGGAATCAGAAAAGGTAAAAAAATAGAAGGGAGAGACTGGAATGCCGTAGCCGGGTAGTGGTGTTACAAAAGGGTTGACCAAAGAAGGATGTTGAGGGGGTATGATAAAAGGTGAGTGGGATAGAGGATGCGAATGTGCGGAGAGTTGGAGGGAGTTCACTTGATGGTGAAGGTACAGTTCATTTGGCGGCAATAAAGGCTTGGCGTGAGAAGCATCGGGAAAAATGTACCCAGACGATGAGGCTTTATCGCGGTTATCGCTAAAATAGGAAAGAGATTTGAAAACTAGCCAGCCGTAGCGGTGGGAGTTAAGCGATTTCGAGAAATGTGAATGCTGCTAGGGTCCAGGGAATGGAAAACAAAGGAAAAACAAATAAAGCCATCCACATTTTAATTGTCAGTGATAAATAGGGTGATAAAAACATTAGCATGATCATTTCATCTGGCCACACTTTGGCAACCACTTATATAAATGTTTAATTGCTTGCAGCCCGATTTTCGCTGCCAGGGGTATCTCTCTGTAATGAAAGAAAGTCAGCTACTGTCTGTGTAGCTCTGAGATATTCCAATCAAACTAAGGAGGAATTCCTCCAGTAAAGCACATTGAGCAATATTAGTAGAATAACAGTGATCACAAAATCATCACATGCTTCGTTGGTGAGGCTGCTAATAAAATTCAAATGGCAGAATTACAACCGTATTCTAGCAGAACATGTAATTCAGGATTAGGCTCAGATATCACAAGTGATTGGAATGTTGTTCTTATTGAAAGAACTTTTTTTGATAGATGACGAAAGTAGTGTTTATTGTCGAGAAAATCATGCATGGTATTTTATTTTAGCGTTATGTATCTGGAGCTGGGGCGTTGAGCTGGGGCGGTCCTTGCAAACCCCGTCGATTTTGTGTGGCATGGGGTGTATCGTCACCGCCACTTTGGAAAAAAAACTCGCAACAAAAGAATAAGAGATTTCCCTTACTTTCCACTCAATTCGTGTCCTTGCTCGCTGGTAAATATATTTGAAAATAATTGAGCCTTGCTATTCAGCAGATTTCGCATAGATCTATGTATCCAATTATTAAAATAATCCAAAATAATATTTTTGGAATTTATGTGAATCATTCCCATACAGTTCTGTGATGGACAAGGAATATTTCACCCACCATTCAAAAGTTCATTGTTGATTCCGGAATGGTTTCAAGATTTATTTTTCCGGATTCGGGAATCCACGTATCTCCCAGGGTGCTGTGCCCCGCTTGCCCGTCAGATTCTTTTATCGATGAGGGCAAGCGGGGTGGAAGTGAGGAAGGTGGTGTGCTTGGAGGTTCGTGGGCGGAGTAGGTGAGTGTGTTGTAGGGGGAGCAAGGAGGGGAGGGTGGGGAGGAGGTCAGGGGAATGCGCCGGAGGGCACGTGCGGGTTCGGGGATGCGAAGCAAGGGAAGGGAGGAAGGCTTAGGGGGATGTGTAGTGTTTGGCGGTAGGGGGAGTGGGTGGCTGGAAAAAGGAGGGAAAGATGAAGAGGAAGGAACGAGGGAGGTTCGCCGAGGTTCAAGGTGAAGAGTCCCATCAATTGTTCTCGGGAAGGAAATAAAAGGAACTCTGGGAGAGAGAGAGAGGGCTCAACAAGACGAGTGTTTGTATCTCTCTCTCTCTATGTCTTTCTGTTGGCTCCTTCCTATTCTTCCCCAATCTCCCCTTCTCCTTCGCTGGGTTTCTTCCTCATTTCCCTCCCACAAACCTTAACAGAAAATCCGCCCGCGCCTTTTCATTCCCACACTTAAAGAGGGCCGAAGCAAAAAAATCTCCAACGTACGGTTTCATAGCTACGCCACCACTCGAGTGATCTCTCCCCCCGTTCCCCCATTCTAATGCCTCCCCTCTCTCTCTAGCCCTTTTACAAATTCTATAAAACGAACGTAGAAGACATATAATACCATTAGAGAAACGAAGGAGCACGGATTATTCCCGAGCGAAGTCGATAATGTTACCCAAAATGTGAACGACGTCGTGCGTAAAGCGTAATCTTTTTAGGTTTAGAGCACGGACTTAGAATAAACGTAGGTTTAGAAGCTATGAAGAGGATCTTATATTTTCCTTACCCTACCTAAAACCTGTATCCTCCCTGGGAAGTATGCACAAGTGTGTGTTCCGCTACGTTTTACATTCCAACTTTTTAGATGTCTCCGTGGCGGCACTTCTAGCATATTTTTTTAACTTTATCCAATTGGCTTAGTCCTTTGTTGATTCCATAGTAACGAAAGAACGTTAATCATTTTGTTGCCAAACCTATTACATTTTATGATAATTCATTTGATTTATATACACAATATTATCTATCATTCATTTGTACAAGGAAACAATTAAAGCGAAACTCGGACTTTTGTGTTAATATTCCGCATTTGTCATTTGCCTACTAAATTTTACATTCAATATTCTGCATCTGAATTAGCGTAAAATTAGTCTATCCATAAAAATCTAAAATGTCTCAAGCAAATAGTCTAATAAACAGCTATTCTGCCAGTTTCAAAATTGAATTGCCGAAACAAATTTTACTTCCAGAATTCTGTGTACATTAGTGAAGGAATTTTTAAGTCCAACTGCGACTCTTTATAAAATTTACGTTTGCCAGAAATGATAATATGCATTTCAATTCTTAGTGCGTATTTGAAATTTAGCTGACATCACCATCAAGTTTCAAATATATCACAATGACAATAATCCTGACAAAAATACTGTCAAGATCTTTTATCCCCGAGATTTGTCTGAAGAAATCTCGCATTGAAATGGTTCTTACTACCAGTTATTTAGATGTAAATTAATTTTAGAAAGTTGAAACTTATCGCACGATTATAAATTACCTGCAGCTGAACATAGGTGACGAATACTCTGCGTCAAACGATACACTTGCAAATGAGCATTTGTGAATATGCATCATTGAACTGGGTACTTAAACTCAATAAAATTCCAGATAAAAATAGCTTTGACAGGATATAATCTGGGCAAAAATGATACTCCGGGAAAATATACGGCCTGCAAACATTGAACGCTAAAATTAAAACGTAGCGGGGCGTAAGAAATTTCCTTTTGCGCAACAGCATGGCTTCTGACCTTTGACAGGTTAACGTCGATACCGTTATTACATCTCTGCACGTCGCAGACTCCCCCTTTCTCCTTCCCCCGACGAGCAAAAAGGAGTGAAAACGAGAAACGAGCGAATGCGCTGGGATAGCACCACCCACCCCCACACTCCCATTTTGTGTTTCGCAGGTAGAGCTCGTGCGTCATACTCCTGCACCACCCACCCACCCGTCACCTTCGAATTTCTTCTTTCCTTGGCGTCTGGACCCCGGGGCTGTGAAAGTACTCACCCCGATGGCGTTAAGGGCCTGGTGACGTCATCGAGAGATGGAGATAGGCGAGCGGCGGTGGGAGGGAGGGGGAGAGGATGGAGAAGAGTTGCGCGTGCGTACGTGATCGCGGCTTTCGTGCGTGTGTTGCGTGGGTGGCGACACAAGGGTGTGTTTGGCGCACTTGTGTGTGTGAGTGGGAGTTGTCCGATAACCGGACGGGGCCGTGACCACACCTCCCAGTGACCCCCCTGGCGAACTGCCTCCTTGCCCTCCGGAGGTGATGTTGCCCGGGAGAGGAAGAGAAACAAGAAGAGAGAGAAAGAAAGGAGGAGAGGAGGGCAGGGGCGGGGAGGGAAGTCCCACGGGCCAAAGGATAATAAGGCGTGAAAGGGGAAGAGAGACGAGGAAAAAACAGGACGGGGGATTGTGCCTAGTCCGGAAAACGATGACACGCGAAAACAGGTCTAAAAAAAACAAGATGAACTAAAGAACAAGACGAAGTAAAAAATACACATAAATAAACAGTAGAGGGCAGACGGAAAGAAATTGCCAGAGGGTATATTTCGGGTAATCAGATCGTAATTTATCAACGCCGGTTTCCGGGATTCCTAGGCCTGGGTGGATACGCAGAGACGTGCTCCGAAAATCACTGAAATATAACATTAATATAAAATTAACACTGAAAAATAACATTAAAAGCATCAGACACATATGCCGGTACTTTTCTTTGAATTGGATTTGGCTGATATCACCATATGTCTTGAGGTCGGTATTTATTTATTGGGGCGAGGCACTTCGTGGCAAGGTAACCCTTGCACTGTTTTGAAACCGGAATCCAGATCTTTCGATTAAAGTTAATAAAATTACCCTTTTGAAAGCACTGATATTTCGTGCGACCGATCTTTGGCTGCCATCAAGAGTTTCACGGTGGGTTTGCAGTTTTTTTAAATACCGCTACACAAGCAGTAGTTTTGTAAGGTATTTCCACATTCTTTTGGAAAATAGTACATACTTCCCATTTCCCTAACGAAGTGTTCTCGAAAGACCGACTGCATAGTAATTATTCTATTTACTTGATGCAGATGCGTCCAGCCTTTTTTCTATGGATATTATCTATGAAATGAAAACTTTTATTTTGTTGCCGACATCATTTGTTTTTATTTCTTCTTGCAATATTTCTCAAAATCCTGCTTATACCATTCCTTACTAAGAGGATTGTTGTACTTGATCGACAAAGAATCTACGGCTTTGCAAGCGCATGATCCAAAATGTTCTATGATGATCAATTACATAAAGAACCTAATAAACTATAAAACATCACAGAAGGCATGAAATTTAATTTGTTTCGAAGTAAGTAAGGGGGAGAGAAGTCATTCGAACGGAATTCGTTTATGGCAGGAAGTTTTGTTCATGAGTATACTCGTCAAAACACGATCCATGAATGAAGTAAAATTTCCTCGACCACAAAAATGTATGCGCATGCTTCGCGTTGATTCGTTGGGTGTATTAATCTCTGCGACAGTACATGAGGTTTCTAAATCTTTCTACGCCATACATATTCGGAGGTTTTTATCGTGATGGCAAGGGAGATTGAATGTTCACGAAAATGTTGAATTTAATGAACAAAGTATTAAAGGGGAAGTAGAGGCGTAGTTTTAAATTCTATTGACCGGTATTCCGTTCAAATTAGATTACTATTACTGTGTAAACCATGCTGTTCGTCATAGTGCATATCAACGAGTAACTCCGTTAAGGTTTTTGCGCGGCTAGTTTGCAATAAATCATAATTTTCGGTAATTTTTTAACAGGTATGGATTTTCAAGAATAAATTTTAAGGAATCAAATTTCACAACTAACTCCGAAGATCTGACTCCAAAATAGACGTAATTTCTTAGGGTAACGGAATTATTTGGAAAGCTGACTGCCCCTAAAACTCACTATAGAATACATTTCACCATTAGGTACTCACTGTCGTGATGAACCCAATGGCGTTGCTCAATTGGTGATGGCTTTATGGAAAACAATAATAAAAAATCAAAAGCACTGCCTTCTTTGTCGTTTCTTACCCCCCTTAAATAAATGGTTCATTCTCTAATGGTGATTAGCAGCGTTTGCAAATATGTATTTTATTTTCTTGCGAACTATTTGTTGACACTTGAATTTTGGGGTTCCAGGTTGGCATTAAGTAATTAAATTAGATTTAATAAAACGTGTTTTGTATCCATCGTTTTTAACAAGCTTTGAACTTTTTTAACCTTTCTAATCTCTGCTTCGAATGTGTCCAATCCTTATTTCGCCTTTAAAGCTTTTCATCCTCTTATGCCTGTCATGGCTAATTTTCAGGAGAATAAGTTTCCATAAAGGAAACGGTCTCAAGATCAAAATCGTCTCTTTTGGTGGAACTTGGCCAACATGGAGATAGAAACAAGACAGCTCTGTAATTCCACACATGAAACCTTTTTTAGCTCCCTATATTTCGCCGCAGTGCAGCATAATGACGCTGCGGCGACTTCTTCTTGCTTTCTGTAATGTCACCGTTATCTCTTACTGATGGCTCCATAGTAGGTGCTAGGTGCATACTCTAAAAGTGGTTTACTCTATTTAAAATTTACCCTTTCCATAGAAGTTTTGTTTATCTGATGTTCTCCTCATTTTTCGTTCCTGTTAAAGTTATGATTGTTCAAATCTTTGATCCTCCTTGGAGTTCCAAAAAATAAAATAATATTATCAAGGCTCTAAAATTGAATGTTCATCACGCATATTCTTTTCTTATTAAAAAGGTTGCATTGAACTGATGTAGGCAGCATAAATTTGTTAATATACTTAAAAATATTATGTATTCACTGCGTTGTGAACGGTCTCCAGAAGACATCGAGGAAAATAATTCACATTTATAGTTTCGAATATCACACACTGAGAGAACAGGTTTGGATGCTACACCCTAAACTCTTTTGGGCGGGGAGGTTTGGATGCGCCATCAAGAGTGATACGACGCCAGAACTAATTATTTGGATGTGAGAACCAAAGGCAAAGAGTGTTACACCAAACACGTCTAGTCAACGTCCTTTGGATGGGAGACCCAAAGTTGTAGTTGGTGCACTCTGCTGGTTTGGTTGCGAAATCTAAATCTATAGTAGCGCGCTCTGGTGGTGCTCTCAGGAAGCTCTACAGCACCCGCAATTCCGTGTTCAGCCGTGCAAGGCGTCGACACGTGTGGACTTGTTCTGTGCAAATCAGGCGAACTTTATTATGACTCCTCTACCGCGTCTTCTTCAGTATTCCTGCTGCTCGAAGAGATTATGGACGAGGGGACGAAGAATTTCCTATTGAAGGCTGGACTTGGAGCCTATATCCAGGTGTTCACTGAAATTGCGCGGCCATTTTGTGTTAATTCTCATGCCTACACTACCAGCCTTTGCTTATGAGTTCTTTTGCAGATTCCCATTGTTATCTCTATGTGCTTATTACAAACAGAGTTTAAACTCTCAGATTATATTTTGTCGACAGGGCTGCTGTGATTATTATCTAACATTGAACTTTCTTTCTGTTATTGAGGTTAAGTTGTCTCACGTTCCTATGTATCTCTGAGACATACACTGTAAGGAAAATTCAGTATTTTTATATATTTCTTGTATTTCCTGATCATATTTTGTATTATGTTACGATTGTATTTTAATAATATTTTTATGTTATTGACATAAAATTTGATTATTGTGTTAATTTTTTTGTTTTGTGCATTTTTTGTAATATGTTGACGAATTATGTGATGATAGATATCATAACAACCACAGAGCCAAGTTTTCTCATTTTTCTAGTTGCACTGTTCTACTACCCTATTTCAAAAGGGGTTGAAAGAGAAAAATATTATAGGGTAGTGGGGTTTAAAAGGAGGGAGGGTAGGGGCACATGCCTTAGGGTTGGTCATCTAAAGTTTTCATTCTGTAACCAAACGTTGTTCTGCTGAGCTACCCAACACTTTGGTTCTCACACCCAAAGTACTCCTCCATCTTCTTTGGATGCAGCAACCAAAGAAGTAGGTGGCACATCCAACTCCTCATCAACCATTCCGTTTGGATGACACATCCAAATGTATGGACAAGTCCTTTCCTTCACCTCAGGTTTGGGTGTGACATCCAAACATACGATTATCATATCCAAAGTGTTTTTTCAGTGCACCAATAACTATAAGTGGGAGAATACGCAAACCTCAAAATTGATTACGGTTAATCATTAGAAAATAGTAGTTTGTTTTTTTTTCACTTTTTCATGTTATGAACGCGTCTTCATAATAACGGATGGACCGAGTAATTTACTTCTAAAGCATAAAAATAACATGTGTGACGAAACAACGCGTCTATTAGTCACGTAAACATTCAAGGTTGAATGTATGAAGGGCAAGACCAGTGTGAGGTGAGTGAATGGGGATTGGAAAATATAAAAAAAAAAATTGCGTGAAGTCTCCTCTTGCAGCCTCCTCACTACCCCTCCCTCCCCTCCCATCACACTGCACGGCCGAACAGTCTGGGAAGGGGAGACGGAGGAAGAACCGGGAGGCGACTACTACATCTGCTCCACTTCCTCTTTCAGCCAGCAGCTAAGACGGGGCACAGCCTCCTCCTCTTTTCCCACCTTCTTTTTCCTCCCACTTCCTCCCCTCCCTCTCGCCCCATCTCTTTCTCACACCCTTCCCTCCCATAACCTATAACCTCCTCCACACTAATTCTATAAGAGAGTACGAGAAAAAAGCTATTTTACACTTGTCAGGCCTCATTTAGAATATGCCGCTAGGACATGGGATCCGTAGGAGGAAGGTATGATAAAAGAACTAGAGCGTGTGCAAAGAGATCCGCTAGATTTGTTAAAGGTCGTTATGATAATTGTATAAGTGCTACGAGTTAAATAGTAGAACTAGGATGGGAATTTCTATCAGAACGCAGATTAAAATTTAGGTTAAACCTTATAAGTAAATTCGAAACCGATTTGTTCAAAGATGATGTTAGATATATATCAAGAAACCCTGCCTATTATGCTAGGTTTCATCAGATTAACAAGATTAGAGAGATAGATCGTCGTACCGATAGATTTAAAATGTCATTTTTCCCGCGTACCATAAGAGAGAACAATTGGCAGCGTAGCAAAGGGATAGGTAGGTGAAATATAGTCGGAGTAGTCTGTAGTGCATGAGGCATGTCATAACAACCAATAATCTCTTTCTTCTATCGTAGATATTAACCATCTAGCTGCATGTGACCCTATTGTCTAGTATGTCTCATTAAATATCCTAGTTTCATGTCAATAGTTCATGTTTGGTGATCTTTACCCCCTGCCACATACCCTCTTGGTGACTCGAAGGGTATTACATAGATGTAGATGAAGACGTAGATACTTTTTTCTCCCCTCCCTCTCCACCCTCTCCCAGTTTCCCTCCCCACCCCATCCGCACATTTTCACAAGACACTCCTGTCTCTGGGTGGTCCTCGGCTCTTCTTGGCCGGTAGAGAAAGAAATAAAGGAAGGGAAGAAACAGAGAGGGAGAGAAGGAAGGAGAGATAACGGTAAAGAGGCAAGGGGGCACTTTTGACACCCTCAGGCTTTTGATCGCTCTCAAAAAGAAACTTCAGATCTTAATAACTCATGCGGTTTTTTGAGAGAAAAATAATGCGCGGGGTAGAATAATAAAGGACCGTTTCCTTCTCTTGATCTCCAGTATATTTTTTGTGCCGTAATTTTTTTCAAAAAAACCTTTCTACTCTCTTTCCCAGGTGGGACAAAGCGGTTTATAATCAGGAATTATTGCGAGTGATTTTTCATGGAATTAAAGCGGAGCGTATTCAAGTATTATGTAACGCTCCTCCCCTCCGGTACGTTTCTTTTTTGCAAAATAGTCGGCATGATTTGTTCTCCCCTTGGGGCGAAGGTGCATAATTTCTATTACGTGTGAAGGAGCGCATGGCAAGCGTCGAATTTAATTGTATGCTGTAATTATTCTCTGCGGTCAGACTCGTATGACTCATTCGAAAGATAGTTAACGCGCCTTCTAGAGGAAATATATTTTTTGCGATAATGATCTGGAACTGTCGTATAAATTGGAATAACCAGCCCGATCGTTCCCACTTCTACTGTTACCGACTTAATGATTGTTATTCTAGCGGTGAAAGTTTATTGGTCACTAATCGTAGCATTAAAGGAGAGAAAGACTGTCGTGTAAAAAATGTCAGGAGTACTGGAGATTTAATGTCTTTTTTATATTAAGTTTTCAAAGGATGATTAAAATTGAAATTTCCTTACCAAGCAAATACTTTAACGAAAAAATTAAGTTAGAAATATTGAACTGCCTCAGTTAATTTTTCAGTTAATTTTGCGCCAAGCGTAGTATTTACCTGAATCAAATGACTGAATCCCTTCCAAAACATTTTGTTTCGAATAATGAGGTACGAACAATACATATTAATACAACGCTGCACACATCGTACTTCCATGTTAGAAACGACTAAAACTATTTCATCGCATTCAGCTTCACAGGGAATTTATATATTGCAATCAGATTGTATTAATGGAAACTTTAACACTCAACTATTTTAATCGGTGTTTTGACTTTTAAAGTGCCATAAATGTGAAAAGAATATTGATTAAAAGAATTGGCATTCCTGATACAAACTATTGAGCTATGAATATACAAACTGTGACTATTAAGAACCCTAATTTGGTAAATTTATTAACCACCTTCCTTTCATTTCCATAATGAAAGACTTTTAAATTCTGAACCTCATTTAAAATTTTTAGTAGGCATATTCGTACAAAGCATGTGGCAATTTCAGAAGTTGGAAGGAAGAAGGGTTTGTGGATAAAATATTTATCAAATTGCCAGGTGGACCTATGATCAGGTTTTGATAGCCCTAAATTGCCTGTTCAGCAGATGATATTTTAGCCGGAAACATGGCCCTCTTCGTTTCCATACCGGAAATATCACAATTATTAAAAAGATGGAGCTTAACAAGACATGGGACAACTTTGAGGATATAACCACATATTTTTAGAGACCGAAGTCTAGAAGCTGTTTTGTAGTTTATTCGACATCATACCGGTTTTGGCAGGCTCTTTCACCTTCCTGGAACATTCCTATCTCTTCCACCCTCTTCAGCTTAGTTTACCTACTCCATCTTTTCAATTAATTCACAATTCCCACGAAAAGCTCTGTGAACATTTTTATTACTTGGAACGATGCACAAATCTGATAGCACAACAGCGGCTCTTTAAGAAAATAATGTATCATAACATTAACCATGGAGCATTTATATTAATTTATGATTAATGTTATTTTTAATTATTGTCTAACAAAATGGGGATTGTTAGGTAGATGGTAATAGGGGATGTCAGGTGGTGATGAGAATGCTTCGGGTATCAATGCTGTTTCGTTAGTTGAATGATTGCCATTGCTATCAAAACCCTTATCATTTGTATTTAATCCCTCACTTTTACACCAAGCGATGAAAAATGTGAAATTAGAATAAAGGCAGAATCTTCCGGGTTACATCACCTAGTCGTCAAAAGGACGACAGTTTCGACTGCATACTAGCAGGCGTCTTCAGGTGAAACCACGTGAAGAAACCCGAATGATGCAGTCTTCATTGTCATCGCACCGCGGAAACCTTCGCACCAATGTCAAATTAGCTATAAATATCTCACACCCCACGTAATTCCTCATCAAAAGACCAAAGCTGTTTGTCAAGCCTAAATCCAATTATATTGAATGCATCTTACTATCCCTCCTAGACACTTATTAACCTGTTTAAATATAAGAGACAACATGCAACACAGTTTATAGTATTTTTACTAAAATGCATTACGGAACATTAACCTGGAGGCAAGGGTCATAATTAGACTGCGATCTACCATAATTAAATATCATTTTAGCCAGTATTCTGTAATAAAACTAAAGGAAAAAAGTACTACATGGCAACTAATTGATAAACGATAGTGAAAACACAATCGGAACTCAACGTAGTAGTAAGGGATCTGAGGATAAATAAGGCTCCTGGAATCGAAGGTATTTCTTCCGTGCTACTGAAAAATGAGGAACCAGTGATGAACGAAGGAAAAATGAAATGGGGAGTTGCCCAGGCAACAAACAAATATCTAATACAGCTGAACATACAAGTGTAGAAGTAAGTAAGCACTTCAGTTGTACATACTACTATACTATGATTTGCGAGAGAAGTAAGGGAAGAATGATAACATCAGCTGAGAAGTCAAGAAGCAATTAAAAAGCAATGCCACTCAATAATGAAGAAGATTAAATTTATCGGCTGAATGTCAAGCGCAGGAGAATAGAGAAGTTTGCTGAAAACTGGCAAAGACGTAACTTAGTCGGCCATAACTTGAAGAATGATAGCCTATTGAAGATCACCGTTAATAAATAAGTTAATGTGAGTAATGGCAATGGAAGGCCTCGAAAGACATTTATAGAGCAAGTCGTGATGATTGTGATAGAGTGGTACGCAATTATGAAGAGGTTAGCAAATGAGACATTCTAGTGGAGAACTACGTCAAACCACTCTTAGGATGGTTGACCGATGATGATGCTGAAAACTACCTCTCAGGAAAAATTTACTGTGGTTGCACGGGACTGGCAACGGCTATGGTAAATGTTTGACTGAAATTTCATATTGTTTGTAACTAACATTACATTTGACGTAGTGATTTGAGCGAATGCCTGTTGATGGCTCACCTCCCGACACAACATTGTAGTTAATTGCAGGGTATTGATTAGGTGTAGATTAGTACATTAACGCATTTTTTCATTCAGCATTATCACAAACAAACGTATTTATGTAAAGAGTAAAAGGAGTAAAAAGTTTTCCACATTTTTGAAAAACATAAATCCAGGTGAATTTACTACACTACTCAACATTACTCAACCTATCGTAACACCTTTTAACGAACCTAGCTGCTCTACGCTGCACACTGACTAGTTCTCTGATCAAACCTAATTAATTAGGATCCCATACACTGGCTGCATACTCAAGGTGGGGCCTAACTAGTGAAAAGTAACGTCGCTCTTTTGTCTTCTCATCACATTTCCCAAGTACTCTTTTTATAAATCCTAGCTTTCTCTTCGCTCGGCTGCATATTTCCCGGATGTGTCTTCCCCACGATAATCTTTAGTGATTGTTACACCTAAATATCTTATGGTTTCAACGCTTTTCATCTTCGTGCTACTAATTTTATAGAATCCCTCTATCGAATTATTCCTCCTCCAAAAATTGATAGCTACACACTTTTTAAGGTTAAGTTCTGTCATTTGTCGCACCACTCTTTAATTGCATTTAAATCCTTGCTAAGTGATTTCCTGTCTTCGTCTTTTGATACACCCCTATACACTACAGCATCGTCTGCAAAAAGTCTAGGCTTACTACTAACTATGGTACTCAAATCGTTTATGCATAAAAAAAATAGAAGCGGACCTTTTACGCTTCCCTGGGGAACTCCCGATATGACTTTGATTGTGTTCGACATGATACCATCTATGATAACCCTCTGCTCAATTAAGAATTCTTTTACCCAACATACAACTTCTTTATTTATATCAAAACTCTCTAACGTCAACATAAAAGTATCATGAGGAACTTAATCGAATGCCTTTTTAAAATCTAAAAATATCGCATCAACTTCAGTACTGTTTTAGCCGTATACTAAAATATCGTGTACGAATAAAGCTAATTGTGCCTTGCAAGATCTATCTTTCCGGGACCCATGTGGGCTATTTATGAGCCATCTCTGACTATCCAAATGACCCATGATCGAACTGACTCGAATGTGCTAAAATACCTTACACGAGATTGACGTGAGTTAAATGGGTCTGTAGTTACTAGGTATGTTCTTCCCTATCACCGATTTTAAAAATAGGTGTAATGTTAGCTACTTTCCAATCCTTGGGTAGGTACTGTGTTTTTTGTAGTGTTTTATTGAATATTATTTCTAGATAGGGGGCTATTTCAGAAGCAAATGTTTTATATACTCTGGACGGAATTTGATCGGGACCAGGTGATTTTTTTATTAATATTTTTAATTGCTACTCTATTCCGCGACATGAAATTTTTATTTCGGGCATTTATTCACTGAATGTGTTCGGCGGTGGTTCCACTGCGTTCATCTACATCTACATAATACCCTGCAAGCCACCACAAGGGTGTGTGGCCGGGGGTGATTGCTCACCAAACATGCACTACATATCATGCATAAAAAAGGAATAGTATTAATATAGTAGTCAGAATTACACTATTTAAAAAAGATAGAAATTGCAAAGAAAACATGCAAAAACATTCTGTTAGTAGGGTTAGCTTTAAGTACTCATACCAACATGCAGCTACCAATGCTATTCATTGCTACTCTCCGATAGGACATATTTACCGTTATTCGTATCTCTTATTGTGCGAGGGAAAAAGGACATTTTGAATCGGTCAGTTCGGCAATCAATTTCTCTAACTTTATGATTATGGTCCAGTCTGCCATAGTAAGTTGGGGTTCGTAAAATTTTTTAACATCATCACTGAAAATATTGCCTTGGAATTTGTGGAAGAGATTAAGTCTAAATTTCAACCTGCGATCTGACAATGATTCCCATTTCAATTCATTTAATAGACTGGTTACGCTAATATAATTATCGTATCGTCCCTTTACAAATCTTGCCGATCTTCGCTGCACACGTTCAAGTTCATTACTTAGACCGATTTCGTAGGGATCCCATACACTGGCAGCATATTCCAAATGAGGTCTAACAAGGGAAAAGTAGCTGATTTCTCGTACATGATCGTCACATTTACCCAATACTCTTTTAATGAAACCCAGTTTGCGATTCGCTTGACCCATTATTTCACGAATGTGTTTACCCCAGGAAAGATCATTTGTCAGTCTTATTCCAAGATATTTAATG
The DNA here is from genome assembly GCA_933228895.1 of Platycnemis pennipes. Classification (NCBI taxonomy): domain Eukaryota; kingdom Metazoa; phylum Arthropoda; class Insecta; order Odonata; family Platycnemididae; genus Platycnemis; species Platycnemis pennipes. The sequence continues at coordinate 108,363,282 of OW121851.1, forward strand.
GATTCCACGTTTGTTAATTCATTATTACTTATTATGTAAGAGGTAGGAGGAGAGCTATTTTTTTTCAAAAAATTCATTACAAGACATTGCTTAAAGTTTAATTCTAACTGCCATGTATCACACCAAGTTTCAATTGCTTGTAGGTCAATATTTAAATATTCTTTATCGTTCGGGCATAGAATTTCCCTGTACACTACTACGTCATCGGCAAATAGACGAAGCTTACTTTTTACCACCTTTTGGATATCATTAATATACAAAAGGAATAGGAGTGGACCTATCACACTACCTTGTGGGACACCCGAAGTGACTTTAATTGCCGGTGAGGAAACACCGTCCAAAACAACCCTTTGAACCCGATCATGCAGAAAATCATTAATCCATGATATAATGTTACTGTCTAACCCATAAGATTTTAACTTCAAAATTAGTTTGCTGTGAGAAACCTTGTGAAAAGCCTTCTTGAAGTCGAGAAACATAGCATCCACTGGAATATTATTTTCGCCAGAAACTAAAATATCGTGGGAAAAGAGAGCAAGTTGAGTTTCACACGATCTGCTCTTTCGGAAGCCATGCTGGACATTGGACAATAAATTCTGGCTATCTAGGTCTCCCATGACTGAACTGACAATTATATGTTCTAGGACCTTGCATGAAATGGATGTGAGGGATATAGGTCTGTAGTTAGATGAGCGTTGTGTGACGATGAGTTGTATACTTTTTGGAAGAAGGTGCTTAAAGAATTGGCTTTTAATAAACTGCTGGTGACTCTAATTCCTTTATCTTTTTTAAGTGTGTGCACTGTGGTCTTATTTCCCTGAGGCTCTCTCACATTTGACAAAAAAGCTTTAGGATTGCTCTCTAAATATTCTACTAACATCCTGCCTTTGAAATGTGATTACGCTTGCCGATATGATTTCCTTGCTAATGCTCTCGATTTTTTATAGTTTTGAAAACTCATTGTTTTCCTCTACCGATAGACCCCGTCCTGAATTTTTCATCCTAGCGTAGCATACCCTTTGTCTCCTTAGTGATTTCCTTACCTCCGCGTTATACCACCTTGGATCTGTATTATCACATATGACTTTACTTGATATGTATTTATTAACTGCTTTACGGGTGACCCCAAGAAATTCTCTCCACGAATCCTCTGTATCTAATCCTTTGCTTACTTCGCTAAATACATTAAACTATTCCCTTGAGTCCTCTTTCATACCGTCGTAATTAGCCTTGCCAAATAAGTATACCCTCCTCCTTGGTTTATAATGTCTTTCAACGCGTGCAATAAATTTCGCATGCACTGTTTTATGATCACTAATACATGCGCCTGTAAATGTATTTAGAACTTTTTCGGGTATATTTGTTGCTAATAAGTCTAGAATGTGTTTTCCCCTGGTCGGTTCTCTTACTAGCTGTTGTAAAGAATGTGACGTAAAGGTGTTCAACAGTGATTTGCAGAGTTTTTGGTAAAGTTTCTCGGGCTTTCCACCGGGTTAAATATGTATATAACACCAAAGTTTCATCGGACGACTCGTCCATCGTCTTCAGGGTGAGTGAGTAAATTATTTACTCACACTGAAGATGATGGACGAGTCGTCCGTTGAAACGTTGGTCTTATATACCCGTACATATTTAACCCGGTGGAAAGCCCGAGAAGACTTTACCAAAATAATTCGCCGGGATAGAATTAAATCATATTCGCAGAGTTCCTTATCCTTACCTCCTGTTCTAAAACTACACGTATTCATCTACATCTACATCTACACGATACCCTGCAAGCCACCGCGAGGGTGTGTGGCAGGGGGTGAAGATCACCAAGCATGCACTACTAACATGGAAACTAGCAACTATATTGTCTCATGCAACTTGATTGTTAGTATCTATAGTATTTAAGGGGCAATACATGCTTCATCTACATCTACATCTACATAATACCCTGCAAGCCACCACGAGGGTGTGTGGCAGTGGGGGATTTCTCACCAAACATGCACTACATATCATGCATTAAAAAGGAATAGTATTAATATAGTAGTCAGAAAAACACTATTTAAAAAAAAAGATACAAATTGCTAAGAAAACATGCAAAAACATTCTGTTAGTAGCGTTAGCTTTAAGTACTCATACCAACATGCAGCTACCAATGCTATTCATTTCTACTCTCTGATAGGACATATTTACCGTTATTCGTATCTCTAATTGTTCGAGGGAAAAAGGACATTTTGAATCGGTCAGTTCGGCAATCAATTTCTCTAATTTTATGAATATGGTCCAGTCTGCCATAGTAAGTTTTTGCTTCATGCACTACAGACTACTCTAAAATATTTCCCCTACCTATCCCTTTGCTATGCTGCCTATTCTGTTCTCTTATAGTACGGGGGAAAAATGCCATTTTGAATCTATCGGTACGACAATCTATCTCTCTAATCTTATTTATCTGGTCGAATCTGGCATAATACGCTGGTGGGTATTCCAGTTACTCGAGGGGAGATTAAAGTCTCCGTCTACTATTAGTTCTCTATCATTGTTCCGAGAAATTAATGCACCTATCTCTGACTCTAGTTCCATTATAGAATTGACGTCTGCATTCGGTGGCCTGTAATATGCACCTACTTTTCTGCGTTATTACTCTTACTTTAAACGAAACACCAAATACTTTCTACATTGCGCTCTGAAACAAGTTCTCTTCCACTGACATACGGGTCCTTCACAACTATGAATACTCCTCCTCCCTTTCTGCTTCCTCTATCCTTTCTGTATACGGTAAAACACTTCGGGAATACTTCATAATCTGATATGTCCTTCGAAAGCCAGCTTTCTGAGCCTATGATTATATCTGCATCAGTACTTTTTATGAGGTGATGAAATTCTGCTAATTTATTTCTTAAACTACGACAATTAACCACTATCACTGAAATTTTTTCTCCCAATCTGTTTCTCTCTTGTTGCTTTTTTCCAACTAAAATTTTCCTCGATAATTTTTTTTACGGGCCCACTATTTTATCTACCTATTACCTTTGATGATTTAGCATGTTTGTCCTTTTTATCTGTTTTTCTCAGTCCTTCTAAAACTACTCTGCATATTCTGTCAATTTCTTCCAAGATTGCTCCCCCGAGGATTGACCTGAACTCTAGGCTACCACCTGAGCTAAACCCTACGTGTATGCTCCAGTATTCTACGCGCCACCCTAAATGACGCCTCGTCCATATAGTGGACACCCGAGCGATTCAGGAACCCCCAACACGAATCCAGCTCCGACCCGAGGTCCAAAAACTCAGCTCCTTCGCTCCCTCAGACTTTTCGGAGTCTCCGGTTTATGCCTACCACTGAGCTCCAAACCATCGACCCCCGATCCGTCCTAGGTACCAAGCTTCATATAGCTAGCTTTATATCGATACTCAGACCTCCACGAACGTGGTGGAACTCGGAGCATAGATCCCTTACGGAATCCATTGCATCCTCGGATCCCCGTTTCGCGGCGTCGTTAGTGCCGGCATGGCACTAACGACGTGCAGCTTGGAGCAATTAGTGGCTCTGACCGTTGCCTTCAACGCCTTCGTCACCTTAGTCACCAAACCTCCTTGTATACACCAGGAACGTGCCCGTTCTTCGTCACCTCTCCCTCAGCATTCACCACCTCCTTCCCGACGGGCCCTGGAACGGATCGAGTCCGCTACCCGGCGGACATTGGATCTACCTATCACTAATGACATGTGGACTGATAGTGATGATGAAATGAATTTCATCAGTGAATGGGGAATAAAGTCTTCATATCTATTTATACTTGTATAAGTGTTACGAGTTTAATAGAAGAACTAGGATGGGAATTACTTTGGGTATCTGGCAGAGTAGGCTAAAATTTAAAATCTTTAAGTAAAATCTTTTAAGTAAATTCGAAACCGATTTGTTCACAGATGATATTAGATATATATTAAGAACCCATGCGTATTATTATCCATTTCTTATTATGTAGATACTAACCATCTGGGTGCATGTGACCCTGTTATCTAGCATGTCTCCATTAATATCCTAGTTGCATGTCAATAGATCATGTTTGGTAAATTTCACTCCCTGCCACACCCCCTCGTGGTGGTTCGCAGGGTATTAAGTAGATGTAGATGTATCTAATTTAATGACATTGAACAAAAATAAAATCATAGAGAATATTTTATTCTCAATAATATATTTATTTAACTGTTTCTTGAAGGATATCAAACCTACATCATTTAACATCCTTCAGTCATCCTCGAATTTAATCATGCATCATAATCCCTGGGAGAGTGCGAGAAATCGTTTGAGATAAATTTTGGTATGTAACTATGTACCACCCCCCCTGGGCTAGTTTTTAAATCAATTGATTTCTATACTATTGGTTCTGAGCCACAAATTTATAAAACATGATAAATAAATTAGAAATAATTCGATTCCAATGGTAGTGTAATCTTATTATGGGCGTCTGATGCCACTGGCAACTACTAATCTATGAATTCAATCACTTGGGCTCCAGTTGATTTCATCATTGGTTCGATAATTCCGGTAATTGAGTTAACAGTCGCAATAAATCCGTTAATTACTTGTGAAGCTAATTCCACAATCCGAATTCAGCGTATGAATTAACGGACAAGGCAGGAGTGCGTCCTGGGGGCGTCTTGATCCTCGGTATATCATTTCGGCCGTCCGGAAGCCGGGACGAAATTCCCGTGGAACATTTTCGAGCGGAATTAATGAGACCGACGACACGAAATGATGAAAAATCCCTTCCGTGCGGCTCCGTGGAAATGTCCGCCTCCTTAATATTTAATGGGCCGTTTTGCCTCGGATCTCATTGGAGGGGGATGGGCGGGTGGGAGATTCGGAGGCAAAACGGCATTCCATCTCGCTAGCGTTAATATAAATACTCGGGCCTATGAAGGATTAGAAGGCCCGGGAAATGCTTCGCGCCACCTTCCAAACCAATCCTGAGTAATTACCGAGTCTTCCGCGCTCTTCCTCGCCCTCATCGCTCTCCTACCGCCGGACAGCTCCCCGCCACCCACCTTCTGCCTCCCCCGCCAAACATCCCTCACCCTCGCGACCGCAACAAATCCAAATACCCCCTCCCCCCACCCCCATCCTCCCCCTCGCCCAAAACCTTCGCGTAATAATTCTTGACCATTTCTCCCACATACCCTGCCGCATTTATTTTTTTTTTACTTCCCTACCAACTCCACAGAGCGTCCCTTCTCTTTAAGACACAAGGATTTACGGCCTTCGAGTTCAAATGCAGGGGAAAAAATATTGGGGCAAGAAGATCTGTAGGGTGTGGGCAGCGACGGTGGCAGAGATGTTTCCCTTCGTCTTCCCTAACTATCAGATTCTTCGTATGTAGCATTTAAACAATCCATAAAATTTTCTACCATTCACTAATTATTTTCGTATCTGACCATCTACATAATACCCTGAAAGTCACCATAAAGTTGTGTGGCAGGGGGTGGATTCTCATCAAACATGCACTACATATCATGAATAAAATAGGATTATTATTAATATACTAGTCTAAACTTCACAATTTAAAAAAACATAAAAATAGCTAAGTAAGCCTGCAAAAACATGCTGTTGGTTGGATTACCTTCAAGTCCTTGCACCAACATGCAGCTACCTATGCTATACATCGATTCACTCGTATTGGACATATTTACCGCTTTCATATCCCTAATCGTGCGAGGCTAAAAGGAGATTTTGAATCTCAGTTCGGTAATCAATTTCTCTAATTTTGGGAATATGAAAAAACATATTTAAATTTAAACCTAGTATCATCTTAATGCTACTACTAAGCTAAGTAATCTAATCTAAAACTAATGGCACCATACCTAGGGCATTGCAACTCGGGCACTCATGTGCAAGGCAGGATTCTATTACGCAGGGTTTTTAGTTTTCAGACTAGCGTCTTTTTGAAAAGAAACACGAAGACTATGCATCCATTAAAACTTTCTAAAGAACCTTTTTCACAAAATATCCATCAAAATTCGGTTCCCGCTGCCAAAGTATTGATGAGATACTGCGTACATTGTAAACATACGAACCATGTTGCGCATCAAAGCATTGTTTTGACTAGCACTCGTGTGGAACAGAATAATCTTTTCTCTGCAGACATTCCTGTGTTTGCGTTTTTTGTAATATCGACGAAGAAACACGAAGCGGTTTTAAGTATCGATGTCAGATCCCCCATCACCCTCCCCACCAGCATCGACTACTGCTCTGACCGCTTCCTCCTCCCCGACTCTCTTCCTCCCCACCCCCCGTCGATCTCTCTCTCGCCCAACCCCCTCCCTCCCAGCCCCATCCCCCATATTCAGCTCTATCGAGTTAGCGCGCAACCGGCCCGCGGTCACTGGAGGCGATCACGCGATGGCCACGGGCATCCGCGGGCCGCTTGGACCGGAAGGGTGCTCCCAAGTGGGGGGGCGAGCGAGGGGGTGGGGCGTTGGAGAGGAGACACGTGGGGTAGGGATGGGGTGTAGTGGGGGTAGGGTGTTTTTGAGGTGAGGAGGAAGGAATAGGAGGGAGGGGGGATTACGCAGCACAGGAGAGAGAGAGATTTAGGGTTTTGAAATAGAGGATGGGGGGTATGGTTGGAAGGGAAAGGAAGAAAAACGGGAAGAATTTCCATCGGATCACTCTCAGTGCTGGGGATGAGATGTCATCCATCTATAGGTAGGAGTTTGTGTTGGAGAGAGTGAAAGGGTCTGGTTGCCGCTTTGCTTTTTATTCCTTGGATCCCAGAATTAGACATTGGAGAGATGGCTAGTTTCTTTCACCCCCTTTTCCGACTTGTTGACTTCGTATTCAATTATCGATATTCAGGGCTCGTTTTAAGCTATCGTCTGAATTGTCCACTTGGGGAACTCGAGCAGTATCTTTCAACACTTTATACTACCCAGAAATTGAGATGGGATATCTGATTTTAAAAAATAATTTTTAAGGTTATGATTAATATATAACGTATGCGATAAGGAAGTAAAAAGACGGTTTATCGGTTGGAAAGTTACGCTAATTTCTCTCCTAACAACCATGTTGAATGCACACCACCGCCCCATGGTCCTCTTGTGCTGAAATCAATAACATTTTTCCTAAAATAATAGCTGTTTTCTAAAGGAATAGGGAAGCAGTATAACAAGTTAATTTCCAAAGACACTTTCTTGTCAAAAACAAAATTGTACATAAATTATCTACATCTACAACTACGTAATACCCTGCGAGGGTGTGTGGCAGAGGGTGAAGATCACCAAACATGCACCATTCACATGCAACTAGGATATTTAATGGAGACATGCTAGATAATAGGGTCACAAGCAGCTAGATGGATAGTATCTACATAATAAGAAAGGGATTATTGGTTGTTATTACACAGATCATGCACTACAGATTACACTAACGATATTTAACCTACCTATCCCCTTGCTACGCTGCCTATTGTTCTCTCTTATGGTACGCGGGAAAAATGACATTTTAAATCTATCGGTACGACAACCTAGGGTTGGGCGGTTTTCGAAGGAATGGTTCAGCGGTTCGGTTTTTGTCGGAACCGGCAGGCCGGTTCAGAAGCAGGAAAAAAATCGAATCTGATCCGGTGCACTGGGGAGGCGGTTCCGATAATGGAAATGTTGACTAAGAAAGGCTGATATCTATTAGCCACAGACGAAAGGAATCAACCTCGCCACACATATCAACTCTCTGGAAGCACGTAAATCAGATCTTAATTGGAGAGATTTCGTCCGTAGGCAGACACCAGTCGCTCTGCCTCTAGTGAGCTTTTCATTCACAAGGCATAAGATAGTACCTAATCACGACGTGTTTCGCTGTTACATCAGCATTACCATCAAGGCTGATCAAGGCACTTGATAATGTTGTTTTCACAACAAAACGCGTCGTGCCAAGGGAATAAATATCTATGGAAATTTTGCTATGTCTTCCTTCAACAATAATTCAAATTTCATCGCCGTTACAATAACAAAAGGCCATGCATATATACACCCAAGCCTCGTATCAAAACCATTGAATGACGCAAACATTCTCATTTTTTACTGTTCAGTTTATGAAAGCGTGCCCGCGTTATTAAGAAGTATCCTCTTGCAGGAAAAAGTCTTAAAAACAGGTATAATAAAAATTTTGGTAAAAAACCTTTTCAATGACAAAAAACGCGGTACACGAGGAAAAAAGTTCAATAGAAAAAACGGTTCAGTTGAATACACCGTTTTAGTAGAAAACACCGGTTTAGCAGAAAACACCGGTTCGACCTATTGAACCGGTGCACCACCACCGTCTCAAACGGTTTTTTTTCAGAACTGACAACGGGTTCAGTATTTCTTGCACCGCCCAGCCCTACGACAACCTATCTCTCTAATCTTGTTAATCTGATGAAACCTAGCATAATACGCAGGGGTCTTAATATATATCTAACATCATCTGTGAACAAATCGGTTTCGAATTTGCTTAAAAGGTTTACCCTCAATCTTAACCTGTGTTCTAATAGTAATTCCCGTCCTAGTTCTTCTATTAAACTCGTAACACTTATGCAATTATCATAACGGCCTTTAACAAATCTAGCGTATCTCCTTTGCACACGCTCTAGTAATTCCTTTATCATACCTTCCTCGTACGGATCCCATATACTAGCGGCATATTCTAAATGAGGCCTGACAAGTGTAAAATAGCTTCTTTCTCTTGCTCTCTCATTGTATTTGCCTAGAACTCTTTTTACGAATCCTAATCTACGGTTCGCTACATCAGTTATTTTCCTGATGTGTTTTCCCCATGCATTGTCTTCAGTGATGGTGACGCCTAAGTATTTAATCGATTCTACGTTAGATATTTTCTTTTCTTTGATGCAATAATTATTCCGGGGAAAGCTATTCTTTTTCCAAATGTTCATTAATGCACATTTCTTCAAATGTAATTCTAGCTGCTAACTATCACACTAATCATCAATCGCATCAAAATCCTTAGCTAAAGACTGACTTTCCTCTTCATTTCTAGTTTCCTTATACACTTCTAGGTGGCTTAAACCTATATAATAAGAAAGGGATTATTGGTTGTTATTACATGAATCATGCACTACAGACTACTATACCAATATTTCAACTACCTATCGCTCTGCTACGCTGCATATTGTCCTCTCTAATGGTACACAGGAAAATAGCAATTTAAACCTATCGGTACGACAATCTATCTCTCTAATCTCGTTAATCTGATCAAATCTAGCATAATGCTTAGGGGTCCTAAATATATTCCTAACATCATCTGTGAACAAAACGGTTTCAAATTTACTTGAAAGGTTTAGCCTAAATTTCAACCTGCGTTCTGTTATAATTATTCAACTCATAAAAGTCTCTAAGAACTTCCGTAAAGTATAGGACTTCTAAAAGTCTATGCTCTATTAATATCAATGAAAATATAAAATATGAAATATGTAATCCACATTCTCCATCACTCTGTGCACGGAATTTTATTCCTCTCAAAACAAAAATATCGGCGATTATAATTAACAGCTCTTCCCGAATAGGTAAAACAACTAATGGCAACACCAAAGAAACTATTCAAATTTTAACTACGCATTATCTATTTCTGTTATAGGTATTTCAGAGAAAGCAATAGTAAAAGTTAATTCTTGGGTCTATTATCTGTGTAAGTCTGGGATTGATGCCATTTTAGGTTTTCTATGAGTTAAAGTATACCTAAAAGGAAAGGATACTATTTCTATGTCCCAGCTGTCTGATGAACATATATAAATTATAGAAGTTTACGTACAATAGATATCAATGGATAGAATAGGTATGTAGTTGCATCTTAGTACAAGTAATTTAAGCTAACCAACTAACAGCATGTTTTTGCATGCTTGTTTAGCTATTTTTGAAATTGTGAAGTTAGACTTAAATATAAATAGCATTTCTTTTTATGCCTGATACACAATGGCGGTTTGTTGTGAATTCACCCCTTGCCACACACCTTTATGGTGTCTTGCTGCGTATTATGTAGATGTGAATAATATTTACACGATGTCCATCTCAGATCACCACAATGCCCTGGATCGTTCAGATTATTGCGAATGATACTTTTTATTAAATTAGATGCTGAACCACCTCATATGCATATAAAAATACATGTTGCATTTTGTGTCAGTGGTGGAAAAGATATTTGAAGAATCTTGGTGAGTCTTAGTAAAATTTACTATGCGTGAATGTATCCATGAACGAATCGTCATTGGCATAATGCGAGAGAAAAATAAAGAGCAGCGTGAACTAACTTATTTTACAGAAACCACCTTTTCATGCTTATAGTGATTTTCATACATTCAAAGTAGAAAAGTAAGTGAAGAATTACTTAAGTTCTCTTTCAGTTATTAGAAACGGGGAGTACTTATTTCAAGTTACAGATTAGATGTCCCTGACAACTTCTGAAGCTTTATGCAAAGAACTATAGAAATAGTGCTGCCAAAGACTTGTATGAGTTGACTCAGGACAGTAACCAGTTAATTGTTTTCAACGATGAAACTCTTCCATCTTTGGAAGTAATTCCTGCTTTTGATACCACCTACTTGCCCGACTCTCAGCCCACATCTTCCACCTCGCCCTCTCTCGAGCTTCACCTCTTTCCCTGCCATTCTTTCTTTCCGCCTCGCCACCCACAGCCTCCCGCGACCCCCATCAATCAATCAAAACACTTTTATCCTTCGCTGTCTCGCATGGTCGGAACAATCTCTCCCTCCTTTGAGGCACACGCCCGGGGTTGCTCCGCCAAATACCCTCCCGACTCTGCGGGAGGGCGATTGTCCGCCGGTCGCCCTTTGCGTTTCTTTTTTTTTTCATTCCTTATATTTCCTCGCCGGCCATCAACACCCGGGCGGGAAGGAGGGGGCAGATCAGAGAGGGCCGTCGCCGCCGAAGCGGAGGCGGACCGCTCCCGCGCAGCATCTGGCGCTCGTGGTGATCAGCGTTTTTGCGCCGTGGACCGCTTACCCAAGTGCGCTCGAGAGTATGGGCGAGCTGGGAAAAGACTCATAGCCTGGCTTTCACCAGCTAAACATTCTGTTAGTTTTCTCTCCATACTTCATATCTTGACAGTGTGTCAGAGAAATGGGATTCTCCTTGGAATGTTTAGAAGTCAAATACCTCTCGTCTCACCTATAACTGTAACCTCAGACGGTTTGATATTATGACCATCTGAACTTTTGAGGTAGCACTTTTCGCAAGTAACCTATGGGTAGGATGTGCGCAATATCCTACTTTATCTATTCCACACGCCTCGTCATTATTGATGGCGTGTTATCCTGGAGCGTTGAGCATGGAGCTATTGACTCATTAGTGGGTACCAGGTTTAAGTCTAACATAATTTAATAGATAATTTCATGAGTTCCCTTTCTGGGAAAAAAATACGGTGCAAATTAGTGTATAGTTCCCTTTTTTGTGTACACTTCACGTGTTGTTGGATTTGGTACTTTGCGAGAAACACAACCTTACCGGCATTTGGTTTGAAGGCTATGGCTGTTTGCTAATGTTGGCATTGTGTAGGTTCTGCCCTCCCTTATCAAATCAACATTCAGATATATACAGGGGCGTCGGAACTATTTTCGCTGGGAGAGGCCAACCTTGAAAAGGGCCCGGCTATTAAGAAATGGGTCCTATGAAAAGGACATGCATTTTTTTGCGGATAGGAGGGAGAAGAGACTATAATTCCGCTAAAAGTGCATATTAAGGTGGTAAATATGCGTCAGAAGGGAAAAGGCAAGCTGGAAAAAAGTGAAATTTAATTTTTTTTAAATGAAGACTCATTTCTCAACGGCCCGTGGCAAATTCTGGGGGGGTGGGGGGCTCCTCTTCCCCCCCACTTCCGACGCCGCTGGATATATACAAATAAGTGATTTTCCATCTCCCACTATCATATTTTTTTTGTCTCGCCCTCTAATGAAACGGAAATAGTGAACAGAAGGAGTGCAATGGAGGATTTATAATGCATCTTCCTACGAAATAGTAAAAAAATTTCCAACGAATGGATGGCCAAGATCCATTTCACTGCAAAAGTATTGATACGCCCATAACCTCTATTCACCTTGCCTTAAGTACGTCGTGATAAATTATTCTTATATATCCTCGAGTATGCAAAAAACATAATTTTTCAAGCTGTGTAGTTTTATTTTCGATAGTAGATGGTCTTTGAGCACAAAATTTCTTTGGAAACTGATTGAAAAATTGATTACCACTCATCTTTCTTATTGCCGTTTATCACTAACAGCTGCCATCATAAGTAGAGGTCGCAATTTTGTATCCTATGGCACATACGGATTGTGGAATATTACACTAAAAGAGTCCCCATACAGAGTAAGGGCAATTACCTCACCAATTTTCCCATCCAGAAGGTCTCGCATAAGATTCTTGAAGGAAAATCCATCCAAAGCCTTTTATAGATAGTCATTTTCTCCCGCTGGACTGAAATTCTTGCCGGGCCGGATCGAGCTCTTGGTCCTTAAATTATGCACCAGTGGGCTGTAGCCGAAGTGGATATAGGAACGTGTAAGAGAGAGTGGTGGTTATAAGATGGGTGGGGAAGGAAAGATGCGATATAATTTATTGCAGTGATCCATTGAGACTTCATTCTTATTCTCCGAATGCGTAAAAACCGCCTAGGTATAGGAAATAGAGTTAATCATATTGGACAGGTGTAGAAATTCACACAGAAATGATGTGTAAAAATAGCAAATCATTATTTTGGAAAGCAGTTGAAATAGGAATAAATATACCTGTTTAAAAGACGGAATATATTAAGTAACCTCAACATTATTGGTAAAAAATGGAAAAATAAAAGTCAAGAAATGTCTTAGAATAAAAATTAAACGAAAACATATGCTGTTATTCGGATATTTATTATATGATGAAAATGATAGCAAAGTGTTTAACTCTGTTTATAATAACATGCAGTGTCATATTATCAATGCAAATGTACAGCATTTATTACGGGGAAGCTAAAGCCACTGATTATAGAAGTATTAGAATGGGAGAAAATCGAGTACATCACACTCTTCCAGGATGGATTAAACTAATAGAAAGGTGGACAAACAAAAATTAAAAATAATGAAAACTACATAGAGGGAAAATTTCGTAAGTAGGCAAAGAATTCTTTTCATAATATGATGATTTTTTGGTCAAGTTATGGATCGGTGAGATATAATAGTTGATTTTTCTGGCAAATTTTTGCTGTAGAAACCATGCCATACAAGTCCTCTATTGAAATGACCTATCTGCCTCTCCAAAATTTTACCACCCACGAGTTGGCAAAAATGTGGAACATTCTTACAGTAATGCATGTGCAATTTTTAAGTCGTATGTAGCTCATTGGCATTTATTTTTTCGTTTCCTTCTTAGCTGATATTATGTGTTCTTATTGATGGCTTTGCTTATTCTGCAATTGCTAATTAATAATGTTGCATTGCGGATCTAGGAAAATGAATAATTTTTTAGCATGGTTCATTGTTATAAGTTTTACACCATTTATGATTTGGATCAAACCTTCCTCTTTTAATTAACTAAAATGTGGATTTGGCTTGTTTTTTCTTTCTGTGTTATCATGTTTCGCTTCCACTCCATATCGCCTGAATCTTCATAATTAAACTCATAAACTTCTAATTTATACTTTTTTGTTTTTTTAGATTATATTCTTAATGGAACTTACAAGTTTTAAATTACACTGTGCACAACCTATCTATTAATGTTCTCGAGATATTGCTCATTTTTTTAAGTCTGATGAGAAAGTCGAATATTATCTTAATTTACCGCTAAAAATTTGGTCCTGCACACTAACTAGAAAAAATACACGATTAAGGAAGGACAATGAATACATAAAGGAGGGAAAAAGTCATTGGTGTATTTCTTCAGTTGGATTGCAAATGTTTACTTCATTCCTCCTAAAATTTAGGTTGCCTACATCACTTTTACTAAGTGGTATTTGATCGAGGAATACCATGCCGAAATGGTTGATTATCGGCGTTAGCGAGAGAGAATGAGAGAGAATATGGGACAGTTGCTCGTAGAGAGAGAGAGAGAGAGAGTTTGTTATTTCTTTTGCTCCAGTCTTCCCCCCCAGCCCACCCCATCCCCCCAGCCCACCCTACGGCCCCGCGCACTCTTAAGTCTCGTTCCGTAGCTGCGGTTCTCTTTTCGGGACCGCCGCACGATGAGACAGGTGCTCCCCCTCGCGAGGAATAATTCTCCGCGGGGGACGATCGAAGGAGCGTGCCCCCCCATCGGAGCGGTCCCGCCTTCCTCGCCCCCGACCCCCGAAGGCCCCGTGGCCCGCTCGCAACTCTCGTTAAAATAATCCGACCCATTCAGATATCTCCTCCGTTAAGAGTCAGACCGGAGTGCCGTAACATCCCTGGGACGTGGGCTCTGAAGGGTAATATATAACAGGGCCCGGCATGAGGGAAGAGGAGAGCGATTCACAACGGCTCCCTTGAGGATTGGATCGATGCCGCGGAATAGAATTTTTAGTTTATCGGCGGAACCGGTTGCCGTCATGCTGGGGGTGTCTTCGATGACGGATATCTTAGCGCGTGAAAGTGGCACCTCTCCCCAGTGGCGAATAGTTTACGCAAGAAATATTGGAAGGCCAGTTGGTTGATTAGTTTATTATATATTTTTTCCGTGTGACCCCCGCCATTTTTGGATAATCGTCCATATTATATACCACCTAAAATTAGTCTCCAGGTCGCCGTAACTATCCCCAGTGGAAGCAGCTGTCAGCGTGATAATGATCTATTACTCGGACCAAATGGGTGCGTTTTAGAATGTAATTCATTTGCTGAAAGATTCAGTTCTTCGTCATTACCGCCTTAAATGGTATGAATATCCACAGCTATTTTGCTTTTGAAGCTTGACATGTGAGACACAGGATAGGACTCGAGATAACCACTATTAGAATCTTTGACGTGCATGCAATTAGCTGAAGTCCTTTCACGCGACCTCGTACTATAATTCGCTAGGTGCGAGTACTACATTTAATCTACTTTAGCCTTCTTAATATGGAATTTTACGCTCGTATTAACAGCTCCAAAAAAGGCACTTATAAGTTAGGTAATGCCCCGGTTATGCTATGTCCCTCGCAATCCAGGTTGGTAACGCTCAGTACTGTAAACAGCTCGTGAGTTTGAATCTCGCCCCGGGCAATTATATCTTGTAAATTTAAGGTTAAAAATTAGTTTACAAAGGGTGATTGAACATAAGGAGACAAAGAATCAGGAAACCGAATGCTACTTCTATTAGTATGAATGAATGTGGTGCAACTAAAAGGTTTCATTAATGCTTTATTACGTTGGATAGAAATCATTTGAAAATACAGTAGGAAAATGAAAATCACATCTATTGATTTTCCTTTTTTTATAATGAAACTCAATCATTGTGCTTTAATTTGGGATTTTGAGCTTCTTAACTAAATGATGAATCACTACGGCCATCTTCCTTCAGGAGGCGAAAATGCAAAACAGTGCAACGAAATACTTTGAATCTACATTGAGAGGGGTGTCTACCAAATGTTAACCTCAAACAACTGCTTAATCATCCATTGACCAACAATAAATATATCACCGGTGATTTTAATTTAGGTTAGGGATGTATAGTTAAGCGATTTGGATTTCCTTAGAATTAACGTAGCTTCATGCATGAATAAATTATATCCTCATTTTAGGGAACACTCAACTTTAGGATTCTGCAAAAGGGGAAGAAAAACTTGATTGAGTAGCATTGTGACAAATCAGTTAGTGATGTTTCATTTTTTTTAACGATTTTGGGGCTATTGCTGCCGAAAAAAAAAAGAGAGCACGAAAAAATTTAGTCGGCCATGATAACCACGGTGGTAAAGCTCTATTCTGGCAACTCAATGGTCGCGGGTTTGTGTCCAACCCAGAGCATGAATATTGTTTTGACCTAGAATTATCATCTTGGATAAGAAGGTGCGGTACAATCTCTACCGTGGGAACACTTAAAATCCAAGGCTACTACTAAGAAAGCATCAAAATAATGGTCGTTTTCTATTTGAATAGGAATGGTTAATGCAGAGTCAGAACAGAATGAGTGTTACAGTAAAATCATGAAGTATTCAGATGACAGTACGTAGTTAACAATCTGGGGGTGAATTCGAGTCCCAATTCCATGCGCATAGCTGACTGAATTCAATGGAGGTGATGGCCAAATGCATTGCTAATTACCCTCTTCGATATTTAGAAAATATTATGGAAATCTGGCAGTCGTCGTTCAGAAAATCCAGTGATTTAGTGCCTGGAAAAGCCAATTAGGATTAGGTAATAGAACCCAGCGGGAGGGTGCGAAGTACATTAGCGTAGGAGTGAAGGTTGGAGCTATGGAGCGAATCGCGGGAACCGGTAGATTATGATCACCTTTGTGTTAGCACTCCCCCCCCCCGCCCACATTATTTTCGCCCTGCGAAACAGCTGAGCCACGTTGCTGCGTGTGTTAGATAGGTTCGCAGATCACAAGGATGAAAAGCGCCCACTTGGAAGGGACAGGTGTTAAGGTTTCACGGGTGTCGGAGGGTTGAGAGAAGGAAAGAGCTGGGCGTGGAAGAGGGATGATGTACTTAGGGTGAGGAATGCAGGGGTGTGAGGGAGTGAGGGAGTGAGGCGAGGGTTAATCAGCTGCATTTAGCAGGAGCCGAGGGAAGGGAATGTAAGAAGAGTATCACGTGTGAATAATTATGTCACACCCTTCGTGATGAATATTCTCTTGGAAGGGACTTACTCCCTAAAATCTATTGAGTGCACATAAATTGTGTCCTGACTATATGGTCTAATTCAATGTGTGTCTAAAAAAATATTGCTATCTAAAACTCAGTCATGAGAAAATCTGAAGCTATGTGGACGTATTTTTGGCAGTTAATATAGGTTTATTTATTTCTAGTAATATATCAGGAACTAAACACTATTCAGAGACTTAAGTTCAACCTAGATCGACAGTATTCAGTCCGAAGGTCTCTCTGTTTAGACAATTTGTCATCAGTGTGTCATTGTCCATGATAGACATTATCTCTACATTTAAGCCAATGCTTGTGAAAGCTAAATGAACAATTTTGGTGATTTCAAAAAATGTTTGTTGCTTGATTTTCTTCACTTGCACACGCATATATGAGCCATAAACTTACTTTTGGTTGCATGATATTTGCAGTCAAACTGTTTCCTTTTGATAGTTGATTTGATTTTGATAATCTGGGAATTCACACTATTTTTCACTGGATGATTTCCAAATGAGGAATTAAATAGTTGAAGGTAAGATACTTTATTCAAATCCGCTATTTTAAGAGGGCAACCATCCCGATCAATGGGCATGTTATTGACTTTGTGGTATACTCGGTCTATGTCTTCTCAGTTTAAATCATGAAATGTAAGCATTCACCAACTTTTTGATTGAGTTTTCATAGAATTGAAAGATTCCTAGGAATGAGCTTAATTTTTGCCACGTTAAGAAAACGTTATGTATTTGAAATGAAATTAATATTTTATTTTCATAACACTCAACTGGAGTATAGAAAGGAAACCATAATTTCCATTAAGCGGGCCATAGTTTATCATGTGGCGCATTGGCACTGTTTTATTTTACTGTCGTGTCATGGCCTCATGCTGATGATAATTTTTTCGATTGATATTTCTTTTACGTACTTATTTATGCCTTCAGATTTTATTCACATGCTTAATTATGCACGTTCTATGAACGTAGAGTAGAAAAATTCTAAAAAGGAAATACCAGATGAGGGACACTACGCAAGGACAGGGGATAAGTTTTCAGGAATTGTAAATGGTTATTTTTACTTTATCAGTACTTGCGATACAGTCTCAGTATATAAGGGCGTCAATAGTTTCCTGTCATTCGTAGTATCTCAGTACAAAAGGTCGTCAATGGTCACTCGAGGGAAAATCCGTAAAAAATTGTAAATACGTCCATTCAAGTGCATTCATAATCCCTATAAAAACTCCGAATTTGACTGTACTCAAGAACATGGCCAAAAATAGTTTTTTATGTAGGAAAATATACCGCACAATATTCTCACATCTACGATATTTAATCACTTGTGCCGTTTAAATATTCGCAGTTAGTGATAAATGAAGTTCATCTGTGTTCGCTTTTTTTTCCAATAGCGTGCTTATGGATATTATTTTACCGAATACCGAAAATCCCTTAAAGATATTTCAAAATGAAAATCATTTAATAGTTACTTCCGCCAAAGGGTTACAGGGAAAAATACTTTGTTCCAGAAGGAGACAGCTTTAACTGCTTTATGTTCGAATGCTCCCAAAGCCGTCAGACAATGGGAATCCCAATATTGCTGCAGAGTAATCGCTCATCTGGCGGGAAGCAGGATGCCACAGGTGAACCATCTTGCCTCGGTGCTCCTCGAGTCACCTGAATAGATATGAATATATTCGATCCATAGTAATGGAGGATAAAAACCTCTCCGCAGAAGGTGCTTTAAGTCCTTCGGCCGATCTTCCCGGAAAAAAGGCATCGCCGTTGTGTCGGGACGTACACCAAAGGGTATTTTTGTTTTACTGCCGGCTGTAAAAACATTGCGCTCACCAACGCCCGAACGGTCTCTGGAGCATTTGCCATAAAAACGTGGTGAATCCAGCGGTGCACGCTTGAGATGCACCGGGCAATCGTCGAAAAATTATTTCCGGAGATCAATTTCCCCATTCACCCCTCCCCCGCCCCCGAAGATATACCCGATATTTGCTCCCCGGAAAATTTTTCCCTTCACCGTTTACAACTCCTCCGCCGCCTCCACAGTCCATAAGCCGTGAGGAATGGCCTGACTGGAGGTCGAGAGAGAAGGTGGGTGGAGCGGTATGAAGTGTTAAGAGTCGTAAAGCTCGGTGAAAGTAACACTAATACGGTCCGCTGCTCGTGGGTTCACCCCAGTGCTGAACGGTCTATATTCTTTTTCAACTAAAACCGTTTGTAATTCCGCGGGAGCAGTCACGTCGTACGGATTTCATGCTCATCGCCGTGATGCTCACTTCGTGGTCTTACGAGGGAGGAGGGGGGAGGAAAGGCGATTATCTTGAGCCCGGAAATATTACAGATGGCCGTGTAATCTATTGGGAGGGCAACCGAAGTAGTGTAGAACGCGAAAGAACCACAAGAGCAACATAATCTTATTTTTTGTGCACGTCATTCACATCCGTATTCTCATTCACATATCAATATTAGGCTTATTTAGAGTTGCTGCGTTTTTTGCCATCTGCCAATACTAACAAGACGCCATATTTACCGCTCATTCCTTGGATTCATTTAAATAAAATCATTTAAATATTTGCAATGTTTGTGATAAGTGCAAATGAAAATCTATTTTAAAATGCATGTGATTCCGTCACTACTTCTCCCTATTAATTGAAATAAGATGGTTAACAAGTGAAATTATATCTAGAACCACTGGATTATACAACATTGCTAATACCACTGACGGGACAAAAATGTCCCATCGGCAATCTTGGGTGTCTGGTGACTTCTCTTGACTTTTAAATTCAGGAATCAGTTTGCTTTATTAGGAAGAGACTTTAGATTTTTAAAGAGCATTATTCATTTCAACCACAATATGTTGTTGTCAAAATACCACAATTTTATGGGCTTTCATATTACAAGCAACAAAACCAATATTTTTTGTATTTTACACATAATGTCTATTACCCTTATAATCGGTGCGTAATTTTGCTGATATTTTAAGAAAGGAAACATTTTTATGACTTCTTGCGAGTACAGTCAAGTGTAGAAGCTTTTATCGCAATTTAAAACAAACTACAAATAAGTAAATATAATATAAAAATAATGATGCAAACAAATGCCCTTATTGATTACCAATGTAACGGCATATCTTATCTTTGGCACCATTTTTATGTGTAATTCGATATAAAATTCTGAGTAGGTCACTAAATTACTTTCAGGTATCTATATGTGTTCTTCGTCACTACACTGTATTACAAGAAACACAAACGTAAGAAACAGCAACGACACATTTCTTGGACACTAGCTTATAACATGATGCACAATTATAAGAATTTTTTCCTTCTCTACAAGATTTTCGCACCTGACAGCAGCGCCGGGGACCACAAAACTTCGATGGATCCATGCGATGTTTGAGAGCCATAGTATTATAAAGTTGCTCTAGAGCTTTCTTCATGCTATGCAGTCCGGTACATCCCCTTTAGCTATGTTCATTGTGCGTAACAAGATTGTTAGTTTGCTTTCAAATAATTTGCTAGTTAAAGTGAAGTAAAAAGTTATCACAAGTAATGTTTCTTCCTTTGCTTAGGAATGGGTAGGCAAGTTTCTGGACTTCAAATTCTCTAAGACGTTCACCCATAGGACGAATTTCGTCTTTTCCATGGTAAGGGATGGCATTCAACATCTATTACGAATCCTTATCTACGGCCATTTAGTATTTCTGCCTATATTTGTCAGGCTTGGAAGCCATGAATTGTGTCAATCGACATCTGCACTTTGAGGGCAAAAGCTGCTCATCTACGGAAATATATGGACCGGGAATGCACATGCTTTGATAGTTTGCTATAAGTCTGTTGCAAATCTCTGATATCAGAGCAAACTTGTCATCTTTCAAACGCTCCGAGCGTGTTGAACCACTATCAAACCTTAGGAATCTCTCAGAAGCGATCACATGACATCACAGATTTGCAAAATGGTATACCCGATTTTCCTGGCCAAAGTAAATCTACCTCAATTCCTTTGGATTCAGTAGCACCCCTCACATATGCGTATCGTAAAATACGTAGGGATGCATCAACATTGGCAAGACCAATCTTCCTCTCCCAACACTCTACTTGCCTCAGTTTCAGTGCATTTTTGAATGTGCTTCAGAATAAATTCATCATGGAACAAACTCCAGGCACTTGAGAAAAGTCCAGTGATGACATGCCTCTTAGCACAGGGAGAAAGGCGCAGATTTTCCGGTACAACATTTATTTTCCGCGCCTACCAGTGGATGGTCAAGTAGTAGAGAATAGTACCCACTTTGTCCCGACAGGAGCCTCAACCTCTGTGCCAACGGTCAATTTGCTGAGATGCTCTCTTTTACCTAATTTAGGCCTTCTCTTTTTCGTTGGACGACTAGCTTCTGAGACAAATGTAATCTAAGCGTTGCATTGAATATAATCGGCGTCGACTCCGTCTTTTTTCTGGTCAGCATTGACGTCGTTCAGAAGGGCGATGGTACCTGAACCACAAAATCTCTTGGACGAATCATCTCCAGTGCACTCACAGCCGCGTTGACGACGCAATGCACACCGAAAGGCTTGATGTGCACTTAGACTAGGAGTATTAGCGCCCCTCAGTGAGAATAGAAGGGATCACCACTGCTACAGCCGCAAATAGCAGCTTTATGTTCTTAGAAAACAAAAAGAAAAAGTTTGTAGAGAAACAAATTTTGTTTTAGCAACTAAGAACAGCAAAATAAACACGTCTGGTCTTCAGAACTGTTTCATTACTGCTAACCTTTCTCCTCGTCGTCACTCATCTCCGATTCATCTGAAGACGTTACTGAGCTTTCTCTTGGATTAATGTCAGAATCTCTCCGAAAACTGTCGTCTACCTCTTCACCTTCCGATTGACCTTCCGGAAGATCATTGAGCAATGTCACGATCCCCCGGGAAAAAGACCGCAAAGAAGAGACATACTACACTGACTGGAAAGCACTTGTTGGCCTGTTTGCGTTCGTAAGGTCGCGATTTGTCTGGTCTCTATTACAGCCGCGCAGCTACTATGTGTCGCCTAGCTGGCTTTCATTTTAAAATCAAAACTTAAGGTAGCCAAAAGGTGTTGTTTCACTTTGTAAAAACAAGTTCGAAAAATGAATTTTAAACTTAAAAAAATCCTTCATTCTTCAAACCTCGAAAACTCCCCACGTAAATTGTACAACTTGGACAATGTTACAAGTTTATAAATCATTAAAATAATAAAAGGGCATATTTGGCTAAAATGTGGCATACAGCCAAAACATGACGTTTTCTGGATAAATTATTAGCAAAATTGGTGTGACTACCGATATCTAATAGGCCGGAATACGGCATGGGACATAAATGTCCTGTTCGCGGTTTTAGGTATTTCTGATAA
Organism: Platycnemis pennipes; assembly: GCA_933228895.1. NCBI lineage: Eukaryota > Metazoa > Arthropoda > Insecta > Odonata > Platycnemididae > Platycnemis > Platycnemis pennipes. The sequence continues at coordinate 108,385,437 of OW121851.1, forward strand.
TTATTCAAAATACATATTTTTAAACGTCACTATTATTTTTCACAATAGTCACCTACATAATATTAAAAGTCAAAAAGTGCCAACATCCTATGAAAATGAATAAACGAGAGAGAACACTTTCAATTTTCAAATGGGACAAAATTATCTCGACCGCGGTTCTAGTGTTAAACGACTTAATTCAACTCATCTTCAATTTCAAGCCTCCACCCGCAGTGATAGGCACTCCAGACTCTCATGAAAGTTACAAGGAAAAGATTAGAAGGTTAAGGATGAAGGGTGGAGAGAAACCCAGGAACGGCATTAGCCTGCTCTCAACGGAAGACTCCAAGGGATCCACGGCTTAGCGTCCCATTTATCGGAAAGGGTACTACACTTGGATGCTTAGTTATTTAACAGGATGAAACTTAAGGGAATATGAAGGACCCAAACTAGGTAACTCGATCACAAATAGGAGATACGTAACTCGATAGAAAATTTCAAAAACTCATTCTGCCCGTGTACCATCTGCGACTACAGCAAGACGTGAATGCTTCAATTTTAGTCGATAGATAGAAATAATAATGTATGGGAAATAAGGACCAATAGGGCTTACACGAAGACTTGTATCCTAACACTCCCTGCCCTACGCTATCTTGGAGATTTAAAAATATCTACATTTTTAAAATGTAGATATGATGATAAATCAGAGATAGAGTTTCTACCAATAGGAACGTTAGCGTAACAATATTGGATGTCTGGTTTGGAGTATTCCCCAAAACTGACCCCTCTGGTGAGTTTCAATGAACTATCATACAATACTTTCTTACCCGACCGCCTTTGGTATGATATTCTGTAAATTAGGATAACATTTACTCAAGCAAATAAAATCACCGTGAGGAACCCCTGTAAAATTTACAGGCCCTGCATAATTGGTCAAATTCCTTAAATACGTTTTAAATTACGTATACCTATATGATATCTTGAAATGTGATTTACGTGCATTATTGTAACAGGATCTCTCGAAATATTACTTGGACGGAAAATTTCCATTGCGAATGTAATATATGATTTATGGCATTAATACTGATCAATAACGATATATGGGATTGGTACACTCCTCTCAATACATTTACTGCATTATCTCTTCGTCATATCATACTATTTATTTTTCACATACACCTGAGCTGGCTCATTATGTCTTCTGCCGTGTCCTCAGAATCGTCATGTAAAGATGGAAGTTGGAAATTCCAACGACTTAGGCCTTAGCTTAACTTGTTTCATTATATACAGCTCAGACTCTTCTTCAATTGGTGTTACCTTTCATCCCAACAATTACCTTCATGCCGTTTTTTGCGTGAGTCAAGATTTGACTGATTAAGGTCCTATTTATCCTCTATTATTTTATAGGACTTCTTTGACTGCTCCTCTTCATTAATGCCCTCTCCAATTAATGATGACGTTAGATATATATTAAGAACCCCTGCGTATCACGCTAGTTTTGATCATTTTAACAAGATTAGAGGGATAGATTTTCGTACCGATAGATTTAAAATATCATTTTTCTCGAGTACCATAAGAGAGAACAATAGGCAGCGTAGCAAAGGAATAGGTAGGTGAAATATTGTTAGAGTAGTCTGTAGTGCATAATGTGTGATATAACAACCAACAATCCCTTTCGTATTATATAGATACTAACCATCTAGGTGCATGTGAACCTATTATCTAGCATGTCTCCATTAAATATCCCAGTTGCATGTGAATAGTGCATGTTTGGTGATCTTCACCCTCTGCCACACACCCACGTGGTGGCTCGAAGGTAATTACTTAGATGTAGATTAATTTCACGATACCTCCATGCATTGGGCCTTGTACTGCAGAAATATTCCAATTTCGATTTTGACGTTACAAAGATGGAATTTGGCAATTCCAACGACATAGATCTTAGCTTGTTTCATTAAATACAGCTCATCCTCTTCTTTATTGGTGTTATGAACCCTCTAACGATAGGGAATTATAGTTTGAGAATGGAGATTTCGTTCATCTTAGTAAATGTTCGATTGTGGGCTGAACCTGAGCGTAGAACATTCATGAAATATATATCTATCTGATTTCAGAAAGTATGCCTCCATTAATGAGCACACATTTTTTATGAATGAATTGAGTATTTAAATGTTTTAACCGTGGTAAAACACTGTTTTAATATCTGTGGAGCACGCCTCTTTGACGTGTGTTTACTGGAGTTTATTTAACCTACTATTAGTCGAGATAGCACGAGCTTCAGATCGAGGATATGAACTGCTTCACCTGAGGTTCCAGAACCTATAAATTTTATTTTAATAGCGATTCTTTCAGCAAAAATGTTTTACTAGATTTTCAGTCAATTAGGAGCACATCAAGGTCTGATATCCGAGGGACTATTTACATCCCCTCCAAGCGTGTGCTTAACTATAAGGGTATCATTGCAGCTAGCTAAAAAAAAATGGTGTTCTTGTTTACATCACCTGATTGCTCCAGAGAAAAATACAACCTTGTTGCTGAATACTATAAGGAGAAGAGAACTAAGCAGATGAAAGAATTATCGATAACGAGGTGGAAAGAATTATTCTGATGCTTTATTACTGTCAACTTCCGGCAACGTACAATGTAAGGTTTACATTGTCCATCATCCTCCCAGTATACGGTTCCCACTGCTTTTCATGCCAACTCCAATCCTCCCCGGGAAATTTTTGATTTTTTACGTCATATCCAGATGTAATGTCTTGTACCTGAGACGGCACAAGCATTATGCCTCCATAATAGAGGGACGGGACATACAACCACATCTTAGTCATATTTTTTCGCGCTCTTCCAGTGCCAGAAAGTTATCTCCTTTCAAAATGTACGACATTATTATTGCTGTTGCGGCAAGGCAGGAAATAACTCAAAAGAGACAGACGGGAGGGTGACTGCTAATATATGGGAAAGTTTGTGTGCTCTATGGGAACAACATTTTAAGAGCTTCGCCTCCTCCGGCTTCTGTGCCCAATCTCAGTCGGGGAATGACTTGGTAACCTTGGCAGAGCCGCCATAGTGAGCCACTCTTTAAGACCAGTTTATCGCTAAAATGGGGAATAAATGCCGAGAGAGTCGTCTTCTAGTCTTTTCTTTTGATTTATATTTCTCTTTCATTTTCAAAGTAACCGTTAATAGGTTTCTCAAGCAGGCTGGCTTCATAAACTTCGTCATGCACGTTAAACATTTTATCGTGAGACGTAATAGTAAGCATTTGAGATGAGTGAGGATGCAAACTCCGTTCTTTTTTAATTTCTTCACAATAGGTACATAGCAAAAATCTTAAATCCTTCGTTACGCACATTTTGATATCACTCGTTGGGAAGTATTTTTGTATAAAATATATATTCTACAAATTGACTTTGTGGAATTTGGACTGGATATCACAAAAATAAATCATATTATATTCCCCACCTATTTATTATTCTTAGGTGTACTCAACCAGTTTCGACTTTTCACGCAATTGTCAACTACTTTGTTCAAATTTACTCTTGCAATGACCCGAAAATGTTGAAACTAGTTTAGTTTCTGCTAAGGTTATTTTTCCATGCCAATTACTTTTGTGCAAATATTTTGCACCTGTATAAGTATTCCGTTCATAGCATTCTGAATATATTTATTTGTTACTTTTAACAAGAATGATATAATTACTTGTGTAATTGGTGTTATGTGAGAGATGGAATCACAAATATTAAATAATTCCCATATAAAAATAAATAATTACCTGTTGCATTTAATTTTTTAATTCAAATCGTTAATTATGAAGGGGCGCGAACGAAGTGTAAATAATAAAGTTCATGAATTCAAGTTCAGAAATTATTCTCCAGAAATAACTTACCATGACTGTTCACCATTGTTTTCTACGCGTTATTTTGTTTCCTACGCGTGGTCACAGCGTTAGTAATCTGTTAAAATGTAGTGTAAAACCCTACTAAAATCTTCTCGGTAGACAAATGGGAAAAAAAATCCTTCAAAAGAGTAATTCCGAAAAGTGGTCAAGGGGTGGAAGCTCAAAAAGATAAAACGTTTATAACAATTCTTTCTTGAATTCTTATGACAAACCACGAAGATCAAAAAAGTGTCACCGCTCACCTCAATACTTTTGTTCCCAGCGTTCAGGGTAGCAAAACAGAAATATGGTAATCAGAATTCCTTTGCTTCAGTGCTCGAAAGTGAAAGGCAGAAGGTATCCGAATGCTTATTTCGAGTTTAATGGAGTCCAACGAAAGCTTTGAAGAGAGAAAAAGGGGCCTCTAGGGTCAGTAGGAAATACTACATCGATTTTTCTGACAAAGGTAGCGGTTCTATACGCTATGGTACCAAAATTGTGCTCAAGCATGCACGTTATAATACTGCTTGTAGTACAGTTCGATGTTACGGGAGATAAGCCTTCCCGGATACGATATTATTGAATTAGTATTATTGTTTCATCCATTCAGCGCATACCTTTTTGCGCATCGCTTCCGAAAAATTCCCCATACCATACAGGACATAGGTAAAATATCAAAATTCAGCTAAAACAATGTTATTTGATTTTTCAGTCTGTTTCCTTTGAGGATGAATCACTTCAATGGATTTTATCCCTTCAGTTAATTCTGTATAAATATGGAAAATAAATCAAAGGTTCTGGCATTGGATAGATAATAAAATTCATCATTCTCATTATTTTCAATCACCCTAAGATTTACATGATACAGCTCTCCTGTCGATTCTCCAGTGGATTTGCCTTACTTATGGCGTGCGTACAATATTTCCATTATATGCACTCTTCTCCACTTGCTAATATAATAGGCTTATTAACTCTGATAATAAGCTTGCACCTTGAAATAATATTTAGTCTGTCGCTTATAGTTGACTGTAGCAAAGAAAGACATTTTGATTTTACATGCGTCAGCCAGATTTCAGTACAAATATTCTGTTCGATAGATATATCCCCCGTAATGGTAGCTTAAGGCTATTTATAAGTCCTCAATACGCCGGAACGCTAACTTAAAAGTAGGTTTTGAATATCTTGATGGGAATATATTTTTTATTAAGTTCATTCAATTTAATAGAAAAAGAAAAATCGACAAAGTGATTCTAATTAAAATGAGTTCCAAATTATTGGCATATTTGCATGTCTGGTGATGTTTAACCTTCTGCCACACACCCTCGAGGTGACTTGCAGGAATTTGTACATCTACATCTTACTATCTTGCAAGCCACCTCGAGGATGTGCGATGGGGATGCATCTTTAAGTATGCACTCACTTCATTCACATGTTTATAGGTACATCTACATCTACATCTACATAATACCTTGCAAGCCACCACAAGGGTGTGTGGCAGGGGGTGATTGCTCACCAAACATGCACTACATATCATGCATAAAAAAGGAATAGTATTAATATAGTAGTCAGAACTACACTATTTAAAAAAGATAGAAATTGCAAAAAAAACATGCAAAAACATTCTGTTAGTAGTGTTAGCTTTAAGTACTCATACCAACATGCAGCTACCAATGCTGTTCATTGCTACACTCCGATAGGACATATTTACCGTTATTCGTATCTCTAATTGTGCGAGGGAAAAAGGACATTTTGAATCGGTCAGTTCGGCAATCAATTTCTCTAACTTTATGATTATGGTCCAGTCTGCCACAGTAAGTTGGGGTTCATAAAATATTTTTTACATCCTCACTGAAAATATTGCCTTAGAATTTGTGTAAGAGATTAAGTCTAAATTTCAACCTGCGATCTGACAATGATTCCCATTTCAATTCATTTAATAGACTGGTTACGCTAATATAATTATCGTATCGTCCCTTTACAAATCTTACCGATCTTCGCTGCACACGTTCAAGTTCATTACTTAGACATATTTCGTAGGGATCCCATACACTGGCAGCATCATCAGGTACTGCCGACTAAGAGATTACTATGCGTATCATGATGGACACACACCACAAATTCGAATTTTCATCCAACAAGCAAGTAAACATTTGATAATACATATAAATGGTTTATGATTCAAGCAAAGATCCTTACTAATGAGCTATACTAATATTGCAATTATTTGTGCTATTTTTTTATTTTCTATTAAATTAAAATCAGGGATGAAGTGCTAGGATAGGTAAAAGATTAATATAATCAGGGAGGCCAAGTAACCAAAGATGGACAAATCAAGAAGTAAATAATCAGTTAAATAGCCTAGGAAAAGAAGACACTCTGGCCAAAAGAGTGTCTACTTACAGCTAGAAATAAAAACGTGGAGGTTAGGAAGAACTTCATTAGAACATACATCTGGAGCATGCTTCTTTATGGCAGTGAGGCATAAACGATAGCAGTATTAGAGTAGAAGAGGCTGGAACTATTCAAAATGAGGTGCTACAGAAGAATAATGATCAAAAAATGGATCTAACCAGGATTAACGAAGAAGTCCTTAGAAAAGCTGCAGAAAAGGATGATCTGTTGTAAACTCCAATAAGAAGACGGAAAAATCTAATCGGCTTTTTCTTTAGACGTATTAGTCTGATGAAGACATTCGTCGAATCACAAGAGGAAGCGAAGAAAGGCAAAGGAAACTCTCGCTTGTGATAAATATATGGGACAAGTTTTTAAGGACGTGAAAGGGAAGAGAAATGCAAATATGAAGAGTTTCGCGAATAAAACAATCGAACGAAGAACTAAGCCAAATCATTCAAAATATTATTAGACTTAAGATTAATCTTTATTAATTTTTTTGTAATGAATGATATGGTTAGTTTCATTGAAGTTGGATTTGTTTTATGAAAGCACCATGTTGAGAGAAGTCCGGTTTTTGTCAAGATAACGATTTTTCTAGGAAAGAACTAATATACGTGATGCAGCTCATATATCTAATCTTATCTTAATGGTCCTCTTTTCCAATGCAGTGTGGGGCTCTTATATTTCTCTCAGCCATAGTATTGTGTGGATGTAGTTGAAAGACAACGCAAGTGTGTGTAAAGGGTGGTGAATACATCTACATCCACATAATTCCCTGCAAGCCACCATAAAGGCGTGTGGCAGGGGGTGAATGCTCACCAAACATGCACTACATATCATGCATAAAATAGGATTAGTATTAATATAAAAGTATAAAATTCACTATTTAAAAAAGATAAAAATAGCAAAGTAAGCATGCATCAACATACTGTTAGTTGTCTTAGCTAAAGTCATTATACCAACATGCTACTACGTATGCTATCCATTGATACACTCGTATTGGATATATTTACCGCTGTTCATATCCCTAATTGAAAAATAGGTAGGTAGGGTTATGGAGAGGCTGAAGAGTATATATATATATATATATATATAGAGGCAGCGAGGAGGAGAGTAGACAGTCCTTGGGAAGTCGGGGGCAATGACCTTGTGGCAGGGATGCGGTGTGTTATTGTCTCGAATTGAATCTTTTCAGAATCTCTGGCTGAGAAAGCGACAATTTCCTCCGAGTTTTGTTTTAGTTTGCTCTACTCAAACGTACACTATTTCTTCTGGTCCCCTTCACCAATCCCTGGATTTTTCTATTCCTGTAACCGACTTAATTCCTCCATTGCTCCCTCCTGTTTCAGTACGCCTACGAGTATTATCATGGCAAAACACTAATCTCTAACTTCCCTTAAGCAGGACCTAGATCGTCGCTCACTTCTCCACCTAATGCGACAGAAGAGGAATAGGCGATTTCTTACCCTTGTCTCCTGATGTAGCGTAACTATCCTATTCAGCAGAGTTTTTTTATCTACATAATGTTTTCATTAGTTATCACCTGGTCACCCGGTCCCTGGTCTGTCTGGTCACTCTGGCATCTATTTTTATTTCTGCCTATGTTGATTTTTGAAAGTGTTTTGGAGAACTTCATTATCATTTTTTCATCAGAATTGATGTCCTGGACTCTTCCTGGAAAATGTTTTCATATTGGACTCGGAAATGTTGGCCCTTTTTTGTGTTAATTTCTAGCAGCTTGAGGAGCATCTATACCTTTCGTGACTACGAGATAGTTCTCAGGAAAAACCTGGCCGACCGCGGTAGCCAAACTCTGCCTTCGAATCCAGCCTTATACATGAATGTTGTGTTTGTGTTAGCAAAAATACCTTATGTTAGACGGATAGATATAACCTTAGCCGTTGTTCAAAAGGACTTCATATTTTCAGGTTTTCTGGTTTTCAGAATATGAAAATGACTGAGTATAACTAAGATTATGGAGGCAATTGCAATCCGCTCAAAATAGTCGTGTAACTATAGTCAGACTCCTGATTTATAAATCATTTGAATTTTTTGAGTCCTATTATATCTGATAAACAGTAGTTATTCAGGGTAGTTGACAACTTTCTCCCTTATTACATTCATTACGCATACTTGTATTACCATGGCAAAAAACCTGTCTCTAACTTGGCTTTTAGGGAATGAGGTAAGGCATTGGGGTCGTTTAAGATGGAGGGGTATTTGGAAAGAGGAATTATGCTTGCGTAGGAGACGAACCCGTCATCCTGATTAGTTAACCCTTAAGAAAGGCACAAAGGGGTCCACGGTTTAACTCCTTATCCGAGAGGACGAAGTACTGAAATGAAGTGCTCCATACACTGCACAGCAAGTAGAAAGCCTGTTTCTCAATGAGAAGAACTCTGCCACTTCCGGTATTTCAACCTGGTCCCTCGGATTAGGAAGCCAGGACTCTTATCTACCAGTCAAAACTATCTCCCAAATGGGAGTCAAAAATTAATCCTTGGCGTACCTAGTTTGCCAATTAACTTGGCCAAATTGAGACGAGAAAAGATGCAAATATTTTGCGAATGACACGCTGGAAAGGCGCGTGAAAAAATTCTCTCTGCCACGAAATACTGACGTAAAATTTGCAACTAGCAACCATTCTCCCCCAGGGGGAGGCATCAAATAGAGTTGCTCCCAGGAAGCTGGATGGGAGAGTTGCGGGCGTGGAGAGCTATAGGATCATTTTCCCTGTAAAGTCCCGAAAAAAAATAGCCGCTCATGCGGACACGAACGAGTCATCGCACGAGGCACGGAAGGCGGAATTGATTCGTGCTTCTAATGACCTGAATGAATGACTTCCTCCCGCGAGGACGAAAACGGGCCATTCTCTCCACCACTCCTTCCCTCCCCCACCCCCCCGTAACCCCCTTCCCCCGCACACACAAACATTGCCGAGATTTCTCGGAAAAATCCTCCTCCGCCCTCTCCCCCGACCCTGTTCTCTTTGATGGTTCTCTTACCGGCCACCTCTCCACTCTTCCCCATTCTCTCCCTCCCATCCTACCCACTTTTCCGCGGCTTCCAGCTTTTACTCCGCTTCTCAATTCAAACTTCCTCTTCGCGGGGCTCGAGTTCGTGAGTCGGGAAAAGAACATTAACCTCCCGCACCACTCGCATTCCATATTCTGTTGGCTCTCTCAGAACTGACTCTCGAGGAAGTCGTAGCAAACTTGGCACCCTAATCGCTAGATTATTTCATCTAAATCTACATCTACGCAATACCCTGCCAGCCACCACGAGGGTGTGTGACAGGGTGTGTAGATCACCAAACATGCACAATTGACATGCAACTAGGATATTTAATGGAGATATGCTAGATAACATGGTTACATGCAGCTATATGGTTAGTATGGTTAGTGTAAGTGTATTTCAATACATCTATTTTCCATTATTGTATTTTAAGCATCCGTTGCGATATATTTTAATGACTGTAACAATTTCAAATCAGAAACGAACGTTTTGCTCACATATCGTAAACCTCAGTCTCTTTTCGATGTGCAGAATATGAGGGTGGTTAAATAGTGAGTGGGTTAAAAGTCTCCAAAAATCTCTTATAAAAAAAAGATAATGTATTTGATCTAAGGAGCAAAATATATCCAACATGTTGCAGTATAGACTTAAAAATTGGAGAGTCCGTCACTAATGCAGAACATGCTGTTGATAAAAAAATTTACTCCAAATAACGCATAATGTGTACCTTCATGAGGAAGTGTCATTGTGTTATGTTAATTTGGTCCTGCAATAAGCATCATAAAGATTTGGAATGCATTGTATTAATATTCTCCTCCATTCGTAAATAACTGTGCACTCTAGCTTTCTTGTTTATTATATCTGTTAATAAAATGTCAATTATTATTTGTTTTTGAAGAATAGGTATAAAGCTTTTTACCCAGAGACAGAACAGCTTTATAGAAAAGCTATTATAACCCATATGACCGGGGATCGGTTTGGTATGGTGGCTAGAGTACTGGCCTCCCATCCCGAGGGCATTTCAAATTCAGTACTCCATCCGTCGGATGGGACGTTAAGCCGTGGTCCCCTTGGCACCTTTCGTTAAGAGAAGGCTAATGCCGACGCCGAGTTTCTCTCCACCCTTCCTCCGTTTCCTACCATTACCCAATTACCCACCCATCCTAAATGGCGCAAATGACCTCAGCTGTCAGTTGCCTCCCCTCAATAACCAACCATATGACCTAGTGCGCCTCTACAAATGACTAAAAAAAAAGAGAAGACGTTTTTCGCAAGTAGGGAATAGAATAAGACAGTACGATGTAATTGAGGCATCATAAAATGCAAAATCTATCTTAGCGCTCTCCAAAGGGAACATGACATGGAGCAAGAGGCATTACTCATAGGAGTTTATGGCCATTGATATTACTTCCTACCTAATCATTACACTGTTAGAGTTTCCTTAGTGTTCTTAGCATGCGCTTTCATGTATGGCACTGACGGATGTGCAAATTTTCTCTTTTCGTTTGTGTCGGGACCGTAAGCACCTCTACATCTTTTCATACCGGTAAAATAATTTAATACGCTTGTCTTCATATTTGTTTTCCAACGCTGCTTCATCGACCATGCTAGGTATGCTTTCCTTGATCGAACTTGCCTTTAAAAACATGGATCCCCTCGTTTTCAGATCCTATGCTCTGGCTTCTGTTGTTGTAATCCATTTTTCCACACTCGCATCAGACGTGTTCCGAGCTGGATGTCGAACTAAACTTCCACGGCACAAACCCCATTCCGCAGCATCCGCGTACTCACCTCGAGACCCTTTCGCTTTGCACCTTCGGGAAGACATGCACATTCATATAAATTTTATTGCTCCTCACTCCTTTCCGTCATCGTTTTTTTCTCCCTCTTCTACCCCCATGCACTTGATTCGCGGTTTTTAGCGTGTTTTTACGACGCAGTGTAGGGTGCACTGACCTCGTGGCCTCCGAGCCCAGCGTCAGGCTGTTTCATCTGGAGGTGTTACGAGAGTGCATTAGTTATTCTGAAACTTTTTACGGCGGGAAATATGCGACTCACACGAAACTGCATAGATAAATGTCTATAAAGATTCAAGAGCGGTGGTTGAGAATATCAGCTGGGCTAAAATTCTCTCAATGGCATCAGGTCAAAATAAGATATAAACCTTGGCTTGAGACATAAGTAATGTCATCGACGTAACCACGTCTTTGAGTTGATTGCCCATTGAAATCCGTTTATGTGTGGATCAATCACAACTTTACGGCTGTTACGCGGGGTGATGGTTGGTACTATTAGGTATCAGTCACCGGCGTCTAATCGAAGAGAATTTTCTGCGTTCATTTATTGATATTTTCATCGAAGTGAGAGATACGGGCGTGGGTGCTTAGTAAGAATGAACCTCAGTTGAGTGACAGGACCAACGGCTATTTCCAGAAAGCAATAATTAAGAGAATGATAACGACATGCATATTTTATTTTGCTTCCAATTGTGCAGCACCACGGGCAACTTCTATAATGGCGCATGAAATATAAAGTGAAATAGTGTTGGTAGAAGTGGATGAACTTTGTAACTCACTGAAAAGTGCACTTAAAACCGCGAAGAAGATTATGGTGCGTCGTTTCGGCCTACCATGAGTACATTGGTATGAGTCTAGTGGACCAAAAGCAGTTCCTTAGTAGATTTGGGGCCAATATAATAATTTTTAACTGAGGCTATTAAAAGAATCCTCAACATTTATGTTAAAAATACTGGAATTGGCATTTAAGCTTAGAATAATTTGCCAATAATTTTTGGATAACATTATTATTTCTGGAATTAAAATTTAATCCCATATTTTGTAGTTTACCGATATCTATACTTACCTGCAATAATTTCTATTCTACCTCGCAATTGTTAGAAATTTTGGCGTAAATGTTTTTCCTAGCGGGCGCTTCTGCAAATTATAAAATGTAAAAACTATTTTGTTACTACATTGACGATGTTCTTATTTGCATTAAATTCAATTTTTGTGAAAAGTGGATGCCAACTTCACATATAGGATATCAAAAGTCAACTAGCACACATTACCTACTGTTGCTTGGCTATTATAATTAGATTAATTGTAATTTCTGTTTATGCAAAAATAGAATTATAATCCTCCAGATCCCTTAAATACTATCCAATGATTATCTAGGGAAAATACTTTTACACGGTTTTACTTTTACACATAGATTTGGAGTGCCAAAACTCTTTATTACATTCCTTTTACTAAACGACATTCAAGATGCTTATCAAAAATATGTGAAGCTATTTAACATGAGCCGAAAAAAGTACTTATATTCACTGATCACTTTGGACATAACGTGTAGTAGTATTTAGAACGTGAGGAGATAATTGAGCAGCTCTATAAAGGCAGAGAAGAATTGACAGTTATGGAGATAAGACATAATACTTTAATATGCAAATTATGGAACTAAGAGCGTTGGAAGTGCAGAAGCTCTGTGCTGCAGGAAAGGGTTTGATGGAGGTGTCAATTGGAGTCGTTTTAGTTGCGGGTTCGGAAAACGATGAATGAAATTAGAGGAGACGAGAGGAAGACAGAAGAAAAAGCGCCACGCTTGGATGCTGGGGACGGGAAATTGATGGGGTTATTCGGAAGGGAGAGGAAAATTGAATAGAGACCGTAGGAAGAGGAGAATGAATGTTGAAAGCTGCGATGAAAGAGAGAAAATTCGTAAGCAGCGGAAAGAGAGGAAAAGAGTATTATTTTCAGACACCAATCGCCGGAGAAAGGAGATCTACATCTACATCTACACGATACCCTGCAAGCCACCGCGAGGGTGTGTGGCAGGGGGTGAAGATCACCAAGCATACACTACTAACATGCAAGCAAGCAACTAAAGGGTCTCATGCAACTAGATTGTTAGTATCTATAGTATTTGAGGGGTTAATAAATGCATCATGCACTACAGAATACTCTAAAATATTTCCTCTACCTATCCCTTTCCTATGCTGCCTATTCTGTTCTCTTATAGTACGGGGGAAAAATGCCATTTTGAATCTATCTGTACGACAATCTATCTAGTATCAATCTGTACAGTATTTGAGGGGTTAATACATGCATCATGCACTACAGAATACTCTAAAATATTTCCTCTATGAGATATGATGTGCCTTGAAGTATAAACTGACCCATGGAAAAAACGTAATGGGGAAAACAATTTTCCGGACGTCCACCGAGTTTTCTTGTTTCACCGGTATAGTCTATCTAAATATCTGTCATAATTTGTTTGAATTGGTATGTATCTTTAGATGAATCGATAGACGCATGCCTTTTCGCGACTTCGTCATTCCCTTCTATTTCACCTTACGGTCGAAGATTATTGCGCCATATACAATGTTTAAATTGGCCTCGGCTCACCCGTCTTCCTCTCGCAATGCCAGCTCCGTCTCCTCCCCGTCCCCCCTAGGCCTTAATCGCTTTATACCTCTCTTCCCTCCTCCATCCTCTCCTCTCCCTCCGGTGTTACTTTCTCCAGCCATTTCTCGCATACCTCCCCAGACACGAAGGGCGGTCTTCCTCCCTCCCCCTCACACAGGATGCCTCGCCCTCTCGCCCCCCTCCCCCTTCCGCCCCCACCCTCCTAAAGAACCCTCCCAGCATCACGCACCCTGCGAGCAAAGCGAAGAAGAGCAGGGCAACGGACTCGAAGACACTTGCGCACTCTCTCTCTCTCTCTCTCTTTCCCCCGTTCCGTTTTTTTCCTTACCTTCCTGCCCCCTTTCAATGCATCCATCGCCCCCGGGGCGGGGGCGGAAGCTTAGGGGACGGGCTACTCGCACGCGATGTGGGGGCTTCGAAAGGGTGGGGGGAGGGAAGCTAGAGCAGAAGGGGGTGATCCCATTCCTTAAAACCTCCCCCTCGGCTTTCCTGCTCTTAATATCCTCGCTTGTCCCGCAGTCTCCTCCGGCATACGCCTCTACCTTCATCCCGCATCCCCTCGGCTTCATCCCTGCCCCATCCCCTTCCATATCAGCCAAGAACCCTTGAAGGGATGTTTCTTTAATAAGGGGTCGTCTGGGGTAGGGAGAGGAAAATAAATATTATTAGCTGGTTGTCACCGCGGAAAATAACGGGATCCGATGCTGACGAATTTCTCTATCCTAAAATTATTTAGATTTTAGCACGGGAGTAGTGATTGCCTGTTTATTAATAAAAAAATCAATAATCTGTCATCATCGCGGTTAAAAAAACTAATGTGATAATATTATGCACTGGAAATCATTGAAATTTGCTTCTTTTAGGTAGTTGCACTAGGGGGATATTTTCCAAATGTTGATAATGTTGGAGTAATTTCTAATTTACTCAGGATATAGGGCGGAAGAGGAAATGAAAATCGGTACTCAGAAACAATAAGACAGTGGTTGGAAGAAAATTATTCAAGAGGTATTATCTCTTCAGAGCGATTCCTGGAAACTCCTTTTCCTTGTAAATTGATCGAGAGGGAGATAAAAAATTAAAATGGAACTAATGGGATTGGTATGGGATCCGCGCCAAAGGAAAACATATTGTTCTACATCTAATTTTTTTTCAAATACTCAAGTGCCTCGACATTTGCCTTTTATGAGACTCTTGAATGTATTGCGGAAGTCTTAAGATTTGTACAACTAAGTTCTCAGCATTGAAATAATTGTTTGAGTTGTTATGTATCAGTTCTCCTCCCTCCACCAAGTCCTTAATACAAAAGCGGATATTTTTTTATACCAAGCTCTATACTCAAAGATAGTGTAATTGAATTTGACCCGGAATTCTTTGCTATGAATTGAGATACTCTTGAGTGAAACTCTAACGACCATTCATCGTTATTGTCAATAAAGGCCTAATGAGAAGTTTGAATTCAAAATTTTCAGCAAGAGGTTGATGAGAAAATAGGTTAATGTTTGAACACTGTGACTCTTCACTTTAGTCACATTTTCATTCATTGATCAATTGATTTACATATTTTTTGTTTCATCCACCATTGCAACCACCACATTTCCATTGATTGAAAACGTTTCCTTACGAGTAATAATAGATTATCATTATTAGAGCCAAACATCTGCGAATTTTGTGGCGTAGATTGGCAAGGTATGATTATTTGAAATATGCTGAGAATATACATCCCATCAGTGCAATGAGAATATGAAAAAGAGAAGATTTTAGTTAGTCTATTTCACGTTGCAAATTAACGGGGCGATTAAATATTTCTGACCAGATCTAATTTTATAGAATTCAAATATATTTAAAATACAGGCACATACTTAAAAATTAATTTACAGGCGCTGTAAATACCATCCCTCCAATTCATTGAGTTTTTGTGAGCTGTAAATACCATCCCTCAAATTCCTGTTTTACGAAAATTGGTTATTGAATAAAACTCCTTATATTGAATAAAATGAAGGTGGCAACACCCAAAGGCTGAATAAGGCTGAAGCTGTTAAAGAAGTGAGAATAACACTCACGGCTCCTTATCGTGTATCGTAAGAAAGGAAATAAATTTTGTATAAAATTCATCGCGAATGAGGAATTGTACAATGCTTGATAAAATACTGGGACTAAAAGACCATTCACCCCATCAAATAATACACAGGTTGTGCCAAATAAAATTACAGTCCATGAGAAAACCATAAGCTCTAATTCAATGGAGAAACATGAAAATACAAAATAAAACTATATCCCAAAAATCGGCCACCGTCCAAAAAAAACGGAATGGTGAGGAACAATTATAATAAGCGATTAAGTAGAATAATATAATACTAATTCAGTACGCGGCATTATCTTCCTTGGTTATTGTTCTAAGTTTTTGTTAAAATAATGATTTAAGTATCCGATTTAAGTCCAGTTTAATGTATTTAGCGAACAAAGCAAAGGATTCGATGCAGAGGATTCGTGGAGAGAATTTCTTGAGGTCACCCGTAATGCAGTTAATAAATACATACCAAGTAAATTCATAAGTGATAATACAGAGCAAAGGTGGTATAACGCGGAGGTTAGGAATTCACTAAAGCGACAAAGGGTATGCCACGCTAGGATGAAAAATGCAGGACGGGGTCTATCGGTAGAGGAAAAAAATGAGTTAGTTCAAAACTATAAAAAATCGAGAGCATTATCAAGGAAATCATGTTGGCAAGCGTTATCACATTTCAAGAGCAAGATGTTAGGAGAATATTTAGATAGCAATCCTAAAGCGTTTTGGTCACATGTGAGAGAGCTTCAGGGAAATAGGTCCACAGTGCACACACTTTAAAACGGTAAAGGAATTAGAGCCACCAGCAGGCTAGAAAAAGTCAATTCTTTAAGCACCTTCTTCCAAATCGTATTCAACTCATCGTCACACAACGCAGTGGAACCACCGCCGAACACATTCAGTGAACAAATGCCCGAAATAAAAATTTCTTGTCGCGGAATAGAGCAGCAGTTAAAAAAATTAGTAAAAACAAATCACCAGGTCCCGATCAAATTCCGTCCACAGTATATAATACATTTGCTTCTGAAATAGCCCCCTATCTAGAAATCATATTCAATAAAGCACCAGAGAAAAAACAGTACCCAAGTATTGGAAAGTAGCTAACATTACATCTATTTTTAAAAGCGCTGATAGGGAAGAACCTAGTAACTACAGACCCATTTCACTCACGTCAATCTCTTGTAAGATATTTGAGCACATAGTAGTCAGTTCGATCATGGGGCATTTGGATAGTCAGGGATTACTCATAAACAGCCAGCATGGGTTCCGGAAAGGTAGATCTTCCAAGACACAATTAGCTTTATTCGTACACCATATTTTATTATACGGCTAAAACATTACTGAAGTTGATGCGATATTTTTAGATTTTAAAAAGGCATTCGATAAAGTTCCTTATGGTAAATAAATATTGAAGTTAGAGAGTTTTGGTATAAATAAAGACGTTGTATGTTGCGTAAAAGAATTCATAAGTGGGGAGAGCAGAGGGTTTTCATGGATGGTATCATGTCGGACACTATCAAATTCACATCGGGAAGTTCCCAGGGTAGCGTAATAGATCCGCTTCTATTTCTTTTATTCATAAACGATTTGGGTACAGTAGTTAGTAGTATGCTTAGACTTTTTGCAGACGATGTGGTAGTGTACAGGGGTATATCAAAAGAACAGGACAGCAAATCGCTTGGCAAGGATTTAGATGCAATTCAAGAGTGGTGCGACAAATGGCAGTTAGAACATAACCTTAAAAAGTGTGTAGCTATCAATTTTTGGAGTAGGAATAATTCGATAGAGGGATTCTATAAAATTAGTAACACGAAGATCGAAAATGTTGAAACCTTAAGATATTTTGGTGTAAAAATCACTAAAGATTTATCGTGGAGGAGAAACATCCGGGAAATAGGCGGCCGAGTGAAGAGAAGCTAGGATTTATAATAAGAGTACATGTTAAATGTGATTAGAAGACAGAAGAGCGATGTTACTTTTCCCTAGCTAGGCCCCACCTTGAGTATGCAGCCAGTGTATGGGATCCTAATGAATTAGGTTTGATCAGAGAACTAGACAGTGTGCATCATAGAACAGCTAGGTTCGTTAAAAGGTGTTACGATAGGTTGAGTATTGTATCAGAATTAATACAAGAATTAGGGTGGGAATCATTATCAGAGCGTAGGTTAAAGTACAGATTAAATCTATTAAAGAAGTTTCAATCGGATAGCTTTACTAAAGGTGTCAGGCATATATTAAAAAAAAGCGTATTATGCTAGATTCGACCAGAGAAGCAAGTTTAGAGAAATAGATTGTCGTACTGATAGATTCAAAATGGTATTTTTTCCCCGTACTATAAGAGAACAGAATAGGCAGCATAGCAAAGAGATAGTTAGGGGAAATATTTTAGAGTAGTCTGTAGTGCATGATGCATGTCTTACCCCTAAAATACTATAGATACTAACAATCTAGTTGCATGAGACCCTATAGCTGCCTTTTTGCATGTCAGAAGTGCATGCTTGGTGATCTTCACCCCCTGCCACACACCCTCGCGGTGGATTGCATGGTATCGTGTAGATGTAGATGTAGATCCGAGTTGCCACTATATTCACTAGACCAGGGATTGTAACATTGAGAGTCGTGAGCCGCATCTATTTAGTATCGACCGTCTAGATCCTGAAATAATGCTGAAAAATAATTATAAAAATCATATTATTATTTTGTATAACTTTCCTGGGACTAATTCAATTGTAATTAATATACTCTAAATTTTCCTTGATAGTAAGTTTACAGTTCTAGCTCCCGAGAAATACTTATGTTGTTGCGAAGGATAAGCTTGGCTCTTCCGTCCCAAAAGTTTATCGAGCCCTTAATTTTAAAATTGAAATGGCTCTTGTTTTCATCTAAAGGTTTAAAAAAAAGCATGTATTCAAAACTGAAAGACAATCAAACATTTTAAGTTAATCATGGCAAGATATAACTTGCCATTCTCAAGGAGTTTACCAAAATGCACCAAATAATTGTGGAAAAATATGACATATGGAACCCATCCTGCATAAAAAATATACCCAACTCCAAAATATGAGCCAATATGGTAAGGACCTAGTATATCTCCCTCATGAGAGATGAGCGTCAGTATTGGTGAATGAGACTCGAATGGTCTTGAATACAGCATGCAGGTAGCAGGGTACTATCAAATAATTTAACGGGAATGAGAAAATTAAGATGCGGAAATTTGTACAATTCACGGGATTGTTTTAAAAATCGGATCTTTATTTCAAAAAACAAGTGGAACTGTTTAAAGGGTATTCAGTATAAAAGATTCAGGAGTAAACGAAGCATACCCACACCATTTTTACGACCCTCTCTTTTCTACGACTGAGCCCACAACTCTCTACTTCATACAATAAAATTCTTGGTGGTATGCGATTAGAATTATTTCCTGAAAATATCACAATGCCATCAACACAAATTGGTATAAATTGTCTAATAAGTAGTTGAATTACCTACGGAAGATCAGTATAATAGTAAATTTCCAGTTTTTAAAAATTATTTACATGCTAAATAATCAAGAATTGAAGGTAATATTGTGTTATTATATTCCAATCGCTTATCTGCTTTTGACGAGAAATTTATTTATTGGATTATGGGTATACTTTCAGCCTTAAGGGTCTCTAATACTTTTTTTCCGGAAAATTCTACGATATTTTCTGGCTACACTTCCATATACAGGTTTATTTTTTAATTAAATGAGTAAACTCTCTTTCAATTCATTCAATTCAGTAATACAAGTATACGTTCGCAGTTTGGATGAAATATTACTTCCTAACGATCATAATTCCTCTCGCCTAATCTTTCACATTAGGTACATCATTTGGAGTTATGCTGTAAAATCAAAGGAGGTGAAACCCAAACCGGAGAGGTTTGTTACTGTATTTTATTAGTTGGGAAAGTTTTAATCACGCGATAAATACTTATTGGACTCTTAAAATTTTACAGGTTTTGAATTAATGCGCAGTTGTAATTAACTTGTGCCATGAAAATCAAAGTCAGTAACCGTAGCATTTTCCAGAACCATCGATACTTTCTAGTAGTTCGTCATTTTGTTTGTGAGAGAGAGAGGTGATTAAGTTTTGATAATAGAAAGTGCTTAGAAAGCTGCATGAGGTTGCGAGCTATTTTTGTAACATGGAGTTAAGGATTGAAATACAGTTAGTATTCGAGCCGTTGTTCTTCACGGTGGGCGTGGGCATTGTCGATTCAGTGGAGAAAGGTGAATTTTTTGTCACATCCTACTGTAGTCGTCTTAATCTGCATAGTACATACATATATATTCTGCAAGTCACTTAGCTCCAGAATGGCGGCAGGATATGACTGGCAGTATTAAAGATGCCTTTCTTATCCTCAATTCCACGTACTTATCTTTCATTTTTACCTCTTGAAATGAATAATAATGCAGCTCCATCAGATTACACCTTTTAGTGCACTATCTTTTATGCAGCTAAACTAATCAGTTCATAGCACAAAAATGAGAACTTATTTTTATAGCCATTCTAGTTAAGAGAGTAAATGGAGATACAACGAGTCAAAATAATAGTGAATAAGCACTAAAACATCTAAATGAACTGATTTTTGCTTCCATATCAAGTATAAATACGCGGTGGCAGCAATCGGAAAGCTTTTTACCTCTTTGTACTACGGAAACATTTTTTTAAAGCATGAAAACATGCCCCAATTCACTTCTCATTCAAGTCACTCTTTTTCCTATCATCATCATTATCATCATTAGCCTTTCTGAAATGCCTATTCTACCCCTCACACTATCCATTAGCGTGAAAACTCTTTTTGCTCTCGACGTTATAGACCTTTTGTCTCATCCGTCACTAGTTAACCCATACAATTGGTAAACTTTAAAACTTCTATGCTCTTTTACACGACACTTAGTACCGCAAAATTAAACTCAATTTAGAGTCACTCACTCAGTGATTCAACCCGAGGGTTGGTTTTGATAGGTTAGGGTAGAGCTCACCCCGGTCTATGCCACAGGCGTGTGAATTTCACACATTCAGGGTAGGGGGGCCAGTTCCTTTCCCTGGGCCAACCTCGTACTCCGAGGATTTTTTGTTCAATTTAGAGTAGGTACCCGAAATTTGGTACTGAAAGTCTCAGGTGAACCCTTTTATGGAGTTCAAATTTCTGTTTGGATTTCTTACGCATACGCTAAAGCAATGTTTTTTTTTAATTGCTAAGTCGTGTCTCGTTCAAAACCTAATTTTGATCCTGCTTTAGCAATCGTTTCGGATTGATGATGAATAAATCCTCCCTGAGCTCAGATGAAAAAACGGCTCAGTATTCGCCTCCAAAGTATAAACTGATGCAATACATTTCCCGCTTTCACTCCCTAACATCTACATCTACATAATACCCTGCAAGACACCATAAAGATGTGTGGCAGGGGGTGAATTCTCACCAGCATTGCACTACATATCATGCATTTAATAGGATTAGTATTAATATATAAGCCTAAACTGCACTAATTATATAGAAAAAATAGCAAACTAAGCATGCAAAAACGTGCTGTTATTTGGGTTACCTTCAAGTCCTAATACCAATATGCAACTCCTATGCTATGGATTGATTCACTCGTCTTGGACATATTTACCGCTATTCATATCCCTAATTGTACGAGGAAAAAAGGACATTTTGAATCTGTCAGTTCGGCAATCTATTTCTCTAATTTAGTAATTATGGTCCAGTCTACCATAGTAAGTTGGAGTTCGCAAAATATTTTTAACGTCATCACTGAAAATATTGCCTTGGAATTTATTTAGGAGATTAAGTCCAAATTTCAACCTGCGATCTGACAATGATTCCCATTTTAATTCCTATAATAGGCTGGTTACGCTAATATAGTTATCGTACCGCCCAAACTAATTACAGCGAAGTTACTTGACTTAAGCTCTGCCACCAGTATTTCATCTACATCTACATCTACATAATACCCTGCAAGCCACCATAAAGGTGTGTGGCAGGGGATGAACTCTCACCAAACATGCACTACACATCATGCATAAAAAAAAGGATCAGTACTTTTATAGTTATTGTTCAAAACTGCGCTATTTAAAGAAAGATAAAAATAGCAAAACATACATGCAAAAACATGC
Organism: Platycnemis pennipes; assembly: GCA_933228895.1. Classification (NCBI taxonomy): domain Eukaryota; kingdom Metazoa; phylum Arthropoda; class Insecta; order Odonata; family Platycnemididae; genus Platycnemis; species Platycnemis pennipes. Next base: position 108,407,334 of record OW121851.1, read on the forward strand.
CGTTAGTTGGGTTAGCTATAAGTCCTTATACCAACATGCAGCTACCAATGTTATCCATTGCTACACTCGTACTGGATATATTTACCGTTATTCATATCCCTAATAGTACGAGGAAAAAAGGACATTTTGAATCTGTCAGTTCGGCAATCTATTTCTCTAATTTTATGATTATGGTCCAGTCTACCATAGTAAGTTGGGGTACCCAAATATTTTTAACATCATCACTGAAAATATGGGCTTGGAATTTGTTTAAGAGATTAAGTCTAAATTTCAACCTAGGATCTGACAATGATTCCCAATTTAATTCATTTAATAGACTGGTTACGCTAGTAAGGTTATCATACCGCTTCTTTACAAATCTTTCCGATCTTCGCTGCACACGTTCAAGTTCGTTATTTAGACCGATTTCGTAGGGATCCCATACACTGGCAGCATATTCCAAATGAGGTCTTACAAGAGAAAAGTAGCTGATTTCTCGTACATGAACGTCACATTTACCCAGTACTCTTTTGACGAAACCTAGTTTACCATTCGCTTGAGCCATTATTTCACGAATGTGTTTACCCCAGGAAAGATCATTTGTCAGTCTAAGATCTACCCAAGGAAAGATCATTTCCTTGATATCTATCATTTCTGGATGTTTTTGCGCCTTGAATGACAATAATCGTCACTTTTTTCTGTTGTCATGGCTGAAAATAAAATTTGCGCATTCTTTTGAACTCTTCAACCTTTTAATCGATAGAGTTTGAGTACCCGGAGTTACATTCGATTTTCAGTGCTGCGATAAGTATAAAGGAAAAGGGCTTTTACCTTATATATACTACCTAAATTATTCAATAGTTACTTTCCTTTTAGTTTTCCATTCCTAGTTCCTAGGAAACCTTAGTTATCAACCCTTAAATAAAACATTTATTCTCCCCATACTATAAAAGCTTAAAGTTCCATGTATTTAACGACTTGGGGGCTGTGTTTCTGCTATTTGTTGCTTCTCATTGTGTGTTTTTTTACCGATGCTCGTTCTTAATTTTTCTGAAGTTGTTCCGGCAGATTGTATACTTACTAAACTTCCACTCTATACCATCAAACTAACATTATGTACCTCCGAATTAAAACAGAAACTCACTGCTACACAGTAATATAGTCATGATTGTATATTTACCTTCCTCATAATGAAAGCTTACCAGTGAGTGAGGTGAGATTTCAATAATTCATAACAAGTTAGAATTCTTCTTGAAAATTTCGGCATGAAATTTGTTTAGACAATTCATGTCGGTTATATGTTCTTCTCTTAATTTCTTAGCATTGGGTGTCAGATTTAATTAATTTCCACACTGTGCCTTGAATTATAAGGCTGTCTCAAAGTAATAAAATAAAAATCTCTTACGGTCGATTTTTCTTCATGAAATCATCACATGATAGATTTGTTAACTTCCGCATCAACGTACATACATTGCTCATGTTATGTATGGAGAAAGCTTTCTGTCAGAATTTGAGGTTAATAAGCAATTGAGATTAAAAATTTTCAACTTGCCTAAAGCAACTTCAGTTTTGATAGCAACTTGAAAAAAAATGTATTCAGGCACATGAAACCTGGGGCCTTATGAATATGATGTAAGACGTAATAGCATACTGCAGCGATCGCTTTCGCCGGAAGCGTACGGAGACAAACTGGTATTTAATTAGTTTCTCGCGGACTTAATGCTTTTCAGTGCTTCAGGCCCCACCTTGAGTACGCAGCCAGTGTATGGGATCCTAATGAATTAGGTTTGATTGGAGAACTAAACAGTGTGCAACGTAGAGCAGCTAGGTTCGTCAAAAGGTGTTACGATAGGTTGAGTAGTGTATCAGAGTTAATACAAGAATTAGGGTGGGGATCATTATCAGAGCGTAGGTTAAAGTACAGATTAAATTATTAGAGAAATTTCAATCGGATAGCTTTACTGAAGATGTTAGACACATATTAAAAACACCAGCGTATTATGCTGGATTCGACCAGATAAATAAGATTAGAGAGATAGATTGTCGTGCCGATAGATTCAAAATGGCATTTTCCCCCCGTACTATAAGAAAACAGGATAGGCAGCATAGCAAAGGGATAGGTAGGGGAAATATTTTAGAGTATTCTGTGGTGCATGATGCATGTATTACCCCTTAAATACTATAGATACTAACAATCAAGTAGCATGAGACAATATAGTTGCTAGTTTGCATGTTAGTAGTGCATGCTTGGTGATCTTTACCCCCTGCCACACACCCTTGCGGTGGCTCGCAGGGTATCGTGTAGATGTAGATGTGCTCACTGTAAGTTCCACAAATAAGAACACCTTGCATGAAATCTCAAATAATAATCTTTTTACGATGCAGGGAACATATTTGGCTTTTCAATCCATCTTAACCCTAATAGGTTTTAATTAAAATGGCAACAAGTAATGGGGGATAAATACGATGAAAAATATTCTCAGGCTGTGACGTGGTTCGGTAACTCATAGTTGGGGTTGAAGCTGCTTTCGCAACGGATCGCAGTAGTCGTCCTGAGAACCACCACCACCTGGCATATATTTAAAATTTTAAGAGAGTAGAGAAGCCAATGCGAGAGATCTACATCTACGCGATACCCTACAAGCCACCATGAGGGTGTATGGCAGGGGGTGATTTCTCACCAAACATGCACTACATATAATGCATAAAAAAGGAATAGTATTAGTATTCTAGTCAGAACTTCACTATTTAAAAAAGATAGAAATTGCAAAGAAAACATGCAAAAACATTCTGTTAGTAGGGTTAGCTTTAAGTACTGATACCAACATACAGCTACCAATGCTATCCATTGCTACTCTCCTATTGGACATATTTACCGTTATTCGTATCTCTAATTGTACGAGGGAAAAAGGACATTTTGAATCTATCAGTTCGGCAATCAATTCCTCTAATTTTATGATTATGGTCCAGTCTGCCATAGCAAGTTGGGATTCGCAAAATATTTTTAACAACATGCAGCTTCATGGTTAGTATCTAGTGGTAACAGAAGCCCATGGTGAATTTTCAGCCCTTAATTAAGAAAAGTTTTCACCCCTGTGTGTGTTTCAAATAATTATTTTTTTAACTGATGGATAATTACAACAGCAGTGCAGGAAAATTTGTGGTTATATCTGTTAATTGATTAAATTTGTTACAGGATGAAGATATTCGAGTTACCTGCGACGTAAAGATCTTCGTCGCCGATCACTTGGGTCTTAGTGAGAGAAAACGGGGTATTCGAAAAACTAGCTGCAAGGAACACTCTTCAGTGGAATATGGTAAGGACGCTTAATTGCTAATGTTTTTCATTCACAAGTTTTTTTCAAATATATCGCAAGGTACGCTGAAGTCGTTATGAAAACATCGATAATTTTTTGACACCATATTATAATCATTTCGGCAACGCTGAAGAACGGTTGATATACATTGCAGAGAACATGGATTATTTTATTAAGGGTATCAGGATTGATGCGCAAGGAAGAAATTCAGCGGCCGTCAGTTAACAGCATGCTTCAACGTGTAAATTTCAAGCTTAAATGATCATCTCAAGTATTCGTGTTGAATTGTTAACCTAAGTTACAAAATCCGTCTGTCAGTTGTAATAGATAGTTACGATTTGACTAAATTTCACAAAAATTATATTGTTTTCATTTGGTTGGTGATCTAGAAAACTGATTGTGCCAGGGTTTTGAACATTTTTTATGAATAGGCGGTATATTCAAGGACTTAAAATGGCATTTTAGTTTCCATAGGCTATAAACCACTTTTGATAAACGGAGCTTGAGTTACTCCGATATAATATTTTCTATCGTCACCAACGCCATGGAAAATAAAAAAGTAAATGTGTGGTATCACTAATTACGGTCACAACTCCGGTTATGTGTTAAAGTATTCTAATAAAGCAAAATCAAGCACTTCTGTTTCACATGCAGCGCACCCAAAATAAAAATATTTTTTACAAAATTTCAATACTTCCGAACGTCGTTAGCAAAAGGAATGGTCTTCAGCATGTTAAAATGCAGAGCCTACCTTAAGCGTTTTCGGTGAAAATCCCTCGGGAAAGATATTTAGCGCCTTCTTCCTCCAACCTACCACTTCTCTTCAGCCGTCTACGTACGACCTGAGGTGATGAATAAAAATGAATAGAGTCGACTGAGTAATTAATTGTTTTGCTAAGCTGCTGTCACAGTACGAAACCAAAAGGTTTCGACGCCTAAAAAAAAAGAATAAAACGCTGATCTCACGTCGTCCAAATGACTTTTGCTCAATAATCTCTTATTCCGATGCCTCTGAAACAGTTGGGCTGATGATAGACCTCGTCATTGCCGTAGCAGGAAGGAATTTTTTCGAACCAGCGGCAGTATCGATGACAGATCAGCTACTTAGAGAAGAATGATGGAAGACTGGACTGATCATGAGAGATCCTGATGTTCCGTCCTAACTGCCCTCGGAAGGACGCTAAGTCACTCTGCATGAGACGCTCATTGTATGAGAGAGGCACCTGGTACACCCGCCGGACTTTCGTAAGCCTACACCGTTGACGTGTTTGAGTAGTCAAACGTATTTTATAAGCCTAGATGGTCACTTATAAAGTTAGGGGGGACGATTAATCTTCCTGTCCACCCTCCCAGATTTCCTTATTGCCGGCTCCCGGCGCACGAATATCCTTCTATCCCTCCATCCGACTCTTTCCCTCCCCGATTCCTACATCTTCTTCCCTCACCGTTCTTTCCTGCCATGCGAACTCTCCTCCTTTCTTATTTTAGTTATTTTGTTTGCTTGGACTCCGCAGCCGCGCACGGAATCATCCCTCTCCCATACCATTCCCCTTTTACAACCCTCTGCTTCATACGCATCAACCCTTCCAGTCTTCTCCCCCCTCATTCTCCATACTTTCTTTCTCGAATCCCTCGCTCATGCCCCGATGACTGCATGCCCAACTACCGGACTCACCGTTTTTATGGATTCCCGAGTATATTGAATAACATGCAAACTTTCGTCCGCATTACTCAAGAGTATGTCATGTGGAAAGTGTGAAAGCCTTTAAGGAAAAATTGCTGTCTTCCTGACATCCGTGATAACTTTTATCCAGCTTATCTCGGGAAGTGATGGCCAACATGGGAACACGAATCACGTACAGCATCTTATTTCTTTGGTTGGTAGCCGCGAACTAAAATCTGGTTACCTCTCCAGCTAATTACACTGTTGAGAATCCATATTCCGCAGCCATAATATGGATAGCATCTTGCAGGATATGATGTCTAGTATACTTAGTTTTCTATCTTATGAATTGTTCCTTTGTTGACTGACCGTGATAGTTTTTTCTGACTGTTGTTTTAAGGTAGGGACGATCCACATTTAAGAAATTAATTATATTCTTGGATAAGGAGCATCTCAGTTTCAGGGGTAATTAATCTCACCATTTCGGAGCCGCGGGGTAGGAATTTTTTGTCAAGGTCCTTGTTGTACTAGAGTTGGGTATTTTGGGCAGGTCATTCATCACGTCATAGTGATCCCGTTCATAAATTACGGACGTAGGGAAAACAACAATTAATTCACAGCAAACTCAAATCCGTCACGTGGCATTTCTTCGTCCCGGGACTAATTGGGGGTGGGGCCTGTTATTTGAAATATCTCTGCTCTCACGCACTTCTCCGTGCCTCGTCCAATCTCAAAACCACCCGCGTTCTCTCCCTATTCCACGCGTCCCTGGACGCCAATGTCCCTTGTCCACGAATAGTTCCATCCCATCTCACCCATCGTGGGATCCTCTCTCCTCTCGTACAGGAGTTCCCCCCGCTGCGAACGGCCCCCGTCTTGTCCTTCAGCTCGACTGGTTATACACCCCCGCCAATATCTCTTTCTCTCTCTCACTCTCTCGAAGCTTGCTGTGGGTGAAATGGTTGCGGGTGGTACCTACCCCTTTTACGGCTTACTGCACCTATGAGAAGTTAAGAATACAGGAGTGGGGGCTTTAACCCTTTCATGACTCTCAACCGGGCCGGCGTATTAGGAACTTAAAATGTACCATTTTAAGGATGACTTTGCACCTGAGTTTTTGTTCAATCAATATCCTATATTTTAACTATGAGAAAGGTTAAGTTTATTAAAATCATAAAGTGCAGAAAATATTATGGAACATTTCGATTTTAATGCACGTATCATCCATCGTTCAGTAAGTTGAAAGAGGCTAATGTTACGGAGCATTCCTCCTCAGTGCATTCGGTTTCCTACAACCAGAGTGAGGAAATCCATCCAGGAACAAATGCTGACACCGCGTCCCGTTACGCAGAACATAACTGATAATGAAGATAAATTTTGCGCCCACCTTGTTCACATATGACGGCAACTATTTTTTTTCAAATACAATAATTTAACTAACTACATCCACATCTACAGATTACCCTGAGAGCCACCTCTAAGGTGTGTAACAGGGGGTGTTTAATCAGGTTTAAATAATTACGTCCCACGTTCAACTCATTTATGTCAGAAATTATTAAAATGCTCTTCCCATGCATGAAAATAATTTGGTATCGGTCCATCGCATTTCATATCCAGCGCTAAGATAACTGTATTGTATATATCGTGACAAAAAATTAAATACTACAAAATATTCAGCTCTTATTTGAAATGCATTCGATGGTTGGGAAAAATTAATTTTCTGCACTATTTATCGATGTGATTGTTAATAGTTTTTAAAGTTCAAATCGCCAGCTATTAAAATTAATATATTGCTTTATCTTTTATTGTGGATTAATGTTAGGTGCAAGTAACAACTTAAAACGATTTTGATGGCCTGATTCTGAACTAAAGTTAGTCAATTCAAGCACGCAAAACTGCTTTAAATAATTCTTTCATATTTGTGAATAATAATATTTATTTTGCTTCCTCCTCTAAAAGCATGTTTAATGAGCCATATTTAGGTTCATTTCCATTCCACAAATTGTGTTCGATTACAATGATTACTTTTTTCCCAGCCTACTTCTTATTATTTTCTTATATTGCCAACACATGTTTTTTTAATCATTTATCCTTTTCATTCGTTTTAGGGAACTAAATATCCATACGTTTACCATTATATTCAATATTTTATCACCTTTTCCATTTATTTGGTCGTCCGATTTTACTTCACAGGCTACATTTTCTTCCTTTTCGTGCTGAATTATTTTCTTATCTCTGGTCACCGCTTTCTGTCCTAAAGACCTCGAATACTCTGTAGCCATTTCACATAACGCAGTCAATAGATGACTAGGACTTATTTTAATATTGCAACTTTAATTCTACCGATTATTTCGAAGAGATGCGCTCTGAATTTTGAATCCATGCTCATGCCTAAAATGCCTGCATCGAGCCATCCGCTTTTGAAAGATTTAATGAAACAGTCAGCGATGGTCTAAGGAAGTGTCTTTGCTGCACGACGAAAGCTCGGTGGGAGTATGAGCTACGGTGCGGCAAGACCAGGAATGGCATATGACTGGAAGTAGATCTAGTGATAAGAAGCAGAAACAACATTTCACGAGAAGTCACTGCTTTCTTTTTTTTTCAGTCGGTAGGTATGCGACTAGGTAGGCCGTCCATACGGCGCGCCGCGGCGCCCCGCGAAGAGACATTGTCTCCGTTGTTAATTGAGCCAGGGTAGGGATGTAAGTCACTCTTCCAGCTTCTCCAGCCCCCATCCTCCAGCCCGTGTCTTTCCTCCATCCACCTCGTCTCCTGTTGAGTCTCATGCCCACACCGAATCGCTCGCCCGCCCCGAGAGTTCCTGGGGGAAAGATGGAGATACCCGCGCGATGCGGCGCGCTGGACGTCTGGTTCTGCGGACAAATTAGTCTCATTCCCAGTCGCCCTTTCATTCTCTGCTCAAACCTGTCCCCTTTACCATACCACGACTGTCCAGCCGCCCGTGGATAAAGGAGCTTACTTACCCGAGTGCTCAGTATCATCATTCGCTCCATAATTCGTGAACTGAGCTCCGCCGTCTCGATTTTAATAGCGGAATTCGGGCTGAGTATAGCCTGAGGACTTCCTTTTTACTTCAATTCAGCCTCCGATCAACTCCTTTCTCTCCAAGTCACAAGTCAATAAGCAACTTTATCTCTATATTGATTGACTATCATAAGTTTCATGTCAATTTTGTGGATGGTGCACCTCCGGATCGCACGTCATTTGTTTATCTATTCTCGAGAAGATTTTTTCTACTAATTTAATTCTAATACGCACATCTAAAAACTTCTTCAAGTCAAAAAGATGAGTTTTGCCTTCCTACACCCACAAATGATTCCTCGGAGTAATTGTGATGCAAATATTTGTGCTTTGAATTCATTTTAAAATTTGACGCTGACATTCTATTGCAAGTTTACTGTTTGGGGTCTATTGAGATATTGCTCTTATTACGTCATCTACTTTCCATATGACTGAAATTCACCACCGATAAAATTTTGTGGTGTTCTTATTAAACGTAATGTAATCCGACAAAATTTTACTAAGATATATAAAAATTATTAATAGTAGTTCCAAAAACTTGTATCAGAAAGAAATGAGAAAGGTTTTTGGAGGAAGCAATAAAAAACAATACGATTTGGCCTAAAAGAGTTTTTTTGAGACACATAACTGTGAACCAGGAAAAAATATGAGTGATGGTATTCTACCGAGATACATTTTTGCATATCTAGTTCTTCCTGTGAATTCACGATCTGGTGTGGTTGTAGTAGATAGCATTAGATCTGAGACGCTCATTATCGAGAGTTATTCGCAAATCTCCACTAAAATTAATACCTTTGCCAACCACATCGTTGACCAAGTTGGCCAATTTAAGTACTTAGCATTTTAGACACCAATTTGTAACATTCCCAACGTGGCTATAATATAGTCGCATTCACCAGGTAAGGTTGCTGATCGCAGTTTATCATTCTTTTTCAAGGATATTTTTCAAACAAGCTGATTGTTAGGATTCATTCACTCAATCACTCTGAAACTAAGATTACTAAATAATAAGATTTTTTTCCATAATTTTTCAGAGCAATGGCACGCAGGTTTTTATTGTAGGTTCCGATTCAGCACGGCAGTTTGATGGGTTTTGCCCTTCCTTCCCCGTACGAGGGCACATACGGGATCCTCTCTTCTCCCACCCCTCGCAATATCCTACCGAGTTTTCTCATCCGACTCCGGGTCGCCTGCATTCACCCTCCCTCTAACATCACATCCGGCAAATGCCATCGTCTTACATGCCGACATAGGAGGCGCCTCTTAAAACGCATCCCTCGCTCACCTCGACGTCCCCTAATGCCGCCTCATAGCCGTGCCCCGATAAAAAAATAAAGTGGGAGCGTACTCGTGTTTTACGGCTCTACGCTCCACCCTAGACGAAAGATTTCTCCGTGCGTTCCCTCCTACCATCCCTATTCAGACTCGAATAACAAGGTCTCGCGTCCGCCTTATCCGCCTCCTTACCACTCTTCCCATAGCTGGCGAAACCGCCGCCGCATATTTCTAATCCGAATGTCCCCTCTCGCGAGGAGGAGAACCACCTCTTCCTTTCTCTCCCTCTCTCACCTCTAACTCAGTTATAAGAGGGAGGTTTATGCCAATCGTAATCGGTTGATTTAAGGGCAATAACATGGCTATCGAGGGCGAGGTACGTTACCGGAGCCGTCTGCTGCGAGTCATCGGCGTGGGTTTTCGATTGCCTCCTCCCTCCTTTGCGTGCTGAAGGGTCGGGGATCGTCCCTCGCCCACACCCTTCCTCTCCTTTCACTCCTCCCGTCCCTAACTGGCACCCATCCGGATCGTTCTCGGAGGGCGGTGTACGGTTTGCGGAGGTACGCAACCGAATTAGGTTCGGTCGCCGATAAGTCGTGTAAGTTGTCAATTCGTTCGGAATTTGTGGCAGGTCGGGGGATACTAGTTTTTTTATATTTATTTTCATGGGCAGGGGCAAAAGAGGTGTTGACGTCGTCGTGCTGTTTTAACTCCTCGTTTTGCAGAAGCTGGCGACACTATGTAAGTGATCAAAGAGAGAGTTCCCCTGGAAGTCAGGCACTTTTAAACGCCATATTTAAACAAAGTTATTGTTTTTTATATTTTTAAATGGTTCTTTGATACTACATACAATCAATATTGACAGTATTGCGTCGGAAATCATTTAGGTGATTAACCTTTCCTATATTACCATAATACTCTTCAAGGCAGAAGCATGGCCTGGAGTTCTGTTTGTGCACCGGCATATAATCCTGCATACATCTACATAATACCCCCCAAGCCACCACAAAGGTGTGTGGCAGGGGGTGATTTCTCACCAAACATGCACTACATATCATGCATAATATAGTAATAGTATTAATATACTAGTCAAAACTTCACTATTTAAATGAGTTTGTGTTTTTTGTTTGCAACCGTGAAATCTTACGTGAAAAGCTAATTGCAGTTACAAATCTTGCCATTGTTATGGTTCCAAACAGTGCGAAAGAGAAACGAATATTTGAACCTATAGTTTGCGGGGGCGTTATAGTTTGAGCTCAAACAAGAAGTGAGTCTTTACTAATTATCTTGCTATCGGAGGAAAAAAATTGATTGCAATGTGCCTATGCAAAATCCTAGGTCTGATTTGCTGTTTCCACGCCTCATCATATTTAAACATCTTGCTCTTCTAGTGGGTTATTGCAGATATTATTTTTTTTAAATACCCTTTTAGTCATCTAAGAATAATCATATTTTATTAACCTGGTATTTTAAATACAACATTTACCTAGGGCTCTCATATTCCAGTGATTTACAAATTTTCGAGGATTACAATATGAAGTGGCTGAATGTTTTTTCTTGTACGCTAATTAGTGTACGACATGAATATTATTTTCATACGAATTAATTCTGCCTAATTCAGCCATGTTGTTTGCGACATTTTTTTATTTGCCTTATGCATTAATCATTTTCTTGGCAAAATAGATTATAGCTAGTAAATGTCGGTCAAAAACATCAACACTGTAATTCTTTACCATTTATGATGTCAAATATATATTTAAAATTGATTTTAACCTATATCTGACAAACATTTTATTACGTTGGAGAGTAAGTGTGCTTCTATGATTTAGTGTTTTCAATTGACTGCAGTCTTTACATAAAATGCTTTTATTCAATAAGCTAATCTGAATAATAACCATGGAACTGAAGAAAATAGGAAGTAGTAATTTTAGGGAAGCACGGTGACTCATACAAAAAGACACTCTAATATTTAGCTTCTGAACTTGTAACATCTGTATCTACAAAACAACATGCGAGCAACCACTAGGATGCGTGGCAGGGAGTGGGTCATCGACCATGATGCACATTTCATTTGCAGTTAAAGGAACTTATTGATCGGACTAACATGGTATTTGACTTTTTTAGATAGTGTATACTACACGTTCAAGTGAAGTTATTAAAGCAATTTTTTTACCGTACTCTTTTTCTTTACTTTATTAGACTTTTTTTACTGTACCCATATTATAACTGATGGTTTCAGGAGTAATTTTATGGAGCCTATTCATGGTTGAAAAGAAAACTTGGCTCTGTCGTGGCATAATTTCACTAAAAAATGACCCGGGTTCCGTCGTCCTACGTCACCATCAGGTGGTGGACCCGATGAATGGGTGGATGGATCAGCGTCGTAACCCGGGTCGTTTGTTAGTAAATTTATGTGGAATGACATAGTTTAGTTTTCTTTTCAATCACTTCCCAATTTTGGAAAGTAAGGGAGGTCAATAACAACATAATCTAGAGATTAATCGTCTTTAGAGAATATTTTATGACATTACAGTTTTACTATCTTAATGCGTCTGAATGCATAAGTGCTTCACTAAATTTATGCTAACAAAAAATTCGATTCGCTCTTACGAATATTCGAAGCATTTTTGCACTTGGCTTACAAATCGAAAAAATCAATCCTGGCACTTCATTTAGAATAACTTAACCATAGAAGTTGCGTAAAAATGTCTCAACTGACGACAGAGCTTCTTCGATAAATTTTCTGCCTTCCTTTTCCTTTTTCCTAACCCATTGGAAAAGAAGTGGAACTGCTCACTTAACGGGCAAGAAACGACCTCCCAGCAAAAATAGAAATTCCTACACGAGCAGGAATGGTATTTGGGATAAGCTGGAAACCGATATCTCCACGAACGTGCTGCGTTCAATGCTCGCCCCTCTCTGGGAGGCTGATGATGATGAGATGATCTTTGAATTAATGCGCTAACGAGGAGAGATCGCGTGCTCGGGCAGCGAATGTTACAGTAGGCGAGCACGCTTTTAACTACCACGAGTGTCGCCCTGAGAGACGAGGATTTTATGCAATTATGGTCTGGGGAAAAGGGAGTGAGGGTTGTACCAGCAGGGACGAACGTTGGGATAGAAATGGTGGGAGAAATGAAGAAATTCTCCTTCATTGTGGGTCTACCTCTATAATTACATCCATTCGTCATCTTGAGAGCTGCCACAATAGGATGTGGTTGAGGCGGGTAGGTCTCCAGACGTGAAAATGACACTTTGATGGAAAAAATCCTCGTAAATTGATGTTGAAATTGTAATCGTTATACTGAAGAAAGAATGACAGTTTCTCTGTATTTAAACCACGTTCTGTGCATACGAAACCCGTATATCCCCATCTATCGGTCCATTAGATAATCTCTCTTATTCTGTGGCTTCTGTCTTTCCTCCTGATGTAGTGAGCGTCTGCGGTGTCAGCCTCGAATACTCTTGCTCATAATTTTTCAGATGAATTTAATATTTGTTTGCAATCTTTTAGTAATTAGAGGTTCCAAACCATACTCTTCCAATAACCGAGTGAAACTTTCTGTGAATTTATAGGAATTCGATGCGGAGGTAGCTGCATTCCTTATGATGATATTCAGTTCCTAGTTTACTTATTCACTGATTCACAAATTCTAGGGAATACTCTCATTGAGATCATACAAGTGCTAAATAATGTGTTTCAATTTACTGCTTTAATGCCATTTCCCCTGTTCCTTTTATGTATTACTGTCTCTTCAACACCGTGCCATGAATATTTCAAATATGATTTTCACTAACTAGATTTGAAGTTGATGTGATTCCTCAGATCTTTAACGTCACTAGCTATACTTGTGTCTACTCCACCCACATAATAATTGTTACAGGATTTGGGATCCCCCAATATGGTCATCCATTAGTCTATCACGTTCCAAACGATTTACGCCTGGAGTGAATATCTATATACCAATATCTCAAGTACTAATGGTTTATCATCAGGCCCAAAGTTAAGTACTGCTAATCTGCATGTCACTTATTTTGAAAAGTAAGCATTCTTGCGAAAGAAATCGATAATTTTTTAAATAGCCGCAATATAACAAAATTATCAAAAAAATGTTTTACCTATCAAATTTGAAAGGCAAAAGAAAAAATTTCAAAAGCTCCTACACTCGATTTGACTGTCATACGAGGTCACCATTTAATAATATAAATAATCTTTAAGCTTAAAAGGCCACTTACGGATAAATTGAATTATTGTCCTTTTTTGCTGGCTTTTATCTACAGGATAATTGAAGTAAGTATAGCAGGCCGTGAACATTATAATTAACAGAAAATATTTGTGATATAATGAAAAAAACTTTTTTTGCTTGGTTAGTTTGCGAATCGTAATGAAGAAAACCAACCACTGGAAATGCATGTTTGGAAGCAAGGAAACACATACTCAGAACTTATATCAGGAGCAAACCGTTTTATGGCGATCAGGCAATGAAGATAAAAGCCACAAGAAAGTCAAAATTTGAAGGATTTGCATCAAGGTATTATTAAAGAATGTTGAAGATAAAACAGATAGACCTAACGATATCCAATTTAAAAATTGGAAGGAAATAGATGCATGATAACGATAACTTATGAAAACGATATTGCAACCTCATACTCTGAGAAAATCCCAATGAAGAATCGTCGAGGAAAAATGAAATGGAAAGAGATGCAAAGAAAGGCACCTAATGAAATATATTTAGCAAATATTTAAGGATATAAAAAATTATTTCAATTTGAAGAGTTTATCTGATACAAGATTTGAGTGTGTCAAACCAAATTTTCAACTAGAATATAACTCATCATTATCATCGGTTAACAATCCTAGGATTGGTTTGACGCAGCCCTACACTCGATTCTTCTATCGACCAACCTCTTCATATTAACATGATTCCTCTCTTCAATATCCTTCACGACCTGTTTCACATAGGTATCTCATACGTCGCCTTCCTTTGCCATTCTTCCTATTCACCTATCCCTTGACGATTGGCTTCATCAGGCCATCGTGTCTTAAGATATGGCCGATTAGGTTGTCCCGTCTTCATCTTAGCGTTTTCAGCAGATTTCTCTTTTATTTGACTCTTCCTAAGACTTCTTCGTGTTTCACTCGGCTGATCTATTTTATCTTCATCATTCTTCGGTAGCACCTCATTTCAAATGCTTCCACCCTTTTCTTCCCCGCTGCTGTCATCGTCCATGCCTCACTGCCGTAAAGAAACATGCTCCAGATACGTCTTGATGAATTGTTTCCTTACTTCTATGCTTGTATTTCCAAATCTAAGTACATTCTACTTTTGATATAATTCCCTCTTTGCCTGGGCTATTCTACTTACTATTTATTTCTTGCTTCGTCCATCGTTTGTTACCCGTCTTCCCAGGTGGCTGACCTCTTTCACCTCTTCCAGTTTTTGCTTCCCTAATGGAAAATAAAATAATGAAACTTTGTTAGGTTCACAATAGGCACGACCCGGGTGTCATAACGTAGTTACATCTTCAGGTGACTGATCATGCATACATCATCTTCATGTACCAAGTCGCATCCAACTGTAGCACCCAACTTGGTATATAAAGATGATGTAAGCATGATCAGTCACCTGAAGATGTAACTACGTTATGAAACCCGGGTCGTGCATATTTAAATATAAAGTGAACCTAACAAAGTTTCATTCTTTTATTTTCCATTATGGAAAGGTATCACATAGTTAAGCCTGAAGTTATCAGCTTTATTTACTTCCCTAATTTAACGTTGGTTTTGGCATCTTCTCTCTTACTGCACATCATTATCTTAGTCTTCTTCTTATTTATATTCAGCTGATATATCGCCATAGTCCTTTCCATGAATATTAGAATGAATATAATCACAAATCTTCTTTTAAGCATGATACGTAATGCATGATTGGAGTGAATTCACCCCCGATCCACAATATTATAGTGACGTATAGGGTATTGTGCAGATTTTGATATAGATTAATGGCTGGTGATGATAGTAATGATGATCATATATTTCTTATGAATTCACACTTTACAGTTTCCAACTATGGTAATTCTGGTCTCTCGGCACGAAGTGGTCGAATATTGTGGAGGGAGGGTAGAGCGACTCGCAAGAGGGGTTGAGAGCACAAGGACTCGAAGACTTGGTTGTTAGATGAGCGAGGAAAGATGAGATGTGGGGATATCGCCCTTATCTATCTCTCCTTCTACCTCCCTCACGTTCTCACCTCGAGATGCTCACAAGGGTCAAACCCCTTCTACTTCTGCCCACCACCCACTTTTATCCTTATCTGCTCACCAGCCGCCGACGTCCGTCCTCTCGGGTGAATCCACCTTCTCGGCCAAAAGAACGCGACTGCACGCGCTAAGGAGTGTTAAACCAGGGGATACCCACGCGCCGCGCTGTACCTGCAGACCCTTATCGTACCCTCATTCTCTTCTCCTACTCTCCTTACACCACTCTCTCTTCCACTTCTTCCTCTCTCCCATCTAGGGTTACCAACTATAAAACCTCACCATCCCGGAGATTGTGGTCTACAACAAAGAGAATCTGAATAAGCAGCCATTTTTTCCGTTAATGATCCTATATTTCCGCTGTGATATAATACATTTTTTTAAAGTAACTATGAAGGATATTTTATACATATAGCTTTAAACATCATAAAAGTTCGATTCTTAGTTATGGATTGTATATTGCACGCATTTCAGAAGGTACCTATTATTTAAAAATTGTCGAAATTTGTGACGCAGAGCGTGCACTAGAGTTGACATACGAGTCCAAGGAGTATCTAACATAAGGAAGAGTTCGGCCTAGGTATTGTTTTTTCCTCATATAAAAACGTAATAATGTTGGATTTATAGTTTTAAATCCATGCTATTTAAGAAAATGCAGCAGCATCAATTAAATACGTAATTAAATTGTATGTACAATTGAAACTCTATGGTTCCAGAGTTATATTTATGAAAATCCATCATCACTGAATAGGAAATCCTTTACAACTTTAACTATTATTTATTTTCTGCGACCGGTTTTGTCACTAAGACGACCTTGTCTGGTACTGGACAATATCGCTTCAGCGACGAAATCGTCAAGGGAAGAATAAATAATCCTGAATATTATAATTTTTCTCGTTCGGCACTCACTATTTGTTGCTGCACATCTGACACTGTTGCAGAAAATATTGATCTGAGAACCTGAGCTCGGAAAATCACCGCTTAACCCGGAGTCTCCAGGCTATAAATGCTCCGGTTAGCTACCCTACTCCCATCCCCCTCTTCTTCCGCACACGCGGTGATTCACTCAACTCCTCACAAGAAGGGGCGATGGCATCATGTGTGTGAGGGAAGAGGTGTGTAACGGAGCCGCCTTGTTAAAGGCAAGAGTGGAAGTGTTAAGGTCGCATGTAAGCTGGAGGAAGAGAGAGAGAGGGGAAAAAATTAGTCAGAGAGGGTTAGAGGAGGAGTGGAAGACGAGAAGAGCGGTGCGCGAAGCCAAAGTGATTACCGATAAACTGCCACAGCCAAATCACGAGCTCACGAGCGCCGATCACGACATTTCCGCCCGTGTTGGATGCACGTGCGGCCAATGCGAGTTGTGCCTAGGTGTGTGAGAGATGGCAGCGGTTAATGTGCCTCAGGCCCCCGTAAGAGTTGCTGTTGGTGTTTCCCCCTGTCGGTTTCATTTTTTTTCTTTACTCCTCCCTGCCGTGCGCCGAACGTTGTTTACGCGGCGCGCAAGTGGGCATTTAGTCTCTCGAAAATAACCGGCTAAGTTTCAATGGACAGTGGCGGCGGCGGGGGCGTTATTTACGTCCGGACACAGGCGCGTCTCCTCTCTGAAATGTCAACGGAAGCGCGTGTACCACGGGATCGCGAGAGTTTCCAGCGAGAAATATTATGCCTGGATGAATATCGTATGCTGTGGCGTGCCTACACGGAAGCCATAAACACCCGAGTATTTACTCGATTGCGATTCGGGACTATCGATCTTCGCAATTTGAATCGAAGCTGTGACCATATGCGGTCATTGATGGCTCCACGCGTTCCATCGATGCAGTGGACTTCTTGCTTTATGGCTAATGTAAGGATGACTGACCATAAAAGAAAACGCATTCGAAGATTCAATACTACATGCAGCATAACATCGCTTCATGATTTCTCACCCGTCAACATTTCTTTTCCTGATACTTTCTTTGGAGGAAATGGTTCATCTCAAAACTTACGCTCGAGATTTTCTTATATCTCACGTGCGTTTTTACCATCTATGTAGCATAAAATTGGAAATTTTTTGGATCTTAGTCATAAAATTGAATCCATAATTTTTTTCAACATTTTAAAAAGGGTTGCTTGCAGTCTCGAAATGTGTTTCTGGGAATGACTCGGATACTGTGCGGAAAATCGATCAGTATCCAACCTTAAAGTCAATTATTTGAAAACCGACTTTCTAACCAGGCTAAAAGATGATAATTTGGCTTCTCGCTATTCATTATCCTAAACACTATCAAACTTGAGAGTCAAATTTTAAAATGTAGTATACATTGCCTAACTGCTATTCCTTTTTTCATGAATGGCGATCTGAGTTCTACTACGCAATCAGGCAGACTGGCGAACTTATTATATTAATGTCTTGACAACGGCGTTGATGCTGCTGTACAGGTTTGTAAACGCCACAACGATTCTTACAGCAGCATGGAATTATCAAAGATCATTTCAAATCGACTAGTATTCTAGATGGATCACGAAAACGTTCTCATTTCTGCAACTGTCGAATAATTTCTGCTCGTGTCATGAATATCCAAAGTATGTTTGCCCTAATTTATGATAGTGAGAGAAATTGTCGAAAAGGATATGCACTCTTACGTTGGACAATTTCCTGCCGAACTTATGGCCGATAGAAAGATAAAGCTTTGACGGTCCATTTGAGGAATGTTTGTTTCCCTTGGTCTTCTTCTCTCTTGCCAAAGTCTTCTCGAGCTTAGAATGGTCAACAGTCTTATGCACACAACGCAGCACAGATGAAGTGTCTAGCTTGGGATATTTTAGTGCTGACCAAAAATAACGGGAAACGTCAAAAGCCAATATCACAGCTTAGGTATCAACAGAAAGCCAGGTTTTTTGGAAGACCTCACTTCGCAATCGGACGAAATGTGTGTGAAACGGAAAAAAACTCTGTGGACAGGCTTTTTCTTTCTTTCCCCACCTGCAATATCTACAAAGTCCACCCAGAAAATTTCCCCGATTGCGCTTAATTTATTGTAATCCCAAGAATATTCTCAATATTCTCCCGTAAGTAACCCATTGCCTCAGTGATGAAAAAGACCAATATACGAACAAGGATCATATTCAGGCTATTTTCCCCACTGTTAATGTTCGATTACCGCAAGCAAATTCCTGCCTTTAGTGGGAACAGTGATTTGATGTGTGTGGGTGTAGTTTTGCAAAACTTAATCTTAACGTCATTTGAAATTAATGCATCAGAGTAGTTCCTTTTCCTGCTCCGTGATCTATAAATACTTCTTATAAAGGGAGAAGTATCAATTTTTCATCTGCCAGGGATGTGCAGCTAAACAATTAGTATCGAAGATTGAGTAGAGTTTATATTTGTAGTTTAGTAATTTACATTAGAATACTTAAAGCCTTACATGCTTATTCCTAAATGTACATATAAACTTGTATTTACCATGGGTTTGTGTAGTTCAATGCGTTTAAAAGATGGACTACCACAGACAGGCTACCAAGCTTACACCTAAAAAATAATTCAATATCACCTACGGTTACTCTTCTACCTACTATGATATCTTATTGTACGTATGAAGTTAGAAATTTCAAGTCTATGTGAATGGGAATCTACAAATATTTTTATTTTCTAATTATCTTGAACTAATCTAAGGGAACACTTTGGTTTTCTCAAATTTCTAGCTCAATCAAAAAGTAGACCACCTTTAAGTTTAATTAGAAAAACCTAATATGGTCTTAAGACGTATTCCTCAGAAAATCATTGTGTCCATGGCTGAAGGTGACATTGTCTCACGGTATTTGAATCGCTAGAACTGCTCGTTACCAACCATTCCATTGAACTGTTGGTAATGCTTGTTTGGTGATCTTCACCCCCTGCCACACACCCTTCCGTTGGCTTGCAGGGTATCGTGTGGATGTAGAACTGAATATAAAATACAATATTTCGAAAGAAATTTTCAAATTGTTTCTGATGGGTCTGAGTTTGTTCCTGCGATGACCTGTTCATCGCCCTGCTTGAATTTCTCCATTCATCGCATATCCATCTAATCACCCTTTGGGGCAAATGCCAAGCTCCTCCTCCGCCCCTGGTCAGTTCTCATCCTCCCTCTGTTTCCCATGTCCCGTCATGCACCGCCGACGCACGTCCCGCCGCCTTCTTCCGCTCTCTCGCTGGCCCGCAAAACATCATCAAAGAAGAAGGATCGCGGCCGCCAGCCGCTGCTCATTTAGACATCACTCATGGACCAGCAACACGCTCCCTCAATTGTTTTTTCGGACCTCAGAGAGAGAGAGAGAGGAAGAAAGGGGGTAATATCGGCGGTCTCGCATCTCGCTCGCTTAATCTCCCATTCGCCCTCTCTCCCCAGCCACGAAAGAGTTGAGGGCTGCACCCGCCTCTTTCCCTTCTCCAAAACAGGATGCATTCCCGCGGAAAAATTGCCGAGAAGAGGGGCAGAATGGAGGGAGGGGGAGGGCGTCGAGGGTGGCGTAAACACCTGGCCCGGAGACTCGGGAGGAAATCGGAAGCCTGGCGTTCAAAAATGAGGAAGTCCAAAATAATGACGGAGGGCTTTGCGGAAGACCTTCGTCGGTGACCTGGACCGTTAAGTAAGAGCGTTAGAGACCAGAGAGGGTGGAGAGAAGAAAAAAACTATAGTTAAAAATTTTCGCTACATGCCAGTTATACAAGCATGCATCAATATAAAAGATTTTTCAAATTCTTATTTCATTTGGAGCTTTTCTTGTCCTAAAAGATTCGTAGAATAGGAAGGGCTCTATAAATTTTACAACTTATCCTTCGGGATGCATATGAAAAAGGAAGGCATGAAATATCGACAACGCAAAATACTCTATTGCGGCGTATCCCAAACTGTGCTCTTCCAAGCCCTTGGTTCTCCGCGAGTGATTCTCAAAAGTTCCAGCTCTTTTTTTTTTACTATTTCTTCATTTATTCATACATACCTTATTAATACATATCTCCCTTTATTAATACACACAACCTTACACTTATCATGTGTATCATGCCTCATGGGATATAAACAGATAGTAATAGTACATCTTCTGGGGCTCCACAAGAAAGCTTTGCTTCAAAAAGGGCACCGTGCAGTAAAACTTTTTGAGACTACTCCTCTATTATGTCGCGATATCTAGGTCGAAAATTCGTCGGCTCGGCAACTCAAGAGACCGCGAAATCGCAACCTCCTGTCGAATACGGATGTTGCGATGGGCTTAGGCTAAACGTTAAGTTTACCACGATTCAACTGTAGCACCTTTAAAATTAAAACCCCTCTCAGGTTTGCATTACAATCTTATATTTTTGTCCTAGATTACTCGAGCAGGAATCAAAAGAGGCTTCCCGTTTTGAATGATACAATTCAATAAAGACTGGACATTTCCTTGAAGAAAATTCTCGTTTCTTGACTTATAAATCTTTCGTTTTTTTATTTCCACTTTACGCCACTGAAAACCAATAAATATTTGAAGTTTCCCTGTTTTCCATTAATTTAATGACCTTGAAGTGTGGCTATAGTAAAGGTACCGTACAAATCCAGTGAAGAAAGAAGATAACGTGTATAAATATGTTTCTTTATTTATTGTACCACCAAGCGGCTATCTTCATATAGGCACTCAAATATAGGTTGTTGTATATGTTAAAGAACTATAACTGGGTTGGACACGGTATATGTATATTTATAGCTATGCCCAACCCTCTAGTGTAGACCAGTTATGGCAGTGATGGGATGATACTAATGTGCGTCCCCCCTTCACTTCTCTCTCCCTTTCCATTCTGGGACAGGTGCATGGGCACTCACTGCTCATCTTTGCACCCATCTTCTCACTCCAAACTGCGGGTCGTGTCCGTCCGGGCCTCCTCAATTTCCCTCGCTAACTGGAGACCCGCTGGGCTGCCGATGGTCATTCGCTCGTCGGGGTCGAGAGGGTTGTGTGCACTCCCCTTCTCTCACGTGCCGTGTTTTGCGCTTCAAAAGCGGTGCTGCCGGCAGAGTTCTGTTTCTTTTCTTCCACCATTCGAGGAAAGCAAAGCCCCTCTCCGGACTCTCTCATTTCTTGATCTCCTTTTCCGAGGTAGTCTGTGACTGTGTTCCGCCGAGATGCGCTTCCGGGATCCAGCGGTTAATCTACGCTCTTAAACGTTCCCAGATGTTATAAATGGATTTTCGTTCACCCACGCTTCGTATTTTAGCCTGCTTGAGAGCATTAATCTAAGAAGTAAAATGATAGTTCCATAATAGGCCTTACATGTAAAACATTGAATGAAGACATTTCATAGCGAAGCTCAGGGAAAATATGTTTTTGCAGCGAGGAACATCATTAATTTACTATAGCAGTGCTCTGAGTTTTTATTTTTATCTACTCTCTATCTAGACTATCAAAGACGTTACAGCTTATTGTATACCTATGGGTGTACCTCAAAGTTGCTGAAGTTTTGGATTTTTCGAAATTCCGGATAATTGATGTGCAGATACGATTAACCTTGAATGTCATTGACTTAAAACTCATTGCGTTGAAAATTACCTGGGTGTAAAGATTTTCTAGGTCGGGAATAGAACTACTTAGGTGTTATTTTGCTGCGCAGACCACAGCGCTCTGCAGGACTTCTAGTCGCAAAGTCAATTATAGGGAGGAATAAATAGGAAGTAACCCTTGTCCGGCATTACGACCTATCAAATATGGCACTCGTAAGGCGGACTTGGGATTTGAAAAATCCTTTATCCACGCAGATAAATCCTGCCTCAAGTTGATTGCTTGTTTTAATTCCAACTATTTACCAAACACGAAATCAGGGGTGGATCTCAGCACTACCATCAATCTTCTCACTTAATCAAAAGCATTAACTTCTATTGGCATAAACAGTTGGCCATTTCTGCTGTTGCGATTAGTTTTTCTTGAAGAAACTAGAGACGTGCAGAGATTAGCAAATTACTTCATAGATGGGGGTCACAATTTCACTCTCCTATGTTCAATGAGAAAATGGCGACACAGCGGATTGCACGTTAACAAGATCCGTGACCACGGAATGGGATTTTATGTTGATGAATCTTCTTTTCCATGTACATGTAGGTTGCTTGACAATCCTTCCAGTCTTTCGGGTGATTCTCATATTTATGCTACAGTATGTTAGCGTGTATTTTACCCAATATAATTTTAATGGTCCATGGAAGGATCGAGGAGGAAAAAGATTATCTTAACACCAATATCACATCATGAAAGTGGGTGATTAGATTTAAAACGGCTACATTCTAAATCGTCCATAAACATGTCCGCTAAAATAGGGGATAAAAGTGATCCCATTGCGAGGTCTGTCGTCTGACAAAAGATAATTTTAATAAAGAGCTTGACATCATCAAACATTTAGCTAACCGAAATGGTTTCGACGATTCTTTAATTTTAGCACAACATGAAAGATGTTTGTCCGAATTTTTCTCGATCAGTAGTATGGATATAGTAGTAACTACAGACCCATTTCACTCACGTCAATCTCTTGTAAGATATTTGAGCACATAGTAGTCAGTTCGATCATGGGGCATTTGGATAGTCAGGGATTACTCATAAACAGCCAGCATGGGTTCCGGAAAGGTAGATCTTGCGAGACACAATGGGGTCGTTTACCATATTTTTTTTATTACCGAATCTGATAGAGTTTGTAAAATAAAAGGACCCGTATTTTTCCGTTTTCCGATCCGACAATTATTTCCCGAGTTATAAGCGGCGAAAAACTGAGTTTTTAACCCTTTCGGAAAAGTGGGTGTGGTGCAACCTCTGACGTATATCTACTTCGTCCAATCACAACTGAGCCCGCGAAGCTACTTCGCCTTATCGCAATGGGCGGGACACAGCTGACTCGGCCAATGGGAGCGATTTCGATAGCATCTGTGCGAGCAGACCTTCCAAGAACCCCCCTCCACTCCCTTCCCCCTCCCCTGAAAGCAGTCAAGGACGGGAGGAAAATGACGTCAATGTTATCACAGCAGCATTTTCGGTGGGCGTCACCTTATTCTTATTTTAATTTTTGATTTATGAGTGAATGGTTGTGGTTAGAAGATTAATTTTTTCACTAAAATTCGTTTTTCGTTTCCATCTAACGATTTCGTGTACAAAATTACGATTTCGGTTCCGAGTAAACGTCCCCATTAGCTTTATTCGTACACGATATTTTAGTCCACGGCGAAAGCAGTACTGAAGTTGATGCGATATTTTTAGATTTTAAAAAGGCTTTCGATAAAGTTCCTCATGACAAATTAATCTTGAAGTTAGAGAGTTTTGGTATAAATGAAGACGTTGTATGTTGGGTAAAAGAATTCTTAAGTGGGCGAGAGCAGAGGGTTGTCATAGATGGTATCATGTCGGACACAAACGAAGTCACATCGGGAGTTCTCCAGGGTAGCGTAGTAGGTCCGCTTCTATTTCTTTTATACATAAACGATTTGGGTACCGTAGTTAGTAGTAACCTTAGACTTTTTGCAGACGATGCGGTGGTGTACAGGGGTATATCAAACGAAGAGGACACGAAATCACTTAGCAAGGATTTAGATGCAATTCAAGAGTGGTGCGACAAATGTCAGTTAGAACTCAACCTTAAAAAGTGTGTAGCTATCAATTTTTGGAGGAGGAATAATTCGATAGAGCGATCCTATAGAATTAATAACACGAAGATCGAAAACGTTGAAACCGTAAGATATTTAGGTGTAACAATCACTAAAGATTTATCGTGGGGAAGACACATAAGGGAAATATGCGGCCGAGCGAAGAGAAAGCTAGGATTTATAAAAAGAGTACTTGGGAAATGTGATGAGAAGACAAAAGAGCGATGCTACTTTTCACTAGTTAGGCCCCACCTTGAGTATGCAGCCAGTGTATGGGATCCTAATGAATTAGGTTTGATGAGAGAACTAGACAGTGTGCAGCGTAGAGCAGCTAGGTTCGTCAAAAGGTGTTACGATAGGTTGAGTAGTGTATCAGAATTAATACAAGAATTAGGGTGGGAATCATTATCAGAGCGTAGATTAAAGTTCAGATTAAATCTATTGCAGAAATTTCAATCGGATAGCTTTACTGAAGATGTTAGGCACATATTAAAAACACCAGCGTATTACGCTAGATTCGACCAGATAAATAAGATTAGAGAGATAGATTGTCGTACAGATAGATTCAAAATGGCATTTTTCCCCCGTACTATAAGAGAACAGAATAGGCAGCATAGGAAAGGGATAGGTAGGGGAAATATTTTAGAGTATTCTGTAGTGCATGATGCATGTATTAACCTCTCAAATACTATAGATACCAACAATCTAGTTGCATGAGACCCTTTAGTTGCTTGCTTGCATGTTAGTAGTGCATGCTTGGTGACCTTCACCCCCTGCCACACACCCTAGCGGTGGCTTGCAGGGTATCGTGTAGATGTAGATGTAGATGATGGATTAAACGTATCCAGCCATAAACATAGAAGTACTTGGGTATTCCATAGGGTATACTATTTTCTGCTGCCAACCTAGTCTAATGCTCTATGAGAGCGTACGAAATAAAATATACAATCGAGTATACTGTCATCATCATTGGTCAACAATCCTAGGATTGGTTTGACGCAGCTTTCCACTCGATTCTTCTATCGGCC
The DNA here is from genome assembly GCA_933228895.1 of Platycnemis pennipes. Classification (NCBI taxonomy): domain Eukaryota; kingdom Metazoa; phylum Arthropoda; class Insecta; order Odonata; family Platycnemididae; genus Platycnemis; species Platycnemis pennipes. The sequence goes on from OW121851.1 coordinate 108,432,505, forward strand.
AACCTTTTCATTGTGACGTAATTCTTCCCTTTTACTTCCTTCACCACCTGTTCCATGTATCTCATACGAGGCCTGCCTTTTCCAATCTTCCCGTTCACTTTTCCCTCGAAGATAGACTTCATCAGGCCGTCGTGTCTCAAGATATGGCCGATTAAGTTGTCCCTTCTTCTTTTTAGTTTTCAGGAGTTTTCTCCTAGAGGAGACTTCTCTTTTCTCCTACTCTTCTTAGGACTTCCTCGTTACTTACTCGGTCGATCCATTTAATCTTCAGCATTCTTCTGTAGCACCAGATTTCGAATGCTTCCACCCTTTTCTTCTCCGCTGCTCTCATCCGAGTATACTGTAGCCAATTAATTCTCTCGACGTAATTCTCATATGCATGAATTATTAAACTGTCATCAATCAGCGGTGAATGGAAACATGTAAACATTTTAGTGCACTGGTAATCCGAAGTTCACGGGCTTCAATCCAACTCCGGGCATAGCTGCCATTTTCGTCATGTGATGAACTTTGAATGAGGTTTTAACTTTGAATTTACTTATAGTATAATTTTATACGGTTGCATCGCCTTATTCTCTGTTCCGCAGTGAATCAGTTTGGTACGTTTCTATTTTATCTACCTAGGTGTGTAAGAAAAGGGCTGAAAAAGTGTTCTCTTTGTGCATGCAGCCTATCCGCCGCTTTGAGTCGGCAGGTTCTTGGACATACAAATTTGGAACGCCATCTTCGGCTAACAACTCTGAAATCCATTCGTAACATAATCCTTTGGAAAAGGTGCTGTGACACACTTGCTTTGTTTCAAATTCACGCCAACCGAATTCATTTTCTCTTCCTCAAGCGCTGTTTATTTAATTTGAATTATGATCCATAGCCTTTTCAGATGACCTCTGCCTCCCCGCTACCTGGAAGTGTGAATTATCCACGTGGAAAAGCTTTCAGCGTCTGCGAGTCCGTGTTGATTTTTTTTTCTTTGGTCATGGTTGAGCTGAATCTAACACCTGCTTGAGCATCACCAGCAGCACTCTCTTAAATGACTCTAGCTTCGTGAAATTATTTGATTAACCAATGTAAATCCATTTGGCAAGGCTAACCAATGAACGAGAGAGTACGTTTTCCTTCTACAAAGGAAGCTACGGATTGAATGCCAATTTTGGAAAAATTTAAACTTCATTATGCAGTATAGCAGCAAGACAAAAACTATAAATAAAATATTTACGGAATAAAATTTACGGTAGATTTAGCTGATCTTAAATTTATTTTATTTATGATAAATAACATACTTCTTGCGAGATAGACGCATTTAATCCGAAGGTTTGTCTGGCTTGTAAGTGCATAGCTCACCAATTCCACAAGCCCAACAGCGAACTAAATTAATACATTAAGGTAGGGAGATGAGTTCCTTTTCCTGTGTCACATGTGGCTTCCCAGAAAGATTTAGTACCATAAAATAACATATCTTGGCTTGGCCATCAACATGGTTTGGCATTTCCGAAGACCACATATAGGATTCAAACCCGAGGTTTTAGGTCAGCAGCCCAACTCCTTACACAAAAAAAAACTACCTCATTGACTCCTAGATCACAGAGTAACTATTGAGTTTGAAAAGAGTAAAATGCTTTATTCATCTACATCTACATCTACATAATACCCTGCAAGCCACCATAAAGGTGTGTGGCAGGGGGTGAACTCTCACCAAACATGCACTACATATCATGCATAAAATTTGTAATTAAAAATTAAAATAGCAAAGAATACATGCAAAAACATGTTGTTAGTTGGGTTAGCTTTAAGTCCTTATACAAACATGCAACCAATGTTATCTATTGCTACACTCGTACTGGATACGTTTACCGTTATTCATATCCCTAATAGTACGAGGAAAAAAGGACATTTTGAATCTGTCAGTTCGGCAATCTATTTCTCTAATTTTGTGATTATGGTCCAGTCTACCATAGTAAGTTGGGGTCCGCAAAATATTTTTAACATCATCACTGGAAATATTATCTTGGAATTTATTTAAGAGATTAAGTCTAAATTTCAACCTGCGATCTGACAATGATTCCCAATTTAATTCATTTAATAGACTGGTTACGCTAATAAGGTTATCATAACGGCCCTTGACAAATCTTGCCGATCTTCTTTGCACACGTTCGAATTCGTTATTTAGACCGATTTCGTAGGGATCCCCAACTAGCAGCATATTCCAAATGAGGGATGATTGGAAAATGATCTTACAAGGGAAAAGTAGCTGATTTTTCGTACATGATCGTCACATTTACCCAGTACTCTTTTGACGAATCCCAGTTTACGATTCGCTTGACCCATTATTTCACGAATGAGTTTACCCCAGGAAAAATATGGCCTATTATTGGCCTATAGCGTTCAAAATTTAACCACACTATAACATAACCATTAGCCTGTTTGCACATTCTTGTCTATACTAAAATTGAGAAATATTAGTGGTTAGATATAAAATACGATTCTTTTCGAGGTGTCATTGGAGGTATCAATTTTAAAAATGGTAGTAGAGCGAAGGAGGTTGTTAGGGGGAAATGATGTGGACAGGAGATATTTTGAGTATATATGGAATGCTTAAAATGGTAGGAAAAGGAAGAATATACGGCAAGGACGGGATGAGGTGAAAAGTCTGTGAGAGGCAGTTTTTATTAGAGGAGGCGAAGGGCAGTTAAAATTATTAGCACATTTTAGCATAGATGAATATTTGGATACGGGAAATAACTTTTTTAAGGGAAAGAGGAAGGGTAAAATTAAAACCCCGCACCGGTATTCTCTTCTCGAAAATGTGCAAGGGAACTTGGTTTAACGGCCGTCAAAGGACGGAACGCTGAACTTGATGTGCCCTCAAGATAAGTAAGGCCAATTACTCCAGTGAAAATTCTGCCACATATGGAACTTGAACCCGGGTCCTTGATATAAGAGACCGGTACTCTAGCCACGTAACTAATTAAATGATGATTAAAGGATATTACGATTGGTACTAGAGTTATGGATTTTAGTTGCTCTAACGGTATAAAAGATGTCACACCGTCTAATCTTAGATCTTAATCCTAGGACAAGCACAGCAAATATGACCAAGATAGGATTCGATCCCAGCACCTTTGTATTGCCAGACTACCAGTAATACAGGAATGTTTGTGTTTTTAATTTTGTTTCACCGAAGAATGATAAATACTTATCGACTGTATGACATACATAGGTGGCTGGTTTTGTGGAGCAAGTTTCCAAGTCACCGTTACGACGTGAGCCACTTCTTAAGGTCCTAATTGTCTTCTGTGCCAATGACAGTGTTATAAAAACGCGGAAAGAAACGCCAAAAATATAGTTTTTTGGTGACGGAAGCCGCTCTCCTGCTACCGGGTACATCTACATCTACATCTACACGATACCCTGCAAGCCACCGCAGGGGTGTGTGGCAGGGGGTGAGGATCACCAAGCATGCACTACTAACATGCAAGCAAGCAACTAAAGGGTCTCATGCAACTAGATTGTTAGTATCTATAGTATTTATAGTACATCATCCGCTCCAGTGTTCTTGGTCCCGTAGTTACCTATTTTAAATTTCGTTAACTCTAATATTAACGAGAGATAAGTAATATAGGCATTTTTCTTTTCGTCTCAACGTTGAATTTTTAAGGCGGCTTCATTGCAGAGTGGCTGGGACTGAAGTGTCAGACAACGCTAAATAAGCAAGTGAAGTTTATCCTTCGTGATCCATATTATATCTCAACTTCCGAGGAACAAAACATAAGCATGGAGTTAGCTTTATGTGTGGTTCTCGTTCCATCAAGTGTTCGTATTCAGAAATTAAACGAATGTGCCTAAATAAACGTTAGTATTTTGTAAATAAGTTAAAGCGCGTCTTTGCTTTTCAGCTCAAATTTTGGACTAAGTGGGCAGTAGCTCAGTCAGATGACATGTTTTTAAAGCAAAATAAATTGGTTGCGACACAGAATATTTTGGGTGAACACATTTTTGTCTACCTACTTGCTGAGATACCTTTACTATAAGTGCTACAAATCAACCAATTTAACGAAGCTCAATAATTTTCACTGCCAATAAAATGGTAACTAGTAATTGTGTGGTACGCAAGTCTTTATAATATGTTAGGATTTCGTTACCTTAGTGATAATATCATTTCTAGTTTCAAGCTCAAATTATTTAGCATTGTTCCCACCATTAAAATACGTTGAGTGTGAGTTAGAAATTTGACTAGTTTCATGAGCTATCTCGTTAGTTATCCCTCAAAGAAAAACATTTTTTTGCTGCTTTTCACGAAATTTTTGGATTTCATTCATAGCTAAGAAACTTCTCCTAGCTACGTCTATATTAATATTTTACCCTGCTAGCAGTTGGAAGGACACATGGTAGGGAATGGCACGTTAGCAGCCATGAAGTGTAGTTACAGATGAAAAAAACTTGGTTAATTAATAATGAAGAGTGGTATGAAATTTGTTTGAAAGAATAATACTTTTTTGCGTTGTAGCCTTGTATTTTCCTTTGAAAAAACAAATCCTTTAGCGTTAGATCCCACACTTGGTATCACTTGATTTGTCTTTCTTACTGCTGCCGACTGGGATTAGAAATATGGGCTCAGTTTCAAATTCGTGTGATTTGTGTTTTTCAAGACATTTTCATTCTTACGAAAATCCTACTTTTTAGGATTACTTGAACAAATGTTTCTAATAGCCGAGTGACACTTTCTGTACGCTCGCAGGAATGAAATACAAATAGCTTTGCTGTTATTTGTACCTTAAATAGTGCCGGAATTAAATCTTTATTCATTGAGTTTCAAATGCTTGATTTATACACATAGTGGTTGAGATTCGAATGCCATTGAGTAGTGCCATGATTCAATCTTTTCACTCCCATGATTTAAGGACTCCTTCCACTGATATGGCACCAAGTTAACTGAACCCAAAAGATGTACAGTGAGCTAAATGTGCGCACATACCTACTCGTAGATGCGATGTAATTCACGAATGTACAGGATTTGCGCGCCGTCCCACAGTAAAAACGCGAGAATTTCTTCTCACGATGGGTATGGAACTCGGACTGAATTGCTATTTATCCCACGGAACGCCTCTATTTCAAATCTCGCTCATTAGCAGATGTAAGTGGTTGTAAATGAATGAGAGGGAGAGGGAAAAAATTGGCTGGCAAGAATTCTAGCTTTGCTCGCTATTCCCACATCCTTCTGTGCCCTTCCGACTGCCTCCCCGGTAACAGTCAACCGTATCTCAGACCCAACAGCTAATTCAATCTCCTACGTCCCTCTCCCGCTCACCACCGATTTTAGCTACCAGAGATTCATTTAATGCAAAACATGGGGATCATATGCTAAGGATGGCCTCAATTTTACATTGTATTCGGGTCTCTTATATGTGTAACCAGCTCCGAAAGTACTAAAATAGTATATGTAAATGACTAAAAACGAGAAATTAAAATGATGAAAGAGGCATTTCAATACTCTGATTTATAATTCACATAATACCGAATGCAGTCATATTCTGTGGTACTTCCCGCATAAGCGCCTCATCAGTCCTCATCTTTTCTAGATTTCAATCCTCACCCATGTGTCTACATTTACATGGAACACATGCAAGTTGCAGTGACACGGTTTGTGGCGTACCGGTGGGTCACCGACCGTGAAGATTTTCTGAAAATGAGAGGAAATGAAAAACTTAAATAAATAATAATAACAAAGCGTGATTAGGGTTTACTCGAAGAAATTATTTTTTCAGCTGTTTTTATGTGCGTGGGAAAAATGAATTCTTGCATCTCTCAGGTTGACGGTTATTAGTATCTCGCAATTTTTTACTCCAGTATTGTAATGTGGGGGCTTAAATGAAAAAAGTATCATTTCACAACTCATATTAAGCGCACATTCACTAGTTGGCTGTTTCACAAACTACCTGAACCATAGGACCCTGTTTGACTATCGAGAGTTCTAATTATTGAAACTGAAACAAATACATATATGCCAGAATGCCCTCGGCATGAATGTGTGATTCCACATCATTTGCAATTCCGGTCGATTGCCAATTAGTTTTTTATATAAATTCGAGTGGGAAAAATGCTTGTTTTACGTAAGGGATATTATCTGATATCGCTTAATCCTGGTTAAATCTTATATAGGAATAATTATATCGCATCGATAGTAGCGGATATGTTAATTACTAACATTCTTCTCTCGCGTCCGAAGGTGAATTTAAAGCACGCAACAAAATCAAAGCTAAAAGCTTTCTGTTTAATTGAGATAATAAGATTAATTCCATTTGCCAATACGCGACCCTATATTTTAGTTCGAGCTTATTTCAATAAATCTGGTCACAGGCGTGACAAAGGTATGAAAGCACATAAATAAAAGACACAAAGATAGTTTTCCGATATTTTTTCGGTGGCCACTGCCACCCTTCTCGAAGGAGAGGAGAGAACTGACTGAGGGAGCAAGGCAGGTCGAGGAAACAAGTGAAGGGTAGAAGTAAGAGGGGTAAAGATGAGTGGGGAGGGAAAGGGTATGAAAAAATGTATGAGAAAAAGAGAGAAAGACAAAAGGTTCCTTTAATTAGCCCTGTTAATTCCCGGTTTGCGGAAAGTATGAAAGAGCCAAATTAAAGATTACTCCAACGTTTTATGTTGGAGAGGAAACGCTGAAGGTGGGAGGGAGGCCAGTATGCCCACCTTGAAACAATTATTGAAGTTGGATTCGCGGGAGGAGGCATGTATGGCTACCGGGAGAGAATAAGAATGGGAGGAGGGATTATTGCAGGAAGAGCGGTGACCATTCATGCGGATGCATACTGGGGTGGGAGTGAGGACGATGTAGAATGCGGGACAGAATTTGCAGAGTAGAAGGTAATAATAATAATAATAATAAAAGGTCTTTATTGGGGCGAGATTGGGACAAAACTGCCCCTTCTGCCATCTAACCCCTCGTCAAAATAAATATATAAATCATATCATGGTCATTAACTAAAAATATTGCTATCAGAGGTTTAAAAAAATTATTAAAGAATATACTTCTAGGAATTTAAGAATGATAAATGAATACAAAAGAAATAACACACAATATATCAATATTTATAAGAATTTATAATGTGGGAAGACAGTATTTTCAGTGGTGCAGGAAAGTGAAGGCATGGAGGGAAGCGAAAAAGATAGGAATTGTTTGGATGAGGCTGGGTCATAAGGATAGGACAGGTTTTGCATCTAGCGCGATTTCACGGGGAAGGGGATGTTTTGGGAGAGAGATGGGATTTGGACAGAGGTCTGGTGGCTCTCAGAATACCTGAGAGGTTGGGGGGACTTTTGAAGGTAAGAGATGGGCATTTAGGGAAAATATTGGTGGTGGTAAGGTTATCAGACAGGATAGGGAATAGGTATTTGAGGATGTGTTTAAGGGACTGAATACCAGGGAAGTAGGTTGTGCACAAGGAGAGGTTGTCTTTGGTTCTGCGAGGAGGGGCTATGGGGGAGTAAGGCTTTTTGGAGATTTTTTTGTTGAAAAGGTGCTCAGGTGCTCTTCGGAGGAGAGACTGGTGCATATAAATAAATATATACGTGTTTATATATAAATTGATATCACTCAGTAAATTCACCTTTTAATTATTTTCAAAGTTCATCACCCTTGACATATCTTCGAATGTAGATCAGTTCTGATGTCAGAAATGCCATTTTTTCGTTTTCCCAGATTATTCGACAGCAATCGTAAATTAGCACGAGGTCATTCACTCTACGAAAAAAAAGCAACACTGAGGTTACATTCCCAAGGAAGCGGAAAAGACACGCTTGGTAGAGTCGGTACAAAATGTAGAGAAGTTTTGCGACGATCGAAAAGTTCAAAGAAATTTTACCTCATTTCTGACGGGCATAGTCCACTTCCTGGAATCTTTGATTGCGTTCACCCATTCCGGGACTTGGAACTTTGCATTATGATAACGAGGAGACGGGAAAAAATTGGCAAGAAATTCCTTCCTCAGCATGGCAGATGGGGTAGCATAAGAGTGGTCGCTAGGGGGTGATGACCCCTATTCGTACTTCGAAGACTCCTTCCGCCTTATTCATGTGGAGGAACTTGCCGTAAAACGCTGAAAGGAGGGGAATAACGCAATATAGGCGAACGATCCTCTTAACAAAAAATTTCCTTAGGGGCGGCGGGTGTGATTTTTTCCACCCACCGTGAGAAAAATGGAGGTCTCCTTTTGCCACCCTCTTTTGGCGATATCAAATCCAATAATGATGCACAGCCTGGTAATGGATGGTTTCGACGAAGGGGAGAAGAATGGAGATGGTGGGCGAGTGGTCCAGGGAAAAGAAAGAAAGTCCTGCAGAAGCAGCACCTTTTTCAGTGAGGTGGTGGGGGAAGGTTAGAAGAAGAGATGGATCTGGTTGAAGAGGTGGGTGGTTGTAAGGAACGTCTTGATGCAGCGGTGTGGGAGCAAAATTTCAAGCATTTTCTAGTTTTTTCAGCCATGGATGCGGAACGGACAAAATTTATGGAATGTTCGTGGGATCGAGGGTAAGGGAGCGGAGGAGAAATGTGTTTTCGCTTATATCACGTGCTTTTTGTGTCTGCAGCCCACATGAATTTTTGCGATAAACGTCTTGAAAATTGATTTTTGAAGTCATGTATACTAAAGACAAAAGAAAACTGCGCTCAAAATAAAATGAGTGTCCTAATGGGTGTCTATTCGTTGGTGGTAATGGTAATGGTAAAAAAATAAAAAAAATTACCATTTAACCTGGGAATATTTCCAATGCGATTCCATAAAAAGTGACAACTCGATCCCGATTCTGACCAAAGGCATAGATAGTGGATACTTTTGGTCACAATACCTGATAAGTGGGGAAATGAAGACGGCAGGTTTTCATTCAAGCTATTCACTTTCATATGCTATAATCGAATTTTTAGTGTGATATTTTGACGTCAAGGTGAAATCTTCGGCAAATTGCACTTCACGCAATTTGAATGAAAAGAGATTGCTCTCTCTAATAGTCAAATATATTTATGGCACTTGACATTTTCTTCGATCCAAACAGACACTAGCAATGATCTGTAAATCATATTTAAAGATAAACTGTCAAGCGCATGCCCGAAATATGAATGACTTCTAGCATCACACGGTACAGAGGGGAAGGGTGAGTGGGTTATTAGCCAGCCTGATCAATGCGGCCCATCTTCTTCTACACAATGTTAGGTCATTTTTCCGCACAGGCTGATTCTCCTGGAGTAATGGAGCATTGAGAAATTAATGATTTTCTTGGTGTGAATGTTTCTGCCGATGACCTCCATTCATGCGCCTTAGACCCCGAAACAATTTTAAAAGACGTATTCACATAAAAAAGTGAGAAGATTCATGCAATATTACTCGCCACCATCCAAATCAAAGTATCACCCTGGTCATGTAAGTCAAGTCGGTAAAAAGCCGAACTGATTGTCCAAAGAGAATGAGTTCGAATCTCGCCCAAGGCATGGATGTTGAGTTTGGGTTAGGATTAGTAATAAAGATTATACGTTGCGACATAACTTAAATCAGTTGGAGTTATATACAAGGGATCTATTTATTATTTCAAAACCGATCTCTTCAGCAGGGTCGGTTGAAAATTGGCCTCCGTCTCTTGCCACCAATAAGCGGCGCAAAAATTCCTGTCCAGAAGGAACGTAGCAGCATCCGCTGAGGGCTTCATTAGGTGGGAAGTGAAATCAAAGCTCTCTAAGGCCTGTAAATGGCACACCATTGTGTGTATTCATTGAATGAATCAGCAAGTATGGCAAAATTTCACAGGTCCTTGAGTTTTTTTCCTATTGCTACTTGAATGCATACCGAACCCAGGATACCATTTGGTCTGTTTGGTCACTAAATATTAATAAGGAATAAATAATGTACAAATAAGTCCTTGGTCATGAAATATTAGTTAACCAATCTCAATGGGCTTGGTGCCAATTTTATGGAGATTCCTCGTGCTATTCAATCATATTATTGTCTCCATCAAACGTAATGAATTTACAATAATCCAGTAAAACTAATGTGATAAGGTTATCCTAAAATAAGTGTTTTACAAACAATGTGTATTCTCTTGTACAAACGGCATGTGGACGAAATGAAGAAATTGTATATACTATATAAGGCGGGGGTGGCCTGTAGGTGAACCTACGGCAAAAACTCAAAGTGAACTAGCCTGCTCAGTAAGCGTGTCTAGTGTATCTATGGTTGCCTATTGGGACAGGTGGGCTAGCTGTGTGACCCAGGCGCGCAGGTGGTCAACTTGACCGTCTTTGAAGAGAGGACGATTGAGGCCCCTCGAGGCACGGAACGAGAAAGGCACGCATATAATCTTTTTACTCTCGAACACGCACACTCTCCCACACAAATAGGTGTTCACAAGGAGAATGAAAGAGATTGATTGGGGTGGATTATAGAATGAAAGAGAATCCAGGAAGATTGGTGTGAAAACATTTTATTTAAATACTCGCTTCTCAAGTAACTTCATCCTAACCCGTTAACTGAAAATCTCATGGTAGGGTTAATTATAGAATGAATTTCAAGGGAAGGGATGTATCTAAATCTGTAATTCTTTTGAGTGTTATTTTGCTGTCGTAGTACACCCACATATAAACGTTTGAGTCAAGCGGTATATCATTGTCATCAGTCAACAATCCTTAGATTATTTTGACGCAGCTCTCCTCTCGATTCCCATATCATATGTATAAGTCATATTTATGTACTTATTCACTTCCACATATTTTATCACTTGTTCCATGCATTAATCTGAAACGAGGACTTCCTTGGCCATTCTTCCCATTCAATGTTCCCTCATTGATTGTCTTCATCAGACAATTACACCTCAATATACTATGGCCAAAACGGTTTTCTAGTCTTTCCTTCAAAGTTTTTAGAATACTTTTCTCTTTCTCACTTTTCTAAGAAATTCTTCGTTTGACACTCGATCAATCCATTTTACCTCCACCATTCTTCTGTTGCACAACATTTTGCATGCTTCCAGCAATATATTTCTGCTGTTACCGTACAAGACTGCTATAAAAAAGCGTGCTCAAGATATATTTTGTGATGAATTGTTTCCTTACGTCCACGCATGTATCCTAGCCTGTCCATAGTAAAGACTGTTTGAAAGATTCACTCTTTTGAGCATAAATACGTACTTATAGTATCTCCCTAAGTTATGAAGAGCCATTTATTCCATTACAGCATTAAATGAAATTCATGGAAATGTCAGCATGCAAAATCTACTTTTTAAAAGCATTTTGAGGTCTATTTCTTGTACTCAGATGATCCGTATGCATTATATTTAATTTAACATTATTTTTTAAAAGCGTATTACCTTTTGAACACTTTTTTAAGAATATCAGATTCGATCCTTCCGCGGAAATCTTTTTGAAAAGGCAAGGAAAATAATGAGACACGGTCCAAGCCTCCACTACTTTATATAAATCGAGTTGTGAAACCATCACGAATCCAATATTTATCGCTGCCTTTCGAGATGGGAATCAACTACCATATGTCTCCCCGCGTACATTCAAAAGACTTCTCCCCGGGAAAACGTCATGGCGTAACTTGTAAAGGCGGAAAACTTCAGAATAGCCGATAAACTCTTGAAGTAACGATATGCTCGCTGAAAATGGAGAAGTTATGAGGGTTTAAGATATCGGACGAGGGGAGGAAGATACCCGAGTGGATGGCGCTGTGATCGCAGGATTCGGGAGCCTCTGCGGAAGCGTAGGCGTTCAGAACGGCCGGTAAACACGGGAGGAAACACCAGTGGAAAAAGTACTAACAAGAGTGTGTCGCATAAGCACGTGGGGAGCCGGAATATGGCAGGTTGTGGCAGAAGAAACTTGCTTTGCAGTCAAAAAGTCGGAAATGATGATGTCATGAGGTGAAATATACTTAGGGCTGTAGGAAAAAACATTCGAAGTAGTCAAATTAAACAAGGCCACGCCTCAATAAAACTTGTGATGTATTTGAAAGAAGCAAAATGATGCAGACATTTAGTCTTGAAGTGGTTTTACTCGCAAAGAATATTGAGCCTTCAGTATTGGAAGAAGTACGCTCATTAGAATCATTCGACTCTTTTAGATAATGGATTATGATCTTGCAATCTCATGGGAGTATTTTTATTCTGCTGCGCGAATTTTAATTTAGTCATTCAATATCAGATTAGGGATCGTTTAATACAATTATTTGCATGCTTCTCTTATACAGCCTGGATATCTCATATAGGCACTTATATGCATGTGAAACTATTCATACATTTTTATATTTGTCCTTAAAAATATTGTAAAAAAGGGGAAATGGTAAAAATTTTAATACGTGGAGATTTGATCTTTACTGTATCGGTGACATGTATTCCGCAATGATTGCGAATGCATTTGGCGGTTAAATCGCTTTTCAAAATTTACGGATGGCCTATTTGTATACGTTGTTTAGCTCATCAGAGCTAAAAAAAACCTAAGAAAAAGAAACATCATACAGGGTATTCCTTTATTCAAGGTAAATGCAATCTTTTATAAATATCTATCTTTTTAACGTGTTCAACGTTATCCATGTCTTGTAATCATACCGGCTGATTTTTACTTTTGAGTAAAATGTTTAAAATAAAGATCTAACTTTTGTTTAACGTTAAAACCAAGTTCTAATACCCCTAGAACACTGCGTTATTAACTGTGATTAGGACTTAAGCACTTGAGAGTGTGGATGTTGTGGTTGAGATCGTTTCGTACATGGCGTAAATTTTCTGCGGGAGAAGGGGCAAGAAAAAGCAATGGGTAAAGGAAGGAAGGCGTAGACGAAGATCATGCAGGACGATGGTGGCTGAAGGACGAAAAGTAGCCAAGAACGGAGGAAACGAATAATGGATAAGGCGTGGGAAGCGGAGGAAATATGGGTGTTAGATAAAGAAACGTGGTCTAAAAAATACATGCGCGGGCTGAAATAAAATAATAATGATTTTTGAGAAATGGCCTTCCAGAGCGTAAATCAGAATTAGAATGGTGGAAGTCTTGCAAGAGAAAAAAATACGAGGGAAAGATAGAGAAAAGGGAGGAAGGCTATGTCATGGGAGCGGGGAGGGGAAAGGTGGAGGTAAAAGTAGGATTTTTTCGTCGTCTTTAAGATGGAAGAAAGGAGAGAGGAGGATAGGATTGGATAAGTTATTGTGAAGGGCTCTCCGTTCCGTGGCTGTAGTTAAATGGGACACGCAGTTGTTGGGCACCTATTATTCCCTTTCCCCGTTCCCCCTTCTCCACGTTCTCCCCCACAAGCCCAGATGTCACTCACTCGCTTATACCAGCCCCCACTCCTTCCCAAATCACGAAAGATTTTCCTCCCTCACCCCTTTCCTCCACCACCACCCCCGCCACCCAACTCTTTCCTCCCTTCTCTTACCACTCTTGTGGTTAGAAACAGCAGTTCAGTTTCGCAAGAGGCCGGGGGGAGTCAAGACAAAAATCTCGAAATTAATTTGTCTCATTATGTGGGTGACGTGGATAAGTATTTTCCCGGTTAAGGTATCACATCCTGTTTCCGCGTTATGGGACTTCATGATTCTGTTCCTGGAATGACCTGTGGATGAGTGGAGCTTACCATTACTTCTTTTCGCATTAACGTATTTTCTCCGGTTGAATTTTACCGTAACATCTTGCCGTCAGAATTAGCCACTTTGCCAAGTCGTTCGTGGATTTTTTTAGCATAGTTTCAAACGTTTAGAAATACATGTGCAAAATCCCTCCAATTCGATAATATAATTTACCCTCTCATTGATCAATTTCATAATGAATATGATTTCCTATTTGTTTTTATTATCTGCGAAATATCTTATGCTTTTATCCTTCGGAAGCTCCTTTGGTAATCACAGTTTTGCCCTGTTTACTGGCGTATTTTGTTACCATTATTCATGTACATGTTAACAAGAAATAATAATAGTCACGAGTACGCTATTCCAATCATCAGAAGCAATTCGTGCTGCGAAATATATTTCAGCTGAAAGTATTCCCTCTATAATATATTCTGCTTTGAGACGCACTAACTTTTACCACAAAATATTGGTAATTTTAATTTAAAAGTTGCGGCTGGCTGTTCGCATAGTCATTCTTACGAATTTAGTTTGTCATCTATGTATCATATTACTAATGCCACCCATTATCTCTTTTCATTTCTACTTTACTAAGTTGTGTCAACATACATAAAATATGTGAGTAAAAAAGCACTATCCACTGCTCGCAACTTTGCTGTTTTTACCGCTAATAAAAAAAAATATTTTATTGCTTTTATTACGTTCAAGCCTTAATTATTCACCGTCTTATTCTTGGGCAAGAAATATTTTCTTATTGATTTTTGTGCCTCAAGTTATTACCTAAGGTTTCGTTCCTCAAAATATGCTGTCCTCTAAATTCAATTATAAAGCATAGAATTGCCCTAGCCGTACGAGGTACCATTTCAATTGTCTAAACACAAGTATTTGTTGAGATTCTCATGCACTTTTTTCTCATTTAAACGCTTCGAGGCACGAAGGATGACTGCGACCGCTACAGAGTATCTTTTAAATTCCCTACGCTTGGGAATATATAGAATAGATGGGGGGGAGGGGGGTGAGAAGGAGTAGGTGTAGGAGGGGTGGGGTGGTCAAAGGCGGGAGTCTCCATTACATCTCTGGGATCTGGTGGAAGGAATGGCTGGATGGCTATACGGTTGCGTGGGCGGCAGGGAGGGGGAAGCTGCGGTATGGAGTGGAACGACGGCAGATGGACCGCGGCGCAACAGGTGGAGAAGGCAGGGGGGGGTGAGGGAGGGGGGGGGGAGGAGGAGAAAGCGGGGGAGGAGTGGGAGGCAGAAAGCTCGCTCGCTTTGAGGAATGAGGAGTTGGGGGAGGGGGGGAGGAGTGGTGGGGGAAGTAAGGGATTGGGGTGTAGTGGGCCGTTTCGCCTCTTTGGTTTAATTCCAAGCGAAGCGAAAGAGCTTGTAATTATATCATGTTCTCGCGAGCCTTTTTGCCGTTTCGAGTAAAGTGAATAGTTACGACCGAGCGGAGAGCGAAGTTTCTCATGGATTCTTTTTCCTCCCCCTCCCCCTCCTCCCCCCCCCGCTAACCTTTTGTAATTCTTCGTCTTCTTTTTTTTATTATCTTTGCGTTCCTTTCTTCTCCATCGTGCCTTTCTGGATTCATTTCATTCTGCTCCTTCCCCTCCGTACGTCAATAGTAGTTGCGTAATCTGGCGATGTTTGGGGAATGTGAGGTAAAGTATGAGAATCCTAAAAACGGCTTTAATGAGTTTTTTCCCCAAAATTTTGGATGTCAAAGCAGGAACCCTCGTTCTGAATGGACTCAGACCAGAGTGAACTACAACCACTGGTTAAAATGAGAGAGACAGTATATAATATCCATTAATCAAAATAGAAGGCGTAAACGATTTTCGCGATGCGTTTCAGCATCCACGAACTAACTTAGTCAAACTTTACTTCACACGAAGGAACTTAGTCAATAGTTGAATATTATGGTTGCTGTTCAATTTTTATTTCATGCTTCTCTAATTTAGGTTATCGAATGTTCATATACCTAACGTTGATATCACCATTTGGATTATGTGCAACAATTTTCCTCTCGAAGCAAGAGATGATAATTATATGGCCACAATTAATTGACCACATTATCCTTGATCCATAATGTAGTCAATTATGAGGCATAATGCTTTAATGGTAGGTGTGTTCTGAGCAATGTCATTTTAGCGTCAACTACTGTTCTATGCTTTCTACTGTTATGATTTTACAGGGACATGTAAAGGATAAGCTAAATCTGGACTATGTGAGCATCACTATAATTACTTTTGATCATCGTTCACTACCTTTTCCGCATAGCAACTAGTGATTTCACCTCACATGCTCCTTTCACCACATTATCATATTTCTTCATTATGTGGCGACATTTATCTCCTGTATTATATCTTCAGATCGGAAAAATCCATCCTCGGTAGTTTCGTTGTCATCTTCATATACGAATAGTCTCCATCTAATCAACGGCCAATAAAGATACACGTTCGTTTCCATTATTAATGGATTGGGACGCCTCTTTGCATATTATTATCGTGGAGTGCTTTCCACCTTAACTGATTCCTAGCCTATAAGTCTCTCTAAATATTCTTTGTCTTCGTGGAACATGGCCTTTCACTGGCTTTCATCCACCGTTATGTTCAGTCTTTGCTAATAATTATCTTGCACAATATAATTTTACATTGGTTTGTGGCACTGATCAAGTCTTGGGAAATTACTGAGGTGATTTAAAAACTACCATTTGTGAGAAATTAGCTGGCTATTGGCTTCGCAATGGGGCGTCCCGTTTTTGGTCTTCATGCATCATTACCAGAGGGAGCTTCGCCCCAAGTACCGGATTCCGCTGGAATTTTCAGAGCAATATGGGGAGAATGAGCTGGACCCGTAGCATACGTAGGATCACGTAACGCTGTTCTTGTGGTATGCGCCGACCTTTGCTCTCTCCTCCCACGCCGCTCATATCGAATATTGGGCACACCTCCCAGAGGTAATTAGAGTGTCATAAATATCAAACCTCAAGCTTTCCCTTCCCTCGGGACTACAGATGCCCATACGTGTATGAGAGGAATGGTGAGCGGCCCGAAGCCCTGGCTACTAATCGCAGAAAACACCACTAGTCTTGGGAGAGGAAAGGGTAAATGCCGAGCCCGAACATAAAATACGCTTGACCTGGGCAAAAGTCTGACATCATTACCACTCCGCAATTCCACTTGCTGGGTATTCGCTGTACTCGCGATGGTTTATCGGTCCAAGTGGCAGTTTAATAAGCGCTATAATTTTAATTAATGGCAGACTATCTCCGACGGTGAAATATATTTTGATACCTAATTCAGACTTACTTCTCGGGGGAAAGGATTCTTATGATAAATGTGCTTAAACTTTGGCGATAATTGAATCTCCGAGAAATTATGGTCCATTAGTATCAGGGGTGAGTGCACAAGAACGGTGAATATGAGATGTACTCGGGAACCTAAAATCATTAGCGCGTTTGACATCAACTCATCTAATTTCCATTCCTGTGCTAAAAAGCCCTTATTCACTCAATGCACTAAATGTACAATGCAAATTGAGTAGATGATCGTGGGAAACTACTTGTTTGATGTTGAATATTTCACAGGAATCCCAACAAAATCCATTCAGGGCATATCTGATACCTTAATAATTTTTGCAGCGGACTGCATCATACCAGCAAACAACATTTTATGCATTCTCAGGGCGAATTCTAATTTAAGGTGAGTTTCATCTCAATTGGAAGTTTTTGAGTTCCTGCAACTCTTCTTGCGCTAACACAAAAGGACTATTTTGAGAAAAACATTTATTACTAAATACTTATTGAGCTAGTTGCTTGTGAAAACTGGTTATGTTACGTAGAGTTAAGTAGGATTCAGCAAGGGCGTAGGAAAATATCTCACAGAGACAACTTTGAGCATTTAATGAGTATAAAATATCTAAAACTAATTACTTCACATACTGGTAATTACGAGAAATTTTCTACAGAAAAATTAATGGAACTGTGGCATTAAACATCTTGCAAAGGAATTATTTTCATTCTCATTTAGTATATTTACGATTTCCATATCTTTTCTTCAAATCAGAACTTTCCTTTATCCTCACCCTTTCTCATGAAATCCACTTTCATTTTTCAAAACCAGCTATTTATTTCCTCGTTATATTCTTTAAAGCGACTTGAAAATGAAATTTATTGATACGCGAAATTTCATTCTTGCCAGCGGCATTACATCGGGTGAGGAAATCACATCGGATCTATTATAAAAACATGCGATTGCTATGAAATTGATGTCAAAATTTCCACCCGGGGCATTCCCACGAAAGCCTTTATTCGCCACCACATCTCCCCTTCCCACCGCCCCTGCCACGTTCACTCTTCCGAATCCCTCGCGTTCCCCGGGTCGGGTCTGCCTGTCGCGCCGCGACGAGATCATCAATCACACAAGAGGCCCATCCAAAAGCACGCAAGCACACACACATAGACATAAATACATGCATATCTATATACTCAGTTAAAATCTGGCTTCTATCCATATTACCCACCAAATTCATTCATTTATGTGTTCCTATCCTTTTCCAATGATTATCCTCAGTATGTTTGACTACGCTTTTTGGTGATTTTTCATGCTTTTATATATAAATATATGTACATCAATATATGCATATACATATACAATTTAAACATACGTCATTTCCTGTTTCCAATTCCGTCGATGAAGGAGTGAAAGGTGATCGAGCGTGAAAATGGTAAATTTGACGTCCGTATGGAAATGAAGGAAGGATACAGAGGAGAGGAAATGAAAATCACCGCGAGATGCGCGCGGCGGAAGAGAAGAAATAAGAAAAGAAAAGTTGTGGGGACTGACCGTGAAGACGGAGGCGTCTTAGACAAGGGAAGCGAGAGATCTCTTGTAGCTTATCAATTAGGCTCGACGGATCGAGAGGGAGGAAACCCGAGTGTATGATGCACAAGGAGGAGGGAGAGAACTGGGGAATGGCAAGGGAGAAAAGGTTTTGATATGACGAAGAGATCAAAGAGAGGAGGAACGGAATGAATTGGTGGTGACGGATCGGTGGAGAAGGGAAGAGAGGAACAGAGGCGGAGAAGAGGTGAATGAAAAAGCGAGGAATGCGGAAATCGTCTGCCCTTGGAGAGGGAGGATGAAAATACACCCCATTCCAAGGGGGAGGGAGTCGCCCAGGCAACAGAGAAATGAAGATCGCTTGCGGGACGATACTTTCATCGGCACCTTTCCATAAATTTAGGTGCAAAAGAAAAAGAACGAAACATCCGCGCAAATCTTGAGAGCACTAGAGTTTTAAGGGAATGAGCTGGCCGATTGTCAAACCAAAGAGAAAAATGCGTGTGCTCATTTGCGTTGGATTTTTCGATTCATCCGAGATTTCAGAAGTGCGTCTCTCGTTATTATATTTTTTTTCTAAGTATCAGTTGTAGCCCTTGCGATTTCTAATATAAAATTTGCTAAGCTTTACTATGCAATGCTCATGTAGGGGTCATTAAGCAATATATTTGCACAGTGCTGCATCTTCTCTCCTCTTTGCACATGATTATAATAATACCATGCTTTACTTTCAGTTTGGTCTATTGAAGTTCTGCGACCTTATTCGTTGTTTTCCATCATGTTTTTTTTTGCGACGTTTCGCAATATGCTGGATTTAACAAATAGAGTGGAGCTAAATATTTAAAAAGAATAACCAGCCCTAATCATGTATACTTACGAAGGCGTAGGTTTAGATTTCATTCTTTTCCACAAATCAATATCTTACCATACTCTTCCCGATTACTTTTTAAGTATGTGAATTTACTTTGCAAATGATAAATCTCCAGAACATTTATAGAAGAACAAATAATTGTTAGGGATACGTAGAGTAGATGAGTGGATGTAGTTAAAGGGAAAAAAATGTAATGAAGCCAGAAAACGTTGACGGCAGGCAAAAGAAAGGTATTTTACGTCTAAAAACTAAATTGTTGACTAAAAAATTTTTAAAAACTTATGTGAACAGATGATGCGAATTGAGATTCATAGCACTAGGATCGAAGGAAGACTATGTAGAAGAGTGCGAGAGTACCATGGTATGGATCATAAGAAAAGTAATTGCTGAGGGCATGGAGGGATTATATAAGGCAGAAACCCTTCAATACCGGTGCCCGTAGATATTTGGCAATATTTTAATTGCTGCTAACTATAATATTTCCAAATTTTAACTAATAAAAAAGAAGTCCTCAGGCTTTACTTGGTGGTCTCGCATGATGGTAGGAAGGAGAAAAAAACCACTTTGTAAGATTCCACAAGTTTATTCAGACACCGATGATCATCTTCAAGATTGTACTACAATCGAACCCTAGATCGGTATCTGAATAAACTTGTGGAATCTTACAAAGTGGTTTTCTCTCCTTAATACCAGAGATTAACTAAATTCTTACTCTATATTATCGCGCATCTAATGGTTTGTCTCCCGCATTTTGCGCTCAACTCTTGAATTTAATTCTTGGATGTATTTAGAAATGATATTTCGGCTGCAAACAGATATCATCTTCATTTTGAACGTGAAAAATAATTCAATGAAAGCGAGTAAGTTTCAACGATTTTTGCTAATTAGAAATTCGTCAAATGATCAGCCATGAAAGACTTACACCAACAGAAACCGGACTGGTACGTGCGATCATCACGGGCAGTTTTTGATCGTTAAGACCTCGATTCGCTCTCTTAATCTTTCTTCTTCCGATTTTAGTCTTTGGACCGAACATCCTTCAGGACCCTCGTCGATTTCTTACGGTGGGAATACCTTTCCAGTGAAATGGATGAAACCTTGAACCGGCGGCACCTCGGAAATCAGCCACGGTCAAGCTTCCATCTCTTTTTTGGATATACGCATAATTTATGCACTCCAACAAGTGCTGAGGCAAGGAAAAGAAACTGTGAAACTGCAAGTTCCGGCGCACCTCTGAGAGATTCGTTGATCTATAATGTCACCGATATCAAGTTGGCACGTATATGTTGACAAAAATTATGTCAAAAATTGACATTACATTAAAAACTGTAAAGCTAAAGCGCAAGTATTCTGTTTACCTTCTGTTTACTTGTCTAGGATATAAACTGGAATCAATATTGTAATTTTCTTCTCAGCATGCAACCATACTCCGTTGAATTCCTATGATTGATGCGATGATTACAAGTTAGAAAAAGAGTAAATGACGTTATATCTAGTTCATATCATCAGAGATCTGTTTCCTTATCCGGATTTATTACATATATTATATAGTTACCTAAAGCCACTCAATCAGTTTTAATTTATTGTAGTAAAATCATTTATGCTCTTGTGTCAATTTTCCTAGCACACAACGTCGTTCTATCCCCAATTAGGTTCCTTCGATTCAGTTACACGAGTTCTATTTCATTTCTGGTGTCATAAAAATGTCGAGTATCAAGTTTCGGGAAGGAAATGCTGCTGCATTTTTGTGGGACTCGATTACATTAACTTCTCGGTGAGCTACAAGAGCATCGTTGCAGAAGGAGTTCCGTGTTTCGATGACCCTAGGGATCTTCCGGCGGGAGCAATAATACTTGCTCCCTTAAGGCATAATCCAGATCGATGGATAGGTGAAAGGCAAAAGATAGAAAAGGAATCGTCTCTTCCTCCACCAGGCGGATGAAAAGGTGTCTTACGACCTTAGAATTAAAAGCCATTCAGACGATGGAGCCACGTAACTAACACTTCTGAGGAGTGCAATGCGGAAATACTCCAGTTATTACTTCCAAGTATATGTAATTGACCTAAATAACAGAATATGTTCTATAGCGAGCAAGATAGTATAGAAAAACCGAGTCATGGGTAAAACGGGGCTAAATAATAGAAGAAAAAGACCTATGGATGTTGCCAAAGATGGAATGTTATTATCTCTTACCTTCCTGGTTACCTCTCGGGCACTTAAGTCTGGCAGTGGATGAAAAAATGACATTCTTATATTATTTTTTTAAATGCAGGAATATGGCGTTTATTGTCCTTTCCATGATATTCTAATACTGCTCGCAATCGTCTAGAAGTGGAAATTTACACCGAGGAGGTGTGAATAGAATGACGATGAGTGAGATTTTTGGTGGAGAAAATGCAAAAGAAAGAGCGTTAGGGAAAGGAAGGAGAAGACTTTGCCGTTGGAATTTGGAAGGCAGATTAGAAGAATAGGTGCGTCAGATAATGAGACGAGGTTTTAATGAAATCATCGTTGTGGAGAGGATGTCGTGTAAGCGGGGAGAAATAAGGAATATAGTATTCACCTGCGATGAAGTTAAATGGAAAGTGAGCGGAACTTGAGAAAAACGTAGTGTGGAACGTAGGTGCATGTGGTCATAAATTTACCACCCCGGACTTAAAATAATCATTACTATCATTTTGTATATAATTACCTCTAAGATTTCGACTTAACTTCCCATAGCCATTGAAACAAAAATTAGTGTCTTATACCATGCTATTTATTGTACAATCGTAAAAATGTATTGATTCGCAATTAATTGCATCGTGTAAAGCATTGAATTGCATGGAAACTCCTTAAATGCGCGACAATTTGAGCTTGTAAAACAGTTCCTTATCTATTTAAACACTCTTATCCAAACAATTTCACCCTAACCTGTCTACTTTGCGTGGTGCAATTTATTGATTCGTGTGCAAAGACCGAAGATTTTTTTTACGCAGTACCACACTCGATTCCTCTCATAGTTAACTATTTTTTCATGTCAGCGTAATTCCTCACTTATGTAGTCTTCGAAGCTAAATTAGATTGTGCGAGATTTTCACGCAGCTTATTATTTCGAGTAAAACAGCCTCAATGGATTTCCAAGATTCATGGGAAGATTTCACATGGCCAGATTAAAAAAAAAATGTGAACGCAATAACTTCGTGTCAGTTAACTGTCATGATTTTAGGGCCGATGTGCAGGGATGGATCTGCGCACCTGCCAATAGGATGGTGCTGTACGATGGTGACTCTAGTATTCCCACAGGTAATAGACCCCTCGCTCGCGACCCGCACGCGCAAAACGAGCGAAAATTGGGGAGAAAAAGCTACAACGCTCGCGCGAAACGTCTCGTCGCCGACTTAGAAAAAGGATGGAGAGAGAACTTAAGAGATAGAAGAAGCTACAGGGAGAAAGGCCGAAGAGTAGGGAGAGGA
This sequence comes from Platycnemis pennipes, assembly GCA_933228895.1. Taxonomy (NCBI): domain Eukaryota; kingdom Metazoa; phylum Arthropoda; class Insecta; order Odonata; family Platycnemididae; genus Platycnemis; species Platycnemis pennipes. Next base: position 108,455,286 of record OW121851.1, read on the forward strand.
TTGGAAGAGGGAAGAATGAGGTCGCGGGGAGGAAGGTGGCGAGGCGAAGAGGAGGAGGAATGGGACGACTAGTTTGCCCCCGGTGGGTTAGCGGTGGCGGAGAGGCGGAAGAAGTCGAGGAGGGAGGACGGAATTCCCCCTTGGTCGTCGGCTGCAGCCGCCACCGCTCTCTCTCTCCCTTTTCCTCCTCCGCATTCCTGGATGGTGGGCGGTGGGCCGTGGAGTGTGGAAGCGGGCGGGGGCCGGGGCGGTTGACCGCTGCGGGCGGAAGGCAAGAGGGGGAGAGGGGCGAAAGGGGGCCGGGAGAAACAGCAAAAGGGTTTGGTGGGGAGCGTAAGCGGCAGTGGGGCGAGGTGGGGATTGAGAGGGGTGGGTGGTTCGGCGTAGGGTGAGACTGGGAGGATTACAGAGGCCGAAGGGGGCGGGGGGGGGGGGGGGGGGTGGTGAGGCATGTGTGGGAGGAAGGGGACGGCGGTTTTCTGTGACAGAGGAGGCCTCAGGAGGCTAAGGGGGATTTGGGGGAAGGAGTGCCGTGGGATCCACCCACCCGCCCACCTCAATTCCTCCCTTTCTACTCAAAACCAGGTTTTTTTTCCTCCCATACGAAATAGCTGTTTCTCTCTAGTGTGTCTTTCCCACAAACACTAGTCCTCTCTAAACATATTTTTTTTCTTCTCGCTTCCTAGTCGGTTGGTGTATCAAATTCGCTCTGCTCTCCTGAAATTGATTCTACTGCCCCCTTCCCGTCACATGCTTCCCGAGGACAAAGGCGTCAAATTCTTTTTTTTTTATTTCGAGAATAGTCAATCGGTTTTTTTCGTAGCAGGGGACCCGATGATCTCAATTTCTCCCCTATAAAGCTGTCTCTCTGCCTATCTCAATCTCATGCTCTCCATCCCAGTTTGCTTGTTGTTTTATGATACGGCCATTCTTTCGGCTGATTCTCGTTCATTCAATTTTGTCGATAGAGCGTGTAAATCTTTGGGATAATTTTTTCGTTATGTCTTGCACTATTCCCAAGATGAATAAATAAGGGATATTGCATTTTTATTAATTATTCAGAGAAGTGGTTTCATTGAAAATATAATCTTCAGGGAATAATATTTTCATACAAGTACATAATTACGTCCAATACGGCGCAGAATACATTATTTGGCTCATCTTTACGCAACTGAGTAATTTGAATTTCCTCTTGTATTTGAAGCTAAATAACAAAGAGCTCTTTTCAATATACCTCATCCTAACATGAAATTCTTAAGCAATAACCTTCTTTACAGGAAACTGCTATGCATTAAGATTTTTGTGCCTCATAATCTGTTTCATTTATATTTTTCATTATTATTTATTTATTCCTTGTTGTATTTTTATGTGGGAAATTGGACGCTTAAATACACAGACACTGAGAAGAAAAAGTATTTTCAAAATTCGCCTAGGGATGAACCAGAGATGTGGTTTTCTCCCCATACCAGGGCAAAATTCTGACATTTTGCTACGCCTATTCTCATGAGTGTATCAAATGATTTATTGGGCAGATTTAGGGATTATTTCTTAACTTAGACATTACATAATTATCTTCTAGTCGAATATGACTTCTAATTGGCAACAATCGGTGCTGGTAAATATCAACAGAAATCAATACACATAATGCCGACCATGATTAACTACTAACTAACTCGAGACCCAATCCCTTATGCGATTTAGTACCCAAGGCTAGTAAAAAATATTCCTGTTGTTGCTAGCTTCGTCCCTCTCACTCATGAATGGTACTCTCTGTAAAGAAGTCTCATATACTCATGCCGCATTGTGCTGTGCAGAAATCAGATAGTATTGAATTGTTATTTATTCAGTCGGAGCGAAAGTATTCATTTTGGACCTTTAAGAATCAAACACTTGGAAAGTCTTGAAGCCGTGGGTGCTAAAATTGAAGTTAAAAATGGCAAGTTTAAATACCTTTATCCATTGATTCGCACCAAAATTGTATCCTTACCCACTTTGGTACTCTTTCACCAAGGGTTTTTTTTCCTTACCATTTGGAGTAATGGAGATATCGATGATCCAACGAACAGATGACAAATGTTTCCTTCTTACTTGAGTAGTTAATGAATTTCGTTGAAATAAGCCATTTGTCTTACTACTTTTCATTGTAAGGAATTAAGCGATGGCTCTTTAAAATATATATCAGGAGGTAAAGGAAGTGAAATCAGCGCGATATCATTAATGGAGTCAATTTTAGTGTCAAAATGTGAATGAAATCCGTGTGACATCTCGGATTAATATGTGGGCGCACAAAATCGTCGAGAACAGTAGAAGAAGGACCCAAAACATTTCGCATTTCTGATGTTCATCGGCATTTCTGGGCAATGTCTAAAAGGGTCCCGACGAACGCCAAGCCGAAGAAAGCGACGAGGAGGACGCGGAAAATTCCCAAGAAAGAGATTTTTCCCCGTTTCTTGAGCGGAACAAGTGTGTTTGGCTTTGATATCTGCGATGGTGTCTCAAATATACCGGCAAATATGATGCCATCCGAAGAATTTTTTTCTTCCTTCGCTCCTTCATCTCTTTTTCCCACGCGTACCGTTAAGAAGTTGACGGGGAAGACAGATCTTGGACTTCGAACCGGAGTGTGATGGGAGGGAGGGGAAAAAGAAGAGAGAAGGATGGAAGGGTTAAAAGGAAGACGGTGTGGGGGAGGGAAGATGGCGAGTTTTTTTTGTTACCTTCTCGAATGGGTTGAGATTACCTGCGCTGCGAATTGTCGAAAACCCGCGAGTTTCGGCGATTACCTTCCCGTTGCATTAACTCTTTCTCTCTCATGATCCGAGGCCTTCCTTCCATCTACCGCCCACCATCCGCTCCTCCCCCCCACCGCTCCCTTGCAGCGCGATTCCCCCATCTCCCCCCCCTCCTCCCACTCTTGTGCGAAGTTCGTGTGTGTGTGTAAGCGGACTGATCCCGTTCCACCCGAAAAACCTGGCCGGTGCACTCACCCGGCTCACATTTTACACTTGATAACGTTGCGGCACGGGCTCGATAAATTTAATTGGGGGTGGATGGGGTAGCTGCGGAAATGGATTTCGGTCGTGATTCCGTGTTGCGTGTTAAGTGGGTCCAGTGGGACGGAATGCAGTTAAAGCGGTCGGCAATTCGCGCGCTACACGCGACTGATAAGTAACGTCTCCGGTGGCGTTATTTTCTCTGAAAGGAAATCAAAGGGTCAAACAAGATGGAAATAGAAGAAGTGAGATTAGGTTATAAGGTGCTATAAATCCAGAGGTCACATTCTAACCAACTTTCCTAGCCTGATCCCGAACTTAACCTGAAGGCAAATACAAAATGCAGAGCAGCGGCAGGATTCAAACCTGCGATATTTGTTTATCACACCAGAGCATTAAAGAAGTGAGTAGAGGGATTGCTCTCTTCCAGTTAGGGTAGGCTCTGAGAGTGTTCCTATTTTCCTTTATATTTAATGCATCCTCAGCTGTATTCTTGTTTTTTTCTCTTTATGTGTTCATATCTTGAATATTTTCATGATATACTCATTAATCTTTCCTCATACTGGCCTAAAAATATTCGTAAGAAAAAGTATTAGGTTGGAATTTGAGAATAAATTTTGCCCATGAAAAATGAGCAGTTAACGATCTGAGGTTAGAGCCTATGAATGAATGGAGATAGTATGGCAGAGTGAGAGAAAGAAAAATCGGAAGTTGACGGAGGAAATTGGAGAGGAAAAATGTACGGTAAGTAGGCTGAAGAGTATGAGGAGGAAGCAAAGTGGATCCACCACGTATTTAAGGCAATGATTTATTGAAGGTCACTTCTATCCTGAAGAGATTGCGAGAAAAAGAAGTAAGAGGAGAATTAAGTTGCTTATTTACGGGTTTAAAATTTCAGTATTTGTGGTAGTTTTATTTGCGGGAGACAAACGAAAGCAAAGTTCATTTGCGCCATTGAGGATAAGCATTTTTTATGTATGAAGATTTTGGAAACGGCAGTATTTCCACTGGGAACGTAGGAAGGATGGCGAGAAATTCGGCGTTGTCTTGGATTTTCTGGCAATGGAAGGAGCGAATGGGTCCTCGGCTTAACGGACCGTCGAATGGACGGCGTTGCGGTTGTGAATAAAATGTGGTAGGAGATATTGCCAGCCTAGAAAATATCTTCTGCTGAAAGATGTAGGGAGAAAAAAATTCGGGCGATAATAATGAACTGCGATTCTCATTTTTTTCGTACACTTTTCTTGCGTTGTAGTCGTATAATTAGCACGGAGAAAAACGAATCTTTTAATATTTTGGCCTAACGGTTATTGTCTCTAACTTTTTCACTTTTGTTTTCCTAGTGTGGAGTAGGATACATTTCTATGGAGTCAGCTTCGAACTCAAGTTATTCGCGCATTCACCAAACTAATGCTCTACCAATTAGTTGAAATGACATCAAATTTATGTACTATGAACCATATGTTGGCCGTTTATGTCTATCAACTCATGTGAGTTAAAATTTGTAGGTAACTTCAAGATTAGAACAATGTTTTAGTCTTTAGGGTTTCCAAAACTAATCGAGTAACACCTTTGTATTTCTAAACATTTGTTACAAAACGCTCTGCTTTCAGAATGATACTATTTAGTCCCTGACTCAAATTTTTTATTTGATTCACAAATGTTTGATACATACTTCACGAGTGACCTTAAGTGTAGAAGTGGCTCATGAGTGCTCTCTCGTAAAATTTCTTTGCTCAACTATCATGCATTCCTCGAATTAGATAAGCAAACGTATGTATTTGATGTAACCCAAGAAACTAACGCATGATTTTGGTTGCGACTTGGCCGTATGAATTTGGTATATTTTAATGAATTATAGGTCTTTTAATCCATATAAATATAGATTTAACTCTAGGCTAATAATGATATTCTTCGTTGGATTCCAAAAGACTCGTAGATACCGTGTTAAAAAAATCGTAACCCTAAGTTAGAGGGTTTTACGTATCGTCTCGATAGTTTATTTGTCATGTCCACCTTAGTTTTTTTCTACTATTAGACGTTTTTGACATACCTACCCCCAAACTTCCGCTGGTATTGAATACCATGGAGTTGGAGAAAACGATAAATAAGAGTGATTGAAGGAGAGCGAATCCTATTATCCACTCGTTCCTTTGTAGCACACATCTCCACGGCCGCGGTTTCTTATTCGCCATAGAATATATTACTTTTAAATTCTAATACGTGTCACAAATCAAATCGGAATTTTTAAACGGAGCCTTAACCGGGGAATCAAGTGCACCAACCCTAAGGGTTTAGGGGGTATGTCTTTGGGCAACTTAGTGCTCGGCCTCACAATGAAGATGAGTTAGCACCAAATCAGAGAAAAGTCGGAAGTTCCTAAGATATTCACTGAGAGAAATTTAACATACTAATAAGAACAAAAAGTGGAATTGCAAAGTCTTTTTTCACCTACTAGCAATGGAGTTCCACACAATATCTACCGCTTCCATCAACTACGTCTCGATCGTGAATGCCAAACATTTGAACCAACTAAAACCTAAATCTAGCAATACTTCTGCTGCTATTTTTCTGCACGATGGGTGCAATCATTCACTTCCCACGGAATACAACTTCCTATAGACGTCGCAGGCCTCGTGCTTTGACAAATGTGCTTCCAGGGATGGAGAGACCCCTTGGTACTCGTATTTTCTGTTTTTTTTGCCCATAAACAATCACCACCGAATGAAGCGTCTTTCTTGGGGTGTTCCCCCAGCACGTGCGACGGACTCTCTTCACGGGTTTCAACGGAAACAATTAGAAAAAGCCACTAAAGGAGATGCATTATCCCCATTCAATCCATCGTCTGCGCCTGCGTCTTGATGGGCCGTTGATGAACGACTTAAGTCACCCTTGAATGAGGAGCGATGAAGACGCCCGCTGGAAGTAACGTCGGATAAATTTTAAGCGCTCACAAGTCCGCACAGGTGGCAGTGACATTTTACTTCTAATTTACTCTCGGTCATGACCCCAAATCACCATCATAATTCAACAATCTGATTTCTTTAACGCGACTCAATTCACTTTTCAGTTAACCTCTTCATATTTGAGTTATTCTTCTCTTTCACATATTTCACTACTTGCTCTATTCATCTCAATCTTGGCATTCCTTTGTCATTTTTCCCATTCGCTTTTCCCTCAATGGCTGTCTACAGCACGGCATCATATCTCAAGATATGGCCGATTACATTTTCCTGCCATCTTCTTAGAGTTAACTATAGATTGTCCTCTTCTGCCACTTTTCTTAAGTCTTTTTCGATTTATGCGCATTCGATTAATTGTTTCTTCATCATTCTGCAACGCCACGTTGAGAAAGCCTCGAGAATTGACTTATATGCTGTAGGTTTTGTCCATGCCTCATTGCTACAATAAAGCCTGCTCCAGATGTTAATTTGTAATGAGATGTTTCCATACTTCCAAGCTTTTAGTTCGTGTGAGTAAACTTTTTTAGATGAATATTCTCATTTCCTGTGGTAGTCTTCTACTGACTTTTTTCATCTTGGTTCTACCAACGCTAGTCACTTTGTTTTGTTTGATTGAAATGGACTCGCGGAAAATTGATAGACGAAGTTTATTATGCTATAATATGCCATTCGTGTAACTGATAATGGGAAGCTCAGCGTACTAAAAATATTAGTTTGGCATTTGGCATTTTTTTATTTTAAGTGAAACGAGAAAATTTCAAGGGTGAGAATATACAATTTTTACTGGGAAGTTTTACTTGAGAAGCGAACAAATTCCGATGGAAAATAGTGGATATTTTTCAACTCCCCGATCGCACAGAAGTTATAACACGCTGCTAGAGAAGAGACATATAAATGAGCCCTCAGCAACATGTAGATGTTGAAATAAATCTGCATCAGTAAAAGAATCGTTAGTTAGCACAACGTTAACGTAGCCATATTCACTCTTTTATATTTATACTTTGGGGTGTGTGACGAGGGTGAAATATGGTTTTAACATGCACTGCAATATCTCCTAATAAGAGATACGCCATAGTTATTTAGATATCAGGAATAAACAACTAAATGATTTTATCTCCATAGATATATTAATAATAGTGCCTTTGTCATGTTTTGAAATGCATTATATTAAAAAAAGGCTTTTCATCAGTAGGTAATATAGACACCAAACTCACATATCCGGTCTACTAACCTAACGATTTCTTTAGAAGTTATGATATTTTTTCTTCCAAATTTCCACATTTCAATTAGCCTTTCTACAAACCGTCTGTAATTTCTAAATTTTTGACCCAGCGTCATACCATTGTCGTAGCTACAATAAAATATTTGCCTTTTCAGAAAATTAAAAAAATTGATTTATTGCGCATCAAATTTTACTACTTGATAATAATTTTGCGGGTGAGATAAAATACAAATATTCTACGTTAAAGATTAGCACGGGAGTAGACTTTAACATGCAATGTTTTGATAAGTTATGTGTTTGCAGGTCATGTTGGATTTGAAGATATTTCAATGATTACATAATGATAATATTACATGTATTTGGTACAAGAGATATTTTCCTGTTAAATCGTCTTTACCTTTAACGGATACGAGAGAGCTGGATGACGCTTGTGTTGTTTATTAGTGTCTAGGTTTGCTCAAAGCTTTGCTATAAAGATGTCACTCAGACACCTCGACCTTGGAGGAGAATTTAGGAATGAGAACATGAGGGTAAATTGCGCGACAGAATGGAAGGCATGATGATATAGAACCTCTTGCACGATGCACTGGAATTTTTCGGATACTTCAGCGTCATAAATATCTCCGCAGTGAGGACTTGAAATCCAATATTTCAACCGTGATTTTTTTATATATGGCGCAAAGTATTCAACCCTTTTTTCCACGTACTTTCAATCCCAGTCACTATTGTTCTCAGAATTACGCACTTAGTGGCAGGCCGCCATGGTTTGAAAGCGTTTGATTACCCGTTCTCTCTGAAAAAAGGAAAATAGAGCCATTTGCCGCAGTTAGTCACTGAAGTTCTACTTAGATGACCTGTAATAAAACTATACTGTGGCACATGAGTGGTGGGGAGTCCATTCTTGTTCCATTATTAGTTAAACGATTAAAAGAGAAAAAGAAAACTAAGTAGGCTTTATCAAAATGTTCTTCCTTTTCAGCAATTCTGGAGAAAGAAACGACATTCACTGTTGATCAGCAAACTTCCAAAGAAATTCAAAAGTTAACGTTCATTTTCTTACCTGTCTTTCTGGATGAGATTGGGATCCAATAAACGGTATTATTAATTATTTATGGCTCAAACTAAATCTGATTTTTATTTTTGTTCGGATTTTAATTCAGATAACTCTTGACGTATTTTTATATTTACCGTATTTTTATAAATAATAACGATAGATTATGGAATACATAACGAATTTTTTGATAGGTTATTTCCCAATGTAATAATTGAAGCGGTGAAATTAAAGTGTTCAGCTGTTTTTTGACATCTCCCTGTTCTCTTGTAGCATCGTAAATATTGAACATTCTATCTCTCGTTTTCGATCACGTATTACCCCTTTCATTTCATAAACCGAAGGATCTTTTCTTCTATATTGTTATGCAACTTCCACCAAAATCATACCCTTAATCAAAATTTGAGTGAGAGGGTAACAATATTAGGAGTAGATATTATATTCGCCCATTGAAGTGTAATGCACAGTTATTGTTCCCAACTTGATATGGCTCCGTTTGCCAGTGGGACTGCACAGATGAAGCCGTTTCCGTATTCTGCAATGGTGAATTCTCCGGGGCGTCAGAAAAACACGCCCTTTGACACAGGGATTAATAAGGGTTTCGCTTTTTTTGTTTGTGGACTACCGCTTCTCAGCTAATATTCAATATTTTGTTTTTCTATCTGTCCCAACTCGATTGCAGTTCTAAGCTCGGGTGATTTGTGGACACCGAATACACATCCACTCCCTTCATTATTTTTATTTCCTCCTCCCTCGCAACCCTTAGGCGACCAAATTGTGTTGTTTTTGCAGAGTCGGGACCTGAAAAAAATTCGGCCGTATCTTTTCCATCGTATGCGTTTCACCGTTTTCTTTTACATATACATCTCACTGTTCTCGCCTAGCCATGATTTTTCTTATTATGAACAAGCTCCTTACTTTCTGTGCATTGAATGATCATCATCAAAACATTTCTCAGTTTTCACAGTCTTCATTCACTTTATTTAGTTTTTTGGGTTTACTTCATTCTTGAGATCGTATTTTCACTCTTATTACCATTCCTAAGCGTCCATTTCATTATAACGATATTTTTGCACGTCACTTAATATCCAGTCTATACATTTGATGATAGATTCCTGAATGAAAAAATTCTATCAAACTGGTGTTTATTCACTTTTATCCTTACATGTTTCCACTGGTGAAAAAAATACCCTAAATTTCCAACAATACTTGATTAATCACGAGGAAAATAAAGATTAGCTCACAATCATACTATGTAAATCAGAGTATATGATTTGCCTGTGGGGTAGCGACATTTCCCAGCCAGTCAGAGGTTTTACGCTTGTTCTCCAGTCAATGTAAACCAATTATTCTAGGGATGTGTTGTTCATGCACTCAGTATGAGACGACTTTTTCTCCCCTTCGATGAGGACAATTTAAAATTATCACTCTCTTAAGAGGTGAAAGCATATGGATTATTTCATAATTTGAATGAATTTAATGAGTTAAATGAGTTGATTCTCTCTCCATTCTTCTTTTAACCCTAACACTACCTTTCCCGTTGGAATATATTTCCGAACATATTTGCAAGGTATGAATACAGTCTTGGGGAGAAGAGGAGGTGGAAGAAGAACGTAAGCGGACGGATAAAAAAGAAAGAATAGAGGGTTATCGGGGTTGGGGTGGTATGGGCTGGCTGTTGTAAGATGTTAAGATTTCGAAGGGTGATGTGGGAGGCTGGGTTATCGCCCCGAGGAGGACACACATGGTTGAAGGAGGCAGGGGGCGGGTTGAGAGGAAGGTTTTGCGCGGGTGGTTGCGGAGTAAGGATTTTGGGGGGAGAGGAGGAGGGTTTTAAAGGTTTGGGCCGTCAAAGAGACAAGAGTTCTCGCGCCGATTCAACAAGCCCCTTTCAGGTGTTCACCCCGGACCACCGTAGAGGGAGGGAAGTGGAGGAGGAAGAAGTGGGTGAAGAAGATGGATGTGCGCCGCTCTTGGCCATCGGCGGTGGCGGGGAACACGGTCTCGGGGAGGCAAGGGTTGAGGGGGAGGAGAGGAATTATAGAGAGGAGTGAGAGGTAATAGCCCGCCTTCGCATCCTCCCCTTCCACCCAGGATTCCATGGGACAGATGCGAACGGGGTCACATAACTCGCTTGTCCGCCGAGATTCGTAGTCCTTCGCAATCGGAGTCTCGCCACTGTCTCGTCAGTAGCCTGGGTACGCGAGTTGCTGCGTTTGTTTTTTCCGGATAATTTCCAGCTTGAAAATTCCAAAGGAGGCTGGCACATCTTTGGAAAAAGTTTTGGGTAAGGCTACGTTCACCAGATTCCAAAAATATATAATTCTTTCAAATAAGCATAGTTTTCTGAAGGATGCAGCCACCTCTATACCTACTCTAAATTTATAATTTTGGGTTTCATTTGATGTACGGCAGCTGTGCAAGTCATTTTGATTACGCTCCTCTGGAAGCTAACGGTTCAAAGACAGTATGTGTAGTTTGAGAGAAGCAATAATAGTAGTTAAAAAAAATAGAGCCTGCACCTTGAGAAAGGTTTTCGTTCTAAGGTAAGTGCGAATTCTGTCTCTTCCAGTTTGTTATTTTTATTTTACCCGTATATTTTAGCATAAAAAATAAATCAATAATAAATACCGGCATACCGCGGGATGAATGATAATGATTGCTTTGAAAAATGGAAGCATTTCAAGTTACACATATTCAGGCAAGGTCTGTGAATTTGTCAAATGTGTTCCACCCATGTCTTATAAGATATCCCTTCGGTGACCTTAGATTTTTCTTCTTTGGTGCCTTCAGATGTCTTTTCAATCTTTTACATCCCCCCCAATAACTAATTTTAAATTTTACAGAAACATGCATGTTTACAATTTGCAATTGCCATTCATCTGGTGACATTTCAGCCCCTTGTTTGCTTGGTGAAGATGAAGATTAGGCATAAAAGTTTTCTCATTTCTTCGCTTTTTCTCATTTTAAAATCGTTTTAAATGGATATTATATCAACCACCTTCTAATGTGTCCCCCAGAATTGTACAATATCAAATCCACAAGGTATATCGTTAACAAAGTAGTGTGAAAATTCGTAATGCATAAATGTGTTCGTAAATTGCAGCCAATATACAGGGTTAAAATTCTCCATACATTTTAAAAATTGTGCTCCAATGAGAATAAATATTACTTTCAGAAAATGTATCAATTTTATGTAAACAACTAAGAGACGACAATATTGGCATTAATTGACGCATAACAGTTGTTTTAGCTTCGTTACAACTCGAATACTTGCATATTTTTGCAATTATTTGCTAAAATTATATAAAAACGCATCACTATAATTCAAATTGAGGACGATATATTTTTTTACCTTTAACCGGTGAAAATCGTTTCATCAACTATGTATTAACCTAGCTGGTGAGGACTTAAATGTGTACTTAGTCTTGAAGTAAATATAATTAATGCGTCTTACAGCTAATGTTATATGCATTCAGTAAAAGCCTCTATCCTTCATAGGTAATAAATACTGGGAAAGAAATTGCCAAAAATGGTTTTAAAATTCTCCCTAGTCTCCCTAAAAAATTAGATAGATAGTTACCTAAAAAGTGAACGGGAAGAAGCGCAAAGGCAGTCGTCGTATGAGTTATATGGAACAAGTGAAGGATGTAAAAGAGTAGAATTACGTTAATATGAAGAGTGCGGCTGATAGAAGAATCAAGTGGAGGGCTGCGTCAAACCAATCAGAGGATTGTTGATCGATCATGATGTTAGGTAATATTATATTTTCTCTATCGGTAATCGTCTTTGGAGCTGGTATATGTAGAAAATGATCTGACAGATGTGATAAGGTCAGGAAAAACGTTCACAATCAAAGTAATTCATCAATTAATCACTTTCAAGCTTACATCAATATATACAAATACAAGTTGTATACATAGGAGTGATCACATCAATATAAGGAATTCATACACTCATCTCATAAAATATAAAATATTTTTCACATAAATACAAAGATTTCATCCATAAGAAAATGAAGACAAACATTTTTTCAAATGTTTCTACTTTCATGATGTTCTCCAGTTATTGAGGAATCGAATTCCATGTATGGAAAGATTTAATAGCATTTAGAATTGCCATTGTTTAAATTACAATAGTCAGATTGTATATGACGGACAAAAAAAAATATTACTTATATTACGAGAGCCATAGTTATCGGTGGAATTAATATGAGGACATAACAATAGGCGAAGTAAATCTCAAGCTGGAAACTTTTAGAAAGAAAAGCAACTGTTGATGCAAATAAGGGGTGGATATGTTCCTTATCTAGAGCCACCCCAACTTGGCGTGTTATCTTGGCTCTATACAAAACTTTGGTCTGAGTCAGCATGGAAAAATAGCAATGAGATTACACTTTGTTATTTATAGTCTGGGAAAAGCTCTACACTTTCGTGCAGGTATCAATACGCCCGTCTGTTGAAACCGCCATATTTTTATTCATTTTTATCGTTTACGAGAAGTAGCATATGGGTATCAACTAACCCACATCGGAAAGATCTGTAAGAAAGCAAAGAATACACATAGGTTTTCCATATGGTCACATATTTCATCTGTGACTGTTTCCACAGAGAAAAGATTCAAAAGAACCTGAACGTAGTACTAACTAAAATAGTTCTAACTATGATTAAAAGTAAAAACCACCATGTATCACTTTTGATGAAGAAATATAAAAAAATGTTCCAATATTTTGGATTAGAAAACGATAGCCCAAGCCACACAATTGATCGACGTATACACTGTCATCCATGCCAGCCTCTAAAGTAATTCAAATAATCTTCCCTCGAGACTGAAAGACGAGTGCTTTTTATCAGCTGTATCTTCAACCTCATCATAAAAAGCATGGGCGAGATGCATGGGCTCTTAAAGGGTAAAAAGCGTAGTGGGTTATCTCGAAGCATGACGGGTATCAACTTGTTTCTGTTTTTGGCATGTGTGAAGATGCCCATATAATGCGTTACTCTTGGCTTTCTGAATTAATGCCTAAGATAAAATCGGTGATTAAGAGGACATGTGGTGGTATTAAGTTTTGCTTTTCAACTAACTCGCATGAGCATCTCATCGCACACACCAAGTTAACATATGCACGTGTCTTGAATTATGTAAGATCTTCATTTCCCGCGGTGAAGTCAAAAAGTAAAAGCCCCGCGGAGTATTATTCAATACCGCGGTGTGTACTCTTGACTGTATCAAGTGGAATCTTAAACGAACAGATCGGGACGAGATAGCGGAGGAAGATTTAATTTTCCGAAATGCGCAATTTCTCCGCACATCTGCCGGTAAGACGTCCCTCAACCCACGCCGCTAACAATGCAAGTCTGGCGTGCATGCATTTATCCTAGTTTTTTATCGCCACTGACAAAAAATAAGCCCGTCCTCTGGACCGGTAAGATTCATTTTCCTTGTATGTAATAATTGTGGAAAAAATATTCTTGTAGCTGAGTGACAAAAGAGAGAGCGAGAGAGATTGATAAAATTATGAGGAAGAAAATAAAGATTTCATTTGTGAGTTGAAAAGGGACTATTTTAACTTATATACTACCTCCTCCAACATTCTGTTGCCATGGTAGTGGGATGTTGGGAAGTCCAAGTTCTCTACCAACAACTGTGTTTCTTGTTATTACATGCAATCAATTTTGTGTTTGGCCTAGCATCAGGCGATAGGAATACTTACTTAAGAGATTACTAATTTAAGTGGAATGAAAACAGGCACAAATAAAAAGAATAGTAAGCAAAATATTGTATGTTTTGAGGAGTATTACGGAGTAAAGTACTGAATTGTATATATCTTTGATTGTCTGTTTTGGATGTGGTAAATAATCATCAGAAATTGGCCAATAATTTTTTTCGTTCGTGCTCAGATTGTTGAGCAAATTCAGCAGAATCAATGCAAAAAACTTGAAATATTTCAGTAGTAAGGTTCAATTTGAGAGTAATACTTCAGTAAAATGGCAAAATGGCGCATCCATTGCATTTGCGGGCCCCAAACTAGTGGACGGTGTAATCGGTAGCTGTTTCTTTGCGGGCTAACGAATTCAGCTTCACAAACTACATTTCTATGAGTTACAACTTTAGTTGAGTTGTGTCTGGTGCCCTTTCCATAATATTGAGCAAAACATTCATGGGCGATATCGTAAAACTTTTGGCTCGACGTACCAGCGACGGTTCCACAAGCAGTGGATTAGCAAAACGCAGCTCGGTAGGAAATGTCTTGAGATTGCTGTCGTACATCGTTGCATATCGCTCATCCTCCATGCCACAATGGAATGGGTGTTTATGGAAGAGAGAGAAGTGTAGTTGCGGGGGTGGGTTGTGGATGGGTAAAAGAAGAAAAGTTTGAAGAGAGAGAGAGAGAAAAAAGAACACGAGAGAGCGCGGGTCGGAACAAACACCTCTCGAGGGGAATATCCTTATCTCCATCTAAAGATCTTTCGGCTCTCTCCATCTCGACTCAGATGCTATCGAGACAAGGAACAAAATGCGACTGCAAGCTCAAACAACCGACCTCCCCCTCCCTCCTCTTCCTTCCTCCCCGTTCTGCTCCATCCTCCCACACGTCATCCTCTTCCACTTTTCTCTTCGCGCGTTGGCGTTATTCTCTTGTTGTCCGGCCGTCCTCCTCCTCCGTCCCTATTCCCAGGCTCTAAGCTTTTCTCTTTCTGGCTTCCTTCTCCATTCTCTCACATTCTATTCTCATTCTCCTCAGAGGAGACGCCTCCACCTCTCCGATGACCCGGCTCCTTGAGAGGAATTCCCTCGACTTAGTCGCGCGCGTTTGTGTACTTCGTCCGCCGCTTTGCAAATCATCGATATTTTCGCGGAGGCGGAAATGGAGATTATTCTCACGTCATCTCGAGGATGTTAAATCATAGTTCTTCAGCGGAGCGGAGCGTGTTTAGTGGAATGGTCGGCTGTCAATGCCAGTTCTGGTCGTCTGCCTTTTTTGACTCCCAACACGGAACGAAATATAGCACATATCATTTTTCAGCTCCCTTTACGTTCGGATCTCGCTCAGATCTCAGATGGTAAAAATTACTTCTCCTTCGGAATTGGTGTTCCTGCCAAAACAGGTCATATCTCACTCTAAATTCAAATTCTTTCTTCTCTACAGGACAAGTTATTGGTCGAGCGAAAAAAATGAAAACGGATCTCTTGTCGAGATATGTGTTGCGAAATAACTATGTATGAAACGAGGTGTTAAAGTATCACGAAAACTACAAAAAAAGTGGTACATCATTATGCTCTCGAAACTCTTTTGTGCACTCCCTTCTAATCATTTTTTTGGCAAAATATTTAGTTCATTGGCGTGGCTGGAAAAAATATTCGAGTCATTTGAAGTGTTGCACATTTCTATTTTATGTGGAGGTGGAGAGTTCATTTGGGGTTATTTTACTTTTTAGGTATGAGCGTAATAATGTCAATGTCACAAAAAATTATTGCATTATTTCGTTGAATCTGAAACATTAAGCGTTATCGAAGGCCATTTTAACTTCCTATGAACTAAATCACTAAATGACAAATTTGAACGCCTACCGATGCAAGTATTGCTATTTGTGTATTATTGCTCATTTTAAGTTGAATATTAACTAATAGTTAACAATACCTGATCAGCCAATTATTTGCCTCTGAAGGTAATATTTACCAAAAGTTACCTGCCCACTAATGAGATCGAGTGGTATTTACTTTCAATAGATATTTTCATCGTCATCTACACCTGCATTCCATTCTACAATTTCTGGGAGTGAGGCAATTGGGTTGTATTTTATGGGCGCTACATGTATTAGGTAACAATGATTTTACATTCCCATCTCCTTGTCTCTACGCAATACCTATCTCTAAAACATCCCCTCAAAACGGGAAGATAGCAATCAGCCCTGACATTTTTGTGAATGATTAAACAGTCATTTACATGTTTCATTTCACAATACTATTATTTATTCACATGCATTTATTAGTACCATCACCTTATTTTATGACAGAATGAATTTATAATACATCTTTCTCCCAACTTAACTGAAGGCTGGGACTCCCTTCTTGTTCTACTACTATCATTGTGCATTTTAATAGTTGGCTTTACCGCCCCCTTCTTTATACATATATATCTATAAGTACAAGTATATTCTTGCGTATAACATGGACGGATTCCGCGACTTTCACCGAAAAAATTCTTGTTTTAAAAGTAAAGATATGCCAATTTTATGGGAATAATTATTACTTATGGTTCCTATTTTATTAACTATAATCATAATATTATGCTGTAATGAATGTATTTTTGCTTCAAACTAGTGTTTTGCACACACAGAACAAATTTTTATACCTCTCGGTCCAACGATTAATCTCAGTTAATCCGTTGTTTTTTTGTCCTACTGACGTTTTGTGTGGGTAGAAACATGCCTGCGGTGTCAGCCTCGTGCTCTTAGCGATGGGAGTTTTGAGTTAAAAGGTAAATGCATTTTCACCTCATTCTGGGATATTTTATTAATCCTCTCAACGATGATTCCTCTGCACAGATTTAAATAATTCAACCTTCTCGTTATAAGCTAAACCGATTTTGAAACTAGAACAATACCAAAGTCGGCGCTTCTCTATAGGACTCGAATTAAAATGCCGACGACCCTCGCTTACGCTGAGGGAGAAGAAACCCCACGGACTTCAGTGAAACTACGGGACATGTAATTCAATTAACCCTTTGCCGCACTTGACCTTGGCCTCGACATAAACGTACAGGCACGCGAGGGTAGGTAAGAGGGGTTGCGACGACCTTATGGGCGTGTTAAGTGTCTATTCGGAATTTCCCTCCGCTCGATCATCTGGCATTATTCGAATGGGAGAGAGAAAAACCCCTCGCAATTAAACTCATGCACATCTTGGCTTAAGCCAGTTGGGATAGGCGCTGCCTATCCTTTTCCGTCTCCGCACTTAAATCCGAGTATCGAGACACGTTTGCGACAAGCTTCGCACCAACATCCCGCACGTAAGAGCTTCAAAAGACTAGTCAGGCAACTTTCAAAGACAATGATGCGGTGAGAGCAGAAAAGGGAATCGGAATCCAATTGTTCCCAAAGGGGAGGTATCACACGGATTGACCGGCGCGAATTGTGATCCTCTTAGTTTGAATCATCCGCCGATGACATGAAGACGTTTTGCTTTCGACGACAGAAGCTTAATAAAAAATACGAGAGAGGCGGAAATAAAAGTCATCCTTTCTCCCTCTCTCTCTCTCTTCGTTCCCTCAGCCCCGTTCAGTCCCGCACTCTTCCTCGGAGCTTTTCCTCGAAACCCTTTCTGCGGTGGGTTCACCGCCTCTGAAGAGACAGAGAGAAAGAGATACCCTCCGAGGTCTCCTCTCCGAGTTCCCTTTCCTCGTACGGGAAACTGCGTGCATAGCCCTCATCGCTCAACTCTCCTTGATGTCTCAATCAGCTAATCCTCGCCTCACGCCTCTTCCCTCCGTCAAAAACTCAAAGCGAGAGGAGACGGGGTTACAGGGGTTGAGTGGGGGGAAGGAGAGGATCTTGCGAGAGTGAGGCAGGGAAGAGGACAGCTGGAGTATTATTGGTACCTCACCACTCACCCAAACTGGTTGAGGACGCGGATCAATCGAGTAAGAGTGACTCGACGGAGTATTACGGAGACGGGATTTTTGATTGGGGGTGCGAGAGTGAGGGAAGGGATTTCAGTGCTGTGACGGGGGTGGATTTGGGTATTGGTTCGGGCATATATCCGTCGATGGATGGATGTCTTTTCCAGCCCTTCCCATTTCAAATTCCCACACTGACTAAGATTCGATGTCGAGGAAAATTGACCACAGTAAGACGTTGGATTCTCGGCTCAGTTTTGACATAAAGTTAGAGGAAGATTTTTGATTCATTTTGATTTCAGCTAAGTCACATTTTGAATGCAGATGTCGGTGTTTGGGGACCAACGGTCGAATTTGGCGTTGTGGAAATGCATCACTGTGGAAATTGTGGAGATCCAATTGCTTCACGAAAAAAAATTGGAAGGAAACACACAAATGTCACAAGATATTTTTGATAATCAGCAATAAAATTGAGGTTTCTGCTCCTTGATAACAGTTTTTCCAGCATTCCAGTCTTCATGTCCAAATTAACCCGTTGGTAAGCTCGACTAAAAAAATGCGTCTCGAACTCAAAAAATTGAAAACAATCATTGAAGGACAACTGGTGAGCGATTCTGTAAATTTGAAAGAAATTCGGTACATATGAAGAAGTGCGGCTCGCAGGGAGAACGATTTGCGACCCACCGTTCACCGCCGGAGACATGAGAGGATTAATTATTAACCAGAGTTACATGGGTTCCGATATCTGGGTTGGACGGGATATTTGATATCTGCGAACAAACTACCTGTAAGATGTTTTTTAGCGAGCTGAACATTGAATTAGAGCCTGTAAAAAGCTATGTTTATCCCTTTACACTTTGGAATGATCAAGTTAAAGTTATAATATATTTAATGGCATTAAATGAAAAGATAATGGAAAAATAACTGTCTCTCCACCGATAGTTGAAGATGCATACCGTAGGCAAATATTCTTCAGGCTGCAGGGTATTCTTTTACAGTAGTGGAATAGATATTGGCAGTATGGGCAATATGGCAGTAGTACGTATAAAATAGGCATGAGGAATGCATTATTTTATGTAACTTAGGCCACTGGTTGGTGATAATGAAAGGGAACAGAAAAATGAGTGAATAGGGTATTCATTCATATAAGTATTTATGATAAACAGGAGCAGAAACTGTTGTTAGAGAGAGATTATGAAAATCAATTTAACTGGGTCAGAAGAGTGGCAGATAAGTAATTGAAAGAGGCGACCTTTAGCTGAAAGAATTTCTTCATTTGTAAGACTAGATGAGTGAGACTTCTAGTGAGGTAGAGTTTTTAGGTAAAGGAGAAAGGGTGGAGTGAAACCTGGTCACGACTTAAGTCCAGCCTGAACGAAAGGTGTCTCATCCGACTAACGAAGGGTCGGTCTTTAAGTAGGTGCCATCCAGATTACAGATTATTAGAAAAATGTACCGATTTTCCTCTGAATAATCTGTGCTATCCAACCGGTATGGCACCCAGATCACCCCTATCACCACGATGGGCACTACTCAAATTATTCCATAAACTCGAGGCGGGTATAATTAAGCAATTAGAGGAGAATTGCCTCTATTCACGAAGTCAAAGAGCGAAAATCACTCTTGAATATCTGTTACAGTTGAGTAATTAAAGAGTCTAAAAAGAGGGTCATTTGAATGTTTTTACCATTCAAATGAAATTAGAGGAACACATGCAAAAGGATTTTATTGTGCTCACGTTTCCCTCATTTCAAACAGAATTGCGATACTGCTTCAATCGAGTCAACAGGCAACGTTTTGGATTGATATGGTTTTAATTAACCATTTTTACCTTTGAAATCTTGCACGCACCTTGGAAATATCTAAAAAATTTTAATCAATCGTTTTCTCTTTTCGTTAAGGTTTATAGACATATTTTACCTAACCCATAATGCCTTGTTTCTAAGTAGAAAAGATCGCTCAGAGGTTCTTGTAATTTCTTTCAGTGAAAAATCATTTTCTTATAAAGCCCTGTGTGTAACTTGATGCACGTAATTTAGTGAGTACATTGGTTATTCATAGTCTCAGTAAAAGTTTATTGTGGGATAGGTATTTATAATTCTTTTTGTAAAATTTATGGAGCGAGAAAGCGCATTTCTCTTTAAGGATATGGAATGACTGTCTCATAAGATTTTATGTACATATTTGTACAGCTTGCATGCATATTCTTTTTTCGCTTCCGGCGGTATTCACCTCATAATTCCAGAGATATTTCGTATAGTCATGCTGACATAGGGTTATTCAAGCATCTCAACCTAACTGATCGAGTTATATTTCCTGAAGGCATTCCAGTAAAAGCAGAGCTAGTTTAAATGTTTTACTAATTCATTTTTTTGCACATGCTAATATTTTGAAATTAATTAGTTTATTGAAAATTCACTGGCTTAAGCAGGTTCCAATTACGAGTGACATTCGGGAACAAAACAAGTGGTATTTAACATTTCAAAATGGTAGCCCCAGGCAATAAAGATATCGAATAAATAATCCGCCCGTCAAAAAAGGTAAGAAACAAATCGTTACCACTAATGAAGCTTTTTATGAGTAACTGAATACTTAAACTACTGAAATATAACGGACTATTACATGCCCATCACCTAAAAGACCTACCAAAATCACCAAAGGCAAAGAAGACAAAATATTTTTACTCAGGCTCCATCTAATGGAGTGGGATGAGAAAAATGCTTGGAAAAAAACAGTGTTTACTACCTGCGGCGTAAACAGATTATAAGTCCAGCATTTGATTGGCGGCCTTGCAACATTTGATATGACTCGGAAATGCTGCTAAACTACCTGTGTCGTGAAAAGCTTTTTTGAATCAGCTGGATATAAAAATTGGTGGTGAATTTCACGTTAACGGTTTTTAGGCGAAGTAAGCATGTATCTGAAACTGTCATTCTCTCATTCGACATTAATATTTTAGAATTTTGACTTAAACTCTATCGGAAATTTGATTTTGGGGGTGAAAACTTGTGCATCATGTGAAAGTGGAATTACTTGTTTATGTATTCCAACCCACAGGGATATGCTGCTTCAGCTAATGTAAGATTTATTGATCTTCAATGCATGTTCATTTTCAATTGAACTCTGTGAATTCAATTTATTTCAATGTACGGAATAATCTCAATGAACTCAATGTATTCAATATAATTGTGTTCAATGTATATTAAACTTCATTCAACTTGAGCAAAGATGTAACTTCGTAGGTTTGATTTGCCAGAATTAAGCTTAACTGACTTTACTTTGGAACCTGCGGTTGCAAAAGAGCCATTTGATTTTATTTTGTACTTTTTTGTTACTTCAGCAGCAGTTTAAGAGCATAACTACAAAATTTATACCTCGAGTATGTTTCGTCAATTCTGAAACCGTTAGCAACTATCCGGGTTTTCAGTAATTTTTTTTTCAACGCGAAGAAAAATCCGTGATGTAGGATAAGACTAACGAATGTCTTCTGTTTCAGGAATCATTCACTCCAAGAACTCCTGGTCAAAGTTCTCATCATGACGAGGTGTGTCGGAGCAAGATTATGACTTCCGGGAAAGGGAAGTGCCTGATTCCCGCTCAGTGGACGACACCATTCCTGAGATACATGTGAGTGCATGCCTATTATCCCACCCTTCCTCGCCGCCGTCGAGATGAGGAGTTACGCGTATCCACTACTGCCTCCCATATGCCGCCAAGCGCTTAGGCATAATATGTTGTGTTCCCACCCCGATGGGATGGGAGAAGGAAGGAAAAAAAAACATATAGAGGAAACGAAACGTCACCGCGCGCCTCATCTCTTTCTCACCGCTAGCGTTCGTAAGGATAGACAGACATTTTTACCCTCCCCGCATGCAAACGTCCTCATTTCGCCCCGGCTGGCGGGGGAGGATGGGGTGAACGGCGTTGAGTGCTGCCGGCTGGGGAAGAAAGGGTTTGGTTGCTTTTGTGGAACAAAGGAACTTGGACTAATCGATACATTCCCACATTCCCACCACGGCGGCCCCCACCGTCGCATTACTATTCCTTAAATCTAATCACTCCCTCTCGAAACTCCGTAACAATATCCTCTCCTACCCCACCTACGACCACCATGCTCCACACAATACTAACCTCTCTTCCCCCGCTCCCTCTCCAAACTCTGATCCTTTGCCCTCGGCTCCTTGAAGAAGGAAGAATGGTGATGGGTGCGGGTGTGACGCGTGTGTTCCCGGCAAGGTTCCTCCGGTCTTCTTCCCATTTCGAACGGTTTCAACTGTAGCGCCCAATACAAAGGAGAGGCGAGCGACGCCGATCAGGCGGGCGCCTCTGGGAGAAGACAAACGGAAGCCGCCGGTCTTCGCCCCACACGTCCACCTTCGCCTCCCCGGGAATTTTTCCGCCGTTCACGACGAAATGTCCATTTCGAGATCTCCAGATATCTGGCAAAGACAACCAACAGGTCTCGAGAGTAGTTTTATTAATGAAAAAAGAAATACTTCTGGCCAGTTGTGTTCCTTGACCAGGGAGGTCCTGGAGACCCGAATAACTCTTAGAAAAGGATGATGAACATTAGATTAAGGATGGTGTGTGCATCAAAATTTAGGTATTTTTCATGCAGGATTTATGGTGAGACAAATTTAAAGCAACGGCTGCAGAACACTTGGTGATTCATGTTTTGCTATGCTCTCAATATTATACTACTAGGTCCCCTGCATTACTCTCTTTTCAGCAGGTTCCCATACTCGTTGAATATGGAATGCATCTGAATAATCCACGATGGAAAGCTTCGCGTTCAGATACATTCGCTGTGGGGTGATAAATCACCTTATAGCACCCTAGAACTGTGGCCATCAACCTGAAGTTCAAACATACTTCCGCACACCGGTATGCACTTATGATTTAGGGTTACGCGACGTAAGCTTAGCAATGGCGGAAGGAAGAGCAATAACATTCGTTAGTCTGAATTAATTACATCCAATTATGGGCGAACCGCCCGCCGGCATTGCATATCAATGATTAAATATCATCGTTATCGATATTCCTAGAGACTATATATTATGGAATCCACTGTAAATGAACAGCAACTCGATCTGTTCCAAACGTGGCTCATGAATGAAGAACCGGCCGTAGTAGCCAGCTTAACATCTACATAATATCCTGCAAGCCACCACAAAGGTGTGTGGCAGGGGGTGAATTCTCACCAAACTTGCGCTACATATCATGTAAAAGAAAATCATTAGTATTTACATACCTACTGTTCTAAACTTCACTATTTAAAAAAGATAAAAATAGCAAAGTAAGCATGCAAAAACATGCTGTTAGTTGGGTTACCTTCAAGTCCTTATACCAACATGCAGTAACCTATGCTATACATTGATTCTCTCGTATTGGACATATTTACCGCTGTTCATATCCCTAATTATACGAGAAAAAAAGGACATCCTGAATGTGTCAGTTCGGCAATCAATTTCTCTAATTTTGTAATCATGGTCCAATCTACCATAATAAGTTGGGGTTGGCAAAATATTTTTAATATTATCACTGATAATATTATCTTGGAATTTATTTAAGAGATTAAGTCTAAATTTCAACCTGCGATCTGACAATGATTCCCAATATAATTAAGGCCTTAAGTGTCTTTAGGGGAATCAAATCCCGCTTCGGCCATGAATGTTTTCTTCACCTTAGGTTAAAGAAGTTAAGTTACACCGTGCAATATAATCTTAACCATTGGAATACCTTAAATACAAGTCTACTACTACTCATGACTAAACAGTACAGATTGGGAAATGGGCTGCCTAGGAGAGCACCACTGTAAAAAGGTTTTAGACGCTGTTCTATATTACTCGTACTAGGAATGGAAATAGTGAATGAAGCCTGAACAAAGAACGAACGAGGTTTTACATGGTACGGAGCGGTTAAAAACACCGTTTTTGAGGTTTATTGCACTTAACTGTCCTACGCTTTTCTATTTAGCCTACTAATGGGTATAAAAAAAGCACAGGGTTTTTCCAAAGCACTTTGGTGTAGAAGACTGGATTTATAGGTTCAAGTGAGTCATTATATATGGCTATCAAACCTACGTTAGGTTCGACATGACTCTACCTTCAGTTTCACTATCGGTCAATACATATATGTATTTTTGTATCTTTTTCTTTGCCTCTATCACTTGCTTGAAGCTGTATGTGTTACATTTGGAATTCCTTAGGAAGAAATGATGGAAAATTTGACGATATGTTATCAGATGAGAATGCGTCAGCATATTGAGAGTTCGCTCTCCCCTCAGTTTTATGGGACGATCTCTATTCATTTATTTAACCTTTTGTATACATCTATCCTTACATTTCTATTATATTTCATCCGGCCTCTTTCATTCTGATTTTAACGTGTCAGCGATTTTTGTGGAAATGTGACACTCAGCATTATGGCTAAAATACTTTGTAAATTTCCACAACAAGTTTATTACACCAATTCAGGTTTCAACAAGACATTGCCAGCTCTCTTGAATTGCTCACCGTGATAATGGCAATGTCTTGCTGAAACCTGGGTCGGTGTAATAAACGTATTGTGGAAACTTACAAACCATTTCTGTAATAATGCTGAGTTCTTTCATTCTTTTCTGTTATTACCTTTACGTGTTTTCCTAACTTCATGAAGCCACTGTGTCCAGCAATTATTTCCCATCATATTCCATAAATATCATTCTCTCATTCCTATAGTTCAGGGAACCTATTGTTCAGTTCTATCCGCCTAATATCAGTCCTTTTTCTACTATTCCGCATTTCATTTGATTGCAATCTATTTTTATCCAGTTATCGTTCATAATCCTCCTATGGTAAAAATATCACGCTGAAAGTGTGATCTTCAATAAAATGATTCCCGTTAGAAGCAATTTGGATTAAAATTGGAAACATTTGAGAATGAGAATTCTTTCCTTGTGGAAATTCTACTGTTGAATGAGAATTCGATGAAGTAAAATCGACAATATGTAAACATAAAGATTTTCATACACTCCTCTCCTCCATTGTCTCTCTTTTCCAAACCCCTCCCTTTTTTCAATCCTTCACCATCCATGTGGGTCCTAACGACCGTTACTCCACCATCCAACTCCCAAACATTACGCTGCAATAAAATCTGCTCGGGCATGAATTCAGCCGGAGGGGTCTTTTTGCATCCATCTCCGTTGTCTGGAGAGAGACTTTCATCCCCGAGTTCCCAGGCATCATTGCGTTTTTGTTATACGCTGGGGATGGGCGTGAGGAGGACCTCACGACGCCATGGAACCGAGGGGATCGCTGGCGAATGGCTCCCGCTTGGCCAGAACTACACCTTCTCATCCCCCAACCATAACTCCCTCTGCTTTCTCCGTCTTTCAGTGAATGGAGTGAATTAGTGTCGAGATTGTTATTGTTTAGGAGCTACAACATCTACGACAGAAAATCGAAGAGGGCACCGTGTAAATCATCAAAATATTTTGCTTCTCAATCTTAAGGTTACCAAAGGTATGCGGTTAGATTCCCAATTTAGGACCCATTTTTTTCTCATGCAGTTTCAAATCTAAATGTTGGGTTGGTTGGTTAAGGCAGTGTAAACAATACGAAGCATAATGGCGTGTGAAATTCGCATATTAGGGTAGGAGGACAAGTTTCTTTTTCCTGTATCTCCTGGAGATTTGAGGAAAGACCTGGTGAACAGGAAAAACCCCATATGGCTTTGGATGAACATCTCCAACTATCTCTCTCAGAATTATGATTTACGACCTCTGGTTGCCAGCCCATCACTTCATCTACTGGGATACCACGCTTCAAAATGATAATATTCATTTTTCGATAATAGAGAGTAAGAATATAGCCAACAGTATAGCTAAAATATATGTTTCCAATGACATGAATGAAATCAAGGTACTATAATTATAAATAATGGTTTTGAAAATTATAGGGTAGAGGGGAAAAAGAAATTTGAGAAAAATACGTCAAAGTACACCAGGTAAGTTAACCCATTAACCAATGAAGGCTTCCGTAGTGAAATTGTAATGAGATAATAATTGTAATAATAATTGTAATAAGATACTCAGCATGTAATGCTAGGTTAACCATTTCGTTAGCTGTAGTGGTGTGAAAATAAATATGCTCGCGGCATGGGACAAGGGATATGATTTACTTAAAGGCAATGATATAATGAAGAGGCACTAATTTCGCTGTTATTAGCAATCCATGAGGCAATGTGGCGTTCTTTCTGATCCGAGCAGATGTAGATTCTTTGGAAGTATGAATACAAAATTGAGAATGAATATCAAAGATACGCATTACTTTATGCAATCAATAATTTTAAACTTTCATTCTTAGAAACTTAAATAGAGATAGGAAGTATCTCTAAATATCTTAGATAAGTTCATGCAAAGGCTTCAGGTTTAGAGTCACCTCAGTTCCTCAGTTACTGCGATGGAGAAGCCAGTGTCAGCAATAAATATATCGAAAGAAAAGAAAAAACCTATTATAAAATACAATTCAAAAAAGAGATGGATGTGGATGTAATAAGGACAACAGGGATGCTGACTTCGATAAGATGAAGATCTTTTAAGAGAGGAAGAGAGAAAAACGTGCTGTTACATGCTGACAGGAAATAAAAAGTTTACAGAGCTCGGTAAAGTATGTATTAATTACGCTGTGATTCAAAATATAGTAAAAACTCATACGTTCACTCTTATATATACCCTATGTGTTTCATGATTGATTTTTCCGTACACCACAAACCTGTAAGTACTTACTTCTACGTCCCTGGTACTGGTGCAATGACTATCAAGGTTATCTCTTCCAAAGAGATCGTTGTTTACGGTGAAAATCGGCCATATGTATCGATACGCATTATTTTTTTCTGTAGGCAAGTGTCAAATATGTGACACAACTTATTAGTAGATTGCAGAAGCGAAAAAAGGAGGAAATGCTTTACGGGGTAAGGGACCACTAATTTGTCTCTGAAGAAACCCAAATATTTCATCCCTTTATTTTTGAGAAGGTGGAATCCTGAAGGTTCCTGAAGGTCAACAGAAAAAAAATACCATTGCAGTGAGTCGATAGCGTCAGTTATGTAGCTCTTTATGTTTGAGTAGCAGTCGTCTTCCGCATTTTAGGTGCTCCCACGGCTAATATTACATCTCACCGTCTAAACTAAGACCTTGATCCTAGGGCAACAATAACATTCAAAATCTGCTAGGGATTCTAACCCGCGATCTTTGGGTGGTTAGGCCAGCGAGTTACCTACTGACCCGGCTACTACCGCCATCATTCTTAGTGATCACGTGTGAAAGGTATCTGGATAGATTACGACCAAGCTAGAAGGTAAAGGAAGAAGGACTTGTGATTTTGCAGTTTTATAGATATTGAATAATGAGTCATGAAAGATCATACGACGGCTAACTTTTTTTTTAAATAATGAAGCGATTTGAAAATTGACAGATCAAATAATGTTTTTTTTTACTTTAAGGCCCACTAAGCTACAAAAGAACAATATGTTTCTGGAGATCCACTAAGTGTATTTAATGTGGTGTGCTGTTTATTTTTTTATAAATAATTTGGGGTTAAAATGTCGGCATATACGAGGATACATATTGCACTCTCAGAAATTTCTAAAAGGGTAATTCTACAGTCCTTGCATAATGTTTTCTTATTTTTAGCTCATTCAGTCCTAAAAACACAAGTGTAGTACCCAGAATAATAATGAAATATACTTACTGTTAGATAGGATATGGGGGCGGCAAGTCGAAAGATATGAAATCCCCCCTCCTCCACCACCACCACCTCATTCAATTCAGAAAAAGTCCCCTCCCGTCCCGACGAGTGATGACAAATCACCGAGGATTTTGGAGATATAGGGTGGGGGGAAAGGAGAGAGAGGGAGAGGAGTTGCTTCGACCGTTAACGACTTTTGAGAGTTCGTGTTGAGGTGGGGCGGCGGCCATGAGGTTTTGGTGGCGAAGTGGGTACAGATCACTGAGGGAAGAGGTTGTCGGAGGGAGGGGTTGGCGTTTTCTCCAAAAAGGCGCCTCGGGCGACACGTTGGCCCCACCACGGGCGCCGCGTATTTACAATGAGCACCTTTCCTCCTGTTGTGCCCCACTGCATTTCGGGCAGGAAAGAGAGGGGGGAGGAAGGGAGAAATGAAAGACTCTCGCATTCAGAGTGAGGAAAGTTGAGGCGGAAGGGAAGGGGTCTATCGCTCACCCATTGTGTTTGTTCCGTCGATTTAGCTCCGATCCATAGCCATGAAACATATTTCATGATTACAAAATTGCTGCTGGGTCCGAAAAATTTTGTAAACCCCTACGCAAGTAAAAAATATCAGTAAGTTGTGTGTAAAATATTGTCGAGGTTCCTACCAGGTAGTGGAATTTACTGCCAGTGTTTCGGTGGCTTACTCAGCCATCATCCTCAGGTCGTCACCTTCCATCTTCTTGATCAGTTTATAATTGTTCATAAATTTCCCAGCATCAAAATGTTGGCAGCAAATGACCTTCCTGAAAAAAAACTTAAGAAAATGTGTGCATACGCCAAGAAAGTACCAAATATTTTACGAGTCGTACTTGTTCTTGTTTGGGTAGGTGATGGACACCTGAGTTGATACTTGTCAATAAGGGTGGGTGGATAGTCGGCTATAAATAGTGCATTCATTGAATATGAAGGAAGGGTGGAATAAATCCGATGTAAGAAATGAAATGAAAAACAACGAACATTACTGAAACACTTCAATGGCTACACTGTTTAACCACTGTCCACCCGGTGGGCGGAGCACTCGGCTGGAAGCACTTTCCACAAAACACTTTGCTGGGTCTGTTTGCCAATTTATACATCTCTATCATTGTCGGGATTCAAACCCTATCCCTAGAGATGAAGTCCAGCGCTCGAACCACCACACAAGCACGATCGTGCGCAAAAAATGTTTTCTTCCAGATTTCATGTTTGACATTTTGATTACTACCCCGACAACTATGGGATATCTGAAGGTTTGTTGCTTTTACAAAGGTGTACACAATATGCTAAAACCCACACGTGTCACGATTAATAGGGTCACAACGATAAAAATGCATAGAAAGGTTTTTAGAACAAGCAGAAGGAAAAACTATTCTTCCAGGCAATCCAATTCCAGGCATTAGACTATATACTACTTAAAAATCGATTTCCGTAAAAAGTTTACAGCATCACTTACTTGGTACACGTTAATGAAAGGTAATATTTTTCAGACTTATATCTCCAGTTTCCTTGCGAGCATATCGGTGCAGCGGAAGTCCTTACGATAGTGAAAGTGCGTTGAAACAACTGCATCCGCGGTTGGAATGATTATCAAGGTCATTAGCTCCTTGCCCACGAGCACTTACGTACATGAAAAGTCTTATCCATTGAATTCAGGAGGTTTAATTTGGGACGGCACTCAACTCTCATAATAATGCCTTCCGTCTTTTCAACGTTTCTCGTGAATATGTATCTTACCACGCGCCACTGCTCTCGTTAATTAGCAACGGATTTCTTCTTTTTGATGTTGGAGCATCCGCCTCATAACTAACTCCATCACTGTCAGATTTCATTAAAACCAAACAAGTGTCAGTTTGATGGCATGAGTGGTTACCTAATTCCCTCTTGAATATGCTTGTACCACGCCGGTGTAATCTGCAATGAGAGTGGAAAAAGAGGCGATTGTTTCCATTGAAATCGCTAGGAGAATACTGAAATCTCCCATTGACTAATCACACAATAGGGCTGTTTTTCTAATTGGAAATGACCACCTGGGAGGTTTTAGAATTTTCTCTTGAAAGCTCTTTTTCTTGTAAGTCAAGGAGATGATAATTTTGACACCGAACGTTTACTGGTTCAGCAAACTCAACGAAAATTCTGTAAATTCAAGGTCAGAACACAGGAAACATCCGACGGACAGGTGAATACACCAGAGTATCCTTGCATTCAGCTCAGGAAACTGCGTTTTGCACTTGAAGAATTAAATTAGGGAGAGGTATGCATTTCTCCGTGATTCGGTGTAAACGGTGTAAGGTAGATAAAGATACCAAAATTGTTTGCAATTAATCCTTGCACAGCCATTCTCCTTTGTTTAATGTATAACATTTCACTGAGTATTTTTTGGGTCACGATTGCTCAAAGTTTATGAGATAAGTGCATGTACCTATGCAATATCGCTTGCAGGGAAATCAATGCTTTTGTACGCTATGGTCTTAATATTAAATTATTTTAGAAGGAAGCTGATTGCCTAGTAGGTCTTTAGTAACAGTATCAACGTGATCCGACTGCCGTACCTTATGCTGTTATGCATGATGATTTTGACAATTATAATTGACAGGAATTACTGCCAGTGGTGTAGTCATCTGCCTTTTAAAATTACAAAGTGCAATCGGGCTGATATGGTGGTTAAAGTACTGTTCTTTCACCCTCTGGGCTTAGGGAGGAGCACTGACAATAATGAAGTTTTCATTGGTATACAGCTACCTAATTCTTTTCAGAAGAGCACTTAAAAATTCTGTACGCCTGCCTTCGAGAGGGGAATTATACTGTGAACCCTTTGACGACTTTCGTTCGGAGTAGGCTAATGCCGGCACAATCTCTTTCCACCCTTCTTCCTTTGCCCGGATTCCTACCTCTTTCTAAATGCTTACGCATTCTTAAATTATTTAATTTTTCTTAGTTACTGGCTAAATTCCCTCTGAACAACGGCAAAAACCATGGAGTAACAGAAATTACGAGGAATAAGTGGAGTCTTTGTTACTTCATTTGGGTTCACAATCGACCCCTTTATAATGATGCAATATCACAGTTGCGATTACGGATGGAATTGCTGTTCGGTTAACGGCCGTAACCAGCAGAATGTCTTCAAGTCCCATGGTCAGATGCTAAAGAAATATAATCTCCTGAATTGGGTCTAAGGTAGTTGCATTAAAACGATGGCACCAGCACATGCCTTTAGCATTTGCACATATCTTTGGCAAACAGCCATTACCAGCAGTAAATAATCGTGCCGATATGATAATTATTTTAATTACATCCCGCTGATTGCAGACAATGGGGAATGAATAAAAAATCGGACGCCCTGTTGTTTAGAGTTCCTTATAGGCAGTAATCACAGATTTAAACTTATTTTTCATCAATAAATTTATTAACTGAATGGAAAAAATCCTGTTAGTCCTTGTCGTTGCATTCTGTTAATAGTTTTTCATCCTTGATATTCGTATTCGTATTTTTTGCTGTACGAAAGTACCCGTTTGCCTCATTATGGCAATTTAAAGCCATATTTTTTTAAGCATTAAAATTATATAGATTAGCTAAATACAGGTTACTCAACGTATATGAATAAATAGACAAAAATTACCGCATAATTAAGGCGTTGAAATTTGTACGTCCTTGAGAACATAAATACTGAGTGTATATACGCACTGTTGTTGTTGCACACGCAATGTTGACAACAAATCCGAAACTATGAACAAAAAACATTGGCTACTACCATTTTATATCTAGGATATTTCAGTTCACAATTGAAATTTCCAAAATCATATTACAGTGGGTGGGCAGTGGGGAATTTCTTTAGCAGTATCGTCCAAAAAATGTGCTCATCGTAGCTCACTTATCTACCTGTTTTTTTCGGGATGGCTCCCTGCAAGGCGGAAGCCGCGTCTGTTTTCGTGAGGACTGATTTATGCTTGACAGAAGGGAATGATTGGTGGACCAATTTAGGACGGTGTTACACGAATAAATTTCAGTTCTTCGCTTTTCCGACTATACTGCCTCATGCTCCAACGGCGAGAGTAATTGCTTGTCCACTGCATATATATTTTTAGCTCTTATAATTGTATCAATTAAGTGATCTCGAGGGCAAAAAATGAATTCAATATCCTTAAATCCTGGGTTTGTTGTCTATCCCAAGGCCTAATTTTGTTGATGTCAGGTGGGCAGGGAAATGCCTTGGAAACGTCATAAACGAAGTGAATGCTTGTTAAAACCTGTTTCATGAGTTGCGAGTGAATACGACACTTACACTGAAAAATCATAGTGCCTCTAATCTTCAGACAAGAATATATGTACAATATCTCAAAGTTGACATAGTGTAGTTTCTTCATGCTTAAACAGAACAAAGGTGAATTTCGTGAATTTCAAAGTATATTCATTTTTATAAATTCAATTACTCTTTTCTGAGGAAAGGTTGCAATTGCAAATAGTTTACTTAGAAAAAATAACAATTTAACCTTTATCTAATCTGGACAATAAATGTTCAGCAGTGGTCTCATAACTCGTAAAAATGACAATTAATTAACGCCAGTGATTGTACTTTTAGCTCAGAACTTTCATGTAGAGTTAATAGACATGAGAAGTCGTTTATGGTTTTATATTTCAAATTTTAAATGTTATTCGTACGATGCCTCTTTCCATTAATACGTGAATAGGTATGTATGTTATGATAACGACTTTACCTCCTACTGAACATTAAAGCAGAAAGTAGTTTATTTTATCTTTAAAAGTGAAGTCGTTAATTAGGAATTCTGTTTATATTGCTCACCATTGTCTCAATTACCGAGGTACTTAAAGGACGATCCAGAAGCCCAGTACATTCCTTGCACCCTGTTAGGCAGTACACAATCGGATTTTTCCGAATTAACCGCCGGAGTTCTCATTTATCTGGCTACCTCTCCATTCATAAATGTACCCTAGAACTATCATATACAATTTGTGTACCAAAGATAGGTAGTAAAACTGGTCATACAGGGAAAATAAGAAATGGGTTTCTGGTGGGAGTAAGGATATAATGCGTTTTGGAGGAATATGAGAAACTTATTGCATGTGAAGCTAAAGTATATGCTTTTTAGGAGCTTCAAAGAAGTGCATAATTTATAGAGAGCAGTTAGAGGTCAATTTAGAAAAACCTAAGAATTTAGGTGTTCTCTTATGATCTCAATATGAAGCTCAATCTTTGCGAAATATAGAAGGATTTCATTTTCAGATGATTGAAATGTACGTACATGAAGCGTTAACGTGTGATTAAGATGGCTTATTGCATAACTATGCCATAGGAATTGTAAGCATAGGAGGGAATTACTATTGTCTTATTGTTTCATGATACCACGCCTTTCAAAAAATCTGCCTTTACTTCGGACTTAGTGTAACTTTTAATATAAAGCATGTGAATTTACAGTGGATCAGAGAAAGCACTCTTGTTTAACTGATTTGGATGCCAACGGCGTAAGAATTTGAGTAAAATGTCGTTGCTTAAAATATCCAGATTTACGAGATAAATATAAGATGTGAGGCTGATAAGGATACATGTTTATTCCTTCATACGGTAACCTATTTTACCACTGCGAACCCTATTTGATTAATGTCGGACTTTTTCATTCAAATAGTATACCATTTTTCCCAACTTCAAGAAATTTTAGTATTGAATTATTTGAACAGAAAGATTTTAGCGTATTTCTGCTGGAACGGGTTGGTATTTTGGTAATAACACTGTAAAATAGCATTTCATTTCTTCCAAATGAGTAATGTGTAGAAAGTCTTCTCGGATTATCAGCCAGGATAAATAATATATTGTTGATGATGTATTTAGTCAGTCATTTTCCCGGATGATGGAGTTTAAAATGGTCTTAGATACGTCGGCGGCTATGACATATTATGGTTATATAGTGCAATAGTTCTGATAGTTACATAATTATACTTAAATATTACTATGGAAAATGTCCAAAGAATGAGGAAACTATGCTGAAGCTAAGAGATCTGGGGTTTTCGAGACTCTTAAGTGTGAAATTAACCTTTTCTTCCGATTGTCATGCATAAAGCGCATCAATAAACTCTATAAAATGTGTCATCATCACGAATGTTGCATTTATTTAGAGCTTCTGTTTCTCCAAACATTATCCTTGCTGTAGTACACTGCATGTTGATGATATTGTTGTGAATAGTTTAAAGTATTTAATATATTCATTTAGTGGAGTTAGATTCCTAATATAGTTTGCAGTACAGGCGTGATTGATTGATACGAATCGATCTCATATTGAATGTAAACGCACAGTACCGACGGAGTACTTACGCCATGATCACATTTACGATAAGTATTTTAGAGTTTAGCAAAAGATCTCTCCACTTTCGTTACCGTCAAGAAATGGTTTTTGGAACTACAAATAGCATATTTAGTCATTTTTAGAATATCCGCCGTACTCTGCGGCTTTTTTGTGTTTCCTTTATGGTTCTCATGCGGTTGAAGTTACATGACATTTATGGCATTTATTTATGCTGTCTTATCAAAATTATTCATAGTGGCTTATGCGGCTTATGAGACTAATGTAGCATAGAGACATATGATTAAAGCTGGTTAGTTCCAAAGCCTACATACGTTAGGAGAAACTTTGGCATCTTCGTGTCAAATGAGCCTAGGGCCGCGGTTTGATCAGAACATCGTACTTCATCCAAGCGTCGAAAAGGAGCAATCAACAACGATCATTCCGTTTTCACCTGAATTGAGGTCCAGCCATTAGATATTAAAGCCATTTATGTATCCATCTTCCTTTCTACATCAGTCAAATTTCCGCTTCATGCAACACTTCATGCCTTTTTCTTCTCCCTCCCTAATATACCAAGCAACATTCTCTCCAAAATACCTGGCTCGTCAAGATCTTAATTGCTCCGCTTGAGTACACATAATTTTTTTATCTAACGCCAGTCTACGAAAAAAAGAGGGTCTTGGCTACGTTTTCGGTGTCGCTCATGGACACCACATCCAGATTTCATGGAAGAGATTATGTGAGATTCTCGCAAAACCAATTTAAGCATAATGAAATGTCCAACATCCTCTCAACGTGTTGATTCTCTCGTTTTAAATCTTTGTTGGAGGTGAGCAGTCGGCACTAATTAGAGACCCCTCCTATAGAGCAGCTACAGTAGTAAGAGATCACACTAGGAGTATTAGTGGTTATTTAGGTGAGGGGGCCTAATGCTAAGGTCATTGCCGCCGTTTACGAGAAATAGTTGATTGGATGGATTTAAGAATTTTCCTGGGAAACGGAGGAAGGGTGGAGAGAAACCCGGCGTCGAGATTAGCATGTCCTTAGCGAAATATGCAAAGGAGATAACAATCTAATGTCCCACCCGAAGGATGGAGAACTGAACTCGAAGTATTTTCTACAAAGAATTCACGTAGGGGTGGGTAAATCGTTGAAAACACTCTACAACTGCCGAGCGTCGAACCAGGGCCCTAAGGATGGGAGATACGTTTTCTCCTCTATTTTTTTCACGGCTTAGCTCTTTTTGTGCAAGCACTTGAAACGTACTCATTGCCATGTAAGGTATTTTCTGAGGAGTTCATCCTTTTCCTTCTGGAGTCTCATTTATTTTCTTAAAACATTTTTTTGATTTGCATGCATAAATTCTCTCACAGATATTTTCCATTTTTTATTTTTTATTAAATTCTGCAGTGGAAAATTTTCATGCCCTAATGGACCATTTCAATTATTATTTGAATATCACAATATGACTCTGACATTAAGAATAATTAATTTAGTGCTGCACGGTACACTATGATAATATACGGTTCCTCTTATTTGGATGAAGTCAATTTGAGTGTTGGTTTATGCGGATTAGATTAAGAATCATAAAATAAGTGAAAGAAAAACAAGGAAGAACTCCCATAAAAAATATTCTATTCCGTCCCAGAAATTCCAATGTCATTCCATAAGGTCTGGAATAACTTTTCTTAATGTGATTCAACTACCAAGAATTTTTCTTGAGTGGCACAAAATTTAATTTACTATCAGTTCCTCTATTAACATGCCTGGTCATTCACTAAGATTTTGAAACTTTTACCATCTTCAAGCAACATAGCTCCTCATTTTGGTCTCAAAAGTAAAGAATATGCGTGGAGAAGTAGTATTAGTTACAATATTCACTCTCTTCCTTCTGGCCGTATTTTACTATCTCCAAACCCTAGCTGTTCTTCGTTCAGATACTGCAATGGTAGAAGTTGTGTAAGGAACTCTATTTAATTGATTCAACTATTCAATTCTTCGTTTGATACCAGTTTTAATGTCCCTACTCTCACCTTTGTTCCTCAGAACTTCCACAGAAGTACAAAGGTCGATCTGGCTTTGAAGGGAAGAAAGAAAGAGCTCATCAAATACTAAGCCTAGCGACAGGAGCATTTCACGCATCAGTTTAGGGGATGTAGTTCCTTTTCCTCTGTCACCTGTGGCTTTCCAGAAGTATTCTGGTATTCTAAAAATCACTCAGATTGAGTTTGGATGGAAGTGTCCAAAGGCCTCCCTCATATGCAGACACGGGACCTTCAGTAGGTAGCCTAACGCTCTAGTAACTTGGTCTTCAAGCCACATGTATTATTTTTCGTATCTATAAATAAGCAAAAGCGCACAAATCAGTAATTATGTTCATGAGAACATCTCATTGCCCGTTACTTTTGGATATGAGTCTTTTTCTAATCAGTGTTTTTTTTTGTAAATTTTGCCCCGAGGCATGCACTTTGACAGATAAGTTACTCGCTACCTTGCGGTGGGTTTATGAACCTTTCCATCCATATAGCGGCGCACGAAGTATCCATTCTTTGAAGATTACGACCTTCTCTGGGAAGGCGAGTGATGAGGGGTAGGAGGATTCATGCACGTGTGGTGGGGAAATTGCGTTCATTTCGAAACAGGCGCCCACCCCCTTCCACTCCCAACCTCACGGGAAAATCCAGCCCCTCTCGGCCTCTCACCCACCCCCACGCACTATATTTCACGGGGTCGGCCTTCCCTTGGAGCGGTCCACACCCCCACCCCCTCGAAACACACCCACAGGCCACGGCCTCTTTTTGAGGCGAGGGAGAGGTTGAGAGAGATTCCATCAGACGCGGTACGAGAGAACGAAAATGGATTTGAAGTGGAATCGGTGCTCTAAGTAAGAGCCATTCCCATTGACTGCACAACCTTAAGCAATTAATTGCAAACATCACTTTGCTTTTAGCAAGGAATGGTTTCAGAGAGAGGCTATAAAAAAATGTATGTGATATGATGTAAACTTAAACTATTTTTCCTAAGAAAAAGGTTTTGAAGTGATGCTCATTATGTTCCGGTTTAGGTTACTCAAGAAATTCAAATCTCACGAATTTGAATCTGACGCTGCATACATATTGCTAGCCCCACGCTAAATCAGCAGGAAAGATGGAAGCGAGGTACTTTTACAGAGTAACTGCCGGACTGAGAGTTGCAAAAATCGTTTTCTTTCCACGCACAGGCCACTACTGAAATGCAAAAAATATAATTCTTGGGAACATGCCACATTTTTAAGTAACTAAGTTTTTCTTCAGCTAAACTTAAACTTATGGCTGGTGAACCATCGCAAGATCACAAGCCACGATGAAATTCAAACAAAATATGGTTCTTGGAAACCTGCTACATTTTTGATCAAGAAAGTGTTTTGCAGTTAACCTCAACTTTATGGCTTGTGACCTACCACCCTCTACCACATGCCCTAGTGGCGGATCGCTTGGTACAATTTAGATGTAGATATTTTTCCATAGCCTGCAATGAAATAGATGTTAAGGCACTCAATGCGTAACTAATGTTGCAAATCAGATTGATTGGAACTGGACATTTAAAGTGGAATGGAGGTTGATATATACACACATGAATACATGATTGACAAAGATTGAATGATGAGTTCATAGTTACGTAGATCTACGCTTCCATTGCTCATTGCTCACAAAAACAATGGAGGATAAAAATTATCTTAATGAAAATGAAATGTAGAGTTTTTAATCGTATTGAATTTTTTTGAGGCACCCATGCTGAATTCTACTTATTCACAAGTCATAGTGTTTGCTTTGATATTTCAATTTAATCTTCAGTAATTGCTTGAATATGGATTAAGGTCAAGTGATGATCAAATTACAATGGAAACTAATTGGAGAATCATATTTTAAGACGACGTAGTAGCCCATTTTCAGGCATGATACACAAAATATATCATGCAGTGATATTTTACCCAATCTAGATTGGAAATTGATAATGTACTTCCTATGGTTTCTATTTTCTTAAAATGAGTTTCTCACGTCAAACCATTACCATAAATCTCTCTGCTGAATATTACTGTTCACGTGAACAAGTCTTTCGCAAGTTAAGTACAAATGTTTCAAAAATAGTTTGGAATGAATATCTCTTTGATACCTCCAGAGCAATAGCTGATGATTACGGTAGCACAAATCGTATGTCCTGGATATTCATTATTAGTGTTATCCATTAGCTATATCCCTCAGTTATTATTGTTATAATGCATTGCTACCGTTTTCATAGCATTCATTTAGCATTTTTCCAGCACCTTTGAGCTGAATAATCATTCTTCAGCGTTTAATTTCACATTAAAATATTCTGTATACTGTGATATTCCTGTTTACCCATTTATTGAAGTTCAGCTTGGATGAGATTAGCTTGTATATATTTAAAAGAGTACCATATAAATTATTATTCAATAAAGTGAGAAAACATGTACTTGCTTTATTAAGATAATGACATATTTATGCTAGTTAAAGTTAAATAATGAACTTAAAAATCGAACTGAAATATCATTAAAAAAATAGCATTTTGGGATATTAGGCTTTGGAGATTGAAATGAGCTCAGAATCATAGTTTAAAGGGTTATGTAATATTTCATTGAAGAAAAAAAGCCACCAAGTGCCAAAAATGCTTGCGTAATGATCTTTTTCGTAATATTAAAATTCCCAGTAGTTAGTGGGCATCTGGCAGGCCTCTGGAATTTTACTCCAAGTATTAGAATGTTCTTCTCTAACGGCGTTTTAAGGTGCGGGATTTTAGGTAGTCAGGAGGATCAGATTTGCATAAAATTATGAGGAAATATCTCACGAATTTTCAACGCCCGAGTATATCTCGGTTCTCGCCCTTCTCGTAAATAATGTTGTAACTAAACTCTTGATTCATGTAAATCAGTTCAGATTCCAAAGGATGCCGCGGGGATTAGAACACATGGAAATCGAATCCACATTTTTTTAAATCTTAGGGCAGTAAATTAGTTTATTGGTCACTCTAGCAACGGCCTAGGAGGCCTGCTGCCGACGCTCAAGGTCTTCATCGCTAGACAGGTTCCCTCTTAGAACCACTTCATAAATGAAACGCTATGCGAAAGGGTACCTATCTATGAACCAAATCTGATTCTGAAGAAAAACCTAAGTTAATGTTCACTCTGGAGTGTGTTAGGTAATTAAAGTAATGTTGAGTAAGGCTGTGAGGACATACTCATTAATTTCAGACCGTAGTCTTACTGCTGAAGTAATGGAAGTAACTGAAGGATTGGACAGTCTTAGCTAGAGTTGGTTTTCCGTTATTACCTGCGATCTTAAGGAGATGGGTCAAGCATGCTGTAGGGGTGGGAAATGCTATCCTAAGAAAAGAAGGACTGTAATTACGCCCAATGAGACTGGGTGATGTTTGTTTTACTGTTTAGGTCAGCCAAATGAAATCGGTATTTTTTATAATAACGTAGTTAATTTAAGACGTATAGGATGGGAAAATTAAAAAAGGTATATGGATGCTATCAGGATACAGAAAGCCGTTTATGAAGGTGAAGGTGGAGTCAGAGAGGAAGATCCAAAACAGGTTATTTTCCATCTGCCCTAGATTTAAGGTAATTACTTGTGTAGTTGTAAGGACGTGAGGCAGAATCGGAATTAGAGGAAGCCAAATATGGTCCGATAGGGACATCGTACCTCCATTGTTCATCATACCCTTTCCTATGAAATGAATTATTTTTAAATTGTATCTTTCTATTATCCTAATAAAAAATTTAAACAATAGATACTTGAGGTGTTCCTAAGTACAACATTGCAGACAGTTCTTTACTTTTCTACTTATCTCACTAAATCCACATTTCATTGCATGGAAACAGTCCGATGGACAGAGTTTAATATACATATATTAAACTCTGTCCATCAGTGCCCTTTCAATAAATCCAGAGGGATGCTATAGCCATCATCAGCACTGCAACTCAGGATGGTATTTTACTAATTAATTTTTGAGAATCAAAATAGAGACGTTTAATGCTTTGAACCTGGTAATATTTTGATAAAACTAGTATAAACTAGTATCCATGCATCCTGCTGAAAATGTCTTCTAATTCCTGAGAACTGGCACACCGAACCTAGCTTAATATGCGATCGTGTCAAATCAAATATGATACTTGATTCAAAACAAGATCTATGATGGAAATGGAATCAGATATCCATGATGGAAACAATTATTTCATCTGAATAGTAAACAATTTCATTTTCACGGGATATTTGGAAACTACCATTGACTGATTAAATCAAGTTGGCTAAAATATATTCACAAAATGGAAAATGTTATAGATTATTAGAAGTTAGATTTGACAGGAAAAAAATAATTTGTTATTTTTTGTCACGAAATTTTGTCACGTTATAATTTGTCACGAAATCCAATGAGCCGGGAGAATGGAAGTGATTTACAACTTCGATATATACGTACGTTCTCGACACTCGGAAAAATTTACTTTCATTTCAAACGGCCATGGCTCAATTTTAGGTACGTGGAAGATGGAATTGAGATACCTCCCTTAAAAATGTTGCTCCCTGAAAAATTAGTTGAGGAATGAGTGTTTCATAACTCATTTCATCTGAGAAAATGAATAGTATGGTAAAAAGTGATGACATTAACGGTATAATTCCTTTGTGTCGATAAAACTTTTCAGATTTTCAAGTAAGCAAAACTACTTGCCGGTAGTTTTGACCAGATCGGTTACTCAGCTATAAAAACATATACCTCATTAAGGCCGCGGTTTTAATTCCCGCCTCTGGAATGGTTGCTAATTTGTCCATAAAATTGAAATGTTTTAATCTTTAATTCTATGGAAACAATCCATTATGAGTATTCACCTTGTTAGACAAGTACTGCAATCAGCATGGTGAATTGTCAAATTATTCATGGCAACTTAGAATTGAGTTTAGAAGAGATGAATCGTAGTAACCATAGCGGTTAGAGCACCGTAAAACCATGTCATGGCTATTAACTGCAACGTACGCACCTAAAATCAATTTCATTTGGCGGTCAAAAGTTTACGTTAGCTACAGAGTTTGATGTGGAGAGGTTATCCAAAGGAATTCGATTCTCTGGCAAGCACAGCGATACCCATGAGGAAATGATAATACTGATATATGACCGCTGCGAATATTGGTACGGAAAACACGGCATCAGTACGGTACGCCTCTCTTCCTAAGGGTACGTGTCAGGTCAAGCAGGGGGAAGCAATGAGAAATGCTTTTAATGGACTCGGCGCACGTGAGGAAAAAGAATGAAACGGCGCGGTGCAAAACCCGCAATCAGTGGGATGCGGTGGAGCCAGAGGCATTCATCTCATAGAGGAAGGATTCGAGAATAAGTGAGAGGGAATGTGTGGAGGGTATTAGTCCTCCAAGCCCGAAAAGTAGAGGGCGTTTTAATGCGACCATTGTCGGGAGGGAATTGAACATGCGGTTTTGTTGCGGGCGAGATGAAAAAAATTAAAAAAAGGACGAAATGAAAGTTTAACAAATGACCCGAAGGACTCTACGCACACAGCTTAAGTCGATTCCCCTTCCTCGTCAGTACCGCTCGTCTAACACCCAAGCAAAACCCTTTCCCTCCCCTCCCTTATTTGGCCAAGAATCAGAAGCCGCTTCTGTAAAAGCGGCATTATTTAAAAAGACACCCGCCAGTAGTCACCTAGCCGGCTCCCTTTCATGTGGTGCGATAACCTCAAAGGTCAGGAGCCATTAAGACACGGTGGAATACTCGGCTAACCGGATGATGTTCCGCCATTGTCCTCGCCTGCCATTATTATTTCTCACTCCTTTCAGCGCTCTTTCCCTTTCGGCTGCCTGTCTCCCGCTTCCGTACCTATACTCTCGCCCCCTTCCTCGTCGGTGTTTCGGTGGGTCCTTTCCTCCATCCCCCCTCGCCCCTTTCTTAATTCATCCCCTTTTCCCACTTCATGCCTCACTTATCACTTCGTATGTGACCTCCCCGCAGCCTTGACTAACTGCAGCTCTTCACCATCGAAAGTCATTTTTTTGTACCTGAACCCACTCGTGTGGGTTCGAAGTATTTTTTTTCCTTTAATCTGCTGAAAACATTATTAATAACATAGGTTCTGGGATATTTCACGTTAAATTAATATTTTATCCAAGGTCCCCTAATATCGCATACGCTCTCTCTTTCTCTTTGGCTATTGAGTTTCTCTAATTTTTCAGAATTTGGTGTTGGTTTAGTTTTTATCATTTTTCAATCTATATTCCTTTATTTCTTAACTCAAATATTCTAAAGTTATTTTCCTCAAAATGATTTCAAAGTCCAGCCTTTTAAGAAAAAAAATCCTGTGTATTCTTTAGTTAAACCGTTAATCATTTGTTAATTGAATTTTATTTTATGAATCGTATATGCCGTTGCTGGAAATAAAAATATACTCTTTTTAGTGTACGTAAACAAAAGAATAGCACGGCACAAATATAGCCACTCTGATGACTGTAATAACATTTAGGATTCAAGAATCAATGCTCTCTAATTAAACTCTTAGTGGATTCTATATTGTTGGTAACCGTGGTGGAAAGATTATCTTCTCGAATACTTTGTGATAGATATTATTTTTTTCCTATATTGCAATAGAGTCCTAAATGTTCATCCAACGAGCTTTTGCTTTCGTATTTAATAAATATGATCGAACGGCTATTGAGCAAGTTTTTTATTATATCTAATCGTTCAGAAACTTTCGACGATGAATGCTTAGGATGGCAAATGGGTTGTGCATTAGGAGTACCAGTCTTATAAAATCATCATGGAACTAGTCCAAATTCAATTAGCTTAACACATTTTGCTATCCATCCTGCCTCAAATATTAACATCTCAAGTTATAGTCAGTAAGAGTTCGGCTATGATTCATGTGTAACAATTCTGCTACAAATCATTATTGAACCACCTTTCGAAATTTTGCAAAAGTTACCGTTTTTAAACTCTTCTTAGTACGCAAGATAGGATAGTGTTTGCATATGTTGCGTATTTTAACCAAAACTATGTCCTTGGTGTCCATAAAAATTTCTTCTCCCACCTTCATCTCTCTCTTTCGGCGCTCTTTTTAGCTTCGCGCCCTCTCCAAAGC
Source organism: Platycnemis pennipes (assembly GCA_933228895.1). Lineage (NCBI taxonomy): Eukaryota > Metazoa > Arthropoda > Insecta > Odonata > Platycnemididae > Platycnemis > Platycnemis pennipes. The sequence continues at coordinate 108,498,318 of OW121851.1, forward strand.
AGTCGTTTGTACTCGAAGGCACGATACAAAAAAGGTGCCGAAAATCTCTCAATGGGTCATTAAGTGAGGGTTAGGGGGAAATTTTTTATAGGAACCGTGTTATCCCTCCCAAGTCAATTCAGATTACCGAAATATGTTCTTGAGTCACCAAAGGTAAAGATTTAGGGAGTGTATTTTAGCTTCCTTTAGAGCGGCATTTAAAAAGGAGAGTTTATGTGAATTGAAAGCCTTTTCTGTTCAATGTTAGCTAAGCGCCCTTTTTATTTGATACCTGAAACAGTTTTTCAGACACAACATACCGCGAATTTATTTTATCTACCTCGGTATCTTGAATATTTTTACATTATAAGCACCTGAGGTAGTCTTATCACATTTTGCTATCGCACATGATAAACCAAAATTAATGAGTGAATGGGGAATGTATTGCAGCTAAATCTTTTAAGTAATGGCGTTATTTCATTAAAATGTTCTTTTTTAAGCAATGGTTTTTTTTCACTCAGTAGATTTCATTCTGATTCTTCATCATTTGTCATAGGCACTCTGCTTTTTATTAATTTATATTATGATGCAATGTACGTACATATATGAATATTAGTATCGACCAGGTTTAAAAAAAGTTCTTGATGGCAATAAAGAGAAGAGAGTGCTGTTGGAAATGAGTTGATAAAAATATAGCGAAAGCCATCACATGGAGCAAATTTTACATTTATCATTTAAAGGTGAAAGATGCTCTCTGCTTTCTTCCGAAGTTCCTTCCGCGTAGGGTGGCAAAATGACGACAGTTTCGCTGACTGGATATCTGACATCTCAGTGAGCATTTAACCAACGCCGCGGAAACCTTCGGTCTCATCTAATTTGTAAGCCTATAATGATGCCTATCCTTATCAAAAATGAATTAGGCCAGAAAAGGTACGTGTATACCGGTAATATTTCGAGGGTTATTACCCTCGACGTGAGGATTTTAGGAAGCATCTATTTCTGCCACGAATTGTAAGCGTTCCTTGTTTGATTTAGGATAATTCAAAGTGAAATTCCGTAAAATAAAATATTTTTTCAAAGTGCTGGTTCAAAGAGGGACATTGCATAGCAATATGAGACATCTTAGCCTTCTTCCCTTCAAATATCCGAAGAGTGTGGCTTTCAGGATGCATCCTTAACTTCTTTTTCTCTGGCGATCTTCTTTAAGCCTTTGATCTTATCTCTCTCCCGCACTCAGGTGGGGCTGAGAATGACATATTCTTAACCGCGTCAAATGTTTCATCTCGCCCGCGATATTCTCCTCCCTGCGTCAGATTAGTGTGACCGTTCTTTCTTCTCTTCATCGTCCTCCTCCTCTTTTCCTCGCTGGTGATCGCTTTACTACCAGGGTTCTTTGTCTCCATCACATTCTTTTGCTGGCATTCTTAAGAATCTTTGCTGGCAGAAGAATAAATAAATCTATAAAAGACGGACCTCAGAATGTTTTTTGTTTAATGGCTGCGCACCGTTTATATCGAGAAAGATTCCCTAATCAGTTACTAGATGTTAAAGTACATTTTTAAATATTTACGATGAGATAATTTATAAGTAACGAGGCATTAGTGAGTCGCCACATAACTGCCCAGTAAGTATGTGATAATTATCTGATACGTACGTGATATTATGACATAAGTCAGCAGGCTTGAAAATAAGGTGAAGCTGAAAAAAGCCTGTAAACACTGGATAAAAATGTTAGGTAATAATGATTCATAAAGTTTAAATCTTATTTTGCAATGCAATAATATTTTTGAAAATATTTATGGATCGTAATTAATCTTTCTTAAGCTTAGCATCGCAAGGAAGGTCATAAAAGGCCGAAAATGAATGTTTTTCAGGGAAATGTAAATTTAACAAGGACGCCATCATGCCATATAAATTTAATATATTTATGAGTTAAAGTATGGCTAGATGCATATTTCATTTAAATCAATTCCTGGTTACTCAAACGAACAGTGTGAGTTCATACGTCTCGTATATCGATGAGGAAATGTGTTTTTTATGCCTTAATCAACATCTTTTTCTTAAGCATGTTGAGATTTTTAAAATTTGAATTCCTTCACTACTCTTTATATTTGAAAAATATAAAAGTTAACCAAATCAAAACATTGATAAAACATTCACGCTAGTAACAGTAACAATGTGTTATATTTCAACATTAAAAACTTGAAAATTTTGGAGAAATATTCCTTTAACATTTCATTTTGTCCGTATCGGACCCAATTTATGAACTTATTTTGGGTTGAGGCTGTTTCATAAAACATTCAATAAAATTCTTCAAATATCACTGACCGTTATCCCATTAATTTCATGCTAATCTAGTGGTGAACCTAGCACCTAACCTAACACTTTTCATGGAGCTTGGTTCATATCGAAGAGCAGATTTGCGTCCCAGAGTGGTCATAGCTGACAACCAGGACAAATAACCTCTGAGGAACCAACCCTTAATTAATTTCCTTTTTTTCTCTCGAAATAATATCAATTAAGAGCAAATTCCTTGCATTCTCACCACCCTCCACGATTCCACGATCAAATATCCGTTAGAAAAGGGTTAACGGAAGGAGATGAGAAGTGGGAGAGGGTGGGAATATGGGTGGAGGTTTGAAAGAGAAGGATGAAAGAGTATCAAGCTGTCTCTAAGCGAATCTCTTATAAAAAATTATAAAAATTAGTAACAGCGCAACATCATACACGTTCTGAAGAAGGCAATATCGATCGGATGACCTCTGAAAAAACCTTTATCGATAATAAACTCAATTTATTTCGCGAGGCCTCTTTATGTACGCGCTCTTTTTTCCGGTCCTCCACCCACTTCTATCCACCCCAACTCCTCCACGCCGACGCCTTCCCAGGCTCTTCCTCGAAGTTGTCGATGCGTTCTTACCTCACTCCCATCCACTGCCGTCCCTTCTTCATTCTTCCTCGATCGCTACCATTAATCACGTCCGCAGTGGTCTCCCGAGTAACTTACTCATTAGATAATGACCTTCCGTAACCTCTTTTCCCACCGCTTGTTCCCATACCTCCCATGAGAGGCCCGTGGTATTAATAAAAACCAAATGAAATTTTCTCCCCCCCCCCCCTTTCCAAACCCCCGCCGGTCCCAGGAGGCGACGCAGTGGTTACCACGCCCTCACGGATAAACCCCTCGCTTATATCCAGAAACTAATTCCTGCCTACCTGCACGCGAGATATCGATCTTGTTTACCTTTCAATTTTAAAAGAACTGCCAATTCTCTCTCCCCTCCACCACCATCTACCTATCTCAGTCTCCCTCACCTGTATCTTCCCTACCCTTGATTTTATTTTGCTGTTCGTTTTCGGAGGGTCATAACCTCCTTCTACTCCTTCCCACCCGGCCCCGTCCATGCGTCTTGACTTCTCCTCGTCTACAGTGGGTATTATTCCTGGAGCCAACGCTAGGCTGACGCAGGAGGTAACTTGCATCGAGCCCCCAGATCCAGTACGCAGAGTCACGGCGGTCCAGAGCATTTTATTTCGGCCACGAACATTTCCACGTTTCTTTCATGCTTAAATTTAAATGACGAGAGTGATTGAAAATTTATGCTATAGATATTTTCCTGACACTGCTTCGCCTTTTGTACCAGCGTACAGTAATTGAGCGAGATCATAAACTTACGAGAGCGCATTCATATTTTCAGCTTCAGCACTTGTTTATGCGTCGCTTACGTAGCAGACGTAATGGATTTAAAACTTATTTCGATAATGGACGTAAATATAACCTCAGGTAGTGCATTCGTGTCTATGGATGTCTTGCTAATTATTCAAGGAGATATTTGCCCTTATATGGTCTCCGGAAATACTATAGAAGCGATATCGTATGCGTATGTTACCATTTTCCGTCCAAGAAAAATGCTAGCATACGTTGCTCACTGCATGTATTTTTCATATGTGATTCAAAGCGTGTTGTTTATGCAGAGGATTACTCTCTATGTTTTATCATTCTGTGTCTTACAAATATTTTCAAACGTGTAACCATCATATTTTATAAGTTCGAGGATGAGGATCCTTAGCAGCACAGAGAACGTCAATATAATTTTTATCACCCCTATATTCCCCGTGTGAGATGTATACTGCTATTAATGACGAATGTGAATGAAATTTATAAATATGAAGAGGTTATCAGGTAGAAGGATTGAGTGGAAGTCTGCATTAAACCAATCTTATGACTATAAACTTAATATGGTCATAATGGACTCCTGATTACTCCAGTTTCTCAATGTTTGAAAGTATAAGGTATCAACAAAACTGTATAGATATTCAACACGCTAGCTCCTGACTTTTTCATAACCGTGGTGAAAGGGGGCTATCGCTATTATGTACTACCATTTTGAGCATGGATGTCATTGCAGGTTAAAAAATTAGTTTCGCTAAACTTTTACAAATAAAGGATCGCGCTGTAAAATATATAGGTTTTGGCTTATACATTTTTTCATCATTCAAATACAAAAGAAAATAAATATAATTTATTAATTTTTTATAAATGCTATCCATTATATGGCCTTATTAGCCAAGAAGTTCAAGAAGCTAAATAGATATAACCCTTTATGTCAAGGAAGTACTCAAAAGAAATTAGTATCTATGCCAAAACATCTCATTGCTGAATTTGATTTTTCTATGTCTTGTATAATCCAGGATTGAATGGTAGCAGTAGGGCAAAATATGTACTTGTAAATCAGTCCATTCCAGAGGTCTCTGCGAAGCGCATTCATGTGCAGCACCACGTTCGTCGAATGTGAAGTTAAACCGTGGTTTAGTGATGCCTTAAACTGTGACTTATTTGTCACCTCCTTTCATGCAACTGTTCCGTTACAATAACTGTGATTACGATCACATTTGAGGGGACTGGTCATATCGTTATATCAACGTTGAAAAGCACACTTTGAGAACTGATTAGTCTGAGTGAGTATATTATGATTGCTTAACTGACACTTCAACAATGAAGAAAGGGGAAAGTCAATAAATTTTAAACATCTTCAAAAGTTTATGAATACCCTTTGATCAAGAAATTACATCAATGAACGTAAATAATTTTTGCCATTGACCTTTGAAGATGTGTATTCAGATAAATATAGAAGACTGGGATATATGACAACTATTCTCTTTAAACTGTAACTTGAAATGAATTTTCCCAGCAAAGAATCCATTTTACCAACAGGAGAATCTACTTACATCTGGAAATACAAGCTTGGTAGTGATGAAACACTTCATCGGAACCTACATCTGGAGTATGCTCATTTATGGCAAAGAGAAATGAAGAAGAGTGGGAAAAGGAGAATTATTTTGAAAACTTTAAAGATAATAAGAGTAAACTTCAATGGCTACATTGCCAGACATGATCGTCTGATTTGGATAATCGCCAAGGGAAAGGTAAATAGGAAAAATGGCTAAATATTTGGAGATATGAAAGGAAAGTATTGCTGATGTTAGCTGATGGGAGGCTGCAGTGGATATCTGTCCCAAAATAATCTTAAGGATTGTTGGCTGATGATGATGAAGGAGTCGGGCGAAATTTCCTTTGATTTAATTAAAAAAGAACCTCAAATTGTTTCATTAACGCCATTGGTCACATAAACTAGGCACGCTGTTAATTTATCGTGAAGAAAAAGGTAGAAGAGAAACCAAACTTACATAATTACATAATACCTTGCAAACAACACATGGACGTTCACAATCTGTGAAATTGATCTTAAGTGAAAAATAGAGTTTTTGCGGAAAATTTAAAATTTTGTCCAAGAATTAGGTAAATGCTGTGAAATATGATGAAGATAACTCCATCATTTATATATATATATATATATATATTAATTTTGTAGGTTTTGGATTTTTAGCAGTTTATGGTGCAGAGAAAAATGGTGTTTTCCCCATCGCTTAGCATGGGAAATCAGTTACTATGTAAATTTGTTTAAGTTGCGAAGAAAATGTGTTTACATTTTTGGTAAGGAACAAAAATTGGAATTTGTTTGATCAAGAAATTTTGTAAGCATGAAAATATTAATTGACGTTTTCGATTTGCAGATGCTGAAATAAAACAATTTTTGCCTACCGGCCCCGATCTTGTGTATGAAATATGAATATCAAAGCTAAGCGTTTTGAAGTAGGTACTTTTCTAAAGGCCGCTGTAAACGCTACAATTTCTTGTACAAGATCTTGTACCATAAATTCAACGGCGAGATTTGACCAAGAAACTGTACAAGAAGTTGGTTCACGGTCGCAAACGATCAGAGATTTTCATGCAATTTGTGCGCCAATAACATGCGCAGAGATCGTTTTCTGTCGAATAGCTGAATTGCGATATCCGATGACGATAGTATTTTGAAAGTACTGCCATAGTTACTGAGTTACAATGATTTACTACCATTAATCCTAGCATTAATAAAATAAAATTATACGATTGGTTACTTGCACTCTTTCATCAGTTCATGAAACCCATTAATTATGCTGAAAATAACATGTATATGCTTGTTGCTAATATTTCCTTATTGGTTCAATAACGTCATCTTAAGGTTTAACGTTTGTCAGTGCGTCCAACTCATCTTTTGAGAAAGAGAACACTTCCAACACAACCGACGAATATCACTATATGGAAGCAACAAATAATATCATAATATGGAAGCAACAAAGAATATCACGATATGTAACAAAAATGTAGGTTTTGCCTCGATAATAGGAGTAAAAGTGATCACAAACACAGAAAACCAACCTTGCGAATACTAAACGAACGCATCACTACCATCACATGTCATGCGCAGAAGCTATGGAGTGGATCTTTGATGGTTTCATCCACTAATATGATCCATGATCTAATTTCTTGTTCAAGAAATTGTACGAGCATCTCGTACACGATACAATTTGCGAATTTTAGAAGTTCTTGTACAAGAAATTGTACCGTCTACAACGCCCTTAATATTTGAAAGAAGGTTATAAAACGTTTATTATGCATTAATGTTCGTTGCTAAAGCTCTAAAATCCACTCACCATTATAAACTTATCAATGGCTGTCCTACACCCAAACCATTCCGTTTTTTATCAATTAAAAATAAAACATTCACTTATATCTCCGCTTATAAGATAGTCATTTCGCACTTTTAACAAAGCAGATTAAAAACAAGTGTTAGAAAAACAATACTTGGTAAGTAAGTAGATTACTTATAAATAGTGTACACTATGAGTGGACACAATAGGCTCAACTCTGTATTGGTCATGCGGAAAAAGAGTTTCATTTAGAGATTGTGCGCAGATTACAATGCGTTTTAAATTTTGGGTAGTAAATTCACTTCATGAGGAAATTTTAGAACGCAATCGACACGTTTGAAATTGTCTCCCAATACCTTGCTCAGATCCCCAAATATTTTGTGGTGTTTGCGTTCCATCCTATATTTTACACAGTCAACAAACAGGTGTTTAACCTAAAATATTTCCTAAACCTCAAAAAACCAATTTAAAATAAATCTACCGAGACGATTCCAGAAATATATTACGCCAACCTTTACATCCATTTGGGTATAATATTTACCAAATATTGCGTAAAAACCATTCTATCGACTATATTAAAACCTCTTAGAATATTCCATTTTTCAATTTTAGGAAGACATTCACTTACATACCCACATTAAATATTGGAAAAGGCTAAAAGGAACAATTCTATTTTTAAATCACCCAGGTGATCCCAGAAAAATATCACAGCCACCTTTGCATCGGTTTGGGTGTAATTTGGGTGTAATTCTGTAGCGTGTCAGTCGGTCAGTCATTATGTATCCGTTTTGTTTTGTTCTCTCCCAAGTTTTGAGCTAAAAGTGTGAGGGTTGGTGCGTTGAGTGTGGATTCTCTGTCTGTATGATTTGGTAGTAGTTTTGGATTTTTAGCAGTTTGTGGTGCAGAGAAAAATGCAAAAAACGTGGTATTGAGAATAGGAGACAACATGTAATGAAAATATGGTGTACAAAACAATACAAAAACATGTAGTACAATTAGATTGGGACACATTTATCTGTTTATAAAATAGCCATTTCCTTCTCTCTGCACACGAAATGCTTATGAAAAGTTGGTGCACAAAAGTGTAAAAAAATGCAACGACTACTTTGAGTAGTGAAGCAGTAACTGCCTGCCTGAAGCACAAGCACTACTGCCACCTATTGGAAATGTGTCATCAGTAGTTTCCAAACACTTTGTAAAATCTCATTTGACACTAGAACACACGTTTACCTCAAGAGCACACCAGACAGAGACTGCCGCAGGCCGTAGGTCTGCTAGTTTTTGTAATATTCAGACTTCGTTCGTATTGTTGTCGTGTACTGTGCGTGGCAAAAGGGAATTATTGTAATCTGACAGTCCGTGAGTTGATTTATTTTCATTTGTTGCTACAGATCGTCCCATTGATAAAGTGCGAGGGTAGAAATATGTCTTCAGTGTTAAGCCCAAAAATTTACTTTGTTTTTCAGGAAACACTAATGTTGCAAACAACCTTATTTGCACTCCTAAATGTCGGCCGATATGAAGCCCCTGACCCGATTCAAACAGAGCCCTCTGCATAGCAAACACTCAACTAGTGAGTACTTACTACTTTGAGTAAGGTATTTGCTGTGTGGAGGGCTATGGATATAGCCCGAGGAGTCTTTATCCATATTACGCGCAGGGAACACATCCGATCTTTCATAACCTTCTCGTCTTTATGGTTGACCTACTAATAACCAGTAATGCTTTTTGTATATACGTTCAAGGGTATTTGTTACTAAACTTCCTGCTTTTCTATGGATCACATTCAGTTTCAGCGTTTATTCAGTTTGCGCAGCTGATGCATACTCCCGGTTGCCCTTGCCAGCAAGAAATTACATCTCTCCCTAACTTTTTCGGTCGAACAATTTTCCAAAATATGATTAATAAATCCTAATACATACAATCCAGTGTTAAAAACATTTCAACTATGATCCTGAAAAAAATATTTAAATGAAAGTTATAGAGATGCCTAGATGCTCAACTGAACTTAAATAATATTGCTGTGCATATGTCTAATACACTAAAGAGGGTTCATGAGAGAGTACACCCATTCAACCTGTTCGTTCCTGCCTTTTTCCTACCAATCCAGTCATCTCATCTTTTCACCCCTTCCTACATTCTTCTATTTCTTCCTCCTCTGGCTTGTCTCAGTTCAACTAGAGAGGGAAAGTCACGCGTTCATCGGAGCGAGTTGGAGACGAGAGACTCGCTGGGAGGAGAGGAAAAAATTGTGTGGGAGAGGGGTCGGCAAAAAGCGATAGGGGTGGAAATCAAACTGGCTAAGGGGAGAGAGGGAATAAGGCTCTCGCGTCGCTGCCGAGACGTTGTTCGTCCAAATATCCTGGGGTTGAGGGGATGGAAGCGGGAGGAAAGGATGATATCCTCGCCGGGAGCGCGCGAATTAAGGAGAGGAGAGACCGGCGATGCGAAAGTGACGGCAAGAAGAGGAGTCGGAGATCAAGAAGATTAGTCCGTGTATGTTGGCGGAAACTAGTTTTTCCATTCTCTTCCTTGACGAGGATGATTGCCGTGTCAAGTCCCCCGCTTTGCACTGGCTCGCGTCGTAAAACGAGGAGTTCTTACTATCAACTTACGGCCATTAAGAGAAGTCATTCTAGTTGATTTTTTATACTATTTTGTCCCACGCATGCATCTCATTATTATAATTACTATAGTTCCCTAACGGTTGTTATACCTAATCTGCGTTGCAATTTCCGAAAGGCTACTTCCTTCACAATTTTATTTCTTTTACCAGCTAATTTTCATCCTCTACTACTACTTATGTTATGCATTTTCTTTTGGTCCATCTCCATCTCTTTCAAGCATTATACTATAGGCCATGGCCCTCACTTTCCCACCATCACTGTTTAGTTTTTTAATCCATCAGTTCAACCTTCTTCTGATTTCCATCCAGTAATTATTCCCACCCATTTCGTTGAGGACAAAAGAAAACACATGTTAAAGTAGATTTCAGTTATTGGAAGTTGTTATAAAATGATTCATTTAGGCTTGAACGCCACTATTTAACACAAAGAAGAGGTGATTTGAGTGTCTTAATGTCTCCTCGCCAAATCCAAGTATTTTTCCAGGAAAAGGGTTATGCCATAAATATTCAATTAATTTTCATTACGACTATGAAACATGTCATGAGAATTATAGGGATGATTTGCCATGCAAAGGTCGATTATTTCTTCACTGTTATCGATTTGGGACTTGGGGACTATGGAATTAAAAAACGTAAAACTCAATTTTTATCACTACAGCTCGCAAACATAAATATTTTTTAAGCTTAAATATAGATGGCCAAAATTTTTTTTAAGATTAATAAGTGCCATTTTGATTTCTGATAAAGGTTTTCATTCCCGCTAATCAACGATTTAACGATTGTCTCTCTCGCTTACAAAATATTTTATGCAGCATCAAAGTAGCTCGGTTTATTATAATAATTTTTGGCGTATAAGATTTAATTTAGTTTATCTTGAAATTATAAATGAAAATATCTTTTTTGCAGCCATAATTTTTTGAAATGTCTATATTCACTTTATCCAAGCCTCTCAAATTCTTAGTTGATTGTCTTCATATTTTCACAATTTTATTGCAAATTGATATTTAGCGAGAAGTAGAACAAGATCAATAAGTACTTATACTTCTTAGTTCTCTGCAAAGATCAGAAGTAGACAGTTTCGTGTTGTTATCCTTGAATGTTTGCTATCCGCATATCATTTCCTGCTAGTTTCAATTTCTCGAACGCAAAGGCCTTGAGGGAGTGTATTTTACGGATATGCCCTGCCTCCTTTCAAAATATATCTATCCGAGATTTTGTTATTATCATACTCTTAAATTGTACTTATTTTATGTGTAATAGACTAGAAACCAGTCTCATTAACTTCATGACGTAACCTTGAGAAATATTGAAAATAATTTCTTTCAAAGAAGAAAAAGATCCTAAACTGCAGTTTCGTTATACTTTTTTTTTGACACGCCCATGGTTTCGTTGCAGATCTACATCATCAGGTGAACGATACGAACATTGATCGGAGGTTCACCTGACGCTACCTAAGCCCTGCTAAAAATACCATGGCCGTGACAAATAAAAGTCTATATGTACTCTGCAGCGTTAGATCTGTTACCCCTAATATAGTGGACTTCTGCAAAGTTTTGCCTCAAAGAGTGTCTTGAGTGAGAATTTCTTTCAAGCTCTTCAGTGAAAATGAAATATGTGAATATGTGATTCCAATTCATTTTCGGAAAGGACTTCTAAATATCGATCGCATTTACATGATAACTCTTTAGCAGATCGGAAATATTATATTTGAACTGCATTATTCAAAGATTTGCTCTTGAATTGTCATTAATATTATATTTTTCTTACTTAATGATAGGACCTTACCTAGAATTTCCAGTGTCTTACTTGGTCGGAGTAGTATAAATTGCGTCAAAGAATTGCACACCTATGTGGAATGGGGAAAATCAAGTCATCATCATCCAGTTAAGTTTATCAGAATGTTATTACCAGTAAAAGTTCGTTGATAAATCATGAAATAATTGCTATTATATTTACTCAAGATCGTATGTACGTATTTAGTGCATGGTCTTTTACAACATTTCTCGTCAAATCAATATATCCCCTCTGTCGTGCATTCCTATTGCTCGACCATGAAGTCCGTTATAAAAAATCATCAGAGTAATTGAACTTTGCAAATGAGTAAAATGTTTTGGATAAAAATATAAAATATTCTATCGTAAGGTTCAGTAAATTACAGTAGACCCTCACATAGCGCGAGATTAGGTGTCTCGCGTCTTGTAAAATCGCGCTATGTGAAACAAAGAGTAAACAGGAAATACTGAGATATGTTCCGTAATCTCACCGCCTAAGATATGGCAGTACCGAGTTTCATTACTTAGTCTTAACACCTAACTTGTGATTCAGGCCCAAGGAGTTATTTCTCAGTAAAAATGCATTTCGGGAAATAATTTCGTGCTTGTACAAAGTTTAGAGGAGATTTTTCATATTTTTGGGAAAGGTGTCCAGTATAATAAAATTGCGTTTTTTAAATATAAATCATGCTACTCCATAAGCCATTTAGCATTTAGGTCACATTTACAATACTGGTCACACGCAAGATTAAGTCAAATGGCTGCAACAAAACCTTTTTAATTAAACTTCAGCACGAAATGTTTTTCGCCTGTTTTATGGGACCACGGAAAACAGAAGAATCAGCCGTTTCTTTCTTCATCGCTCATCTTGGCTAAAATAAAAATGACATTCACGATAATTTGGCTTTTAACAAAAGTGTGTAAGATGCAGAAATTGAAAACGCTCGCCACAAAATTGGTTCAAGGCAGCATTATCGGTGGACGCGCATCATGTTAATCAGATGGATTGAAACAATAATATTGCTGACCATTTTCTAATGTAGATGTAATGTAATTAATGCCATTTATTCTGACAGCCGATGCACCCAAGGCTTTAATTCCAGCTGAGTTGAGCGTTATTTTTCCGCGTTTTACAAATTAACCTCGGTAGAGGAGGTAGACTCGTTAGAACCGAGGACTAAAAATTAGCGGAGAAGGCTGTCTCATTGGCGTTGAAAGTTGGTTAAGGCAGATAACCCCTGTCAACAATCAGGGCAGAAAACTCTGGAATAAAATTTTGGGCTGTTTGATGATTAGCTGATGTACTTTCCCCATGTTCCCGTAACATCATGTTATGGTTATTGTATCGCTTTATAATCTCCTTAAGCCATTCAAAACGTAATAACAAAAAAATAAAACTTGCACTGGTAGAAGACTCCGGATTTTGCGCAGATAAGGCATCTTGTGTTGTGTTAAACCATTGCATTAAGACGCATTACTGATGAGCTCAGCGTCACCATTATTTAATGTTGGCCACAAATCTTTTTCATAAAGCATTTTTCACAAACATTTTACCACCGTACAAAAATTTACATTTATTTTGGAAATCCTTTTATCTTCTCTCCACCAGAAATTCCTGCACTGAAATCAGCTCTTAGTTTTCCTTTATTTTGTTCGTATAGTACGTATGTTGACTCGTTTATCCTGTGTTTTATGCCCAGGGATAAGGTTTTTGGCCTGATTTCAGTTGGTCTAAAATTTTAATTTTCCGGCTCAACGTAATGGCCATACGGACGTAAGTCAATCCTTTACGGTGCAACGATGCACTTGAATATTGTCTCGAGGACCAATCAAGTGGCATCGTTTTGTGGCTGCGACCATATCAAGAAACTAATCTGTTGTTTGCAATAACTGTTTGATACACTTGGTTGACCGAAGTAGTTGCAACTTCAGTCATTTCACTTGGGCAAAACTTCATTTCTCCGCTAATTCCTAATCGCGAACCTTGAAGGAAAATGGAACCAAGGCTTGGAGAACATATACACGGTAACATCGAATACATGCAATGCCAATGAAGTCACCAATACCTAGTCATGGGCAGGAAGTTACATGTATCGTAATTAAATGAAGAATACGCAGTATTTGTCATGATTTATGACGTTATTTACTCATAATGTGGTTTGATTCAAGAGGTGTACTGCTTTGAACATTACTCCTGATCCTTCAACCAATGTATACAATCATGATGGAGCATGATTCCAAGGTTTGCTCCGATCGAGATATCTGAAACTGTGTCTTACCGAAAAAAAAGATCGCGTCTTGTGAAATTGGGTACCTACATTTCTATGACCGCGTCTTACCGAAAAAAAAGATCATGTCTTGTGAAATTGGGTACATTCCTATGACCGCGTCTTACCGAAAAAAGATCGCGTCTTGTGAAATTGGGTACATTTCTATGACAGCGTCTTAACGAAATCGCGTCTTGTGGAACCGCGTTATGTGAGGGTTTACTGTATGCAAAAAAATATTTAGTTTTTAATAAGCTTCGGACTGAAGCAAGTTGACTGTAAAGTATGCCTGGTATTGCTTAGGCAGTTTTGCATTCGTCTTGAGATTCTTCGCTCTTCAACTCGCGTATCTCATGGAAAGAGGGGAGGAGTTTATTTAGCGGCGATGGAGCGGGTCGTTGACACCTGGAAGCTGGAGTTAACACCTGATGCGGCCGAGTGGAGCGCTGATCTAAATATCGCTCATTGTCAGTTCCGAAAGGCTCCACCGACGATAATGTATTCTAAGAGGTTGTACGGGACGGCTCCGATGGTCGCGGGGATAAAAGGTCCCCGAGAGACAGGGGAAAGAAGGCCCTTCTTTTATGAAGGGACGGGTGCTGAGTGGAATAGATGAGAGCGCTAGGGTGTGCTTGCTCATTGAAAGGAACGTTTCTAAAGAGTGATGCGTATCGGGAGTTGGGGGTACGTTTCTCGGAAATGTAACGCGGAGGGAGGTTTAGATGAAACAATGAAGAGGAGCAGAGTTCAGTAACTAGATCGCATTCCTTCGCATGGAGGAAATAATGATGATCCCTTCCACATTTCAATTTATGCGCGAGGGATATCGCAGATCGCAATGTTTTGCGACTCCGCGAGAATAATGCATAATGCCTGTTGCACGAAGGAACATCTTTTAAGCTAGGTTCGTTCAAAGGGAAAAACTTTGCCAAATATTTCGTATATTTGTTTGTAGTGAAATTTATCGTTATACGTAAGCTGGCTCCCATCTACCAGCTTAATGTCTGTAGAGTATACTTTTATATCTAGATGGCTTGGAAATTAACTATGGGTATTTTACCCATTTCCTCCTTGAATTTAAGTGCATTTCATTTGATTATTTTGTGCATTATCTAGTGAAGTAGTGAATGGGCTGAGACATGACGCCCATTAAGATGCTCAGTCAAAATGTGTTCAATTAGGATATTAAAATTTACTGAAATTCGAACAAATTTGGTCTAATCAGTCCAAAAACACAATTAAAGTAAGGGTATTATAGCACGGATGCAATGATTACAATAATTGGCCATGCCCGTAGTTTCTTAAATAATTTTGTGGATTATGGATCTGTATATTTACCAATAAGACTTTTCTCTGCCACTCTGAGAGGTAAGAAAGTGCGTACAATGATTTAGAAGGAAAAAGAGTTCATAAATTTGGAATCGAACCACGGACCCATGGATAGGATCCAGTTCACAGGTTCATGCTACTCAGGTGAGGAAGGTAGTTTTTATGAAGAATTATGGAAGGTAGAGCTCATCCTCCATATCTTGCTTATGTGCTAAATAAAAAATTGCATTTTGGGCCAGAAAACCTCGGTAGAGTGTTGGTCTAGGCAAAAGTGGCAAGCTTTAGGTTCGTAGTTCTATTCCCAGTCTACGATAAGTTTTTCCTCTAACAGAATTCAATAGGTTTATATATTTAGCCTAGGTTAACATAAAAATGAATGTCTCATATAATGGTCAGATTTCTGTAAAATCCTGTAGTATAAATACCACGTAGCATATATGTATATTGTTTGGCTCAAAAAAATAGTATATGCAGGAAATAAGGCATTGGTAGTGCGTAATGCGTATAAAATTTGAGTTGAGTATTCGGTAGGTATTCCTTACCCACAGGATCATAATTCACCTCCTGTTTACAGTGTGATATTATGGTCATATGATAAACACAAATACAGTCTGAACGGACCTGGCATTGGAACCCTTAATGTATTTTGGTGCATGAAATTAGTGCAAAGATTTGATGGATCAGGAAAGCCGAGACGGATTTTCTGTCAACTTGTACAATTAAGGTTGAAAAATAGCATATTTAGTAACGTATTTTGGGAATGGATGAGAGTCACATTGATGGAACAACTATATAAAAAATAGCAGGTGTGACAGCTCGATATTGGTCGAGGAAGTGACGAGTGAGTGAAAAAAGGGATAAACTATTGACAAGGAAAGTATGACTCTTAGGTTTTGCGTGCGTAAAGAAATAGAGTAATGTTGCCTTAGAGATTGGATAACCGTGTCAAAGCTAGATCAGCAATCGAGGTTTTGGCTGCGGTAGTGAGTTTTATGTCTCTTTGCTTTGTTCTAGCGTTTTATTCTTTGTAAATTACAATATATAATCCTTTAATTAATTATGGTACACTCTTTTTGAAATAGTTCTCATTATTTACCTTTAGCAATTATTTCCAACGCTCATCATATTTAAGTATTTATTTTTTACTTTCTCGTTACCCAAACTTTATAAATCAAGTTTTGTGTACCGCGTTCAGCCTTCAGCTAGTGTACACGGCGTTTATGAAACTATTTAAATATTGTGCAAGAAGAAATTTTTTTCTAAGTTTCGATGATCTTTTTCGTATAGGAAGACAATTATATTTTATTTCCTGAATAGTGCATGTCATGACTTGATATCCTCTATGCACAAAGCAATGAATAAATATAGAACAGTTTTCTTTCTGGTTTTAATCACCAGATATGTTTGATAAAATCTTATTCATTGTCTTCCTTAAGCTAACTGCCCTCTAAAAGTCCATCATTACCCCAGAAAATGCCCATAGATATATACTAATGCTATTTACTGAGTAAGTATTTTGTCATATTTTCATCTTATTAGATAGCGGTGTATCACACTGCAAAGAGAAAGCAAGAGATTAATTTCCTCGAATCCGTCTTAAATTTAGATAGATAATATCATCCCTTGGCTAAAAAGAAGATTTGGCTAGTATTTGAAATATCTTTCATTTGGTTTAAACAGGTTGAAACGTAATAAATGTATTCGTTGTTACAAGCAAAGGAAGTCAGTTCGGTTTTGACTTTTCTCTCTTTGTATCGCATTTTAAGACGTTCGCAAACATGTATCTCACGCAAATTTCTCTCTTATAGTAAGCAAGAACGAGTAGAAAAGCATTAAAAAACTGTCCGTATCCGAACCATTACCATAAGAACTCAGGACATAACGAAAGTTTTCAATGTATTAATTCTCTAAAAGACTTGAAATAAAACGTCAGAGGGAAAGGAACGAAGTAAGAAGAGAAGAGAGAGAAGAATTTGTAGAGACAAAAGAAAGGGAGAAATCAGGAGAAACTCTCAAGTCTCAAGAGGAGTTAGTTCCCAAAGGTGAGGTTTAGAGAAGAGGGTTTAAGAAGACATTGGAAAGAGACTGAAGGGGAAGAAAGGAGAAAATAGAGATTAAGTGAAGGAGGGAATATGTGGGCGAGGCGGTTGGAAGGAAGTGAGGACAGGTACGAGAGAGCAGTGAACCGAGAAAGCGGAAGGGGTGTGAGATGTACGAAGAAAAAAAAACAGTCGGCATCGCGGATGACATGTGAGTGAAGCAAGGCCGTAGCCAGAAAATTTATTTTTTCGTAGGGGGGAGGGGGGGGGGGGGGAAGGCGAGAGGGTTCAATTATGACTGTAACCCCCAAAAATATTTCTGGCTGGAGCCTTAGGTTACTAGGCCCCAAAGAAAACGTTTTTGGGAGCGTGTTCAATGATTTGGAGCTTGAGACGGTCCCCATCGATTAATCGGCCAACATATGAAATATACTTACTCGTTATTTGTCTCCAAATTTCGGGGGGCGTTTGAACCTCCTCCGCCTCCTCCTCCCTGCTCCCTACGGCCTTGGAGTGAGGAATAGGCATATCTGCTTTGACCGGAAGAATAGCTAGAGATAACAATACGCTTTTTCCCTCGGTAATTATTCATCCAGTCTCACTTAACTCTCTTTTTCCCTTCCTTTATTTCTCTTTTTACATCTAAAGCGGTCAATCTCATCCCATATTTGAACTTCCCCTTCTTCTTTTTCCTTTCCCTTTCCTACTTGATGCACATTTACCAATTTCTGACATGCCTGGTGTTCAAATCTTCTAACCTACTCGTCACCCCAATATTCCCCTCCCCGAACCATACTCAAATATCGAGGCAGCTCCCTTCACAATACTTATTACACTTTACTGATTAGTCTAATAATATATTTCTTTTAATAACTCTTGGTTTATTGGAAACTTGCAGAAAAAATTGTAAAAATTGAAGGACCGCGAACTATGTACGTACTATTGTGAAAAAATTGTCAGCTGATTTCAATTGAACCCGATAAAAATTACAAAAAACATTAATAATATCTCAATGATATGGGATATGGTAAATGGTTGATTGGAATGCGGTTGCATATTCCTCGAGTAAACGGCTGTTGTGAAAACTGGTTATTTATAAGGATAAAGTACGATATTTTTACGACGAAAGAATGGTTGGTTAGTTATTTAGGGGAGGCGACCGACAGCTAAGGTCATTTGCGCCACTTTAGGATAGGTGGGTCATTGGGTAATGGTAGGAGTTTTCAGGGAACGGAGGAAGGGTGGAGAGAAACCCGGCGTCGGCATTAGCCTACTCTTAACGGAAGGCGCCAAGGGGACCACGGCTTAACGTGCCATCCGACGGACGGAATACTGTACTTGAAATGCCCTCCACTAGGCACTCAAGTGGGGACCGGTTTTCCACTGAAAAATCTGCCACTGCCGGGAATCGAACCCGGGCCCTCGGGATGGGAGGTCAGTACTCTAGCCACCACACCAACCCGATCTCCACTCTGAAAGAAGTCATCTATGAAGAGATAAGAGGGAATGTGTGAAAAATTTCTTCAGGATATTGTATCATTCTTTGGGTAGGATTTAAATACAGCACCCCATATTTTGCATCACCCTGTCTGTTGCTAAATAATGGTAATGTGGAAGCATGGGTTCCTCTCCGCCCTTAATCTGTTTCCTGAGAGATGTTCATTCTACTTGTAGGAATAGCCTTTCGTTCACCATCAATGTTGGAGATTCCTCTATTTTTTATTGCCATATTCAGCAGCTACTACCACAGTATGAAATACATATATGCGCACCGATGCCTAAACGTTTTTCGGATAAAAGTTCCTAACTTTTTTCCCTCTATTCATCACAGTCACAACAGCTTGATAGAATAATTTCCGGTATTGACATTCCCTTATCCGTGAGCTTTAACAACGTTGGGTTAAGTGTTTATAAGCGAAATTTCAAGCGTCACTGCTAATATTCGTGTCGAAAGGTACGATTTCACTGTATAAGATTAATGTATTTAATATATTTATGAGCTCGTTACCTCAAGTGAGTGAATGCAGAGGTAAACCATCTGCCATTTAATTATTTTAATGCACCTAATTCACGATGTATGAAAGGGTAATAAAATGCATTAATTAAACTCCTGTTGAGAATAATATAGCCACTAATCTAAACGAAATGATGAATATTTTATACGCGACTGCTATATGCAGCATATTGTTGGATTACCTTACATTATATTATCATTTTCTTTTTCTCTAAGCCTCACTAATTACGAGATTGAGTGATGGTAATGCAGATGGAATGTCACAAAAATTCCTTGGAAATAATTAGGCTTGGCCAAGAGTCACTGAAATTACCGGAGTAAATATTTTGATTTTTAAGGTTTAAAGTTGATGTGCGATTTCACGTTATTTAGAAACTGGGTTTTGAGATGCCATGTTGCCAAATCTTGGTGTCGTAATCGTAGTACCAACTATATATAAAATGAGTAAACATCTTTTATTACCAGTAGGTATAGTAGATTTTTATTTATTAATAATGCAGGGAGAATATCAGAACTTTGAGAAAAGATTCTCAAAATGGCTGGACATGGGAGTCATGTTTGTCTTAAGAATATGGTAAGGATTAAATTGGATTAAAAGGTACATTGATAAAGCAGTTGAAGGACCTATAAAAAATAACTTTTTGGGAGAAAAGAAAAACAATTAGTCTTATGTACTATGGTAGATTATCTTTATGTTGTACACTAATTGCTTTACTGCAAATCCTCTTTATCGATCAGTTCCAAAATTAACTATAGCAATTCATGGCATGCAGCCTCGAACGTTTCAGTACAAAAAATTTCCGGTAAATAACCTGAGAAATCAGAGAATTCAGTGACGCTACCTGAAATGGATTTCGAGTAGTCCACCAGCTTTTTTTTCTTCGACACGTTGTTAGAGGTTGACGGCGGTCCTTGTGTGTTGCACTTACGAAATATTTGGCCGCTCTCCTTCACGTGGGCGAGAAGAGTGTAGGGGGGAGGAGAGCACGAAAGGGAGGGGAAGAAAAGAATCCTAATATTTTGGCACAACTGTCTCCTTCCGTGTTTCAAGGCCCCCCCAACGATATTCCGAGTGATGTCCCCCGCTGTGACCCGAAAAGCTGGTGACAGTGATGCATTTGAACTGGCCCACGTAACCCCTCCAGAGGAAAGGAAAGAAACAAAAGAGTGAGGGAAAGGAATGGTACAGATAAGGACTTCCAAAGCACCAGTCTTTCCCCTCCAGATTTCTCCTTGACGGGCTATCAAATTGAGTCTTTATTGATTTCCTTCCGGCGGTATCGCTCGTAGATCGTTGTCGATGGCATTTTAGGAAGATAGGAAGATAAATCTCTTCCATGTGAGATTAGTTCGCTTGAGGAAAAGAAGAGGAGGATAAGTGTGAGAATCATATTTTTATATACTTACTATGTTTTTACACCGGATATCTATTCCCTTGCTCCTTAAACTAGAATGTTTTTCCCAGTGAAGAGCTGAGCGCTTCAGTTCGCTGATTTCTCTGAAAGTTCATCTTTTCTCAATTAATAGTGTGGTCGAACAGTTTATTTTAGGATAAATAAAGTGGAAACACAAAGTTTTATAATTTTGATAACGGAATGTCACCTAATGATGACCAAATAAATATTTTGTATATTACTTTTCCGTGATGAGCCCATGAAAAGGACAGCTCTACTCATTTCCTCCTTGCTTCTCAGAAGCTGGATAGACTCGTGACGAAATAAATACTGCTGCCATCATCGCGACGTAATATAAGTATCAGCCATACATTTACAGCCATTTTATCTTGTTTTCACCAACTGAATTTTTAATCGCATTCAAGAAGTCGTCTGGTCGCATTTTTCCATGCTTTGCGCAAACGGAAGCATCATCTGTATCTCATTTTAGGGCCCATCAACTTAACATGAAGGCCTTGATTTCCTAATATGTAATAGTGAAATACTCGTAGCTGACTACCTTACCGAAACCTTTTACATTTTTTTTAACCGAGTAAATTATTATTAGACGACATTAAAACATACCTAACGGAATACTTGGTCCATTGCATCTTCCATGCCGGATCAATGTTACTTTCAATGTAATTTCATTTCTTTATGACAGTGATAGGTATTTACGAGTGAGTATACTTCAGCCTTTGTTGGAACTCGAGGTTTCTCCTTTCGCTAATACGGTGCACTTGACATTAACTCAATAATCTGCGATAACAGTGCCCATAACGCTGCTAGGGGAAATGAAAAGAGAGATAATATTCCGTGAAATCTCATCTTAAGGATTGATTATTATAAGTGGCCCTTTTATTAGCTCAAGATGTATATCCACATGCTATCCTAGAATAAAATACGTGCTAAATACATCACTGGTTCCAGAGTCTATTATTGGTAATTCTGAAAGTTCTCAGAGTGGTTATTTTCCTGAAATTCATAAGATGAAATTCGAAGCAAATGCTACGATGCTGTACAGCTACATCTACATATTCTTCAAACTATCACATAAATGTGTGGCAGGGAGTTAACAATCATCAGACATGCATTTTTAATAAAAAGTAATTAAATTTACGTCTAGTATCAGCAGCGTAGCTCTTAGTTCCATGTCAGTAGTGCAAGCATGGTGATTTTCATCCGCTGCCGTGCACCCTCGCGGTGGCTTGCAGGATATTACGTAGATGTATAAATGCTATCTCGCAGGCCTGCTAGAATAGTATTCATGCATGGACTACTAACATGGACTACCTATGATGCTACTCCTTGTTCGCAAAATGTTAGACATGCGTTCATGAGGCACGCGCAACTACATTGTTAGTAGCTATATCCCCCTGCCACACACCCTCGCGGTGGCTTGCAGGGTATCGTGTAGATAGATTTAGATGCAAATTAATGCAATTAATATAAAATTATAGTACTTTTTACGACAAATAACTTTACTTCCGTTCAAAGTTCTTTCAGGAAAAATTTCTTAATTACTACTGACTTTAAACAAGGAAGCATGAACAAAATTTGTGCAAATAATTTTTACCGTTTGGTTTACCATGGTAGGCGAGCCTCGTCAGCTTCAGTTATATATTCAAAAATTGCCTCGTTTGTTCTTTCTCCCGTCAAGCTCTTCCTACTTTGGCCTAATCACCGTTATTGCAATTTCTCTTTTTCTTCTCATATCTATCCGTCTCACAAAGATAGCCGTTGGGTAAGGAGTGAATGAAAATAATTGAAAAGAAACCGCATAGCTTATATGCGGCAAACGGTGAGTAATAAAAAAGGAAAGAATTATGCTAGTTCGAAGAGATTAGCCGATACATTGATAGAGTGCATAGCTTCGCCAAAAATAACCCTGAAGTTGATGACCAGTGATGAAGTTCATTTAATATTTTTACTTATCTATTATCTTTCTATTTTATTACCAAGAGCCTAATGCTGAAAGCTGAATAACAGCTGACGATCATTGTATGCTAGGCTCAGGAATTAATGCATTCGGTTGCTGTTGTTATAGCTACTGCTATTTGCTTGAACAACGGCACAATGAGCGAACTCTTTTTTGTAAAGATGCCGTAGTGGCAAGAAATCACCACCCTATGTGTAAATATTATTCAGTGTTAATTACAATGTGTAAATATTACTCCTAGCAGATACGTGTTTAATAATTCTTCTTATCCTTCCATTTAACCTTTTATAAATAACATTCGAGCATACATTTTTGCAAACATCTTCCTGCCGCAACATTCAAGTCCAAATGCGTTAGCACAATGGTTTATTTTAACAGACTAAGTATTTCTACGTAATAGCCTATTGCCTGCGACTGTTTGATTAGTGTTTGGAAGGAAATCGCACTATTTCACAGTTTCATCAAATTCCATTGATAAATTGCTCAAATGTAGTCCAAAAAATACGTCACGGCTGTCTGTTGAGTATGTTTCCAGTGCCTCACAAATGTTTGGATACTGAGTGAGTTTGAAAAAAGAGATGTTATTATATGTTTCGATCTGAAAAAGATGTAGCTATACTTCTTTATCACCCAATTATAAAAATTGTATGCCCTCTGAGTCTTAATTTGTACGTTTGGGCAACTGCTTTTTCTTATTCTTACCTTTAGCCGTACACATTTTGTAGCAAAAATTTCCTGTATAAAGCTTTCAAATAAAGTAGTATTAACATTTATTTGAGAAAAGCATGAAAATATTGAGGTATTTAAAGGAGGAATATTTTCATTTTTATGCGCATTTAGTCATTTAAAATTGTAATAGTGTCAGGAAAACAGTTTTGTTCCTCTTGGTATTCCTCAATGATTTCCTACGGAAGCCCTTCCTCGTCAGCAACAAATCTTCGAATAACGAAGTTCTCGTTCGATGCCTTCTTGGATGGTAAAGTAAAAACGGAGTTATTGGTTCCATTTAAAATATGCGACTTATATTAAACGAATAAAATATAGGTGATCGAATCCTATTCCTGCGATGATCCTAACACAAAATATTTTTTTAAATGTTGACCCTTTTTCCAACTACATATACAGCTCTAAAAGCTATTGACGTGAGGCCATGGTGTTAGAATTCAATGTTATAAAAAAACAACATAATATCATCCATTGAAATTTAAACAGTTTCATGCATTTTTCCCGGGATAAAATCCGCAAAAAATAACCGCAATGACTAGGTTTGGTAGATATTTTTTTGGTGAACGAATGGGCTTCACAGTGACATTGGTAATACAAATATGACCAAGGGAGTGAAAAATTGGTTTAAATACAGGTAAAAAGTTGATACCTACTTGAATATTGAGTACAAATTTCGAAATAAAGTAGGGGTGAAAGCTCATTTTGCATGGCGTGGCATCAAAATCTGTTAGATGAAGTAAATAGATAATTTGAGTTAGATTTAGTCAATTGTGAGAGTGGGAAGTTTAAAGTAAGTTGCAGTTCATGTATGGGGCGATCAAATAAGACTGGCATTCAACTTTGAAAGAAAAGGAATACTGTCAATTAAAAGAAAGAGCAGTATGGGCTGAGGGAAGGAGAAAAGTTCTCTAGGAGTGAAAGTGGATAATAGATGGCAATGTTTCAGGCTTGAAACCTGCTAAGGATATATCATAAAGACCCTCCACGATAGAAAGCAAGATAGATGTGATTATGTTGGAGCCAACGGGATAGAGCTGCGTTTAGGATTACTACGTCATCCACCTCCCGTCCCTAGCTGTGTTGAGGAAGAACGGGAAGTGAGCGGATGTGGGCAGGGGATGTTTTCCTGTAGAGATCCTGTCGCAACCATTGGCCGAGTCAGCTGTGTGTCGCCCATTGTGATAAGGCTAAGGACCTTCGCGGTCTCAGTTGTAATTGGATGAAATTCCTTTGCACGCCCACTTTTCCGAAAGGGTTAAACGCATCAATGTTTGCCCCATATAGCTCGATATTTAAATGACGGATCGAAGAGCGGAAAACTAGGCTCTTTTTATTTTACAAACTCTATCAGATTCTACAGTAAAATAAACTATGGTGAACGGCCCCGTTAAATTCTTATTCGCCGTTCCAGGTGAAATAAATGCCGCATCTGTGGACGCATTGCAGTCAATCCTCACTTTCTTCCCACTCCCGTTTCAAGCTACCGACGAAACAAACTTCAGCTCCCCATGTTCGTCACCACTTCCATCCTCAACCTCTCGGGACACACAATAGGCTGGGTGAGGAAGTGAACGCGAAATTCGGGATGGTGAGGAGGGAGAGAGAAAGAGAAAGAAGGAAGGGGTTGACGGGGAGGAGAAAAGGAAGACATGTAAACACGTCCTGTTGTTTTCCACGAGTCAGTTAGGGGGTCGGGGGTTTATGGTGTTTTGGGAGGGAGGGGGCGACGGTTAGGCGAGCGGTAAATTGGAGGGGGAACGAGGAAGAGCTAAGCTCAGCGATTTGAACAGAAGAAATAAAGAGGACAGGATTTTGGGGGAGGAGTGCTTGTGTGGGTGGATGGATGGGGGCATGTACGCGAAGGGGTCCTTTTTATTTTCTTTCTACCTCCTCTTATTCCCCCTTATCCCTTTGGGGTTGGAATTCGAGGTTGTTTGGACAGTTTCGGGTGAGTCAAAGATTTGCGAGGCTTCGGACGAGGACAAGCAGTTCTGGGAAGTGTGGCTCCATTGTTTAGATTTTCCGCCGTAATTACAACCCCCCAACTCCCCGGATGGAGTCTCTTTCCCTCGTGTTTCTCTATCTTCACCGCCTCTGTTTTAGGATATGTTAATCTGTTTGGGTTGCAAGCCCAGTGAAATATCATCTCTTCCTCGTCAAACGCAGAGGTATTCTTAGTCTGATTCCTCGAATGGAAATATCGCGCAGGCTAGCTTAATTTGAGGAAACATCTTCCCTCAGCGTAGAGCTAATGATTCAATAAATGCTTCCAAAGCTTACGTTGCGTGTAAAAATTAACCACGCACGCACGGATAAATTGAGTGTTTTAATAATTTTTAATCGAAATTAATCGTTTGGTTTTTCTTTTTATTGGCCATTTTGGGCTTTTTTTATGTTACAGTTGTGTCAACATCATTTGAATCAGGGAATAGGACTGTGAGGATTTCTCAAGTTTTTATTATTAATGATGCAATGTTGCCTTACTATCTGATTAAAATATCGTATTTTTGGTTTATTTATATTTTGTTTGTGCTCTATAAAATGTTCAGTGTCCATAATATTGACCTTCACTGTGAAAAGGAATTAATTCTACTCGTATTATAGAGTAAGCTTATTTTGGTTCTATCAAATCTCTCGTCAATAGAACTAATTCCTTTCGACAAAGTCGGTGAGGGAGAGGGATGCTAAAGTGACCCTTGTTGAAAATTTTAAATCTATATTCTTCCTATCGTAATATCCGTTTTACCACCCTTGATTTCCGGCTATTTTGCAAAAGACTCCATTTTCTGGCAAAAACACATTATATTCTACTGGCAGAATAATTTCAATAGAACTAGATCTGAAATGAACGTGGATTACTGCAATCGGCGCTAAACGAATTCGGTGGAAGTTAAAAAGGATGCAATGCATGAATAAAGTAATGTTCCAGTTCGCTCTGAGTGCAGTTTTAGCCATTTAATAATGGCTAAAGTCTAAAAACACTAACCAAAAATAAATCGATAAACCTTGTCTTCTTTATTGTTAACTCTAATGCATACTTATTCCTACCACCCTGACTACGCAAAACTTCCCCTGGTAAGCAAGATTTAGTTAGCAGTATCCTTTACAAGCACTAAACCTAGCCCAAATTTGGACGTAAATGGTTTTGTCGAGCAAACATAGATGCTAATGAAAT
This sequence comes from Platycnemis pennipes, assembly GCA_933228895.1. NCBI lineage: Eukaryota > Metazoa > Arthropoda > Insecta > Odonata > Platycnemididae > Platycnemis > Platycnemis pennipes. The sequence goes on from OW121851.1 coordinate 108,524,649, forward strand.
AATTTTGGCAGTTAACACGTTTCACCTTTGACCGGAAATCTTTCCCATAAAAGGGTCAAAAGAACAGAAAATTAAGGCTAGTTTAATAAGTTTTATTTCTATGGAGCAGTCAGCATATAATTGCGTACAAAATAATTCTATGTTTTCAAAGTCCCAATTTCAAGCGCTGAACCAGAAAAATCCAGACACGGTCTCCATTTTCTTCATAACGTTCCATCATTAGGGGAATCATCTACCAATTTTTTCTGTTCCATGGTTCAAATAGAATCAACAAGAATCATGAACCGCAAGAACCATGCAAATCTGTGAATCCCGGATTCACTCATGCTTCAAAATGAACTCCCAAGAATCATGAACCGCAGGAACCATGCGCATCTGCAAATCACGATGAGTGAATTTGGCTCATGGTTCTTGGTGAATGGTTCATTTTTAACCACTTAAAGGAAGTAGTCATTGGTATGAACCAAGATGCAAAAATTAAATCATTGAAATGATTCGAAATCCCCACCTTTATTCTTCAGCATTGGGGTAATTCACCTCCTTGATAACGTTGCGGCTCACTGAGGTGTTTAGTACTGCGTTAGTTGAGCTGTATAACTCAAATGTCATCGAATTTAGGACTCCGTTCACTCACTCATGGTGTTTTCAAGTCTGTTTCCGCACTAATAGGCGCTTCAGACCGGGAGGAAAGGTATAAGGATAGGGATGGAAGGGATAGAAGGGATAGGGGTTCAGAACACAAATTTATTGGCCATCAAAGAAATTCATTTTGGTTTTTCCAGACATTTTTACTGAAGAATTATCTGGAAGGAGCTTTAAACTTTTTGTCAAGTTAATTTACATCTTTAAAAATGTACGGAGTTCTCTCTCTAATGGATAACTCTCTCCATTATTTTGGACAAAGACAGATATGGAACCGCTTCATAATCATTTATGATACCTGTTGCATGAACTTTTTAGCTGCTGCCCTCTTGTGTCCACTTTTCTAGACCTAAAAAAACTTATATACTATCTCAATAGCGTCGACGAGACTTAGGGGAGCTCGTAAAACGGGCCTCAAGTCAAATGATGCGCAGTCATGCGATTCGACCCCCAGTTGATCCTGCACATCTCAACATAGGACCAACGATCATTTTCTACGCCGTAGTTCACATTCAATTTGCCATACAGTTTCGGAAGTGGATGGAAGGGAGAGTGGGAGGAAGGAATAGGATCATGCATATGATAGAGAAAACGGCTGAACCGATTAAGTGGGTTTTGGTGTAATTTTTTTCGTATACTATCACATATAACCGACTAAATCCTTTTAAATCTAATATTTTCTAAATCCTTCTAAATACTTTTCCTCGTAAATTAAAAAGTGAAAAAAATCAACGGCACGAAGACGCGACGACAAACTAATGCATGCCGATAAATCATACGAGTTGACATGACACTATTTCCTCTACCTGCTACTAGGTGATGCTTCGGACGCTTCCAAGCACATGGTGCACTCCGTTAAAGCTCATTAACTACTACACTGTAAAAAGTTGATCTGATTTTCAGTGCGATCTGAATTTAAGCGCTGTCTGGTTGTAAGGCAGGAACACGGATTTAAGGTACGGAAGAGGCAGGAACATGGATTGTTGGTACAGGAGCAGTTGAGCAGGAAGCAGAGGAAGCAGGATTCTGGATGGTCTGATTTTCAGCCGTTCACCTGCCTTATTTTTAGACAAGATATTACTGCTGAAATTCAACATACCCTGTCTTAAAATTGTTGCATCTGAATTTCAGATCGCTTTTGTACCTTAAAATCAGATCTACTTTTTACAGTGTATCGGAGGTTTATTTATTCAGTTAATTTATCATTATTAACTTTTATTCATTTATTAAAAATTATTAATGCAGTTGATTCATTTAAAAACCGTTATTATTCATTTCACTAAGCATACCGTGAAGTTCCCCCATCGCCGCACGATCTTCACGACGTGCTTCGCAGTAGCAGAGGACTCTACGAGCAGGATGCCGTGGAGCCAAAAAACGACTATTAGGACCATGTTTAACGGGGGAGTCTTTTCGAACCTTGATAGTTTTCACAGGCTATTAATAATGCATATTCACTAGAGCTGAAGGGCTCTGAAATACAATAGTAAGTTCAGGAGACGAATATTTCCTATTTCTGGCAAAGTAATCTATATACCTGGGCCTCGATCATGGATCTTCATATGGCGTGCGCTAGCGTTATCGTTATTTTTTTATTTAACTTATGTCAGAGAAAACGTGATCTACGTTCTTTTTTACGTTATTTTTCGCACACCACTTAAAATCGCTTATTACAATCAGTGGAGCGAATTTTATAGACGGTTAGTGCTAACCCTGCGACACTCTAGGGGTAAGCGTTAACGATAAAGTTTGCGATAACACGAAAGATGCATCCTTGATTTCGCACCTGCGAGTCAATTCTGTAACTATGACGGGCAACTTATGACGGCTATGACATTCGAGCGATTCCATAAGCTACCGTCATAAGGCTTATGACGCCTACGACGGATGACGAGTGAACAGTTGCGCATCACCATGAAAATCTAAAACTTCGTATGTTGGTAGTCCTAAGAAAATGGAAAAGCCAATGGGTGCCTTCGACACATTTCATCAGCTGTGACTTGGAGAAAATTTCATCATCATCATCATTGGTCAACAATCCTAGGATTGGTTTGACGCAGCTTTCCACTCGATTCTTCTATCGGCCAACCTTTTCATTGTGACGTAATTCTTCTCTTCTACATTCTTCACAATCTGTTCCATGTATCTCATACGAGGCCTGCCTTTTCCAATCTTCCCGTTCACTTTTCCCTCGACGATAGTCTTCATCAGGCCATCGTGTCTCAAGATATGGCCGATTAAGTTTTCCCTTCTTCTTTTTAGAGTTGTCAGCAGACTTCTATTTTCTCCTACTCCTCTTAGCACTTCCTCGTTACTTACTCGGTCGATCTATTTAATCTTCAGCATCCTTCTGTATCACCACATTTCAAATGCTTCTACCCTTTTCTTCTCCGCTGCTGTCATCGTCCATGATTCACTGCCGTAAAGAAAAATGCTCCAGATGTATGTTCTTATGAACTGTTTCCTTACTTCTATGCTTGTATTTCCTGCTGTAAGTAGATTCTTCTTTTGAAAGAATGCCCTCTTTGCCTGGGCTATTCTACTTACTATTTCTTTCTTGCTTCGTCCATCGTTGGTTACTCGGCTTCCTAGATAACAGAACTCTTTAACCTCTTCAAGTTTTTGTTTTCCTAGTTTGACATTGGTTTTCGCCTCTTCTTTCTTGCTGCACACCAATATCTTAGTCTTCTTCTTATTTATCTTCAGCTGATATCTGGCCATAGTCCTTTCCATGGTTGTTAGCATCTTATTCAGCTCCTTCTCTGTCTCTGCTATCAGAGCTATGTCATCAGCGGATCGTAGCATACTGATTGTTTCTCCGTGGATGTTCACTCCAGAACACTTCTCCTTGACTTCATTTATGGCTCTCTCGATGTAAACATTAAAAATTACGGGAGACAGTGCGCAGCCTTGTCTCAATCCTTTCCTTATTCTTGCCTCTTCACAGCTGGGTCCGGATTTAATCACAGCAAATTGGTTTTTGTACAGACTGTGTATAATTCTTCGGTCATTGTAGGACACTCCAATTCCCTTCAGAATTCCAAGCATTGAATCCCAATCCACGTTGTCAAAGGCCTTCTCTAAATCCACAAATGCAATGAAAGTCTGTTTGCTCTTCTCCATTCTCTTCTCTATGAGTAGCCTAAGGGCCAATATTGCTTCCCTTGTACCCTTACTTTTCCTGAATCCGAATTGATCTTCATCCAGGAACTCCTCTGCTTTTCGTTCTATTCTTCTGTAGATGATCCTGGTCAGTATCTTCGATGCATGTGTCGTCAGGCTTATAGTCCTAAAATTTTCGCATTTCTCCGCTCTCTTCTTGGGAATAGGAATGATGATGTTTTTCTCGAAGTCCCTTGGAATTACTCCTGTTGAATACATGTCGCAGATAGTTTTGTAGAAATGAATTAATGTCTTCTCTCCTGCATTTTTAATTAGTTCTGCAGGGACATCATCAATACCTGAGGCCTTATTCATCCGAAGGTCCCTTACTGCAGCGTCGAATTCCGATCTTAATATTGATGCCCCCATATCATCTTTTTCCACTTCGCTTTCCTCTTCAATAGCTTTTGTGCTGAGATTTTTTCCATTGTATATCTCTTCCAGATATTATTTCCATCTCTTCACTTTGTCCTCGTTTTCAATCAAAATTTCTCCCTTCTTGTCCCTTATGGCATTGCATCTTGCGCTCCGTTCCTTGAAGTGGTTCCTCACTATCCTGTAGGCCGCTTCCACCTTTCCAAGTGCAAGGTTGCTTTGTACATCTTCGCATAGATTTTTCAACCACATATCTCTAGCTTTCCTTGCTTTGCGACTTATTTCGTTCCTTATTCTTTTGTAGCAGAGCTTCCCTTCTTCAGTTTAGGCATTCTTGTACTTTCTTCTTTCTTCAATCAATTCTAAGACTTCCTCCGTGATCCAAGGCTTCTTCTTGGCAACTTTTCTTCTTCCAAGAACTTCTTTTGCGGCTTCCTGTAGTCCACATTTCATGTTTTCCCAACGCTCTTCCACTGATTTCTCATTCAGGTTCTCTCCTATGTTGTTTCCGACTGCTTTTTGAAATGCCAGCTGATGTTGATCCTCCTTTAGTTTTTCTACTTGCCATATATTCTTCTTTGTTTTCTTCAATTTCTTGAATTTTAGATGGCATTTCATCATCACTAAATTATGGTCACTGTCGATGTCTGCCCCAGGGTAGCTTTTGCAGTCCTTCACTTGGTTTCTAAATCTCTGCTTCACTAAAATGTAGTCTATTTGGCATCTTCTTCTGTCTCCTGGCATTTGCCATGTGTATATTCTTCGGTTGTGATTTTTAAACAATGTGTTGGCAACCACTAACTTATGTTGAGTGCAGAACTCCAGCAGCCTTTCTCCTCTTTCGTTTCGGTTTCCCAATCCGTATTTTCCAGTTATTCTTCCATCTTGACCTTCGCCGACGATAGCGTTCCAGTCTCCTAGAATAATTAGGTTTTCTTCTCCTCTTACCTGTTTTATAACTTCCGTGATATCTTCGTAGACGTCTTCCACTTCTTCATCTTCATAGTCCGTCGTAGGCATGTAAACCTGCACCACCACGGTATCTACAGGTTTGGTCTCGATCTTCACCATTATTATCCTTTCATTGTACTGCAGGAAGCTCTTCACACGCATTCCGGCGCTCTTTCTGAGTATGATTCCTACTCCAGCATTACCATTTAATGATCCTGTATGTATAATCCAGTAGCTTCCACTCCAAAAGTCTCCTTCTTCGGGCCACTTCATTTCGCTGATTCCTAATACGTCGAGGTCCATTCTTCGCATTTCTACCTTCAGGTTCTCCAGTCTTCCACAGGTCCGAAGCGATCTCACGTTCCATGTTCCTACCCTAAAAAGTGTATCACATTTGACTGATGTATTCTCTCGGGTAGTCCCCGCCCGGAGATCCGAATGGGGGACTATTTTACCTCCGGAATATTTTACTCGAGAGGGTTCCATCACGTCTTGATAAGAAACAAAAGAGTGGAGTAGCTGCGACTCCTCGGGATATTAATGTGGTGGTTTCCCCTTGCCTTCCACATCGCAGTACTACAGACGTTAAAGTAAATGTTACCACGCCTGTAGTGAAATGAGTGTCGCTGTACCGACCACTGTGGTCTCCACCTTCACTCATGTGAAGAAGAGCTGCTGCCCTCTCCTCCGGGTGATGAGAAGCGTAATTATTGGCGGCCTCCCGTCGCCAAGTCACGGCATCTTCACAGGTTCTGTATTATTTAGAGGCCTATCTTACCCAGGGATAGACCAATACCCCCTCGGAATGCCGTCGCTTTTTGTCCACGACTGCTTATTCGACGAGTAAACTCGCTTATCTCGCAGCTAACCTCTATATCTAGAGGTCGACCCACCATCCGCAACCCGAAGGACGCATCGGTGGCTTTAAGCTCAGCCGCGAGGGAGAAAATTTGTAAACAAATAATGAAGATGGAGTCCACTCAAGATAGTATAACAGTCAAATCTTTCGAAAGTAATTATTGCATGTCATGTACTGATTTTATTTTCATTCATGGATTCGTATTAATGTGCATGGGTTTCAGTCAATGATGACAAATCAAACGTAGTGTATAACTAGTACCCACTGACGTTCTACAAAACGGATGTAATCTGAAATAGTCCACTAAAATATAATGCTTTCGTGAATGCGTAGGGTTATAAATACGATTTGATCATATATATGTTCTCTTAGCGGCTCGTATGGCTTGTAGTTTCATAATTTCATCGTACTAGCAGAGTAAATGATTAAGGGTTCATGAATAGAACTTGAAGTAGGATTAAAAGTCGGTAGTTCATGAAGTCAGATTTATCTTAGTCGAGCTTCAGTAAGTCATTCAGCCATAGGACTACAGTCATTGTAGCATGACCCAGAGGATTGCTGAAAGAGATCAATCACAAGTAATCGTTAGGGGATATTCCGAGCTTACCGTGGTGTTACATTAAAAAATTTTAAGAATACCCGTATGAAAATGAATTAATTTTATATGACGAATTTCCTTGTTACAGCTTCCCTGACAACTCCACCTATATTAGGTACAACAACCACCTCCTCCACATATTCTAGCTGTGGGATATTCCCTCCCTGCATGTTGAGGCTGTGCATCAACCTTAGGTTGTGCACCACGGTGCAGAAAATTATTATTTTTGCTACAAATTTGGCTTATAGTGCAGTACCCTGTCAGAGTGTACTAGAAATCGCCGAGTACTTTTCATTACACCAAGCGGTTGCTCAATACAGTTTCGCGTAATGGGACATGAATCTTATTCCCATCAGAATAAATCATTGCAAATAGATAAAAGTTGAATGCACTCATATGTACGGAAGGTTCGAGTTTTCAAATACTGGAATGAACATTTTTAAATCACGGAACCAACCTGAAAGTGGACTGGCAAAATATAGTCTGCCTAATTATTATTAGATTTTAGGGCTAAGCTGGGTGGTGATCTCGAGATCGCGAGCCAGTCCTTTTTGAAATGCAGAAGAGAGTTTTAAAATATTCTTCGCTAATTTCAAAAGGATGTGTGAATCCCTCAACTACCGGCGAATAAGACGAAACTGTCGTCGTTCTTGTCTTCGCCTTCGATTGCTCTCCAAATAGCAAGGAAGCAGAGCGCTTTCATTCTTTCGATAATAAATATGTAATGAGGATTTGCGTATTACAACGCTACAGATTCACAATTTTAATTACAATATCGCTGTGCTTTTACCTGTCACCTTGATCTCTGTCCTTTTTACAAAACAAAACCACAAGATACCGTTTTCAACAAAAACGCTCCTATTCTGAGACCTTATGACGGCTATGACGGAGAAATTTTTACTGTTATACGCAAAGACGGCGACGACGAAGTTATGACGCCTATGACATCTACAAAATCGCTTCCTATGACGGACCGTCATAAGTATGACACCTGGTTACATTTGGTTATGACGCCTATGACATTTACAGAATTGGCCCGCTGGTACATCAGCAAGAAGGTATCGCATCCCGCCATTTATGAGCTTTTTCAAATGGTCTTAAAATTAAAATCTAATTCTCTAGTAAACTGGGATTTCACACTCCAAACATTTTGCGTAAAATTAACAGATTTATGGCAGTGCACGAAACGTAATTAATGAATTCTGTTTTCTTTGATGAAGGAACATAACCTGTTGCGTGAAAATAATTTTTATGGGCTAGGTACTATCTCGCACTCAGCGTGAGCAAGGCTGAGCTCATTGCGGAAGGGGAGGGGGCGGGATGATAAAGAGGAAGGAGTGTGGGAGTATGCGAGCGACAGAAAGAGAGAAATGACCGCAGATGTGTTGCGTCGTCGGAGGCGCTGGTTGTTCTCTGAAGACGAGAGAGCGTGGGAGGGAGCGAAAGGGGGGGTGAGGATCAACAAGGAGTCCACCGGGCCAAGCAACGAAAGGTAAGGAATCCGCAGAGATGGTTTCGCCCACGTACGGGAGAAGCCGACAATGGCCACGTCAAAAAGTTTGAAAGCAGATTGAATGGGGTCCAATTAAAGTGATTAGGTCAATTCGCGACGCTTTTCAGAGGCAGCAGATTGGAAACATATTTCTTTTTTATGCAGTCCCTTCCTCCATACGTCTCACCCCTTTCCTCCATCCCATCACAACTCCCACAATTCCTTCCTCTCCCACCAGCTCTGAAGAGGGTTCAACATCCGTTACTCATATATATATTTTTTCGCGAGAGCGGGTGGATGGGAAAGTGTGGGCGTACTCTCGTCTCTTCTTTCGTATGCGGATCCCGCCTTTCCCTCTTCCCGCCCCCGAAACGCCCCCAAAAAAAGGCATCCTCACTGTTGTGTCCCATCGAGCGTGGCATTCTTAATTATGGAATCCTCCCTAGCGTACTATGGACCTGACTGTGATAAATTACTGGAAAATAATACTTAAAATACTTTTAATCCAAAATCTGCATAGTTTTGGATAAAAACAGTTTGACGTCGTTAATTTTATTTTCGAGATCACATCATGACTTTTCGAGACAGACTATTGTGTGGCCTTTGTTTATTCGGGTTTTTTTTCCGCGGTGAATCATTTTGATGACTACAGTTTCGCCGGCGTTTCAGCTAGTGTCTTCAGGTCCGGAAACATTTTCGGGCGTGGAAAAAATCCGAAAAAACAAAACTCAGCAAATCACTGCGAAAGCCTCCGTAACAGTAGGTATATCGTGTGTTTTTAATATAAACTTTTAATCTTATTAGATAGTGATAGGATTATTAGTTTATCATTTTATTAAGTTAATCATCTTATCCCGCTAAGACAACGTTGAGTCTTAATTCATCCAAGTTGTGTAAGGAAATTAAAAGTTATATATCAGGTATGAGGTGGATCTCCAATGATAGATTAATGATGTTCTAATATGACGTAGGAAATGACTGACAGAACAATCTTTACATCAGGAGCCGCTTCAGCAGTCGGTTTGCATTTTCTCTACCAAATGATCTAGCAGAGATAAATGTGAAGTATATCATCGTCATTTGCATCAATCATAAGATCAGTTTGATCTAAGGACAAATTCAGCTCCGCACCGCTAAAGATAATCCGTCTGATCATCCATTCGTATCATCCTATATCCATTTTATTTGATTTGCAATTTTCCCCAAGCATCCCAAACTAGGGGATTCTTTGCAGTCCTTACATTTTAGCGTCTTCCTTGACAAATATTTACTCTAGGCTTCAAATACAGCTTAGGAAAAGATTATAAGTATCCAATAACTATACTTTTTCACTACCTTGGAGTGGAATGAGGGAAAATTGATAGGCGTAAGTGAAATAAAATAGCCCGTTGATTAGACCCGTTGAGTTAATTAGCAAAATAATTTCTATAGAACTAGAAGGTGAAATGTTGGAAGTGATTAGCCCAGTACAGTTTTCGACATGATTCTCTCTCTTATTTTAAAATGACTCTTTATTTCCGAGTTTTATTACTGAGTTTTTTGATGCTGCGGATTTTGTCTGTTGTATTGGAAGATTTAAATAAGATATGTAATATCATATTTTGATGAAAATTCCCATATGACACTCTCAAACATATCAGAAATAAATCTATGAAGCCATCCATCATTTTAAATTGCAGATAATTTATCACCAAAAATTGCATGAAATCCCACATTGCAACCCTGATGATTAATTACCTTCTTCTAAAGTAAGGTATGATTGGTATCCACCCAAAAAAAACCTCGGTCAGAACATGCGGCACGCCAAAATTAAAGCCAAGCGACTGCACTCATTCCACCGGTTAGAAGAGCAATGGTGCGTTGCGATGTTCTGAAAAATAAATGAATAAAAAACAGGAGGAACGTAAGGAGGAGGGAGAGCCTTGGAAGAAGGTTAACCCGACCGTCCCCGGCTATCGGATGCCTCCACGGCCTATGTCTCCAGCGCCGATGCGACGGCGGGACTTCCTCAACCCACCTCAACGTGTAATAAGGGTGTGTGGGGGAGGAAGAGGTCATTGAGAATGGAGAGAAATCCTAACTTCCTGTTGCTTCCGAGAGAGTACGTGAGGGATTTCGTCTCGCATTTTGGCTAATGAAAATTTGCCAATCGTTGCTTGTTGCACGGCCTCTCGGAACCTCTACGCGGAGGTCTGAGGGTTAATTGAGCAGTGTAGAGGCGTAGGGAAAAAAGTATATCAGAAATTTTAATTCGGGATTCTCTTACTTTTACCAAAAGGGGAATTCCAGATATTTAATTTGAATATGTTTCAAAAAAATGCTTAAAACCATAATAACCTTAAACCATTCGGGTAAAGCAACCATCAGTATGGTCATTTGTGCCACACGGGATATGTGGGTAATTGGATAGGGGTGTACATTTTTTACCTCCAAGCGAAAGGCGTTTATGGTTCCACGTACTAACGTCCCATCTGGTGGACGGAGTTTTCGAAGAGTTTTCGAAGAGTTTTCCGCTAAGGACCGAAGAGGGGATCGATGTAACAATGAAAAATCACTGTCACTGCTGGAATCCGAACGCAGGACCGCAATTTGAGAAGCCTGCATTCTAGTCACCACAGCAAAATGATTTCCATAGCATGCCATGGATGACAGATGCAAAGTATGCTAAAAGAAGTAGCCCGTGGATTTTCCACCCTAGTTTTTTTTCTTTCTTTATTATGGGATCACAATAAAGCATATCTTAGGTGAATATTATTTCGTCAACTTGGACGTATATTGCTTAGAGACTGCTTTCTCAATCGTGAAAATTTGACTCCTAGCCAGTGATTAGTTCATTTTAGATTTTTCAACCTTACCTTCTTAAGCTGAAGTTAGTCCTTTGTGCGACGCTGACGATGGCGGAGATATCACTGCCTATAATTTCTCCGTTGTCCATCTGTTCCTTTCTTAAGAGATGATAATCAATTTTGGCCATAATTCTTCATTTATTCACTCAATCCTGATGTTAAACACTGTAATCAAAAGCATAACTCAACTGCTCCCAAACGTAGCACAACATTTACATATTGAGAGACAAATTATAATTGGGACATTCTCTTCCCCTGAGAAGTGTGTGTGTGTATGTGGTTTTCTACTATGAGAGGCATGAGAGGCATTCCAAAACTTCACTATTACATTAGGAATAAACTGTTTGTACAGGGGTCTAATGCAATATACTTTTACCTGAGGTAATTGAAGAAGTCTAATTTAGCACTTAGCAGTGCTATTAGATGAATATTTCAAAAGAGCTGCAATTTTTTTGATCGCTTGGCACCAATTTTTTTATGCGCATATATTTGAACTTACCACATTTAGGATAAACTCCAGTGAAAATTAGTGATGGATAGATTCCATTTTTACCACATTTAGGAAAAACTCCAGTAAAAATTAGTGATGAATAGATTCCATTTTTACCCGAATTTTGGCTGAACTTTGAATGTAACGTTTTAACTATTGTGAAAAAGTAATCTTCTTTGAACATGGAGACTTGAAAATTCTACCTTATGACAGGATTCGTATATACTACGGGATTTCTCCAGATTCAAAGAGGAATTAGTGATAATTAATTGATGAAGATAATAAAAAATAACATATTGAAAATGAGCTAGTAAAAATATTTAAATCTCCAGTTTTTCATCTCTCTGAAATTCACTTCAGATGATAATTTTACTGAAGATATCTAGTCTTGGCATTGCCTCTAATTTGATGCCTCGAAGTAATTCATATTGGAAACCTTTCATGATTTTCTAATTTTTAATAATAAAAATAATGGTCACTGTGCATACATTGAAGGTGGTGCTCGCTTAAAGTGTATTTTAATAAACAGTAGAATATTAAAGCGTAACTAGTGGCGTCCATAATGCTAGCGAATTCTGACGAAGCTAGTTATGCACCCTTGGTTCAATCCCGAAGTCAATGCGGTATCTCGCAGATTCAGAGACGTGATGAAGTTCTAAGATTCATTTTTTTGCCCTCAATGAAATTGTCGCGTTTATTTCCTCTGGGTCATTCTAAATACTTAATTGTTTTGAATAAATTAAGCCAGATTTTTTTTTATTCGGAGGCGATTGATTTGGTTCCTCGCAGCCTGCGATCGTGAGGATTGAGGATTTGATCACATTGTGCCATGCTTGGGCATTTTTTAATGTCGGCCCAACCAGAGATTTAGGACTTTTTAGAGTCGTAAAAATGGGGTTAGCGTCAGTGATGTTCAAAGTCGTAATTTTTGAATTCGCCATCATCCGAGCGGAGGTTTAGCTTCGGGACAGGAGAGAAATGAATTAAGGAAATGAAGAATGTGCTCCAGGAGCGGATTATTAACAAGACGCTCACGGAAGACGTGGGGAGGACATTTCTGATTAACGTCGACGGTGAGAGAAATCGAAAGAACATTAGTCGACGGATCGCTGGGAGTGCCGCTTGTAGGATTACAGATGTGGGCGACAAGCAATAAAGCCGGAGAAGTTCAAAAGGTTCAGAAGATTTCATTAACAAATTATGTGGTATGGTGAACATCTTGAGAGCGTTTATATCTTCGTCACACAAAATAAAAGTGGTACATTTTCGCAATGAAAGCTGTGTCATTACGATTTAAATAATAATTCGTCACAATTGAAGGAGCCATATCAGTTCAAACACAACATGGAGAGTTACCTGGAGGTACGTGCATCCGCCGAGGTGATAGTGAACTGCGAGCGAATCGAAAAACTGAGGCAATAAGTGCTGGAAAAATGTGTTTTTTTCCGATAATGCTGCAGTCATACAGGAACGCGACGTCCAATGCATCAAATACGAGCAAACTATTTTTATATATTTATGCTCTATATACATAAGAAAATTCTGTCTGTAAATTCGGTCATTTAATAAGCGTAGGCTTTGAACACGGTTCAATGTAATGGAAAAGATATCCGTCATCATTCATTCCAAAGTCAATGTGGTGAGTATATCCGTACGCTAGCGGACTGCATAGTGAAAAGCCCAGGGGTCTCGATGTTAGAAAAGGTGTGTGTGTGTGTGTGCTATTCAGGGGAGGCGACCGGCCAACAGATTTGCGCCATTTAGGATAGGTGGGTAATTGGGTAATGGTAGGAGCATTTCAGTTAATAGAGGAAGGGTGGAGAGAAACCCACCACCGTCGGCATTAGCCTACTCTTAACGACAGGCGCCAAGGGGACCACGGCTTAACGTCCCATCCGACGGATGGAGTACCTACTGAACCTGAAATGCCCTCCACTAGGCACTCAAGTATGGGATCGGTTAGGCACTGAAAAATCCGCCACTGCCTGGAATTGAATGGTGGGAGGCCAGTACTCAAGCCACCACACCAACCCGAACCCCTTTTAGAAAAGGGTATAGTAAACTCACCTATCCTTTAGGCGTTTGAAATTCACGTATTCGGTATTTAAAGAAAGTTGTTTGCTCTGCACTTCCTGCCTAACTTTTCAAGTACTGATAACAAAAAAATAAATGGCTACCAAACAAATGTTTTCAAGAAAATTTCACTTTGTAACAGATTGATCTGAATATCATAACTTGCGACATAAAGTGAAAAGGGTGAAATAAAATATAAGTTTATTCTTTTCTGGGGACAGTGCAAAGGCTCTAATATAAGGAAGAAGTCTATTTACAAGCGACAAGTTACAGCTTAATTATGTGGTTTCCTCAGCACCAGCTCTTTCTGGGATATCGTATGCTGCACGGGAAAAGCAGTTAGTTGCCATACCATTGATTTGTGCACTTCACATTCAATTGGGCAGAGTAATTGGTGAGCTCTGCCTTCGCTAACCAGACCAATTTTTGGGTTGATTTATTTGGTATAAATTTTGAAAATCCGAACTAATACAGAGCCACTAATTATCTTGTATCTTCCATATACCTGTAAAAAATACTTGTAAAATAAGTATCCATTCCTTGGAAAATGATTAAAGCCTCATCTGTCTCGCAATTTTGAATAGTTTTCAATGCATTGCAAGTCACAAGAAGTCAAGAAAACTTATTCTTCTTCATCATATCTACATCTATACGATACCCTGCAAGCCACCGCGAGGGTGTGTGGCAGGGGGTGAAAAAAAAATGAAATCATGTACCGAAAGCCATGAAATATCTTTGTTACAGATGGGGTAGAGACGTTGGCGCTTTAGTAATGCGGTCGTGCGGGGTCAGTATATGTGTTTTCAAGATGAACTAAGGGAGAGGGAAAGGGGGGGATGTTAAAAAAGCGTTGCAATCTCGAGTAACCAGCGGAAAAAGAGATTTTTTTAAACTTCTGTAACCTTGCACAAACAGTCCAACGTTCGAAAGCAGGCGGCGCGACGAATACTGGGGCAAATATTTTCTCTCATCAGGACGTGCGACGGGAGGCCAAGCCGCGGCCCAGACTCGGCCGTCCACCCCCTCGCTCCGTCGGCTCGCCACAGTCAGACCGAATCAGTGACTTTAGGCAAGGATCCTCCCACGCCACCTCCTCCGCCCAGCCATCTGCTCCAGCAGAGGGGAAGATGTTACGAGCCGGGCGGCGATTAACAAAGGCCCGAAGGAGATGTAGGCATACAGCGAGGGGGAGGCAGGAGATGGTGAGGGGGTAGAGAGGGGGTGAGGATGAAGCACAAAGGACGACGAAGGAAGGGGAGGTCCTGGCTTAGTGGTGGGGAGGAGGATCGGGGTTGAAACCCTGGGATGGAGAGGGCGGGGGTGGTCAGGAATGCTGCCGCGACATCCCTTTGGGAACCGCCCCCTCGACTCATTCCGAAAGAGTCACCGGGCGTTTTCACCCTCTGCTACCCCATTCCAAAAAACCTCCCATCCTCCCACTCACGACCCGACGATTTTCCAACCCTCCCCCTCTTGTCACAACCCTTCCCCGAATTTCATCCGAGAGGAAAGAGGACGACATATTTCGGTTCTCCTTCCCTCCCTATCCTTCATTGCACAGGGAAAAGGATAAATAGGTTGATGATGTTTTTGTTTCCTTTGGTTGCACCGTTTTCCCTAGAGGAAGCAAGAGAGAACGACCGAAGATTGAGGTGGTGGTGAGAAGGGAAGAAGGACTAAGAAATGACGGATCAAACGGGAGAGATGTACAGAGGAGATGCGGTTAAAACGGGGGTTACCTGTCATTGATCCACAAAAGGCGCTGTTTCACGATCGCATTTTTGAGACCAGAGTTATTCGAGAGAATTCCAGGTACTGAACTTCATCACTTTACGCGGAAATGCAATTGCACATCGATGTGGAAGTATTTGCGGTGATGTAGAGATGGCCTGGGGGAAAAGTCAGTAAATCGCTAAATCTTAATTCGCAGGTGAGCTTTTTTAAAATTTGGTGGTTTCTCCTATTGCTATTTATGAAAACACACACCTAATGCTACACATTAAAATTTAAATATCAGGTACCGATCGGACACTACTCTCACAGATGGAGGTGTCTGACAAGTGCTTGAAAGAAAACGTACCTATCTCGTTTTTGTCTGAAATTATGTATACCCTCTTTTTGCTCACTATCTTTTCCTACTATATATTTTAATCATATGATTGCCATGTAGCATAAAATCTTTCTATAATATGCAAACTTTTTTCCGTCTGTATTTTAATTGCAACCTATCTATGTATCTATCTGAAGTTGTGAATTTTTTCGCCTAATTGGCTGAATCTAATAAAACAGATAGGTAATGTTTTCGGCCCCTTTTTCATCTCAAAAGCAATTAGTGGTGATGTGTAACATAATAGGGATTATGATGATACCGTAAGGTTTAGTGTTATTTTCGAGTGAATTGGCAGCTGTTTATTTAAACCTAAAGAAATTGATGATGACAAATATAGAAACTACAAAAAAAGTGATTTTTTTGTATTTTGGTAATATCAAACGGCGATAAAAATAGACATTGTAGCGAAGTTACCTCTGCATTGCTCTCCGCATCTGGGTGTCTCTCTTTTCATTGTATTAAACGGTGGATACACGTGCTACCGAGTTGTATCATCCAAGCCCACTTTGTGTCCACAAATCTTGGATGTTATTCGCTGAATATCTAGAGGGATGTTGAAGTTTTTTTGGCTGCTCGCCCCTAATCGCGCAAATAGCAAAAACAAATGAACGTCATCATCATCCGTGGATTTCATGTCTGTCCCCGCGCCTAAATGCCCTTCAGTCCGGGAGGGAATATATAACGATAAGTAGTGGAGGATAAGAAGGTAGAAATTAACTCGTCTACGGCATTTTCCTACTCTTAAAGAAAGGTGCCAGGTGCCCTGGACAGAGTACTGGACTCATATACATTCAACAAAGCACTCTAGTAGGGTCAGTTTTTGAACTAAAAATACGTTACGCTGCTGGGATCCAAACCTTAACCTTCGGGATAAGAGGCCAGTATTACACAAACCAGGAACCCTCAAAATGGAATCATAGCGATTATCGGGTGATTTTACTCTCACTCTTTCCTTACCATGAGCAAATTACACCCGAGCTGTAGAATAACTGCTGAGACTATCACGGAAGAGTAGGGGGAATAAGAAGGAAAATGAGATGGATAGATCAGGCAACTAACGTTAGTTTGGAGTTAAGAAATATGTGGGGAGTGGAGATGAATTGGGGAGGAGCAGTTCTCTTCAATCCCCATTGCACTATTTTTATTCTATTTTCCCCACTCCATTATGTATGTATAGTATCTGAAAATCTTGACGATGCCTGTAACTGACCCTGTTTCCGTAACGCGTGGTACAAGTAATAACATTTATGGTGCAGAAGTGAAGAAGGAATTATCCTCTTATGGGTTATGACTTCTACATCTGTCCGGTAACATTTATGAGTAAATTAAATTCATCCATGCTCTAAGGAATGTATGCGTGTGTTCTTCGAGCCCAATCTGTCCATTATCGTAGCATACCATTGCCATTGGTAAAGCTGCGAGAAATTTATCAGGGAAACGATACCAGGACATTTCTTTCGATCGTGACTGTAGAGGTATGAATATGGGACTGAACTAGCGAACGTGTCAGCGAAAATACGCGAAGATAATGCGTACATAGGCTGAAGAGGGACAACAATTTGAGTTCCATCAACGTTTCACACTGTGAGTAGCCGTAAGGACTTCTGGCAGGGTGAGGAGGGAAGGAGTTTCACGACGGGGAGGGAAGAGGAGGAAGTTTTGAGGTTGGGAAGGAGGCCAGCCAAGTATCGTCGCTCACATGAGAAGGGGCGAGGAACAACTTGACGTAAAGTTTTCGTTTCTCCGAGCGCCCACTCGTTGGGCAAGTTTCGACGGTTTCTTTCATCCGCGGTCAAAAGTAAGAGGGAAGGGTAGGTCAAACGGAAAAGGTAGAAGACGCAACCGTAATACAAGCGTCATGTGAATCGAAGTGGATTTCGGATTCGTAAGAGACATGGTGCCATGAAGAAGACAGTCTTTGAGGGTAAAGTGAATGGGGGGAATGGAAAAAGAAGGCCTCGGATGAGATGAATGTATATTGTCGTACAGGAAGTAAAATGAAGTATTACGGGTACTACGTAAATATGATGAGGCTACAACGGAGCAGAGCAAAAAAATAATCGTTGACGAATTGATATTGTGGAATTTACCCATATTACCTAAATGTTTTGGTGAGTACATAAAATCAGAGCAGGTCATAGATTTTCTGAAGATCAGTTGTTAAATGAGGTGGTGCATATGAATAGGTCACCATTCCTTTCTGTGCGAATCCCCCCACTCTCCTCAATCGAGTGGCCGAACCCATGATTCTGCGCCATCCCCGTAAGTTGGAAACACCTACCCCTTACTTCCTTCTCCCCCTACCCCTCCATCCCGGTCATGGTATAAACATGACGGAGACAAGCTCCTGGGTTTAAGTGAACCTCTTGATAATGATGAGTAAACGCTGAAACCGGTAGAGATCAAATAAAGAGTGGAAAATTACGAAGAATGCAATTCTTGTAAACAAGAGCAGAACGGCTGGATAAATGAGAATAATAATGGATACATTATTAACCCAAATGGCATGTCTACAATGGTCATTTATACATTTCGCATCCGTGCTCCCACACTGAAGCCTATATATGGGACATGTATGGAAAATATATGTTACATATATGTCTCATATATGGGCTTCAGTGTGGGAAGAGTCAGTGTCTATAGATTACTTAATCTGTGGCATGCACGTTGAATCCTGGAATTCTTCGAATTTTGGAAATTTCCCCAGTAACGTCTGTCTATGGGTGTTTTCAAGTCTGGTTCCGCACTAATAGGCGCTTCAGACCGGGAGGAAAGGTATAACGATAGGAATGGAAGGGATGGGTCTAACAATCGAAGCTTCTCGCTTCATCATGGGTGTTTTCAAGTCTGTTTCCGCACTAATAGGCGCTTCAGACCGGGAGGAAAGGCATAAGGATAGGGATGGAAGGGATGGGGATAGGATAAAGTCCGAAGCGCGTTTCTTCCCTCGCTTCAAGACTTTGGGGAGGATAGGTTTTAATCGTATTTTGGGGTACATTTCTAACGGACACAGCACCTTGGTGATGAAATTTGAAAATGGCAAGGTGGCAACAGGGTGCCAAACTGCTACACGAAAAAAAAGCAGTAGCACTTCAAAACTTGTTTCAAGTCTTTTAGTATAGTTTGATCACTGGCTAAGGTGATATTGCAGTATCTAACCTTAGATATTGCAGTATTTAACCATTCTAGCACATGCACGACATTTATGGCCCGAATGGGATTCGAAACTGCGAACTTTGGCCAGCTTGTCACCATGGTATTTTTTTACCTTAACATTAAAATAGAATTGAATTTTGAAAATTCTTCTTACAAGTCGAATACAGGAACATGAATACAGTAACCTCAAATATCAAGAGTTCACAAAATGAAAGTAGTTCAATTGAAGTCTTCTGATTCTGAAGATTCAGGCGATACGGAGTGGAAGCGAAACATGTTTTCTATGTTATGAAGTCTTCTGGTGGAAAATATAATAAGTCTGTTGAGCTAAATAAATATGGGCCCTATGATGTCACTCACGCAGTATATGTTACATAATAATACTTCAGTATGAATAATAAGCCTGGACGATGACAGCAGCTGAGAAGTCAAGGCTAGAAGCATTTGAAACGAGGCGTTAAAATGATGAAAAAAGAAATAAAACTGATAGAGAATCTAAAATGGCTTATGAAAAGTGGGAGAAATGAGAAATCTGCTGAAAAGAGTGAAACGATCTAATCGCTCATATCTTGAGGCATGGCTTAACGAATACAATCGTTGAGGGAAAAGTGAATGGGAAGAATGGCAACGGAAGGACTCGTATGAAATGATGGAAGATATGATGTTTAATGCATTGTTTTGTGATTTGAATCCCAAGAGCATTTCAATGTATCGTATGACCATTTCGTACCTATCGAATGAATTGAGAAAGTAGTGGAGGACGTACGAGAGAGGAATTATCCAAGTATAAAAGGCTAGATGATAAGATAATCGAGTGGAAAGCCGCGTCAAGCCCATCTTAAGATATTTGATCTATGTGAATTATTATTGTAAGTTAGCATAAATTTCAAGTGCTGGAGAGGATTTTTGGTCACCTTTAACTTCCTGGAAATCTTAGGCAGTATAGTGAATTAAACTTCCCCCACTACGGTTATGAGTGATTTTCACCAGTCATTGGTCTTAGAAATTGGCAAGGTCCAACCTTTCCAACTAGACCTATTAGATGGAAAAAAATAGTGTGTAAGTGTCCGAACGTACACTAGCGAAATACAGAATGGTTGTTGAATGCATGCCATAAATCAAAATACTTGATATTTCAGTGCTGTCGTGATATGAGGAAATCATATGTTTTAAATATGTAGCTTGAAATCAAGGGTGTCGTGATTGTATTGATAAAATGATAGGCGTAAACCATTGACAAAAAGGTCGGTTTCGTTTTACCATTCTTGGGAAAGTCGAAAGCTCAATGAAAACTTGTATTGCACAAGGAAAATATTTATCTCACAAACACAAACAACTTAAGTCATTTATTTCCGCTTACAAGACTGATCAAAATTTTTGACTTATTAAATTCGTGCATATGCTACCTCTAAAGATATTTTAAATTCACCAATTCCCATGTATGCCAAAGACAAATGTTATATAATTTATTTTCCAGTGTTAGATGCTCAGGGAATTATTCCAGCTGAGCAAGTTACGAAAGCTAAAAAGACGTTAACTTGGCAGTTTTGATAAATGCCTGCAGTCAAGGGTCAACCCCGTGTCGGCAGCAACGCGAATGGCAAGTCCAAGAGGTAGGTGTACTTTTTTCTGGCTGCCTGCTGCGATGAAGACAGGTATTTTCCTCGTTCTGATCTCACAGTCTTCAGATTTTCACTCTGGCCCGCGAAGTCACAAGGCTGGAAGAATCTTTTTTGGTGGTGGGTGAGCAGTAAAATAATCGACCCTCAATATCCAGTGCTTCCTCCTCCCTATGACAGGAAAATTTCTATTGAAGGGCTTCGTGCTTACGGAGTTTAAATAAGGCAGCGAAATCTAATACAGAACTTCTCTTCAAATGAAGTCAATGCAAGACCACAGGGAAATTTGGTAAAACTTTATTGCGAGGGAATGAATTACAAATTTGACTATACATGGGAACATGAAAGTAGTAAAAGGGAATGCGTGCTTGGTTAGACCGCTAAATGATGAAAAATGAGCCGAATATTAGTGTTTCATACCTTATTGTCAAAAACCGAGTAACTTTATTGCTGTTATATTTCTCCCGATCAATTTCAAGTCGATGAGTGAAGGTATTCGTATTACATCTATTGCATCATTTAAATATTTAGAATTGCATCGATTAGGGCGCATGCGTCAATAATTTTTTTCAATATTTCATATTGATTGGTGCCAGCAGTATTCAACGGAAAACCCAATCTAAAAAAAATACCTCATTTTTCCACCAATAACCTACATTTGCTTCTACTAGTAACCTGACCACCTCGAGGGTGTGTGACAGGGCCTGAGTAATGAACTAAATATGCTACACGCTCATGCATCACTTAGGAAAATACTAATAATGGAAGTGCGTTGATTATTCATGCACCAGCAGGAAACTTTTTATCTTTCAATTACTATAGATGTTATTAATTTTTGGTGAAAGTTTAAATTTATTAAATGCTGATTTGGAAGCATCACGCAGTTAACGCAAATTAGTTAGTCCACTTCACCCTACCAATATTATTCCTGTGTACTCGGTAAGTATTCTGTCTATTACTCGTAGTCTGTGAATGCTCGCGAGCATGAAGGCAATTTAATATTTCAATGTGTGCATATATCTATTTTATCTTGTTTTTCTTTTATAACTGAGCCTAATACGTAGACTTTCTCAATATAATTTCGATATCATCGTACATAGATCAGCTTCTACTTAGATTAGACGATACGTTATGCACTTCAACCTAGGGTCTGTCTGATGGTGAGTCTCTACCGAGTTTCCTAATCATGTGAATGACTGAGGTGTGTATAATTTTCAATTTCACGAATCACTGCAAGAATTAGAGCAATATCCCTAAAGTTGCTAAAAAATATATCAGGAGAAGGGCACGATAATTTCTCTGACGTGTCTACCGAAATGTCTGACGGCTAGCGTTGGGGAACGACATTAATATTCTCAGGACTAATAAGCGCAGCACCATGGATGCTGCAAGCGGTGCTTAGGGGAAATGCAATTTGAAAATTTTACTGTCACTCCCTTTCCAAAATCATATTTAAAGATCGGCATCAAGGCCACCAGACTCGGACTAGATTCGCTGGAAGAGAGCTGAGAGGGAAAGAAAGTATTTTCTGTGTACGCGTTCGGTAGACTCACCAGTATATTAACTTTTAGAGGATGTCTCAACATGAGTAATTTTTATTCGGTTGTAATCCTTGGATTTAAATTCCCCTCTTATCGCTTTATTTCTCATGCTTCAGGGAAACATTGACCGCTGCATTGCAAAGGATGCTAAAGAGTCCCAAGGGAAGAAACCGTGTAATAATGTCACCTCCGGTTTTCTTCACTCATATGAAGTTGATATCATGGTATCAACCGTCCATGATAGTAATTCCTTCATTTCAGTCCTAATCGTATAGGATGAAATGATACTTCATTTGAAGATTGAAAATCTGCAAAATAATCAGTATTTTTCCTCTACATTTGACTCACCCAAGATATGTTAAACTGTTCCATTGAGTAATTGAATTCATTTTAATCAACGTAAGCTATTGCCCCTAATCTCGAAAACTGTATAATTTGGAACGGTTATATTCAGCCATTCTAGATGGATGAAGTGACATTGAAGAATCCTCAAAAGTTACATTGCTAATCTTATTTTATGGCAGTTTGCATATTTTGTCATTCAAATGGAATCGATTTCCTAAGGTCCACCATTTATGAAGTAAAGTCAATGCAATGTTCTTATTTATTTTTTCCAGTGAGTATGCACTCCTAGTAAATTTTCTAGTGTTCGCCGGCCGAAGTAGCCGTGTTGTGAAAAGACTTTTTGAAAGGCCATTTCTGAAAGGTTTAAATCCCACTTAATGCATAAATATTGTGTTTGTCTTTGGTCTGAAATTAAATTAGTTGGTGAGATATAACCTAGGCAGTAGTGTCATGAAAGAACAGGGTTCTTCCTTTTAAATACCAAAGCCGTTATATTGCCATTATTATTTCCTATGGAACAGCTACTAAACTTAACAATTCCTTTACAGTACCATTTATGCTACTGCTGCATCAATTAAGTAAATCTACTGCTTCAATTAAATATGTTTAACTACGGTTATTAATTACGAAATCCATATTCCGACAATACTATTTTATGTACCTTAAATTGATCCAAAGTAATACTTTTAAAAATATTTTTGGAAGGAAACAGATGTAACTAATAAAAAGTGGCTTACAAGCTTCATTTTTCTCTGACGTCTACGAGTATTGTGGCTTTAATTCCCAACACTGATTCCGGTGAACTTTTCAAGCACATTGAAAGCGCCCGAAATATTTATCTCTCGCACTTTTCCGCGTTAATTTTGTTTTCATTGCCTCCAACAAAAGCCGTCCACTTGAGTGTCCATAATTGGATCCGCGAAATCGTTCGCTGCCGCCATATCTAAGGCTTAAGAACGACGTCGTCCGTATGAGCGCAGGAAAGTTTTTGTGAAGCGTGCTCCCAATCCGTCTTCCCGGGAGGGCTGAGGAGAGTGTTGCGGGTGGGAGGGGTAAGGGAAATCCGCCTTTCGCGACCGCTGCGGGATCGGCCGCGTAAGGGAAACGGAATCGCTTAATTTATTGAAACGAAATTAGAGCCAGCCAGCTGTGAAAAGCCGAATTGAAAAAAGAAAGAAGTGGAAAGAAAGGGACAAGAGAGAGGTGGGTAAGAATTCAAAGCGGTGCTCGAATGCAACAACACCGCTCCCTGCTTTTTTCTCCTCCCCGCTGCTCCAAAAGTTTGACAATGATGGAATACCGTTTGAGACGCGCGCCGTTTCACGTTTCGTCGCGAGGTAAGGGGGTGGGGGAGTTAAGGAGGAGGCGTGGGCGGGCCCTCTAGTTGGACCGTAAATTATTTTTTATCCCACCTCCATACACATACAAATATTTTTTATTTTAATTTAATCCGCACGAGAAGGGAAAGACATACGAGGACGAGGAGTGGGTCGTGAATGAATCGGCGCGCTAACGAATGTCATTTTTTTTTCCTTCCTCACGATATCATCGTCGTCGTTATCGTCGGCATTATTATCGCCATTATTCCTTCGGGGGCGAAATCTGGAGAGATACGACCGAGGTTAGGGTGGATTCCGTGACGGAGCTCTTGGAGATCACGAGTGAATGACAAATACGCCCACTCTCTCTCTCTTGATAACGACGATATCGGAATGATTTCGGAGCTTTAAAGCGGGAAGAAGAGAGACTGCGGGCCGAGGAAGGGTGGAGAGGATGAATAAGAGGTCGGTTTTAAGGAGGGGAAGAATGGAAGCGAGATCTAGGACCGAGGCTTTCCTAAAGAAGAACGTCCTGCCGTATGGGAGTGAAACGAAATAGAACGAGACAGGAGGGAGGGGGAGACCGGCTTGAAGGGAACGGTGGGAAGAGGTGAGTGCGTAATAAAATGTGGTGGCGTAAAGTGCTTGATTTAGGAACGCCAGAGAACGGGACAATCTGCCTTTAATGCATCCATTTTTTTTTTTCGTTCGGTCGAACCTTTCACTCCAACACCTTCCTTTCGTTCTCTCCCTCCCTGTCTCCCACGAAGGGAATTGGTCAGGGGGAGAGGCCAAGATAGTGGGTGAGGTAGGATACGTATTTTCTCGACTCCTCCCTTCTGTCTTCCTCATTCGCAGCAACCCATCTTGAGTAACGCCTAGTAAGGGGACCCCGAGAATCTCTTCCAGGACGAACCTGAAACGACTCCATAAATTACCCTCTCCTTTCGGCCGAGAAACGTCACCGTCCGGTGACATGGTGTGGCGAAGGGGGAGAGGAGGATGGAGGGGAGTTGCGGAAGGGGGTTGTTGAGCGGGGGGGGGGAGGGGAGGGAGAAGGAAGGGCGAATGATTATTTTTTGCCCGCCCGAATGGGCGAGGAGAGGTTAGAGAGACCGGGAGTGTTTGCGGGGATGTGGGTGGAGGCAGTGTGAGTCTATCTCGCAACCAAAGCGATACTAAGCTGGTAAGCAATTTCACGCCCAAGGATATGACGGCACGAAATTTCAGCGGCTAAGGAGTTGAGCTACTTACCAGAGATTCCGGTATCTCAGCCGGGAAAACTCATTGAACATTTCGATTCTCTTGCGCATGTGTTGGATTTTCTTGCACTAGTCCAGCTACACCAAGGCTGTGTGATTTTCTGGGTGCATCATCTTTCATGGAAACATATGGTGTGGTAAAAGAAACTTGCCCACGGATCATTACCCTTAAATTTCTTACACCGTCGTAGTAGTACGATATAATGTAAGAGAAGTAGGATCACCAACCGAGTTGTACGATATCTCTTACAGCGTCAAGCCAAGCACATATTCAGAGTGCTCAGCACTACCGTACTTCGGGATAAACAATGTTTTGGTGACCCAGTAGTACCACACTTAGACCGCATTTTCTTTAAAAGTCTGGGTTTGAGTTACAACCTATCGTATGGTGAAAATTTCAAATTTAAACGCATATATGCGTAGAAAATGTGTGAATGTCACAATGACTGGAATGGCTGTGAATGATTGTGGATCATAAGATTTTTAGGTGTCACTAGTTTCATTTTTATGGTACCGGCGAATCTATCGTAATAATTAGATTAATTCTATGACAAACACGGCATTCACACATGCCTTACTGAGGTAGCCACCGCTGCTGGATCAGCAGTGGCAAGGGATTATTTTATGTGTCATCATCATTACTCATCAATCCTCAGATTGGTTTGGCTCAACTCTCCACTGAGTTCTTTAATCGGCTAATCTCTTCATATTTACGTATTCCTTCTCTTTCACACCCTTCATCACTTGATCCGTATCTCCTTTGCCGTTCTTCCCGTCCACTTGTCCTTCAACGACTGTCTTCATCATGCCAACATGTCTCATGATGTGGCCGATTTAGTTGTCCCGTCTTCATCTTAGGGTATTCAGAAGATTCTCTTTTCTCCCACTCTTCTTAGGACTTCCTAGTTACTTACTCGGTCGATCCTTTTAATATTCATCATTCTTCTGTACTTTTAAGTGCAGACGCATATATTTGAAAGAAAATAAGTCTTGTGATGCAAATATATTTTTGAAGAAAGTGTACAGTAAATGTATTACATTACGGTTTCAATACCAAGTATACGGTAGCAAAAAATAGCAGAGTGGAGGCTTTTCATGTAAAATTTAATAATATTCGTTTCATAACTTCAAAATTATGGTTGGTTATAAGTGAAAAGAAACAGCTACTCTTATGCAAGTACTGGAGTGAGAGATATATTGCTTAAAAGAAGGATACAGGGAACTTCATGTTTTAATATTAAAATATTTTTAAATTTTCTGAATGTTATAAACTTTTTTTTACCTAAAAAGAAATAAATTCTCCAGAGCCTTATGTATGTATTTGTAGAGGGATCGTAGATCATAGATTTTTGTTATTCAATTTCTGAAAGGACGGAGAAAATAAGCTGTTTAGAGAGGAATGCTTTTGCAAAAGTTCTTCGAAATAATTGCGAAGGAAGGATTTTGGTGGAAAAGATAGCAGGTATTTATCTTCCTTAGAAGACACGAAAAGTGTTGGATTGGTCGTTGTGCGAGGGAACAGGATCTTAGAATTATGTAATAGAGGAGATCAAGTTTAAGAAGCCAAACAGGATATCGTTGAGAATATAATTCGAATGGTGTTTGAAGTGGGAGAGAACTGCTGAGAAAGGTATTTAAGAGAAATTAAGGGAAAATAACGCGGAAGCCTTCGTCTTTGCTAATTAATTTTCCAAGTATTAAAGTCTCAAAACAACCTTATTTTGGTAGATTAATTATAGGTGAATAAGCTATGACTTTTTATTATAATGACTCAACCTGTTGGTGATCTTTACCTTGAATTTCAACCAATTTTTACCTTAAGGTTTAGCTTAAATCATACACCGTCGATTGATACAATCTAGGTATTTATTCATGTAGTTAAAATTAAATTTCTGGTAAGATTGCGAGGTACATTCTGACAATAGGTATAAAATGAAAATAAGATGTCGTAAGAGTCTACATTTTTCATCTAATATATGATACACTCGTTTCTAAAGATATGGCCGATTAAATTGTCCTGTCTTCTTCTTTGAGTTTTCAGTAGACCAGGGATACTATATTAACACACTATATTTTACTATATTTACACACTCCCTGCAGTAGACTTCTCTTTTCTCTCACTATTCCTAAGACTTCTTCATTTGTCACTCGGTCGATCCATTTTATCTTCATAATTCTTCTGTAGCACCACATTTCAAATGCTTCCACCCTTTTCTTCTCCTCTGCTGTCATCGTCCATCCCTTACTGCCGTTTAGAAACATGCTCAGATGAATGTTCTAATGAACTGTTTCTTCACTTCTACGCTTGTATTTGCAGCTGTAATTTTAATCTGTGGCTGCTCTTTTAAGCTTTAATCCAATTAAACGCAGTCTTTGAATATTTTATTTTGTATCTGCTAATCCTTTCTGAGCTCTGGTTGTATGTTAAAGTATGCCTAAGTTATCCTTTTCACTCCTGCAACAATGCCGCGTGTCGAACTTATTTCGTTATTTTCTCACGGTCATATAAGCGTGAATAATTGTTAGTATCCTCATTTCCGTTTTTTACATTATCATTCATGTTAAATAAATTCAATTTAGAAGCAAAGCAGCGTCGCATGCAATGCAGCAACGTATATAAAATTGATTTAAACTCCTAGGAGACACAGAATATCCTCTGGGGGGTTATGCTCTTAATATACCTAATTATTCATACCAAACCTGCGATAAAATAGAAATATTTCCCCTGAAAAAAAATAATCCAACGTTACCGAAAGTCGAACCCGGTATCCTCGATTTACCACCTATTGTTTTTGCTGGTGTCGTTACCATTTGATGAAAACCAAATGAGTAGAACCGCGTGCATTTGCCAGTTGTGTGGCAAACCGAGTGTTTTGCTACTGGGAAAGGCACTCGGTCAGGAATCAAGGGATAAGGATTCGACTCCCGTTCTATAGGAATGTTTTTTATATATTTTTTTATATTTTCCTCAGTTCAAATCTTGCTATTTAAATCTACTCAATAATTGGCTAGTCACCGTAAGGACTTTAACAGAACAGTATTTCACCTACCTATTATTTTGCGGTGCTGCCTATTGTTCTTTTATAGTACGAGGGAGGGGTGGCATTTTGAATTTGTCTGTGCGACACACTGTCTCTCTAATATTATATATATATGGTCAAATCTGTAATAATTCGAAGAGTTTTTTGTATATTTTTCTAGCATCTTCAGTAAAGCTATCCATTTTAAATTTCTGCGATACATTTAAGTCGTACTTTAACCTATAATCTGATAATTATTCTGATACACTACTTAACCTATCGCAACACCTTTTAACAAACCTAGCTGCTCTACGCTGCACACTGTCAAGCTCTCTGACCAAACCTAATTCATTCGGATCCCTTCTTCTTTTCCAAACTCAGGTGTAAGTGAACAGCACGGGCGTGAACGATGAGACAGCGAGCACAACACTGCCGGCCCTGACTGCATCGAGTGCCTGCCCTTCTACACCGACGCCCCCTGGGCCAGGGCCTCCGCCGCCGATGCCCACGAGTGCAGACGTGAGTCGCTTGCCCGATTGGTATTCACTCCCTATGGTATCCATGTATCACGTAACGCTGATTTACCGCGTTTTCTGTCTCCTTCGTCTACCCTTATAACGCTCAGTAGGTAGTACTCCCTAAGATACTCCCTGATATCTAAATTATGTTACGTCCACAATCATCCCACTCTTTTTTTTGTGGATGAAAAAAGGGACATTATCCAAACAACTATTCATTCATTCACAATTAATATGCGAGTTGTCATTTTTTATGAAGATTTAATGCATTTATTATGTTCATTTCTCCGAAAATGGTGAAGGTGGCTTCTTCCTCCCTGACGATAGTATGTGCAGCGTATTAGTTGGTTCGACCCCCTCACCCTTTTAGCGTTACGTAATTTATGGACGAACCCTTTTATGCTATTTTAGCTCCATTTATATATAATATACGGAAACTATAGTGATACGGTTTTGTTCCGATCTCGCTTCGCTTAAAAATATATATCAATTCATTATTTAAAATTTTAATGAGCTCCAGTGGTCTCGCTCCGTCGAAATACTGTACCTACGGTACCTATCCCTACGATCGATGTCAGCCTATGTATTTTTTCAAGAATATCGTATCAACACCTCACTATTATATTGGGCAGTCGCTGGTGTGCTTGCTCCGATAGCATCCTCGCCGCAAATTTCATTTTGGGCCCAATGTCCTTTATCTTTGGTTATTTGAAAAAAATTCTTTTTTATACAATGTTCACCTTTTGACACATTAATTCAAACATTCGTTTCAAAAGGATAGTATAAAATTATTCGGTGGGATTAAATCGTATTTTTCATAACGTATGGCCGAACATTAAATGAATGCTTGCAATTGTTCTCCTAATGCTAGCAGCTTTGAGTGAAAATATGACGGAAGTGCGTTTACGCCGGTAAGCAGGTACTACATAGAATATTGATATGTTCCTCTGAAAGAGGATTTTCAAGCTTTCAAAAGTTTTTATTTTCATCCATTAATAAGAGTTACGGATCGTGGTAGGTAGAGCACTGAGCTACTGACCTGAGGGTCCCGGGTTCATATCCCGATCAAGAGCCTTTCTGGACACTCCTATCTAAAATCCTTCGATTCGATTCAATTTTCTGCATGTCAGAACATCGTAAGAAATCGCAGGTGGCCCAGGGAAAGGAACTGCCCCCCCCTACCTAATTTGTGAATTTCACACGCCATTGGCTTAGTACGGGGTGAGCTCTAGTCTCATCTATCAAAGACCAACCTTGGGGTTGAATCACTGAGTGAGTGAGTGAGTGATATGATACACTGATTACGCCATCCGGCTATCTATGCCATTTCAAGTGTTGAGATAGATAGTGTCGAAACGCGTAGTGTGCGTAGGATATAGGTATATTAAATAAAAAGATGGACAAATACGAGAAATTATGTTCATTTTACATTCAATATTGCAGATATTGCAGTAAGATAATCTCATCGGGAGGTTGACATGTTTTCGCAAGTGATAATTATGTACCTATTCAACAAATTAGTTTAAATCTTAATTTCATTCCATATATTTAAGTTCATAGAAATAACGTTATAAAAGGCCAATCTATACGGTTTTATCTGCGTGAAGCATTTGAGGCATAAATTCATGTATGTGAATCAGATGATAAGGAATCAAATACTCTTACTGTAGGTCATGTGCTCACAAGTATTTCTAGATTGAAACAAAATGTCTATTCCACCTTACAGAAACCGAAAACAAAACACATTAAAACCTTTTGCCAACATTTAAATTTTAGCTTCGTGGCCTTCCTTCGGTGCTCAAGGGCAGCTCAGTTGATGACATTTTCCTTCATACGGCTACCTTTCAGCATTTTTTTTGTGCCTCAGGAGAAATGCAGATGTGTGCGAGGAACGACGGATTTATTGTCGCGAAATATTTTCGAGCGGTCTTTCATAAGAGAGAGGGAACGAAGGGAAAACGGGTATCGTGGGATGATTGGATATTTTAGCGAGAGCCTCTTACATCACTTGGGTAAGTCCCCCAGAGCGGGTTCTTAATAATGAAGAAAGAAGGTTGACTTAGTGGGAAGAGTGGTTAAGAAAGTACGGATATAGTGAAGTGTTTTTTGCTGCGGTAGTGGATATGGATAGAGTCGAAGATTTCTTCCATTGCCGATCTTGCCGTGCGTGTTCTTTGGTTCCCAATGCCTAATTGGAAAAATTGGGAAAAGTAATTAATTAAATCATTTCTGTTTTTAATTATTTTATAAATTAATTAAGCAATGTGAAAATATGCATTATAGCCTAAATCTTTATTTCCAATTTGATCGAAAATAAAGGGCAAGTATGGTACATGGCTTTCACCAAGAAAGCACGATTTAATTAACAACATGAGGGTGGTAATTAGAAAATATATTAAAACTGCCACGGCATTATTTCCTCCTTTCACTGAAATGCGGGTCCATTATCCTCCTTTAATGCTCAAAATGAGTGAGGTATGCTCAGAAAATTCCTATCAAAACAAGTTGTCCTTTACTGTGTCTAGCTCAACATATGTTTCTCATACAAAGCATTACCATTTTACTCACATTCATATATTACGTCTTAGGGTATAACTGGAACCAGCTACGGATTGAAAAAACCCTCTGGCATGCGAAGGCGAATACTTTTGTTTTATGAGTGACCCCTTGATTCACATCCTTTATTTTCTGGACATTTTTCAGCGATTATCAGAACACATTTCTTCACCTTTTTGTATGTAAATATACCATCATCCGTATGCTCTGATCTTTTTGAACTTTTGAAAGTCACCGGCCATATAAGAATGAGAGCTTACGTTGCATTAATGTCCGAGATTACGTCTGTCACTCAACTACTTTGAAAGTTTTAGCCCGTCAGTGGTCTCTACAAATAAAATTGGGAATCGTTCCTAAGAGGCATCGTAAATTCTGTCAGAACGACGACTAAGCAAGTTAAAAATGGGATTTGCGGTCATTTAATATTTTTATTGTGAAGGTCATTCAATTAATTCCCTATTGGGACATAGTTTCCCTCTCAGACGTCATTGATAGTGCCAACTTAAGGCATTGTTGTGGGTTTTTCATCTATTTACCTTTCAAATAAATTCCACATCTATGAGAAAGTTATGCAAGCCATCATTAGCTAGACTTTTAATTTTAATAAATTTGCAATGATAAAAAAACCCAATGTATTCATCTCGTGATACTTTTCAGATAATTATGACTTGGTTTAGCCTTTGAACTCACATAAAAGTAAATATCTTTTTCCTCTTGGAATGACCTCAAGAATAAAAGAATAATCGTCTTATTTCATTATTCCTCTTAAATTCACTCACTCGGAGTGAGCGTATCTAATGGTAGTGACAATGATACTCGATTGATTAAAGAAATCCACGGTTTTAATATAAGAGTGCAAAGGGTAGGTATATCCTAAACCAAGGAAGTTGGACGTTCCGTGGGAATGATATGGGTGGGTTTGTATATTACGTTTAGCATATTGTGGAGAATTTTGCCAATACCTACTGTGAAAGCCTCTTGTGAACTTGACAAATTGACCTTACACATGAAATCGTCCCAAATCAAGTTCATTTCTGGTTAAAAATTGATTTCAATTGAAATGCAATGAGCCATCAGGTGTATAAAGGGGTATTTCTATGTTTCCCATATGTATAGTTTTTCCCCACAATATTTCGTCGAATATTTCATTTAAATGATTTTTTGGTCGATGATTTTCACAGTGGTAAGTAGCGGATCAGTATTTAAATAATACCAATTATCACATATGAATACCTCTAAAGGTGTGAAAAGAAGTTAAGTCGTAATTCTATGCATTAACCACCGATTTGTTGCACAGAAATTCTAGCGCGTAGTATCTTAGTTACAATCTTGACACAACCATATATTTCAAGATGCTCGAGAGGGTTTCGTCCACGCGTAGACAATATGCCGTTTTGCTTTGCGGCACATATGGCTGCACCGCGGCGCAACCATGGGAACGATGTCAACATGCTCGAGCGTTTTCATCCCATTATTTTTAGCCGGAAGCGGTTTCTGCGATGAATCTTCCCATTTCGTTACGGAGTGGAAACCCCTTGAGTTCGAGATAGGGGAAGGAGGAGCGGTAAGTAAGGAAGGGGAGGAAAAATAAAATGTGAGAGCCAGGAGGAAGGAAGGCCGATGCCACTGGAGACAGGAGGACCATCATTTATTTTTCATCTCGACCCGGCCGTTGCCGCATCCATCGCGCGCGCCATTTCCCAACCCCTTCGGCTTCGGAAAAACCCCTTCCGCCCCATCGCAACCGTTCTGTCGTAACAATCACTCCCGCCAAAATGTTTCCAAAACACTGGACCCAAAATAGACCCCTGTGGGGCAATCCCTCAAATAAAAGAAAAGGAGTGGGATGTAGCAAACTATTCCAAGGGCAGTGGAGCATCTCGGCGCTTCCATATCTGTGGTGGCAAGGGATGTACATACGTAGTACCTATGCACAAATGTAACGATGGTGCTTGGTGCGTGGTTATCCGGACACTTAGGGTAAGTGAAGAAGACCCACAATTCACCCAAGGTGAAGTCCTTAAAAACGTGACCCACCTCTCCCTGTTTGAGTTTTCTAAGGAGGGTAAAGGCAAGAAATAGAGATGATGCATAAATGTCCTCCGAAGGCGCATCTAGGGAGGAGCATTATGACGTGTTAATGCACTATCCGGAGAGACGTTAATGGGAATGGTTTCGAAATAAAGCCGCATTTGAGAGTTTCATGGAGAGGAAATGGTTTCCAAATAGCTTAAAATGTCCCCATCACCGTGAAAAAGGCTGTAAATCATTTCTATTTTTCGGTTTACCCTTCTTAAGACTTGAACAGTGGTGGAGGTAGTCAGGAATGGTTCTATTTTGACGCTCGAGGGACCATATGTTACAGAGCATGGGCGTTCCAATTTGAATAAATCTGGCGATCAAGCTCATGTAGTGTCTAGAATGAATGCACCCCTTACCTGAGTTTGAATTCCGGGAGCGATAGAGATTTTTCATTTGAGTACCTGTTTTATTTTGGATCATGGGACAGTAATGCAAAATCAGTACTCCGTCCGTAGTTTTGAAAATCAATCCGTGACCGCCTTTTTGCACGAGGAGGCTAATTACGATGCCAAGTTTCTTTCTACCTCTCTCATCTATTCGGTGATAAATTCTTACCTCTTCTCAATCACCGACCCGTTCTTAATGGCGTAATTGTTCTTATCTGTCGGTTATGTCTCCGGACGTAAGCAGCTTTAATAAATCTGCCACCAGGAACTATCACCACAAACTTTTTATCGTATGGACAAATAAAGACTTTCTCAATTAGTTTATGAGTGATAATACTCGCTCGTGTGACAAGTGTATTGATGACTCGTTTAATTTAAATTACATCCAATCAAATAAAACCTATTATATAAATCCGGAGTACATCACAATTCCTGCATATAATTCGCACAATGAAATGCTTTTACAGATTGGGTCTTGATGACTTAATTTTTCCAGCTAGAGTGAGATACTTCTACTGCGTGCCTTTATTTTCTTCCTGTCATTTGAAATGCTGTTGGAGCTTTAGCACAAGATCTACCAAGGATATTCGCAAGATTGATTAAATCTTTGCTCACCTGTATAGTGGTGTAAGTTATTAAAGCGCGTGGTTATTAAAACATAATTATGGCCATTATAAATGCGACTATTTCATTTGGTTCCTAAAATGTGAACTTGCTCCACGATATCGCGCCTGAATCAAGTTACTCGTTAAAACTTTTCTTTGGATTATATAGGTGAGAACGTGATTTCTTTAAATAAATTGCGCTTTTATGGAAGTTTTTTAGTCATAAATTTGCAATACAATGTCTTCGTTTGTCGAAGTGAAAATGGTCAATTGATTTCTAGTGTTCTCTTCTATGAAATGATCACAGATGGCTCCCCCCTGATTGACGGGATTCGTATGATGACACGTACCTATTGTATAAAATCATGAAAGCATACGGGATCTTATTTTTTTCTCGTTGCCCTTACATGAAATTCAATCGAGTCAAGCCCTTAAATTTTCTTGGAGTTTATAATTTATACAAAACTTACTGCATCGATTAGTATATTTTTCTTCCTGCATGAATTGATAGCTTCAGTACACAAGTGAAAAATATTTCGGCATGACTTTTGCACGGCGTTACTTTTAAAATTCTATTTCAATCCGAAAACTCCATTTCCTTCGCTCGTTTACAAACACAGGTAAATCAAACAGAATTATTTTATCTAGCTCCTTCAGCATGTGATGTTTCTTTAAAAGATAGATATTTTAACTCAAGATATATCCTTCATCAATTGTCTCTCGAAAATTATAGTCTATTGGTCTTCCAAGCACATAAGTCATTCTTTCGTGGTTGAAAAGTTCAAAAGCAGACAGGAAATTACAAGACTTTATAGACTCAGCTCTCTGCTGCATTTTCGTTTTGGCTAGCACCTTAGAACTAATAAACGATTTTTTCTTTTAAATCTTTCAATGTTTCTTTAACTTAATCCATATATTTTATGCAAAATCATCCTTAGTAGTCTTAATTTTTCCCTGAATATATGTCGTCTTGAGGCTATCATGTCGTAGGAAACGTCCGATCTACATTGAATCCCTTCTTCTTTAGGTAATTTTCATGAGGCACATTTTCCTCCCACTCTTCTTAAAACCATATGCTCTGCCTATGCATCTAATCGTCATCCTTCTTCGGCAGGTCCTCGTTCAAATTGCTTCTTGTGCCTTGGGAATGATTTAAATTTTCATGCCTTCGCGAGAAATAATGGCTCATCACTCCATTACCTCCCATCTCACATTTGATTTTAGCCGACCATTGGATGTTTTCATTAAGAGAAAGCAAATCACCATTGCGAGCCAATGGTTCAGAAGTGGAGCTGCTCACTGAACACGCTCCTGTCCCGTGCTAAGGCGGACAAAGAGGGTTACAGATTAGCCGAGATCCATCACCATGATGATCGACCAATTATACAGTGGAAGAAACACGATCAATCAAAGGGAAAGACATTCTCTCCCCTCCCTTCCCTTCCACATTCCTCCAATCAGTTTTAACGCTTTTAAACCACAGGACTCGATTGGCAAGACCGACTTGACACATTTCTCAATATGCCGTTGTTGGTAACTGAGGTAACGAGGGAGACGGAAAAAAAATTGAAGAGAGAATGGCGAACACGCCTCCCTTAATGAAAGCATCCATTTCTCTGAATCAAAAAGGCGTTGACAGAGTTAAAAAAGAGAGAGAAAAAGGAAGAGCCAAATTTGTATCAGACCGCTGACGATGATTAAGAGGACCCGTCAAAAATTTCAGGGTGGCAAATAGCCGAATCGATGCAGTGTCCACCTTAAAAAAAATCGAAAAGCTCTTTTGTTTCCCCCTCGATCGCATTCTATGGACGCCAAAAATAAATGAGCCCGATGGATGAAGTTGTTAGGGAGAAAAACGTGGAGATGTGCGATGAAAATCGCTCGCGGGTAGCGCTACCGGCTTTTTCAGTATAATTGCCTCTGGACCTGTATTTTTTTGCGTATTTTGAGGTTACCATGCTGTCACCATAAAGATGCCCTCATGGAAACTTGAATTTTAGTCTGATATATACCGATAAGTGATTTCATTGGAACACCATATGAGGTGACATAGATATCCTTCCCTATCCTTATTGTAAGTACATTTTTGTGATAGTGTTCGGATTTGTTCATGAATATAATTCTTTATAAAATTTTGAAAGTCATGTCCTATATTAAATATATTTGTACATATTTTGAATAACTATAAAAAGAAGACGGGACAACCTAATCGGCCATATCTTAAGACACGATGGCCTGATGAAAGCAATCGTCTGGGGAAAAGTGAACGGGAAAAATGGAAGAGGCAGGCCTCGTATGAGTAACATGGCGCAGGTCGTAAAGAACGTGAAAGAGAGGAACTACGATGGTATGAAGAGGTTGGCCGATAGAAGAATCGAATGGAGGGCTGCGTCAAACCAATCCTAGGATTGTTGACCCTTGATGATGATATTCTGAATATCTCAATTTTTAATACACTGCGGCCTTTTATTTAGATGGTATACTGTGTCGTGGAAAAATCATTATTTTTAGTGCTCATGCAAAAGAGTGAAAAATAGATTCAACGTTTCTGAAAATCACATTAAAACCTCAACTCATGTTATCTAAA
Organism: Platycnemis pennipes; assembly: GCA_933228895.1. NCBI lineage: Eukaryota > Metazoa > Arthropoda > Insecta > Odonata > Platycnemididae > Platycnemis > Platycnemis pennipes. Next base: position 108,561,243 of record OW121851.1, read on the forward strand.
AACATTTTTATTTTGCCCCAAATATTTCTATTTTTTCTCAACAATAAATCAATGGGCGAATTATCATGTCAAACTATTTTTTGGAGATAAAAATTCAAAGTTTTGCCTTTTCGAGCCTAGTCTACATTGGTTGGGATACGAAAAAATACTACATTTTTTTTAACTAATAGGAATTTAGGGTTGGTGTCGGCTCCTTTACCACCAGGTGAGTAGCGCACTGCAAACCTTAATGGGAACAAATAGACAAATGAAGATCCGTGCAGCGATTATGCACGCACCCTCCTACTTCGTCACGCTATCGCTTTCACCCCCTTCCTTACCCCTGCCCGGTTGTCACTCAGTTTCCTTAGATTTGGACCCGCGAAGAGATGGAGAGGATAATTAATGCCGTCAAGTCCCACCCATTGGGATACACCGACACTAATAAGGGCAGAGACTAATTGACTCGGCAGCTGCACAAAGCCGGAATCCTGGTGAGGAGCGGGAGGCATTCATTGTTGCGGGTCTGCGTGGTGTGAAAGGTGAAAAGGCGGAAAACAATGGTGAAAAATGCTTTTTGGGTCAAATGAAGCACGATGTTTAAGTGGGCATTTGAAGTTCTTTTTTAAGAATAAAAAATTACTCTCTGGTATAGGGGCTACAGAGGCAGAATTACATCCTTAAAAACTCTCGCGCATCAACTATCCTTCCCTGAGACAATTCATCCAGTAGACATCTAAAAATGCCTTTTCTCGTCACTAATGCACCTGAATAATGTAAAATCGTGTAAATTCCAATGAATGTATTACCATTACACCTAATCGCAGGCGTATACTATTTAGGCAGGATAAAAAATAGACATTCAAACTATAATTCGCTAACATATTCGCTCATCCTTTTCGGCAAATTTTCCTAGGAAATGCAGTAACATATTCTGTGAATATTAAACTACCGTCGTTAGGTCCTTATGGAGGTTTTAATTAAATACATGGATAAATATTACACGATAAATTAAGCCAGCTCTGAGCGTATTCCAAGCAAGACGTTTGCGAAAAGAAAACACGCAGTTCAACAAAATAGTGTACATCACCTTTCATGATATTCTGTTATAGGTAGACTAAATACTTAGAAAACATGAAAAAGGACATATTCGACGCAAATTAATTACGGTTAACTTCTGCTTTTGGAGAATCAAGATTTTAGCTACATCAGTGAAACCCACTGATGCTTTGTCGTTGTATAAAAGCATGGAAATGTTGCGTTGTAGTTTTATTAATTTCATTGATATCGCAAAAAGTGCAGAATAATATTGAAGTTAAAATGGATCGACCGTGTGACTATTTAAGAAACTCTAAGAAGGGTGGGAGAAAAATTGTCTACTCTAACCTCTGAAATGAAGAAAGGCCACATCTTGAGACATAATGCCCTGGAGAAGATAAATTTTGATGGAAAAGAAAATGGTCTAATGATAATGCTTACAAAATAAACCAAAAATCAAGCATATTTTCTCTAACTAGCTAAATAGAAGATAACGTAATTCCTACTTCATCCATTTTACATCCATTGATAAGATTAAATTTAATTAAATCTTGAGAAGATCGTTGGTGAAGTTACTGCTTAACTAAAGGTCTTGTTGGTGTACATCTTGAGGGGAAAAATTGGTTTTACATCCATTATTCATTCATTCATTGTATTGTTTACTACTGTGTTTGTACGGTATGCGGAAAAGAGCTAAAGCCATAGTAGTTCTCACTTCATTTCCTTACATGATCATCCTGAATGCCAGTTTATACGATCGGGGAACGACATTCAGGAATTTGTATTTTTTACAACGGCCTAAAAATTCAAGCATCAAAAGGGTCACGTCTCAAATTTTGCATTTCTGTAATGGCATGGATACGTTTTTGTGTGGCTGTGATGGAAGGAACGCTTATGCTTTTAGTAAGTGACGAGAAGCCACATCTGTCAATGCATATTTTTATACATTTTTTCAGTTGGTTTCTCTAGATCTACACATACATCTACGTAGTACCCTGCGATCCGTGTCGAGTGAGTAGCAGGGGTTGAAAATTATAACGCATGAACTATTGACATGCAACTAAAAGCTGATGATAATACTACATGGAAACAAGTAAGGCATAGTGCACGTGCAACTAGATGGTTAGTGTTTACACAGTAACGAATTGATTACTGGGCAGAAAACTTTTCACTAAATATGTTTATTTGTATTTCTCTAACATGCATAAAATAGTTATATTAAAAAGTGCCACATGCACTACAGCCTACTCCAACAATGTTTACTCACCTATCCCTATGATGTGCTGCCTATTGTATTCACTTTTGGTTCGCGGGAAAAATATCAATGTAAACGAAATGAGTTGGTACGCAAAACAAAGAAAATCCCTAAATACATCTCGGCCTCAGCGTTAAGTTTTATCGCCCATATTTCCTATCAACATCAATCCTTGGATTACTCTGAGAAAACTCTTCACACCGTTTTACACTTTCGCGTCATAGTATATACTTCATCGTTTTCATAACGGGCATTATTTTTTTCAATGTTACATCCGGAAACTTCCTTTGAAGCTCTTAATTTTTTTCTTTGACTTCTAAAGCTGTCTTCAGGTAGCTTTAGGATCTCGAATTCCGTACGATATGTCTCAGACTTCTATATCAGTCTGCATCCGGTTGGTTCTCTAGCATCTTCTATTTCTATAGCGATAAATAACTTTTCATCCACTCCTAATGCTCATTGTGGAAACCACACGGGCTCTGGCTTTTATGTGCAGCTATTTCAATAATAGGCTAATGGATTTACTTCTACAGAATAGCAATTTCTGAAACGGTTTCATCGTGGTTTGTGGACCAAAGAAGATAACCTTTTGGTTACTGAGCGTACGTATCTTTACAGGGTTCGGAACTTAGTAATAACTTTTCATTTTATAGATCCCAAATGAAGCTGTGTAACTTCCAAAATCCTTGTACTCATCAACATACTTCGACGATAAATTTCTTGCCTTCCTTCATTCACTTTCTTATGTTAAATTCATAATTCAAAGAAGGTGACTTCTAATCGTATCCACTAAAAGTAATACTCTGTTTTTCTCATGTTTTCAAATTAAAATGTAATAATCTTCTTCAATCTAAGTAACCTTCTCAAGACAGAAGAAGAAGGAACTTATACTAGCTACTTTGTGAGCGATGGTGGAAGTACAAAAAAATGAGGTCAATTGAAAATTTTGATTATCATCTTCTTTATCCATTGGCTAAATTATTTTTTATTTCACTGAAGGAATTCATTTTTTTTAACTTTCACCAAAATATACACCGTAAACGGGTGAATTACTCGTGAATTAGATCATGAGTGAATCAGTGACCATGAGTTTTCACAAATTAGAACCTTGAAATTGATGAGTTTATCAAGTTCGTTAAACTACTAGTACCTGATGAAGTGACCTCTCTCGAAATCAATTCGGAAATCGACAAAACAGCAGCAAACGCAATTTCTATTGCCTAGTTGTTATGTCTGATTCGCAAGAAAAGTTTTAATATAATTCCTGAACATGATACGAGAAAGCCACGAGGTGAAGGGAAACCCTGCGTATATCAAATGCCCAGTACTCCCCCCCTTATCACTGACGGCATTTTCAATCTTACACATTCTTTCCGCCAACGGATGGGGAAACTCAGCAAATGTGGAACCAAGACGGGCATAAGGTTGTCGTCACTTCCTTGTCTTATCTGAGACATATTCTGGGATCGGGGGGATAAGGGACTCAGAACAATGGTGTGGGTTGCGAAGGGATTGAACTTTCTCTCATCGCTCTGAATGACAGGTTTTACGGCACCGTCTCCCGTCTTACGTCGACACTTTTTAAATTCTTTTTGAGTCTTACTGGGGCAAAACATCCAACTTATTTCTATTACTCTCATTCCTGGCATTACTCCTCTTTTCTCTGGAGCTTCATTTTCATATGATTCCTTTTCCGGACCCAGTGACATTGCCGATTCTTAGCTCCAATGATTATTGCAAACTGAATACATAACAAGTTGATATTTTCTTAAGATTCTCGTAAAACTACCCGAAAATCTGATCCAACTGTTTAATATAAATATGAGAAAATGGATTTTCTTGAGATGTAATCGTGATAGCCCAGTGGGTAGAGAGTTGGGCTATTGTCTGCTGGTCCGGAATTCGAATCCCTGTAGAGGTTTTTTCATGTGAAGCCCAACCAAAGCTTATGTTTTCTGTATACCAGAAATTGCTGATGGCACAGGGTAAGAAAATATCCCCCCCTACCCTGGTGTCTGAGTGCTGCACGTCTTTAGGATTAACATTTGGTTAACTCTACCCACAACTTTGGTTAGTTGTGTTGCGTTTAGTTGAGTAAATCCTCTTAGTTCTGGTGCTCACAGGCACTTTTTGATCACTTTTAGGCGTTAATAAGCTATACCAAGCTATCAGTGCCAATTTTCAGGAGCACTTCTTAAAACAACATTTGGTAATTGCTTATGCCCCATAATACTTGATGATAAGTCGACTGAGTTTGGGGAAAAAGTATAACGGTACGGTGAAGTGTATGAATAGGGTTATGGACATGAAAAAGAGGGAATAAAAACTTCAACATGAGCCATTAAGGAAAGGTAATAGGGGTATTTTTTATCGTCTCATTTGGAGGACATTTGAAATGTGTTGCTAAAGCACGGCCCTCCAGTGGATATTGGTCTGCAAATAAATAGGAGACCAGTACCCTAGCTACATAACCTACATTACCCCTAAGATCATCAAATACCTGAAATCTTACCACATTGAAAAATAGTCGGCTTGAGATGCAGGGAGAACATAATCAACTTTGACGGACAACTGTGCTTCTAGACTTCTAATAGATTGATTTAATGTTTTAAATTTTTAATGATGTAAAAGACTATACGCTGTAATGTTACAAAATAATTTCCAGTAGCCATCTCGTTAATAATGAGAGATTGAAAAAAGACTCATCCTCAATGCAGTTTTTTATTAGGAAATTAGAATGTATTACTTCATTTACATGCTCTCGAGAAGTCGATTGAAAATTAAAGCTAACAACTGTCAGGTGTAGCAGATTTAGTCATCATAATATGAATCCTAATTATCATACTAATCCAATTTCCTAGCCGACATTTTAGTCTCTTGTAAGCCATTCTAAACGCCTTGGTGATTAGTATAATCTTGAGCGTTAATACTTTAATGAACTCAAATCCCATTTATTTGCTTGGGGACGTAAGTGGGGATTGGGGAAGTTCCACCTACCTATATACCTAAGATATTACTAGTCAGCTGTCACACTATCCATAAATTCCACCAAAACTTTTGGAACATTCTCCACTTAATACTGCATATTCCTAGAGTTTCGTACATAATTTGAAATAATTGTCCTAATTCGCGATAATTTAAGCTGCTCATGGAATGTATCAATCTAACCATCCTCATTCACAGCTTAGAAATTATTCTGAATACATTCGCGCATGCCAATATACATTAAAGTTATTTAAAATACTTTGAATAATATTTTTCTTAAAAAGCAATATTGTAAATGCTCTTTGATAGTTATTCTTAGATTTTTCATAATTTTGTATTAGTTTGCAATTGCTCCAGGGAGGCGACGGGCAGTTAAGATAATTTTCAGCGTTCAGTATAGGGAGGTAATAGGTTTAGATATGGGCGGGAATATTTTACGGGAATTAAGGAAGGTTGGAGCATTGACATTAGCCTATTCTCAAGGAAAGGGTCTGTGGGGTTCACGTAAATGAACGGTGGCCATGGCAATGAAGTACTATCCACACAGCATTCAACATGGGAACTGGTATACCGATAAAAATTTTCTGACTGTGCCGTGATTCGAAGCCTCGGGCTACGAGCATACCCTCGGGCTACGAGATCATTTCTCCACAACAAAAACAATCCCTTCTTTGCATTTGTAAGCCAACGCCACAATTAGGGATAGGTAATGACAAAGGGAAACGAATGCGAATGATAGGAGAAGGGGAGTGTGAACATTACATTCTCTCACTTGGCAGTAAAGAGACTGATAAATTAAAAGAATAGTGTCATTTCAGATTCCTCGGCAACCGAACTTACTCATTCTTAAAATACTCAAGGTGGAGTCGAACGGTTAAACAAATAGATGGGTTTTCAGAGGGCAATTACTTATTGGTCGATGGAAGAAATATTCTCTCGATTAAAAGTTTCATTTCCTCTCGAGGTTTTCTCTCGATCAATCAAACAGTGATCGCATTTTTTGCTCCAGTTAATCAACTGAGTCATTTGTGCAAATAGAAATTTACTCCTTAATCATTCAACTATAATTGTATTTTTTTGCATCAAATTTTTTTTAGTCAGCGCCGTTCCGGTTCATTGTTGGCGCCGCTAGCATGTTAATGCTGTCATCGTTGGAGACTCTTGTATTATTTTTCATGGTGGGTAATTTTCTCCGAATCTAAAGCTTTTCTTTGTTCCGCATCGCCGCGACAGATACATACATTATTTGGGTGTAAGACACACTCGTCTACTTTTATTGTTTTTTTATAAGCGACTTAAAAATTTTGTTACGATATTCAAGGAACAAGTAAACAAAAACTGAATGAAACAGCGCTACCCGATATTACGCCATTGATTACGTGATTTTTGGTGAGCTAAAAACCACTTCAATCCCATTCATTTTACTTCTGTTATTAAGGATTTTTATTTGGTCTTCATCTATACATTTATATAACCGCGGCAAGCGCCTGTGGTGCGTGAAAACGTAAGTGGCTGACGTGAGATGGCGTTACAAATCCTATGTTCAAGGGCCATATTCTTAGTGGTCCTATTTCAATTTTTAAGGATATATTAAAGAAATTAAACTGAAAAACATTTCTTAATACAGAAAAAAATTTACTCTCAATCATTGTGATACCTAATTTCAAACAGTCGTGCTACTCAAGCGGGGAAAGCACGGTATAAACTACAGACACGAAGCAATGATAAAAATGTTTTCAGGATTAAAAAGTGAAATTTTAAGAAACCCTACAGAAATTTAAAAACTCTAACAATGAAAGAAAAGGAAAATATACGCTAACTATAAAATTCGAATCCGATTCAGTAACTCGAATAAGTCAGAAAAAACTAAATTAACTGACTTAACCAATACTCATTGTCCAAAGTCGGTAATCTTTAGTTTTTGTCTCAGCAATTCATGCCCTGATTAAGATAATTGTCGAGGAAAAATAGAAAATAAAGACCTTCAATTAGATACATGGAGCTAGTAGTGAAAGATGTGATAAAGAAGAATAGTATAAATATGAAGAGGGTAGCTGATGTGACAATCAGACTGTCTAATTAACTGCCTCTCCGGCAGAGTTGGAATGTCCATTCATCTACATCTATGTACTTACATAATACCCTGCAAGCCACCATAAAGGCGTGTGGCAGGGGGTGAATTCACACCAAATATGCATTGAATATAATGCATAAAAAAGGATTACTAATAATTTACTTGTCTAAACTTCAATTTTTTTAAAAGATGAAAATAGCAAAGCATGTAACATCATGCTGTTAGTTGGGTTAGCTTAAAGTGTTTATTCCACCTATGCTATCTAGTGATACACTCGTATTTATGCCATTGGATATATTTACCGAAATTCATATCCCTCTATTCAATTGTACGAGGGAATAAGGACGTTGAATCTGTCAATTTGGCAATCAATTTCTCTAATTTTGTGATTATGGTCCAGTCTACCATAGTAATTCGGAGTTCGCAAAATAATTTTAAGGTCATCAGTAGAAATATTATCTTGGAATTTATTTAAGAGATTCATCTTTGGCTTTGCTCGCACAATTTAAAACGCCTAAGACCAGGAGGATATGTTGTAAGGAGGGGATATACGAAAGACGCAAAGGGGACCACGGTTTAACGTTCCATCGAGCGGACAGAGTGCTGAACTCGAATACTTTCCACAATGCACTCAAATAGTGGCCGGTTAATAAAATATATATATTCCAACGCCGGTACTTGAACCCAGGCCCTCTGGATGAGAGCTCAGTACTATAACTACTGCAACAGCCAGCAATATTTTGTCCAAAGTTGGAATATTATATGCTAAAAAATTACATTCAAGCATCTCTGTCCATTTTACTGGGTAATATTATAATTATGGGGTGTGGTGCATGAACCTGATAAGCCACAGAAGACATGTTTTGAGGAAATCTGGGAAATATTCTTTCACTTATTTATAGGCACTGTTTTGAGATATATTTTACATTTTTATTCAGTCTGATTTTATATACTTTGGACTTTAAACTCACAAGTATTTAGCCATTTTAAGTGAAAGCGAAGCCCTATTTATGAAAAATCTACAGTATGGTTTTGATTGATTCATTTTTTCAGTGAAAGAACCTGGTAAAGAACGCTGCTTTTACTTTCCGGTATGTTTCTATCATTTGAGCTATCTGACAGTGAACTGGATGACAAAGAACTGTCACAACAATACCGGTGTTTAATTTTCAGTGAAGAAACTGCTCCATTCCCCCTTTAGTCTTGCAGGAGTAGGTAGCTTGATTGTAAGGCCAGAGTAAAAAAATCTATGTTCCTCAGGTATGTACTGGCAAAGCTTTCTTAGATCGTGAAGTTTTGCACTTTTGATAGGAAGTCTGTAGTTGTTCAATCGTTGTAGGACGAGCCGGCTTGCTATTTTGCCTTTTCGAGATGTATTCACGAGACGGAATATTCTTAAAATTTTTTGATGCAACCCACCATCTTCTTGCGAATTTCTATATTTTTAGCCGCGGGATCATCTAGTAATCAATTTTACGCCGCTCACTAGCGTTCCCGACTCCCACGCCTTCGCAGCAACGGAACGAACGAGAGAAGCAGATCTCTCCTACGGAGCTCCGTCAGCCATCTCGCGGCGGAGATCGCAAAAGCGAGCATCGAGCAAAGGGGATCCACGTGGCTCCGGGAGTGAACGTACGCTCTCTCGTACGCTCTCGCCCCTTCGCTTCCTTGCGACCGAGATGAGCCCCGTCGCTGCGTAAAAAATGGTCCTTTTCGTTTCATATGTATAATTTACGTGGGAAAAATGCCGGGAGAATAAGGAACGAGGCGAATCATTTTTATGGCTACTACCACTCCAGGAAGCGTAATTAATATGATAGCGGTAAACTGAAATTACTTTATCAAATATTGAAATGAAAAGAAAGGGTAATAAATATTTCAAGACAATCAAGAATAAAAATCTATGGAGTAATTAAATTATTATTCATATTTTTTTATTATAAAACAAGATGCGACGTAACATATCGTACTTGGCTCTTATTATACTTTACACGATTACTACGAATAACGAACCACAAATCTCTTTTATAAATTTTTTTAATAAAGTTAAAAATATCTACTTATATTGTGAATTTCTTCGAGCATCTTAAAATGTCTGGTTTTGAGAGTAACACTGGAAACTGGCGAAGAAAAATTGTATATGGGAGTACAACGTCATCTTCATTGAGAGAAATGTGGGCATTACCGAGAAAGTAAACAACTTTAAATAAAAAATAATCTATTATGAGTTCTATATAATAAGCAGAAATAACATTACCGCAAGTTTGAACGAGAGGACACAGACTCGGATTTAGAGATTCCAAACTTCCGAGAGATGTAGTTTCCTGCCGAGAGAGACGCCCGATTCTAGGACACTCTAGATTTTTTAAAACTAATTAAAGACGTCCACGTAGCATAGGTTGAAGTCGTATGGATGAAATTCGAGTTGTATTTACTCATTTTTATTGACAATATAGGTCTTATTATCTTTGACTAAGCAATCGTTACTCTACTACGGATTCCAATGTAAATGGACAGTTGTTACTACATTAGTTACAAATCATTATTTTTTAAGCAGAGTTGCTTAACATGTACTATAGATACTAACAATCTAGTTGCATGAGACCCTTTAGTTGCTTGCTTGCATGTTAGTAGTGTATGCTTGGTGATCTTCACCCCCTGCCACACACCCTCGCGGTGGCTTGCAGGGTATCGTGTAGATGTAGATGTAGATGTACCTAATTCCGTGTTCAATAAATGTAATAGACTATTACTAATAGTAATAGTAAAAACATTCGTTCGTCAGAATATTTACTTCCAAGTTTGAGCGATCATTATTTGAGGGTACATATAACAAAAAAGAAATGCAATTTTACAATAATATCACGTTATTTACTGGAGGAAAATTAGGTATTCATTTTTTTACCATCATGGATAAATTTCACAATACACGCTTGAAAAACCCTTGCTTTGGCGTAGGCAATATTTACTCATTTTTATTGACAATATATGTCTTATTATCGTTGACTAAGCAATCGTGTTATTTATGACTCTACTACGGATTCCACTATAAATGGATAGTTTTACCTACATTAGTTACCAGCATGGCTCATGGATAAGGGGTACAGTTTAAATGAATAGACTGCCATTGGATGTTATTTCTCAGTTGCAATAATTTAGCTTTGGAACTCCAAGTAAGAAAACTCAATGGATCTACTCCTAAATTGACGATATCAGGGTCCCCGGTAGAATTCATTTATGGCCATAGAACCCCGTTTAGGGATTGCATTTGGGCTGTTGACGATAATTACTCTTCCTCGTGGAGAGGTGATGGATTTTCATATTTTTTGAAGCGGCAATAACATTTTAAATTGATAAGTAATAAGACTGATATTTGCCATGATTTTCGACCGTGATTATCGAACCTTTGGCTAGCGAGTCCTTAAACCATTGGTTTAGCCAGAAAATTTCCGGAATTGGGGCACACCCATCTCGCATTGTACAGTGATCATTTGGATAATATCATGCACCTATAACCATAGGTAGCCATAACCAAGATTTTTATTTCTTTAACTTGAAGCAGCTACTACGTTCTCCCAGCATAATAATATTTTCCACTCAAATGTTGTTTTAAATTTTTAATTCATTTTGTTCATGACCTTACTTCCGCAAAATATGTTATATTTGCGAAAATAACGTAAAATCATCCTAAGGGTAGCAGACGCTAACAGTACATCATGTATGTGCATGTGGTCAAAAGGAGATATTAAAAAAAAATATTAGTTACCGATTTTTCAACCATATTACTTTCAAAAAAATAAGAAACATAATGAAAAGGAAGTCCAATCCTTACGGGGAACAGGGAAATCCCTCTCTTTGCCTACGCCATTGCTAAATATAAGCATGCCGTTAAGAAAATAAGGGTTGCCCAAGTTCCCAACTCATTTGCGCGTAAACTGAGATTTCCATGGCGATAGCGGTTAAAAATCTGTATCCAGTAGGAGGAGGAGAAATAATCAGAGTTACCCTTTCTCCACCGGAAGCCGTTTCTGCGACCGCGGTGGTGGTCAGACACCGACCGGACACTCCTTATCGCTTCCTTCCACACCCTCCGCCACCCCCAGACCCACCCACCGCATCCCTCCAACCCTCCCCCCTCCCCCGCCGGCTTATCTCCCATACCTCCTCAAGGCCACAATTCGGCACATGCATGTACTCCATTCTGATATGTGCCGCGCCCTTACTATTTCTATATGAATATACTATTTTGTTACCAGTGATTGTAGTTAGTGCGTTTTAGCTTAAAAACTGAGTCATCTACATAGAATTCCTCGCTGCAAACTAGATCAAAGTATGTGATAGGGGGAGATTTACCTCCAAACATGCCTATATGTGATCGTAATTTTTCAAAATCGATATATTTCTTATAATGAAGTATGTTATCGACCACTATATTTTTATGTAGAAATTGATAATTTTTCTGGAGTAGTTTGGTCGTTACATATATATATCCGCTAACGACCAAACTACTCCAGAAAAATTATCAATTTCTACATAAAATCGATACACAATTTTGATTCATACGATCGATATACAATTTTGATTTATACTTGTGCGATAGGTTTTTCAAATTCAATGCGTATTCTCTGAAATTTCATCAATTCAGTTCCATGAAAGACATCTAAAAAGTATTTACCAGCGGTTGCGTCACAAAAAAAATGTAACCATGTATTTCAATTTTTCTATTTCCAGAAAATCCTCTTCATCTTTGGCAATCCTCTATTGAGTATCTTATTTCCTCCATTGCTTGTCATCGGCTTCTCAAATTTCAACACTTTCAGACTTTATTCCCTTGTTTAACATTAGTTGTCCTCTGTCTATATTTCGCTGCATACCTTTAAGGTCATGTTTAATCCATGAAAATTTTAAAATAGGCGATAATTATTATTAATTGCCCCTCTGACATACATAATAAATATGGAAAATTATTATTACAAGTTGAAATGTATATGCAATATACATTTATGCTATATGAGGCCACCTTCATTGCAAAAAGCAATAGTGGATTATATAAGGCATAACTTTAACAGAAAATATAATATCATAGTTTTCTCTAATTTGAGATACATTCTACAGCATTGTCGAAGAAAAATGCTAGGAAAATCATTAAATAAGGTCAGAAAAGTATACTATTCAAATTTTCTTAAAGTAACAACCATATCCCTCAGTTTTAGAAACTATGTTATGTAGGTAATACACTAGGGGATCAGCTTGTGTGCAGTATTTAGACTACCGGCTCACATGACAGGGCCCGGGATAAAATCCCAGCATGAATATATTTTTCATTAGTAAGCCTGTTTGAACTTGGTGCGGAGAGCCCTTCTTATTGAATACTCCGATCGTCGGATGTGAAATTTTGGCGTAGTGTCCTTGCCGCTTTTCGTTATGAGTCCAACACCGGGTGTCTCCAAACTATTGCACCCTTAGCCTTTCACTTCCATCCTTGTACATAACTTTTCATTCTGAATCCCTATGAGCACGAGCACAGATCACAATAAAACCACAGAGGAGTGTCATTAGCTTGTTTGTGGTAAAACATGGAAAAGTTTGGGCTCAAGATGAGGAAAAACCAATTTAAAAAAGAAAGCATTTGTCTTGACTAAAAAAACTGATGAATAGTTGCTTCTTAGGTTGCTGAGACGACATATATCAAAGTCCTTTTGCCTATTGCCACCGCAAAACGTTTTAGCAAATCAGTATGTTTTCCATATTCAATAGTGTCTTCTTTGCATCCCTTTCTGTATCTGTGTGGACAACACCAACGACCGCCGCTAATTGTAAAAAATTTACATTTGATATCAAAATATTCCACCCCTGCACACTTTAAGTATTGGAAGGCGATATTTCAAAGGTGCTGCACGTGTCGTTTGGAAAGTGTATGGAAATTAATGCCTCTCCAGGAAATATCTCGTATGCACATGTATCCCACCGACCGCAAGGCAGAATCTTTCCTCCTCCCTCTAGACAAACTGCAATGACGCCCGCGCCCTTGCCTCAATTATCTCTTTATTTTCAGACTTCTTGGATCGTGAGAAGTGAATGCGCACTTAAAACACACGCCCTGATGCGTAAACGTCAGGGGCGTTGCCTCTACCGAGGATGAGGTTATATTCCAGCCTCCGACGCGAGAGATTTCACAAATTCAAGAAGCTGGAAGTTGTTATAAATAAACAATAAGAATATGAGAACCGTTCCAAGAAGAACGGGCGTACAATTTGTGGCCATAAATATTAATGCTCTTAACTCTTGATTAAACAAGCACGTGTCGAGGAGTTTGGATGGCGACGGTGTAAGTGAGCTAGAGTGAGAATCCCGTCTTTTGATTTATAACGTAAAAAAAATCTTGCTTTCACTTGCAGGAAACATTAGCCTACAAACCCAAAATACTGAATATGCAAGTATTTTTTGCTGTGTAGGTCAAGCTGTGATTTCATAAACCACTGCACTTAATTTTTTATCATTTTTATCCTATAAAAGTAGGATTTGATGAACCGCTGCAGTTATCATTTTGCTTTGTATTACCGTCGAAAGGAGAAGAACTTTTTGCAGTGTAAGAGTATTGGATCTGATGCAAAATTGGTTTCGATGCTGAACATCATTTCGGGCTCAGCATGTTATGTGCACATGTTCAGTCTTGCGTTGCTATGGTGGTTCAACACCCACTACCGCTGAATTACTCCATGAAGGCTTCCGACAGTTAATTCGGCGGTGAAAGGAATTTTACCGGGAACTTAGGAGGAAACCTTAACGGAAGAGTCAAAGGGGTCTAAGGTTTATTAAAGTTCCATTCAAAAGATAATTTCACAACATATGATGAAGTTATTCATTCATTCATTTAATATGATAAAGTTTCATCCAAAATATGATGACAGAGTACTGATTTTAAAGTGCTATCCACACAACACTCAAGCGGGGATTTGCAGGCCAGTGAAAAATGTCTACCTAAAATCAAACCCGGGGTCTCGAAATAGGAAGTTAGTACTCCTGCCATTAAATCAATTTGATACCCCCCACCATTTTAACTTGCGGGTCATCACAAGAGCGTGTGGCAGAGTCAAATAAGTCACAAGCCGTGAAGTTGAGCAACGAGTGGGTGTAGTGGTTAGAGTACTGGCCTCTCACCGGGAGTGCTCGGGTTCGAGTCCTGGCAAAGGAAGATACTTTTCATAGGCCATCCGGCCCATACTTGAATGTTTTGTGGATAACATTTGAGTACAGCACTTCGTCCGTCGGATGGGACGTTAAGCCGTTGCCACGAACCAAGCCGTCCCCTTGGTGCCATTTCGTTAAGAGCAGACTTATATCGACGCCGGGTTTCTCACCACCCTTCCTCCTTCTCTCATACTTCCATTCCTATCCTTGTAGCTTTAATCCTGGCCTAAAGCGCCTATTAGTGTAGAAACAGACTTGAAAACATACATAATAATGGATACCGTAGTATGATTAGTAATTTGTTGAATAATCTCATATAACTTGTGAAGATTTGAAGTGTTTCAATTTAATAAGGCTTAAAGCAGCTAAACCACTTTGACATTCAACCCAGCACTGAAGTGAAAAACTGCAATTAGTTCTCGTATCGCGAAACACCGCATCGATCTGGATACGATTTTGTGCTTTTCCTTCACTAGGCAAATTTTCTCACAGTTCAGTATGCATCTAAGTTCACTCTATTGTGTAGTAATGATTTACGTTCGACTTCGTATCCTTCCCCTACTGAAAATTCCACGCTGTATAACGAACTTCAGAATCCCTTCCATCCCTTAAATGATCTCTCCTGCCTGCTAATTTCTTCAAGTAATTTTCTTTTCCCCCCGGTCATGTCTACCTTATCCATTATTCTTCCTTTTTATTCATAGAACATTCTCCATTCCTCTCTAAACCCATGTTTCAAACATACTTTCCTGCAATCAACGATTCCCTATTTCCACGTTACGCTGACGCACAATACCTGTCACCAAATAAGATTTAATACAAGTTTATAATCTTTTCCTAGGATTTTTGTCAATCGTACTTTCCTCTTGCCGGAATCTCTGTCGCGGCAAAGACTCTCTTCCCAATAATACAGTTTATTTTACGCCAACTGTCGTTAAGAATGCTACCCGATTGGTTAAATTGAAGATTCAGTTTAAATGTTAAAAAATAAATAGCTTATAAAATTCTGAGTTCAAAGAGATATTTGGAGCCACACTCGCCTTGAATATTATGACCGTTTAAGCTGTATTAATACTTTAAATATTTAACTTTACGAACGATTTGTTCCTGAAAGAAGTTTTTTTCGTATTATTTTTTCGTTGCGAATTTGTGCCTTTGTGACTATAAAAAAATATTATTGTATTGTGCACGCACATCGCTCGATTGTATGAATTTTTTATCAAAAATAATTTTGGGAAAGGTGCAGGAAACATTGTATTTTTCTTGAGCTTTCCATGATAGAGAGTTACCATAAATACCATAAGTATGAATGAAATATCATTATTTATTTCTTTACGGTTCGGACTCCATTACTGGTATGCGCAGTTCTAAGGTAGGTACTTCTCGAAGAATTAGGATCAATAAATGAATTGTTTAAACATGGCTATCAATCGCATTTAGAAGAGTACCTAATACGATCGCTAATGTTTTCTAATAAAAAATACTTCTATTTTGGCCCCGGCCGCTTCACATATTCTTAATTCAAATACGGCGATCCCTGCCTTTTCTCTTCTTTGCCTCAAAAGATAGAAGAGGAAGATATGAAATAGGTGCGAATGCGGGGCTAGCATGAAGACAAATGGCGGCGAGTTAACAGCAGGAAAAACCTGTACGTCATCTTCCGCTCCGTGATAAGGCCGGCAAGATAAAAATAAAAACGGTACTTTACTCTTTACGTCTTTATAATGAGTGTTTGCGAGAAATGGGTAAAATGAGATAAGGAATTCAGATTTTACTTTATCAGAATTCCATCTATCGCAAGTGTTTAGCTCATTATGGAGTGCCCGTCGTGGTATAGACTTCAGTTTCCTTCAAACAAATTATTCATTACAGCTGTTAGCGAGTACTGAATAGTGAATTTGAATATATTCTAGGCATGGCAATGGGGTAGGAATTAAGTTCATTTTTATATTTATAAGTAGCTGGGAATTAAATTCCATTAAGCGTACACATTCTAATTGAAAATCTTAAAGACTTTCTAGCTACGACTGGCAGTTATTTTTTGTATCCACATTTGGCAGTGAGATTGGCAGTCTTTTAGCTGTCTTCAAAGTTTCATCAAATTTAAACGCGTTTACTACTATGAATTAGCTGAATATGGAATATGGAATATGAATATGGAATACTCAAGCAAAAACATACATATCTTTTTTATATCCACCGGCTTTCTTATTCTTTCATCTATAGCTAAATTTCTTTGTCAAAGTAAAGATGGGAATAAAGAAATGACTTACTTTTTCTGGCTAAGTAAGTTATTGTACAGGATAACTGGTGTTACTGGTGTAGGAATTCATCAATTTCAATATAATTGAGTTTTAAAAACTCTCAAAATCATAAACATTTGTGTATATGTATCACAGAAGAAAATCGTCAAAATGATGTCACGTGTGCTTTGTAATGCTACATTTTTTCCTCTTTTCAATAACGATAGCATTCTCTCTTCTAGAAATTTATTTTTATGTAAGGTTTTAAGGTAATTTTTTAACATAGTGGACGGAAACCCCCTATTTTACAATTCGAGGAAGCAGTCACAACATCTACACCAAATACTACTATTTCGTCTTATTTATACTTCAGCCCCAAACTTATATGTTCTCTCCCAAATGATAAAAACAACCTGAACAAATGGAAGCAAAATGTATAAAGGTTAAAAATATTGGTTGATGGAAGAAAAAATCGTATAATGTTGATTTTAAAAATTTTCATCATCAACGTTGGTCAACAATCCTAGGATTGGTTTCACGCAGCTTTCCACTCGATTCTTCTGTCGGCCAACCTTTTCATTGTGACGTAATTCTTCTCTTTTACATCCCTCACAACTTGATCCATGTATCTCATACGAGGCCTGACTTTTCCAATCTTCCATAATACACTATTAATAAAATAATTTTCATTCCTGCAGCATTGCAAACATTGCTCCATTCTATCCTGGTTACAAAATATAGAAAAAGATTTTTATCGTGGATTTTTGTTATAAAGTTACAACCGAAGTTGCACGCCATTTGATATCATCATTGTGTCACTTATGTTTTTAACAGTGAACTTACAAGCAAACGCAAAATATAACATCCTCTCATGATCATTTTAAAAGTAGTTTCTTGACGTTATAAACATACTCAGAGTCGCGTTATCTTTCCTTCCAGATAATTTATAAAAATAGATTCTTAACCAAATTGACCAAAAAGGGTGTCGTAGTAACAACCGATTTTTATGAATCAGGTGCTTTTCCTCTGGCGTCTAGTTCCGAGATAATAGACGTGAAATTTCAAGACGCTAAAGCGTTTCTGAACGTAGCCTCAACCCTATAATGCTTTCTCAAATACGACAAGTCGCGAATTATGACGAACTCATGATAACATTTTTCGGCATGAGACAAGGAACACATGGAAATTTGCACTCTCTTCTAGATCTTGCAATTGTAGATGCTGGCAGATATTTTTGACAGTAAAAAATACGAATGACGCATGAATTGTTTTTAACAATTTGAACGTTCAATTCTTAATATTCACGCAATAATAAGACACAGCAAAGCTGCAGTTTTGAGTAATGCTGTCCATTTCTCCTCTCATATTTCTCAAATACGCATTAATATAAGAGAACTAACCTTTGATTTGTGACTGTAATGCGGCTTTTGTTGTTAATTTGAAATTCTAAAATAAATGTAAGTATCCTGAGAAATAAATCAGCTACCAGTACAATAAAAAGAAAATACGTCATCGTATAGGATATACAATGCACACAAACTATTTACATTAGAAGAATTTAAAAAGCATTCAAAGAAATTCAAGTTTTTACATTTAGTCTAATGCAAGCATGTAAAACAAGCACACCACTGCAATAATTACCTTAATTTATCCCGTCGGTAACACGGATCTAATCTATTCATCACCTCATGCTGTAAAAGCAATGGTGTCTGCTTCTTTGTCCTAAAATCTATCCCTTTTATTATACCTCAATGATCTAATGTAACTTAGTACTCAGGAGTTTAATATTTATATTTAATATCCTCATGGAACCTGGAAGGCTGTTCGGGTGCCGACGTTTCGAAGAACGAGCCGTTCTCATCCCCAGGGCTGATTCTTCCCTTAGTCTGGCTCACTCAGCCCTGAGGATGGAGAACGACTCGTTCTTCGAAACGTCGGCCGCGATAGAACTGACCCGGTGGAGCATCCGAACAGCCTTCACTACCAGCATACGCAGGGAAACAAGCGATCTTTTATCTCATATAGCCTGTTTGCCTTAAATTTCCACAAGGGATATATTCTGCAGGTCAACTGCTATTATTGGTTACGATTATAATAGGAATCATCGCGGCGTGTTGTGTTTTGTTTACAAAACGGTTCACTCAAAGTGATTCGGAAAAGAAAGAAACAATTCAAGAAACCGCGAAAATAAAATGAGCGCCCCTCGGGAAGTGTGCTTTTATTTTCTCTCGCCGCCTCGTCGCTTGTAAGCGAGTTATAAGTCAGGTGAACGAGAAGAACGTGCCCACGCGAGGGAGATATGAAAATCGCGTCTTAATCTACATGAAAACACGAGGCTGCTCCAATTGACGAGGCGGTTTATGCGTCTGTCATGCACGGCTAGGAGATGCGGGGGCTATGGACCGAGAGAGTGGATTGCAACAACAGTATGCCGAATGAGGGGTGTTAGGGTAGAGAGGGAGGAAGGGGAAATATATGCAAGAGGGATGTCCTGGATTCCGCAATGCGGGGAATGGCGAATGATTTTGGTATAGTCAGCTATTTGACAACGAGACGGCTCGAAAAGTTTGTTCTATCAAAATAATGAGATCTTTAATATTATGAAAATATTTCTACAATCCACATGGACTATTTTTATAATCCAAATTTAACTAACTAAGCAAGAAAAAATACTTTCAGGCCAACTTTGTATCTCTGCCTAGAAGTCGTATATGGCCTAAGGATCAGTCTTTTATAAAGGGTATTACATACATGTATATGGTCGGCGTTTGGGTTAACTGCAATAAGTTCTAAATTGTGAATTGAATCAGGTGTGGCGCAGTGGGATTTCACTGCAATGCTGTCGAAATAATTGCAATTTTCAGCCAAAATAAAACATTAATTCTAACTGGCTTTCGAAGATAAACTTAACTATTGTAAGGTGGAAAAACCAATAAAGTCCCCCATTCACAATAATTTTCAATATGGTCATATTTTCCTTTTCCCAACCGTCTTTTACAGGTTGTACGTAAGGTGGCACGTGTATGGTTTCTTCATCTGATAGTGAACTTATCCTTTTAAACCAAACTCAAATTAAATTAATATTTGATAATAATTTCCGTTTTTTTGGAACTAATTAGACACATAAAGTGATAACTAGTATGAGATATGAATTCTTGATATTCAGAAATTTAGTAAGGTGGTCATAAATGGTTTTCATGACGTGAAAATATTTCAACTGACGTCATAAAATAGGTTCTTACTGGTAAATTAGGTAATATAAGGAGGCAGCGGTATTACGAGAAATGCTGTTTTGATTCCAATGTAATACATGTTGAACTGAACTGTTGAACCGGCAATAAAATTAACAAAATATCAACGTGCTTGGAGGTAGTTTACGAGTGATGTGAGGTTAACCCACTCCTTAATATCCTTCCGGTCGCTTGGTGGTAAATATTCTCGCCTTAGGGAAAAGGGTTCAAAGAGCAGACGGCATCATCAGTTAACGTTTGTTTGACGCCTGTTCTAATTAATAGTTCATTTGTCTTTAGCTCCCTCTAGAGGGAGAAATTACAATGTGATACATCATGTGCTAATGGTAAAATTAAAATATGTCATGCGTTGCAAGTACGTTGCATAGCAAGTAGACCCAAAGGTCTACGACCACGAACGAATAAAAAATGTTGTTATATATAGATGCGAGCATGAAAGTTGAACTCATTTATGTTAAAAATGTTATAATTTTTATTATATTTGACTACCCTTCAAAAGTACCAATATATTATTTAGAATTAGATTTCCATCAGTTTTTATATTAAAAAAAAAATATTACTCCTGCCACACTCCATGGGTACCTGAGTGGCTCAATTTGCTGTAAATCTGTAGTTCTTCAATTTAAAAATAAAAATTACTTTTTCATAGTGTCAGTTTGGATTTTTAGGTACATTTTATGTCATTTTTTTGAACAAATATTTAGAAAAATAAAATAGGTATAAATGTTGGGCATCACAATTACTCGCATAGTATTTACGACGAAAGAGGGTGTATTAACAAAGAAATATTGAATGAGAATCTCTTTGGAGGAATATAGTAATGAAAAAAATCTCATATCAGGAACCTTTGGTAATGTTGCCGAGAAAATATTAGCAAGGAGTTTATGCTGTCATTTGCAAGTTTATTTTCCACTGCCGTTAAGGTTTTAAAGAGACAAGAGCACAACAAATCGTAATCGGAGCATAGTTCCCATTCAAAAGATGAACATTTTATTGTGTAACTGACGATGTGTGCTCAGCGCTCAGCCCATGCGTTCAAAAATATCACAGTTACCAGCGTTTACATGTACTACGTCATCACCGGCACTAAATTCACTTGTACTTCAATGCTACACTCTCAGGTGAGTCTTAAAAAAAAAACAATTTATTATTCCGGATTTAATGTCTCTTAAACGTTAGCAGAATTCCCCAGAGAAAAATATAATTTACCTGAACCCGGATCCTCTAACTCCAGGCCAGGTGCTTCAACAAATTAAGCTACTGAGGCGTCATCTATTAGATGCCTTGAAGGAACAAGATGTACTCAAACTGCTAGACATATCATGTCACCAAGCAGTCAATGTCGTGTGCATGGCGCCACCGTCCAACAGGTTAAAGCCGAATTTCAAACAGGTGCATGCCATATAACAAATTGGAGGACCGCGAACGGGCCGCGAGAACGCAAACGGCGTTACCCGCTGAAATTTCACAATATAAGAATGTCTCAAAAAGAGAAATATGTTTTCATCTAAATCGCAGAACCTCCAAAAAGTGAAAAAAATCTCCGTGGAATTCTGCTATTGTGCAATTTCAGCGGGTAACGCCGTTTCTTTCTTCTAACGTACTTTCTTGCGGCCAGTTCTCGGTCCTTAAATTAGCCTCATTAACGTGTTTGCCAGAATTAATATAGAGTTCACCCTAACTTTAGGACCCTTGAATCGTAAACGGAAACTTATGGAAAGAACATATTAGTCTGGCGTTAGATTACGCAGGAGAAAATTGGAGCTGAGACGTGAAGATCTTAAGTCATTTTCGCGCAAGTCTGAGCAGTCGATTCGCACTCCCTCTCAAACAATGGCGAAGCGTTCTGAAGCGCACGCAAAGCATCCGTGAATAAGACACCCCAAGCCAACCACAAAGGACTCGAGATTTAAAAAAAAAACTAAAAAAAGAGAAGAGCGAAGGAAAAAGAGGAGAACCAAACGACGCGACAGACGTTGCGGCGGGGATGGTGACTTTAAGGATCGGGACATAAAATTGCCGTTAAGGTCGACGCCGCCTTTCTCATCGTGGGCAACTCTAATATGAATTCACTCAGCACGGCACTCATGAGGCAAAGGTCGAATGCGGGATGAAGAATATGTTTGCACAAGCGGGCGGTCTCGGATGAGGAGGGCTCGTGGGACGATGGGAGGTGAGGTGGGAGGGTAGGCGGTCACATAGGCTAGGTATAGCTCGCGGGGAAACGGTAGGGCCTCGGCACGGCCGCCGGGGGGGTAGCGGAGCCCCAATGCAAAGAAATGCTAATTCATGCGCGGGAAAACGAGTAACAATTGAAGGCGCGCTTGCGAACGGCATATAAAATGTTGGCGTGGGGAGGGAAACAGTTATGCCCGCACGCATTATGGCGTGTAATGCGCCTGGCCCCACGCAAGGGGACGGATGAGACATACTGACGTCGCGGGTTCAATTTATTTATGGAAAATGGGGAGATAAAAACATCCCGCAGTCACATTCCCCTCAAATCCTGGAGCATGCCAGGAAAATCCTTTCGCGAAGGTTGCGTATATATGCGTTTGCAAAATTGATAATCTCCGGCCAGAATTTCCTCAGCAACCCTCTGCTTCTCTGGTTCATGGCAGATTTAATCACGAAAATAGGCTCTGGTATTATCTCTAAATCCACAGAATAGTCAGAGTGCCACCTCTATGGTGCGTGGTAAGAGATGAATCATCACAAAATTCGCACTACATACGCGATAACTAAGAGACGTAACTATAAGATATATCAAGGTGGAACGTCTTTGCTCCATAGTAAGAGATGATCACCCGGAAGATGATTGTACTACAATCGAAACCTAGGTCGGTGTCTGAATAAATTTGTGGAATCTTAGAAAGTGGTATTTCTCCTTGCGACAATCATGCGGTTCCACCAAGTGAATCCTGAGGACTTCCTTTTTATGGAAGATCCTGTTGGTGTGGTGGATAGGGAACTGGCCTCCCATCCCGAGGGTTCGGTTTCGATTCCCGGCAGTGGTGAATTTTTCTGCGGCAAATCGTTCCCTACTTGAGCTCCTAGTGGAGGGCATTCTCAGGTTCAGTACTCCGTCCTTAGGATGGGACGTTAAGCCGTGGTCCCTTTGACGCCGGTCGTTAAGAGTAGGATAATGCTAAGGTTTATCTCCACCCTTCCTCTGTTCCCTGAAATATTCCGACCATTACCCAATTACCCATTTGTCCTAAATGGTGAAAATGATCTCAGCTGTCGGTCTCCTCCCCTAAATAACATAGCATAACCATGTAAGCACGCCAATTATTAAGTAGCTTTGGAATCACAACACACAGTCGTCTTTCATCATACATGTTGTTACATTTTGTTGGCAGATCATAAATATCCTTTCTTCTTAGTTCCTATATGACACCTATTATGATGTATCGCATTCAAAGAGGCATTGAAAACTATCCGTCAAGGAGTCTATTTTTTTACTATTGTTTCCTTGTACAAATCTACGATGATATACATGGGTTCTCAAATATTCAACGCGATCAAGAACATGTCGGCTACAACTTTTCTTCCGGTCGTCATTCTAATTTCTCACTTACAGCCTGAGAAGCCTAAGTCTTATTTTATGGAACTTTAATTTTATGGGCTCCTATAGTGTAGGGAAATGTGTTTTATGATGTATCTCGATTAAGGCTCCTCGACCTCTTTGAATTGCCTTAAATGGAGTATTTATTAAACTGTAGATGTGCAAGGTTAATAAATCAATTATTAATTCCATTCATTCACGTAAAATCTTCTCAAAGTCATTAGGCTTGTGCTGATTCTGAGTAGATTGCGTGAAATTTATGCAAGTAAAAACAATAAGGTGGTTGTCCTTAATATGTCTAAAACATTCTCTGATCTCACTCAATCTAGCATTTGCTACTCAGCAGCCCCCACTGAAGTCTAGCGGGAGTGTATCATCATTTGAAGATGATAACGCATTGTTTTATTTGCTTTGTATTTGATTTGACAAATACGTTGATGTTACAAAAATCCTATAAATTTTGAGCCCATAAAAATTATAGAATTTCCAATCAGATAGTACCTACCTACCCCTGGCGATTTTCAGAGCGCATTTGATCAGAATGAGGTCAGACGCAAGCAAATAACCCTTTCACTAAGAGTAGGTATTATGTAAAGAGGACAATATTAGGAACGACATGATTACGTAGTTATTTTTGAAGGAGCGTGGTGTCTTGTGGTACTAAATTGTAGACTTTAAAGAAACATAATGACTGTAGTTTGAGCATATTGCAAATATAGGTTTGGAGAGATAAAGAGAAGTCGGGGGATGGAGGGGTCAAAGTAGAATTTGGTGGAGCAGGAATTAACTCTGATTTTTAAACAAGTAAAATGGAGAAGGATCTAAGAGTTAAATTCCGAAATTATTTTGAGGCAAAATTTGGGGAGGAGAAACAAAGTGATATAGCGTAAATGGCTGAAGTAGCTTAAAACAAAATATAAGACGAGGTGGATTTTGAAACGGGTAGAGTAGATATGAGAGGAATTCAGGAGAAACATACAGCAGCGCTTGCGTAATGCGGCGAGGAGCGAGATCAGGCAAGGGACTGTCCAAATACCAGCCAGTTATCAACGGAGCACCGACGACGATAATCATTAAGGAAACGGAAGGGAAGCTGTTGCGACTGACTGAGAGAAAAAGGAGGGAGGTCGTACAGTGGAAGAGTTTATGCTGGAGTAAAGGGAAGGAGTGTTGTGTGGGATGAAAGAGACTGATGACGGAGAGTGGAGACAATTCGCGTCACCATAACTCTCTCTCTCCCTCCGTTGCGACAGGGAACGCATGTGATGTAGCGGAACGCCATCCCTAACCCCCTCTTCCATTCCCCCAACTTCAGTATGAGATCTGTCCTTTTTACATACACAAGAAAACTCCCCTCCCTCCCACCCCTCTTCTCCAAACTCATTCGCTACGTCCCGAAAACATTTCCCCCGAGTCATACGGCACGCTTATTATTGGTGCATCACGGGAAGAAAACGGAGTGTGTTCGAGTAGGCTTTGCCTTGGGGGGAAGGAAGGGATCGTCTTTAAAAAATTGTGAGAAGGAAGTCGCATTTAAGTCATCCGGCGGAGCGTCGTTGTATATTTTTGGTTGGATGCCGAGTGCACCTTTTCCCATGATTTCAAGGGGGGGAGGGGAGAAAAAGAAAGCGAATGAGAAAGATATATACTCATCTCGTGGATCTGAAGAAATGATATAGCTATTAGTCATAGTAGTAGATTTTAAAGGGTGGAAGACTAACAACTAAAGTCATTTAAGCCATTTAGGAAAGGCAAGTGATAGGTTAGGCGTAGTAGTTCTTTTGGAGAAAGTAGGAAGGGCGGAAAGAAACCCGGCATCTACATTAGCCTGCTCGTAATGAAGGGCGCTAAGGGTCCAAGATTTAACATCCCATCCGGCGGGCGGAGTACTGAATTTTAAGTGCGTTCCAAACAGCACCTAAGAATACCTACTTTGGCAAAATATACCACGACACGAATCTCTACCGGATACGAACTCGGGGCCTTGAGACGTGAAGCTAGTGTTCACGCCACCATTCCAACTTAATCTCCAGGATCAGGCTGATCATTTGCACACAGATGTGTAGGTAATGTTTATGGAAGATGGATTGGGTACTAACACTTCCGTGATCTCTACTCATGAAATTATTATTTCATTTTCACTTCATATATAATTGTTTGGAGAACCGTCCTGGCCTCTTCGAGGGTGGGTGGCAGGGGATGAACAACCCACCAAATGTGCACTACGAGCATAAACAACATTACGTAGTATCCATACTGCCTTAATTTGTCTTATAGTGTTTTCTTGATCAAATTGAGCGTAATACGATGGTGTCCTCAGAATATTTCTGACATAATCGGTTTTAATTAGAAATTGGAAGATTAGTATCAAATTTACTTAAATGTTTCAGTATAAAACTTAAACCTACGCTTCTATAGTGATTCTATATCAAGTTATCCTAATAATCCTGCAACGCTTGGAGAATTATCATAACTTTTTTTCGCAAAAGATGAAGAAGTGGAAGACGTCTACGAAGATATCACGGAAGTCATAAAACATGTAAGAGGAGAGGAAAACCTGATTATTTTAGGAGATTGGAACGCGGTCGTCGGCGAAGGTCAAGATAGAAGAATAACTGGGATATATGGATTGGGTAACTGAAATGAAAGAGGAGAAGGACTACTGGAGTTCTGCACACAGCATAAGTTAGTGGTTGCCAACACATTGTTTAAAAAGCACAACCCAAGAAGGTCTCTAGGAGTGTCATAAGGATGAAATACGCTTGAGCAATAATATTTCCACAAAAGGCCAGGCTATGCCGTGAGAGCTTTTATTCTTTTTCTAAGAGGCTTGCATTCCTACGTGCGTGAGAGCTAAAGTCATCCTGTGCATCTGAAGAACTCTAGGAATCTCCTCTATGGTGCATTGCACGACTCCGTATTTACGACAGCGGGCTGATATGTACGAATCTGAAGTGAATCTGGTATATATATTTAAATTTTTCGTACCTCCGTAGGAACATAATGTTTTTTTATGGTGCGGGTAAATTAAATTATGAAAACTAGTGTTCTTTACCCATCAAAAAGGAATTCCACCTAGTTAAGTCTGATACCGTCAGCTTTATTAATATGTTCGTATTTGTTTGAATGCATTAAGTTACAACTCCCACTAGGCATAATAGGGTACCTTTGCGCTGCAAAGATATTGTATTAATAAGCTATTATTTTTACAAGTAATACAATTATAAACATATTATAAATCTAAGGTACAAACAATGCCTGATATTCTAAGATTTCATTTTGGAGAGGAATTCTATGTATTATTCAATACCAAAATTTTGAAACCAATAGATACGACCCTTTCGTTCACGAAAATATGCTAAAAAAATCTCATGGTGACCTATGACCATTCGTATCAAAACGCATATTATCATATTTAACTAGTGTCCTTGTCCAGTCATTGTTGTTATATGGGCAAGCCGACCAATAGTTGAGGTCATTTGCACCAATCAGGATAGATAGGTGGATAATTGGGTAATGGTAGGAACATTTCAGGTAATTTAGGAAGAGTGGAAATAAAACCGGCGTCGGCATTAGCCTGCTATTAACGACAGGTACGTAGGGGATCACGGCTTAACGTCCCATCTGACAGACGGAGTACTGAACCGGAAATGTCTTCCACTATACACTCAATTCGGGACCGGATCGCCTCTGAAAAATCCACCTCTGCCAGAAATCATACCCGGGTCCTGGGAGGACATCATTCCAACCCAAGGCCCATGCATTTTATGCATTAATATTTCATGCAGACATGCTCAGATACTCAAATATCCACCATACTTATTTTAATGTTAACTTTGTTATTTTTACTTCATCTGTTTTTAATGTATGTGACAGTATATTAATGTTAAGGTGAATGTATTTCATGTTGGCATCATGTTGTGAGACGTTATGGCCTTACGGATTTGTCGATAATCTTACCTGAGCTTTTAATTTAGTCAGGTCTTTAGAGAACTGTTCTTTTCTTCAACACTTTTATACCTAACGCTTCAACTTTTACGAGAAAAAATCTTTGATTGACCGTCATCCGAAAGTAAGGTTTCGATTGAAGGGATAGAGAAATAAATGCAGAAATGCTATGTAAAAGCTATCATCAAGCTTTGAAAATAACACGTCGCAGATGTGGGTGATTTCATTCCAGCTGGAAACTTGATTGATTGTCCAAAGATAACTGTCGTCGTCCACGTTGGGGATAAGTGGGAAGACGAGGGGAAGAGAATGGGTAGCCATGTGCGGAGGAACGGAGCGACGGATTGATAATTGTGGGCGATGAATAATGCATCGATTGCAGGCGTTCAGTTGCCCGCAAAGCTGGATTCCTCGACCGCTGCGACAGGTGGCAGGAGGGACAAGATGCTTCTCAGCACAGCCCTTCGGACCCAAGTTCTCCTCTCGATGCCTACTTTACATCGGCGTCTGTACCTACGACTGGAATGTGTGGGAGAAATGGGAATGTCGGAGGAGAGAAATGTACTTTATTTAGCTGCAAGTGCATCGAATCAAATCATAGTGCTTTTCCAGTAACCATGAATATTGTAATGGCCGGACTCACTTAGCAGTTGGGTTTTGAGGTGAGTGAAATTCACACATTTTGGATATGGCGACAAGAAAGAAAAAACCTCAAGAAAATGACAAAGGGTGACGGTGGTTTTATTCCTTGGTGGCCCATAAGTCTGCATCACCATACAAACGGATGATAGGAAAACAACAATGGCCAGTATGGCTTCAAAAATGATAGTGCAATTGACGGGATGAACATGAAAGGGAGAAAGACAAGAAAATAATTAAAATGTCTTTTCTTTCTCTATGAGAGAAAACCATAGATAAAGGTAGGCAAACGTCGATGCACACTTCTGTAAAACAGAATTTTAGGGGGCATTAAATATGCTTACCATCAACGTAGGAAGGAAAATGTATATGG
This sequence comes from Platycnemis pennipes, assembly GCA_933228895.1. Classification (NCBI taxonomy): domain Eukaryota; kingdom Metazoa; phylum Arthropoda; class Insecta; order Odonata; family Platycnemididae; genus Platycnemis; species Platycnemis pennipes. The sequence goes on from OW121851.1 coordinate 108,589,787, forward strand.
CTGGAGTCGATAGGTGGATATTAGGAGCATAGTGAATGGGGTTAAGGCTGTCGGGGAAGCCAGGTCGGTAGCTGTTCGCCGGTTTGGGATCACCAAAAATTCCAATTCCGGCATGGGTATTGTGTTAGCCGCATGTTTAACATTAAGTGAGAACAGATATATCCAACCTTTTACTTTGGCGGCTCCCTTCAAACTGAGGTTACGATCTTGGGGCACCATTCTCAAACTTTTATTTATCTGATTAGGCTCCCCTATCCATTTCCACAGTACAGTTTTTTTTACAGTAATTAGTCCTTAGGCTTGAAGAAGTGCTTCGATTATTTCACCATCTGCCGGGAATGAGAGTAACCAATTCTGAAATTGGTCCTGCTAAACATTTTAAGTGAGAACTCTTCCATCGCCAGCCACACGAAAAGTAAACTCCTCTAGGCATCAAAACGAAATAGGTTTTAATGTGAAATAAGAACGTGCACAGAAAAACAGTTTTATTGGGCTTTCTTACAGGTGTGCTGATGTCCATAGCCTATCAGAGCTTAAAGAATCTCAGCCCCTTAGTATCTATGAGGATCATGTGACCATCTGAATGATAGATCAGGACTGTAAATGCTTCAGTTCACTTGTATGCATGTATATTATTTCTTGTAGGGTAATAATTTACTTTTACTTCACAGCAAGTATTTTTTTCCCGCAGTAGATCTTTTGTTACCATTGCAATTAGATATTAGATATATTTTTCGCAAATATTTTCATTTTTCCCTACAGTAACATCTCTTGACTCCAATATTTTCCCCAACATTGACCGCAACACGTTTCTATAGTAGGTTAATTTTTAACTCCCATTTGTCTCCCCTATCTTTAATCCTGTAAAAATCTGGACGTGTGACTGTGCGTATTTATTAACCTCTGGTAGATACTAAACAATTCCTTGTGAATACCCTGGCCTGAGACCCGGCTCTACCAGACGTAATGCCATCTATAACAACAGGAACTCTTAATTCCCAATTGAAATTATTGCCACATAATGTGTTTTATCCATATGTTCCACATTTGGGACGAAATACAAGATCAAGAACCTCAAGAGCAGTTCATTCAGCTCTTGAGGTCAAGTATTATGATTCCCAAGTGGAAAGGATTATGAATTTCATCCAGAGGGAGTCACCAATTTTGTTCATTGCCCATCCCCCGTGTTTGAAGTTGATTGTTCGCGGTAATGATGATTCGTCCGATGCATTAAATGTTCATATTCGTAAAAATATTGCACATTTTTTAATTCTTTTTACATGACGTTGCCATATTAAGATGTAGTCTACGCTTAGACGCAGCTACCTGCCTAGGGGCTTTATAACGGAAAGGAATGCGCTAACACAAGTGAAAGAATTGTATTATCGGCTCATGAAAATGGGCGATTAGTTTTCTAAGAAGGCATTCCTTCCGGGAGTATCATTTTTTTTTTACTTTATCGCCTTCCTGTTTCATGGTAAGATATCATTGTGGCATGTCGCGATACGCAGTGGTTAAGGGAAAGCGTATTTTCAAATTTTCTGTGCAACTCAAGATTGCAGTTTTTCCTTCTTCTCGCACAGATTATGGGGAAAATAAAATGTACGAATATCATATTTTTTTTGGAAATAGTAGAGAAAAACTCTTTAACAACTAATAACTAAGTCTAGGTAGATAATGTTTCCTAAACTATATTTAAATCGTAACTAATTCATAGCATAGCTATCTACGAAGCATGAATTCCCGATATTAAAATGTTGCTATTATTTTTTTAAACGAATAGATCTCATCCTAGTGATTCACATCCTGGCTGCGACTTTTACCACTGGAACTTTATCAGATTTATGTAATTGGGGCGTGAAAATACTCCTTGTTCTTCTTTTCTTCCTTAAAACTCCTTGAAGGTGTGTGGATGAGGATGAATTATCACCTGATATGCTGACTCGCATGCACCAACAGGCAATTTGTAACTTAAAAGGAGGTAACATGTTCTTTAGGCGTTCATCTGGAATGTTAAACTGAGTTATTATCATTAAAAAGGTGTTCATAAGTGTCATGTGTCAACAATCCTAAGATTGGTTCCACGCAGCTCTCTACTAGCTTTTCCAACTTTCTAGCCTTTTCATTCTTTCCTTATTCTTTTTTTTCATAAATTTCACTTCTTGTTCTACTCGTACATACCATGTAGGTCTTCTTTACCCATTATTCCCTTTCACTTATTCCTGGATGATTTTCTTCATGGTATGGCCGAATAAGCTGTCCTGTCATCTTTCAGAAGACACATCTTCTCTCGAACTCCTAATTAGTCGGTCGATCCATTTTTTCTCCAGCATTCTTCTGCAGCACCAAATTTGCAATAATTCTCTGTTGATTTTCAACGGCCATTATGAAGTGTGCTCCAGATGTACATTCTGATGGATTTTTTCCTTACTCTTACGCTTATATTTCTAACTGCAAGTAGATTATTTTGGCGAAAATACCACTTTGCCTGAAACATTTTCTGACTATTAATAATACTGATTACGTATTATAATATTATGCTGATTATTTATTCAAACATTTAGATATAAAAACTCGCTCAACTCCTATAGGTTTTTCTTTCCAAGTTGAACATTGGTTTTGGTCCCCTCTTTTCTATTGCATACCATAATCTTTACATTCTTTTAATTTATTTTCATGTGGTATCAAACTAATGGCTTATCCATGTTAACCAGATTCCTCTTAAAATCTGTTTATTTCTTACCATGGTCGCAATAGCATCAGCGAAACGTAGCATACTGCTATTTTTCCCATTTTTATGTAGTCTGCAAGGGTTGATTTTCATAGAGTATCCATTCCATCTCTATGTAAACATTACAAATTGCAGGAAACAAGTTTCACCCCTTCTCCTATTCGTCTTGTCCTGGCTTTGTCCCATCCCTGTATTAAATCTTGCTTTTTCAATGTTTTATTTAAATGTAATCATAGATACCGCTTATATAAATCGTGGATAACACGTCGATCATTATAAACCATCCCTTTTCTTTTACGATCCCAAGCATTGACTCCCAATCCATGTTGTCAAATGTCTTCTCCAAATCCATAAAGGTAATGAAGGTTGGTTTATTTCTTTTCCATTACCTCTCCTGTGCGTTGCCTAAGAGCTAGTATTGCCTCTATTGTGCCCTTGCTTTCCTGAATTAAAATCAGTTCCCAGGAACTCTTCTGCTTTTCGTTATACTTTTGTGTCAACATCTACGAGGCATATGTCATCAGGCTTATATTACAAAAAATTTCAGTTTTCAGTTTCTTTCTTGAAATAAGAGTACTGTGTATGTACTCCTCGGAGTCTGTGGGTATCTCTCTTGTTGCTTCTGTACTGCTGGGTCCTGATTTGATTATAGCCTCCTGGTTTTTATCCAAGCTGTGGATAACTCTTCGTTCATTGTATGATACTCCAATTTCTTTCAGAATCTTTTGCATCACGTTCCAAGTCACGTGGTCAAATGCCTTCTCCAATTTCTAAAAATACAACATATGTCGGTAGATTCTTCTTTATTCTCTTCTCTATAAGTAGCCTGAGGGCCACAATCGCTTCTCTTTTGCCCTTGTTTCTTCTGAACCCGAATTTGTCCTCGTCCAGGAACTCCTCAGCTTTTCGTTATATTTTGCTATAGATGATTGTCTTCAATATCTTCGAGGCATGTGTTTTCCGGCTTATGGTCCTAAAATGTTCACACTTCTTAGCCCTCTTCTTTTTGGCAATAGGGATATTTTTATTACTTTAAAATAAAATTGTATAGTATTTATTTTTGTTATTGCATGCCCTTGAGGTATTTTATCATAGTGCACATAAAGATGATTCTACAGTAAATTTAGAACTGCAGGAGAATTTACGACAAAGAAACCATAGTCATGCCACTAATATTTATAGGAACAATTGAATTCTTCTTTTTAGTGTATGCCTACTGTTAATTCACCCCTTGCCACACATTTTTTCGTTAGCTTGCAAAGTATTCCGTACAAATACATGTACAATTATCTATTATTCAGCCATAGTTTTTATGTACTACATTGTCATTCGGCTTGGGCACGCAAGGGTACTGTTCAATGAGTAATTAGTATTTTTTTAATACTCTGCCTACGCTACACATAGTCATGAAAGGTTGCTGGCACTAATTCAATCGCTAGTTTACTGGTTGGTTGGTTATTCAGGGGAGGCGACCGACAGCTGAGGTCATTTGCGCCATTTAGGATAGGTGGATAATTGGGTAATGGTAGTAATTTTCAGGGAACGGAGGAAAGGTGGAGAGAAACCCGGCGTCGGCATCAGCCTACTCTTAACGAATTACGCCAAGGAGACCACGGCTTAACGTCCCATCCGATGGACGGAGTACTGGACTTGAAATGCCCTCCACTAGGCAATCAAGTGGGGACCGGTTTTCCACTGAAAAATTCGCCACTGCCGGGAATACTTGGGATGGGAGGCCAGTACTCTAGCCACCAAACCAACCTGATCCCCCGCTAGTTTACATCTACCTCTCCAGTTACTATGCTGCCTATATGCTGGCATATTGTTACTCGTGGAATTGAGTCGTAAAATCTTAACGGAATTCAATAAATCTCTATTAATATTTCAGTAATCAAATCAGCCATAAATCGCTGTCTTTTTATTAAAAATATAACTCGTGGTTTGTTTATCATTCATATACGAGTTCGTATATTAAGCTAATAAACATTAGTACAATAACTATAGAAATAGGTCTTCACTACTTCAAAAGTCTGATGCCGTTTTATACACTAAGTAGAGCTTCGTAGGTGACCCTCTATTCATTAATGGCCTTTTCTCAAAATAACGCAACAATTTGGAGGAGAAACAAAAAATTAGCAAATTTTTATTAAAGAAGTGATTTAAACCTAAAATCAGAAAATCGGCGAATAGGATAATATCTACTCGGAGTGATTGCAAAATTCAACAGCTCTGAATACCCCCTCCTTATGTTTTTACGGCTTCCTTCTCATGTCGTATTAAATAAAATACGCAAAATAAGGCGTTCGAAATCTTCAAGGAGCATTATGTTACCGACGAATAAATGATTTTTCAACACCCGCCAAGCCTGAGTGAAAACGACTTTACCCCATTAAAATACGGAAACACGTAATAGCGTGCGTGACTCGGGACTATTTCCTCTCCACCTCTGCGAACGCGAGTATATTTATTGTTCGCCAGCCGACTCGGGATGGATGCAGGCGGATGCTGCGGAGGGGAGTAGCACACCTACCGCTCTCGATGCGGGAATTGGGGGCGTCATCCTGACGCGGGAGACCGCGAAAGGTACCCGGGGGTTCCTCCGGGAGAGACCGTATTAGTTCCGTCTCCAGGCGACGCCACAGCATAGGGCGAGGATCTGGGACTAGTTAGCCACGCCTTGTCACAGGGGAAGTCGCTCTGGTTCCAGACCCCTTAAGAGCACCACAGGATGGCTAAGGGAAGATGGAGGCGGAGGTGCTGGAGGGAGAGGCGAGACTGGAATCAGCGGGGACCAGCATCCGTGTCGCGAATCATGTCTTTCGTAACCGCGACAACCCTCTCCCACTCGAACGCACCCCCGGGAATCCTTTTCATTATTACTTTTCCGCCTCCGCACATTCTATAAGGTCGCCCACACTCATCCGAACACCCTCGCCCTATCCCCTCCCTCATGGAACTCCCGGTTTAATTCAACCTTACTTCCGCCCCCCCCCCTTACACCACCTACAACTTCTCACCTCCCTTCCTCCCTATCAGGGAACGTAAAACCGCACTTTCTCCACCCCTCCGTCTTGAGGTCTGAAAGAAAAGGAAACTTGTGGTCTTGGGGGGACAAACGAGCACCTACGGCGCGAGATCCGCGTTGTGGGGCGTCCCTCCTTTTCTTTCGACTGCATTCTTCTCCGGGTGAGAACGTAACGTGTGTGTTTGTGAGTTTGAATACTGGTGTGTATCTCCAAGTGTGGGTTTCTCTCTCTTACTCCCGAGCTCCCCACACTTTGTCCGTTTCTGGATCCCCAATACCTCCAAAAAATGAAAAAGGAGATTTATCTCTCTCCTCCTTGCGCGAAAAAATCCTTCAGCGAAGAATGCAGACGGAGATATAGAGGGAGGAAGAAAGGAGAGTGTAAGATTGTGATATATTTCTATAGAATGGCGAATATTGATATCCTCCATTTCCTTCTCTCGTCTCGAAGGAGAGAATGGAGAGAAATGAACGAGGTAGTATGATTTTTCTTCTTTTTTCTTTAATATTTATTTCACCTCCTTGTGTCCCTCGATACTTTACACTCCAATTTCTATTACTTCCGCTACGTCTTTCCCATTCCTTCATCAAAATCCTCATCTACGCAATACTCAGCAAGCCATACTAAGGGCTTGTGCCTGGGAGGTGAACCACACGTCTCCAACACATCAATAAATCAAAACTTACGTTAGCTGCTACCTCAATTGTTCTATTACCAACCTAAGGTCCCAAATTAATTTTAATTCACTTCATACGTGATGCATGAAATGTGCAATAATGCTTCTCAACAAAGCGACCAGCTTCTGGGACGGACGCCACACGTTCGTAAATATTTGACATTTCTTGACAATCGCACAAAAAATGATATGCTATACATTTATTCATGTAGAAATGCAAATAATATGTTGTAATTTAGATTACCTATCATCTCTGCCCTCCTAGTAGCTTCATTAATCTATTTCCATCCATAATTTTGCATGGAAAAAATTATATTTTGTACCGCAATGTCTCACTATCTATCTCTCCACTTCTATCTTTGTGATCTAACCTGCCAGTATCCTTCCTCTCTTTTCTACGCTCACGTCACCTTATTCTCACTCAAGTTCCTCATTGCCTTCCAAAACATCCCATTTGCTCCTCCTCCGCCGGAGGTGGGGGCGGATGTCGGGCAAAACAGCACGTGGTTCACGCTGAAGGCACGATAGCGCGGCGTGGAGAATGGAGCGGTTGGCAGGAAGTGCAGGGAGAATAAGGAGACGGAAGAAGAGAAGAAGAAAGGCTTGCGCGCCCAGTTTACTCTCTACGGGTCACTGGGAGGGAGAGAGAGATAGGAGAGATGCCGTTGGGTGGTTCCCGTGAGGTGGTGCTGTCTTCATTTGCAAAAGTTCGTATCTGGGGAGCACGTTCTGCACGCAGCTTCAGCACTCGTCTGCCCCTAACATATACCACTCGCACTCTTGCTAATCCATTCTTTTTAAATGTACTTGCACTTTCGTCGCATAATATTCTCCCTGAAACACCAAAAACGCATGTAAAATACAGCCTGGCAGCGTAGAATTGATATCCCTTCTAGCAAATTCGCCAGTAAGATCGGCTGGAGAACAGAATGAGTTAAAATTTGACGACGATTGACACTATTCATAGCTTTTTTACATTCGTTAACCTTTTTCTACGTCTTCCACAATCTAAGTCTAATTGGGTGTTTCCCAAGGAAGTGTAGTGTTGGCACTAAATGTATTTGTTAGATTAATAGGGAGGTAACCTAGTTTCATAAAAATGGATTATGACAGGGCAAGTGGTGCGTCAAAATTGGTTGAGAGGTTTGACCAGCAAAATTTCTGGTATAAATTAAAGCCTGATTGTTAATCTGAAGATAATTATAAAAATACCTTAGAGCTCCACCGAGAAACGGAAAGTTAGAAACTAAAGGTAATAATATTAGGGTGACATTTTAATTATAAATGACAGTTAAATAACTTATATCAAATTATATTTGCAGCATAAAAAAGGAACAAAACAGATTAAATCAAAATCAATGTTGAGAAAATTCGGATATATATTGTAGATTTTGTCATATATGGCTCTGTTCATGGTAGTCCGTTTTTAAAATTCATAAATTTCATTATTTTGGACATTTTGTTGTTAGTTTATCTCCTTCCACACATCCTTGTCGTGGATATCAAGAAATTAGGTCTTGATGAAGTAAATTTGATACGGTACTGGATGGCGTGCAGCAACGTTTGAAAAACTATGCCGCAATATATCCAGTAGTGCATCAACATGAGTAAGAACAAGGTTTGCATAAGACACTTTATCATAGGCATAGTATGGGCTATATTCCTTACTGAAATTAATAGTAAATGCTCTTTAAATATGTGTTATTTACACAAGAACAAAAATGATAGATGAAAACTACATCATACTGTGGTCGTTAGGATCATTTTGATAAAAAGTAGAGCTATATTACCACGGCAGGTGGCTGTATGAAACTTGGACAGATCGTGAAAAGCTTAAACTTTTCATATGCCTTTTTGTTACATATTTGGAATGTAAATATAAGCATCTACATAATATTTGAGCACTAACTGTTCAGAATGATGATATTATGATATTATTTGCTGTGATGAAAGTATAGCGGTTTTTTCTGAGTAGTATATAGCTGATCGTACATCAATGAAAGCGAATGATGCACGTTTGGAAGCATACGACACTTCAAGCTAATTTCAAACTATCAAATTTTACGCCAATGAGTTCATTTAGTGCATGTTATTTTAGATTATGGAGACATAGTATATCTTGAAGAGCTTCTTTTGCGGTGAATAGTGGCAAAACCGACAAATTAGCTGTCTCTTTTATTTTTCACATCCAGGATGTCGTGGTAAACATTCACTGTCATTGTGCCGGTAACAGATGGATAGGACAAGGTCTTCTAAGAGTTTATGGTAAGTAAAATCACATTATATTTTCATATTTCTTATCATTACGAATTCTAGGAGTGTATGCAAGCCCTCAATGGCGTTCGACAAACAAGTCATATTCTCTGACTCTTTGACCGTATCTTGTTTTAAAATCCTGCTACTCTAAAAGTCTTATGATGTTTCTTATGAAGTCTTACGAGCCTTCACAGATTGTGAGTAAAGTTTTATTTTTGTGTCAAATAAATATTTAGCCACAACCCTCTTTATTTCATATTAATTTTCAAAACCACTCAATATTGCCCGAATACTCCCATTACTCTTTTACCTTTTTCAATCTGTACCTTTTTTAGACTTCCAATCAGGAATAACAGTAAGATATTATCTTCACTTTCTCACCTTGATATCGCCTTGAGTAACCTATAATAAATTTTTAAATAAATACAATAAATCACATTCCTTAAGATCGTATGCGATAGCTATATGGAGTATCACCTTCTTCTAATATGAACTGTATAAAAAATAGAAAGGCATATGATAAAGTTTTCAATAGTTTTCATAAAATAGAGGGAGAATCAATTATCTTCAATACGCCGGTGCAAACTAAACGGAGTTCTAAATGTTCAATTCATGGATTTCAGCCAATGAGGCTCTAATGGTGTCCTTTCATAAGAAACATTTGCAACCTCTAAGGATACACAAGAGTCTCTTTGTAGCTGAAAATCATTCGGAACCCCCCATACTTCGGTTCAAATTTCTCAATGGCGGAAAAATTAAAAAGTGGACCTTCCTTTCATTTCGATGCATCGTTGGTATCTTTCCATCTTCAAAAGCCACGGCGATGGAGTCCGGTTTCCATCGGTACCTTCCCTCCCCCGTACCCATTCCCTTCTACCCATCATCCCCTAAGGCATTACCGAAAACATACACCAATATCATCAGTATGGAGCAGAAGATTTTTTATTAAAACCAGTCATACTTTCGGATACACACCTTGAATACCGCTACGTCTTCCCCCAAGATGCACCTCAGAAAGGGATTAAAAAAAGCATGCACTTGCATCCAATTTCCCCCTCCCTTTCACTCGTTATATTTAGATACGAAAGGAGAAAATAAAATTTAATTTCACCAGTCGTTTCACGGGAGACGTTGCACCTTGCGTAGGCTTATTAGCTTTTGATGTTTTCATCCCTCTCTTTGGAGAACAGATCGTCTTTTTTTATTATTATTATAATTCCCTCCCCCTATTCCCCGGCGCACTGCAACGAAAGAGCATACGCCGTTTGCACAACCCTACCCTCAGGTCACATTCTCTGAAATGCACTCGCTCATTCGCGCCCTCCTTCTTCGCCCGCACCCACCCCGTCCGGCCACGCCCCCTGTTCGCGTCCCGGAGCGCCACCTCGCCCTTCCCGTCATGCTCCACCCCACCGCATTGTCGTCCCTCTCACCCCATCCCTGTGTCCCGAGCCGTCTGACGCCTGCCGTCATCATCAACGCCCAAGAGAGAGAGAGACGGCGTTTCCTCGCGCGCCGAAAGAATGAAAGAAAATAAAAGAGCGAAAAGAGGAAAAAAGAAGGACGTGAAAAATATCGAAGGAATGAGGAGCAAGAGCTCAACGTGCAAGCGCCATCTTTGGCGCCGGCGGTGATTATCCTCGTTCGCCCCAGCGAAACGAAGCGAAAAAAAAAAGAAAAGGGTAACATTGTCATAGTTCCTCTCCCTTTCTCCTTCCTCACTGCTTTCTATATTCTTTTCACCTCCCTCCCACTCAAAAGCCTCCCCCGTCCCTGGATAACTCCCACATTATCCTCGTCCCCCCCCCCTCTCTTTACTGTGTGCAGGGGACGAGAAAGAAAAGGATAAAATTCTCCCGTCTCCCCTTCTTTTGCCCGCTTTTCCGCAATTGAATAAAAAAAGGTAACATAGGAATGTTCGAATAAAAGCATCCCCCCTCACGCTTTCTCCCACGTCATTTCCTCGTTGTCCCCTTCTTTTATTATTACTTCATTTTCTTGTGTCCTTTCCCTTCGCTCATCTCGTCTCGAGGCGGTGTTGGTGCTCGTGCTTTTCGTCGCGCAGAGCCCTTCCTCCTCCGCCTCCAACCAAACTTGGGTTTTTTTCACCAAGTAACTCTCCATGCTCACGTGAGCAAGAAGAACTCTCCCCCGGTGCCTCCCACCCACCTGCCCGCCCACCCACTCTTTACTCGTCCATCCCTCACTTCAGAACCCCTGCCCGTACACCACGCCATCCCCCTCCCCCTGTATACGTACCCTGAAGTCAGTCGCATTCATCTGCCGTATATCTCTCTCACCCTTGCCTCACCTTTCCATGCATTATGCACCTTGTTTGCGATACTTTTTTCTCCCTCCTCTGAGAGCTTTAGGTGGGCAGCGTTTTTGCTGCGCCCCGGCTACTCCTCCACACCCTTTTGTTGACTCTTCCCCTTTTTGTTCCGCGTACGACTGCTTTACCTGTGCTCCTTGGTTCCTCTCCCTCCCTCGAAAGAGTGACGCTCTCATTTGCGATGCTCAATCCTCAGAATGCCGTACGCCTTTTAAGGATTACTCCCCGTTGTTCCGTTTATTGGCATATTATCTGCTTGTTTTCTACAAAAATTTCTAACCCTGATTGATTGATTGGGACGAGGATAGGTTTTGATAAACTACTCATATTCGCCATTTACTCCACTTTAAGATGCGTACCTACTATATTTTTCTCTTTAAATTTGCATATTCCCTGCCACTATTCATGCCATCTATAGCATATTTTTTTTTTTTCCTCGTCATCACTTACCTAGTAATCTTCTGTCGATAATTCCCTTCAGAAATCCATTATCACTAAGTTCCAGGTTCATATCCCTTCTCTGCCTTCTCCTAATTTCTACTATCAATTGTTTTTCTTCCCCGACTATGTTCAACATATCTTCTTTGTCTGCCTTTACGTCCATTGTAATTTCTTAATTTTCCACCAAGCCCAATTTTTTTAAACTCACTAGATTTTCTCATCATTTTTTCCTAGAATCAATGTCGTATACCAATGGAAAGCCACACTTTGTATAAAACTGTCCTACACTGCAAAAGGACGATGAGTTCGAGGTGAAAAGTGGATGTGCAATGAAAATAGCAAACCACTGCAGGTTAGCGTGACAGAGGGTGATTCCTTGCCAATCATGAGGAAAAAATTGTTATTTTTTATTCAGATACCAATTTGCTGACACAATGGGGTCGTTTACCATATTTTTTTATTGCCGAATATGATAGAGTTTGTAAAATAAAAAGACCCGTATTTTTCCGTTTTTTGATCCGTCAATTATTTCTCGAGTTATAGGCGACGAAAAACTAATGTTTTTAACCCTTTCGGAAAAGTGGGTGTGGTGCAACCCCTGACGTATAACGACTTCGTCCAATCACAACTGAGCCCGCGAAGCTACTTCGCCTTATCGCAAAGGGGGGGACACAGCTGACTCGGCCAATCGGAGCAGTTACGACACCATCTGTGCGAGCAGACCTTCCGAGAATCCCCCTCCACTCCCTCCCCTTCCCATACGAGCAGTCAAGGACGGGAGGAAAGTGACGTCAATGTTATCACAGCAGCATTTTCGGTGGGCGTCATCTTTTGCTTATTTTAATTTTTGATTTATGAGTGAATGGTTATGGTTAGAAGATAAATTTTTTCACTAAATTTCTTTTTTCGTTTCCATCTAACAATTTCGTGTACAAAATTGCGATTTCGGTTCCGAGTAAACGCCCCCATTGTAGCTCTGATGAAATGCAAATGTTTTAGCTCTGTTCAACGGTGAATTGCTCTGAAAAAAGCTCATGAGCAACTAGATTGGCATCTATAAGCTTCTGTTTGTTATATGAGGAAATTATTTGAGAATCTACTAATCTTATGCATTGCCTGTTTTATATTAAACTATTCTGATTTGGTCATTGATTATCACGTTATACTATGTAACTAACACCGTAATGATTCAGCAATTTACGCTACCAGACTGATAACATATCTTTAGGACAATTTTAATGCAAAATATATTCGTCTATTTTCATTCATCCAAAGTTTACACTTGTCCATCCTTCAATCTCTCTTACACACACGGGTACACAAAATCACTCCTGCGTTGTTCTTCTCATCATCATCTTCCTTCCTTTATTCATTCATTCTCTCTTGCACACATAGATACACAAACTCACTACTACTTTGTTCCCTTCATCATCACCATAGGTCAACAATCCTCCGATTGGTTTGACAAGGTTCACCATTTAATTCTCCAATCGCATAACCTCTTCATACCTAATAGCTCTTCTCTTTCACATTCTTTACAACCTGCGCTCGATATTTCATACGTGGCCTTCGTTTTCTAATCCATCCAATCACATTTCACGTGACGACCATCTTCTTCACGCCATCGACTCTCAAGATATGGCCGATTAAGTTGCACCGTCTTCTTTTTAAGGCTTTTTGCAGGCTTTTCCGCCACTTTTCTCAGGACTTTTTCGTTTGTCACTCGGAGGATTCATTTTATCTTCATTTGTTTCGAATTTTCCGTATCGATTTGATGAGTAATTTGTGCAACATAAACTTAATTATCAGACCAGCTCTCCATATTTACACATTAATTGTCGTTATGTGAGCAACATATCAGGGCTAGATCTTTGATTTTCTTATGCATAATAAAATTTTTAATTGGAAAGTGTAAATCTCATCATCATGGGTTAACAATCCTAGAATTGGTTTGACGCAGCCATCCACTCGATTCTTCTATCGGCCAAACTCTTCATATTAACGTAGCTCCTCTCTTTCTCGTCATTTACGACCTGTTCTATATAACTCATACGAGGCCTTCCTTTTCTATTCTTCCCGTTCAGTCTTCCCTCGACGATTGTTTTCATCAGGTCATTGTGTCTTAAGATATGGCCGATTAGGTTGCCCCGTCTTCTTTTTATAGTTTTCAGCAGACTTCTCTTTTCTCCCATTCTTCTTAGGACTTCTTCATTTGTCACTCGGTCGATCCATTTTATCATCATCATTCTTCGGTAGCACCATATTTGGAATGCTTCCACCCTTTTCTTCTCCGCTGCTGTCATCGTCCATGTCTCACTGCCGTAAGGAAACATAGTGTAAATTTACAGATCAGAAATATGTTTATTGTCCATTTTAAAAAACTTTTCACCCTTTATAAGCTCCATTGTATGCTGATTTTTCTATCCTCTATTCCTCGTACACTTCATTTCTTAAATATTAACAAGCAGAAATGCTTATCTCTTCTGCCTTTTTTCCAAGTATCAAACAATAGTTTGTTAATTCTTGGAATAAATGAGTAAGAATATACTGCACTAAAATACTCTTTTAGTAATAAAGTATAGTGTAATGAATTCCATGGCACTAAATCCTCGCCGATGAATATGCGAAAATTTCGACTAGGAAAAATCAGCCCTGCGTGGGTGAATGATGTTTTTTGCTTGTAAATCCTTGATCTCGCCTTCTCTTCCCCTCTAATTACAAACTCCATCCGCCTACTCCAAATTTCCACCTCCACCTTCAGCGTCTCCCCTTCAACTTAAAACGCTGGAGCATTCTCTTATTTGGCTCTTCCATGCATTCCGCAAACCAGGAATTAACAGGGCTCATTAAAGGAGCCGTCTGTCTTTCTTTCTTTCATCTTCTCATACTTTTTCTCATACCCTTTCCCTTCCCCCTCTTCTATACCCCTCCTTTCCCTTACTTCCACCTTTCACTTGTTTCCTCGACCTGCCGTCCCCCCCTTTAGTTCTCTCCTCTCCTTTGAGAAAGGTGGTAGTGGCCACCGAAATATCGGAAATTATTTTTGTGAGTGTCCTTTTTTTATGTGCCTTTATACTTTAGTCACGCCTGTGACCAGCTTTATTGCTATTTATATATATATATATATATATATATATATATATATATATATATATATATATATATATATATTTTTTTTTTTAAATTCGTCGGCATGGCTTTCTGCGCTCTCGCAACACTTAGATTGTACGCTTCACCCACCCGTCTTTTGTCGCTCCTTTCTTCCACGTGTGACGTCCCTTTTTCCCGCCTCCTCTTCCTTATCCCGAAACGACCCTCCCTCAACCCCGCCCCCACACTCTGATCCCCCTCTCACCTCACTCCTCCCGCACGCCCACCCCATTTTCTCGCAGGGGGTGGGCAGGTAAGCACGTATGACTCTTCCCGGTCAATTATTCATGCACGCATCACTACAGCTACCACCGTCCGCTGGGTGCGTTCCCCCGGCTCATTCGTCGTCTGCTCGGGAGGACTTTGGTAAAGAGGGAGAGGAGAGTGTACTCGAAAGGGTAAAGGCAAACATGTGTACGCGGGGGATGAGATTGGGCAAAGGTGGGTGGAAAACATTTGACGGGGTTTGCAGAAGAGTCGGTGCGGGCCAGGGAAGGGACATCGATGCGAGCGAGGTCGGAGTTGAAAGAGTCAAGTGCAGGCAAGTCAAGAACCGGAGAGCAAGACGAGTGGAAAGATAAGGAGAGGGTTCTTTACTCTTGTGCTCTGAGAAGCGTTTAAGGGGTGCTTTGCAGGGTCATCAAGGAGAAGTCATCTGATGAGTAGGTACTAACGCGAGTACTTTACAGAGTCATAACGGAGAAAAACGTGTCTTGCTACGTTATATTTTCACAGGAAAGCAAGAAACAAATGGATCAAAATCATTTACTTTCATAATCATCATGCCCTTAATTTTGACAGCGGAAATCTGAGCCTCACTGAAATAATACCATACAAATTACCACGAGGGTGTGTGACAAGTGTGATACCACTCTTGGTATGCATCCATAATCTTATTGCTAGTTATTTTTGCCAGTCTTATTTTGTCATCTTTTATAAATTCTTCGTCTTGCTACGGCCATTTGTTTATCACCAAAGTAAGAAACGGAGACGCGGAAGATCTCACCAGAATCTGTGAAATATTTATTTGATTTGATTCCCCGGATTTTAACGGCTCTCGGTGTTTTAAGCTAGATTTACTGTGGTATATTACCAGATAGGGGTCAATCAATACGACGTACGAATATGATTTCAGCTTATGAAACGTTTTACTTATGAATGACGAATACAATTATAATAATTTAAATATGCGCCTCACTGAGAAGTTATTTCTGCATATTCTAGAAAATATTCACTAAGTTTAATTAACGCACAGGTTAATCTCGTAGAACCAAAATAATATTGAAACGAAATGAAATTTAAAAGTCTATCACAAAAATTAACAAAGTATTTTTGGCTTGTTTAATATAGGCACTGATAAATAGATGAAGAATTAAGGCAGTAGAATCGAGGCACTTATTATTGATTGCTCTCATCACCAGAATGTTGCGAACTCAACTAATTCCATATCCAACAATCATACAGTAAATATAAGTTTTTGAATTATTTTACACATTAATTGAGACTTTTAACTGGGCCTGCTACTACCAGGAATCTAGCCTAGATAGTCATCACCCCTCAGTTATGTAATTAAAATTGTAGTTTGTAACTCATTAATATCTATGATGTCATGTAGCATCAGGCTTTCCAATACACCTAAAAAAATATAAATATTAGGCATGTCATTCCTTCGTTAAAGGCCCTCTCTAAACATTGGTTGGATAGAGATAACATAGGGTCACGAATATTTCATTGATATGCTATCATTTTGGTGGCCTAGTGGGTAGAGCGCTTAGCTACTGAAGATTTTGGACGCCCCCGAAGGAAAAATTCTCGGAGTGCGAGGTGGTACCTGGGTAAGGAACTGGTCCCCCTACCCTGAATGTGTGAAATTCACACGCCTGTGGCTTAGTCCGGGATCAGCTCTACCCTCACCTAGCCAAACCAACCTTCGGGTTGAATCACTGAGTGAGTGATACTATCATTAGAGAAGAGGGTCCTTTTTGGTGACTAAATAACTACTGAGGTGTCGCATTACTCACCCTCATCTAATGTTGATTAGGATGTATATTTAAGTATAAAAATCCTGCGTCTGCATTATCATACTTTTTACGAATGGGGCAGAAAGGTCTACGATTTAACGTCCTATCCTGCGGGCGGAGCACTGAATTTGAAGTAGGTACTCTCCACACAGCACACAAATGTTCACACGCCCACGCAGCATACCAATGACAAATCTCAGGTACTGCCGCGATCGAACTCGCGTCCTTGGGATGGAAAGGTGGTCTTCTGACCACCATATCTGCTCGAATCGCACTAGCTTTTTACACATTCCTATTCGTTACGAGTTGATGTTCGAGATTCCTAGTTCTAGCCTAGTTCTGACCTAGGTGTTGTTGGTACGGGTCCGAATGCTATCCAGGGTAAGTTAAGTGGATAGGTGGACGGGAGCCTCCTGGAGTTCCCTGGCACTTAGACCCCTTTGAATTTATTGCGCCAATTCACATTTTATCTGCCCGCCACTCGCAGACAGGAGACAAGAGGTAAAGTTATGGAGGAGGGTCACCCATCCAACCTCTGTCCGGACCCAACGTTGCTTTACTTCGGTGACCAGACGGGGACCGGTGTTTCAACGTGGCCTTGGCACCCAGGATATGGATATTGTCCTAATTTTAGCATTAAGGAGTTTGGTGAAATGGTGTGGTTAGCTGTAGGAGTACCTAAGTACCCAAGTCTGCTACTACTACTAGGTTGCTGCGATGTATCGACTCCCTCAGTGGCCGCGGCAGCTACCCGTGGCCATCCGTGGTGGGATGGGTGGGTGGGAAAGGAGGGTGGAGGATGTTGGAACGGTATGCCGTAATGCAAGCCTATCGCCGTTGGAAGCTGTGGCCGAGACATTGGGGAGGGAAGTCTAGGAGTCGTCAGCGGTGGGCGGTATTGAGGGAGGGAAAAGGATGATAGGCGAGTTTCTTCCGAGTTGGCGAGATGGGAGTCGTTGGAGAGAGAGCCAAGGGGAGATGACGCACGACCGCTTCATTCCCATGATTCACCTCGCCGCGGGAGCCTTAATACCAAAGGGTTGGCTGCGAAAATGAGAGGATCCCTCTCTCTCACTCCCCACCGGGGAGGCGGGGGGGTTGGACTTGGATAGATGCATATTTATATACATATATGCGTGTGTGTGCATAAAATACGAATTGCCTTGGGGGGGAGTGGAGGCGAGATGCAAAATGGACCGAACATGGCAGACGCGCGGGAGCTGTTCGGGTGGTGGGTGCATGGCGCGCTTCATTTTTTTTATCTTTTCCCTCCCTTCCTCTCAAACACACACACACTCTTCCTTTGAAACGCGCCGCCCACGACACGGCGTAGCCCGGAGCGGCGGCCCACGTGCTCAATCCTCGTCGGATTCGCTCCGCCTTTGCCTCGGTCACCTTTTCGCTTCTTGAGCTAACAGTCCTCTTCCCTGCAGCGTGGATCTCTCTCGTCAGAATACAAATCAGCTCATGGATAAGTAAATACTGCGACAGGAGTAACACGGATTGCAAAGAGCAGTTTATAAAAATATGCACGTAGCCCTAGCGATGTATCAGAGGGAACTTTAAAAACAAGATCGCGGGTAGCTTGGTGGTATGACATTTTATCAAAAAATGATAACTTTTGCAAACCACAAATTAAAATAACACTTCATCTACCCGGGTTTCAGTGCATAAGCTCTATCTTCAGGTGGTATTTATCCACTGAAACCCGGGTCGTGGCAGTGTTATTTTAGTTTTTGGTTTGTAAAAGTTATTAATTTTTATTGAGAGGGAAATTTTTTCAGAGATGGATCAGAAAATATTCAACTCTTTGTAATACACAATATGTTAGGATAGTTGGATCGAATCCTCACATTCTCAGGATTTGCGGAAGCTTTAGGATGGTGTAAGAAATGTACTTAGGGCTACTGAGGACCTAAACTTTTTTGCTACGATTCTTTCTTGTTTTCCCCTGTAAGTCAACACTTGATTGCCACTAATAGTTGCAGAAGTAAGAAGTTCATTCATGGTGATTTTTCCAGCCCTGCAACACATCGTCGCGGTTGCTTGTTTGGTATCGCGTAGACGTAATTTAGGAAGAAAAGTAAGAACAATCGAGCTAAATAAGAAGCTGAAGATATTTGTGCAACTTGTCAGTTTTCTTGATGACTTTCCAGATTACTTTGTCTCTCTTGAATTTGATGTGGTTTCTTCTCCGCAAATATTAATTAGAGGAACTAAGAAAGGCCAGTGACGCAAAAGAGTAAGAAAAAATGTGAAAGTTCAAAAATGTATGATAATACACATTCATAAGACATAGAGAGGTATTCAGATACAGACTTGCTGCTCACAAAAAGGTAATAGATATGAGGGAGAATATTAAGGAACGGCACATTTATATTACTTCCTACTTTTACTTATATTACTAATAGATGCATTACTTCCTACCACGCACTCTTTCACTGAATGTAGGTCGTAGAACTTTGTTGAGAAAGGGGTTTGACGCAAGCAGAATATTAAACTTTTCTAAGCTTAAAAGACCTATGATTTACAGCAAAAAATACAAAACTTTATAAAGTCATGAGCCATAAAAAAAACAAATCTCTTGCCTCATTTACTGCTGTCTGAGTTCGGTATGACTGCAACAATGCTGAACATTTTGAGATTCATTGCAAGGTACTTAAAGGAGTGGATGTCGGATTACCTACTAACCACAAAGGAATTTTCCCAAAACCCTAAATTATTTCAACCCTTGCTCCATATAAAGTGTTTATGCAGAGTGTATTGAGCACATCGATCATGTGTTTGAAATTAAAAAATGTATCGTACTTTAGGCTGCTTTTTTATGCACCAAGATTTGTTTAATGTGACACTTCGCTTCATAACATATATTATATTCGCTTTATAACGGATAGTATGATTTTATGCTTGACGACAACGCATACCTGGTGTAGAGTTCCTTCTTTACGCATCCCTTTTTAGGCATCCTCATAATGTTTATTATGAGTATGTTGATCTATAATACTTAGCTAAAACATCAGCACATTTCGGTCTGTTAAAATTTTTTTCGCTTTCACGGGAAAACGGTTGACGGATTTCGATGAAGGTTTTGTCTTTGTTATCTGATAACTGTAAGAAGGATTTAAGGTATCTCATAGAATCATCCCCTGCCTGTAGCATATAAATTATGAATTATATTTGTAATTTTCCAATTAAAAATGAAGTCGCAAGGCTTTTCAGGAGTACAAGCTTTATCTTATAATCATTAAAATACTTGCATATTAATTGATCCTTTTATTTTTTCTTCATTCTAAGGAAAAAAAGCTTCAAATTTTTTAATTATTTCAATAATTTTATGCCATTTAAAAGAGAAATCTCTAAAATGTGTAATTCATAACGAAATGTATTGTTTTTTTGTTCATTTTAGAGTATTTCATTGGCCATCACCATTAATTTATGCCTTCTAGTGAGAGAATTGATAAGCGGTAAACAGCTCTTACTAGAGATGTGGCGTGAATTGCATTTTGTTTCTCGTGAGGAGATTGGAAATTAATAAACACGGCATCGCAGCTGATTCATGAATTTTCCTGAACTTCGGCCGTTTTATTCGGCATAGACGTACTAGCTTTCAACTCCCACTCCGCACGATTTATGTTGTTCCTTCTGCGCGGTAAAATTAAGAGCGTTAAGACGGTTAATGGAACGTACTTTTAAAATTCGTCAAATAAACAGTGAAAAGTGCAAAAGCGCCGTAAAATTCCCATAGTTGTTTTGAAATAGGTTAAATGAATTCCATCATTTAGCCGATAATGCTTCCATCATCGGCTGCGAAGAAGATCCATAGGAAGATCATATGATGCCACTACGAATAATTTAGGGTTTTTAAAATCGATTATTTATGTTGTAAAAAACATGAATTTTTCCATTTGAGGCCATAGAAAACACAATTTGTTTTGCCGAAGAAGCGAGAACTTATCCTTCCCAAGCACCCCCATTCTGGCTTCACAGTCACCTGTGGGCCTAGCATGCGTTGATCCCACCTGTACCTTATGCATCTACATCTACGTTATACCCTACAAGCCACCATAAAGGTGTGTGGCAGGTGGTGAACTCTCACCAAACATGTACTACATATCATGCATAAAAAAAGGATCAGTACTTTTATAGGTACTGTTCAAAACTACACTATTTAAAAAAAGATAAAAATAGCAAAACATTCATGCAAAAACATGCCGTTAGTTGGGTTAGCTATAAGTCCTTATACCAACATG
Source organism: Platycnemis pennipes (assembly GCA_933228895.1). Taxonomy (NCBI): domain Eukaryota; kingdom Metazoa; phylum Arthropoda; class Insecta; order Odonata; family Platycnemididae; genus Platycnemis; species Platycnemis pennipes. The sequence continues at coordinate 108,610,670 of OW121851.1, forward strand.
CAGCTACCAATGTTATTCATTGCTACACTCGTACTGGATATATTTACCGTTATTCATATCCCTAATAGTACGAGGAAAAAAGGACATTTTGAATCTGTCAGTTCGGCAGTCTATTTCTCTAATTTTATGATTATGGTCCAGTCTACCATAGTAAGTTGGGGTCCGCAAAATATTTTTAACATCATCACTGAAAATATGGTCTTGGAATTTATTTAAGAGATTAAGTCTAAATTTCAACCTGCGATCTGACAATGATTCCCAATTTAATTCATTTAATAGACTGGTTACGCTAGTAAGGTTATCATACCGTCCCTTTACAAATCTTGCCGATCTTCGCTGCACACGTTCAAGTTCATTATTTAGACCGATTTCGTATGGATCCCATGCACTGGCAGCATATTCCAAATGAGGTCTTACAAGGGAAAAGTAGCTGATTTCTCGTACATGTTCGTCACATTTACCCAGTACTCTTTTGACGGATCCCAGTTTACGATTCGATTGACCCATTATTTCACGAATGTGTTTACCCCAGGAAAGATCATTTGTCAGTCTTATTCCAAGATATTTAATGGATTCCACGTTTGTTAATTCATTATTAATTATTTTGTAAGTGGTAGGAGGAGAGCTATTCTTTTTCCAAAAGTTCATTACAAGACATTTTTCAAAGTTTAATTCTAACTGCCATGTATCACACCAAGTTTCAATTGCTTGTAGGTCAATATTTAAATATTCTTTATCATTTGGGCATATAATTTCCCTGTACACTACTGCGTCATCGGCAAATAGACGAAGCTTACTTTTTACCACCTTATGGATATCATTTATGTACAAAAGGAATAGGAGTGGACCTATCACACTACCTTGTGGGACACCCGAAGTGACTTTAATTGCCGGTGAGGAAACACCGTCTAAAACAACCCTTTGAACCCGATCATGCAGAAAATCATTAAACCATGATATAATGTTACTGTCTAACCCATAAGATTTTAATTCTACTCTTCTTGGTTTCTCGCTGCCAGACAGGTCCGAACTATTCTCGTTTTTATAAGACCCGGGTTGGACTCCTGGCACCATGTATGCGTCTGTATTGGTTAAAAATTAAATTTTTAAATCCCGTAATGAATTCAAGACATATGTAGATTCAGCACACAAGTTCATCTATGACTCTTTCTCTGGTATGACAAATTTACTTGTTACTTCAATCCTTTCAGGCGTAACCTTGTGGAAGTCCATTCTGAATAATGGCCTTAACAACTATGTTTCAGTCCACAGAGTTTTAACTGGTACTGCTAGTTTCAACGCCATGGCACGCGGCGTTACCTGATGATGACGTCGTGGCGTTGAAACAAGTAGAACCAGTATAAACTCGGTGGATTGGAGCATAGTCGTCATTGTCATTATTCTACTTGTTACTCTTTGTATTCATGTTTTATCTCCCTCCCGTAGAATCAACAGGCATCTCAGTTAGTCTACAATGGAGCCTATTACCTAAACAGTCGTTCATCTTCTACCAGTAACTGCCACCACTACCAATACTTCTGCATAAATAGCAATGATAGAGATTGCATAACAAAAACGTCATAAAAAGATAAGGATCGCGTTTCAACCACCTCATCTTTAAAACAATATGAGTTAACTGAGAAGGAATTCTTGAGAAAATCGTGAAAACTGTACATTTTATTTAAGAATACCCTTTCTTCTCCTTTGGGGAAAGTCACATGATACTTTTTCGGGCTGAAAGTACCGTTGGAAGAAAATATGGAAATCATCCCTAACTCCCTCTTCCTCCCCCGCCAATCTCGTCTGCACACTAAAGCAATGCCACTGCCGGAAAAAGACAGTAAGAATAATGCTCGGGAATTCCTTCCTTATTGCGAAGGTTCGCGGTTACGGATAACAGAACTTCTTCCCAAAATTCTACATTTTGATGCGAAGGCATGGCCTCGTCTCCCTCAGTGTGTGACCGATGGCCCTCCTATGTCCTCCAGCATGTAGAGTCGGCAACATCAAACGTCCAAGAAACCGGCGATCACTTGACGCCCGAAAAAAAAACATCGCTGCCTACGTGTCTTTTAGAATTTCTTCCGCTCTTTCCCGAAAATGTCCATGCGATTTACTCCCGGCCCTCCCTCCTTTCGCCATTTACCACTCCATCTCATCCCACAGCTGCATCCTTTCTCATCTCTCCTCGTGTCATTTCCTCTTATCCTGAATTTCTACACATCATCTCATCTCTTCTTATCCTCATTCGGTTCTGTGTGTCCTTCGCCCTCTCGCACGTTGCAGCGTGGGGAAAATAGTTACTGCATCAATGCTCTATATGTGTTTAATAGTATTTTGTAACTTATATACCGGAATAATATTTATCCGGAAACTTCGGGGTTGATATTAAGCAGGGCTGCCCAGCGTGCATGCACCGCACAGTGCACTCTTGCACGGTGCAAACAATGACAGTGTTTCGTGCGCGCGAAGGGAGGGCTCACCTTGTCTCTTTCTCCCTCGCGGTCATAAAAAAATAAACAACCTATCGAATAAAAAACCTATATGTATAGTCGACCTGACAATTTATTAAACAACATTAAACAAAAACATTGAATGGCGATATTTGAAAACAAAACATATAGTTTTATATACTTCTAACTGTATAAGCGGCAAGGAAACGGAGACATGAAATAATTAATTATTAGCTAGAATTAGATGCATTCTCGCCTTGTGTCCCGCGCAATAAATATCAACAAATCGTCTGCTACAATCGCAGCTTCGACAGGTGCCCACCGCGATAGCAGCGCCTGCTCGCCAGAAAATATCTGGAGACGGATTATGAACGAAATGATCTGCAAAATGATCCGACTCCGTCGCCGTGAGCCGGGGTGACCGTCGCGCCATCAAGGGAGCATGGATTTTACTACCAACTATGAAGTTTTTTCCACATATGTGCATAGTTGTGACCAAGTTGTGACTTCGAAATCTCGAATCCGACTTAACAGAATGGGCTCCAGGTGACCCGAATAGAGACGAGCCGAGCCGTGTGTAACCGACGCGCGGAGTCAGTTACTCTATGGTCACAGTTATCACAGATGCTAAATTTCATTCGATATTGTCATCGTCTTTAATTTCATGGCAAATGCTGTAAAGCTCAGAGAAGTTTCAATTTTACATCAAATTCGGATATGGGAACTCATATAACAATATGGGCGTTTTACCGAAGTAAAACACTGAATTTGATGCATCTGAAATGATGAACACATAAAAGAAAATAGTATTTAGATTTTACTCCTAAGATTTAACCACTACACTAAATTTCAGAGTGACCCTATTTGGAGCTTTTATCAAAGCGTTTGTGCCTGACTATGCGTGATCGAGGAGAATAAAATTAGTTTGGGTCAAGTTTCCAACAGCCGAAAAACCCAGTCGAGATTGAAACTGGAACATCCCGAAGTTATAACTAGTAGAGATTTCCTTTCAGATATCATTTCAATTATTAGTACATACATGGTATCATATCAAGGTGGATCGAAGTTTATGTGCCGTAATTAATAATTTTCCGTATATTTCAATTTATCATGTTGGTATTATCTCTTATTTCTTACTTTACATTAACCCGCGAACCACCGAATTTTTTTGTAGGAGGCGAGTCAGCTATTTTTTAAAAAATCGGAAAAAAACTAACGGAAAAGAGATTTCATTTTGAGGGTACTGCTGTGTGTGTTCTGTGGTCGAGGATTAAACGCGAGGAAAAAATCCTATTATCATTCTGTTCGATCTCTCTCCTCTCCCACATTTTACCCTTCCTTTTAGACCTGTTGTTGAAGTATGGGGAGATAAATATATAAATACCGCACAAGCCTTTAGCTCTTATGATTCAATTTAGCTATTTAATCTAACCTGGTGCGCAATAGTCAGTCTCTTCATACACTCTAAACTAAGTGCATTTTGTAGCTGTCAGTTTTTTTGTATCAATTGGAATAATTTAGGAAAAAAGTTATTTTGTTTGCATATTAACCAGTTCAACAATCTATTAGTTGTATCACAAGGGCTGGATGCGCAATCTATGTGATGCGGTTAAAGAGCGAAGTAAAATTTCGCCTTTGTTTTTCTCTGGAGCACCTTCACCACAATTATTATAAATCCTCGCTACGTAGAGAAGCAATTATTTAAAATGCAAATCTTTCAAGATAGATTTAACCATAGATATATACCAAAGCAATTAACTTCACTCGCTGGAATTTTTCTCCACCAACATTATTATGAGCATGATATGATGTTTTTCCTTGAAGTGCGTCACCGTATATTTCACCGTAAATCCTACCTCAGTCTTAAAAACCAAGGACGTGTATTGTTTTTTGTATTGAACCGATTAAAGTGCAAATATGACCAACTTAGCATCATTGCCTTGGCTCTGACCTCTACCTCTCAATGATATTTTATTTATCCAGCTTATTCAGCATATATATAAGCAGGTATTGCTACTACGAGATTTATTTGAACTATTACTTTAGAAACCTACACGAAATTGAGTGTAATTTAGGAATTCACTCTGCAATGTCAATGCTAAATTATACAGTTTTGAACTGCATAATATCAGTATTCAGGCCATCCATACCGCTGGATATTACAAGAATACACTCTATTTTTATGAGAAAATTAAAATAGTATTATTATATTCTTTATCTTCCGGCACCGTTGGGCAAAACTAACAGAAAAGTAACTCTGCGATGCTTTCCATTCTGCTATTTCATAGAATAAATACACATTAACAAACTACAAGGGACAAGTGCTCAGATTATTCCTTACTTAGGCTATAATTCAAGAGTCTACCCTAAAAAGGTCTGACTTTCCACATAGGCTGTTGGTACCCATGCCTTGGTGAGATGGTGAAGATCAGGATAGTGAGTATTCTAGAGTTATCTCGATTGAGGGGGACGCGGTTAAGAATTGATGGTGGCAGATGTGGACGAGTGAGGTGGTAAAAGGGCAGAACAAGCGAAGTGACTCCGGGTGGAAGGTCGGCAAAGCAGGGGTCAAGGTCAGAGCGTGGAATAAACCGCGTCCAGGGAGCGAACCCTGGAGCCGGCAGGTGTGGTGGAGGATGGACTGGATAGAAGGGGGTGTGATCTCTATCTTCGCACGACGTTGGGGGCGAGTGATTTGTAAATGTGGCAAAAAGGGGTAGGCCAAAGGGCATGGGCATGAAGGGCCTTTAATCAAGGTGAGGGCAAAATGCACAAAAGGTGCAAAAAGGCAAAAATACCAATTGCAAAAGGCGCAAAATGTGAAAAATTATTCACTTAAAAACGTTGATCCCTCATTCATTGTAATCTAAAAGTGAGAAAGGCCGCTTCTATCACAATATTCATGATGCCTTTTTTCCAAGAAATATCAACGGTTTACTACAAAACTACGTTTGAAACTAAGCAGTTATTTTTATGATTTTAGTCGGTATGCAATGAAGTGAGGAGCCACAAATTAATTTTTAAAGTACAGTTCTTATGTAATAATCTTTTCCATAAGATATACGTTGTAATTATTGGATTGTTAGTTTCAGAATTCAAATTTCTTTTAAACATTTTTTTATACACCACGCATATTGCTTCGAATCATAATATTTGAAAGTGATTGTTAAAGATTTGCTGATATGTTTTCGTTGTATCACATTCAAGTTATTACTCGGAACATCAAATACAGTCCTTTGATACAAATGAAAGAAATGGAATATTTTGCTATTGAAATAAATAGTTCTCCTGAAAACATCAGTAATGGCCTGAAGATATGATACTATAGAATATTCAATAGTTATTATTTTCCGTGGTAGTGTTGATTTCAATATTGGAGGGTAAAATTGAAAATTGGAGTTGATGGAACTAGCATTGCATGGATTTCACCAAGGTTTCAAATATTTCAACGAGGTATTAGGAAATTTAAAAATTTTATGGTAATAGTTTTAGATCTATGAATAATCTTCATGTCCTTTTGCATTCCCTTGAAAAAAATTTCTTTCATTAACTCACACGCGATGACTGCCAAATTTTCACTCTTCGACGAAAAGGCAATAGTCCTAGTAAGAATGATATTCCTTTGTCCTCTTCCTTGGCTTTCACGGAACATCTCATATTTTCTCTGAAACTTCGATTGAACGCTCCAACACAGATCAATCATGGATAAGTTCTCTTCATGAGCATTTGTTGATAATGACAGTTTCATATCTGGGTCTTAAAAATGGATGGTCTTCGATAAATTTCGCGCACCCGTAACAGCTCTAGAGTTCAATAGAGAAAGACTGAATCTCTCTCTCCCCCTATCTGTCTCTTTATGTGTTTCTCACCGGCCTTAATTTTTACCTATTTAACATCTTGTAGCCGTACCTCCCTCAGTATAAAAAATCATCGATATCTTTCATCTTCAATTATCTAAATTACATCCAGAGATGAAGTCTTTTTTAATGAGAAACACGATTCCTCCTTTAATTTTTCTGTCTTGTATAATTTAAGCGCATAGCTGATCAACTTCATTACCTTTTGTTGATTTCAATAATTAATGGCTTCATTCATTCATTTTTCCAGCCCTAAGATAGGCTCACTAAAACCCCCCAGTATCCCCGCTAGATCTTTTACATCCTGGTACTTATCATTTTTTTAAAAGCCTCTTTATTTGATACATCCCTTATCTCTTGACTCACTGCAAGGCGTCTTTCCTTCCATTTTTTCTACATTCTGATCTTCACACATCCATTATTCCCTATGGTGTGTTTAACCTTCCTGGGATTCTATTACTTATCTATCTTACAGGTAGTTCATCTAAACCTGTGCGTAATGGAAGGTCAAAAAGAAGGAAGACCACCTTTCTCAAGTTCATTTTTCACGTAATGCCTCATCGTTTTGACTAGATCTTTGGTGCAAAGTAGAGGTATTTTCATGATAAATGCTTTACTTGCTTCAGTTAGGTATTCACCGATTAATGTCCTTCGTACTCGTTACGTACCATGTGAAATTCTTCCCAACAATGATTCCCCTCGCTCAAACTTCTTATTTGCACTGCTACCTTGTATCACTAATTATTCTTCATGTTATGACTATGGTTTTCTTCCTATTTGCTTTAAAATCACACTCTTAAAGAACTTTCTTCACCGAATTCGAAAATATTGTACGTCCTTTCAATAATCAGAAAATATGACGATGTCAGCTGTTAACCCGATCATGTTCATACATAATCAGACTTTATATTCACTTCATTGACTCTACTCAATTTCTCTCTTCGCGTCTTCTAAATATATGTTGCATCCTTATCTTACTTTTTTATGTTTTTTTTTCATTCCGCAGAATCATTAAACCTTTTAGGCACAGCGAGATCGCTTGTTTTTTTTAAAGAAATCAATCATCTGTCGCTGTTATGTATTTCCAGGTTTCAAAAAATATGAAAGTATTGCATGAAGACCTTCTACAGGTCCATGAGCTCTATCGACACTGTTTTTCCTTCAATTATCACTTGATTTCTGTTGAGCTTGACCTCAGTGCGCAGTTTTCGATTTCCTGTGTTTCCTTTCGCGAGATGTGTTTTCTTCGTTCCTGTGACAAATGATTTTATTGGCCGTTCGCGATGATGGAGATGCATAAGTGTATGCTAGGGATAACGGTCATCAGTCAAGCCGCTTAAATGGGTTATCGCGAGCGCTCGAACCACGATGACAACTGATCGGGAGCTGCTAGCAGGCGCCTTCCGCCTCCCTTCTGCAAGCGGATATTTATACACTCATACGTATTCCACTCGCGTTTTACTCCCAAGCTCTTACACGCGTGGGATCACCTCCTCCTCATTAATTGCCATCAGCGTGACAAGAACAAAATTTTCCGACGCCGCTTTCAACACGTGGAGCCATTTGAATTTCATCGGAACTTAATGTATTCGGAATCGAGGGATAAATCTTAGTAATGGGTTTATTGCCTTCAGCGAGATGCCGAACTCTCGAGGAGGGCAACGATTTTTGCTCGAAAAATGCTGAGAGATAAGGGGGGTGGGGGAAGGAAGGTGCGGGCGGGTTTTGTGGGCCGGCGTGTTCCCGAGTGACCCCCTGGGGAGGGGGAGATTTTAATGTCCAAGGACCTCAGGGTGCGAGAGGAGGCTAAGTGCCTTTTTGCTCATGGCCATTATCTGCGCACCCTTCTCTTCTCATTTCGCAAGGAGGCAAGTCTTTCAACGTTTTGTTCTCCTCCTTTAAGTTTCATTTTACCTGGGCCCAACACCACGAAAGCTTAACTTACCGTTTTGTTTGAATGTTTGTAGATTTCTCAAGGGAGAAGTGTTTTCCACTTATTGAACCTCAAATATTTCCGCCGGTTTTAGTTTCAAAAGGATCGTAATTTATTTCAAACTCTCCCATCGCGTTTCTTTCGCCATAGAAATCGGCAGACATCAAAGGACTCGCAAATGCACTCTCCTCCAACAGCATTTATCTTAAAAATTGAGTTTAAAATTTTTTTAAATGGAGCTCTCAAGGGGTGTCGCCTATATTGTCAGAACTAATTTCTACTACGCCTATTCATCACCCTTCTCACGCCTACCGCGGTAAATAAATTTTTACCATGCCGGCATAGCAACCACAGGGCAGGCTCAAATTTTGCCTCAGACGTGGATCTTGCGTTTCCCTTATAGATAGGGTTCAAGATAAGCTTGGTTAAACGGCTTATCCTATTTCCACTTTAAAATCTAGTTATACTGCTAAACGAGTCTCATGAAATGAGCAGATGGATGTCTCGCGAGCTAGGTTATTAATGTGGTTTATTTTTTATTTTTTCATGAGCACTAAAATAATCCAATAATTGAAAGGGTAATAAAAAATACTTTCTTATACGCATCCTAAAATATATTTTCTTCATTGAATGAGTATACCGACGTAAAATCCTTGATTTTTCTTAGATTATAAGTTTTAGATTAGAAAATCTAATAAAAAACACATTAAAGATTCCACATTCACTTCCTAATGTCCACTTGTTAGTAAGTTTTCTGGAGGAGGTGACTGGCAGTGAAGGTTTTTTTAGAGCAAGGGGGTATTTTGGAAAAAGGTTGGATTTTTTAGGGAGTGGAGACTGGAGACAATGTGGATAAAAACCTGGTGGTTGAATCATCCTGCAAATAAAAAAATAAGGAAGAGGTTCGCAGTTAAACAACTCAGCGGACGAAGTACTGAACTTTAAGTTCTCTCCACTAAGGACTCGCATAATTAACGGCAACGTAATGAAAAATATTTTCTGCTCCCAGGACTCTAACACAGGCCGATGTGATGGGATATTAGCGCTCAATCCAACATCCCCAATAGTATCTATTCCTTCGTATTAGGCGTGTAGGTATCCTTATAGTTTCCACCGGGCACTCTGGCGATAGCAAGGATTGGATTTACGTATTTATAAGCCACAGTAAACTAATCGCTGGGTATCAGCTCAAGCAGGATAAAAATCATATGAGATTTTACTTCGCAATTCATTTGGCAAAATATTATCGGAGAGCAAAGCCTTTGCTACAAAACAGCATGGTTTTATTTTTCTAATTATCCTTTTTTCCCCAATATTTCTATCGCCATGGGTGGTGGCGTAACACCATCTGCCACATGTCTTCCAAGAGGTTTTCATAGTAATATTCAGGCGGAAGCCCACGTGTTACGATCGTTCCGTCAGACAAGTGGCACCCGAAACCTCGGCCGCCAAAGTAAGCGGGAAAGTCTCCTTGCCACTGGTGCGGGTGATGGTGTTTACGGGAAAGGGGGGTACGGATGTGGGTTCTGGGTGATTTTAGGATTCAAGCTGGTAAGGAGATGATAGTGGAGGGGATGTTCTTTTTCTTCCGCTCCTCCTCCTTTTTAAACGGTGAGATTTGCATCGCACTTTGGGACTTCCCCCTTTTCCCTTCTCGGACACCTCTTCCCCCGAATTGCTATTTATGATCCTTGGAGGTGGATTTAGAATCGATAAGCGATCGTTCGAACCATAAATTTTGCCCCATAAACGGATGGCGAGGAAGTTTCGGAGAGTTCTTTCGGGTCGTTATTAGCGGTCGCTTCGTGTGTGTGTGTGTCGGTGGAGTAGGAGAAAGGGGGATTTCGTGGAGAGAGGAAGGGAGACTGGACTGGACTTCAGTGTAGGGAGGTGGGCAGTGAAGGATTTCCCCAAATTTCCGCTCCTACTCCGTCGGGGCCACGAATGCGTAGGTGTGGACATGGGTGTAGAGTTACGCTCGTGACCCCCCCCCCTTTCCTTTCCTCTCCCCTCAGCTTTACCACCCCCAGTGCTTCCGAGGAGAGAGGCGGAGATTTGAGGCAATTTGGGGGAATGGGACGAGGATGCTGAGAGGGAGGAATAGAGGCGAGAAGGAACGGGAGTAATTCGAGGAACTGGTTTCGCCGTCGTTCCGGGTGTATCCGAAAAATCATATGGGTGGACTGCGGAGAGGTTTGGTCCATCCACCCTCCCCCACCTACTCCCCCTGCATCCAACCTACCCCTCACCACCATCCCCAATCCCGGATTTACCTCACGGAAAAAGTTGCGTTTCCCCCCTTCACTCCCGTCCCCTATCGGGTAAACTGGAGTGCTAAATATGATACCTTATCGTTGATAGCATCGTCATCATTGACATGTCAGTCCTAAGGTTCAATAACTGCAGCACCAAATTTCTCTTATTCCAGATTATCTCTTATATTACGTTATAATACTTGTTCTCCCTCTCTATAGTTGCTTGCTTGCATGTCAATAGTGTATGCTTGGTATTCCTTCACTCCCTGCCGCACACCCAAACGGTGGCTTGAAGGGTATCGCGTAGCTGTAGATGTACTTCTCACTAGCATCCCACTTGGTTTGTTCCAGATATTTATCCCATGGTCTTTCTCGAAAAGCTTTCCCTCAGATTTTCTCCTTTATTATACTACATAAATATCTATTTTGTCTAAAAAAAAGACTATCTAACGTGTTTTTGTTTCCCGTATACTCTTATCCTTCTTCTTCCTAACATTTGTTTACCTCCCCATTTCTTACCCTTTTCTTCACATAATCTTCAGCATCTTCCTTCACCAGCACTAGGTTTCGAAGGCTGCAAGACTTCTCTAGCCCACCTTTCTAATGGCTCAGGCTTTGAGTCCCCAACATAAAAGGATAGCTTATCTAAACATTAAAAGTCAACTTTTGGGTGAGATAATTTGGGAGTAGGTAAAAATTATTGAGTACCCCAAATATATATATATTCGGAAAGAAAAAGATTTCTTGGTAAAATGAGACGCTTATCACTTTAACCATGAACTAGAACTTTCCTGCTGTTAAAGCTAAAGAATAACTGAACTATATTCACAATAACTGAGTATTGTTATTACAAAAGTTATCCAAATTATAGTTCCAGTAATGTGGTTCGTACTGCTAAGCCGTTCGATAAATATCAGCGGGTGGTACTGCTCAAGGACAACTAATATAATCATTACTATAACGTTTCCAACGATAAAAACTACCGTTAACAATTACCCTCGTAGCACGAATACGGCAAAAATAATGTGCCCATGGCAAACAGAGCCGACAAATGGTGGGATAACATAGTGAAAACACAATCTGCAAATTAATTACCGGTTGAAACTTAAGACACGAGTGCTGAGAAACGATTTGGAGCGATGAATAAGCGTTTAATATACGGCAATCGCTGTTAAAAAAAACATTTATTGGTGGTCTCCATCTCCATTAGAGTGTTTTTTTTAATGTAGTGGTAGGGAACTTGGATAAGTTTTCCCTGTGTGCATACTAATATTATTTTGGTGAAAAATCGTTCGAATAAAACCCAAGTTAGGGAATTCATTAAATTACATTTTCCATGAGAACAAGATATGTCATCGTCTCTATAAATCGCCTTCATCATAAAAGAGCCATTTTGAAGCATCTGAAAAGTGTGAGGAGAACCTACATTCGAAACGGAATGCTAATGTAACGGTGGCAGTACTGCTTTGCATTCCGAATCACATCAGCGCTGGCGGTGCCTGCTGTGAATACCGAAAGAAATCCCTTTTGAACGCAATATTTGACACTATGACCATACACCATCTTGGAAGATAAATGCGAGAACACCACATTAGGTACAAACAAACATACTTAAGTGTAGAATCAATAGGGCTATTTCCTTGCTTTCTTTGCAAGATGTGACGAACATGGGAGCCTGAGTGTAAAAGTTTCCCTCCCGTTTCTCCTCCTCTTCATCCTCCCCATCCTCCTTTACCCACCTTAAGAGAACCGCGCGGTCAAGTGGACCCATTATTTTGGACTGGCCACCGGAAAAAAAGATATAAAAAAAAGAAAAAAGGGCGGAAAGTCCAGACACGTGGTTGTAATGGATCGCCACTTGCTACAACTATTTTTCACCCCTCTTTGAATACGATCTCGGAGAGAGAGAGTTGAACGCGCTTAAAAAGACGCCCAGGGAGTTTGTTTTGTTTTCTGTATCCCGTCATACATTCCCGATTTTTGCGGTAATGCGCGTTTCGAAGAGAGGAATCACTTCGAACGCGAGAGACGTGTGCTATTATTTCCCATCGACCACGCAGAATCTTGCGAGGGATGGGACGGTTCAGCCCCTGATAATCACAGGTGTGTGTACTGGGTGTACCCGGGACAATCTGAAATATTCACCCCTGAGGCAGTGATCCCCCAGAATTCGAGTGTGGAGATGGATTTATCTCAGGAGGTGAGATCACGCCGGTTGCAAGCACTCTGACAGCATATGCTGGTAGCGTGGGATATTGAATACATATTGCGCGTGCACATGACCCCGGCGAAACCACTGGTTTTTAGCAGCCAACCGAAACAATCTCCATTGCATGGCTCCAGACAGACATCGATATCGTCTTCATTTGGTTGGGGTAGAGTCCGTAATCTTTACTGAATGAATCTACCCTTAAATGCAAAGTTTTTCTTCTTTTTCAAGAGTCGCCATCCACTGCTCCCCATCAAAAAGGTACGTAAGGAGTTTGTTCTGGATAAATCGTGGCCTGACGCTACCGTATCTTGCTTGGAATAATGCGTTAAAATGCAGATGCACACCCATCGTTACTGTTTGCATTGAACTCCAAAAGTATTTCAACTAATCCATTATAAATATGACGAATATTTATCGGGAAAGAACAAATGAGAATATGTATAGTCATATCAGAAATATACTCCTGTTCCTATCCCTATCATTGCTCCGATTTATAGATCTTTTAGCAGTTCGGGACAATATTTCATGCATCAGTGGTGTATCAATAGTGATATCCATGTACCTTGCAAGCACATAGCCTTACTTTTGTTTTACTTGAGATTTCGATTGCTCAAGACTTCTTCCAATTGTATGAACCCATTTTGGATTCTGAGTATTCCTAGCTGTTAGGTTAAATTAAACCGTATGTAGAAGATAGATCATCTTGATTGAAATTAATTCGGGATATTAACTCATCAAGCAGTTTATTCAGAAATTATGAAGTGATTAAATGCCTACCTATTGATAAGTATTTAAGAAAATTCGACTTTTAATTCTATTCAACCGCTCTACAACTTTTTATGCATGAAAAAAAACTGGAGATGCTTATGGATTCATATTACACTTCAAAAAGCAAAAAGAAACGATAATATGATAATAAAATATGTACGTTTTATATTAGTATATGATTTTATGAATGAAGTATTCTGTACTTTTTAGCGGTTTATCAGAAAAATCTAAAGAAATAATGGAATTTAAAATTTAATTTGGATACCGTCCAAATTAAACTGATCCAAAACCCTACGTTATGTTCGCAATTTTCTTACCCATAGCGATGCTTATAAAATTTGGATAAAGTTGATCTCCCTTTTCAGTGGAAAGCATTTCATAGTATTTGCGGGTGATTTTCTGACGAAAATGGCAACCAAAATTGTACTTGATTAATAGTGATGAAATTTTCAGGGCACTGAATTTCGAGACAAAAAAGATAAGTGTTATTTCAGGAAGATCAGGTTATCATGGTGGCTAGAGTGAGGATAGAACGGGAGGGTAAATTACGACGAGAAAAGGAGAATGTAGTTTTGCAAATGGTAGTGTAGTTTAGTGAGTCTCCAGTAAATTTGAATGCCTTTTCAGGCATGTATTTCCCATGAACCAACCGTATATTTTTTCTACTATTAAGATGGATTGGTATTATTAATGAAAAGGGTGATTTCATAATTCCACATAAAATGGGTTTTTAGGTAAATCCCATTTTACGTGGAATTATGAAGTCACTCTTTTCATGTATAATGTCAAGCAAATTCCACGAGGTCGCGCCTCATACTAGGAAACAAATTGGCATGCACCAATTTAATTTTTGCACATTCAAGGCTTCTTCACGGTCCCATGCTCTTCTAAATGGATACTGTGTTTTTAGCCTTCCGTAATTATTTTATAAATGAATTGAAATCTGCATACATTTTTTAAAAATTTGAATTGTGTTCTTCAAATTAGCAACATATGTGTTCATTAATTTCATAATTTAACTCTTCTTTTTCCAGTTTTTAGATTATTCATTTGGTTTTCACTATTACATTATAGAGGTGAGTGGTTGATTCTTTGAAAAAATTCAAGGAGAACTTCAGTCAGATATTCCAATTGATCTTTGATTGGTTGCTTTCTACGGGTAGGTTTTGGAGTTCTCATACTCTACTTTGCATTTCATTCACCTCTCAGCTCCATCCTTACGCTCTCATACTTTTCATGTCAATATATTTCCAACTCCTCCTCATACTACCGATGATATCTTTCCACCACGTTTTTACGTACCCAGCATCCAACCTATTGTCTCAAAATTAATTCACAAGAATTGCTTTTATTTGAAGACAAATCCCCAATTATCTGCCCTTTGTATGGAAGGGCCTCTGTACGGTAAAAGGCGTCAACTATGTTCGACGAGCTACCTACCTTTATAATGGCTGGTGAAAGGCAGCAGGCTTCTCACATGCGTTGAGAAGAATACTGCCCTGCGAACATCGTTTCGCGGGGCCTCGTTTCCTAAGCACGCCTTTCCCTCTTCCTTCCGACCCTTCGGACAGTCTGTACACCCGCCTTCCGCCACCGTCTTTCCGTTAACTTTGGCTCGCCTCCAATTTCCCCCCACGAATGGAGCTCTGCAGAGGCTTCACTTCTTCCCCCGCGATCAGCTACTCGAAAGTTTGCACCGTTGCGCCTCCATCCGTTGACCCCCACCCTCCCGCCCTCATGTCTTAGCTCAGGTTCCGCTGACCGGCAAAGACGTATCCCCTCCGGTGAAGGTGAAACAAGACAACGGAAATAGATTAGGCGAGAGACACCCTCGGCAATGTGGAGGGAGGGACAAAATTGGAAAACACCGCGGAAATCCGAGTTCGCTAATCATCTTGGGAAAATGTTCCGAATTCGCAATTTTTGTTTGGATTGCCCCCGTTTTTTTCATTAGCAATCACTTAAAAATGTATGTGAGTTTCTAGCACTCACTCAATATAGTAGAGATAAGTGAATTTAAATTGTAGTGTATGACGTTGATTTGTTAAATTGTCGCGTAACGATCAATTTCATACAAAATCGCGTATAATTGTAGCGTGATATGTGATATCATCAGTCGTTCGTGCATCAAGAACTCAATCAAGCATCGACATCGTCTGCTAACAATACGATTTGATGAACTTATTCTTTTGTGAATGCTTTTTCGTGAAAAGAACTGTTAGCATCGACATCGTCTGCTAACAACACGATTTGATGAACTTATTCTTTCGTGAATGCTTTTTCGTGACTTTTGAAATAATTTTACAAGATTAAAATATACCGATTCAAATCAAAAGTATTGATATTGTTACTTTCTACCTTTATTGAATTGAACCCATAACTTTCTTTGAGCTGATTTAGAATTTCTATTTCTGTTAATAGCAAAACTTTGATCTCTTTAAGTGTTGTAACAGTAAAAGTACCGCAGCCAAATAAGTTAATGAGCCTTTATCGACTTTATGATATATTTAAGGTGCCCTATAATTTCTGCTTTAAATATTTTAAAGTCAGAAACTTAAAAATCTGGCTATTTAACCGAATACACAGTGAATACTTACGGGGTAATATTCCCCGCAAAATTATTCTATTCGACGAGTGATTCTAAAAACTTGTTATGTTAACACTACGCGCTTAATTTTGCTGTCCATTACAAAGTGAGAACGCAGAGGAATTCATCAACATGAACAAAGTGCATTGAAAAGCACCTCGAGGCTGCGTGGCTGGTAGGATGCATGAATGGTACCTAAATATGCACTACGTTCATCCCCTGAAAGTTATTTTATAGCGTAGTAATAAAATTCTTTTTTAGGCATCATCCAGACAAATGAAAATAAATGATTAGTTGCAATGAGGGAATATTTTTTATTAATGGCTAAGGCATTTATTTCCATTCACCAAGGATACACAACACATAGTTGCCTAGCATTAGGATTGCATTCCATTAGGATTTTGTAGGAGTGGTGAAGAATTTGAAATTCCGACCTTTACGATGCTTTGACTATCTCTGATTAGTTCCTTTATTGCATTAATGTAAATAACAGAAGGAAAACTACAATTTCCGTAATATTTAATGCATCAAACGTGGTGAAGAAAGGCAGGGGAAATTGTTTCTCACAAACAGGCACGCAATCATAATCACATTATAAATAATTCTATCTGTGGTCGTTTGCGGAAAAATCAATTTCTCGTCAGCAACCCTCACAGACTACCCACACGTTCACCCTTTTATTCATAAATTCCTTCCCTTCATGCAGATTTCAGGGAGCCACATTAAGGAACACAAATAAGTGGGTATCTACATTCACCCCTTCCGGAGTTTTTCCCGGGAAGTCCTTTCCACGCCAGGGACAATCACAGGCTACATTCACACACCCAATAGTGGGTCCTTTACGCGGAATCCGGAGCCACGTTTAAAGGGTAGTAATAATTGGGTGCATTATCACTCCCTCTGAGACTGATTGCGAGAAAACATTTCCGCGCCAGGGGCAATCTCAGGCGACACGCTTGCAACCCACTGTTATCTTTCCACTGTTTGTTTGGGACTCCCAAATGGATACGACACAAAAGGGAATACATCAATCACACACAGAAAAACTAAAAGCATCCTGAAATCTCATGCACATATTCACCCGCGAAGAGAAGCTCCTGGAAACTTATCACTAGGGGCTTAACTCAGTACAAGCAGAGTCAAACTGTACCGGCTGATGCCTATGTGAAATAATGGAAGGGAATAAAGGGAATATGCTGAGGTACTTAAGTCACCACGTTTTAAGTGAATCGTCTTTCTTCAGTGCGCTGAGAGGGCCGGTTTGTGGCCAAAATATGTACGCGTACTCGCCTCGTAGCTCACGTTATTTCCGATTAGAGCTCCACATTTCCATTTAATGCTTTAATTTACATCATTTTTAACCTGCTTTCTTCATTAAATTCCATGATTTATTCAGAGGAACAGAATGTGATATGAGTTCTTTGCTATTTGATTTCTTTTTTTCCATTATGCATCAAAGTAAATATACTGTCCACTAATAATCGGCCTGATCTAAAACGCCTTTGTTCAGTCAAAAATTTTCTTTTTAAATAAGGAATGCGATCAAGGAAATGTTTACCATTAAGTAGGTATTAGGTTTGAGGTGGAGTTATGAAACTTGAGGAATGGTGAGGGCAATTGTCAATCCCGTATGAGGGAAGTGTGAAATTTCAAGCTCTCTGACATTAGGAGCTACTTTAGATTCCAGATTACATCGATTATCTCAAATCGTAAAACCATTATACTGTGTGTGACGGAGTCATACATTTTTCCTTCCTCTTTCTTTCACGACTGATAACATTTCATTTTGACGTAAAAACGAAACGTAGTCGTTGATAATGCAGACAAAAACTATTGAAATAGAACGTGAATATAGTTTTGTTTTATGTAGGCATGAATAACTATTCTTTACAGCATATGCTTGGTGAGTAACCACCCCCTTCCTCTCAATTTTGCAGATGTGGCTCGTAGGAGCGTATTTAGCCATAAATTCATCAAAAGTTATCCAAATTAGGCATTTCAAAGACCTTTAACTTTCAACATATTTGGCTTCATTGTCGAAGAAAAAAAACAAACTTCATCCGCGTTCTGCACTTGATAAAAATACGCGAAGGCCCAAGAAATCCCAGAAGCGGCGTCCTTCGGGCGCTTCGTGGAAGAGGAGGGTTGGAAGGGGTTGAAGCGGCGGCGCTGGAGGCCCGATGATGGATGGAAGAGGGCGATGGAGAAAAATCAGTGGGAGGACAAACGAGGGACGCAAAAAAGTCTCGTATGTACTCAAGTCCTTCCCGGATCGGGCATTGTCCGGGGGGTGGGGGGAGGGGGGGAGCTAGCGTGGATTTGTACGTGTGAGGGGGGAGGGAGGGGAATGTGGAAACGAAAACACGAATGAAATAAAAAAAGAAGGCACGGAAAAAAAGAGAAATGCAACAGCACATGACTCCGCGGGTATGCCGACACGAATCCGCTCAATCTGCCGGGTGGGTGGGTGGAGGATGCGACGTCCGAGGCGGTCCGTGGGAGAGGGGGACGAGAAGAGGAGGACGGGGGACGAGTAGGGGATGCCTCGACAGCGCTTCGCTCCCCCCCATTTTGCGCCAGGCTCGCCTACCGGAGTGGGGGTGGATGTGGGAGGGAAGGGGGGAAGAGAGGGCAAATTAGGGCTGTGCAACACTGCGATGTATCGCCTGCGATATGCGATAATGCGCGATTGATATCGCGATAGAGTCCCCTACACACGTGGAAGCTGGCTTTCATGGCAGTACCGATAGTATTCCTATATCGTTTTATATCGGTACCTCCTATGGCTCGCACTGCTTACACGGTACTCGAAGCGATGTAATTGATTAAGCCCTGATTAAGCAAAATGTCTCATATCATTTCGCACTTTATTTCTAGTCCTATTCCGATTCATGCCAGAAACATCTCCGCCCTTGCATGACATCAGTAAACTAAGACAATAAACACATTTGCACATTCTACGCAACAATAATAATTAAAAAACCAAAATTTAATATTTGACAAGCTATAGGTACACATTGCAAAAAAAACTTTCTTCTCCTTTATTAGCTTTCTATGAATTTAATTATGTCTTCCTCCGACATACAAATCCCCTTCATACATTTAAACGTCCTGCTATTGGCAATATTCCTCAAAATGGGGGCGATTATTGGAAACCGAAATCGCTATGTTGTGCTCGAAATTCTTAGATGCATACGAAAAATGAAATTTAGTGAAAAATCAAATTTTCTAACCAGAGCCATTCGCCCATCAATCAAAAATGAAAACAAGCAAAAGTTGACGCCCACCGTCGAGTTGCATTTAGGATTACTGCGACATCAACTTCCCGTCCTTGTCTGTGTTGACGAAGAATGGGAAAGGAGCGGATGTGGGCAGGGGATGTTTTCCTATAGAGATCCTGTCGCAACCACTTCAATTGGCAGAGTCAGCTGTGGGTCACCCATTGTGATGAGGCTAAGGAGCTTCGCGGTCTCAATTTTGATTGGACGAAGTGGATGAGGTGCTAGTCCTTTGCACGCCCACTTTTCCGAAAGGGTTAAAAATACCAGTTTTTTGCCGCTTATAACTCGAAAACTAATTAACGGATCGAAGAACGGAAAAAAACGGGTCTTTTAGTTTTACAAACTCTATCAGATTATGCAATTAAAAATATTGTCAACAACTCCATTGCGCCGGATGTTTTGCGATACAATACTATATCGAAGACTCCACTTCCAAGCAAAGTAGTCTCGCGTTTACTTAATTGGAGGCTCGAATCATGGTCGATAGTACATAGATTACTTTACCTATCGCTCAATACTGCCATGGAAGTCGATGGTTACACATGGAAGTGCTACTTTTAAGTGACTTCCATAGCAGTGTACTTAAGTAAATGACAATACCCCTTTAATATCAATAGAAATAGAAATTTATTGCTCCATAACAAAGAAATATTTTTTATTACAAACACACATATTGAAGTTAGTTTGGAGCTAAGTGTCCCCGCCTGAAGGTGGGGACACTTTCAAAAAATAAAAATACAATACTTCTGACCCAACTTACAATACTTACATAACACATAAACCTTGCAAATAGCATCATATATAAAAATATGTAATTTTAGGATAAGTTTTCAATATAACTCAGTAAAAAAATATACATGCAATCAGGATAGCAACAAGACCCTATTTTAAGATAAAATAAAACAATTTGCATTAACTAAGCTAAGTAACCATGATTTTAAACATCTTAAGAATGTCGGACCTTATCCTATCCCCATCCCTTCCATTCCTATCCTTATACCTTTCCTCCCGGTCTGAAGCGCCTATTAGTGCGGAAACAGACTTGAAAACACCCATGACTTAAGAATGTACTCAAGCTCTTTGCGATCTTGGCATCACTCGGTAGCACATTAAATGACTTTGGCCCTATATAAGGGTAACGACGTTTAAGTAATGTTAAGCAGGGCTTCTGCACAGCATAACAAGAATTGTTTCCAAGGCTATATGAAGGGCGTGAAGACCATATACAAAAAAATTTATATATGATCATTTATAAAGGGGCCTGAAAAATTGCAAGCAATTCGATATCAAGCGATGAGCGATATCAGCCGATATGCAATACCGCGCGATATCCGGCTATAGCCTCCAATATTACCAATTTGCATCGAGAAGTTGACATACCAACGCTTTTTACAACCAATAAACAATGTTGGTATCACTTTGCGATACTCAAAATAGCATATTACTCAGTCCTAGGTTAAAGGAAGTGGATAAGAGAGGCTGTTTCTTAATTGACTTTCCTTTCACGCTTCCCTCCGCCCCGGTTGCTCTCTCAGTCTTTCATTATTTACGTCATTATTGAACATGAACGAAAGCTTCGAAGAGATAATTATTGGGCATAGGTAAAGCAAAAGAGCCTCGGCTCCTCATGGTAGTAATATTATGTTACCTGTATCTTTTGTCATCTCCGTCGTAGCACCGTAGCCTCTATAGTAATTGAAGTAATTGTCACAGCCATGCAATTGATATGAATTCAAGTCTAGCATTTCAAAGACATATTTCTACCCCCCTCCTCCTCCCCCCCTCTATATCACCATGACTGAGAGAAATGACGAATTTGGAGAGAGCATCTGTCGGACCGAGCGATACAAGGTATCCTATTTCCCATTAAAAAAATACGCAACTATAACGGAAACAGGGTATTATTTTTTCAAAAATAATGCGGAATATACATCAACTCTTAAATTTTCTCATGAAAATATCATTTCCATGTCTGATAAGTGCCTCAAGGACGGCGTCTCTGTCGGAGATCATTTGGTTTAGCTGACGATAATTGTTTCACCCATCTCTTTGTAATTACAAGGGCTAATTCAGGCTCAAATCTTCCTCATGTGAATACTGTAGTATCTTGGTCTGAGTCCCGTTATAAAGTGTCTGATTGCCCTTTCTGCCATAGCTATGCTCGAAGAATCAGAAAAAATTAATAGCCAATAGCCTTATTATTGCTTATAAGTATTGCTTATTCTGCGTGGGTTAGACAGGAGTTCGCTACAACACTATGCATAATTAAAAGTATCCCTGTCTTCTTTAAAATTGTCGATGATAAAATGACTCACTCCATAACACTTAATAAAATGAGAAGAAGCAGCGTCAAAAGTTGTTTATTACTTATTATAGGTGATATACCACTTAAGTTCGGCTCAAATGGATATAATGCTCCAACGCAGACCTTTTCTTTCTTTCAAATAATTACCTTCTTCACTTCGCTATAACTTCTCCCATTATTTACCTGTAAAGTTCTTGGTCGTGGTGGCCTATTGGGTAGAGCGCTGAGCTACTGACCGGAGGGTCCCGGGTATAAATCCCGGCCAAAAGCCTTTCTGGACACCCCCGGAAGAAGAATCCTCGCAGTTAGATTTTCTGCGTGTCATAACTTCGAAGAATATCGCAGATAATCCAGGGAAAGGAACTGGCCCCCTTACCCAGAATGTATGAATTTGCACACGCCAATGGCTTAGTACGAGGTGAGCTCTAACCTATCAGAAGCCAACCTTCGGTTTGAACACAACTTTTAACCTGTAAACTACCCATTCTCCTCCTCCCTCTACCCTGCTTTTTCAATTCCTTTCCCTCTATCACGTCCTTCCAAACACCCGCGCCCCTAATTACCAACTCCATCCAGTCTGCCTTCTAATTTTCACAATCAGCTTCTTTTCTTTCCCTCTCCCAGTCTTTAGCATTACCTCATTCGTATTTCTCACCACCCACCTGACTTTCTCCATCCCTCTCGATATTCACATCTCAAATACCTATTTCCTTCTTCAACGATTCTTTTAGATGTCTCGTTATTTTTTCTTTACGTTCCCAATCCAAATCCATATATTTAGTTTTTCTCTACGACTAATCGCCTCTTTAGTCGAAGCGATTCTCCTAACCTCGATGCCGCTGTGCCAATTTTCCTTGATAACATCACCCTGGAACTAAATTGTCCTACTGATCCAGCTTGCGACCTCATGTTTTGAAGTTCAACTGTATCTTTTTGTTCGCGAAAAATCGAGCGTTAAGAATGAGGCTGATGGTAGGCGGATTGCCTTGGTGGAATTTCGGCATAGCATCCACACTTTGTGCAGGAAGTCTTCTCGAGTCTTCCACCACGATAAATAATTTAATAGTTACTGACGTTTTGGAGCTGGACTCAAACTTCATCCTCAAGGCATATGATGTTTTGTCAGAGGTATTTAAACCGTTTATATCCTTCATCACCATCCCAAGCTATATTAATCTTGCTGGTCGAGGTTGGAGGTCAAGAAGGAAGATAGACATTGTAGGAGGTATTTTTTTGGGGTATTTTTGAGATTTTTTATAAAAGTAAAATACGGGTTATTTTGTTAGAGAAGGTTGACTGGATGTATTAGCAGTTCATGCTAAACTTCTCATAAACTCAACGGTCCTCATTGTTGCGCCATTTAAAAACAAACGGCCGGCTACGATGCCAACCAATGAAGCCCCCTGAACGCGCGCAACATTGGCGACCGCTGAGTAGGTATTATTTGCCGGGAAAAAAATTATATCTTAATCCACAATTGGGATTAAAGTGAGGGTATTATTAAAAATTAAATACTGTGTATGCATTCGAGAGCTGACAATCCATCAAGAATCATACCCATAGATCCGTAACTCTCTCAAAGACGGAGAAGTAAGCTCCTTCCTGCGAGAACAACCCCCAAGCGTGCGTATCCCCCTTCCACTGTCCGGCTTCGCTCGTCGTGACCACTCGCGTTCGTTCGTCTGAGAGGGGGTGGTGGAAGACGGAGAGGGAGACGTTGGTGAGACAGACGGAGAGGAGGAGAAGAGAGAGAGACCTTGACCCTCCCGCCAGCGCGAAGGACGCCGGTCGACGGGCACCGCGTTTTCGACCTTTCCCAGCATACCTTGGGGATCTCGGTTTTTGGCACGGCCGCGCGGAGTGCGCGGAGCCGTTCCAAAGAGGAGAGGAGGGGGTTGGGACGATGGCGGTTGGGTGGGTGGGTAGATAAAGGAGGACTGGAACGTAAGGAGAAATGCAATGGGGGAGACGAGCAGTCCGGCAAGCTTAGCGGTGGTGGGGATGCAAGCGGGAGAAAGAGAGAGGAATAAGGAAAAGAAAACACAACGCCAAGTCGAGGGAATTTCCCTTCTTATGCATTCTCCCCCTCTTCAGCGAGGGTGGGGGTGGGTTTACAAAGGAACTGAGTGACTCCCACGGGAGAATGACTCTCCTCGGCGAGTAACTTTCCTTCCGCCTCGTCCACCACGCGGAGTCGTCGGGGGATGAGATCTGCTAGGGGCAGATAAAGTCTGTCTATCTCCGTGGGGCACACATACATTATGCGGGTGTGCGCGTTAGGCCAAGGGGTTGGGTTGGAAAAAGAGAGAGAGAGAGAGATGGAACTCGTAGTGGAAGGGGGGATGGATGTTTCATAGTGTGCGATTGCATTTGTGTTCGAGTGTGCGTGTTTGAGTCTTGTTTTCTTGTGTGTGTTCCTGTGTGTGCGCCTCAAGCTCGGGCGAATCCGAAGCGAGTAAGTAGTATTCGCGTTAACACATGTCCGGCGAGACGCCGATGAAAATGCGGAAATCACTCTCTTCTCCTTTTCCTCCCTGGTTCGTTGACTAACCTCCCATCCCTCTTCCGCTCAGCTTTTTCTCCGCCTCTCCCCTCCTCTTGCTGCGGCCTGGCAAAACCTTCATACAGGTCTATATGCGTCTGGCTCCCACCTACCCTTCTTCGTCTCTTATTTTTTCCTCTCCCTACTAAGGCGGTAGTGCGTAGTGGGGCGATTTTTTTCCCGCCTTTTCCAACCTGTAATTTTTACCCCATCCGTTTTTCCCCTCTGTTATAACATCGAGCAAATACGGAATTTCGCAATTGCTGTAATTTCGTAAACCATGACTTCGAACATAATTAGCGGGAAAAATTCTTTTCTAAATAAAAATTTACATAGATAATTGCTGCTTCAATGAATTTTGACTGCAAGTACTCCAACTTGGAATAACTAAAGAATTTAATTGATGCGTAAAACGTGCCTAATTTTGTTTCCATAATATATAGATACAATCGTCGAGTGGTACATAAATTTACATACCCCATAACAATTTTCTGAGGGTAGAATATGTCAAATCGGAGCAAAAATATTGCGTAAATAAACGAAAATTATCATAAGCTCTTATCGTACGAATTTGAGAATAAGGTCCTTAGTCCTCCACTCGATTCTCCCAACAGCTATCGTCTTGGGATAAAGAAATTCTCCTTATCTTTGTCATTAGTTACTAGATTTATGTCTCTTCCATATTATCATTCTGTAATTTTTACCAATTTCTTTACCCTCGAGGACTCAATTCATGAATCATCAAATCTCAAGATGTGTCAGATTAAGCTCTCTGTTTCAAAATTTTCATGAGATTTCTTTCTCCACCTTCTTCACTGGGAAATGGTCTATTATTCATTCTCATTTATTGTCCTCCTGCAGCACTGTGTTTCTAATATTCATAGTATTGCCTCTTCTTTGGCTTCTTCAGCCTATTCTTTACTCAAGGGTTCATATCCCAATATTTGACCTCTTATATAAGATATATATCATATGATGTGATGGCAGTGTTTCAGTCTCATTTCTCCATTAGTCGTATTCGCTTCCACTCGATTGTCTTTTAGGCTTATACGCTACCAACCATATTTTATTTGCCATACATTTTGTATGCATCATAAAATATATTTATTTACTAACCTTCCTCTCTCCCGCACATATATCTTCTCGGTATCTTGTAGGATATTGTATCTCAGTAGATGTTGATGTATTACATCCCTGTGAAGATCACTTTATTTTTAACCTTAGAATACGTAGCATTGCTTAATTTAGATGAGTACAAATTTGCTCTACGTAACAAAAGTTGCCAACCTGTGAGATTCAAACTCGCTACCTTGGACTTGGCAGGTCAAGACTTTATTCCATCATTCACCGAAGCCGATAATGGAAGTATTATAGAGTTAATTAAGCATATTTATTTTAAGCCACCAAAATATCTTAAATGATTCTATTATTGCTTAGGATTTCATGCATGCAACCAAGGATGCTTGCCAGGCGGTGCCATACTCTTCACTAGGCATGGAGTATCGTCTATACAAACATGGTGATGAGTCGCATGCACTCATTTATTTTAGCCATCAGCTGCTATTTTATGCTAAGGATGACAGTGCAGTGGCGCATTGAGTAGAACTTCGGAGGAGGGCTCTACAAAGGTCTCGGGTTCGAACCCTGGACATACTTTCGAACACGTCCAGGTAGTCCCAATATGAGTGATTTTTTAGGAATCAGATCTTTCTATGATACCACTAGGGGCTCAAAGAAGTTGACTTTCCTCCCATTCCTCATGTGCTAAATTGTGTTTAGTGCTAATGAGCTCTACCGTCTTCAACCGGGCCTTGAATATACCAACATTTTACTGTCAAATACATTATCACATGTGACAAATGGATTTAGGTGAAAAACAGCTTTTAATTTACTTTAACATTCCACTAATGAGGGAACAGCCCCTGCACTAACGCTTTACTGGAAGCGATTGTTTAAACTCCATGTTGCCGCCTTAGCGCCACAAAAAATTCGTAAATCCGGAATGGAATCCGAAGGTGTAAAGCATTTCTTGACTCTGACTCCTCAGACACACCCACTGTCTCTCTCTCTCCGTAATGTGCGAACACGGTGGAAAGATTCGCTCAGGGGTACATGCCAAAGGAGAACTTTGCACTATTATAGGCGTGAACCCACGTAATAACGACCCCGTGCAGGTCACTTGGGTACGTGAAGACAGGGCGAGCAGACCTCGCTTGAATTATGTAATTGAGTATAACGGAAACAAAGGTGAGGTACAGCTGGACTATATAAGGAAGAGAAAGCACAGAGCAAGGTGCTGAAAAACGGTTAATGGACGAGACTGTGCCCATCTGGAGAGAAACAGCATTTCTTGATCGCATAATTAGCTTCTGTTCATTCATTTTCATGTCACGTTGTGCATGTGTAACTAACATAAGTATCTTTTTTATGACGTAGTGGCATAGCTCTTGATGGAATGTATCTAGTGATTGTTTATTGATGATTCATCCCCAGCTACACAACCTCGTGGTTTCTCGCGCGGTACTCTGTACACGTAGATGAAGGAGGAAGGAAAGTTCATTATTGTACTACAGAGAAAATATGCAGAAATATTAAAGTAGGTACATAGAATATGATCCTGTTATATACATGGATCATTGATCCATTCTTATAAAAAGAAAGGGATAATTATCATGACAAAAAGAAGTCATTCGTTCTGTGAAACTGCCAGCTGTGCTAATCTGATTGCATCTTCGAATGAGGTTGATAAATTCGAGATGATGAAATATTTTATCATTATCTCCGAGTTTTTAAGTGTATGTTTTCTTTTTTGTAGTGTGGCTTGAACTTAGTTGGCTGCTATACTAATCCTTAGAAAAAATTGATGAATCTAATTTTATTTTTCAGTGCGTTCATTTCAGGGGAAATAATTAAGCAGACATTTTCTCCTCAATGAGCATATCTTGTTTATTGAATGCAAAAGTCAGAGTATTCATAATAGCTAAGTTTTTATTGGGCTGTTTGTCTCGTGCATTAAAGACGACAGTTTCTACAGCCATCCTGCTGGCGTCCTCATGTCAGAAGTGCCAATGCATCGAATTTTTTTCCTAGCACAGTGAATTGTTCTGACCTCAAACATACCTAGAAGTACTTCCCACCCAAAATTCCACAAGGGATAAAAATCTCCTGTTGTGAAGACACCAGTAGGATGGCTGATGCAAATGCCGTCACCAAGCGACAAACTGAAACGGGGAAACGTCAGAAAGCCATCACTATTCAGAGTATTATTTAAAATAAATTTTGCCAAATATCTTATTATTATAATTATGAATCATTTACGAGCATAGCTTTTGCAAATTTTTACAACTTTTATACCTATCTTGGCATTTGGACAAGAAAAGTGTTTCTGGAGAGCATTCTGATGGATTTTTTTAAAAAGCGAACAACAGAGTTGATTTTTGATTTTGCCGAAGTAAGCAAATGATTTTAATCAATAGTATTAATCAAATCATTCCCCGGCTTTCCAAGCCAAAGGTCGTGGGTGAGACACCCGCGTCAGGTTTTATGCTATGTTCTTCCTAGCATTAGGTTAGACGGTGAGATGCATAGGAGTAGTTCGAATACATTGATACCAATGTTACAAGAAGTTAATTTTCGATATTACTTACAATCAAAAGGTAAAGTCATTCTCCATACATGTCCATATAATTCATGCTCTTTCCTCCGTAAGAAAGAAACTTAAAGGCATTAACGTACGCGAAGAAGCATCAAACGGTAAATTCTGGTGGCTTCTCATAAAGGACGATCGACACTCAGCAACCCGGTATGTAAATACGGATTCTCGAAAAATGTACACCACCATCGCCAAGCCAGGAAAAGCGCTCGGTGTCTTCGGCTCGTTTTTCATTCGATGAAAAGAAGGAAACTTCCTATCGTCGCTTTTTCTTCTCGGATGTGAATGCGTGGGAATAAGGCGTATCTTCGGGATTTTAATCTCTGGATAGCCAGCCGTTCCCGGATAGAAGGGAGGCTTCTCTCCCGGCATCCATCAGTCCCTATAAGCTTCTCACTCGCCTTCCTCCTCCTCATCCCCATTGGTGCCCGATCAACGACCCTACCCCCGCAGCATCATCTTGTAATCCTCATCCACGCTTCCTTCTTGCGTCCCCGCCTTCTGCCCCTTGGCTGATTCCAATAATCGAAGTCCATGGCATTAAGCCGACCCAACACCGGCTCGGTATATCCGCCTAGTCTGCCTACGAGATCTCCTCATCTTCTCGTATCGTCACCCTTTGTTCTGTGACCGCAGACCAAGAGACGAACTCAAATTTTCAGCCTCGTTTCCCATGAGAGCTAAACGTCATGAATTGGTGTCATCGGTCAGTTCCTTCTCCTCTATATATACGCAGCTGCGTCTGTTGGCTTATGAATCATTCAAAAATCGAGTTGTGGCGAGAGTTTCTGTTGCTATAGATGACTTACACCCTTTTGATATAAATTATTTGTTGTAAAGAAGGATAAATTTTATAATTCTCCCTAACCAATAAAGTATTTTTTAAGTTGTCACGTCATGTAGCATAATTTTCCACTTCTATCTGATAAATAATTGAATTCAAACCAAACTACCAATCCATAATAATCCCCTACATGACTTCGATCACGTTAAATTTTTTTCTGACAAGCACACGCAAGATGTTACTTTTGGAACCTCACCATATTAGCTATAAACGAATGCCATTTAAATTATAATAAGGACGGGAAATACCAAATGGAGGAGCCTAGAACTAAAAAAGATGGACGGTAGATGCCGGTCGATGGACCAATCATGAGACACCTGACCCCAGGAGAAGGGTATATAAAGAGGACAATTTTTGCGATACGGCATTCAGAAGCCCTGAAGGCGATTGCCGATTCGGGAATCGAAACGTCGGCGGACGTGGACACAATAACACGGTGTAGGATCCGAGAAATCTTCACGCAGCAGATACGCCGTGAAAGCACCAGATCTTTCTTGATGCATATTTATTTTCTGAAGAATTTCTATATTTCGCTAAAAGGTGCTGAAATAATGTATCTACTCCCAAACCCCATCCATTTGATGCTTATTAGCTACACTAACATAATGCTATGTAGGTTTTAATGTGTTATTAACATCTTTGGAAAATAAATATTCCTTACATTTCACAGGTTTAGTGTACACAAAACAACAATCCGATAGATATGGAGATCAATTGATGACATTCTACAAGTTGTAATGCGTTTGGATAGAGTGTACCCACTCTTCCTTCATCTTTCTAGTGGGTAGTAGCTTTTCCATTCTGTATTTCATTAATATACCGGCTCTTTCTCTTACGTTATACCAATCTTCAAATCTTTATACTACCTATCCACAACACCATTTCTTTTTTCATCGTTTTTGCTTACCAAGAATTCTATCATTGATGACGACCTTCAGCATTCTATTTTAACTATTCTGTTAAACTACCCTATCTTCAACTAATTTCTATTGTCAGTCTTCCTTCCTCCCCAGCTATGTTCAAAACATCTTCGTCCGTATTTCTATCCTTCGCACTTCCTCTTTTATCATCCTAACCCAAATTTCTTCAAATTCCACTTTTTATCATCTTTTCCAAGCACCTCTGTGTAAAGAATGTTTCACACGATACTTGATCCAGCACGAAACCTAGTGTACTATCCTCTACTTGATATTGAGGAAGGAATCTAACATGATTGGAATCGTCCTGGGAGCTTTCACACGATCAACCTTGCGCTTGCTATGAAGCCATATTATTCCATATGATTTCATACTAATTAAAGAAAGAGAAGATCGCACAGCGTCTATAGCGGACGTGATTGGTAGATGGCCACTGAGTCCTACTGGAACCTAGTATCAAACTAGTACCGCATA
Source organism: Platycnemis pennipes (assembly GCA_933228895.1). NCBI lineage: Eukaryota > Metazoa > Arthropoda > Insecta > Odonata > Platycnemididae > Platycnemis > Platycnemis pennipes. Next base: position 108,640,750 of record OW121851.1, read on the forward strand.
GGATATCAAGTAGCTCAGCGAGTATACTAGCGACCAGCCAGTATATTGGTTATATTCACACGATACTGGAAAGCTAGCATATTAGCGAGTATCCTTGACCTTGTGCTGGATCATTTGCCGTGTATAACGAGCTCAAAATCCATGCAAAGCTGTATTCCATATCGAGCTCTTCTTTTACCTCCTCTTTACATCCCAAGCTTCTCATTTCGTTACATCCTTACTACTAGGCCTACCTTTTTCCAATTTGCTATTCAAGCAGAAAAACTGCTCCACTTGTTCGAGCCGATGTTGCTTTTACGTTAATTCCCGCTTTTACGTTAATATTTTCCTGATTTTTCCTCAATAATTCCAAAATTTTCATTATTTTTGTGACTAATCTTCATTCAAAATCTGGTTGAAATAATGCGAGCTTCTAATTTGGCTGGAATGAAAATGTCCGAAGACTGGGAAATCCAATTGCCAAATTAATGATGGAAAAGGATGACTTCGAAACCAGTTTTTCGATTGTCTAGGCAATCATCAACGGGGAGAGCAAGGTGAAACAGGTCAGAACCTGTCGGAAGCCAAGCGAGGAGTGAGTGTGGAACGCGAGTGTCATTTGACCTTTCCATCATTTTTTGGGCAATTGGATTTCCCAGTCTTCGGACATTTTCATTCAAAATCTGGATGAAATAATGACAAATCTAACACTGGATTTATAAAGCGTCCAATAGGGCATGGAATCCTTAGGATGTCAAACTTAATAACCCTTAGTCATCTTCAATGCTGACCGATGGAATAAACTACCACCCCTCCCAATGTTATGCCCACGTCAATTTATTCAACATGGAATACTGAATAGTACCTATGCTCTTAGACTTCGGCGTGGAAAGATATATCGAAGTCTGGAGAGCACGAAATAGAACAGGCGCTCTCTAATTGCATTGTTCCCTCCGCGTCCTTCTCATTTTCCCAGGAGAAAGCATCGCCCCAGAGAGGGCGAGAGCAGTTAGTCCACGCCACATGCCCCTCTTGCTGGCGCGAACGTGCGAATTGCGTCGGCGCACTGGCTGTAAAGCACTCCCGTGAGCAGAGCATACGCCCGGTGAATAAAGCTAGTAATTTAGCCCGGAGCACGCACGCATGTGAATGGCATCTGGATGTTAGATTTCCCACTTTTAGAGAGGCAGGACGGCGGTGAGAAAGGGGTCGTCAAACCTCGCCCACGCAGGTCTCGCCAAGCGTCTCCTCGGCCGGCCTTTCCCTCATTGGCTCGTAACGTGCGGTGGCGTCGCATAGGTAAGCTAGCCCTCTTCCTTTCCCATCCCTCCGACCGCACTTCCCCTCGCCAATCTTTCGCCAATCCTTTAGAGCTCTCGTCCAATTACCAGAAAACCCTCTCCTCCCCGACACCCCCGAGAGAGCGGTGGCGGGGGGAAAGAGGTTGATAGTAGCAGAGGTCACAGCGGGGACAGTCACCCAGCTAGGAAACCGTAAGATGACATCACAGTCTGCTCTTCCTTCGCCCTTGCCTTCCTCCTCCCCCCTACCCCTTTACCCGTCCTCTTCTCCCTTACCCTCCCCCATCTATCCTCCCTTCTCCCCCTTAAGTGACCAAGACGCGGGGCAATTTCACGCATGTAGTAAACTCAGGCATATTCCCTCAAAAATTCACATCACCGATAAAATATTATTTCCTCTCGACAATTTTACGCGGTCGAAGCTTGGAAGGTATCGGAAAGCTTGGATCGTGCAAGAAATTTTGTCGCCGTTTTTTATATTTGCGATATTTTGCTATGACATACTAGCGCATATAAATAGGATATCATAGCATAGCTATGATAAACTGGTAGGGGTTATGTGCACTAGATTTTCTTAGGTACCTTAAGAACTTAATTTCCACCTAACACGTGATGGTTGGCCCTTTCCTAACATAAAATCCATTCCCAGAGTAAAAATTTGGAACAAAATTTGAAACATTGAATTGGAAAATTTGAAATTGATTTAATGATTGAAAAAAATTGAATAATTAGGTATAATTATATTCTTCTTGGAGTTTAATAAGCTTTGCGTGCATGGTGCATGCGCCTAGAGCAGATATATTAGATATACGATGTTGCACACCGTCTCACACCCTAAATGTGGCTTAGTGTACGCTATGTAGGTATATGGACTGACTCATTAGAGAAGTTCCCAATATTTTAGGCGGCGAGAATTTGACAGTCCCATAGTACAGTTTACATATATTGCATTTTTAATTGCACAAGCCTGAGAGTGAATATGGGTAAGGTCAAGGGAGAAAAATAATTTTAAATAGCACATAATAATCTCAATTCTGAAACAAACTATCATCGCATGTACATCTTTTCATGAAATGAAATAGATTTCACGTCATGAGGCAACCTCATCCTAATCCTGAAGTCATTTGCAAATTTCTGATTTAATCGGGAAAATTAGTTTGATGGAAATGATACTCCAATCGACCTCTGGATCTGAGGGAAGTAATTGCTAAACGTTTCGAATGTGTAGAAGATTTAATGAAGGATGGGAGCAAAAATATTATGGTATCATAATGTGATAGTATTATCATTCACACAGTTCATATTACTGGGTACATTTTTAAAATACTATTTCAGTACTTTAGGCCTTTAAAAATATATGTGCCATTAACAAAACTGTCATTTATTTGCGCGGTAAATACTGGCACACTTTTAATGTGTAACGTCAACCGTTCATAACTTAACCTAAAAATGGCCCACGCCATTTGCCGACTTTTAATAGCATCATTACCTACCTAAATACTTATGTCTTTAAATGATTTATTTCGGAAAGCTTGTATGAATGAATCTTCTATATACGATGATGATTTTCCTCTATAATGATTCTACTCGTCGTTAATTTTAAAACTGATATTCAGCAAGATTTCAAAAATTTTAATTGTCTATGAATTGTATTTTGCTTTCTAACAGACGATTTTAATTTCTAACTCTCATCAAATTCGTACCAAAATACTATAATGTATCTTCTCTTAAGATGTGTAGGAACAAGATAAGTTCCTTAATACTGCACGTAGACGAAAATGCTCACCGTACGAGTCTTTGACTGTCCCAAGAACACCTTCTCCTTCGTAACCCCTCTTCTCCCATCACCGTTGGTCAATCTGACCACTGCATTCCCCTACCCCTCCTCTTCATCCCTCACAATTACTTTCCTGCAGCATTCCCCTACAGCGACGGGGTCAGGCAAAAAGACCAGCGACCCCAACGGCCTTCTTGTGCCCCCCTCCCTCTCTCCTTAAAGTGGAACGCAGGGGGTCCAGACAGTAAGGAAGACCAAGTGTGGTGAAAGATACTGCTCGCCCCCAGGAATGAGATGTAGGTGTCATCCGCACCCAAGGACCCCAGTGGAAAGAATAGTAATTAACCTTCTACGCTATCTTTAAGGCTAGACATATCTACGAATAGTGTGCATTAAGCGCATACATGGCCATTTTCCACAAACGATAGTGATGATCAAGTTGGAATATGATTAAGTCCATGGCATTTTAGATTATTTTAGATAATCTAAATTAACTAATTACTTTGTGTAGTACTCTTCCTAGGTGGAAATGACCTTTGCTATCGTAGGACCCATTAAAATAAATCATAACCCTACTCTTCCTGGTAAAATATATGTACCTGAACTAGCTTTCTGCATTGCCATTAAATATTTTCTATCAATATTAAGGCTCTGTTGAGGGATTTTTTAAAATTAGATACAACCCATCAGTGAGGTTAATTCAATCTCTGTAAAATTCTAATATTCCTTTCAGCTTTTCCAATGAGTAAAAAATGTCTTCATGGCATTGATATGATATATTTATTCTAAAAACCGTATTTTATTAATAGGCAACTAGGCCAATGCCGATAACAACTCCATGAATGATATGTGTGTTTTGACGCAGAAAGTTGACGGATTAGGTATTTTTGCACTGATAAAATTGCTTACAAAGGTAAGGTTTGGTACTTAGGCATTTGTTTTATGCGTGTCCAGTAAGATTATGTATTGTTTGTTTATTTCTTCGTTTGTTATTTAGATATGGAAAGCCTTATCTTCGTTCATAAATCACACATTAGAGAGAGAAGCAATCTCCTGAAAAATCGTTTTGGCATAGGGTGATAATATTTTTTTTTTCCACTTCCATGTTCATAAAAATTTGTTCTAAGTAAACTATACTATTAAGAAATCGCAATAGATTTTTTGCTTTAAAGTATTTTAGCAATAATGTTTCAGCAATACACGAGCTGCATTTATTTGTGGAATAGCATAAATGATGAAAGAAGTTTTTATTGCCCTATTCCAGGGTTATCCTTTTGGTTTCTTTTATATCTTTAGGAGAAAGGAACAAAAATCCGTCGCTGGATTGAGAAAAATACAATCCTAGCAATTGACAATTCATGGACATAATCATTTCGGGCATTCCAGCCGTTATTTTTTATGCTATGTGAAAAAGCATTAGTATAGCTGTTCCTCAACTTCTCGTATATTATCCTGCACTTGCGTTTTATCAATTTTTATGTTTTTTTTCATTTATTGCTCCATAACAAAGAATATTTTTTATAACAAACTCACACATTGAAGTTAGTTTGGAGCTAAGTGTTTCCCAAGGCAATCGGACTGAAGGTGGGGAGATTTTCAAAAAAGAAAAATGCAACACTTTTGACCCAACTTTCAACATATATATCCATGGCAGTATTTTGGCCTTATTTTCTACCCACCTCAAGGCTGAATTAAAACTAAAGTCATCAAATACACATGTATTTAAACTCATAATTTTTTTGAAAAATATAAGTACATAGTAATTTAAGTTTCCACTTGTCACTAATGGTAAGCTACGCATATGCTTGTAGATCATGACATAGATCATCGCAGAGGAATAGGTGCTGAGAAATTTAATGAGTGGAATACACTTTTCAACAGGGTGATTGAGCATTTCCAAAACGTCATTCCTGTTTACTGGAAAAATTGGCACAGTAAATACCGTTATAGCTTTTTGGTGATCGTATATATGAAAAGATTCCCCATAAAATATCATGCTTCAATTTTATTGATGATATGCTATTCGTTCAGATGGGAGCACTTAATGGGGTTAAGTCCTTTAAGTTTTGCCATCCAGGCAGTATAATCGAATTTGATTCAAATATCACTTCTTTACACAGAAATGAATCTTAATAAAATATGACATTTCATCATTCCGTGTAATACCCACCCGTTTTTCCTATAGTTTTGCAATGATATATTGAGTTGTCCGCTTATGAGCGTAGTTTTCAGTCACTGTCTCATTCGTTGCTGCTTTATTCTTATCCTCCCACCACGTGAATGAAATATGACTGGGAGAATTTATTTTGAAACGCGAGAATAATGCCCAAAACATTAGCTTTTCTTTATGATGCGGTTGGGAACAAACCGCCCATGGGGAGTAATGCGCCTAAGAGATTCTCTCACCCTCCCATGCATGCAATAAAATTTTCGCCGAAATACGCCAGGTCGTTAAGAAGAAGTTTTTATGCCGCGCTCCACCCCCTACCTCGCGGCACCCTTATCCTAACTCCCTTTCGGTTCACCCCCGCCCTCTTGTCATCTCTTCCATTTCGGGATAGGAATTTAGTTGACCTTTCATCCGCCGGAGGCCGCGCTCGGCGGGGAGCCAGCCAGTCTCACGGAATTCTTCTTCTGGGGCTGCGGCGGCGGAACCTGAGAAGAAGATGGTGCGGCGGATTGTCTCCACAGGGCCGGCACCACTTTCGGGAAAAGTTATTGGGCATTTAGCCCGCCGACAGAACAATGCCGGGACATGGTCGGGACCGCGGCGATCCTCCATAACAGAGAACGAGGCGTTTATTTAAAAAATACTTAGGAGGAGATAACTTGTGGTGAATGTTTTTCACCACCAAATAAATCATTCGGATTTCAGAGAGGATCCGCGAACGGGTACGAAACGATACGCTCAAACGTTTAATAGGTTATCAAAGACGCGTCAGGAGCACGATGCCCCACGTACATGCTTTGGGTAATGAAAGGGGAAAGACGGGACGCTTCCATTTTTTATATTTTTTTAGACTCCCCGCTACCGCGGTACCTTTCATGGGCGATTTCAGTGCGTAAATATAATCTCAAAAACACGCAAAACATTTTCTTCCCATTCTTTGCATTTTTGATTATTTTTAACCACTTCGTATCTTTAGGATCTGGAATCGGTATCATATTTGTTTTCTAATCTTCCATCCCATGGCAACAATTGCATAAATAAACTTACTAAATAATTTGAAATTAATTGGCTCTAATTTCACCAGCAATTTTTAACTCATTCGGGTGCAGATAGGAAGGTAGGAAGCTTTTATCCAGCAAGAGCAGAGGGAAATGTTATTCAGTGAATGTCCAATTTTTCCAGAAAGGGCACAGGAAGCAAATGGTGATATTGAGAATGGAATAAAATAATTGTTCAGTGCTAATTGTACTGCTTCTCCACGTTTTCCTTTCAGACACATCATGATAGGTTTTAGGAAGCATCTCTTCGGAGTCATTGACGTTTACTCCAGGTAGAGCAGGTACTATAACTGTATTAAAGCAATAAGAATTGATCTATTCGTGGTAACTACAAAGATTGCATTAAATGATTATGCGAAAGCTATTCCTTCGGTTGTTAACTTGAAAAGCAGGAATTTTCTTTCAATTTTTGCCTGTTTTAGAAAAAACTGAAGTTTAAAATTTTACGCGGTAGTCTTTTGCTAGATGAGCATCAATGTTCACCTAATTGCAGTCATTTATACTGATATAAACACGTTATAAAAACAAAAGGTATGAATATAATGAGGGGGTGGGAAATCACCCGATCTGAAGAGAGAAATAGTTTATGAAAGGATGCGTCAGGTGAATTTAATGGAAAGAAGGGTGAGCAAACTCGATGAGAAGCTTACCTTATTGGTAGAAAACTGTGAAACAAATTATCAATATAGTATGTTTACTCTGAAATTGGAAACTAAGTATTTGGGAAATGATGTTTGACTATGAATTGGGCACTAAAATATTATTTGCTCCAATATTTTTATTGAAAATATTTCCTTCACTGAATATGCTCACAAACATTCCCATGAACTGGTATTTCATTCAATCCATTTGAATATTTCTCACCTCAAGTTGAACGCTTCAAACTTCCTATTGTTGGATCTAAAACGTTGGTCACTTTTTTTCCTATGCCTTGAAAGCGTAACATCTTCCCTACTTGCATAGTCTTTGACTTTCTAGTCCCTTTCATTACCACTGAAAATACTTTTTCGTTTTCCATTGGTCGGCCGCGGGGGCTAGGTCGGTAATGTGCCGCACAGTGAGAAAGAATCCATAAACAGTTATCTTAATATCACCCTAAGTCACGGGTTTCAATCCTGTCCAAGGCACGGATGGAATATGACCTCAGTCAAATATATCCTAAGCCGTTGGTGTACATATAACCCAAATATTATATTATTCTTTCCAATTATCTTTCTTTCTTCCACTAAGGATGTTACTGAATTACTAAGGATGGTGCCTCGCAGTATTCAATATATTAGTATTTGTTATGATTTGTTACACGGCTAAGGCTATACCTTACCAACTTAACTATTCCAATCCCAAGTAAAATCTAAAGATATCCGCAGCATGCCTAAAACACCCGAGGTGAGATTAGACCTAGGGATGACAGACAAAAGCGTTATTATTTACTTGATTGTTGCTGTTATCGTGTACATTCATTGACAGGCCTGTACCATGAGGAATGACATTAAAAATATTCTACGTCAGCATAATACCATCCATCAATCAATCAAAAGAGTTAATGATAAAGTTTAACCTTCGTCTCTAAAATTATGTTAGCTATCTTATGTCCAAGTCCAAACGTATTTTCTTTAAATGCTTGCTGAACATTGTTAACATGCTCTAACTTTCCAGAAAAATTGAAGTAAACAAGAAATCGTTTACTCGATAGCCACAGTAACTTTTTTATCAGTTACATATTTTTACTCGAGTGGAGTTTCTGTGAATATCCAGGCTTTGAACAGCCGTGACCGACGACCTCACCGTTTTGTAAGGGGTGGTTCTACTGCAGTTACCATGGGAGTATAATGCCCCATTTCATGCATGAGTCAATGCCAGGAAGAAAAATCTCATCTCCGATTCCCGATGCCTCCCTCACCATTACTGTTTTGTCTCACACACATGCGGCGATAGACACAAGGAAGGGAACAATGAGAAACGGGCTGAGAGATAAGGATTCAAAGAAAGGGAATTACGATCTCAGCGCGCATGCTATGACTAAGCAATCGATCGGTCGCATCATGTACGGGACACAAATTAAATCGGAGAATCGTTAAGGGAACTCGAAAAATTATAATAATATAATTCATTCCATGTGGAAAATACTCGATAGACTTGTAAGTAAGATGAGCTCGATTGAAAAAAATGGTAGCGTACCGATAAAGTTTCTATAAGCAAGGAGTGTTCCGTTAAATGAAGGTTAATTCAAAAACACTGTGGTGTCCAGTATCTCATTGTAGATTTTTGACTCTGGGGACAACGGGAAAGAAGCTTCCCAGTCAACACAGAAAATACCGCCAAGTTCTGGCCTGATTGTGGATCATTAATGGCAGTTATGTCTATAGCTATGTCAAATCTAGTACGGCCCAAATCTGAATTAGATCTGAACTATAGGGATGACCTAGCTGAAGCAGAATTATTGCCTGATTGGTTCTTAAGTATACAGCACTCTTGCATGACTCTTATTACAATTACATCTTGGTTACAATTGTATTTTTATTCCTCAGAAGCCGTTTACAGCCAGGATTGCGTCACGTTGCAGCATTGTGGGGCACACAAAATAACAAAATCTGAGGCTGTGACAAGAGAAATAGAATTATACGTTTATAAAAAGTCATATGAAAACTATATAGTGGTTTATCATCAGTAAAACGACAGTTTGAGATTTAAGAATATTGTTAGATCAAAAATTTTCTAATGTTTGACATGTCGCTATGGAATGTTATTCCTATTATCGCTTTTCAAATTGAATGAATGTTTAAATACATAAACACCCTCCACTAAGGCCAGAGATGAACGTCAATTTGTCTTCTCCAAAATATAAATGCCTCTCTGCCCCAGTTTCCCACACCACTGAAATAAATTTCCCCCAACGTCTTATTTATCTCTTATCTTCGTATATCTGTCTGTCGACTTACGGGGTGCAAATTTCCGCCGAGATAAACCTAAATGTTCCTCAAATACCTTCCATCTAATGGAAAATGTATCTAAGTTGACGTGAAAGACTTTTTTTCTAGTCGCATAATGCTAATCAGTCTGCAATTCTGGCCATTAATTACATAAAAATCCAAATGAATCCGCAAACCATCAATATTTTTATGACCTTTTTTTAAATCTGTATTAATCAGCCTTATTTTCATTTCAACGGTTTTACTTTGCATACAAGCTCACGAGCTAGGCATATAGTTATAACATCTCTGATTTCAGTAAATATTTTATCGGATAAATAAAAAAGTATTTAATCTATAACTTCCTGTTTTGTTTACATTCCCTTTACGTGGATAATTTCTTTTTGGCTGGGAACTTCTGAAAATGTGCTCGTTTTATTTCTTAGCTATGTTTATGGCTGAATGCGTTGAGTAAACTGTACCATTTTGGGGAGGACAATTTTATTAAAGAATCGAGACACGTGTTTGGTATTTCCTGGGAAAACACCTACAGAGATATATGATCTCGTTCTTTCTCGGCGAATGATATTTAAAAATGATATTTTAAATGATATTTTTTAAACCTACAGAGATGTCATCGTTTCAAATTAATCCAATGGCCACCATTCACGGATACGAGGAGTTTACCAAACGACGAGAGATTGATTCTGCACTTTCCCTTTCAAGTGGTTTCGAATATTTTGAAAAGCTCAGGACCATTAAATTTCTAAATTTTTGGAATGGCATCAACTCCTGTTTTATAGACCAATCGATAAATGAAATATTTGATGGGCAAGTAAATTCTTTATCAACAAACCATTCCCCTGTCATGTCAAGTGTCAAATTCCCATGTCAAATACTATGCCAACCTACTACCTTCGGTAAACAGTGCATCATATAGAATAAGCAGTACTGCCACGAATGGCATGGTATGAAAGAGTATCTACTATTATATTCCGGTGGAAATCGTAATCATTGATTTGATTCTGAAGATAAGTTGCTATAATAGAGTCATTCTAATCTTTTGGAATAGCTGGAGTCAAATTTGTAAAATAACTCCATTCATTTTTTTACTCCCCCCCCCCCTCTTACTAGGTCATTACATCTTACTTTAATTCCTACATTAAAAATAAGTGGCCATCCTAGACCTTGCTGTTAATTTCTGTTCTCATAACTGTTAGCACCTAACTGAGAGCCATAACGTTAAACGTGGCATCGTACCGGTTTTTTAAAAATATTTTGCTTGATTTTGTTTGTAGCTAGTCATTTTCGCAAGAACATTATGAAAGAATAGGCGTGTTTACATTTGACATTTGCTTGATACATCACGAGTTTGAATGTTCAATAATTTATTTTAAAATTGTGATCATCAGCGTTTATTAATGGTGAACTAACTCTTCTGAGAAGCGTAGTAAAATATGCACAAAATATCTATAAAAATTCCTGTGAAATCAAAATGCCCTTAGGTAGCCTTAAGGTTTCCTCAAACGCTCAGGGGCTAGTTGACATTATCAGAATTCTTATTTTTTTAACTACTGAATTAATTTGAATTCATTCAACATTTATTGCTCCATCAAATGTGTGGGAGAAAAGACAACTTTGGAGGTAGAAGACAACAGTTTTTCATGATAGGGCAAGCTATACTGACACATCGTTTCATTGTAAAATGGCTTAGTTTCTCGTAGATGTAACGGTTGATGCGATCAAATTTACTATATCGTGAATTTGATCACATCAACTCATACTAAAGAGAACGGAGATCTGTCATCTGCACTAATTTCTTCTCCAAGGGTTTTCTTACTGAACTTAAGTAAGAATAAATTGGTTAAAATTGAAAGTTCTTATTTTCATATTCCATTTCCAATAAAATTACGAACCATAGGGCTCTGTATTAGTTTTATATTTCTGCTAATTACTTTGTTCGCATATTTTGTTGATTTGGAATGGAAATCAAGTTACAATCATGACTGGGTGGTGTTCATTTCGCCAATTAATGGCCTTTGCTTTGCATTATGCAAGTCGTCAAAATTAAATACATTTGTTTGGTTAAAGTAATGCAGCCCATAAATTCTATCAGCTAGAGAACAAATTCCGTACCTATATTATACTTATATATCCTACTGCCTAAATGCTAAAATGCGGAAGCCTTCTTTTTGACTTTATTCATTACTTTCTCGAACTGGACACAAAAACCCATGCGGGAAGGTTGACATAGCTACACATTTTTTCAACCTCAAATTTGTCCATCCCTTCTCCCATGGTCTTCGAACAAGATCATTTAGGCAATAGGTTAACGCGAGATTAAGATTCATTATCCACTATAAACGGTCACCCAGTAGGCTAGACGGCTAGCCCTTTCACCAAAATTCTAGAATCCAGCCCTTTAAACCGGTTTTTATCACTCACCACTATTATAATATAAGAATTTTGTTTTTATTTTCTGATCACGCGCCCTTACGATATACGCATTTCCACTCCCTTTGTCCATGAGGCAGAAGGCGCCGTCTGCGGGCGTTAAAAAAAGTGAACCACGAATATCCTCCACAGATTTTTTTCTGAGTTTAGAGTCATTTTTCAGAGACGCGCCCCGAAAGGTTTATTCATATTCCTAGACCATCCCTCGTCAATGGCGCCAACTGTTCCAGCACTCTCAAACGCTATCTCACGCCCATTTCCTATTGTAACCTCAAAGAGTTCTTCACCGCAGGCGCCGCATTGGAACCTACTTCGCAGACACACGTTCTCTTCGACGCCGCTTACCGTGTTCTGCTTGAGAGACGGATTTTATGGAGCATTACAAAAAAACTACGTGGTACTCTAGCATAGGCTATGCCAAGAATTATTGTTAGCACATAATGTTTTGCATAAAGAATTTAAAAACACCCCCTTTTAGTAGCGGTAGCAATTTTTTGAAGGGGGTTGAATTTGCTGTGTAAGTTATTAATTTGATGGCATAGCTTAATGAAAGTCCATTTAATTTTTTTTTGATATATTTCACCTTTTCTTTCCATATGCCTTCATCAAATCAATGGAGCTGTTTGCGTGAACTGACGATTGGTCACGTGATAGTTTACGTAAGATTGCCTACAATAATTATAAGAAAAATTGTATAATAATTGCAGGATGAGAATCTTTAAGTTGTATTTCTTGAGCACATTGTTTTCTGCCATTTTCCTGCAAATAATGCCATTGTAGCAACAGAATCAAAAATGATCGTGCCGAAAGCACATATATTATACGTAATTTTTCGGGTAAAGTGGGATTATCATGTATTTTATAATAACTGTTGGTGATCTCTCATAATTCAGGAGCCATTTTTCATAGCCATAAATCCATGATCTTCAGATCTGGCTCTCTGACTCCGTTTTTGAGTTGTTAGTAGTGGTTATTTGGGGAAGGTGGCCGATAACTAAGGTCATTTCCGTAATTAGAGGCAGGTGGGTATTTGGAAAGAGATAGGAAGGAAATCCCGGCGCCGGCATTACTACTAATTACGTTACACACTAACCATGCCCTTCCATGAGCTCAAGCTCAACAAAGTTGTATTTAGTGTATCCTAAATGAGTTCACTGGTGCCAAAAAAACTATGTTAGTGACAATTAATCCCATTAGTGGAATAGACACAATATTACGCACCGCTAAAACCCCGTAGGAATATTTTGCCTTCATCGAGATATTTCTGTCTTAAGTTCAAAGCTTCTACAATGATATTTATTCCTTCCTTTGAAGAACTTCAACAGCATTATACACTCTTTATATACCACTGCGCACGGAAATATTAGTGAAAAATGGCTAGTAGCTTTACATGTAGGGTAAAATCAGACATCAACACATAGACAACAATTAAAAACGCCTCAGGGGGCCTATTCTGTAAAGTCGAAAGAATTTCGGCTCATATGGAGAGTCGGGGGTCACCGCGACGAACGATTCGCGAACATCGTTCACCGCCGAAATGACGTATAACAGTTGACTGTTATCCAACGTTATGTCTATCCAGCGCGCCATTATTACAATGGAAGGAACAAGCTGAGGTAATTAACAATAGTTAATCAAAATGACTTACTGTTGATGTTTGTAATCAATCTATTCGCTTTAAAATGTAACAATATATACTGGTATGGAATAACGGCAGACTAATTAAGAAAGTGAAACTTCTGAAAATTGAAAGTGATTACACCTTCGGAATAAAATCACGAAATGTTTTGGTTTTATTAATTTATTGTGTCGACAGCTTCTGTAATGATATTGTTTTCTCGAGTGAATCATTGCATCTTCGTGCATATATTCCTCCGTCCGCTATTGTTTCTATTTATAAATAGACATATACATATATGTAGTACATTGATTTATAATGGATGATATCACATTAGCAATTGCAAATATGCAACAACCGTTCAATATCCTGCGATAATTTACGCGTCCGAAGACCAAAGGACGTCTACATCTACGTATACCCTGCAAGCCACCACACAGGGGGGACGTCCATACAATATCAGAATTTGTCGGTAGAACACAACCACACAAAGAAAGGTACTCATACAAAGCAAGGCAGCATAATGATATTTGCTCAAACAATGTGATTTCCAACATGATAACATCTCCTCTCAATAATATATATTGACCCTGCAGTAGCATTAAAATCTTACGTAGAAGTTTTACACGAATAACAATCCTATATGTCTACTCTACCTGACAATTTATTAAGCAAAATTAAACAAAAACATTGCATGGCGACATTTGAAAACAAAACAAATAGTTTTATATACTTCTAACTGTATAAGCAGCAAGGAAACGGAGACATGAAAGATTTAATCATTAGCTAGAATTAGATACATTCTCACCTTGTATTCCGCGCGATAAATATCAACAAGTCGTATGCTACAATCGAAGCTTCTATAGGTGCCCACCGCGAAGGCAGCGCCTGCTCGCCAGAAAATATTTGGCGACGGGTTATGAACGAAATGATCCGCAAAATGATCCGACTCCGTCGCCTTGAGCCGGGGAGACCGTCGCGGCATCAAGGGAGCACGGTTTGTACTACAAACCATGATGTTTATTTCCATATATGGGTATTGTTGTGACGTCGGAATCTCGAATTCGACTTTACAGAATAAGGCCCCAGAACGATAAATCATCTTCGCGAGCTACTTACTCTGGTCCGTCGAAAAACTTAATAATGAGCAGACTAGAGCGTATTCAAATTTTTATGATATATACCTCGTAATTATCTACCCTGTATTGAAGTGAGAAACGTCAATTAACCCAAATTCCAACGAAAATAGAATTTAGTGACCTTTAAGAGAAATTTTTCACGCCTAATTATCCCACGAAATGTTTATGCCTGTCATAATTTAATTCGTGTTTAAAAGAAAACGGAATTTCAATGTAACATATTGATTGTTGCCTTCTTCCTCTCAGTGTATCACCTACTGAAGTGATAATTACTTACATGCAAAAATCATTCAGACTAACAGAAAAAATCACTTCAAAGTAGGAGTATGCGATAGGTACTGCAATATGAATGCCGTATTGCAGAGCGATATAGAATTATGGTCATTGCGCCATTATGGTGCTCAACGTTATTTGATACCGCGGGACAATATCATGAGATCAAATTACGTCGCATAAGTCATATATATTTGATACCAGGGGTAATATATCGATACAGGGTACTATGCAATATGCCAATTTCGCGTTAGGCGTTATTAGGCGAATGGTTTTTACATGCAATGTAACTCATTTGCTTTGTGGAATCGAGATATTGAGGCTTTCACAGTATTATGTTATTCCTACCGTGATTATGAAAATTCACGGATCGCACGGCCATATTTAAATAAATCGACAAATCAGATACCTGGCCAGACGTAATAGCATGTAAAAAGATGACTTTCAACGACCTTCGAAGAGATTAGCATATTGGTATTCCCAAGGTTTCCCACCAATGATAGCAATAGCTGATCGATTCACATCGGGGATAACACAGCAATAATTTTCTGAGATAATCAAATATCGAAGGCAAAGTCGTACTAAGACTTGTAGTCGATACTTAGTACCTCTTCTCGATCAAATATTTCATTTCAATCTTCTACTCCAATCACCCCTATCAAAAGAAAAACGGATGGAAACAACTCGGCAAATGTACCTATGAGCATCCACGCTTTGGGTACTTCGCTGTTGCTACGCGCGATCCGACGGGTGTATTTTGCACCAGTCACTCAAGATAGCGGACAGTTAAACTGCGAAAAATACATGCGTAACGTGTCAAATGAATGATGAAGGTGACTCTAATTACATATCGCAAGGCAAAACTAGAAGCAAAGTGGAAGTTCCATCCTGACTGATAAACGAGAGTCATCATTACGGATAATATCTCTAAAATTAAAAGAAAAAAATTTCACGTCGTGGTCTTCTCTTTTCATTTCGGGGCGGCATACCGCTTGTCGCCCCTTCTTTCTATTGGCCGCGACGCCGTATATTAAAATTCAGCGCGAAAATTACACATCTCTGGCGTGGCCGTATCGAGAATTTCTGAGAGAGACCGATATGTGATTTATTACTTGATGAATAATGGATAAATCTCTCATAACACCAACTGAATTTCAGCTACCTGGTAAAGAGAAACCGGCAAAGTTCCCGATTTATTAACTCCGTGCCCTCCTCCTCTATATTAACCCTGTGCCGCGAGAATGTTTCGGAAAGCTAAATGATGGGGTAGGTCACTTAGCGCATACCACTTCGCACAAAACATTCGAGGGTTACAATGTGAGGAATGAGTAGGTACATTTGGAACAATGGCGACTTTTAGGAGAGAAAGTCTTACCACCGGGAAACGTGATCGTCAACATTATTTTTGCATGATGTTTGGTACTTCTATTAGAGGTAATCTAAAGAGTTTGCTTTGGGTAATCGTAAAGTATTGCTGATTATGCATGTACGTGCGTCAAATGAGTGAAATATTTTGTTGCAATCACCAGGGGAAACGCATTATCTGAAAAATATGCGGTTAAATTGAAATAAACCTACAAATTCATTAAAATGAGTTTGAAAAGCGTGTCCACCGTGTGTCGGTATAATGAAAAAACTGTTGCATTTTATTATTTTCCCATAAAATATGCAGCTAAAACATTAATGCTCCTCGTAACAAACGAAAATTACTTGGGAATTTCTGGACAGGAGCGTTAAGGGGCTTCACCCGGTTTCGAGCAATGATTCAACCTAATCCAGCTTCATTCCAGTCCAAGCATCAACTTGCGGGATCACAGCGCTACCCTTAAATGCTGCGTGATTGCTCAATTCCATTGAAGATCCAAATTCTACAGGATTTTCTCACCGCTTTTACAGAACTATATTTACATACATGGAGTAATCTTCTAGCCATTTCCATGGTGTTGATCAGAGGAAAATATATAGTCAAACAGGAGTGTAAGATCAAATGGCATGTCACTGGGAAGTTAATCAAAACTGACGTTAGTCTCTCTACACCAAGAATGTAAACGAAGTAATATAAATTTAATCGTATGATAAAGCATTTGTTTACAATCGGGATGATAATTTTGGCACGAGGCACGCAAATGAAGGGTTAGCAATATTTTGAAAAATTAATGAACCTTTAGGACCTTTAGGACGACTTTCTCTATTCTTATCTATTGTTGTCCAGCAGAAAATAATTTGATGTTCCCACACTATCTATGCCAAAAAGAACTATAATTGCTGTTATTTGCTCCACAGACTGATTTTTCTTTGCAATAGATATCATGTACATACACGAAGTACAGTCTAAAGTAGCATTTTGATCTCACAATTTAGCAAACTTCGTTGAAAGATATTTTCAGATGAATTTTGACTACTGCTTCAGGTGCGCAGCTCTGCTCATTAGAGGGCCTGTAATACTGTGAACCCTAAAACTCCAATCGTTAAATTCAGTCTCATTCCGACGTCGGGTTTCTATCTAAGTTTCACTTCACCCCAAAAATACTGCCTGCACCCAACTACTCACATATCGGAAGGTCGTGTTTTCCTTAAACCCTTAATTAACACCTTAGTATTTCAAATTCCCTTTGCATTCACTTTGAAACGTGTTGAAAAGTGCTCATGACTACAGAAAACTTAATTCCAAGTTATTTAATTGAATCATAGCATGCATTAGCGTACCAAGGGGGTGCGAACGGTGCCTTGTAAACGTCCCCCCCTTTACGGTGCCCCGTAAAGGGGGGGACGCCAAAATTGAAAAACATATTTTTTTTAGTTTAAGAAAAAATAATTTTTTTTCTACCGAGGCCGGCTACCATCTAGTTAGCCCCGGGCGCCAAGGCACGCCAAGGTAGCCTTGGTACGCCATTGATTGTAGGTATGCATAAAATTCGAATCGTTCCTAACATAGTGGGTAAAAAATAATTTTCTCGCCGTAATAATAACCGTCTTGAAGAAAATATAATATCAATTGTAACAAAGATTGCGAATTCCCAAATGTGTTTTTAACTATTATCAAGTGGTCAACGACTGAGAAAGTCTATGAAATAGTGAATTTTTTATTTGGAAGTATCTGTAATAAAGCAGTCATTGACTACTGGTTTGAAGCTTCAAGATACCATTTAAGTTCTTTAGAGCAATCATAATCGACGATAATTAAAATTGACTTGGCGCTATGCAAAATATATGCTAATACACTATTTTCTTAGTTCTTTTCATCCTTTTGAACCATCACACGTATCTTAATTTATCATCGAGGACTCGTTAATTGACTCGTAACTTCAACTTTTCACATGCAAGCGAAAGCACTCGAACTCCCTATCGTTGCATCTTGCGTTTAACAGCAATACCGAAAGACGTGCGATAGAATCTCTTATTGGAAATGCAAATGCAGTCATCACAATCAGGAAAATGAAAATGGTAAGGTGGAGAGAGAATTTATGATTACTCATTTTCCATGGTCTCCTGTCAGGAGTCAATCTGAGTAAAACAAAACAAAGCCTATACGGTGGGCTAAAATAAAATGATCAACAATTTTAAAAAGAAATTGGAGAATTATCATCATTCTGATTTCTAAATATTTTATTTACAGACAAGAGATTATTTTCAACTACGTATATCTTAATGGACTTAGTATATATCTAAAATACAAAGAAATAATACGAATTTCCGCTACTGGAAGTGTTGAAATAATAAAATGACAAACTTCATATTAGCAAAAAAAAACTTAACTGATTATCATTTTTATTGCTTCCTGTGATAAATAAGAAAGAAAAAAATGTTATATCTCGTCCTGGTCGTGGAACATGTCTGAATGTTTTTGTATGTAAGCATTCCTTTGGAACATTTCGGCGTCCTCAGATTTCAAGATAAGCGTTATAAATACACGTAGAATTGACCTTTTAACTTAATTACTTTCCTAAAGATACCTATGTATTTTACAAGTGGCGAATTAAGCCAAGGCTACATTCTAAGTGTTCCGTTAATTTCGGTTCAAATTTGATTCACTGTCACAAACGGTTTCCCCTCGATCTACACCGGTACCACTAAAAGATTTTACCTGAAAAATTTTAGGCCGATGGATCTATACTGCAGCTTAAGAAAAGTATAGCAAATGATAACAAACAATGAATAAATATGGAAAATTTTAATTGGGTCTGAACTAGTGAAAACATATGAGCGTAAGTTTTGGCAGCGTGGAATACTTCCAGTTGTCTCTTTCGGGAGCCGCCGCGTATGGAGCTTTGTCGTCCGAATTTTCGTGTCCATTGCAGACCGCATCATCAGGATAAAAAAGCATAGTGGAAACATATATGTAATGGTACGAAATATTTGTCCGGGTAGAGTTTCACTTACTACTGACACTTCTTCTTTCCCTCTTGTTTACCCTTGCACACTAAATTAGCATCGTGACTAAATGCATTCAATCAAGTACAGGTAACCCATCAAAATTATCACCATCATGAGTCAACAATTTTATTATGGTTTGTAGCAGGTTTCCACTCGATTTTCCCATCAGCTATTCCCTTCACATACTCCTAATTCTTCTCTTTCACATCCTTCGATGTTATTTGCATGTATGAGACCTTTATTTTCCATTATTTTTATTCACTTTGATTTCGACTATTGCATTCATTGCCCTGCTGGAAATTTACCTACAAGATTTCCCTAGAACGTAGGGAAAAACAAGGGAAAAATTGAAATTTCCCTAGAAAAAATGTTTTCTAGGGAATTCCCTTATAGTCTAGGGAATTCTCTTTCCTAGAACCTTTTTCCTTTGAAAATTTAAGGCTTGGGAAATTATTTCCTTAGAAAAACTCTGCTCTAGGAAAAATCTTCAGGCTTAGGAAAATCGTTTTCAAGGAGAAATTTCCCATTTTATTTTGAATAATTCCCTTCCTCGTTATCAATTTAGTGATTAAATTTCACCATTTCAACGTTACTACTATATTATGTATACATTTATTATAGAGTTAACAGTTACCACGTTTGAGATATGAATGTCTATAGACATCTATAGACATTCATGTCTCAAGATATGACTTATTAACTTGCCCTATCTACTTTTCAAAGTTTTCATCAGATTTCTCTTTTCCTCCCCTCTTCATAGGACTTATCCGTTTGTCACTTGCTCGATCCATTTTCTCATCAACCTGATCCATCAATTTAAAAAAAATCTTTCGGATATACGAACCATATTGTTAAATGTGCCCATCTCTAACACATTACTCCATTTGGCTATAATTTAGCATGTATAGGTAACATTTATGTTACCTATACATGCTTTCATGTTTTATTCTCGGTAGGTTTTTATTTACTTTATGTTTGAGGACTAGTAGACACCCGCCACTTATCCTTGAAATAGCTTTCAGTGTTTGCATTTAATAGAGATGTGCTGAACAGTTCAGAGTAATGGCCAATCAAAATGTGGTAATCCTCCTTCCCAAGGTATCAAGGTTTTTTGATTTTACGGTGCGCTCACCTTTCGCGGGGAGAATTATGAAAAAAATAACGCTTCCTAGTCTTTCCACTTTTGCCTATTGCCAAAATAGCGAACTCTTTCGCTCCTTCCCCAATGCTCCAGCCCAGCTTTCTGCCTAAATAGCGAATTATGGCTCGCACGAATCGGGAAGATTAAACACTGTGCGGAAGAGCCTCATTCTCATCCTCCCCTTACCCTCCCTCCCGCAAACACCTCCTCTACGCGTCGGTCTAAGGTCATTCATTCATGCGACGGAATTCAACGAAGAATCCCCGACGGCCTTGGCGATGCACCGTTACTCCGGTCAGTCCCCGACGGCTCTCCACCCCCATTCCCCTCCTCGTCGCGACCTCCCCCCCCTCCCATTCTACCCCATTGCCCCTCCCTCCTTCCCTACTCACGGCACTCGAACTCTGCAGACCCGCTAGCCAATTCAGTACCCTCCGCTCCCCCTAAACCCCCCTCCTCAATCCACCTTTCATTCCCCTCCGAGTCAATAGCCGAGGGGTCGGGTTGATGTGGTGTTTAGAGTTTTGGCTTTCCATCTACATCTACATAATACCCTGCAAGGCAACATAAAGGTGTGTGGCAGGGATTGAATTCACACCAAACATGCATTGCATATCATTCATAAAAAAGGATTAGTAATAATATTTTAGTCTAAACTTCACAATTTAAAAAACAAATAAAAATAGCAAAGCATGCATGATAAAACATGCTGCTACTTAGGTTAGCATAGAGTCCTTAGACCAACAATAAACTACCTATGCAATCTATTGACACACTCGTATTTGTAATATTGGATAAATTTACAGCTATTGACACCCCTAATTGCACGAGGAAAAAAAGGATATTTTTAATCTGCTAGTTCGGCAATCAAAATCTCTAATTTTGTGATCATTTTCAAGTTTACCATAGTAAGTTGGAGTTAGCAAAATATTTTTAACGCCATTAGTGAAAATATTATCCTAGAATTGATATAAGAGATTAAGACTAAACTTCAACCTACGATCTGATAATGAGTACCACTTTGATTTCTTTAATAGACTGGCTACGCTAGTTATATTAGGTCCCTTTAAAAATCTTTCCGATCTTCAATGCGAACGTTCAAGTTCATTATTTAGGCCTTATTCGTATTGATCCCATACACTGGCAGCGTATCCTAAATGGGGCCATCCCGAGGGCACGGGTTCCAATCCAATGTGTAGCAGGTAATTTGGACTTATATACCAATCCTCATTAGAGCGCTGTGTGGTGAGCACTTCCAGTTCAGTACTTCGTCTGTCTGTTGGCACCTTTGGCGCTTTTCGTTAAGGGTAGGCCAATGTCGACGCCGGGTTTCTTACCACCGTTTCTCCTCCTCATTCTTCAATTCCCATCCTTGTATTCTTCCTCCCTGTCTGTAGCGCCTAAAAGTGCGAGTACAGACTTCATCTACATTTACATCTTTCGAATACCCTGGAAGCCACCGCGAGGGTGAGTGGCAGAGGGTGAAAATCACCAAACATGAATCGAACAGAATATAGTAGAATGAATAGAACAGTCTTTATTTCGAGAACCTAGTCCTTCGGACTCTAGTTTCAAAATATGTTACAGTCATGGCATAAATGTACTCTCCCAGTTAAAAAAATTACACAGTTACACTTCCAAACAGTACTGAAGACCATTACAGAAATAATGAGTGAACGGTTGGACGGGGTACCAAAAACTAACAATCCTCGTCACCTAACTCCATCCAAACCTAGCACAATACGCAAACTTGGAACCACATATCTAATACCCAGTATCACTCAAAACCACCACAACAGTTCCCTTCCTCTGGTATTGGCGTCGCCCCTAACCATTGTTAGGAAAGTTAACAAAAAAAATTAACTGATTAAAGTTAAAGTTAATCTCTGTGAAAAGTAGCTAGTTAAAGTAAAAAGTTACTTCTCTGAAAAAGTAGCTAATTAAAGTTAAAGTTAAAAAAAATATCTTTTACGTTAAAAGTTACTTTTTCAGTTACGTACTTTGGCCAATTGGATGCTGTGGTGACACAGGCAAAGCAAACAGTGAAAACGGTCATTGTGGTTTCTTCCATCCGTATCCATTTCTTTTAAAATATACGAAGTGGGGATTTTATTGCAATTCCATTTAGTGTCCCGAGTGTTGTTGGCTAGGTTTCCTAGTTTCTCCTGAAAGGTTTCGCTGTTATTGTTCTGAGGTGGAGCTCCAATTCCGGGATTTTTAAGTTGTCGTGAATGCAAGAATATCTGACAAACCATGGTGCGCCTGAAATTTGCCGAAAAAGATTGTTCTGAGCGGTAGAAACTACTTAAAGTTTAGTTGCTGATGTCGATTCCCACATTACGACGTGAAGTATCCCTTTACAATTGTAAAACTGCAGTGGAAACGGCCTACTTACATAGTGTTACAGTAGATGCAGGGGGGGTTTCTACGCATTTTCTCTCGCGATTCACTGGGGGCTGATGTATTGACGACGCGATGTCCTCGAGTAAGGTATACGTAGATAGGCGCATTGTGGCAGATACATTAGTTTGAATGAACCCCTCCTTGTCGTTATCCGTCGTAGGTTTTTTAGGCGACCCTTCTTTCTCGGCCTCAACTATAACTTCAACTATTATTGACGACATGATGTCGTCGAGTAAGGAATACGAGCCCTCCAGGGCATTGTCTTCGCGTGGTTTCGTATTTTCTTGTCTGAGGGTGCGTACCTAAACTTTGGCGGTCACTCCCCTCAACCCCGCTTTTGTTTTAATGTATTCGTCTCGCCCTTTTTATTGTATTCTTGCACAACTGCCTAGCTATATTTCATTCTTATATACCGTTATATTTTCCACGTTGTCTGTTGGACAAGCTTTTCGCCCAAATTCGAACAGGTCGACATTCGCCAAAAATGAACGAAATAAATTAACTGAAGTTATTTTTTTATCAGTTAATTTATTATTTTAACAATTAAAAGTTAAAAATTAACTTTTATAAGAAGTAACGATTACATTGAATAGTTAGCTACATTTTTAACGATTAATTTTAATCGTTAATTCTTTTGATCGTTAATCCCAACTATGCCCCTAACACATGTATCGCCTTTTCCTCGAAGTTTAATTTTCCGTGGGGCAATATCATGGGATGTTTTGATGATAAAATTCGTCAAAGTTTGGAGAATCACCATGCTCCGTCTCACGCTGAGATTGGCCTCTTAAGTCTGGGCAAACATTCATCTGCCATCTATGAGAAAGATGTGAAATCTCTCGTGCATTCCACAAGGTTTGACATTCACGCGCGGCCAAAGGCATTAAATTATTTCAATATAAATCGATGTTCTTTATTACAAATCTGTTAGTTGTAGTCGTAAAATCTATTTATGAGATATAAATGGCATCCAAAAAAAGTACGAAATTGGTGTAAGAATACGTGCCAAATTAACCCTCTACCGGATTTGAACCTAGGACCTCTGGTCATTATCCCTATATTCAACGTACAGGGCTTTGACATTGTTAAGCTGCAGTTTAAGGTTTAAGTTTCCTTTATGTGGACCAAATTCTTAGATTATACTGCAACGTTTAACAAAATTTGATAAAACACTTAATTTTAAGACGAGGGCAATACCTATACTCGTGGTTTTAAAAGAACCTGTAACCTTTAATTGAAAAATCGACCTGTTACTGATCTGGCTAACGCCGCTGAGTAACTACGGTGTTATCTCCTTCGAAAATTGCGGCGGTTTGACAATGAAATGGTCAGCATCACCATGAACCATATTTATTATTGAAATGCAATGGCTCACTCAAGAAATAATACAATGGCCGATAACGAAGAAGCATATTAGTGTATCCTAGCAGAAACAAAAAGAAGTGTTTAAGATTCGCCTGTAATAACTTGAAGAAATTTTAATTAAATTATTCCCTAGTGCAAAAACTTACTCGTAGAAAAATGGCTTCCCTTTCATAGCTGAAAATACCTTTTGACTGAGAGAAAAGGTTCCTGATTATTCAAAGTTATGATGGTTTGAATCCATTAAAAGGTAACTAGGAACAAATACTCAGCGTGGAACTCCTTGAAAGAATTATGGGAAAAGGTTTTTTAAGAAAGCCAATTGCCGTGTGGTGAGCTAGTAACTTCGTATTTCGGATGCTTGGTCAAAGATGCTGGTTCCCTGGCCCCCTAAGATTAGATCAATTTCGATGCAAGTTCATAGTTATAAAAGTTATTCGGAGACGACTGACAGCTAAGATCATTTTCGCCTCTTATAATATGTTGGTGATTGGAGAGAGGTAGGTATTTTTCGGGAAACGAAGGTGGATAGTAACCAGGCATTGGCATAATCCACTCTTTAGCAAAAGGCGCATAGGGATTCAAATTCATATTCAAATGCAGAATTCCAAATCATACCTAACTTTCCAAGTGAGTGAATTTGAAAATGATTCCGGTCGAGAGAAAATTATTCTGATTTATATTTTACTCAATAGTTAAACACAAATAATAATTCCATCTGTTGGATTTGGAGGTTTGGTGTTGAAAGGAATGACCCATAAGTTGGCTTAATTTTCGGTTTGCAAAACACATTATATTTTTGATTATTCTACTCCTTCATTTCTTGAACGAAACTATCCCAGGTCATAGTTTTCATATGATCAAAACGCAACCCTAAGGGATGTTTTGCATGAGAAAATTATTCTCAGAAAGTCAACGCGCCGGAAGGTCTGAGAATGGTAGCTAGTAGCTTTTTTGTTTTTTTTTTCGTATAGCCACTCGCTCACGCTTTCAAGTTAATTCTGCTCCGTTCCTTCTTCTCTCCACATATACCGTTTCGCCAATGCGATTCTTGCCCTCCTGATCCGTCGACAGCCGCGGGGGGAGTTTTGGAGAATGGTCGATGGTAATTGGACGGCTCTCCAGACGACGCCGTCTCGTTCTGTCATGACGTACCTAAGTTGTCTCCGGCGCGTCTTTTATTTCCAGGGAGATTGGTTCCCTTCACGATGATGTGCGTCTTCGTTGCAGTAACTGCCCTACCCTTCATCCTTCGACCATTGTAGCAAGGTATAAGGATCAATGGAAAGAATCTAATATATGAGAGGAGAGAAATGCATTCCATCTGACACCATAACTGGAACTGACTCTACAAACGATTAAAATTTTCGTACACAATATTGCTGGTAAAAATCAGTACCTTACGTAGGGCAACCATATCAAAAAATTTATTAAAAAACAGCGCTTACAGTTGTAAAAATTATTTTTTAATGAAATTAGTTTCCAATGTACCAACATGGAAGGTCTCAGCTGTCTCTCTTTAAATGTCTTCATGAAATGTCCGTTTATCGAATAAATTAGCGTTAATAGTTCCTTGCACTATTCATGTTGATAAACTAATATAAGCTACCTATGTCAGTCCACATAAATAAATTTATTTACCATGCTCAATACAGATTTTATCCCGACAGTATTGCATTTATCGATGAAGTTAACCCATTTTCAATTTATTTTTACTTTCTTCTGGGGATAAGTCCTTATTATGTTATTACATTGTCCGTTCGGCACCTCTGTAAAAAAAATGTCGGTCGACGCGATGAGTTTGCCCTCCAGCGATTTAATTCCAAGGACTCCTACGCGTTTCGCCACAGGGCAAAGGAAACAAATGAAGGCTGATCGCTGTTGACATATGAAGATGGATTTATTGCGTTTTAATTCGCGGATATTAGCGTGCCAAGACACATATTGCAAGCGGACATTTTATACGTTTTTTTTCTTTTTCAACGTTTGATAGAGTTAGCCTTTCGGAAGTTTGGTAGTTTTTTATCTGACCTCAACCTGCCATTAGTAAGTTCTCTGAAATACTGAGAGCAGATTCGCATCCAAAAGTAAAAATTGATGAGTACGTCGAGTTGATTTAAATACCTTTTCTCTTTCATTGAGCCTTTCATTAAAAAACATCTGCTAATCATTTTATTCTGTCAATCATTCACTTGAGCATAGCAGGATATTTTTCTCGCTGTCGTGAACCATGTGAAAAGAAATGGAGGAGGAACTGATTTTCGTAAAGTTTTGATTCACAACAGTATTTTAAGCCTTCTGCTATTATAATATTTTTCTGTCTTTAAAGTCATCAAATTTCAAATTATTGACTTATGTGACAAAATTATTGGTCTGGAATCACCTTAACATCAATGACAACGGCAAATGAAAGTAAAATCTTCTAAGTAAATAAAACTCTGAATTTCGTGGCCTATGTTTGCTCCATTACCTACCTAATTTTCCACTGTAATATTCCTTTGCATGCCGTGAGGTAAGATAGGTGAACTCAATGAATGATGAACAGCATTACATAGTATGAGGCTCAACTAGGTGGAAGTTGAATTTCGTTGAGTTGAGTTTCTAAATAAATCTGTGGAAAAAAACAAAGTTAATATTTCATTTACGATGAACAGCATGTTGAAAAATAGGCACAGGATTGCAATTGAATCTTTACCATCATATTTTTTATTGCATAATATTCCCTGTAGGCATATTTTTAAAAGCATTTGATTTCATCATTCACTGGAATAAGTCACCGTGAAATAATTCTGTTTTTCGGTGCTTCAATTGCCTATCTTACGGTTCACCATCACACTGCTAAAGAAAAACGAGTCAGAGTTCATGCTTGCAGCAGGATTTAAACCCTTGAGAGTGTTCCTGGAAAACCTGTATAAGGGTCAGTAATGGAGGAGATTGTACTAAGTAATTGTGCAACTTAAGTTTCTTAAATTCTGGATCATTAATATACTTGTGGTGGAAATGCTTTTACTGGTAATCCTAGGTACCTATTCAAATGTATTTATTCATTTTCCTATTTCTTAGAGGATTAGGTAGTGACAACTGAAAAGGTATCTTTAGCATATGCCATTAATCTTTCATCTACAATCTGCAAATACATCCCGACCCCTCTGATTTTGTTTTCTGTTAACCCAATTTTCCTTATGCTGAGAAAATTTTAAGTGGAGTCTCACAATAGAATTCAAGAGAGCCTAGTGGAATGGAAAGTTAAGATGCCTTCTTACTAATAAATCCATAATATTATCATTAGAGCCCTTGTCTGTTGTTTGTCCTGTCACTCTGTCAGGTCTCAGCGATTTATTGTGAGTTACAACTTAAAAATTCGATCATTTCATGAACTCAAATTAGTTAATTCAACCGACGATAACTCAGGCGTTAAATGCGTAAAATTTTATTTTATTTGGTGTAGTGCTGGAATTTTGAGTCAGCGTGTTTATTTAATCATCTTCTTAGACAGCACGCAGAAATTTTCGACCAGATGATTGTCTTTTGGGGACATTTTTGTGAGTTATTGGCGGGATAATGGTTATAGTTACTGAGCACTCAATCATGTGTAATGTTCCTCTTTTCAGGTGGGTATTTTTTATCGATGCCCTTTGGGGAGCAAGAATTATAATACTAAATTTTTATCATCATTTTTTATTATCTTCTCCTCGATGACTGATTTGGCTCTCTTGAAATTCAACAACCATTACTCACTCTTTTTTTTAGAGAAGGGTATGTGGTGTGTGGAACGAAAAATGGATTTCTCGGTCAAGTGGCCGCGCGCCGGTCAAATGGCCGTGGCAATTTAATATTTCGGAAATGGCTATTTTGCGAGATTTGAAAAATATTACATCAGGGGTCATTATGATTCAGATAAGGGTGTTTCGGTGAGTCAGATATTTTATTATTGGAGAAAGAATTTTTTAATTTGCCGTTAAGAATGTATGTAAGTATATTAATTTTGTAGCGTGTCAGTCAGTCAGTCAGCCATTCTGTATCCATTTTGTTTTGTTCTCTTCCAAGTTGTGAGCTAAAAGAGTGATATTTGGTGCGTTGAGTGTGGATTCTCTGTCTGTATGATTTGGTAGTAGTTTTTGATATTTAGAAGTTTGTGGTGCAGAGAAAAATGGTGTTTTCCCTAACTTTTAACATGGGAAACCAGTTGCCATGCAAATTCGATTACGTTGATAAGTAAATGTGTTTACGTCTTTGGTAAAGGGACAAATATCGAATTGAAGAAGCTGAAGGAAGTGGAATAAGTTTCATCAATCAATTGTTTAAGTATGAAAATATTAATTGACGTTTTCGATGTGCAGATAGTGAAATAAAACAAGTTTTGCCTGCCGGCCCCGATCTTGTCCACTACAAAGTGGACCATTACAAAGCGTAATTTTTTTTAAATTCTCAATTTCATCATCGAGAGGTTCCACATAGTAAAGCCTGAAGTCATTACCAAACAAATCATAGTATTCTTTCAGGAACATTCGAAAAAATATATTAAATAGCGCAAATGTGAGTCAAGATTACTACCGCCAAATGCATATGTCTAATTTGGTATGTTCGGTAAAACCGATATTGTTCGGTAAAATGCCTAAGCTACGTTATTCTCCTTACGTTCTCCACTCTACAACAAGATATCCATTCAAGTATGCAGAGTGGAGAGGAGAATAAGTAATAAGCTTCGAGCATGGAGAGGGAGGAAAACATATTGTCAGCGGAAATTAAGGGAAACCAGAATAATGGAGATCAATCATTTAATCGGGGATTATGTGTATCACTGAAGGATTTTATTGAAGGTAGAAAGCTGAGTAATCGAGGAACAGAGTACAAAAATGTAACTATCTTGGATCATTTTAAAAGTGGTAGGAAACATATTGATTTGAAGAGAGAAAAGCAGCAGGGAAAGATCCGTGTAAAAAAAATATTAGACTAAGGAAATATAATCTAAACATATCCTAACGGGCAGAAAACTTATTATAATTATTGACATCTGTTCATTTTTTAAGTCGAACAATATTTGGAGTACCTTCATCCATATCCACATAATACCCTGGAGGCCACCATAAAGGTGTGTGGCAGAGGGCAAATTCATCCCAAGCATTCGTTAAATATCATGCATAAAAAGGGTTAGTCATAATATTCTAGCCTAACTTTCACTGTTCAAAAACGATAAACAGAGCTAAGCAAGCATTCGATATCATGCTATTGGTTAACGTGAAGTCCTTATAACAAAATGCAACTACCTATACCATCCATTGATACACTCGTATTTATGTAATTGGATATATTTACAGCTATTCATATCCCTAATTGTACGTGGAAAGAAGAATATTTGGAATCTGTCAGTTCGGCAATCATTGTCTCTAATTTTTAACTTTGTCGTTGTAAATATTATCTTGGAATTTATTTAAGAGATTAAAGTTAAATTTCAACGTACAATCTAACTATGATTCTCATTTTAGTTCATTTAATAGACTGGGCACACTGATATAGTTATCATGCCGTCCCTTTAAAAATCTTACCGAAATTCGCTGCACACGTACAAGTTCATTATTTAGGCCTATTACGTAAGGACCCCATATACTGGCAGCATATTCAAAATCAGGTCTAACAAGGAAGTAGCGGAAAAGTAGCTAATTTCTCGTACAAGTTCGTCGTGTTTGCCCTGTACTCTTTTGATGAATCCCAGTTTACAATTTTGACCCATGACCTTCGTCGGATAATGGAATATGGCAATTTCTTGTAAGTTACTTACTTGCATTTGAATAGTGTATAGTTTTACCGAAGGAAAACAGAACCTGGCTCATAAAATCAAAAAGGAAAACGTCTGCTTCGAAAATATTGCATCTCAGCTTCCCCAATGAGCATAGTCCTGCAGCTGAAGATAAATAGGCAGCTTTAGAGACGTCTGCTTCTCCTCTATTATAATATCTAGATGCTTGTGAGATAAAATCTTACGTCAAAGCGAACTGGGAAGTAGTGGACGGCGAGTAATGACATAGCTCTCCAACCAACGAGACACTTCACCTTTGACCTTTGGCCATTAGAGCAGGTTGCTGACCTGAGCATCCGAATTTTTCGATCTTCATGGTATTTGCACTAAACCAAGAGCATCATACCCATACGGGTGCTTCACAAGAAAAAAAGAAGCGGAAGGTAATTTATGTGGATTATAATGGTACTGTCCTAGTTATTGTTTATGGCTTCTTGCACGTTGAATGAAGTACATGTGACGACTTAGCCATAACTTTTCTCTCCCATGTTAGGTACATACATGTGTTGCCTGAAATTTAAATATGATTTCAGTGTACATATTTTTTTACGGGGGTAGAAGAAAATCTCTGTTTAAACACTGTCGGTCATGTGCCACTCTAACCCACAAAAAACACCTCCCTTTGACCACAAATGAGCAAGCTCATCTAGCAGCCTCTCTTTCAAATTCTGTCACTGTGTGATGGGGTATAGTCCACTGGCTACTCCCATGGATTCTAACTTTTATTATTTTTCTTTCTCAGGCTAATTTTCAGTATACTTATGGTGCAATCTCCCCATTATTTATTTATTTGTTAGACATTACATTACGTTGAGCATAATGCCGGATGGTAATGGTCAACATTTCACTTTACTTAAGATGTGGAATAAGTGTTGCTATTGGTACGAGTCAGAGTCCTCTGGATTGCCATATAATAACTACAAGTAGTGTTGAGATTGCCATCTAGAGGACTCGGGGCACGAGTATGGTTCGAGCGCCACCAATAGTCAAACCATGTTTAATCACTAGGAAAACTCATAGCTGTCAAAATTTTATATCAAATTGGTTAATTTTTGATTGGGATTACAAAATAGAACAACAAATAATGTTCACAATTCCTATTGTAGATTTTTATGTTTATAAGAGGCAGAAGTTAGGTAGTGGTAGGTTTATTCCACGCAATGAAGATTGATCGGTAAACATATCGTTGATACTCTATAATTGACCGGCCCTTTACAAAAAAATGAAAAGAAAATTCCATCCAAATCTTTTTCTCATTTCATTATAATTTGTGTCCGTTTGCATGCAGTGTATTTCAAATCAACTCCTTCAACTTGAGAAACTTATGCAATGGACTGATAATATTACCCCAGTAGAGTACCTAGAATTACAGCTGTGGTTCATCCTTCTATGAGACAGATTAAAACAGCCACATGGGAGTCAGCCGAGCAAAAATATTCTAGGATCCCTCGCCTTTCCCACTTACTTTCAAGACCAATTATATCAAATACACATCCGTAGAACTATATTTCCCTTATTTCCGCTATATCCCTTGATTTTTTTATTTACCTTTCAAAACTAGTTTCACCGCTGGTGAATGTAATTGTGAGTACAATGGTTAGTGTGATGGTTTGCAGTATAATATATACTAATATAGAAAACAAATATAGGTGGACCCACTTAATAATGGCCTAGGAACCTATTATCAATCCAAACGCAGTCCTATCCCATATATAGCTCACACATAGCCTAACATTAGTAACTTAGAATGAAATGAGTGTCATTATTCCCGGGAGCAATAAGAGATCATATTTAGCGTCCTGGTAACCGGATTGGTTGATGCAATGTTGGCAAAATAGTTAAGCATTAGACCATCGGAAAATAGTCATCGACACTACTTACTTAGATACGTCCCTGGTGGATGTATCACAAACACATTTATATAGAAATTAATATTTTCCGAGTGAAATAAGGGACTGTGATAGATTACAACGAAGCTACCAGGGGAAAAATAGGATAGACATGCACATTTTTGACTACTTTTTGCATTATCGCATGACACTGGATGCAAAAAATCTCACATTTCCTTGCATCATGTCAAGAATGTCAAATATTTGCATACGGGCAGTATCCATCCCTGGGGGCGATGTATTTTAATTAGAAGCTGAATTGCATGCAAAGATAGCACATACTTTACATATTAGATGATTTACATTTACTTTGGAGCTTTAGATTGCTAATACAACCCTTAATGTAATCCCGGGCCAGAGCCTTTCAGGACACCCCCATCTAAAATCCTCGCGATTCGATTTTCTGCGTTTCAGAACTTTGTAGGTAATCGCAGGTGGCCCAGGGAAAGGAACTGGCCCCCCTTCCCTGAATGTGTGAATTTCACACGCCATTGGGTTAGAACGGGGTGAGCTCTACTCTCACCTATCAAAGACCAGCCTTCGGGTTAAATCACTGAGTGAGTGAATGTAGCAACTGCTTTTGATTCCTTGACAATATGCATGTTGGTAGTGTTGATTCACCCTCTGCCACACACCCTTGCAGGGGCTTGCTGAGTATTGGGAAGATGTATTTTACATATTACTTTCATGAAGTAGTGCATATGTGAGATGTATTCATTTAAAATGCACTCCCTGCTTCACCCCTTAAAGTGGCTTGACGAGTACTCGGTGGGTATATATTTAGATAAAGATGAGGTATGGTTACTTGGCGGGAAAACAAAACCAACTGTCTGAGCAAAAAATTCTTAGCTATCATACAAGGGTTTTAACGGAAGTTTTAACTCGGATGGCTAGACATATCTCACTGCTGTCAGCTTTTCCTAGAAACACTAATTGCTAAGAGACATTCGAACTCGTGTTTGTTTTAATTATACAGAAAACATGATATCCCACTCAGTTATTCCAGGGAGTCCCTCTCATATATTCAGCACGGCTTGAAAAAAGGAAATGACCATCTAGAATGCTCAAGATGCAATGCATGGGAGAAAGTCCCCTTAATTTTGTCAGGTGTGAGATATATGTAGCACTTGAAAGGGAAGAAAAAGCTCAACATTTTGACGCATGGTGTCGACTGGATTAGGCCAGTGTGATAGCTAGAGGTCTAGCGTCCCATTCAGATGGCTCGCGTTTGAGTCCCGAAAATGTCAGAGCTTCCTACTTTACTAGAGTTCGGAGTGGATAATACTTACATAAGTTTAATAATCCATCCAACAGATGGGGCGTTAAAACGCTGAGCTTGGCGCCTTACGATGATGTCAGTCAAGGTCTGTAGAGTATACTATTTGTTATCTTCTTCTCCGTGCGCCAGAATCGTTCGTCTCGTATCTCTTGCTCATCGTGATTTCTAATTTTCTTCTCTCCTTATAATTGCTTCACCTCTTTCTCCTGCTATGCTCAATTAGTGCTCGTGCATTAAGCTCCTAGAAGTCCCTCGCAGGCAAGGTCTGTAGAGTATACTCTACAGACCTTGGATGTCAGAAACCGTAGTTTGATGCTTACTTTTTTTTGATAAGTTCTCGTTAGAGATGATTAAAATATCAGTACCACAAGCAAATAATTCTGTCTAATGGAGAGTTAAATAGCACATAATTACCAAAATATTGCTTTACTCAGCTAATATTGCTCGCCCGAAAAGTTTTTGCTGGTAGAATTAAGCAAAAAATTATAGTTTTTTCTCCAAGGTGCTTGATAGTTGGACCAAACGATTATGAAACCTACTGTTGTGCTGTTAATTGGCAGAATAAAATTTTGATCGTTGATTTAAAATTCGTCCTCAAATTAGGTGGTGGAAGCAAACATGCACATCACCATTTGCACGATGTATCTTTTTAATTACCCCAATGCTTCCGTTTCCATTCCTGGGGGTAATATGTTTTAAATAGAAAAGCATGTTTGTCGTGAATTATTTCCCGACTATACGGTTACGCTTTGGTTACCTTAAAGGCATTCTCTAGTGAAATTCTCACCCAATTAACTACTCATGATGATAGTCCACCTTAAGCTTGTGTTCACATTAATAGTCATGAGAAAAAATTCACCTGGTCCGGGAATCGAACCACGGAACTTTGGATTTCAGGGTCACTGCGCAGACCACTACGTTACCCAGGATCCTTAATTCCCTTGGAAATTTTACGGAGGCTCAAGGTACTAGATTTTGAGCCCTCGCGGTCCAACAAGGATGGCAACGCAAGGGAAAAAGAGCTTCTAAGATGCCACAACCAATGGTTGACCCCATCCAGCGCTTAAGCCGCGCTTGGCGGTCAATGTAGAATATTTCAAGCCTGCCGCGTGAACGGCGCTGAAATTCACATTAACTGCCCTGAGAAAAAATTCACCAGGACCGGGAATTGAACCACCGACTAAAGGACCAAAGCCAAAGTTCCGTAGTTCAATTCCCGGTCCAGGTGAATTTTTTCTCATGGCAATTAATGTGAGTTTCACCGCCGTTCGCGCGGCAGGCTTGAAATATCCTACATTAAGCTTGTGTTGCCGATTTTTTTTGAATTTATTCTCCCGGAACAAAGGCTACTGATAAATTTTAAGCCCGCGTTGAGCTCCCTCAAACGTCTGCGGATACGGTTGCCGTTTCCGCCTCTACATTCGGCCAAATAGCGCATACAAGCTCTCGGTTACTGGTGCCGGTTCATGGATAGGAGTGCGTCAATGTTGTAAGTGCAAGTGTCTCGTGCCATGGTTGCGTGTTAAGTATGTATACATTTTTTCTTGTTGCTGTCAAGCTTTGCTACAAGTCTCTACGTATTAAAAATACAGATGAAATGAATACATTTCATACAATTACATTTAATATTCTGACATCAAAAATAATAGAAATCCCAGTTTACGTTTCGCTTGACCCATTATTTCACATATGTGTTTCCCATATTTATGGCGCTCGGATAATTGTCAAATTGTCCCAAGATGTAGGTTTGGATCTTCAGCCTCATAAGCTTTCTTACGAACGTTACATTTTGGCAACAGCCGTCGAGAATGGGGAACGGAAAGGGGGTTGAGATGTTGGTATGGGAATGGTTCGTTTCTGAGTCGGCGTTATCCGCTTGCGGAGTCATAAGCGCAGGACTGCATGGAATACAGACGAGAGGGGTGAACGCTTGTGAGAAAATGCGTGGGCGTACGTAGGTTTCCTCGTCCTTATTACCCACCGTCGTCGTTCCCAAAGACGCTTGTCTTGTAAGTGGGCTGGCGTTGGAATCGTTCCTCCTCTTCCTTCTGACCCCGGTGACAAATGTGACATCCGCGTCGGGAAGGAAATTCCTAGCGTTGGAGAAGGCACGACTCTTTCTCTCTCTGTCTCTCTCTCTCTCTACCTTCCTTCGAAGGTATTTCCGCCCGCTTCGCAAGGTCAGGGGGGAGTGAATCAAGCTTGCTGTATAGCCCTGTCCCCAATGGCCTTCCCAGACGTAAAGATTACATCCCGCGAAGGGGGGCTTAAAATGAATTTATCGCCGGGCTAAGCCCTCTCAGCGACTTAGCGTGAGGCTCTCTATCTTCGAGCCTTCCTTCTCCGTAAAACGGCCCTAAATAGTGTCTCGGCGTGTTCCCCATGATCATTCCTCACCACCTCGCGTCCAATTGAGTGCCATAGATGTGGTAGCTAGAAAAGTTATTGGTGGAAATGATACCTACGCCTAAATAATACTCTGCAAACTACTGCAGCAAGGGTGTGTGGCAAGGGTTGAACCATCACCAGGCAGGAATTTTAAATTAAATTAGAATTTTATGTATGTACGCTTACTAACATAGAGGCATGCAAAAATTCTAGTCATTCACTTTAAGGGAACTAAGAGGTCCGATTCTACATTTATGGAGACATATTAGATATTAACTCACGAGAACTAGATACTAAACATCTAGCTGCATGTGGCTCTATTATAGTAGAGCATATTTCCATGTAGTAGCCTAGTTGCATGTCAATATTGCATGTTTGGTGATATTCACCCCCTTCCACACACTCTCGTGGTATTGCGTAGTTGTAGTTGAGAAACGTGTAACTTAATTGCCAGTATTTACAAGTATTGCAGATTATTATTGCTTAGGCTGGCATTTTTTTCAAACCATGTATCCCAAATCATTCATCATTTAATACTGATGTAACATGAATTTATTAAAAGATCATAATAGACACTTCTTTTTCATCAAAATCTATAATATCTTTTCTAATTTCTCCCTGGAATCTTCGTGGATATCTAATGCTGTCCTTCGTCGTATGCAGAAAAAATTAATTTTTGAACCTCTCTGTCATACTCTCTACCTCTTTAATTTTTCTTCACGGTCTATCATGTCGTAGTAAGCTGTAATTTTTAATATGTTTGTAGAAACTTCAGAGATATTGTGCGCTTTAGATTTCTGCAAGGGATTTATTAAACGCTTTAACCTACCATTCTAATCCTAATTATTCTAATAATTTATATACGCCGCTGAAACTACTGTAATACCTTTTGATGAATCTGGCTGCTCTTTAGTGCACACTGTCAGTTCTGAGGTCAAAATTAATCCTTTTCCTCATTTAACTGCTTGCTGTACCAGAACATTCGCATAGTATTATAGCCAGTAATATTTTTCACTCAGGCATAAAATCATTGAGAGTGGCCAAATGAACATATAGAGTAGAAAAAGTTATTATAATATAAAAGCAATTATTAAGAATTAAATTTTAATAAAAAATATATAATCTCCTTTAAACTACAGGCGTATATTTCTGTTTTGTTTCTTTGCTACTTCATCAAATTAATATTTTATGCAGAATTATACCCTTGCTTGGATACGGTTTCCTAAACTGATTTTTTTTAAATTGACCCTGTCATATCTGTGCAAATAATATTGCATTAACGTTTTAAATGTTTCAACCATTTTTAATCATTTTAAGATGTCAATTTAGCTGCGAATCCAATTTTTTTATGCGTCCTGCGAGCGGAGAAATGTGGAACTTTCAGTCCGATTCTGCCGGTATCTTGATGCTGAGATGCACAGACTTGAGGTAATGGAGAGAAAGAATGGAAAAGATTTTTAATCAAAGACCTCAAGTAAAGTCCGCCTAAATCGTGGATTAATCGACAGTTCGCCATCAAAAGCAATAATAAAAATCTGCACCTCGTTACTCTCGAGGAAATAAACATTATTCGAAGCCGCTCCTCAGATCAACGACCACCTGTAGGAGGGAGTGGCCGCGGAAGGAGGAGGGAGGTGTCGCGGAAAGAGGAGTCCCACCTTTAAGAAAGAAGACTACGAAGGTACTTATGCGAACTTCGGGAGTGAGGGGCGAGAGGGAATGGGGATAGCTTGCGGGGAGACCAGGAGGTAAGTTTTAAATGAGCGCGGAAGACTTGGAAGTCCGGGAGGGATATGAGGGAGTGGCACCTATCTTTTCAACCGTGTATCTTCAGTTCGCGAGTCGGGCCAAGGGGACCTGTACGAGTCCGCGCAACAATAAACTGGGGTGTTGGAATATCTCTTGGGTTGGGTCGCTGCGGGACGGCTATGTTGTTATTGTTACACATAACCCTTTTCCTCCTTGGAGGTGAGGATCTTGCGGGGGGAGAGAGAGAGAAGGTATGGGAGTGTCTGGCGCGGGAAAGACCTTGGGCACTAACGCGTGTGCCAAAAGGGAGGATTCGGGTCGGTCAAGGTCCTTGTGTGACCTCCAGAGGGGCGTGTCGACATTCGGCAGCGGCACGGTAGGTAGGCGGGCTGTTTCGGTGAAGCGGGGTGGTGTGACTTGGCAGAAAGAGGCACCATGCTGCACGCCTTCAGGCCCTCTTCCCTTCCTCCCCTCGTGCACTGCTCCCCACCTGTGGCCGGGATGGTGATGATGACGTGAAAGTTTTCGCGGAGGAGAGGTCGTCTTCGCGACGGGGTAAGGGTGTGGTCGAGGCGGGACGCTGAGAGCGGTCCTTTCCTTTCTGGATATGTTTCGGCGGTGGCGGTGGGGTGGAGGAAGGGGGAGGGACAGAGGTCGGTTCGTTTTTTGAAGTCGGCAAGCCGCGCATCTGGAGCGAGTGGGTATCTCATTGGCAGGGAGGAAAAAATTATGGAAATTTCGGGTTCCGGAAGCTGCTCCGAAAACTCAATCCCCTCTCTCTCATTCTCTCGCCTTTCCTCTCTTTCATTCTCTCTCTCATTCTCTCTATATCTCTTCTTGATTCTGTCATTCACTTTCTTTCTCTTCTTAGTTGTCTTTCTTTTTCTCCTCTCTCTTGTCCTCCCTAATTCCCTCTCCATAGCTTTCTCTTTTTATCTCCTTCTCCCCCTTTTTCCTCTCTTTATTTCACCCTCTCTTTTCATCCCTCTCTATTTCACCCTCCATTTCTTTCACTCTTTTTTTTTCTCTCTCCTTTTCGTTCTCCCCTTGTCTCTTGTCCTTCCTTTATCTTCTTCTGTGAATAATATTTACTGGTCATAGAGTCATTAGGTAGCTGGTGCTGTGACTAGCTCCTCGTTGGCGCTGACGCAGCATTTTATCGAGCTGACGGTAGCACCCTTCAAATACTTCTACCACCGAGTTGAGAAAGGTTCTTGACTTGGCCAGCCACTATCTGATCTCAAGGTATCTCAGTCACGTTTTCGTTCATCTCATCTGGTCTGGTCTCATCTCTAAAACTTTGTCAGTTACTGCGCTGATTCACAAAGAAATTAGGTGAAGCGGAAATGGCATATTTAATCAGGTGATGATTATAAGCATTCAAGCCAATGGGTTGAAAGGAAGATGGGGTATCCAAAGTGACTCGTAGTACTAGTTTTTTGGGAGATGCGCGTGAGAGCCAATGCCATTTTCACCATTATGGACCGGCAGGTTATTGGATAGAGATAGCGAATTTCACTAGATGGAGGAAGGGTGAAATAAGCCCCCCAAGATTGGCAGTAGCCTGATTTTAATGATAGACACTTAGGAATCCACGATTTAACGTCCCATCCATTGTTCAGAGCAATTATATGGTAGTGTACTACACACAATACTCAAGCAGGAATCGTGAAGCATTGAAATATTTAAAACCATGATTCAAACCCCATTGTGCTGAATTAAAATAAAGAGCGGTGGGTTGAACAATAATATTGGTGATGGTTTCTTGGACCAGCCTTCGATGGTTCCATCTGTCACAGAGACGAATTCCCTGAATCGGCAGAGGACTCGGGAAGCTTATTTCAAGTGATGCGTCGTGTGAACATCTTTTTTAACACTTGTGATATTGCATGTTGCCATTGTTGTCAAGATATATGAAGAGTATTCCCTTCCCTTTTCCAGGTATATACTATCTAAAAATTGCCGACAAAATATTTTTAAGTAAATTTGGTTCAGCTACTCCGCGTAGAGATATAAAGTTGTGTTCAACCCGAAAGGGTTGTCTGGTCATTGATATTGAAGCTCACTAAATACGCAAAATGTATACGCTCAACGACGAGTGACATTCACTACAAGGGTAAAGGATGCAGTTACTTCCCCAGTGTCACTTGCAATTTTTCAGGATAATTTGGTAATCAGAAAATATAACACCCTTTTGGTTTATCTGGAACACGTACAAACCCTCGTGATTTGACCTCGGGACCTCTAGTGAACAGCCCAATATTCTACCAACTGTGTTACCTTGTCCCCCGCTTATAAATATATGCATTTATAATTAAAATTCCGATTGGCTGTTTAAGTTTTGAAACGCTCGTAAAAGGACTTACGGATGCTAAACGATTGCTTATTTCTTCGTGCACTGAACAGGACCACCTTGCAGTCATAATACACATATTTTCCCGTTTAGTTCCGTAGTCCACTCCAGTGTTATTGCCTTCTTTTTGAGCCAAGAATTTGCTTCAACCAGTAATTTTGATCGTTTATGAGCATTTGCGCTGCGTAACCATTTACTAGGCTAACTCCTAGCCTCGACTCAGGTATGTAACACGTACCAAGATGCGATTAAGAGTCGATTGCGTAATTAGACGGGCACACTTGATCCTAATAGACGGTGTTACTAAAGTACCAAAAAGTTTTGAGATAATCATCTACATCTCCAGCATCTCACTGTGGATTGTTACCACTTGATTTCGCAACAATCGCAAACGTGCTCACAATGATTATTTAGATTAATGCATCAAGTTGGTACGTTGTTAGAGGGAAATATTGGCTGCACTGGTTTTACCTCCATTGGAACACTTATATCTACGAGTAGAAGCTTTATATGCAATTAGGATGACTCCTGTAAAATACTTATTTTCCGTTAGTAAAAGTAATTACACAACCACACCATATTGAATATTTAACTTTTAAGCAGTTGAATTTGGACAAATTACATAGTTAATTATTCATTTGTCATGTAATGCATATCTACTTTAGGAAATCAACTTTCGCTGGTGTGGCTTATAAAACCTGCATATTTTTATTGCCTATTGAGTTTTTGAATAGTATTTAAATAGCTGATGTAGGTATGTTTTAAATATGTATTATTGCACATTGACATAAGAAAAACCGTAGACATATCTCACTGTCAAGAACTGATTGGAAAAATCTTAATTTCATGTGACTTTCTATGTAGGTACCTATGTGAAGGGTAGTTCCATATTCTTCCGCACCAAAAATGGCAATAAGAGTAACCTCAAGAAAAGAGAAAAGAACAAGAAGGCAATATGATAATGACCATGTTATCATTGATGCTGTAATGGTGTATTTCACGTAGGCGGTAAACCGGAGCGACGACATGCTCTTTTACTATGCGAGAACGACATACTAGTTCCTTTTTTACGTAAGGGTCACCATCCTACGATGAAAAAATGAAATGGAAGGGTGTCTTGAAAGCATTTGGGATTTATCGGAAGGAGATGATAGCATAGAAAATCATTGAGGATGCTTGATTAAGTGATTTGGTGGGTCATTAAGACCTTAATCTTCATGCGAATCTCAAGAGACACATAGAGCGGAAGGGGAAAAAAACTTCTTTACATTGGGTTCAGTTGAGTGGGAGGCACAAAAAACTGCTAGGTTTTTTTTCAGCACTCATCTTCTTCGCCCAGTCACGTGCTGAAAGCAGAATGCATAAACACCACTTATTAGTTCGAAGTTCCTCATGAAGTTTTTGTGAGCAGCCTCTTAACGGGGTTTCCTTACCATGATTCTTTCTTCATTCCTTCGCATGCCTCTTGACTGCAATTTCGAACACTTATGTGTTCTTGGGTACCAACAGGTTGAGTTTTTTTTACAGCAACGTCAAGTATGTTCCGTATTTACGATTCTACACCGATATCGCCTGAATCTGTAAAGTTCATTTGATTGGGAGATACTTGGCGACGGCGTGGGCCGAGGCTTAACGTTCCATCCGTCGGACATAGTGCTTAACATGAAGTGCTCTCCGCATTGCAGTAGAGATTAGCATAGCATTGAATTTCCTGCTACTGTCGAGAGTCAAACTTTGGTCCTAGTGATGCAAGACCAGTACTTTACTCAAGCAATCTCACCATTTTAATTTCCTATATAATCTCGAAGAAGATATATTTCTTTTGGATTTTTATTGATCTAGACAGACAACGAGCCAGGAAGCTATATTAGCTTCCTGGCGCGTTATATGTTAATAATTAAACAAGCTTAAATGTTTCTTATTTGAATACTTTGGAATCATTATCGTCGTCTATGAAATCACCTAAATATTTGATGGAAAAAAAACAAACTTTGCAAATTTCACTAGAATAATTTAATCACGACCCGGGTGTCGACAATTTATGCCATCTCAGGTGAAGGTGACATAAATTGCTGAAACCCGAGTCGTAATTAAATTATTTTTTCCATCATGGAAAAGTTTCACAAAATTACTTCTGAAACCGTT
The DNA here is from genome assembly GCA_933228895.1 of Platycnemis pennipes. Lineage (NCBI taxonomy): Eukaryota > Metazoa > Arthropoda > Insecta > Odonata > Platycnemididae > Platycnemis > Platycnemis pennipes. Next base: position 108,682,308 of record OW121851.1, read on the forward strand.
CGTTTTTCACCTAAATATTTGCTACGATCCATTTCGTTTATTTTACTACTAAAAATAATAATGGCAACTACCTTCCCAGATTCATTTAATCTTGAGTTTTAGGTTTTAAAGTTCAAGCACAGGGTTACATAATGAAGTAAGGGAATTAGGAAAAGGTGAAGGAAGAATAATAATGTATGGCATTTGAAGAGGTTTTCTGATTTTTTTGGCAGAGAAGGGGTTGGCAGATAAGATGCGAATAAATAAAATATTAACTAATCATTGCGAGAAATATTCATTAGAGTATTTCGTATGGAGAGAAGAAAAAAGGCTAAGAAGATGGTGAGTGGCCTAGTTTGCAAAAGTCTATGGCCGAGAATCTGTTAAGAGGGTGGATTTCGAGCAAAATGATAATCGAAATGCGGATAAAAAGAGGGAATAAGAAGTTGCAGTAAGCGGGAAAGAGGCAAGGTTGTACAACGGTTGCTAGGGGAAGTAAGGGGATTGAATGAAGAAATAAGAAGAAGAAAATGTGAAGAATGTATAAAGTAATTAGAAACAAATAAGTTCTGAAGATCATGGTAGAAGACAGCTGAGTAAACAATGATAAGAGAGGAAGTGACTGGGCAGTTAAGATGGGATGAAAAAGAATAATGATTATCTGATGAAATAAATTGAACGAGAAAAGATGTGCCAAACCGACAAATTTAAGATGTCTTTCTTTCCTCTTGCTATGTATTAGAGATCTGAATAGCCGTGATTATATTGAGTACTATGCACATGAGTGTATTATTAGGTTGCCTAGATGTATGTCTTTGTAAAGGCTTTTAGCTAACCCAAATAACAACACATTCATGCATGCTTGTTCTGCTCTTTAAATCTTTTTAAACTGCCATAGTTTGACTGAAATGTAGTCACTTATCCTTAAAATCTTAACGACAAGGCGCCAAAGGGACCACGGCTTAACGTCCCATATGATGGACGTGCTGTGCTCGAGTGCACTCCACAAAACACTCATGTAGGGGCCGGTTTACTAATGAAAAATATCTTCCACTGACGGGATACGAACCCGGGATCTCCTGGTGAAATGCCAGTACCCTAACCACAACACCAACCCTGCCCCTTATCCGCTTTAGTTATGATATGTAGTGCATGCCTGGGGAAGATTCACCCCCTTCCTCACACCTTTATGGTGGTCTGCAGGGTATTAAGTATATGTAGATAAGTACAAGAAGTAGGAAGTAGAGATAATTTTACTACCATTGATGAGTTTGCTGATTTCAGTAATTGAGCTTCAATCAACTTTGATCCGCCCTCTCTTGGCTATGCAAAAAACTGGTATGAACGCTTCACTGCTCCACAAATCAAGTTTTAAACCATGCAAATACGTGAAATGACTTCGGCCATTCGGTTAGTGTTTGTTGAGAAGTAGACGGTAAGTGTGCATATTCCCTGGTGCTTAGGAGTAACGTGTCTTCAGAACATGTGATATAAATTAATCTCACTCGTCACCCTCACAGCCGCAGCCCGCATCTCCAATTCAGATCGCCTCTTGATTGCATGTGTTTGCATTCAGTTACTTGGAATTGCAGAATACTCCGTTCGGCAGGAGGTGGTGGCTGGATCATCGTTAAATCTATGAGTCACGTCGAAGCTCTTGCCTGACGGCACAGCGGAGAGTCTTGTGAATGTCACGACGAGGCATGTGGAGAGCAGCAGCATAGAAGTTTTACCATTAAATCACCGGTGAGAAATTGAAGGAAACTACTGCTTCTCATTTCTAAAGATGAAACATTCTATTTTAAAAATAAAGTTGCGGAAGGGGATATTTTTGTTCATGATAAATATATTTTATCACTAAGTAAGTTGAAATGCGTCGGATGGGGCGTTGAACGGTAGCCCTCTTGGCATACCCCTCCGGCATCCTTTCTCCGTTTCATGAAAATTTATACCCCTACTCAATTGGTTTAAGTTCCTGTTTTTTTATTGTGTTGTTCAAATGTATTTAACCTTAGGAGTACTTTTTGAACGCCATTCGATTTTTAAAATGTTGAAGCATTATTCCTAATTGCGTTAAAAGTGAAAAACCTCAATGACATGAAAACGCAACAGCAAACTATTGCATGCTGGTCATTTGTGCGTGTGACGTCCAAGGTATTTACAAACACACTTTACTCTATTTCCGCTAGGTAGTACTGTGAATGCCACCTTATACGATGTACTCTGTGAGACCATATTAACAAGCTTATAAACTTTTATTCAGCTGATTTATTTTTGATATAATTTATTCAAATAATAATTATTTAGTAGTAGTTTTTATTATTAAATATAATACAATAGTTAACAAATAGCAATAGCTATTCATTCTATTACGTATGCAACTTTTGCCAGGAAGAGCATTCAAGCTTCGCGGAAGCTGACTACTATCAAGGTTGTCAAGGGGTCGCGTTGGTGCAGTAGTTAAGTAGGTACTGCCCTCTTGCCGGGAAGGCCTTATAAATAAATATATTTCATTGGTAAACCAGCGCCTACTTCAGTTTTTTGTGAATAACATATGGGAATAGTACTCCATCCGTTGGATGGGACGTTATATTGCGGTCCCCTTGGCGCGTTTCGTTAAATTCAGGGTAATGCAGACGCCGGGTTTCTCTTCACCCTTCCACCTTTCCCTTTCATTTCAATATTTGTACATTTCCTCCCGGTATATAACGCCTATTAGTGTGTATTATAATCTTTGCCTATTAGTGTGGATTCATACTTGAAAATACAGATGAGGGACTACCATCAGCAAAAATCAGGGAGCGTAGGAGGTTACATAATAACTATTGAGGCCATGTAAAAAGAAGGCTCTACCCGACTATAGATAATTTTCATAGGCAGTTATTAATACATAATGGAATTTATCAATCCAAATTATTTTCATGCAATGAGTGCACTTATGGTGAGGCACAAATCGCCATTAATAATTTCTGCTTTATTTGATGAAGAAAAATACGCTATTTATTATCCACCTGTTCTAAATGGCGCAAATGAATTTAGCACGCAGTAGACTCCCCAAACTAAAACTACTTGGTTATTGCTAATTCTATTAGCGCTCTCGTGTCCACCCCCATGTATTTTATCGCTCTAACCACCGTGACGTGTTAAACCTTGACCAATGAGGAAAAAAATGTTCCACGCCGCGCCGTCGTCGTCCAGAAAGTCCATCCGAGTCGAACAGCGGCCAGTCAGCGGGTCGTGAAGGGCGCTCCTCGCAGACCAGACGTGATCCTGGTTCTCCTGGCAACTGCATGTCCATCGCTCCAAGCGACGTGCATGCAGTATAGGTGTAACCCTCTCGAATGCATTTCGGAGGGAGAGGCCTACGGGGAGAGTCAGGTGATCCCAACGCACGAGTTGCGTTGCACGCCAGGGTGAAAGCATTCGGGGTAAACGGAGCGCGAAACCTTCCGGCAACAGAGGATTTTTCACGTGCACCATGGGAATTTTGTGCTGGACAACCTTTGGAAAAACGCCGACGCAGGTGGTTCCAGGTGCAAGAAATAAAAAATGGTTGCCGAGATTTCGGAACAACACTCGTTAGAGCATTCAAGGCTTGAGTTGGGCTAACTCCCAGCCGCACACCTCCCTAGTGTATTCTAAAGTGCTAGGTGGACGTAGATTTCGTAGTAAAAGTAGTTGCTGCTGTTAGGGGAGACGACCTACTGCTAAGGTCATTCGCACTATTTAGCGGAGGTGAGTATTTGGAAGGAGATGACATCTTCACCAGTCGATATCCTTAGATTTGTTTGATACAGTTTGATCCACTCGGTTCTCCTTTCCGCTAACCTCTTCAAATTTACGTTATTCATATCTTTCACTTCCTTCACCTCATACTAGACCCGCTTTTTCCATTTTTCCCGTTCACTTTTTTCTCCAAGATTGTCTTCATCAGATCATCATGTCTAAAGACTTGGCCGACTAGGAATCGTTTTAATAGTGCTATTTCCGCGTCTACGTATTACTCTTCAGGCCATCTCAAGGGTGTGTGCCAGGGGGTGAACCATTGCTAGGTATTAGCTATCAATCAGAAAAAATTTCGCACCACCTACAAGTCGGGCGTGCAAAATATTAAGCCACTCCGTATATAAACTACTGGCATGCAACTGATAGCATCAATGCTTCCATTCCGAGGAAAATATTAGACATGCAGTTGTGAGGCACGTAAAATGTTGGCAATAAATGGAATTAAATTACTATTTATACAAAGTAATGCAATATTTATTGATTAGCCATTCATTTCTATAAATCATGAAATTATTACTTTGCGTTTCCTTGAGCGTGCATGAGTTATTAATGTTAAAACATGTACACGCTGCAAAAAATCATTACAGTAAATTCTGATTTCGATATAAAAATCTACAACTGGTACCCATTCCCATTTTCCCATGTACCTTCGCTGTGATCTATTGCTATTCCTAATTCTGTATGAAAGTTTCAAATAATTCTATCCTTGCTTCAGTAGCAACAGCTCCAATAGCATAGGTCTCCATGTCATAACCCAACTACTGCCAGGGATAATCGAAGCCAATGCCAAGGTGAGATTCTAGTCGCAAAGTTTTCGGTAGCCAGGCTTGCTTCAAAGGCCGGTATTATTACTACAGTCAGAAACTTGCTCCTCCTGCATGCAGTGATCTTCCGTTACAATAAGTTTTATTTTGTTAATAATACACCCAAATTTTAAACATTCTCGTTGTTTACTACTGCTGAACTAGAACTAAGCTAGCGAACGCATCCCGTGTTTCCCGTGATTGATGTACACTTGTTCATTCATGTCAATCCTCTTCTTTCAATCCATTCTTTTTAGCGATGGGTATTTTTTATTATTTTTCATTCCCTAAATTTCGAAACTGTCATTAATTTTGCATCAAATTTGAAACCATATACGGCGTTGATTACGTAAACATCTTACTTGAGTATTTCGGAGATGAGTAAATAAAATGTAATTTAGTAATTTTAGCTTGTGGTACATCAACATCGAAGAACATATTGAGCCTCCTTTACCCTCTTTTCGAAGCAGTTACTTTTTGAAATCAATCCAAATGATGTACTGATATCTACGTGATTGCTTAGTTTCGCAATGTAAATTCAAGTGATTCCTTAAGGCGGTTCTCCATTTAAAAATACAGAGCACTGTTAATGTTTTGCGATATACCGTAGTGATTGCTGCTCTTCTCCCGTAATTTCAAGTTTATCGCACGTTGCTCTTTATCTGAAACATACCATCAGAGTCAATATGGCATTCCAATCGTCATTTGCTTCAAAGATCAAATTAGGAGAGGCCTGATCCGTAAACCTGTTGGGTACAAGTTCTTCTCTTTGATCTGTTCTAAATGGAAGAGGACAGCTATGATGCGTCGGACCCAGGGTTAAAATATAATTATGCAGTTAATTAAAATCGGGCACTCTTCTGAGGTACGGTCATTTTAGAGAAGCAACATTGAGATTTTTGAGGGAGATAGAGAAAGCTTTTTTTTCCTCCAAGTTGAAAGCATGACAAGAGGCCGCCGAAGCAATAAGTAGCAGCAACTTCTAAGCACGGCGGCGATGAGAGTGAGTTCAAGAGGTGGAGGTATATGCGATGGGAGGGGGGAGGATGAGGATTTTTTATAGGACCTGTAGAGAGAGAGAGCGAATAAGAAGAGGAAAAGAGAAGCTGATAGTGGATGGGTGGTAGGATAGAGGTGGGAAGGAGAGGTGGGAGGAAAGGGGACGCCTCTCCCTGGCAAGAAACAAGAGGTACGCGAAGGAGATATGAATATGTGAATGAGGGGAGGTTCTCTCAGAGGCGATGTTACCTTCCCCACCAACCAATCTGCCACCTCCCTTTCCTTCCCCTCCCCCCTGAACCGCAGGTGGTCATAAGCGACAGCCTCTGCAATCCATTCTATGTTGATGAGCTACGAATGTTCCGGGACGTAAATGGATGGCTTTAAAGAGTCCGTAGGGTAGGTACACGGCGGTGATGGTGGAAGGGGTCGAGAGTGGAAATTAGGAAAGGCTCCCCCCGGTCGGTTGGTGGGTGGATGGGATAAGTCTCAAGGAAGGGAACCGCGAGACGTCACCGTCTCGGGAGAGGGATAGGTAAGATTCAGTTGGGCTCGTGGTTTGTGATTCTTCCTTCCCTGACTTTCGAGAAATTATTAGGGAGGTATTCCGTTAAGGATGACCGATGATCTGATAATTTACCGAAAATTGATGTGATGTCCCACGTTGCTTGACCGATTTTGTCGTAAATTTTTCTCGATTATCTCTCCCACCTTGACCACGTGCCGGGGATAAGAATCTTTTTGGGAAGTGGGTAAAGGGGAGGGGGGAAATAGGGGTCATTATCTAACTTCAGCACACGGTCTACGTCAAGTTTATCGATCCTAGGCTCTCGTAAATATTATACGCTGAATTTTATCGCTCGCCTCGTTGTTTGGACAGCTGATTGTATTGTTAGGATCGGAGTTTGGAAGGAGCCTCCCTGCTGAGTGGATAAATTACCTAATTATCTCTCTATGGACTCACCCTAAGCCGCGATTAGAGGCCTAATGGCTTCAGTGACCCCACTTGTTAACCCTTCTTGTCCGCCATCTTCGTTGTGACAATCACGCCACGTCGGTGGAAGTGATTTCTCTGCATATTTGAAGACATTTATTCATTTCCCCCTTTGAATATGTTTGTGTCACCTCTTAATCCGCGTCTCATGAAACACTCGAGGCTATAGAGCGTTCTTCATGGAGTGTGATGATGTTTTGCCACTAAAACTGACTTCTTTCGAGAGGCACTGATTCCTATTATTAGCAGATTTATTTCTCCTCTGCGCTAAAGAATTTAAATTCATAATTTAATCGCTCAATTGTGGTATACAGAACGATATATTTTAATAAATTAAATAGGCTTTAAATAAATTATTCCGAAAAATTGCAGTTCTCGGTTGCTTGCAATTGCATTGCATGAAAGAAAAGTCATTACAAAATACAAATTTGACATGAGTTAGAATGTGTAGCAAATCCTCTAGTCTTTACTCAGTTGAGTCCGAAATTGATTATGCGAGAGATTTTTTGCGCTACAAAGTGTGACAAGACGGTATACTTGGCTTCAACCTCATCTATTTAAGTGATTTAATTCACAACTTAATTACAATTTATGTGATAGTCATCCTGCTTCTCAAATGTACGCATGGGCGGATCCGGTTAAATTACTTAAAATCGTTCTCAAGCCAGTTCATTCCTCATCCCAGTGAACACCTGATTTTCAAAGTGAATCATGTTGCTATCCTGTATTTATGATTAGGTCATATCTGCATCTCGAGGCAGAACATGAGGGGCAAACCTGTTTCATTACTGAGAGACGTAATTTGAAATATCGATAAAAGTGCAGAGCGTAAGGCATTTTTTATTTTCCTTGCGCTTATTTAATTACTCATTAGATGTCAGCTTCCTACAAGTTTAGCGTTCACGTTTTTAGTGACGAATTTTTGGAAAGATAAGTGGTAGGCAAGTGTGTGGAGAAATAATTTACCATGAAACTAGTTACATAACCACGAGTTATTGGTCCTGCTAAAACCCTTTACTTCAAAAAGGAGGACAACTGCATTTCACATAACCTAATATCAATAGATAGGAAGAAACGAAATTCATCCCAATGATTCTGTGGGTCATATATAAGAGATCGTCCAATGACAATAAATTTATTCAATAATCTATTACTCCTTAAAAAAATATGTATTTCAAATGAAAACTTTAAAAGAAAACTGGAATCAATGTGATTTCTTTTCAATGTTCTGTAGGTACTTACTTACTACTTTTTACTTACTCTTCTTACTACTTCTGTACATACATTTTAATATAGTAAAGTAGAAGGTATTAAAATATTCAATATTTTTTCTGAACAAATTTATAATAAAGGATCGAAATCACATAAAGTTTTTTTCAAATAAATCTTTGTGGCTTTGAGAAGAAATCTTTTAGATTTTAAACGAACCTACAATGTAGATTTTTAGCATGTTAAATAGACATGAGCACGTTTGTGGTTTCATTTTAGCAAGCTTTTTTTTACTAGAATGATTAGAATCGTATCGTAGTTAAATATATAGCATAATAAAGCTGGAAATGAGTCATTTCCTTACCATTAACTTTTATGGTTGTTTTCTTGCCACTAGGCCTTAAAGTATCTCCAACAGTGTCACTTAATCACCTCGCTCAATATAAAGAGAATGATTCACGAAGTTGCTTGGTTTCACGGCTCGTGGATACATAACCACTTCTATGATTCAATGGTCATTCAACTGTGAGGAATCTCGGTCAGTAATTTTTTGCGTGTCAGAGTAATAACCATGGTTAGCTGGAAGCAAGCAACTGAAATATTGATCAAAGAGTGAACACTTCAATTCAATACTTTTTTTAATTATACACTGGGAATTTAAAGGATTTCAAAATCTCAGAATAACTATTGCGTATTTCTTTCAAATGTCGTAATTTTGGAATTCGATTGCTCATTCCCAGTCAATTCCTTTCATATAAACTGTAATAGTAGAGTCTTTTTAGTGATATTAACGATTGTTGTTGATTGAATATGACTATGAACGACTTCTCAACCGTAACTGATAGTATTGTGTAATCATAATATATTCTTATTAATACTGAATTAAATTATGGAAGAAGGTTGACTGTGCGGACTTTACAGTATAGTGTGCAGGAAAATATATTTAAGGAGAAAAATTCAATCGTAGATTTATGCATCATTTTGCGTCAAAAATAAAATGTTTTGGCACTATTTATTAAGTTGAAGTGAAAAACAGATAAAGTAATTTTTCCTATTAAATGTATATGGACAGAGGTTCTGAACTGTAAGGTTTGCTGGGGAAGAATGAAGGTTAGAGATATTCATGTCAAGGGCACAAGAAAGCAATTATTGAAAGGTTTTCTCGGACATTAATGATTGTAACTAAATGACGAATTTTGCTTATGCACACGGATTTGCTGACGTCTTTAATACCTCTTTAATATTTAGTGCGAATAACTTACTATACTTCAATGATATTATCTGAATGAAATCATAATGAACAATCATCTCAAGTATCTTGCCATTTTCGGGCCTATCCTGGCATTCGTTATTACCTTTATTTTTATAGAAAGTATACAATTAAATGACCTGGACTTCTCCATCACATTTTGACGGTTCAATATCACTTTAGCCGCTGGTGTATCCAAAACCCAAGGCTGCGATGTACAACTACAACAACAATCTTCCTTTATTCGCCATCTGCAATCAGTTGGCAGCTGAAATCATTTACTCCGTAAGGAAAGGGTGAGAATTTCATAAAATGGAGGAATTTGGGGGGTTGGGAAAGGGTGTAAATAAACCCAACGTTGGCATTAGCCTTATAAGGCTGTGAGGGGGCCAACCTTTTTGTGAACCAACCGATTGACGGAGTACTATTGGATTTGAAATGGAAGAAGTGGAGAAAATCTACACAGTACCCAATACAGGAGGAAATGATCGGCTTAAGAACCTATGAAACTGCCGAAATTAGGACCCAGAGTGACTTGATGGGAAGGAAATACTTTCTTTACCCGACAAGGTAATTTCTAGCGCAACCGTATAGCCCGATTAGCGGTTACAGGTTGCTGATTGCGCCGTCAACCAATCAGGGATATACAATCTGCGCTAACCGGTTATCGATTAAAGGTACCAGTTGAATGGTAGTAAGGCATCTATTTTCTAACCCTCCAGTTATCATCAATAGACAATAGGGCAGCGCGTTGTGATGTTTACATCCAGCGAGATTTACTGCAAGATCATTTTTCTTGATACAAATCAGCAACAACTTAACCTGCATTAATTATTTCGTGGGTTTAACGATGCATTAACATTGTAAAAATGCTATTGAGGTTGTATCAAAGGTGCTAACATTTTTTTGTATTCTAAATATTTTTAGGTTTGAGGCAGCAATGAAAATGGCAACAATCAAAATTTCACTGAATGCAAACATGGCCACGAGACGTGATACGAACGAGCTACGGTTATATGTATGTGCTCCAATCTCCCGTGCTCTTGAAAATAGATGTACTTTTATCTCCCAACCCGTAACCGAGAGCTGGTTGGCGCTGATTGGTGGACGGCGCCACCGGAAACGGCAACTGTGAACGACAACCGCTGGTGTGATACGGGCTGTAGAGAGATGGCAGGAATGAGTTAGGGGAAAAAATATACCGTCCACCGGAGCACCCTTTCCGCATAGTCGGGAGGTGGGTGGGGGAGGGATAGAGAGAGAATGCACAGCAGCGACTTACTCCTCCGCCTCCTTTTCGTTTCGCCTCTTCCGCCGAGAGGGAATGAATATTTGAGACGAGTCCTCAAAAAGACGTCCGTGTCCTCCCCTCAACGCCCACCCTTCTGTCTCTCGCATCGTCGTCTTCTCCACCGTCCGGCGTCTTGTTCTCATTCCTGCAGATGCGATGCGGGTGATGTTTGCGCACCTCTCTCCGCTTTTGTTTTTTTTTGTTTGCTTGCTGGGCCAATTTTTTTTCTCTTTCCCCATTTTTCTTGTGAGTGTGTGTGTGTGCGCGTGTAAGTTTCTGTGTACTCGTGTCTTGTCCATATCCCAGCTTCGCTTTTCCTCGTTCTCCTCGCGAAAGGAAGAGGGAGAGACAAGGCCATTAAACACGGTCCACTCGTCGTCGTGATCTTCCCGACACTCACCCTCTCCTCCTCCCTCTCTCTCTTTTTCATCCCTCTCTCTCCCCCTCCCCAAGGGTTTCCTTTTGTTCCCCCTGTTTGCTCAAGTGATCCGTTTAATTTTTCTCTCTCTCACACTCACTCGTTTCTCCTCCGGGATTCCTTACCGAGGCAAACGTTTCTTCGGGGCTGGAAAAGGTGGGCGGGAAGAGGGTTTCTTGGGTGCCTACTCAGAAGAGGGAGTGAGTGGGCAAGCAACGGCGTGCGAGAAAAAGAGGGAAAAAATAATTCGCCGAGTCTCTCAAGAAATACTCCTTCGGAAAGAAAGATGAAAACGTGAGATGTTTCATAATGTCCCCCTCCGAAATGCTACCAAGGGTTCCTCGAAATTAATTCGTAAATGCTGCTCATTTTCTTCAATAAGATATATTAAAGTTGAGTAAGGGAGTCGTATTCCTAAGAGCATGTTTCATTCATCAGATATAACGTTGAACATATGGTGAAAAAATTCATTAAAATGTATGCATACATAGAAGTCGACTGAAACTATTCGGGTGGCATTCGATATTTGCTGCTTTTAGTGACGTATCTGATATGACTATTTTTCTTTTATTGCATTTTGAGAAGGATTTATTTTCGATAGATTTGCCACACCAAAATGTTCGTTGCTATGTCTTATCGCCATTTGGCACGATAATTTAAATGAAACAAAAATACTGACCTGGAAATTCTCAGATGAAATCAAATCTTAAAATATAACAATCATAAACTTCGAGTAAAACTTGCATCAACTTCATGTGCATATCGTTTGACAAGTAGATACCCCAATAGCAAGTAAAGTTACTAGCCATTAATAATTGTTTAACAATAATTTAAGTTTCAATTTTTTCTTGAGGTGACAAATCCGAAGCATTTGTAACCCTACATTAATCACTGGGACCAGGGCAAAAAAAGAAATCACAGGAAGGTGCTCTAATGTAAAACTACTATTAAAGATATTACTTCGCACATCACATTAGATATTGGAACTCCGGATTCATGTAATTTATATTTGACCAGATAACTAAAGACAAATACGTTTAACAAGGAATACCAGAGAACCTACTTAATGTATCATTTGTATTAAAGGCTATTGGCAGTACTTAGTTAGGAAACGCTGTGGACCAGGATGGTGCATGTATGATTATAGTCCCTGTTGATTTTTAAAACGATCGAATTGAAACTGAAAAAGCTCACTATGTTAAGCTCCCAAACCAAAAATGAAACGAACTGAGGGATTGACAAAATCGAAAGATCCAAAAACTCATTTTCCCATGCACGGCCACAATACGTGTAACTGATCGCAACATTACATCTCCCTTCTGATCTCTACTTTCGGATCGCATTTTAATTCTTAACCTTCTCCTCTTCAATTCACAACTAAAGGGTTATAGCAGCATCAAAGTTCTAAAGGAAATCTTGATGGCGAGAGTAAATATTACTCATGAAAGAATATTAAACGCACTAATTAAGGTCGTTGACTAAGATTTAGAAAAACACTGCTAACAATTGAATATAGAACGCTGTATGTTGCTGAAATGTGAACGTTAAGGAAAAAGATGAAAATAAATTGAGGGCTTTTGAGGTGGAATATAGAGAAGATTGGAAAAGGTCCGATGAACCAATAGGAAACGGAAGAGGAAGCGCTAGAGGTGTTAGAGGAGGATATCAGGATGAAAATGACAGCTTAGTGCAATATTTCACATGAAGAGGATCATTTTGTAGCTCCAAAACATGGAATTTAAGGGAAAAATTAACAATAATGATTTGGATTATGAGAAGTTAAGTTGGGTAGATAGTTGATTGATGAAATTAGGAGAAAGTAGAGAGAGTGTGTATAGCAGGTTTTAGAATAGAATAGAATAGAATTTAATTGTTCGAGGACTAGTGTCCTATGGAACAGGATTACAATTTTACCTTTTTGGTTTTGGTGCAGCAAATAGACAATATGCTAATTATTTGAATTTCATACATGCACATTACACGCAAATAGAAACATGTGTAGATATTCATGCAGGAGTATACATATGTAAACATAGAAAAAATTCCAATTACATGACAATAAAAACATACAAGATTATACATATGGAAATAAAACAAAATATAAATAATGCATCTCTTCTGAAGCTACATACAAACGTACATACATACATATACACTTATATCTATGCACAAACATATATTATTATACTTTGAACAAGAAACCAATCATTTTTTCATTAGGTATGCACAAAAAGTACACACACACAAGAGTATACACATGTAGACATAGAAAAAATATAAACTTTCCACATCTTTGGTAAATACATACCAAATATTTTAAGGGGAGAAGGTGTTTTTCGAAGGACGTGTTAATGGGAAGGATGTTGGGTAAGAGGGTTCGAGGGAGAAGAAGAACGGAAATTTCTGATAGGACAGTGGTCGGTATGCTAAACTGAAGGAGGACTTCATATAATGCCCACGGGTCGGAGTAAGAAGAAAGTAGAAAAGTTAGGTGTCACCTAAATCTACTTTAACCTGCACATCACTAATAATAAAAAATTAATAATATTCATCACTAACTGGCTTACCTATCGCCCACTTCCCCATCTGAATAGGGGATTCGCATGTTGGCATGCAAATATTATTCACTGGAACTTCTCTTCCTCCACCGTTGATCCGTTTTTCTTGACATTACTTCTTACGTATTATATGGTTTAAGCATTAAGTTGAGGTATTGTTTTCATTTCGGAAAGTTAATTCTTTTAATTTATTCTGAAATTTTTACACTGAATTTTACCTTTGTTTTCCAGAATGGGATTACTGTCGTGATGGTTTAGTTTTAGCCTGGAAAATGAACATGTTTCTTCAAAGTAAGTATTAAAAAACTTTTTATTCATCATTACTTTAAAAATGCCGTTCACATTTCTCGTTTTAAAAGCTAAAACTCAACTACTATACCTATTTCAAGTTTGTGAGATGCTTCCGGTAACTGACGAAGTAACTATAGTTGAAAGGGTTGCAAACCTTCTCTGGAGAATATATGCAACATTGCCTGTCCTGTTGGGTGAGTAAAATACCATCCATATGTCCATATCTTGGCATTAATAACACTGGCCGTCCACCGATAAATATTATCCTTTTCTCTAATTCCTATTTCTGATAAAAATGTTGAAGAAATGGCGATGAGACTAATTAGTTTTTGAAAAAAGATATTGCCAACGTATTGAAGAAAATTCAAAAACTCGTCCTTCCGTTTGAAATATTTTCAAACGTAACAAATGAAAACGTTATCTTTCGCTACGCCAACAGAAAGAATGTGCTGCAAATGAAGAGAAAGAAAAAATGTGTAAATTCTTTTTTTTCAGTCTTCATAATTTTGTCAGAAGCACAAATGTTATTTTTCTCATATTTTTTAACATTTATTTTATAGAAAAAATGTATCAGATTCGTAGAAATCTCTTACCATCCTTATTTGAATATTTTACTTGCCACTTATCCATATCATAGTTGTAAAATATTATATAATGTTTTTATTAATATTTGTGCAATACCAAATTATCCATTACGGGAAAAGGAGAAAAATGCGCTGGCCGAAGTAGCTTTGTATGTAACATCCCAGCTCGAATGTCCCGCCTCGAGTACGGATATACAATATGTCTCAGGTTTAAAAGTTTGAGTTAAGACGGTGAGATATGGACTTGGCCATGGAATCTCCTTAAAACCGAAGTATATCGCTACCAGCAGAAAACTTAAAAACTGGTGAAAAGTTTTCTTTTCCAGCCTTATAAACATATCCCGTGGTACTATCAAGGACAACTTCCCGTTAGTATGCGCGAAAAGCAATGAAAAGATACAATAAATCACTTTTCCGGTCGCGTAACTTCGAGGTGTTCCGTTGGAGAACTCACCAACCAACTCCGTGACACAAAGCGTAAATGCCTTATACCTCAGGCGGCTTTCGATAAGTACATGGGGAATATAACGAGTGCCCAAAACGCAGAGAACCACGTATAACTGATGCGGATGGTCATTGACCTCCTCCCCCATTGTCCAGCCGATAATAATGGACGCCCGGACACCGCCAAACGAACAGGCGGTCAACCTTGGCGTGATAAAATTTTCTTCCTCCGCGAGTCCTCCCTTCCTTCTTGCCTGACCCATCCGCAAGTTTCCCTTCCTCATACACTCACACACAAACCCGCTGAGCACTCGCTCTCCGGCCTTTAGGGCAACCCAGTCCCGAGGGCTATCTGTGATCTTTTCCCCTTTCGGCGCTCGCTTACCCAACGATCCCATGGCGACCCTGCACAGAAGGGGTAGATGAGACAGGTGCACTTTGCGTGGGAGTTTTGGTGGGATAGCGAAGGTGAGGAAGGATTTTTGGGGAGAGGAGAGGGAGAAAGAAAGGGGATGATGGATGAAACAGGACGGAAGAGGTCATGTGGAGAATAAATTTGAGGTGGGAGGATGAGAAAGAATTCATTCGCATTTTGCTTTGAACTCCCATCACAGACTCATTATCTACATCCGTAAGTACCGAGTAATCTGCTATCTGCCTCGAGTGCGTGTAGCAGCGGGTAGGTAAACGTAAAATAGGGGCGTTTACTCGGGACCGAAATCGCTATTTTGTTCACGAAATTGTTAGATGGAAATGAAAAATTAATTTACGTGAAAAGATTCTTCTAACCAGAGCCATTCAATCATAAATCAAAAATTAAAATTAGCAAAAGGTGACCCCACTGAACGAGCTGCGTTAAGGATTACTTCCGTCATCCACCTCCCGTCCTTGACTGTGTTGAGGATGAACGGGAAAGTAGCGGAGGTGGGGAAGGGAGGTTTACCTAAAGAAATCTACATCTACGCGATACCCAGCAAGCCACCACGAGGGTGTGTGGCAGGGGGTGAAGATCAACAAGCAAACAACAAATCCCGTCGCAACCACTTCCATTGTCAGTGTGTCCCCCATTTTGATATATATGTGGTCTCAGTTTTGATTGGACAAAAAGGATGACGTACGAATCCTTTGCACGCTCACTTTTCCAAAAGGGTTACAAACATCATTTTTTGCCGCTTACAACTCGAAAACTAACTGACGGATCGAAGAACGGAAAAATACGGGTCTTTTTCGGTTACAAACTCTTTCAGATTTGGCAATGAAAAAATGTGGTAAACAACCCCGTTGGTAGCGTTTAGCAGATCTTCCCGGTGACCTGCAGGCCACTGGTGAGCACTCAACGTTGTCGTCGCCTGAACAATGCCAAACAAGGACGTTAGGATAAACTATACTTAGGAGGCATCGCAGCTGATTTCAGAAGCCAGCGGCCATCTTGGTAGGCAAGGGCACAAGGACTTGCTACACGCAATACTCGTATGGATGAAGTTGTTTTTGCACTTGGTAAAACAGAATAATATAATGAATAAATGCAGTTTTTAAATTCGTCAAAGAAGTAGATAAACGTGCGCTATTATCCAAATTTAGCTTGAATATGTTAAAGCTTGAACGAGTTTTGGTAATAAAATTAAATCCCAAAAGAATCAAATCCAAAAATACTTCCCTTGTATAGCCTTAGAAAAAATAACTAACATAGCTGCAAGATTTCATTGTTGTATATGTTTTAATATACATACAGTCTCCATATAAGGGACCATAGAAAATGAAATTTTTTGCACGGAGTCGGTGGGGCCAAATCCTTCCCAAGCACCCCTATCCTGGCTTCACCCATAGGCTAGGCGTGCCAATGTCTCATCCAGTTACCCCTAACTGCTTGATTCCAATCAAGACGCTATGTCACTCATCGGTCACGTTACATTTTAATAAGCATACGAAAACAGGCTTGAATATGCAACGACAATATATTTACTCAACACTTCTAAATTAATTCTCTGAAACAGTCAATTTGAAACCAGCAACAATTTTACGCGTTTTCGACAGTAATTTCGAATGCCATTCCCTCGTACTAATATATGCAGGTTATAACTGCTGACGAATTCATGGGCGATGCCATTTGCTTCTCAGTCTGTTTAACCTACTCACTTCTTCTTAATTTTCTCTGGGAAAAATGGCGTCTGATCCATAAAATGTTGACTCACCGGCATTAATAATCATCTAGTACACATTACCTTGTATCCGAAGGCAGGCACCAAATAGGTAACATTTAAGGAGTGGAAAAAGAGTGGTGAGAAATTTGTCATCAGCATTATCCTAATCTTACCTAAATGCGCCTGGGAGTACACTTTTTTAGTCTCATCCGACGGACGGAATACCTACTGCCCTTGAAGTGCTCTCCACTCGACACTAAAGTAGGGCACTAAAGTACCTCTATGCCTATTATCTCCGCCACTGCCAAAATTAGTACCTGAGCCTTCGGGGTAGGAAGTCAATACTCTAACCACCAAACTAACCCAATTTCCTTATCATACATATGTCTCTTCATTATCAGGTTCCATTTCATTTTCTAATCAATGTGTGTCATAAAAAACAGCCTCCTATTCACTATCGGAACATCAAATCCATGTCGCAAAAAATTAAGATTGGACTTATAAGCAAGATTATTTTGGGTAGTAAAGTGGTATTAATGTTATTCAAAATTCACATCCAGCGCAGTGCAAGATAATGCGAGAGTGTCTACTCCGCCAAGCGTTTGGCCTGTGAGTGGGAGATTGAATCCAGATGGTTAATCATATGGCAAACAAGAACATTCCCAAACAGTGTGACTTATTGGGTGCTGTAATTTTCTGGGAAACCACAATTGGCACAGGAAAGGAGTCCCCACCTGCCACACACCCTCTCGCTGGCTTGTAAGGGTCTAAGTGGAGTTAGATGAGATAAGAGATTCGGACTCACGCACACTTAAACGCACGGACGTGTACGAAATTGCTATGCCAGAGGCATAATGGGATTTTTGGGAGAAAGGGGTTAGTCGGAGCACGTCCCTCCACATACCCACCCCCGCCTCCCCCCCACTCCCTCCCCATCCAAGCATATGATGAAAGAGCACGCGTGACTATCTTTTTATTTATTTTTTTCTCGAACATTCTTTCCCACGACCTCCCGTCTTGTGCGCACGCGCGCAGCGATGCGTCTGTGCGGCCTGCGATTATTTTTTGTTTGTTTTTTTCGCGACCACGAAATCCTTCCGAGTCCAAGACGAAGGACGCATCGTGGGTGGACGGGGAAACCCCAATCTGCACCTTTAAGGAGTTTCTCACTTCGTATTTCCATTCAAGGAGTTGGGATTGCCAAAACGGAGGAGGAATCGCGTATTTCTTAGAGCGAATTGTTTATAACAGCACGATGATATTTGTGGCTGTTATTAAATAGAAATTGAGAACAAAGAGAAGTGCAGAAGCAAATCAATATGTTTAAATTAGTCACTTGTGGAAGATGCCCGTTGAAATTTAACGGAATGGAGATAAATGATAAATTGTTTTTGTAGGAGTTTTAATTCGTCTCATCTTAAACTGTTCCAGATTTTTTAAGACGGATAGCTTTACTGAAGATGTTAGATATATATTAAAAACACTAGCGTATTATGCTAGATTCGATCACAAGATTAGAGAGGTAGATTGTCGTACCGATAGATTTAAAATGTCATTTTTTTCCCGTACCTACTGTTAGAGAACACAATAGAGCGCATAGCTAAGGGATGCGTATTGGGAATGTTGTAGAGTAATTTTTAGTGAATTAATTAGCAACCAATACCTTTATGGCTGTGTAGATACTAACCATCTAGCTGCATGTAACCCAATTATGTAGCATGTTTCCATGTAGTAGCCTAGTTTCATGACAATTGTGCATGTTTGGTGACCTTCACCCCCTGCCACATACCCTCACGCCACTTACTCCTTTTCCTTGGGTGACTTCTCATATGCCCGAGACATCTCCTTATGCAGTTCACCAGGTCCTTCTGTCTTGTCTCTCCGTGTGCCAATCTACCATCAGGTTAATTATAATTTTCTTGATATATTTTCTTAAGCCAGTAAAGTATTAATTAACTGCATAATATAAGATCGAGTAATACTGACTGCATAATACTGACAGAAGGTGGGCGTATGTAATATTGTACTTGAACTACTCACCAACGAAAATGAATTCTTAGAAAAAAAAGCCTGAGTTTCCTCAGAAAAATAAACAATCGACTTAATTCAAATCCTTGGATTACAAGACCTATATTCTTGCCATCACGTGAACCGGACACTCATGCCTCGCACAAAATAAATATCTAGCGCCATAGATGTATCCATTTTTCCTCTTTCTTATCATTCCACCTCTCGTTTTCGTGGAGACTCGGAGCAGGGTACATTGGGGAAAAGAGAAGAAGTAAGCAATTGGAACCTCACTACTCCCAGGTCTGTCATTTTTCTTTGTTTTGCCTTGTTCTTGTGCGATAATTTCCCACGCGGTCATCCGAGAGACCCTGCTGAAAACGTTTTGCGTGTTGCAGAAACGAGGACGAGCTTGTACTACTTGACAACTTCCGACGAATCGCCATGACGGAAGACCTCCGATCGATCAAGGCATCGTTCGTGGAATATACCGCTCCCATTCCTTTCGCAATAACCCCCTCACTCCCTCCCAAAATTCCTCTATCATTTCTTCGTCGCATCCTCATCGTGTCTCCTATTGGAGCCACGAGAACTGGTGAAGTTTCGCTTTAAAAATCAAGAGAAAATCTCTACACTCATCGTATCAAAAATACATTAGTGTAAAGACAATAAGGAGCACATATATTAATCAAAGGGTCGTCAAACCTCTTCGACGGAAGAGCCAAACCTATTCCTCAAAACAATTGAAGAATTATAAGTAATGGTAGCGGGCGTAACTTGGTGGAAATCCAATGGTGGTTGGAACGTTTAAAGAAATATCAACTTGGCTGTTTCAACATTTGTTTTTATTTCCGACCATGGTTTCCAGACAGAATATCATTATTCTTATAAGAGCCTTGATAATGACACTCTGTATCGAAACCGTGATCGTAAATAAAAATAGTCGTGGAAACAGCCAAGTAGATATTTCTTTAAACGTTCCAATTGAAGAATTATTCAATAATACTCATATTTCCTAAAACAAGGAAATTTTAAAGAAAATTCTAAACAAGCAGTGCTATTATTCATATATTTATCAAAATATGAATAATAACGCAAAAAGCTGTCCTATTTGGTTTCAATCACTGTGAGAAATGAGCTTCCTTTTCCAAGGAACGATTGTGTGTGCCCGTTTGGAAAAATGGCCGTCGCTATTAATCGACTCCTAACCGGTCGAATTTAAAGACGCTATTTCAAGATGGAATCAGGAATTAAAATTATGATTCTCATTTACTGATTCCTGCATATGCTTTAATAAATGAAACTACTATATATAAATTTCGTTGTTCAATTTTAAATCCGACCTGCATATACCGAACCACACAAAGAGCCGCACGTGTCTCGCGAGACGGTTTTCCGACTCCTCGTTAGCGGAATGGGATTAATAAGTGGATATCTGAGTAAGAACAGTGCCAGCACTGCGTTGGTGTTGTTAAAGAGGAATTTATTGGTCCATTACGAATATCAAATATTTATAACCATTTAATATAAAATATGCTAAAATAAACCCAGATCTTCCGCATTGAGTCGATGTCGGCGTTGTGAATGTACGAAGTGAAAAGTGCCTTTAAGCCTTGGGATTACGCTGTACTATAAAAATTTCTATGTAAATGATGCATTTGAGCGCTTCCGAACGTTGACACGGCAATGCCCACGCGAGCAGAGTTCAGCAATCTTCAGTCCGCATCGCTGACATGACTCAACATCGCAAACGCCCCGAACGTCACATGCCATTCTTTCGATACGCATTCTTATTCTTTCGGACGGCGTTTTCAACCATCTCGCGACCAGATAATCCCATTGTAATTTCATCTTGTCGCAAGGGACTAGTGTAAGTAAACAAAGGATTAAGTCAATGTGTTCGGAACATTTATAATTTTTTTTTTAGTTGCTCGGTTCCCCCGCGGTGAGAGACCACGGAGGGCGTTGTCATCTGTTGACCGAGTGTGAGAGAGGTCTTCGCCTCCGGAAGAATGCGAAATTATCGCATATTTGAGGGATCGATTGATCGATAAATGGATGGAGAAGGTTCCGGGGTTGGAGCGGGCGTGATCTGTTTCGCGAATGGTCGAAGCCGGGAGGACTTCGATGTATTCTTTCCACGGGTTTCGCTGGACGTGGATCGATATCGGACTCGCGGAATTTTGGCACAAATTCGCACTAACTTGGCTCTGACGGACAAAAATGACTCGCAACACGAGGAATAGCCCTCGCCTCTTAATTCTATCTTTTTGCTTATGACTCATGTTTTTCTTCCTAAACAGTGTGTGTTTTTTTTCAACCCGCTTATACTCCATCATGATTTTTTCTTGCGTTTGTCACTTTACAAGGCAGAGCGACAGGTATAGATCGAGTGTGAATCAAAGTTGAGGTTTTAAATCGGAAGCAGTGTAAGCAACAAGGTTGTTGTTGGAGAATTAGATGGTATGACAGTGTTTAATTGTCTTGAGAGTCATTAGGATAAAAATTGGTTTGGATGGTGATTCAGAGGTCGGACAAGAAAACTATTTTAAAAATGAAAAATAGAAATAATAGTGGACTATCTGTGATTTGTCTTATCAGTGATTAAGCATTAAAATAATATTAGTTGAAATATAATAATCAGAAGCTTATGACGTGTGTAGGGATACATAAGGGGGAATAAACCTGGGTGGAGAAGAGGATGAGTAGTTGTAGAAGACAACGGGAAGCGAAAACACGTAAAAGAGGGAAACCCCCTGTAACAATTAGGGAAAGTGATCGGATGATCTACACCGTCGGGATTAGACTGTAAATGTGGTGGAGTTGTTATTTTTACAGGCTGAGAAAAAGGGTAGAAAAGGAAATTATTTGTAGCAGTTGTAGAAAGAAGAGGAAGAAATGATATACATCTATTTATGCACAGTCGAGTACCGGTAGGATTTCCATAGGATAAGAAAGAAGGAAATGGATTGTAAAAGAAAAGACTTTTGTAAACTTAAAGAGATTATAATCCTATGGGATAATTGAGTGCAGCACCTGGTACACATAAATGAGGATGGCATCTTAAAAATAGGTGAATGCCAATCCTGAATGGTCGACTGAATACTTGCTCTAGTGGGGAGGTAAACATGCATGCATGCATGCATTCCCAGGAGGTAAACATGCATGCATGATTCAATTCACCTGGACCAGATTGCATGGCAATTAATGTGAATTTCACCGCCGTTCACACGGCAGGCTTGAATATCCTACATGCATGCATGATGCCCACCACTCCGTTTTTACGCCTCACTAGCGAGCTTTATTGAGCTATCTTGGAAACTCTTCCTCAGAAACGTATATTAAATAAAGCATATGAACGGGCTAATCCAGCGGTTCCCAATCTGTGGTAGGCATGAACCTTAGAGGTGCGCACTAGGTGATTTAGGAGTAAATGAAGGTTTAGGGATGGTGGAGATAACAGTAATCACATCCGTTCGCCAGCATATATACATCCAGTTATGGGTGAACGGCCGCCATTGCATTACCCACGAGTAAACATAATCATATTATTTATAAGTAATCATATTATTTACTGCATTAGTACGGATTCTACTATAAAAGGAGAGCAGCAGCACAAACTACGTGCATGTTCGTGCATAAGGAGTACAGATTAGGTAAATGACCTGCTGAGGGTTACGCAAGAGAAACAGATGAAGGTTGGGATCGCTGGACTAGGCAAACGTTAGTGCTATTTTTTAGCGATGCATTTGAAACCGATTGAATTTGAAACCGATGGATTTGAAAGTAGGTTGCGCTAATGTTAGGGCTTAATCGCGGGAAGGCAAGTAGGAATCAGTGACTAATCACAGTAAGCTTCGCTCGTGGGTTACTAATATGCCGTTTGCTCTCCTCTCACGCAGCTCGATAATAAATAAGTATTACCGGGTCAACAGGAAAGCACGCGCATTGGTTACGCCCGATGACGTAAGTCCAAACAAAATGAAGCTGATGGTCATCAACCTACAAAATAACATTCATTATTATGTCCGTAATAGTTTAAATTTTTGCGTTCTGTAACTACTTATGTGCTTTAAGTATAGAGTTAGTATTATAGTTACTCTATGGTTTTAGTAACTCTGTACTAAGGCTATACTTTTGCTACCCATTCTCTCAATTTTCTGCAGAAAATCGTCCTTAAAGTTGTCTTTTTTCCTTTTACTTCCGGGTAATACATATCCGGGGCCATGTTGCGTTCAGATTTGTCAGTTCTCTTTAAAAGTTTGCTTTACTATAGATTTTTTGATGGCAACGGTTATAACTTTACGTTTTTCCCTCACATTTTTCCAGCGTCTTAGTGGGCTTATTTTGTTATAGTGCGTCAATGTGCTGTTTATTGGTTTGTGTGTAGCAGTGTGTGGAATTCTGCTAGGTTGGGAGCAGAAAATTTTTATTTTACTCGCTAACATTATTGAAGATTGTATTTTTTTTACTGCATATTTTCAACTCTGTGGTTTTTCACCATTTGGAGCTTAACATTATGGAATCCATTCCATTTGAGAATAAAAGAAGCAAGAACAAAGTAATTCCACAGAGTTGTTTTTTTATTTTATTCTCGCCCACACAACCACCGTTTTGATGCTGCAAATCACCATCACGTGTATATACGGTGATGTGTAGGCACCATAAAAATTGCTCACACCTGATGAACACACGTAGTATCTGAATTATGGCCGTATGTGCAAAAATAAATTTTTTTTTTTAAATTGTGGAATCTCGGCGTCTCTTTTACCTTTAACCTGTGATTTTTCATGGGCGACAGCTAGTTATAATAATGATAATTGCTACAATTGTTCAGGGGCGTGGTCATTTTTGGAGGAAGGGGTTCATCATCTGGAGGAGGGGAGATGTCAAACTGTCATGTGCGTAACGCTCTCTACGGTGGGTGTGGAGACGCGCTGGAGAGGAGGCTGTGGAGTGGGGTGGAGAGTTTATAAGGGGTGGAGAAATGGGGCTGGGGGGGGGGGGGAAGGAAGGGAGGCTTTTTAGTATTCAGCTTGTCCCCTCGGTCGAGGTCGTCGATTCGCCCTTGAGTACGTGCCGCGACCGGGGAGTATTCAGGCCAGCCAAAATAAAATAAGCTTCGGGAGATGTTTTAAGATCCGAGGTGTCGTTAAAAACGCGCGCGGAACACAATGGGAGGATGGAACGGGTTGCGGTTGGAAAGGTCGGGCGAAGGGATCGAAAGGAGTTAGGAGGGAAGGGAAGGTAACGGGGAGGAGGAGGGGGGGAAGATATAGTACAGGAAGTCTGGGCGTGTGGATCTGCGGGGTTTGCCAGCGGGGTAAGCGACCGCGATGAATGCTCTCACCACCTCTTCTTTCCTAATTTCTCGTCGAAAAAGATAAATTAAGGGACGATCTGTTTTTTTTTACGCCAGCATTCAAAATAATATAACGAATTGCTATGAAGAAAGAAAACGGTTTATTTTTACCACCCAATAAGGATGGGGGGCTGAGTTGACTTGATCGCCAGGATCCTGTCTTCACGACTTGGAGTCCCATGTTCGAATGCTGGGAGAGTTGGTTTGTTTGAAACCGTCGGGATCATCTCGAATAGGTAACCAAGAACACACGCGGTATAAACACAGCGGTTCGCACATTTGGTGCGTTTGAATCTCTCATTGTAATATTACTCATTATTTTCACTTGGATTTTTCTCATCCGGGGGCTCTATGCTAGAGACGGATGAGTGTTCCACAAGTGAAAACAATGAGTGATATTGCAACGAGAGATTCAAAATTGACCAATTTTACAACCATTCTTATTTGTACCACATGATTCCTAGGTTATCTATTCGAGATAATCCCGACGGCTCCTAACCCCTATATGGATTTGGAAGAGACATTTCATTAATATTACCGTTTTCCACACCAATTTTGTGCGCCGAGTATTTTGAGTACGCCAGTGCAGTTTGTCAGACGTTATGACGTGGACCCCTCGGTGCCTTTCGCTGAGAGTAACCTGGCATCGGCAGTAGTTAGTAATAGATGTTACTCTCCAACCTTCTTCTGTTTCCTGAAAATATCATATCAATGAACAACTACCCAAGAGTCTTAAATGGTGTTAATAAAAAAATAGCTGTCGGTTACCTCCCCCAAAAATTAACCACTGAATAATTAACTAAAATATAGGTTAAACATTTTAAGTAAATTCGAAAGTGATGTGTTTACAGATGACGTTAGATATATATTAAGAACTCCAGCGTGTTTTGATAGGTTTGATCAAATTAACAAGATTAGAGAAATACAATGTCATACCGATATATTGAAAATGTCATTTTCCCGCGTACCACAAGAGAGCACAATAGGCAGCATAGCAAAGGAATAGGTAGGTGAAATATGGTTAGAATAATCTGAAATGCATCCACCACTTTATTACTATGTAGATACTAACCATCTAACTTCATGTGACGCTATTATCTAGCATGTATCTATTATCAATAATATCTATTATCTATTACCAAGTAGTAGCCTAGTTGCATGTCAATAGTGCATGTTTGATGATCTTCACCCATACCACACCTTCGTGGTGTCTCGCAGGGTATTACGTAGGTGTAGGTGCAGGTGTACTACTTTCACGAAGCATTAAGTTTGGGCATTGCCATTTTAAGCACGTGAAACGCACATTGATGTGCAAAAGGAAAGGAAGCAGACAATACCGAATTGGTTAGCGTGGATGGATTTGCCGAAAATTAAGTGATTTTGGGAGTGTCGTGCGATAAGGGATCAAAGGAAGAAAGAGGAAGGATATGAATTGGGTCGTTGAAATTACTACTGGTGCCTGTGCCCCATCCCAAAGGCTGTGATCCAGTACGTGCAACGATTTAAATGAAATATATAGGTCCCCTAAATGAGTAGAGAACAACTTTTAGTACCTACTCCAGTCATCGAACATAATATCAAACCTTCGATTCATTAAGCACCTTTCATTGAAAGCAAGCTTATGCCAACTATGGGTTTCTCGTCGCTGATCCTCTATTAATTGCCAATATACATCCTATAATTCGCCATTCACGAATTCTTAATGGTACAAATTACCTAAATTATTGGTCGCATCCACTTTGGTGTAACCCGTGTAAGTGCATCTCTATCGTAAATGTTCCCTGAGTATTTACCTCCTGCCACACACTCTTGATGGAGCTTGCGGGATATTAAGTCGATGAATATCTATCAATAATATGACAAAAGAAAATCAAGCTGAGAATTGAACTAAATTAATTTTGTAGTATTGTATGAGTACATCATAGGAACACAACCAAAGGGTTCCGACCTCATTGGGGGTCGGGAAAGAACTTTAAGGAGTCGCAACGTTGATAATGTGCTTACGAAAACGTTGGCCCCGATGGTCCGGGTGTAGAGCAAACTTCGTCGGTAATTTTTGTGTCACGAGTAAAATAAGGTGGGAATACTTGGTGTAGATAGTGCAGGGAGACTTACTTGGGAAGTATTTACGCATTAAGAATACGCTGCCATAGCATAAAATCCTCACAAGGTAGGATTAAACAACTAACTGAAGCATGTGTAGCGAATATCGACAAGATTCAGAAAGAAATAGCACCTACGATAAATATATAAGCGTTATCAGTGTATTATATGAAAAGAACCAGAGATTATTATCAGACGGTATGTTGAAATATAAACATAATTCCTAATAACTTCCAAGGCGATATTTTCACATATGACGCCGACAACATTTAACGAATACCTACTAAATATGGCAGATTACCGTACCGTAGGCACCAAGAACATAAAATTAGGAAAATAGATTGATGAACTGAAACATTCTTAAAACATGAAGAATTCATTCTTCCCTCGAACAATTTAGGCGTATGAATTGCTCCTAAACATATCAATTGCTATTACAAAGCTTGGGCTATTCGACGCGAGATGTCTGTCGTGCTTCTTCCATCCCAGGTGATGGTGCTCCCGAGGTAGGTGAATGATTCCACTTGCTCCAATCTTTCTCCTTTGAGGCGGTCGTCAGCCACTGTTTTCTCTCTTCCGCACACAAGTATCTTGGTTTTCTTCTTATTGCCTTTCATGTTGTATTCCTGGAACACTTTTTCAATTATATTCAGTGAGTTTTGTAGGTCTTCCTCGTTTCCTGCTACGATAGTGATATCATCAGCATGTTGATTTCATCTCCATTCACTTTGATTCCTTTGGTGCCTTGTTCTTCTATTTCTTCTATCGCTTCCTCCATGTACCCATTGAAGAGGGCTGGTGACAGATTACATCCTTGTCGGACTCCTTTGTTAATTTTTGCCTCTATATTTTTTCCGTCTTGCGTACGCATTGTGGCTACTTGGTCCTTGTAGAGCTGGTATATGATTCTTCTGTCATTGTAGTTCATGCCAAGTTTTTCCATAGTATGGAACATCTTATTCCATTCGACATTATCGAATGACTTCTCCAAGTCCACAAAGGCTATATACAATGGTTTGCTCACGTGGATCATTTTCTCTACCAGTAGTCTCAGCCATAGTATTGCCTCCCTTGTCCCCCTATTCTTCCTAAATCCAAATTGGTTTTCTGACAGGTTTTCTTCACGAAACGAAAGAAAAAACTGGCAATTTTCCACAAGAATAAGGATTTTTGCTAGTTTTTTCTTTCGCTATGATATTCCACCAAATTAAGCCTGAAACTACTACCTTTATAGGTTTTCTTCAATTTTTCCTTCAATTTTCCTGCCTACTATCCGAGTAAGGATTTTGGAGGCATGTGACACTAGACTCAAGGTTCAGTGCTCCTCGAATTTCTCATAATTCGCCATTCAATAATATTCCTGACACAAATATCCCCCGGGGACTATTTCCAATCATCCCGTGCATTTTTAAACGAAGCCGTTTACCGTGGAGCACCATGCTTCGGCAATCTGGGAGACCATTGCCCCGAGGAACACCTACGGAGAACGGTGGCATGGACCAACAACGATGGGGTGGTCATCCCAGGATGGTGAGGGGATGAAGGGGTGGGAGGGAATGTGGTGGGAATGTGTCGTTGGGGTGAGTGGGAGTCAGGCTTCCACGGATGAGTGGAGGGGTGGAATTAGCTTCGAGGCCGTTGCCAGTCTTGAGGTGGTGGTTCAGCAGTGGCCGACGCATGTGATGGAGTGGAATAATCTCCCACCCGAGTTGCATCGCTTCTTATTCCACCCTTGCTCCCACGCCAAGTAATTCCGTAAATTCTTTCTCATGGGATTTAGAACTTCAAGGACGCGTGAGAAAGACGGTCGGGACACTGGTGGTAATGAATTTCCTCCAATGGTTCTCTCTTTATCTTCGGGGTACTGAGAGGGAGATAAATGAGAAGCAGTACTCACAAGATCCTTAAACGTCTTGGTGAGGCATCTCTGGTTTTACAAACGTATAATTTGAAGGTAACCATGAAGCTAGCTTTACTTTATTAATTTCATTATTAGATGTGAGAGATATCTCTATCGTTATTATCTAGTAGGTATTAATTATGACATTATATACGGCCACTTTCAGTAGGCAGTGACAATAATATTACTGTTGTACCCAATCAAATCATAAACAAGAGAAGGCGCAATCAGGAAGGTATCATAAAATTATGATAAAATAGGAATTTCATAAAATATTTATTATTATAACTTAATAAGCTATATGAGTCCTTATTCATGATGTACTTCATTAATTGTTTTCATTCCCAAGATTAATTTGACACACCTCTTTACTAGCTACTTCTATTAGCTAATCTCTTCAGATTAGCTTGATTTCATTTCCCTCATTTCTTTATGTACCTCATTTGACGTCTTCCTATAAGCTCCTTTCGATTCAGCTTTCCCTCGTAAACTGACTTCGTGAGACAATCAATATTTCATAATTTATTTTATCATTAATATGAAATAAATTATTCAGTAAATAAAAATGTTGGCCTATTAGTTAAATACCTGATTGTGATAAATATTCTGCCTGGTTTTGTCAATATTTGCTGTGGTTTCAAAAATATACTCTTCATTCTGTGTAGGATGGATACTCATCTTTTATTAGTTCAGGTGCCCAGGGATTTAGCTTCAGTCATTATTTTTTTAGTTAGCGTAAAAGTTCAGATATTGCTAATAGGACAAGTTAAAAATTAATTTTGACATTTTCTCCTGATTGAATTCAAAAGACATGATGCATATGGACCCAGTTAATTAACTTGATTTTGTAAATTTTCTGGGAAAATTGGAATGACTGTGCTTGAAGAGAAAATGGATCAACATTGGCCAGATGTAAATAGCAAAGGTGTGGTGACATGGGGAAATAAAAATGCTATACTTAATTAATCAATTGTAAAGAAAAACCATGCAACGTTTTCAACGTTCTGTCTGAAAAAAATTCTTCCAATGTTGACCAGTTTTTGTTTCGATTTCGTCCCACTGCAAACTTCCCTTTCTTCCCACAAAAAGTTCTTAAATACAGCCAAAATACTTTCGTCCTAATTTTCACAAATGACCTTAGATGTTGGTCACCACTCCTGAGCGAGGAGCACTACTGATCAAAAATGCGAGAAACCATCCTTATGGAAATCGTTGAAATATTCTCGATTAGTTTAGTTTGGTATATGGGAATTTATAACGAGTCTCATTCTCGAATTTCGGTAAGAATAACTCAGTCTTTCTGGGAGACATAAAGAGTCAGAGGGACGAAAAGCCATTCTCGCTTTGGAGGTGAGTAAGAGGGGAACGGGTGGAGATGGATGAATTACGTGTGACGTTCCGAAGGAAGCGCCAATGAAGGAAGGGAAGGAAGGAACGGGAGGAGGCGCTAGAAGTTTATCCCCTTTTCTTAGGCCGCCTCTTACATCACTCCTCATCATTCCTCATCGACGCCGATGGAAAAGAGAGTTGAAAACCGTGTCCCGCGTTGCCTTTTCCTTCCAGACGCGCACGTTTTTTAAAGCCTAGAAAAGAGGGGGGTGGGTACGAATCAGGGAATAGAGACAGGAGGTGAGGGTGAGTGCTTCGCGTCCTCTGACCTGAAGGTGACTTATCTCCACCGTAATACGGCTGACGAACTAAGCCCCGAGTCAAAGGGAGTTTTTGGTTAAGGCAGAGCTTAAAAATAGAAGCCACATCATTGTTTTCTTATTTCCGGTTCCCGTGGGAATTTTCTCTGCCGAATCAAACTAACTAAACCCCGCTTATTTGTGCCTCGAAGAAAAATATCTTATAGAATCAAGTTGGAGTAAGTAAAATACAAAACGATTGGGAGTAAGGTGTCTATTGGCTTATTTTGAATTGTGCAGACGGGTATTTTTACTAAAAGGAGTTACGTCAATGCGCATATTTATCGAAAATAAAATATTGTGAAAAAAGTAAGAGCTCAACAGGATTCAGTTTTGACTGATTGGCAACTTCTCACAGTGATTCTGAATTGGAGCCGGCCGGAACTGACCGGTCATTAACGCGCCGGTCTGGCAACTCAGGAGTGAGTTGGGATTGTATCTTGTGCTTGGCCTTTTAGGTTGTCGCCATGATACATCATTACAATAAAAATCTAAGATTGTCTTGCCGTAGATCCCCACTCGATCCTTTTATAAGCTAACCCATTCATATTTACATAATTCTTCTCCTTGCCTGTCCTTCTGTACTTACACCTTCTGTACATGTCCTTCTGTACTTTCACCCTGTCCACCCTGTCTCACGCTCTTGCAGCGGCTTGCACGGTAAAATTTAGACGTAGACATACTACGGCAGTCTTCATAAGATCATGTCGAAAAGTTTTTCCTATGAGTTCACCCATCTCCTTTCATAGTTTTCATGGTTTTAATAGTACCTACTTCTCTTTGCTTGCCATCTTCCAAGAATATATTACTCAGCCATCGGTCTTTCAATTTTACGTTCGTTGTTCCTCTATAACCACACATCCATATATTTATTCAGATTATATGGCTTGATATATAGCATTGAGATATCAGTAGAGTTGGAGTGCCATGTGTATGAAATAGAAATAGTGATGCAAAAGCCAACTTATGCTGAGGAAATTAATCAGCTGAAAATTTTAAACGTAAACTCTGACTCTTTAGTACCTTGTGCTAGGTTTTCCAAGTTATCAGGGAATTTTACATGTTAAAGCTGTTTTTCCATAAACGAGATAAATGATACTATGGGAAAATAAGTACTATTCCTTTGGTATCACTAAAAAGCGTTCCTTAATGCTATTTTTATATTAAAAGAGAACTTGCTATATTCTGCATGGAATATTTTTAACGGTATTAATATTTATGGCAGTAACCCCAAACTTTCAACTGCATAAACATTGACTTAATAGCAGGAAACCGAATTGTATCCAAACCAGAATAATCCCAGTTGAGAAATAAAAATAATACGTTTATCTAAGAGGTCATTTGCTATGCAGCTAACCATTCCAATAGAAAGATATAGCAGTTTCCATATTTGTGTCTATGTTGTCTTTAAAAAAAATTGTTGGAATCTCATTAAGGCACGTTTCTAGCTTCAACACCCGCAAATTTTGCATAAGTTTTTTTATTAAGAAAGTATCGGCAGAGAGCCTATATTAATGTAATAAAATACTTATAAATTCTAATGTGCACTGCATCAAAAGAAATTGTAATTAATTTACTGTGAAGGTTTTTAAGAATTCTCGCCTAATAAGTTTGCATGGAAACTTCCACCTGGATGATAAATGAATGGTCGCCAGGGTGAACTTTGATACTGAGAATAATTTACTTGTCATTTATCCTCTCGTCCGTATTTTGTTCATTGATATGGAGTGTCATTTTCTTCTGGAATCTGGTCCTTTTTACGTTGAACGTTAAAAAAAATTCCCCTTTCAATATTTCCTTTGGCATTTTTAAATCTACCTTTTATGCCTTTCGAGTCTCCCATAACGGTCTTCTCAACTTTCTTCAATTCCCATGTTTTAGTCTTACAATTACTCACAAAATACTTAATAAAAATTTTACTCAGAACTTCGCAACTTCATTGAAGGTTAGCTGCAGATTTAATTAACTATCGAATGTCATTTTTCTGATTGCTACACCATTATTTACATCCTCCTCAAAATACCCCTTTTGATTTTCATCGTCCTATTGAAAGATAGCTCATATGGTGAGTCGCGCATGTGACTAAAATTCAGTTTTTTCCGCTTGTAGAAGGCGGCATGGGGAAGCGATCAGCAGATAGCTAAAATTACACGTAGGATTCTTTAGCCTTTCAAGATTTTAAGAACTTATGAATGGTAATGGTATATTACTAAATGCTATGGTCTAATCAATTTGATCGCGGAATTAGACTCTACATATCCGATTGCTGTAAGCTCATGGCTGGTAACACATTTATCGCCGAGAACAATTGAAGCATCTACAGCGATACAAATAAGAGTTTAAAAACGTTCAAGTTCAAAGTTTATCTAAACAATTATGAGCAGTGGATGCTTGAGATTTTTTAAACCCTGTTTAGCTTGTACACATGCCTTGGATGAAATCGCATTCTCGTAAGACTGAAACAAAGTTTTTTTCACCGTTTTTGTAAGACTTGGTCAAAATCGTGGCTTGAAATTCCCCCTAATATTCCACCCTTTGTGCTTCTAAATTGATGTAGTAGTAGCAACAGTGTGTAAAAATCTTTCGTGTAATCAGCATGCTTTCTGAAACCCTCACCTCCCCAAAACCCTTACCCGTTTCTCCCTAACTATCCCCCCACCTATTATTCTTCTTGAGGAGAAGATTCCTTTGTTCCTATCTCCACGACAACCTCGACTGCAGTGCGACGGCGCCCACGCCTCGTCCACCACCCTCAACCCCTTCACTTCCCACCCCCGCCCGCCGCTCACATTGTCTTCTTGCCGGCGATCACGAAAGGCCTACCACGCGCCTCGGCGCAGGGAGAGAGGGGCGGTGGGGGGTGTGTGGTGGGGACGAGGGTTGTCCCGTCCGCCACCCTTTCTCTTTTCTCGTGCGCCTGTCTGCACCTCCTTTTATTGGCGTCGGTCAAAATTCATCCCCCACCCGACTTCATCTTAAACTTCTCCCTTTGCTCGTGCCGACACATTAGTAGTCGTCCCGTCTTTCGCGTTTGTCTCGCCGCTTAGTCTCCCCGTCTCCCGTTCTCCTTCCCGTAACTCCGTCGCCGCCCCCCCCCCCCCCTTACCATCGGATCCTAACAATCCCTCCCCCGTTATGCGCCCCGACCTAATCCTTACCTTCTCCCCTCCCTCCCTCCCTCCCCATGTCTCCATCTCTTTGTCTCTACTAAATATCAAATCTCCGTCTTTGTTTCGGTGCGGGTAAGGCTCCTGGGAATACTTGGTAGCATAGGAGGTAAAACGGTAGGCTAGAGACCAAATATCCTGGCTTTCGGGAGAAGCCACTGGGTAAAACTAGCTGCGCAGTAGTAGTATGATTATGATGTCCTGACGGCTCCTTTCCCCTTCTCTGATGTATGAATTTCACACGATGCTGGGTTTAGCCGCAGATTAGCACGTTCCCTTTAAACCAGACAAGAATTCGGCTAGAAAATGCTTTCAAAAGTATTTACTAAAAATAACTTCTAGGGTATAATATCCAAGTTCCATTTTTTGGTCACATTTTTAATATTCCCTTTCCTTATCGAGGCAATTCCGTCTAGTTGTGTATAGAGGGTGCCAAGAAGTTGCAGAGCCTTTCACATTCATTCAATATTTTAGGGATTTTTATTGCTTTTTTTACTGCTCATTATATGAAAAGTTTTTCGTTCACTTTTTTCACTATAGCATTCTACATGATGTTTAAAATACTTGTTTTTGTCTTTATTTCGCTCCAAACTACACTTGGCGGAAGATTTACGTTTAATTGGCATGAAGCTGTTAGAAAGAGGGTGAAAATCAGTAGCACTACTTACTTCCAAGAAAAGTTCCTTTGAATCACTTCACATAAATGTAATTGTTTCATGTATCTATTCTTAAGGCTAAAAAAATATAAATTTGATTAGACTTTCTGCTGCATAACCTTGTACTTACTCATAAACTGAGACTAGTTATCTACTAGTCTCTAGAATAACTAGAAATGACCTTCGATGTCCTAATTTATGTTTGCGTTTAATTTAAGTGATCCTACAAACCTTAATTTCATTCTAATGATCTCATCCCTTCATCACATTAACTGAAATAATTTTTTTTCCACGTTTAATTATCAGGTGACAGAATTTTCATACGTACTTTCCTCATTTGAAATTCTGAAATATTCTCCAAACTTTAGGCAACAAAAGTCAACTCAAATTAGATTGGTTATCTTTATCAGTTTCATACGCATATTTTCAATACTTTTTAATAATTTTTTTCTGGGACAAAGGCGTGATAGTGATGTTCCACTAGAGATGAATTTTGTTGGTTATGCAAATATTTCAGGTTGCACAAATATTTTCCTGTAAATATTATGTGTTTGGAATATACACGTGGTTTTACGTCACACTGTTGAGATTTTAAGTTGAGTTACATTCCATCCTATACGCCGAATAAGAAATTGAAAGAGATATCAGTAATACATTTCCTCATTAGCCAATCATGTGGATAACGCTCAGAAGCTTTTAGAAACTGAAAAACTTAGGATAATATTAAATCTGATATAGGATAATAGGTTAATGGTAGTTTTCTGGGGGGCAGACCAGGTAGTCGGTCATTAGCGAGGGTCTCTGCTCGCGATCGTCCTAATCCGGACCCTCGCTCGGCTTCGACCCTCATCAGCGACCGGACTCTCGCGGCATGGGGCCGCGCGGAAGAAACTGACCGCGTGCAATACGATGTTAAAAGTTATTAACTATTTAAATGAGCAACAATTTATTACCGCCATTGTATCACACGTTCTAAGAGAATTACGGGCGTCTTTTGATCGACGTTCTACGATAAAAATTAACGTTTTCCATGCATCCTTCAGAAATGTCCGGTTACACTTGGCAACGTTGCATTTTCTGGAGGTTAAACGCGCAGCTAAGACCGTTGATAGAGGGAGAGCTAGATGGAATAATGTAATAATAACTGCTGAAACATAAGTTTTAACATGTTAAAACAGTTTAATACATTTAAACTGTTGAGTGCTTGAAATACATTAAAGTTATTGCCTGGAAGATGCCCTATTTGTTATGTTTAATATGTTATTTATCGAGACATTCATCCATTCTGCCTACTTCAACAGTGAAAGAAATTATTAAAAATAGTACGACACTTTTTCGAACTTATTTAAAGTTTCTTACGCCATTATCAACTCCCAAGGATTGACTAGTAACAATTGCGAATCTCCGTGAACTCTCGGTCGCGTAAATGTTGACGTTTTTGAGCCTTCGATAACGTTTGTTTCTCTGAATGTGTTAAGAGTTTATTTTAGCATATTTTCACGGAACAAAATGAACAACAAATCATGGAAAATCACATCCGTGACGTTCAAATATAAATTTTACATGAGAGGAAGTATTGTTTCTTCTGTGATCTTCTAGTCCCTACCATTAACTCGCGCGCAACTAGGCTGCTACATGGAAGAATGCTAGACAATAGATCTAGCCAATAGACAATATCGATATGGTTAATATCTACGTAGTATTAAAGGGAAAATTGGTTACAATTACACTTATCTACGTATTTTTATCTGCATTTACCTACCATGAATGGGTTTGTACTGTCAATACGTGCAGCATGCATTGCAGACTACTCTAGCAATATCTCACCTACCTATCCCTTTGCTATGCTGCTTAATGTGTTCTCTTACAGTACGGGGGAAAAATGATATTTTGAGTCTATCGGTGCGACAACCAATCTCTCTTACGTTATTTATCTGGTTTAATCTAGCATAATACGCTGGTTATTTTAATATATGCTTAACATCTTCACTAAAGCCATCCGATTACAATTTCTCAAATAGATTTAAACTGAACTTTAACTTACTCTCTGATAATGATTCCCAATCTAATTTTTCTACTAATTCTAAAACGCTCCAAAATCTATCGTAACACCTTTTAACGAACCTAGCTGCTCTACGCTGAACACTTTCTAGCTCTCTAATCAAACCTATTTCATTCGGATACCATACACTAGCTACATGTCTGATGTGGGGCCTGACTAGTGAAAAATAACATCGCCTTTTTGTCTTCTCATCAGTTTCCAAGTAATCTTTTTATAAATCCTAGCTTTCTCTTGTCTCGGCGGCATATGTGTCTTCCCCACGATAAATCTTTAGGGATTGTTACACCTAAGTTCCTGCTTATGGCTTCAACGCTTACGATTTTTGAGTCACTAACGCTATAGTATCGCTCTATCGAATTATTCCTCTTCAAAAATGAAATAAGGACACACTTTTTAAGGCTAATTTCTAACTGCCATTTGTCGCACCACTCTTGGTATGCATCTAAATCCTTGATAAGTGATTCTCTATCTGATTTTGTTAAACCCCTGTGAACTACCGCCTAGTCTGCAAATAGTCTAAGCTTACCACTAACTACGGTACCCAAATTGTTTATGTATAAAAGAAATAGAAGCGGGCCTGTTACACCACCTAGGGTACTCCCGATGTGACTCTGATTGTGTCCGGCATTATACCATCTATGTATAATAAACCTTCTTCTCTCGCCCAGTTAAGAATTCTTTTACACACGACACAACGTCTTTATTTTTACCGATACTCTCTAACATCAAGATTAATTCGTTATGAGGAACTTTATCGAATATCTTTTTATAATACCTCACGACTCTTCTTCTCATATCCTACTTGATGGTGGACCAGACGGTTTTCAATGCACTGAGTTGCGTTTCCTTATCCCCGGGCTTCACGAATTGTAGGGAAAGATTAATAGTGTCGTGAATGTACACTAATTATTTTAATCCGGAGTAACTCCTCGACACTCTCTCAACATTTTTACGCAACTGCCTTCACGAAGCTCTTAATTGCCTTGAGAAGCGCTCTTAGCCTGCTTAAAGAGAAGAGATTGGAGAGGAACGAACAGAGGTTATTTGCATTTGTGGAATTCGAGAATCATTTTGATAACGTGGATAGCAATTCAATGCTTCAATTTCTGAAAAGAATTACAAGCTGAATTTGAATTCTGAAAGGAATCTTAAGACACGATGGCCAGATGAAGACAATTGTCTTGGGAATAGTGAGTGGCAAATGAAGGCCACGTATGAGATATATGGAACAGTAAGGTATGTGGAAGAGAGGAATTAAATTAATATGAGGAGGTTGGCCGATAGAAGAATCGAGTGGAGGGGTGTGTCAAACCAATCCTAGGATTGTTTGCCGAAGATGATGATGATGATTAATATATTACGTCGGGAGTAAAATATATATATATATAAGAAGATCTGAGATGGTATTGATGAGATAAACAAGGTGAGAGAGATAGATTGTCGGATAGATGCTTCCATGTAGTTGTATCCTAGCAGCTCTTAGTTGTTTACCAGTAGTGCATGTTTTACTCGTACTGATAGATTCAAAATCCCATTCTTCCCTCACGAAGGGATTTGTTATCTACATCTACGTAATACCCTGCGAGCCAACACTAGGATGTGTGGCAGGAGGTATACGAGAACAGAATAGGCAGCATAGCAAAGGAATAGTTAGGGGAAATATTTTAGAGTAGTTTTGTAGTCATGTAGTGCATGATGCAGGTATTAACAACCAATCCCTTATTACTATGTAGATACTAATAATCTAGTTGCCTGAGACCCTATAGTAGCATGTTTGCATGTTTACAGTGCATGATTGGTGATTTCACCCCTTGCCACACATCCTCCCGGTGGCTTGCAGGGTATCGTGTACATTTAGATTACCAAATGGTCAGAAATCCAGCTCATCTCTTCTGAATTTTAATTAATTCTTTAATAATCGGTTTTTCCTCGGGTTCCAAATAAGGAAGACATATTTCACTTCCTTTACTATTTGTGCTTTGCCCATGTGCGGAGAAAACTCATCTATTGCAACACATCCTCGAGGATAGTCAGAACTGAGCCGAACTGACAGATTAAAAATGTCCTTTTTTCCTCATACAATTAGGGATATGAATAACGGTAAATATATCCAATACAAGTGTAGCAATGGATAACATTGGTAGCTGCATGTTGGTATAAGGACTTGAAGCTTCCCCTACTAACAGCATGTTTTTTCATGTACCTATGCTTTGCTACTTTTATCTTTTTTTTAATAGTGCAGTTTAGAACAGAATGTAAATACTAATACTTTTTTATGCATTATATGTTGTGCATGTTTGGTGAGAATTCACCCCGTGCCACACACCTTTATGGTGGCTTGCAGGGTATTATGTAGATGTAGATGTAATAATAATATAGATGCCAATTCGATTAGAGATTTTAGAAAACGCCTTTTTAACATCATCAATGAAATCCTTTTTGAAATGCCAAGGATGCAACTTGTCAGTTGTCAGTCCGCATTTGGTATATGTTCTACTAAAAAAAGCACGTGTAGTAGTGTGCACGGAGATATGGTGGTTTCTCGACATTCATAGACAGGTAGGCGTTGAATGGTCGGAAGGGGACAGCGGGGGGTTAATGGGAAGGGAAGGAAGCGATCGCGGAAAGCGGACTCCCCACTGTCTCTCTTCTGCAAAAACTAGCCCTCTCTCCTTTCCCTTGGCCACTGGAGGCGCCTTCGGTGTCATTACATTGCTATCAGGGTAGGTACCTTTCCACCAACTTGTATGCATGCTTGTTATTTCAAAGGACGCTTGCCGCCCCGAGATAGTCGTAGCGTCATAGTGAAACGTGACTGTTATATCAAACTTGTTGCCATGGAGTACACATCCTCATCTACATAATACATCTACATCTACAAGATACCCTGCCAGCCACCGCGAGGGTGTGTGGCAGGGGGTGAAGATCACCAAGTATGCACTACTAACATGCAAACAAGCAACTCTGCAAGCCACTATAAAAGTGTGTTACGGGGTGAATTCACACCCCATACACACCTTTCACACCCCTACCACACATACTCCTTGTGTCTCACATGATGTTATGTAGTAGTATATCTAAACTATAACCTGAAATTACTGAAATAACGAGGAAAGAA
The DNA here is from genome assembly GCA_933228895.1 of Platycnemis pennipes. NCBI lineage: Eukaryota > Metazoa > Arthropoda > Insecta > Odonata > Platycnemididae > Platycnemis > Platycnemis pennipes. Next base: position 108,721,117 of record OW121851.1, read on the forward strand.
GAGGTAAGTGAATTGCTTAATGTATTTAGCGACGAAACAAAGAATTAAAACAGAAGATTCGTGGAGAGAATTTCCTGAGGTCGCCCGTAAAGGAGTCAAAGAGTACACACCAACCAAATTTAGAAGTATACAGCGCCAAATTGGTATAACACGGATGTTATGAAATCATTAAAGGGACAAAGGGTATGCCACGCTAGCATTAAGAATGCAAGACAGGGACTCTTGGTAGAGGAAAAAAAGAGTTAGTTCGAAACTATAACAAATGGAAGCATTAGTATGGAAAGCATGGTGGCAAGCGTCATCGTACTTCAAGAGCAAGATGTTAGGAGAATATTTAGAAAGCAATTCTAAAGCGTTTTGGTCATATGTGAGATGAGAACTTCAAGGAAATAGGTCCACAGTAGGTACACACACTTAAAAACGATAAAGGAATCAGAGTCACCAGCAGTGTAGAAAAAGCCAATACTTTAAACACCTTCTTCCAAAGTGTATTCAACTCATCGTCACACAAAGCAGGGGAACCACCGCCGAACACATTCTTTGAGCAATGTCCGAAATAGTTATTTCATGTCGCGGAATAGATTAGCCGTTAAAAAACATTAGTAAAAATAAATCACCAGGTCCCGATCTAATTCCTTCCAGAGTATATAAAACATAAACTTCTGAAATAGCCCCCTATCTAGAAATAATATTCAATAAAACACTAAAGAACCACGCAGTGCCCAAGGATTGGAAAGTAGCTAACATGACACCTATTTTTAAAAGCTGTGATAGGGAAGAACCTAGTAACTACAGACCTATTTCACTCACGTCAATCTCTTGTTGGGAACTTGAGCACATTGTAGTCAGTTCAATCATGGGGCATTTGGATAGTCAGAGATTGCTCATAAACTGCCATTGTGGGTTCCGGAAAGGTAGATCTTGCGAGACACAATAAGTTTTACTCGTACATGACATTTTAGTCCACGGCGAGAACAGTACTGTAGTTGATTCGATATTTTTATATTTTAAAAAGGCATTCGATAAAGTTCCTCATGATAAATTAATCTTGAAATTAGAGAGTTTTGGTATGAATAAAGACGTTGTATGTTGGGTAAAAGAATTCTTAAGTGGGCGAGATCAGTGGGTTGTCACAGATGGTATCATGTCGGACACAATCAAAGCCACGTCGGGAGTTCCCCAGGGTAGTTTAGTAGGTCCGCTTTTATTTGTTTTATACATAAACGATTTGATTACCGTAGTTAGTAGTAACCTTGGACTTCTTTCAGACGATGCGGTAGTGTACAGAGGTATAACAAAAGAAGAAGACAGGAAATCGCTTAGCAACGATTTAGATGCAATTTAAGAGTGGTGCGACAAATGGCAGTTAGAACTTAAACTTAAAATATGTGTAGCTATCAATTTTTGGAGGAGGAATAATTCGATAGATGATCCTATAGAATTAGTAACACAAAGATCAAGAGCGTTGAAATCATTAGGTATTTGGGTGTAAAAATCACTAGAGATTTATCGTGGGGAAGACACATCCAGGTATGGCCGAGCGAAGAGAAAGCTAGGATTTATAAAAATAGTACTTGGGAAATGTGATGAGAAGACGAAAGGGCGATGTTACTATTCAATAGTTAGGCCCCACCTTGAGTATGCAGTCAGTGTATGGGATCCTAATGAATTAGGTTTGATCAGAGAACTAGACAGTGTGCAGCGTAAAGCAGCTAGGTTCGTGAATAGGTGTTACGATAGGTTGAGTAGCGTTTCAGAATTAATAAAAGAATTAGCGTGGGAATCATTATCACACCGTAGGTTTAAGTACAGATCAATTCTATTAGAGAAATTTTAATCGGATAGCTTTACTGAAGATGTTAGGCACATATTAAGAACTCCAGCGTATTATCGTAGATTCGACCAGATAAATAAGATGAGAGAGATAGATTGTCGTACTGATAGATTTAAATTGGCATTTTCCCACGTACTATAAGAGAACAGAATAGGTAGCATAGCAAAGGGATAGGTAGGGGAAATATTGTAGAGTAGCTGTAGTGCATGATGCATGTATTAATCCCTCAAATACTATATATACCAACAATCTAGTTGCATGAGACCCTATAGTTGCTTGTTTGCATGACGGTAGTGCATGCTTTGTGATATTCATCCCCTGCCATACACCCTCGCGGTGGCTTACAGAGTATTGTGTGGATATAGATGTAGATGAAAATGTTAGGCATGTATTAAAAGCACTAGCGTGATTAGTTTAAACCAGATAAATAACGTAAGAGAGATAAATTGTCGCACCGATGGATTCAAAATGTCATTTTTCCCCCAAACTGTAAGGGAGCACAATAAGCAGCATAGCAAAGGAATAGGTAGGGGAAGTATTTTAGACTAGTCGGTAGTGCAAGATGCATGTATTAACATCCAATCCCTTATTACTATGCAGACCTGCAGACCTGCTGCCTGCCATTCGGGCACTTCTCATAAGCATTTCGTATGCAGAGAGAAGGAAATTGCTATTTTATAAATAGAGAAATGTGTCCCACTCTGATTATTTTTGTACTTTTTTCTACACAATATTTTCATTGTATGTTGTCTCCCACTCTCAAACATCATGTTTTTTGCATTTTTTCTGCACCACAAACTGCTAAAAATCCAAAACTACTACCAAATCATACAAACATAGAATCCACACTCAACGCACCAAACCTCACTCTTTTAGCTCAAAACTTGATAAAGAGCAAAACAAAACGGATACTGAATGACTGACTGACACGCTACAAAATTAATATAGTATGTACATCTACATCTACATCTACGCTTCTATTTCATTTATACATAAACGATTTGGGTACCGTAGTTAGTAGTAACCTTAGACTTTTTGCAGACGATGCGGTGGTGTACAGGGGTATATCAAACGAAGAGGACACGTTTTCACTTAGCAAGGATTTAGATGCAATTCAAGAGTGGTGCGACAAATGGCAGTTAGAACTCAACCTTAAAAAGTGTGTAGCTATCAATTTTTGGAGGAGGAATAATTCGATAGAGCGATCCTATAGAATTAATAACACGAAGATCGAAAACGTTGAAACCGTAAGATATTTAGGTGTAACAATCACTAAAGATTTATCGTGGGGAAGACACATAAGGGAAATATGCGGCCGAGCGAAGAGAAAGCTAGGATTTATAAAAAGAGTACTTGGGAAATGTGATGAGAAGACAAAAGAGCGATGCTACTTTTCACTAGTTAGGCCCCACCTTGAGTATGCAGCCAGTGTATGGAATCCTAATGAATTAGGTTTGATGAGAGAACTAGACAGTGTGCAGCGTAGAGCAGCTGGGTTCGTCAAAATGTGTTACGATAGGTTGAGTAGTGTATCAGAATTAATACATGAATTAGGGTGGGAATCATTATCAGAGCGTAGATTAAAGTTCAGGTTAAATCTATTGCAGAAATTTCAATCGGATAGCTTTACTGAAGATGTTAGGCACATATTAAAAACACCATCGTATTATGCTAGATTCGACCATATAAATAAGATTAGAGAGATAGATTGTCGTACAGATAGATTCAAAATGGCATTTTTCCCCCGTACTATAAGAGAACAGAATAGGCAGCATAGGAAAGGGATAGGTAGGGGAAATATTTTAGAGTATTCTGTAGTGCATGATGCATGTATTAACCCCTCAAATACTATAGATACTAACAATCTAGTTGCATGAGACCCTTTAGTTGCTTGCTTGCATGCTAGTAGTGAATGCTTGGTGACCTTCACCCCCTGCCACACACCCTCGCGGTGGCTTGCAGGGTATCGTGTGGATGTAGATGTAGACATAATACCCTGCAAGCCACCACAAGGGTGTGTGGCAGGGGGTGATTTCTCAACAAACATGCACTACATATCATGCATTAAAAGGAATAGTATTAATATAGTAGTCAGAACAACACTATTTAAAAAAAAGATACAAATTGCTAAGCAAACATGCAAAAACATTCTGTTAGTAGGGTTAGCTTTAAGTACTCATGCCAACATGCAGCTACCAATGCTATTCATTGCTACTCTCTGATAGGACATATTTACCGTTATTCGTATCTCTAATTGTTCGAGGGAAAAAGGACATTTTGAATCTATCAGTTCGGCAATCAATTTCTCTAATTTTATGAATATGGTCCAGTCTGCCATAGTAAGTTGGGGTCCGCAAAATGTTTTTAACATCATCACTGAAAATATGGTCTTGGAATTTATTTAAGATATTAAGTCTAAATTTCAACCTGCGATCTGACAATGATTCCCATTTCAATTCATTTAATAGACTGGTTATGCTAACATAATTATCGTATCGTCCCTTTACAAATCTTGCCGATCTTCGCTGCACACGTTCAAGTTCATTACTTAGACCGATTTAGCCGAAACCGATGTAGATACTAACAATATAGTTACCTGAGACCCTATAGTATTATGTTTGCTTGTTTAAAGTGGATGCTTGCTGATCATCACCCCCTGCCAAACACCTTCTTGGTGGCTTGCAGGGTTTCGTATAGATGTAGATTCAAGAACTCCAGACTCAAGAATTTTCTTGGCTTGCTTCAGCAGGTCCTTGTGATTTCTGGTCCTCGTATGAGGGCGTGGGTTCGAATCCCACTCCGGACAAAATATTAACGAAGCAGTTAGCCTGGTGGTAGCGTGCCGAGATATGAAGCGAACGACACGGGTTCGGTTCCCTGAGCCACCTAGGGGCGAAAGCGATGCTAGTGATGTATATGTAATTTAAAGGTCCTAGAACATATAATTGTCAGTTCAGTCATGGGACACCTAGATAGCCAGAATTTATTGTCCAATGTCCAGCATGGCTTCCGAAAGAGCAGATCGTGTGAAACTCAACTTGCTCTCTTTTCCCACGATATTTTAGTTTCTGGCGAAAATAATATTCCAGTGGATGCTATATTTCTCGACTTCAAGAAGGCTTTTGACAAGGTTTCTCACAGCAAACTAATTTTGAAGTTAAAATCTTATGGGTTAGACAGTAACATTATATCATGGATTAATGATTTTCTGCATGATCGGGTTCAAAGGGTTGTTTTGGACGGTGTTTCCTCACCGGCAATTAAAGTCACTTCGGGTGTCCCACAAGGTAGTGTGATAGGTCCATTCCTATTCCTTTTGTATATTAATGATATCCAAAAGGTGGTAAAAAGTAAGCTTCGTCTATTTGCCGATGACGCAGTAGTGTACAGGGAAATTCTATGCCCGAACGATAAAGAATATTTAAATATTGACCTACAAGCAATTGAAACTTGGTGTGATACATGGCAGTTAGAATTAAACTTTAAGAAATGTCTTGTAATGAATTTTTGGAAAAAGAATAGCTCTCCCCCTAGCACTTACAAAATAAGTAATAATGAATTAACAAACGTGGAATCCATTAAATATCTTGGAATAAGACTGACAAATGATCTTTCCTGGGGTAAACACATTCGTGAAATAATGGGTCAAGCGAATCGCAAACTGGGTTTCATTAAAAGAGTATTGGGTAAATGTGACGATCATGTACGAGAAATCAGCTACTTTTCCCTTGTTAGACCTCATTTGGAATATGCTGCCAGTGTATGGGATCCCTACGAAATCGGTCTAAGTAATGAACTTGAACGTGTGCAGCGAAGATCGGCAAGATTTGTAAAGGGACGATACGATAATTATATTAGCGTAACCAGTCTATTAAATGAATTGAAATGGGAATCATTGTCAGATCGCAGGTTGAAATTTAGACTTAATCTGTTCCACAAATTCCAAGGCAATATTTTCAGTGATGATGTTAAAAATATTTTACGAACCCCAACTTACTATGGCAGACTGGACCATAATCATAAAGTTAGAGAAATTGATTGCCGAACTGACCGATTCAAAATGTCCTTTTTCCCTCGCACAATAAGAGATACGAATAACGGTAAATATGTCCTATCGGAGAGTAGCAATGAATAGAATTGGTAGCTGCATGTTGTTATGAGTACTTAAAGCTAACCCTACTAACAGAATGTTTTTGCATGTTTGCTTTGCAATTTCTATCTTTTTTAAATAGTGTAGTTCTGACTACTATATTAATACTATTCCTTTTTTATGCATGATATGTAGTGCATGTTTGGTGAGCAATCACCCCCTGCCACACACCCTTGTGGTGGCTTGCAGGGTATTATGTAGATGTAGATGTTGATAACAAATAGGGCATCTTCCAGTCAAGAACTTTAATGTATTTCAAGAACTCAACAGTTTAAATCTATTAAACTGCTTTAACATGTTAAAACTTAAGTTTCAACCGTTATTATTACATTATTCCATCAAGCTCTCCCTCTATCAACGGTCTTAGCTGTTTAAAATCACCGCGTTTAACCTCCAGAAAATGCAACGTTGCCAAGTGTAACCGGACATTTCTGAAGGATGCATGGAAAACGTTAATTTTTATCGTAGAACGTCGATCAAAAGACGCCCGTAATTCTCTTAGAACGTGTGATACAATGGCGGTAATAAATTGTTGCTCATTTAAATAGTTAATAACTTTTAACATCGTATTGCACGCGGTCAGTTTCTTCCGCGCGGCCCCATGCCGCGAGAGTCCGGTCGCTGATGAGGGTCGAAGCCGAGCGAGGGTCCGGATTAGGACGATCGCGAGCAGAGACCCTCGCTAATGACCGACTACCTGGTCTGCCCCCCAGAAAACTACCATTAACCGGATAATACATGCATAAAAAATTAATGGTTGATTATTAATAAAATTCCGTATTCCAATGGTGACCTCGAGCGATTTTAAAAAACTCAATCACTATACTAAAATCATGTCCCAATCATCAAGTCCCAAGACTAGTGTCACGAAGATCATGAATTATTCTTTTAATTGCTAGTCCAGAGGAAAAAGTGACATAAAACGTATCCTGCTTAAGCTGCCCATTCACCGTGAATGTTGCTGCACCCGTCTCATTTTTGCATGTAATGAATAGTAATTTATGACAAGCATATCAAAACGAGAATACGCTCTCTAAGAGAGAGAAAATAAACGGCTCATGTTTCCCGCTTACACTGACTGCCTTTTTTTCTAAAAGTGCTCGTTTCCGAATGCTATATCCTTCGAAACCTGAAAGCAAGCAGATGTATCTGATTTAGCGTCCTAAAGAGTTTATCAAGGCGTGATTGAGAAGATTATTTTCTCAGGATACGGAACACCGGTGACTGGAATAAAAAGGACACCGCATTGGATGTATTTTTTTCGAGGGTAGTTTTATTTCCCCCATCCATGGCAACGAAGTTAAAAAAAGTGGGAAAGATCTCATGAGAGTTTTCCTTGAGGAGAGGCTAAGAAGAGTGACTGGATAATCTGCTGGGTTTTGAAATAAAGTGCTTTGAACACCAAATAAGGGTAACCATTTTGCCGCCGATGCTGCAGTGAGCGACAGTCAACTGATGAAGATCCCCAATCTTTTATTTTGCAAAGGATGGTGTAATTGCAAGGATACCGCTAGTCGAATACTAACTGACTCATCTGTTATCCCTTCTTGCGTCTTTCTTCCTACGCTCTAAATGCCGGTGAAGTTCATCCAAGATATTCCAGCGAGGTGCAGGGGTCGCGGGAGAGTTAGTCGCGGAATCCGAAATGAGGCAAATGTCCAGACATTCCGGAGCGAACAATTTTAGTCAAGCCGATAAGCTCAGGTAGAGTAATAACAAGAAATTTAGACCTCGAGAGGGGGAAAGGACTGTTTAACGACGACCCTTCAACGCAGTGGCCACTCGTGTCATGTCAACGGAATGGTCAACAGGTTTTCTGCTACTGATCCATGTAACAGAAAGGAATCGGTTGAGTAAAATTCTTTATTTTCCACAGAGTAATGGAAAATAAATGTGTGTCATTTTTAGAGCATTACTTCTCCGTAAAATAGTTTGTTTCGTAAGATACAGTATTTTTTTCTATGTTAGACGCAATTTAATTCCTTTTGTGAGTAACATACTTTCTTCTCTTGCTCAGTTTTTCTAGGTTACTCTGGCTGTAAAATTCAGCTCTGCATCTGCACATACATGTAATTTTGACCGCAACGTTACGTTTTAGAATGTAACTGCAGCTATTAATTTCTCATGCTTTTCTTTTTAGGAAACGCGTGAACAAATAATATGACTTTAATTGGCCTACGTTCATGTCTGAAATCACCACTTAGTTCTCCGCAAAGCACAGACTTGTAGGCTGTCCCAGAATACCTCACTACAGAAATTCTGATTTACTTCATTCATAAAAATATCTTTTTATTTGGAAGTGTGGAGGCTATTTCCTTGCTCCCAAGCAAAGTGTAACCATTGCGTGTCTCTTTCCTTTCTCCGACTCACATCTCTAGCCATATCAAAGAAATTCATATTGAAGGGAAATTTAAATAAGGAAGATTGATATTTAATGTTTACAGTTATAAAATGTTATGTGTTCCAATTACCACAGTTTTATTTCTCCATGGTACCTTAATTGCAATGTTAATCTATCATAGTACAAAAACAGCATCCATGCATTATGCTAGATTCAAATCCGCAGATTTTTGCATAGCCCGGTCGTTACACCACTGGCAATCTTTCTAATCTTTCTCCTCTGACACAAGTTCTACGAGAAAATTATTTAAGCCGGTTGCTTGATAATAAAGTAGGAATTAGCAGGCGGTTCATCAAAAGTCAGATGGCATCCTCCCCTCGTAAGAGTGATTTGCGAAGTTCTGACATGTTATTCGGCCAATTCACAGATTACATCTACAGTGATCCCAATCTCGCTCGTATGACGGCAGGACTGACAATAAATAGGACTTTCCTATAGGAATTGTGAGAATAAAAAAAATGCTTTTTTTAAAGCTTAATGTTACGTTATTTTTTTCTCCGTGTCTAAGATTGGAGGAAAAAAATCATTTTTTCTTTGGAGAGAGTTGTATAGAGTCGCCTCCCTTCTTGGGTCCAACTTTCGCAACTATCCTAACGAAAATGGCTTAAAAGTGGGAGGGTGAGAGAGGGTAAGAGAGAGAGGTAGGTGGTAATTAATAACACTTTTTATCCCGCCTGCTTTGCGCCCTTCGATTATTCAAATCCATCCCGCTCGGTCCGCGCGCCATCGATAGATTTATGGAGGCGTGAAATCGCGCTTCGCGGAGCGTGCAAACATTCCGTAAGTGGCTTATTTAACGCGGAGAGCGGGCGTGGAAGGTCAGACCTCTTGGGAGCAGGAGGGGTCTGATAGTCCGTCCGATAGGTGTGGTGGGGGGGGAGGGGCGGTTCTCATTAAAATGCGCGGAGCGTTCGCGATAGATGAGTGGGGGTTGGGAGTGAGAGTGTTGGTGGGAAGGGGATGACTGTCACGGGGATGCTAGGGGGTGGCGACGGGAGTCGGGGGATGGGGAAGGGGGCGCCAGTGACTAGGGATGCGAGTGGGGGGATGAGAACGGCCGGCGGACGAAACAGAAGAATGTCTTCCCGCGCGCTAGAGATATTAGAAGAATTTACCTGGCAAGAGGTAATGCGTGAAAAGAAGCGGATATTTCAGCACACGCATTTTTTCCGACTTCAATTGTAATGCTGAAAACCTAAAAACCAAGAAATCCTCGAGGGGAAAAGAAGGTAAAACTCAACATAAAAGTAGGAAAATATTGACTAGAACGAATGGATTTGTTTCGCATCTTGGGTGGATTTTTGGAGAAAGGTATGTGTTTACGGTGGTGGAAGAATTATTGCTTGGACGGAACAGGCGTTTACCAACTGAAGAGAATTAATGATGAGAACGTAAGCTGGTGGTGTAAAGAATGAAATTAATAAAAAACTTAATGTGAAGCATAGCTTTGTGTAGATCAGACACCTGGGCAGCTGAAAAACATGCAGAGAAAATATAAGGAGATTTGGAACTGTTGGTGTAAATGGAAAACTATGAGGTAATTGATGAAATATAAATCAAAATCTAATGCTACTGAAGTGAAAGGGCATCGGATAAAATAGGCGTTACAGTTTTGTTCATAAGGTAGCACAATGCAAGAATTTATTGGATGAGATACTTGAGCATGAAAATAGAATGAAAGTAAAGATCTTGAAATGAAGCATGGTCTTGTATGAGTCTGAGATGAACTCTTGTTAGAGATGAAGGGAAAATATTGGAAGCCTTTGGATTTTTGTGTGACGGAGAATATAGAAAGTGCAGTAGTCTGAAAGGAGAATGAATGAAGAAATGTTAAGGGTGGTGAGGGAGAAAAAAATTGTCAGTAGGAATTAAGAGAATTAAACGTAGATGGATGAAGCAGATAATTTAGGAGGATGAAATACTTATGGTGGTTATTGAAAGTGGAATGCAGAATAAGCAAGGGAACTTAGCGAAGAAGAAAAAGAAAAGTTATAATGAATTGTATCGGAAAGGCAGAAAATGTCCCAAAGAAAGAAATAAATTGCATAGGGAAGGAGTTGGCAGATAAATGTAATGCCAGGAAAGTATGGAAACTCCATCTAAATCCATTCTAATCGGTAGAATACTACCAAATAAAATTATCATAGACTAAATTTTCCATTTTAACAATTTCATTTCATGCTGGATGGGAATGTTTTACATATATTTTGTTGAATATTTTTTTCATTCTTTGTTCTCTTATTCGTCGGACTTCTGCATTTAGTAGCACCGAATTTAATGTTCCAACTAGTGAGCTATATAATATCTGATAATCTGCTATTTAAAAATAATTCGATAGCCTTGCAAAATAGTTCATAAATTGAAAAAATGGATTTATTCGTTTGTGTCATCCTTCACTCTTAGTCATTATTTGTTCGTCCAAATTCCTTGTGTGTATTATCTCCATGAGTAGAAGGCCTCAATTCAGGTCCTTAAAACTAGGAGGGCATAAATTAAGTGTGTCAGAGAAAATAAATCATACTTTAAATTTTCTTTTACCATTCGCTAAAATTTAAATGAGAAGAGAAACACAAAAGTAGTCGCTCATGTTGTGATTGCTTGAAAGCAGATCAGTCAGAAGAAGAAACGCTTCTCAGGAATCCAAATTTTTAGAAATACATGTATGATTTCCTTTCCCTTTAACTTTCGGCTTAATAGTATATAATTTACATATTCAGCATACCTACTTTCGAATAGGTGTCCTCTTTTTATAACCTGAAAAGGTTTCGAAATCTTCCTTAATTCGAAATTAAAATGCCAGAAAGTAGGGCATTAGAATATTAACAAGTTAGAATGTATAAAAACATAAAATATTTTTAAACTAATGGATACTCATATTAATGATAGTACTCACAAGTATGCATATTTTTCTTTAATTGTCTCTAAGAAATGTAAAATATACTCCTACGTATCTAAAATATAACCTTATAAACAATAAATATTTATTATTACCTAGGGAAAATATGGCTAACGCCAACTAATCATTCTAATAAACGAGCTCTGAAACCTTCCAATAAAAGCGGTCCAATTGATAAGTTGATTATTCTGAATAATTTGGACATTTTAAATATCATTTACTGTTTAAAACAACCTTATCTGAAGACAGTAATAGTTTATGAAAGACTCCCTTCATATAATGCAGTGAATGAGTAATATTTAGTAATACTTATCCTATCTGTGAAAAAACAATAGAAATCACTTGAATACCTTTTCGGACAATTTACTCATTTCAAATGAACAACTTGAAAATGGAAGAGGGAGAAAATATTCCCTCTGTATCTGGATAACTTCTGTGCAGAGCGGATATCTCTTGAAACTATGAAGTCATCATAGAAATCAATGTGGAATATATCCAAGAATAAATTATACCAGCACAAGCCGTAGCATTACATTATCGGGTAGTTATTTGTAAGTAGGTATATATATTCTATATCAAGGGCATTTCGTTCCAATGCGATACTTGAATACTTTTTACATATGTATACTAAAATATAATAAGGTGTGTACATGATATGGGATTGATAAAGATTCTTAGCCTGCAAACCTTCTTGAACGGGCGGGCATTACGGTGCTAAGTCCTGCCAACTCCTTGAAAAGGGCAGCATCTAGACGTATGTACCATCTGGATCAGGAAAGACTGATCTCACTTCTTCATGGAATGAATTTACCAGGAACATAAGCATTATTGTCTCAAGTGTTTGCCAAACTGTGGCAGCTGCTCCTAAAACCTTTGCTTTTGAGGTACTCAGTGTCTCTGTCAAAACTTTTAAGTTTCAGCTTGTAGATAATAATTTCCTATCTACTGTGCATTGTAAAAAATTATGCCTCAGAAATAATCGATGTTTTTTTTCATATACATTGCAGTAGCCTTTCCTCAATAACTTTACCTGAAATATTCTCATTTATTAAATAAATCCGTTCACTAACAACTTTAGTCGTTTCCACATATTCTAAATTGGTTGTTATTATTATAAGGGGTAGTCTTTAGCCTCATAAATGAATGGTGGGTTTTAGTCACCTTGAGTCAATACAAATAAAACTATGGTGAATGTATGTAGCAGGAGAGAAGAAGTAAACGCGGACGTAAAACTGGCATAAAAGAGCTTAAGAAGAACGGGTAAGTATAATAAATTGGGAGGTTGACTTATCAGAGTGGAATAAGGAAGAAAGAAAGGAAGGAAGATTCAGTATAGTAGCCGGGTACGAAGAGGTCATTTGCCAATAGAATATTCTACTTACTGCTGGAAATACAAGATTGAGCGTAAGTAAATACTTCTTTAGAACCTAAGTCTTGAGCATGTTTCTTTGTGACCGTGGGAGTGGAATATAACATCAGCAGAGAAATGAAGGCTTGAAGCATTTGAAATGCGATGTTTCAGAAGAAGAGTGAAAATAAATGGATCAAGCAAGTGACAACCGAAGAAGTACTAAGGATAGTGGGAGAAAAGAGAAGTCTGTTGAAACCTTTAGAAAAAGGACGGAGCGACCTAATCGACCATATTTTTATAAAAGGGAAAATAATCAGAAAAAATGGAAAAGGAAGGCCTTGCATGAGATACATGAATCACTTATCAGTGAGTTGAAGGAGAATAATTATGTACACATAGAGGAGTTAGCCGAAACGACCCCCGATAAACGTTCACCCAAATAAAATATGCATTATGCAACGAAATATAGATTGGGGTCTGGTTGGTGCAGTGGTTAGAGTACTGGCCTCTCACCGGGTTTAAAACCCGGCAGTGGAAGATATTTTTCATTGTTAAACTGGCCCTTACTCATGTGTTTTGTGGAGAGCATTCGAGTACATTACTCCGTCAGTCGGATGGGACGTTGAGCCGTGGTCCTCTTGGCGCTTTCAGTTAAGAGCAGATGGCTAGTTTCTCTCCACCCTTCCTCCTTTCCCTTTAATTCCCACCCTATACCTTTTCCCCCGGTCTGAAGCGCCAAATAGTGCTGGTACAGACTAGAAAATACAAATATCGTTTTGTTGATTCCTGAGATGATAAAAATCTTTGATTTGTAATGCCAGTTGCTAGACTCAGCTATATAAAAGGTACAATACAACAAGCCTTAAAATAAGGTAAGAATAACAGATAAATAAATTTTATAGGCGATAACAATTCCTTGTTGAATATACGGCAGCAAGAGCCAGATAAAATGAAATGAATAAGGGTTAATAACATCGGACATGAACGTACTAAGAAGAACTGCTGAATATACACGAATGGACAGGGAAAGAAATACGGTTATAAGAGAAAAACTCAAGTGTCCAAAGCATCAATGGTACTATTAAAAATACGGAAGTAGGTGAATAAAATATGTAGAACAAATGGAAGAAGAAAGAGTATCTAATAATGTGGAGGCATAGAGAGAGACAGAAGATCATTAGGACACCCATGAAATGGAAAGAATAAGGTTGAAGAGGGCTTGGTGTCTGCTACCTGGGGATAGATAAAGAAAATAGAGAGCCAGGAAAATATCTGGCAAGTAAAATTAAGTTCATTCGCAGTTTTTACACAAAATAGTCGCAGATGATTGACAAAAAGGCATCTATTCAGCGAAGCAAAGTAAGCAAGGATACTGTTTATGCTGTCCCAGTGTATGACGTCCTTTATAAATTAGAATTAATGTTCATTATAACCTCCCTAGTTAAAAGGATTTATTTCTGCATGGTTCCAAAAATTTCATTTATTTCATCACATTTAAATTTAAAATAATACAATCTATTTGCTTTATTAAAATGTAGAAAATTTCAGCTGCTTACAATCTACGAATCTGGTAATGTGGACACATTTTTATTCACGGCGAGATTTTACTTTGCTAGGAAATATTGCAATTAAAATTTACCGTATTTTATCGGCAATTATGTCAACGAAGTGAGAATAACCGCTGTTGCTTGAAATCGCATAAGCATTCAATATAATCATCAAATTATTAATAATTAATCAAAAGTATTTGTGCTTCAATGGAATCAAATATTTGACCAAATTTTTCGCACGCTGAAATACGCACGTGTCCTCTAGGCCATTTTATTTACACTCTCCCGAAGCGAGTGATGTGTTCACGTGAGGGAGTTGTAGAAACCTTCCCCCAACCCCTCTTCTAGCGAGAGAGAGAGAGAGAGAAGGAAAAACAAAAAAAAAATGCCAGACGCGGCCATCCCACCGCACAGAGCACACGCTTGCAAATTACTTCGGGAAGTGCGCCTCTGTAATTCGAGGAGGTGGAGGAGAGGGGGTGGGTGGGCAAGCGGAGGGAATTGGATGGCCTCTCCCATCTGCAAGTGCAGTCGAGGATCTGCATGTTCCACTACGCGTGCAATTTGCGCTTCCATCCCGCTCTGTTTTCATTTGTTATTTTTTCTTCCTTTCGTTTCTTTCGGTTCCCGGTGTGTCCCGACGGAGGAGACGGGATCGAGGTGAAACGATAGGAAATGAAGTCGGGGGAAGTTGCTGTGGGGAGAGAAGGGAGGCTTCCCGGTTTGGGGAGAGGAACTACAGTGGATCCGATTGGATTTAGAGAGAGAGAGGGCAGGGTGACTTCCGGAGTAAAGTTGAGAGAGGATATGCCCTTGGCGTAATTGACGAACTAACATGAGGAGAAATATCTTTATCACGTGAAATTAAAATCTGAAATTTTTGATATCTCGGAAAAGATAAGCATCTGGTAGAATTAACTGTTTCAGAAAGCCATTACACATGCAGTGAAAGGATTTGTTTAATTTTCAAATGCATTTGAATTCTTTGCATTCGCAAATTATATTTCTTGAATTATAATTTTTTTTACAGACTATATGAGGGAAATAGTACAAGGACAATTCGATTGTGGTAATAAATGACCTCCCTTTATGATTTGTGGTGTCTATAGAAACTAAACTCAAGTGGTTGAAAAATTATCTACTCTAGAGTATCTACTCTAAATAACGGTAAAATTACAAGGAGGAAGCATAGAAAAAAATATAAAAAGGAAGAAAAATGCAATGCAATGAATACAGGTCTTTTTGTTTTGGGAAGAAAAATGTCCTCTGTACCCTCCAGTGAAAACCTGAGAGTAGTCTTAGGAAACCCTACTTAATCGTCGGAAAAAACTGTACTTTTATCTCTTCGGGTGATTTAAAAAGTTAAAAGAGAAGGAATAACTTAATGTACCATTTAATATTCCTGAGAGTCATTTTTTGTTGTTGGAGATATTTTTTTCTAATTAACTGTAACTGATTTACAGCACCTTGGCTGCACTTGGTTGTAGGAGGCTCAGGAGTTTCTGATTTCACCAAGTAGGTACTGGCAAAAACTCAAGGATTACATTGGTAGTACACAGAAAGCGTTCCTCTATGTGCTCTAGTAGAAGTGGTTGACGATATCCGGCCACGCTGATTACAGTCGATGATTTGATGGGAAAAGTTAGTTCGTCTCCGTGCTCCCTCATGAAAAGGAGGACGAGGCACTACCTTGTGCGTGTGACTACAGGCTACCGCTCGGTCTTCACGCCTCCCGCAGTAGATGGCGATCGAAATGGAAGGAGGAAATAAAAAGCTAAAGCAAATAGAGTGAGTTTTTCAGCGCGGGTGTGGTTTCCTTCCCCTCCCCTGTGAAGGAGGGGGGAAGTCCCGTCCAGGCTGTCCTACGGTCTCCATACCCTCACCGGAAACGGCTAGGGAATGAGATGAGGTGTGCTGGAGGTGAGAGGGTTGTAGCCCGCACGAGGCAGCAGGACCCGATGCAACGCGTGCACGTGGAGTGAGAGAGAGGAAGGTGGGGTGGTTGGAGATTTCGGGACGACATACGTACAGGTGGCGTCGGGAGGCGTGGAGAAAGATTGGGAGAGAGAGAGAGAAAGAGGGAGAGTAGGTATGAGACGTAGGCTAGGTGTTGAGCTCGGGAGAGGAAAGTTGTCACTTGCGCGTAATTACATCTGGAGAGAGAGGGAGTAAAGGAGACGTACGCAGAGGAAGTGGTCGTAGTGCGGTGGGCCGGGAGGGAGGCTACGCAGAAACTCGTTACTGTAAATTGCATCCAGTTCGCCTCCCCCATCTACCAACAAACCCCTCCCCGGCCCGCTCGCTGCATGGGGTAGGTTTCCTGCGAGACAGAGAGAGAGAAAGACCTCCTTCCCGTATTCCTCCGTTTCGTGTTCCATTGAGCGTAAAGGGGTGGAGGTGTGCTTGGGGTAGGGGTGTGCTTGCAATTGTAGATCTGCGTCCGTCCGATCGTTTGAGAAAAAAACTGGGACCGTATCACGACTCCGTGCGACTCTCTCGTTTCCTTCAATTGAGTTTCCAGTCTCTATTTCTCATCGTCACTCCCTCCCATGAAACCCGTGCAACGCCTATGACGTGAGAGAAAAAGAAAATGGGCATCGAGCTATTTCCTAGCTACGTAAATTTGCTCATAATTGCTTCAAGGGCGAAAAGCCAAAATCAAGAGACTAAAAGGAATCACAGCGATGGAAAACTGAGCGGGGACATGATATTTTTACAAGTTCAGCGCAAACGAAGAGCAATGTACCATTATAAATGTCATCGAGCATATGGAAGGTTTGCATTTTACGATAGAAAAACATCTACTTGTGATATCGCTCCATGGACATCATTGTTGGAAGCTATCTGCTCCTGGTCAATTTTCTTGGCATTAGGTTTCTTTTATGAAAGAGAAAAACTATTACATGTAACACATTGAAGTTTTGGATTCAAATTCAATTAAAAGAGAAAAAGTAAATTGAAAAAAAAAGGATCAGGTTGGAGTGGTGGAGAGAGCACTATAGTAGTTCTCCATCCCAGACTTTTAAGCCTGGCAGCAGTAGAAATTTTAATCGTCATTCTGGTCCTCACTTGATCATTTGCTGTTTAAGCTTAAATACTCCGTCCCTCGGATCCCTCGGATAGAACGTTAATCCGTGCACAACTTGGCACCTGCCGTTAATAGCGAGCTAACGCCAACTCCGCGTTTTTCTCCATGGAGAAAAACACGGAGTTTTCTCCAAGGGCTGCCCCATGCAGCGAGCAAGCTGGGAAAGGGTTTGTTGCGGGAGATAAAGGGTGCACCCTTACTCATTTCAATGAAAACTACTACCCTGCTCCAATCACCCACCTATCCCTTATAGCAAAAATGGCCTTAGCTGTTGGTCCCCTCCCCCGAATAAATAATTTACAAAGAAGAAATTCGATTTACGAATAAAAACATTTGTATTAGCTGCAGACAAGGCTTAAGAAAGTACTGTTAAAATCATGCTAAAAATATTAGTTTCACCGGTTTCTACTCCTATTGCTTGACAAATATTTTTAATATTTTAAATTTTCTACGTGGTTGAAAAAGGTTTGGCTTTTGAAAAAAATATTCATGAAATTCCCAGCGTCACAGGGTTACATCGAATATTTTGAAATAAGGTGCTACATTTCAAATAGGATAATAATTTCAAATATTTAATTAGAAAACAATAACCATTTCAGCTGCTTTTTTTGGAGTTCAGCTCCCATTGTACCTTAAGCAGTAGTCACACTGTGTTGCATACGAAGGCAGAGGGAAAGTTCAGAAACTTTAAATAAGTTTAAAGGTTAAAAGCAGAAATATGTTTGCCTGCATTGGATAGAACGAAAATCAATGGATATTTATGCGTGTTAAAAATTCTCCTCTTTGCAATGCATTAAAAAATAAAGGAAATTCAGGTCTTTTGATTACTCTTGATACCATTTGCGCCAGTAAGGCAACGTCCAATGTCCAGTTTTTAACAGTTTTTAAACGTCTTGTAAGACCTACATATCATCACCCAGCATTTGTAGTTTTATACAGAAACCAAATTAGGCAAAATCAAGAAAATAATTATGAAATTCCCATATTTTGTCCATAAAGATCCCATTTACTGACTTGGGATAATTTTTGTAATTAATATTCTGATTTCCTTCAAAAAAAAACTTTCACTGGACTGTTTGTCATAACCGGCTGTATTAAACGTTTTATATAAATGGAGTGGGATTAGTCAAGTCATATAAATGTCAAATAATATTTCTTAACTGTTTCATTGGCCACTTTTTCACGTTCTACACAAATCATGCATTGGACTTGAACCACAAATAAGGAATAAAGAACACCCATATCAATTGGGTGAATAAGGACTATGAGGTAACTATGAACTTGGTTTCCGTCCTAGATAATATAAATATATGTAAGTATTATCACTTAAAAATGCGTTTCAATCGTTTTTCTTTCATTGTGGTGTTCATTAATGTAAAGTTTTATTTCATTTCCAGAAATACAAAATGTAAGTAAATTATATTTGGATTTCTTTAAAGAAAAAAAAGTTTGTTCACCGTAGGTGCTATTTTATCTTTTCCTAATTGAAAATTTTCCATCCTTTAGAACAAGTGCATCTCCCCTTCATAAGCATGTAATTTAATTAGAAGAAAGTCATGAATGAAATATACAAATTGTTACTAATCATTACCATGTAGAAGAATTGCTTCAATTACATAGATAAAGACTCTACGCCAGGCTAACATCTAGAGTTTTTAACTCCCGAACCCCACTGAAAATTTTGCTTACATACAATTAGAGTATCTCATGAAGCTCTTTTTAACAATCTTTTGATCTCGTGAGTAACCGATCATTGGTTTTACATTTCACCTTGCAGTACACCCGTGAGTACACCGTATTTTAGGTGTAACGAAATAGTTGTATCAAAAGTTGTAATTATGCTGGCAAAGTATCATTTGATTGCGCAGCTACTATTATCGTTTAGTATCTAAAATGTTCAGGTGATTAGAAGTACGTAGTATTTGCAGTGTCAAAGCGAGGCGTAAAGAAGAAAATTCACGCATGTAAAAGGGAATAGGGGACAAGGGAGAAAGAGAGGGAGTGAGGGAGTCAATGAAGATAAAATGAATAAAACAGAGCAGATCGTCCGCATAGCCGGCTGGAAAATCCGTGTAGCAGGGAGAAAATTAAGTCTGGACCCACGAGAGACGGATGCAGGGAAGGATCCTCTGCTCGTGACTGCACCCTCTGTCCCGCTCCTCCGCACTCGAGTGATTAGGCGAGCGGGGATGGGGATGTATACACGGGGTGCAGGAGAGAGTAGTTGGGGGGAGTTGTAGGGGCGACGTCTGTCTGTGTGCGTATCCACCACCGACCGCGCCCCGCTTACCCCTTTCGCTTTACGTGAGCGAGTGCAAAGTTCTGGGCAGGGGGAAGGGGAGGGTGGCTTCTGTCTCCACGCGTCGGGGGTAAAGCCGTGAAAACCACTGCATGCGCCAAGGGAGGGGGTTATATCGAGGGGAGAGGATGTAGGAGTGGGAGGGGTGGGGAAACAAGGTGTGGGGGTGAAATTGTAAATCGCCTCGTACCACATCCACGAGCCACTCCCCTCATCCCTATAAACAGCCACCCCTTCCATCCTTACCGCTCTCTTCCCCCTTCACCAACCCCCTCGTGGTCGCTCCGTCGTCAGTTGCAAAGTTTTGATAGCTTCCGCAGTTTATTTACTCCAGGACATGGCTGGTTTTACCTGTCTCATCCAGTGCAGCCAATCCATAAGAGTTTTATCATTCCATTTTGGTGATTTTTTTCTGTAATTTCACTCATGGAACCCGAATGGACAGGCTTTTTTTTCAATTTCTGAGAATGGCTGGGGATTTTTGGGAATGGGGATTAAATTGCATTGGAAATAAATCATCAATTAATGATAAAATAAAGATTCACTAGTTGGAAGGAAAATACATCACATTTCTACATGAATTTAAATTGTAATTGGCTTTCATTAATTTGTCGTCCGTTAGTGAATTAAAAATGTTTTTGACTGTTAGTATGGAAGGAAAACATGAGGTTATGTGACTTTAATGATTTCGATGTAACACAATGAACGGAAGAGAAGAGCAGAGGCGTTTGCCAACAAAGAATCATTTACATTAATTTATTTATTTACTCGTATTATTATATTCTAGGAAAAGACAATCCCTATCCGCACACTCTATGTTATTGAGGAGCAAATACCCGAATGAATACGGTTCGTTTAAGACTCTCTGTCCACAACCTCGTTTACAAAAGGCAGTATTATTCATGATCGATCGCCAACGCATTTTTAATTAGGAGAGTTCCTTTTCAGGCATTATGATCAACAATGTGTATGTAGGCATCCATCGACCGCGTCTCACATAAATTAAGGTGGTTGGTGTTGTTGCCGCGTTTTAAATCCACACAGTGGCCTGCTTCTATAGCCTAATACTATAGGTCCCAAACGTTGGGCAAAAAGGCCACCATATCAATTGATTATTGCAGAAAAAAATGTTCATTGTCAACTAAAGCGCGAGAAGTATAAGGATGGTAATAGGAATGAAAATGCATTCAATTATTTAAAATATTTTTCTATATCCCAACCTATCTAAGGAAGTGATGGCCTAATTTTCTTCATTATATTTGAACCGTTAGTGGTTTAGCCCAGAATGAATTTGTTTCATAATCAATGCAATACGTTGCCGGCCCCGGTGGCGACGTGGTTAAGTCCTCGCCTGTTAACCTGAGGGTCGCAGGTTCGAGTCCCGCCTGAGTGGATTTTTCACCACTCAGGATATAGATATGTGTTCGTTTGTTATTAATACCCCGATTTAAAGGCCACAAGTGCTGTTTTCGGTGGTAATGGCTAATGAAAAAATGTTGTTACTCTCTCTTGTTACTCCGTCGTAAAAAAAGTTAAAATTGAAGAGCTCGTATGAGGAATTAGGGAACCCTAAACGGACTACAGTGGGAATGGAGATAATGGCTGACTCACCAGGAGAGGAGAATGAGGAAAAGTACTCCAGAAAAAACTGAAATAGAGAGAGGTTTTGAGGACCACCAAATACGGCTGAACGTGATGGATGTCTTGCATTTTAGGGTTAAGGTTGACGACTGGTGATGATGGAAATTATTGTTAAAATATGAATGGTATCATAGCTCTAAAACATATAAGGAGATAGGTTAACAATACATAAAAAAGAAAGGATCTTCAATGTTTGAGTTAAGGAGAGAGACGTAGAAGGTGGGGGCATTCAAAAGGAACCAGAATCATTGGATTAATTGCTATTTGAGGCAAAGTTATGATTGACCTGGAATAAACCGGATAAAAAGGGACGTTTTTTTAAGATTAAATTTAGACGGAATGAAGAAGTTGAAAGTTATGCAAAATTAGTAATGAAAAAACAAAGAATTAAGATCTGTAAGACACGGAATATTTGCTAATAATTTTTTGCAGGTACATGTAAATATCGTGAGCAGTGAAATGATGGTCGTTGATAGAATAATTTCAACTCATGCTTGAGTAAAACCAATTTCATCAAGAGGTTTTCAAAATCATCAAGGTGGCAGCACTGTTCGCGACGCTTCCTTTGATTGCAAGTGGGCGAGAGGTGAAGGGCAGGGGGGTGTAGGGCTGAGGCTTTCCCGCTGCGCGATGGGAAAATACGTGTTGTAGCCGGGGAGAGGAGGAAGCCGTGATTGGATTGCGTCGACGGAGACCGTGGGAGGTCGGGATATGCCTCCCCCCCCCTTCCCATCCCATCCCCCCCTTCTCCTCACCTCACACCACGAAACTCGGTTAGCTGCAGGGTTTCTCGACTTCAACCTCGACTGCAACTCCGGGGCGACTCGAAGGTCCCGCTCCTTCGGGGACGGACGACCTCTCTCTCTCTCTCTCGTGCAGAATCCGGCACGTGTCGGAGCCACAGCGTCCGTTGTGGGTCGACCCCAAAAAAAGACGACCCCATCGGGGCCGGTCGGGTCGGGAAACCTGCGCGGGACACCTCGACACGTCCGCCCGAGATCGAAGCATCGCGTCACCCCCGAAGTCGCCTCGACGGAGCCATCCATTATCAGGCTAAACGTGCAAAAAAATAATGATTAGTAAAAAAAATCAACACTTGGAGCACTTTTCTTCACCCAATCATTTTTATTCAATAGATTATTTCTCAATGTATTAGCCGCTCGAAAAAAAAATAGTTTCTCTAAAGTTTTTATTTGAATAGTGGGCCAAAATTCTCTCCAAGGGTAGCTCATTGGGTCGCACTCAGGTATGTGGGTCACGTAGCACACAGGTTCTTAATGTAGCACATATACAAGGATCTAAGTTAATATGAAGAGGTTGGCCGATAGAAGGATCGAGTGGAGGGCTGCGTCAAACCAATCCTAGGATTGTTGACCCTTAATGATGATGATGATGACACAAGGATCATTAGTTCCGTGTTCTCATATGTAGAAATTATACCGTGGGGATAAGGTTGATTCTGTGGCTAGAGTACTGGGTCGTATCCCGTCACTGGTAGATATTTTAACTAGTTACCCCGGTCCCCTTTTGAGTACTGTGTTTAAAGCACTTCGAATACAGCACTCCGTCCGTCGGACGGGACGTTAAGATCGTGGATCCCTTGGCGCCTTTCGGCTAATACCGACGTCGTGTTTCTCTTTCTCATCTCAGTATCCTACATCTAGCAAAACATGTACTCTTCGACGTGCACATCTGTTGGTCACCTCACTTTAATAGGAGCAACATTAAGCGAACTGAAGAGGGTCGCTTTTAGCGAATATGTATCCAATTTGACCCACTGAAAATTGTTCATGCGTAACAACTAAGACAAATCACTTGCAAACCCAATGCACCAATCAGTTGGGAAAAACCATGAAAATATGTAAAGTTCGGGCTAAAAAAATATTTTTTTAATTTTTGGTTGGCATTTTCTATTGTTCGAGAATGATCACCGGGTTTCACTCCATCCCTCCTCCGTTCCATGAAAACCCAATCCTAAATCCTAAGAGTATATAATTGACCTGAGCTGCTTGTTTCCACCCTCAAATAACTGATATAATAGGTTAAGGTTTTTCATTTTATTCCTATGTACATAACCACACCTTCAAAACAACAAAAACTATGAAGATATGATACATTTATTACTCCGAGAAAGTAATTTAAAAAATCTGACTAAACAAAGAGGTCTTATATGACATAATTTCACACCCTCATTTGCATCAAAGTACATCATCGTACTCTAAACTTCTCATGCATAACAATGTACGTTATGCCGCATCTGGCAGGTTACCTAGTCATTCTGTATAATATACCTTAGTTCTGTGTGCAAAATTTGGTAAGCATAATTTACGTACTGACTATTGGGAATATTTACGCATCAGGGTAGCGCTTTGGGTGCAACCAGGCCTGGGGAAAGAAGCATAAGAAAAAATATTGCAGCAGCAAAAGAAGCGTTAAAAATGTGGGGAATTATGAAGCCACATCAAGATCGATGTGGTAGAAGTTAAGCATCACGAGAGAGAAAGACTTCTATGCAATTTTCCTCTTCTGGTTGCTTTATTTGGCATTTTTTAGTTTCGATATTATGCATAATTGGCAATAACACTTAGCGCACTTATCAATAAAGTCACCATAAGTGGATAATTCCAAAGAGTTCTTCCTTTTCGTGATGTGTGCAATCGGTGAGAGGCACTCAGTATTTCCTCCTTAACTCCTCGGCAATTCAATCATTCCCCCTTTTCTTTGGTCCTGTCGTGAAATGAGTGATTACTCTCCTTTAGTATCCTTTTCTTCTCTTCTTATTGCAAAATCTCGCCACCTGTGAGGAAAATACGGACACACACAGGATGAGTGTGGCGTTATATTGATGCAAGATATAGTCCTCGAGGAAAGAGTTAGAAGTTAGAGTTAGAAGAGTTAGCTTTCAAGAAGGAATGGCTAAGGAATGAGCTTAGGTTGCATTATTTTGAGATGCTGTTGTGAAGGAGGATATAGGGTGTGATCTTAAGAGGAAGACATGGAATGATAGGTACGGCGATCGAGGAAGGGAAGTTATTGAGAATAGTTTGAAGGGGTAGGAACACGAACTGAAAGGCATTGGAAACTTCTTGAAAGCTACTATTGAGGGAAGATCATGATGGGTAAGAGCGGGAGAAAGAAAAAGCGAATAAAATTCTTTAAGAGCATATGATGGAAGGTTGAAAATATAAGATACTTTAATAGCAGCACAGAATATGTCATGAAATATTAAATGTCACAAAAATGGCTCCGGTATAAAAATGGGAAATATCAGGCATAGGTAAGCTAACAAATAATATGCCATTTCTATTTTATAAAGCACGATAAATATTACTAACGGGGAACTATTAATTTTTTTATTATTATTTAAATTTATATTTATATTATCAATATGATTTCGAATTCGCTTAATTTAATTTCCTAATGAAGTACTTGCATAGCAGTTTCCTACAGAGTAGATGGACGGGTATTAATTAGCTTGTTCAAAAATAAATGAAAATGTAGTATTTTTCCAGTTTTTCAATTTTGGAATTCATTCAATGGAAGAGTGTTAAAGTTTCATTTTTCATTTATAGTCTATTGAGAGAGCCATTATTTTGTGCTTGACATTCAAATGTTATGCACAAGCTTTGGAAAAGTTTTTTTTTCAGTTTAAGAAAGAATATTTTTAATGTTGATCAACCATCATTGGATTTCACCTTCGCTGGTCACTCTCAATGCATCACAAATTGGAAACTCTTTATTTTTGGAGACTTGCAATCACAAAATCTGTGAAAAGTGTAGAAATAATAAAATAATATGCTCTTTTCACTCATGTAATTTGCCTCATGCTCATTGATGAGTTTCATTCAAAATAATATTCGAACGCCTTTTATTTAATAAATGATTTTAGTTCGGATTGGTCGGAGCCCGAGGAAGTATTGCTCCAGTCAATACTAATTCTCCAATGCCTATTTTGCCATTTTTTTCAGTGAGCATTTTTCTGTCCTCCCCTTCGCATAATCCCTAAATTGTTGTAGGTCTCATTCTTTCTCATTATGAAGCAATTACATTTGTTCCAAGTTTCAGCCAGTGCATTACTTCATTAGTTCTAATATTGCAGTAATCAATTTTCATTTCCCTCCATCCTAAAAAAATAACTAAGGAATGAATATAAATATAATGATATGACATTAAGTTAGACGCAAACCATATTATGCTAATATCCTTATTGCAGAGCTAATCAAAGGTTTGCGCATTTATTAAAAAAAATGTATTTTAAATGCATGAGAGATCAGATAAAATTTTATGGTATTGATTGACGAGATGAAAAAAAATTACCAATGCAATTTGTTTCTCTCACGAAGGGCTCAAAATGTTATTCATAATTTGACAATAACGATTATTAAAAAAGAATCCTTACGTACCTGATTTTTGCAATTGATCTTTCGACCGATTACAAATACTAATGATCTCTCGGCCGAATGCATTCTTTTAAATGCAATTCCGATTAATTTCCTTAATTTCCTCTAAGCTAGTTGGTCCCCAGGGGCTACTATAACTTTCAATAGAACCAGATAATGTGCTATTTTCATACTGATGAGATTTTCAAAATTATTTTTCTCCTTTTGATATTCACACATCTTTCAAAATTCGAAGTGCCAGTCTTTGCAAAAAAATTAAAAAGTACATATTGTAATTAAATAGGTACCTAACGTGGTCGATTCTTTTACAAAATATTTTGTTTATACTTTTACATTGTTTTTATAGAATATTGTGTCTAATTAAACTGATCATATATTCAATATTTTTTCGGCCATTGCTATCGATTACAATACAGCTAACTCGAAATATCATTTTTAGAAATCGCTAATTTTCATTCTCTTTGGAATAAAAAATTATGGTAATTAAGACGTAGTTGCTGGAGAATTAGAAAAAATAGATTCATTTGCGGAGTGTAATTTGCAATCAGATCTAACTTTAAATGCTCGTTCATGACTAATAATGTCTTAAAGTATTAATGTAAAACCATATGGTAATCGTCATATGAATATATGCACGACGAATTTGCATTCCCTTCATCTAATGTTTGATAGTTCAATTTGCTCAGAAGTTCTATAATATTTCAAGTTTTACACTTTTATGTTGGCGAAGTAAACCTTCTATTAGTGGCTGAAAAGAGGGAAGAAGGAAAAAAGAAGAAAATGCCCCAGGGACTGCCATTTTTATGCTTGAAGAAGTATCCATTGCCGATAACCTGCCCCAGAAAAGAGGTAGGAAGGGTGCTCTTTGCGCTACCACTTAGGAAATCAATTTATATGACACGCCATTAGGGTTCAGAGTCTGACTCGTTAAGTTCCCACGTTATGCTGCGCTTGCCCGAGAGTAAAAAATGTAAGAATGATTTTTTTATCCTCCGGTTGATTTTAAAATATAAATTTTCAGGAAGTATTTCATTTAGATGCCAAGAATTGAGAACTGTTCCTTAAATTTAACTAATCTCTACACGTACTGCGCAGCCTGAAGGTAACCTCTAGGGTTTATGGCATGGGGTGAATCATTACCTGTTATGAACTACATAAGCACTCTGATAGACTACCTTTTGGTATACAAGATAGATATTACTTGACTAGAGAAACATATTGGTTTTAATTGAACCTGAAATGTGCAGCAAAAATATTAATGTCCTTGAATTTATAAACTAGGGGTATTCAATATATCACTTGACGCTGACTTTCCGCGCTTCAGCCACCCATCTCCCTCCTATGATGCGTAAAATTTTCCCTCTAAGAACCCAGTTTAGCACCTAAATTACCAGAAGTAGACGATGAATCCTCACTATTTGCAAATGAAAACACGATTTTTTTATAAATATCTTTTTTTTCTCAATATATTATTTTTCATTAATTATTAATTACATCATCCATATTACTTGAACAAAGAGTGAGTATATCATGCATCTTTTCCCAAAAGTAAGGAAAGTCTCGCCCTATTTAGTGTTAAGTGATATCTGGACGTCCATAAGGGTTTAGTCATTTGGTTCGATGGATTGACTTTTAGTCCCTATTATAGTACGCAACACCATCGCCAACAACATTGAAAAACCGGCATGGAATGATTCAAGTTTCTGGCTTCCACTTGAAATTACAAAATATGAAAGTATTATAATCGTTTCATCTCAATTAGTGAATAAAACGATTTTGCACCAAACAGGATTGAACAGTAGGCTGGCGCAAGACTAATACCAGTTTTTGCTAGTTTTGGCATAACATTTGGCTCAATGTTCGTGGTGAATGTTGGGTAAAAATTTTACCCCTTGTGATACACTCTCAACAGTTGGCTTGCAATCTATCCTTTATGGATTTAGATTGCATCGCTCCCAATGACCATCTAATGCAGTGGATGATATTCGTCTTATTTGTGCCATTCATTACACTCGGGTTCTTCTTCCTTCATTAGCCTTCCTGATACCCAAGACTAATCAACTATTTTGATACAACTAGGTTTTTGTACGTATAAGTTTAAAGCGTCACTTTGCGAACGTATTTTGAATTCTCAAAATTAATTTATTCCATGAGTATGGTTATAATAAATTAATAACTTACAATAATACTTATTTTTCATGAGTGAAAAATCAAAATTAAATTAAGTTTCAATGTCGTGGTGTCCAGTTGTTATATTCTGAATTTACAACAACTCTATTTGATCTAAATGACGCGTGACGTCACATGAACGGGAAATTATTTCTCATGGCTACTTGATTGATTAATCTTAACTCGAATTTAGTTGACCCCACGGGACGACGCGCTATTATAATATTTCACTGACTATTCTTCATTTTTCCTTGACAATTTAGCCCTGTAAAAGGAGTATGGTTGCTGGAGGGGGCGTGGATGGTTGAGATGAATCACAACGAGCAGGATAAACACTATATCGCGTTTTGAGTGCTTGTTGGAAGGGATGGGCGGGTTGGGGGGGGGGTGGACGGAGAGGGAGGGGATTCCTGGCTGAAATGGCTTACACTCCGCAAATAAAGATTTTTGATAGGCCGGTGTCAGGTAAATGGAAACTGAGGAGGGATGGTTGGGATGAATAAGGGTGGTTTGCAATGGGGAAAGGGGAGGCAGGGAGGAAAGGAGAGAGAGGGAGGTGCTAATGGAAACTCAATTAAGCTCCTCACGCAAGTGAGAATTTGACGCAATTTATTTCTCCTGCTTGAAATCCTGCTCCTGTCACACCAGCCATCCATGTAAATTGATTCGTTTGTCTATTCGGATAATTTAATCACGGAGTTTACAACGTTGCATTTGATGCATTTTCTCTCGTTTCTTCCGTTTCATTGCAAAGGGAGGAGTAGGTGAATTATTTTTGCAACGAGTGGTCGCAATTGCAAGCTGGAAATGTCTGTCACATTTCTCGTGAGTGAGGCCGGAAAATAATTGATTAAACGAGAGTTTGTTTTTTTAATGCAACGGGAGCGTTGCATGCAGGCGGAAATGTGGTTTTGCTAGCAGACCGTTCTTCAGCGGGAAATCATTTTTCATTACGAGAATAATTTGTTACTTCAAAAAATATCCCAGCCCCAGAACATTTTATAATTTTTCATGACTGAAAAAAAAAGGTTTAAAATTTATTTCCTCGAAAACCCATAGCTCGTAAAAGTTAGCAGCATTAGTTAAAACTAGACGTTCAAAGTACTTATTAGTCGTATGATTTTCCTCTGATCTGAGTGCCCGAAGAAAAAACTTGTTACCAAAGTTACCAACAAGGCAGTTAGCTTCACGCTTGAAATGTAGTATTTTACAATGTGAAGTGACTTTTAAAAAAGCAAGGAATTTTATTTGTGCAGCATAGATATTTAAAATAGAATTGTTTCATTAAATTTTAAGTTGTATGGGCACTGCGTACAGTTAGTCTTAAAATAATGCAACTCTTACCTAAGTTTTGTAGAAAAAGTTTTATTGAATCACTGCTAGGATATTGAATGTGTATTTCATGCTTTTCAGTAGTAAATCCTACGCATCGATGGCTGTGGTGGTATTCATTGAAAACAACAATCATTTGCGTCCATAGAATAGTTATATGGCATTGCTGGGAAATATAGGGAGAGAGAAAGAGCAGTAAAGATGAGCACGGTGCTGAGATTAGGATAAATTTAGTGAAACTCTCCAGTACCATCCGACGGACGGAGAATTGTACTCGATGTGCATTCACACAGCACCCATGTAAGGGTCGTTTTGTGTTTGATAAATGTATACCCGTCATTTTAACTCAAGGCCACAGGATAGGAGATACATGAATCCCATGAGCTGGGTGAAAGGATGGGTCGATTCCAGTTTTTATCGATTCCAATACTGATCTCGATTGTCATGGTATCGATTCTCAATTGTCAATTCTAAAATAGTGCTGTAAATACAAATTTACTTACATTACTATTCCATTTATTATAGTTGAAAAATGTATGACTTAAAACGTGGAGTTTGGACACTAACCACATAAATTCGTTATTGCAGTATTTTTGTGGCCTCGAAAATAGTTTACCAGGCATTATAAAATGTCGAGCATCAGATTCTCACGTAGGTGCGCAGAAAAGACTTAAATCTGCATTAACTATCCCAACGAATTATCTCCCTTGAACTTGAATCCCAGTTTTTATCTCGTGACTCCTATCGTTAGCACCCACGCTCTCGATTTTCTTTAAGGCATCTTATCTCGTGGTTGAATTTGGCTATGATTTCTTGGTGAAGGACTGCAGAATTTGTACAAACTCAGCATTTCTATATAACCTTTTACATCAACAGTTCCATGCCAAATATCTTAAAATCCTTGTTTAATAATTGATAAAGTGATCAGCGTTCAACTTTTCAGAGGAAAAAGCCAGGCGAGAGAGACCAATTAAACCATAATCCCAATGTTTTCTGTCCAATAGATCATATCGAGAATTCACGAGCAGAATAAAAAACCTTTCCCCCACTGCTTGTTTTTGTATTTCGCACACCATCTGGGTTAGATTATTAGATATATCTTCTAATTTAGTAAAATGGTGGTAAATTTTCAAGCCATTAATAATCACTGATGTAAATAACGAATTGAAGATAATGTGATTTCATCGAGGATCACACATGGTCGAGGTTTATGAAATGGAATATTTTTCGTCGATCACCACTCTCTATCAGCACTCAGAGAGGAAGTATGGTGCCTATCAGATTATTTTTCCATCGATGACACAATATTGTGGGAATAGATGAAGTTACTGATATGGTGCTTTTTCAAAAGGCTTTTTTATCTACGTTTTTGGAGCCTATTATTTCCTTTCTCAATTCCAGACTGCTACGGTCAAACGAAAAACTCCTGGCACTCTTTCTGGAATGATATCTTTTCTTCAAACCATAGAATGCTCTACTGATATGTGACGACTCCTACAACTAATTTATTACGAGAATAAGAAATGGCAAGAATAAATAAGTGTGTAAGTATCATAATCGCCAACTCAACTCCCTTCCCACCCACCGAACACCCACCCCTCCCCGGCAACCGAGCGGGTCAGAAGTCCTGGCACAGCGAGTAAGCAGATCGGATAGCTACACCTCTCTCTCTCCCCACTTCCTTTCCCCCTTCTCCCGAGTCATGGAATTCCTCCAGAGACTCCGTTGGCAGATCGCATATGCAACTTCCCACCTTTCCGTTGGACCCCCACCTCTTACCTTCCGTGGGAAAGTGCAGCGGTGGACGATACGGCTGGGAGGAAGGAGCCCGAGGGCGGGGGAGGAGAGGCGGAGAGGGGGGCATGCAGAGGGGTCGCTGGGAAGCGACGCCGGGATTGCGCGGCAGTTGAGTGCGGGCAGCCTGACGATGTTAGAGTAATAAAGAACATTACTAGAGAGATCCTGAGTTTCCTTCCTGAAATCCCTGTCAAATCGTAGTTCGACGCCCCGTTGAGAGTCGGGGGTCTTACACTGGTGTCAGAAGTGGGATTTGACAAATTTCGTTAGGGAACTCAGCGGCAGGGAAATCGCCATGGCGGGAAGGGTAAGCCTTGGGGGCCGCGAGATGGATCTACAACAGGCTATAACAGAGATGAGCGCGAAGATCCGCGAGCTCAGCGAGGACAATAACAGACTTCGACAGGCGGGGACGGCCACGGGAGAAGAGGGCGGTAGGAAGAATTTTGCGTTACTCGCGGCGGTGGAAACGTTCTCGGGGAGGCCGGGAGAGTCGGTTTCTGCATTCCTCGACAAGCTAGAACGAGCGGCTGATTTGGGAGGCCTGTCGGATGTAGATCGACTCAACGCGACCGTCTTGCGTCTGAGCGGGGACGCAGCCGAGTACTTCCGCAGTAAAGAGGAGTGCAGGACGGCGGAGACCTTTGAAGACCTTAAGGCACAACTCCTACAGCGATACCGCAGCAAACAAAGCGCCCGATTCTTCCGTGAGCTACTTGCTAACATGAAGAGGGGCGCTCAAGAGAACGTCGAGGCCTTCGCTGACAGAGTGCGGAAGGTGAATAGCAAGACGTACGATGTGGCTGGGCCTGCGGAGTTTGCCGCCGCGACCCGATACGAGGCGGATCAACGGGCCCTCGATGCTTTCCTGAACGGCCTGACCGGGGAGGTGGGTCGGCAATGCCGCCTCACCTCGCCGCAAAACTTCGACGACGCTGTCGAGGCTGCCATCCGGATCGAGGAGGTGGAGAGGCGTCCCATGAGAGAGGAGCCGGTGAGTCGCCGCGTCTTCCGGGCCCCGAGGGAAGTCAAATGTTTTAATTGTGGGGAGTTAGGGCACATGGCGAGGGAGTGCCGCAAGCAGAGGCGGTGCTTCAATTGCGGAGGAGGGGACCACATCGCCCGGGAATGCAGACCAAGCCATCGGTCGACAGGGTTAAACGACGGCGGGGCCGGCCACACCGCCGATTCCGGCCCCTACTAGATGTCATCCTTCCGAGGGTGGAGAGAGGCGGGGGACCTGTGGACCTGGTGGCAGGAGTGATCATCGAGGGAAAGATGGCCAGATTCCTGTGTGACACCGGTGCCCAGGTATCTCTTGTATGCAGTAACGTTTGCGGAGAGGGGGGTGTTAGGAGGTCCCCCTACCGCGTTAAGGGTATTACGGGTGACGTGGTGAGGAGTCTAGGGGAGAAAGACATTGAATTTTTTGTCAACCGGGTTCGCTACGTCTGTCGCATGCAAGTGGTGAATGAGTTAGGCGGTTACGATGGGATTTTGGGTTTGGACTTTCTAGAAAAGTTTGGTTGCTCTATAGATGTGAAACATGGGACCCTTTCCATAGAGAATGAGATGTGGCGCTTGAGGAACGGGTGTAGAGAAGATTTAGACAGCAAGGAGTCAGCGAAACTGAGGGAACGATGTGGCACGGAGAGTCTAATCCGAGTATTAAAGACGGAAATACTACCGGGGAGGAGTGAAAAAATATTTAACGTTCAGGTGATTGATCCCCATATTCCTACCGGCGCCGATGTCATCCTAGAATCTAAACTTGAGGACCTAGAAGGCTGTGTCGTGGCCAGGAGCATGTCGAAGTTGAACCGCAATCGGGAAATTTTTGTAAAAGTAGCCAATTTCAATGAGGGAGATGTCGCGTTAAGGAAGGGGACAATAATAGCATCCGTCGCAGAGTGGAAGGATCGGGAGACAGAGGAGAGTACCGATCAATTTCCGCGAGTGAATGTGATCAGACGCTGCGAAAATGAAATCAATTTCGCGGAAAAACTCAGCCATTTAAGTGACGGGGAACGGGATGTATTATTGCCGGTCCTTAATGATTTCAAAGACTTGTTTTCCTGTAATGGACCACCCACGCCAACAAAATTGGTGTCACACCATATCCCAACAGGTGATGCGAAGCCAATTTATAAGAAGGCTTACCGTACGCCCTTTCACCAAAAGGAAATAGTGGAAAGATTGGTACAAGAACAGTTAGAGGCGGGTGTTCTTGTGCCTAGCGCTAGCCCCTGGGCCGCCCCAATTGTTGTGGTTCCCAAAAAATCTACAGATGGAAGCGCCAAGTACAGATTTTGCGTAGACTACCGAGCATTAAATGCTATCACCACTCCCGATGTGTACCCGCTACCGAATATAGTCGAAACCCTCGATTACCTCGGAAATTGCCGTTATTTCACCACCATGGACCTGACAAGTGGGTACCATCAAATCCCCTTGGACGAGGAGTCGCGACCCAAGACCGCAATAAATACAGAGTCCGGACATTGGGAGTACACCGTTATGCCTTTCGGGTTGCGTAATGCCCCTGCAAGTTTTCAGAAACTTATGGATGGAGTTCTCCGAGGTCTCAAACCAACGCACTGTCTCGTGTATTTGGATGACGTAATCGTATTTAGCTCCACGGTCGAAGAACACACGGAGCGGTTGAGGCTTGTTTTAGAGAGATTGAGAACCGCAGGATTGACACTGAATTTCGACAAGTGTCACTTCGCCCACGATAAGGTAAATTACTTGGGACATGTAATCACTAAAGATGGCATATTTCCCGATCCAATGAAGCTTTCGGCAGTAAATGAATACCCCACGCCGAGTTGCACGAAGGAACTACAATCATTCCTGGGACTGGCGAATTACTATCGGAGATTTGTGAAGGGCTATGCAAACATAGCGAAACCCTTAACGAGACTTCTGAAAAAGGGAACGACGTTTAGTTGGTCGGACGAGTGCGAAATGGCAATGAGAAAGTTAAAGACAGCGCTTACTAACAGCCCAATCCTGGTGTACCCTGACTTTAGAAAACCATTTATCGTTTCCACGGATGCCTCGAATTACGCCTTAGGAGCGGTCCTATCACAGGAAGTGGACGGGGAGGAGCATCCGGTAGCTTATGCCTCGAGACAACTAAACACAGCCGAAACGAACTACTCGGCGACCGAGAAGGAACTCCTCGGAGTCGTATGGGCAACGGGGCACTTCAGGTGTTATCTGTTCGGGCGGAAATTTAAAATCATTACCGACCACGCGGCCCTTAAATGGTTATTTAGCCTGAAGGACCCTAGCAGTCGTTTGGTGAGATGGACGTTGAAACTAAGCGAGTACGACTATGAGGTAGTTCATAAGCCAGGAAAATTACACTCGAATGCTGACGCGCTTAGTCGGAAGGTACGTGCGATCAAACGGGGGCCGTACGAAGACATAATCGACTTACAGGACGCGGATAGAGAGTGCAAACGGTTGCGAGGGCAGAGAGGCTTCCATGTGAAGGGGGGAGTACTCTACAAAAAGACCCCTGGAAGAGATAAAATAGTTGCCCCGGAAAAGTTGAGGGGGGAAATTATAAAAAACTTTCATGAACATCCGCTATCGGGTCATCTGGGGGTCCGACCTACGGTGGAGAGGGTGGGAGCGTCGTATTGGTGGAAGGGCCTTACGAAGGACGTCAAGGAGATCCTGAAAGGCTGTGTCGCGTGTAATCGCCGAAGCCCTTATGGTAAAACAAGAGCGCCGATTCAAGAATTGCCCTCCTCTAATCAACCGTTTGATTTCATTTCATTGGATACCGTGGGACCTCTCCCGCGTAGTGATAACCAGAATGTTTATATCCTTTCAATAATTGACAATTTTTCCCGTTATCTGGAAATGGTCCCGTTGCCGGATCAGAAAGCTGAGACGGTTGCATCGGCGTTCGTGAGAAAGTGGATACTTAGGTTTGGGGTACCCGATAAAGTCCTTACAGACCAGGGCGCTAATTATATGTCTGACTTTTTTAGGAAAACGTGTGATCTAATGAAGATTTCCCGGCTTCGCACATCACCTTACCACCCCCAGTCCAATGGGAAGGTCGAAAGAGTGCATAGGACGATTGCTGGTATACTCAGCCATTATGTCAGTGATACGAATACGGACTGGGATACGTGGTTACCCTACGCCGTCACGGCATACAATACTAGTGTCCATCGGAGCACCGGTTTTACCCCCCACGAAATAATTTTCGGACATGCCATGCGATCACCCTTCGAACATTACGACCCGGGTGTCGGAGAGTTTAGCAACCTGTACCTTAGGGAATTAAAGGAGAAACTAGAGGTTATGTGGGGGAAGTGTACAGCGAACGATGATCGAACCCGGCGTGAGAGGGCCGCAGTGTTCAACCGGGGTACTAAAGACGTGGCGTATAAGTGCGGCCAATATGTGTATTTGAGCGACCCATGCGCGAAGGCGGGTGGTGCGAAAAAATTCCACTGCCCGTGGAAGGGGCCTTACCGAGTGACAGAAGTGATTCCTCCTTGCAATGTGCGAGTTCAGCTACCCTATAGATCGCTTTTAGTGCATAAAAATCGCTTGAAGTTACATGTCGGGAATCCGCCCACTCAAGGATTTCCCCACTGTGGAGAACGCCGTCGAGGAAGACCTCGGAAGTCCCCCCCAGCGGAAGTTGTGGAATCAGCGGAATATTTGCGTGGCCCAGCCAGTCCGATTGGAACCTCCCCCTTCGCCCACACCGCCCCACCCCCTCCCCCTGGTAGGTCGCATATATTGGAAGAATCGGAAAGTGAAGGAGAGTGGGAAGCGATAGCCCAAGAGACGGAGTCGGAGGACGAAGAGCGGCAGGAAGAAGCTTGCCGAGAGCCGGGACCGACAGCTGCCGAGGGCGCCGAGGGAGAGCCGGCGATTAGCGGAGAAGGCGAAGACACTCCTCCGCAGGAGAGCACGGAGAAGCCCAACGGCCTTGCGGTGAGCGAACCGCTATCAGCTGCACAGCTGAGAGACCCTTATCTTCTGAGGCCCCGACCTACCCCTACGCCGGGAGAGCCGGTGAGTTTACGAGAGGCTACTCCCTGTCTTTCCCCGAGATCCCCACCCCCGCAAGAAGACGTTGAGGAGGCGCAATCACCGCCTTATCGGCTCCGGCCGCGTAGGTAAAAGAGAGGGCAGTTTCTCGCGGTGTGATCCTTAAAGCAGGAAATCAACATGTGTGGGGTAGTGTTGTGTGTGGTAATTGTGTTCTGGGTGCTAGCTGTTGGCTTGCACTTATGGTTTTTCGACCCGGGCTCCGCCTGTGAGGTCCTGGAGGAAATTAGTGAGTGAAGATAGGGTAAACAAGTGCCAACCAGATTTAGATGGAAAGTTAATGATGGATGGTTTTGTGAGATCTGGCTACGTGACCATTTCGAATTGATATCTTGAACTGAAGGTGAACAAAATGTGAATCTTGTGAATTGCTGGGGCAATTGGAACAATGTATAGTATTTTGAGTGAGATGATGTGGTAGGGTTAAGTTACATTATGTGACTCTATTGTGGATCCATACTCAAAGAATTTCTATTCAATGATTGATGTAATTTAAGGGATTATTTGATGATTTGATTATTTGTTGTTTTGTTGGGGGGTGTGAATTTTGTCTTTTGCTTTGTGCTGTGAG
This sequence comes from Platycnemis pennipes, assembly GCA_933228895.1. Taxonomy (NCBI): domain Eukaryota; kingdom Metazoa; phylum Arthropoda; class Insecta; order Odonata; family Platycnemididae; genus Platycnemis; species Platycnemis pennipes. The sequence goes on from OW121851.1 coordinate 108,757,684, forward strand.
TAAATTAATGGATGGCGATGACTGCTTCTTGTAGCCGGAAGGCATTTGAAAATTAATTAGGATGATGTCGAAGTGTATGTACTTGAGGAATAGTCGTGGGGTATATAATGAAAACTGTGTACTGAGGGTATAGGCCATAAGGTTCTGGGGGTACTGACTTAAATTGTCTTTTGTGGTTAAGGTATTCATTTCATTTGTATTGATGTAAAACTTTTGGGGGAATAAGGGATAAAGTTCATTTTGCTTTCGTGTGAGTTGTCGAACGGTGTGCTACATGCTCTCATTCACAGGGTTTGAGTGTCGCAGGAAGGCGAAGCATTTAATCGATTGATTAAATGCCATTTTGAGGGGAGGGTGGTGTAAGTATCATAATCGCCAACTCAACTCCCTTCCCACCCACCGAACACCCACCCCTCCCCGGCAACCGAGCGGGTCAGAAGTCCTGGCACAGCGAGTAAGCAGATCGGATAGCTACACCTCTCTCTCTCCCCACTTCCTTTCCCCCTTCTCCCGAGTCATGGAATTCCTCCAGAGACTCCGTTGGCAGATCGCATATGCAACTTCCCACCTTTCCGTTGGACCCCCACCTCTTACCTTCCGTGGGAAAGTGCAGCGGTGGACGATACGGCTGGGAGGAAGGAGCCCGAGGGCGGGGGAGGAGAGGCGGAGAGGGGGGCATGCAGAGGGGTCGCTGGGAAGCGACGCCGGGATTGCGCGGCAGTTGAGTGCGGGCAGCCTGACGATGTTAGAGTAATAAAGAACATTACTAGAGAGATCCTGAGTTTCCTTCCTGAAATCCCTGTCAAATCGTAGTTCGACGCCCCGTTGAGAGTCGGGGGTCTTACAAGTGCATATTTATTTATGATAGCCTACGGAAGGCTGATTGGTCAACATTATATAATTGATTTAGTTTCATTGCTGGATAAATGATAAAAAGTGGAGTGCAGTAATCAGTCTGCTCACAGTTTGAAAACATGACGCTTAAAATAATGTCTCCATCAATATTGCATTCATAATAGAAGCATTTAGAGGATTTAGTGATTTTTTTAAGTCAAACTTCAGGTGAAAATAATAGGCAGCCGAAACAATCCCAGCAATTTTAAAATAAATTACCGTAAGTCACATTCAGGCTAGTGATGGACTTTTACTGCTCAGGAATCAGGACGACCTACGTTGTAAGTCGCAGGATGGTGGTAGTAAACAAGAAGATGGAAGCGAGGAAGGCTTTTCATCAAAAGAAGCTACTAAAATGGCTCGTGAAGTCATGGACATCTGAGAAAGGCCCATAAAAGCGTTTACGAGGGGTTTACTTTGCCACGACCGTGAGACTGCCGAATGCCAAAGAGCAGGGAAAGAGGACTGAAAGCTAAGAAAATCTTTTGCCACCGAAGATGGAAATGTAATAGGTGTATTGTGTCACATATTAATGGAACCTTTGGAGAGTTATTGAAAAGGAAAGTCTATTTAGGACGGTGGTGAGAGCAAGAATGTTACCATTCAATTGCTATTGAAGCAGAGTGAGACCGTAACAGAAAGATCTGTGGAAGGCTAAAAGAAAAACAGGGAATAAGCTGATATCACATGTAAAATATAATATGCTAGCATGAAATACGTAGGAAAGAATAGACGCTGAAGAAGGAAAAGGAACTAAATAATCAAAACAAATTGAAGAAGCAAAAAAGGGCTTTGAGGAAAAATATTGCACGCATAAAAAATCATTGATAGAAATTAATTACTCGGATTGCGCGGAAATTTCCTCGTGCAACTACTACAAGACACTAGCATCGTATTCCACAGTTAACATTCACTTCATTATTTACCTCTCCATTAGTGCCTCTATTTTATCTATCTTAATATTTTTTCGGAGTTAATTAGTGTATTGTCTTGCAAATTAGGAGAGGTTCGAAGCAGATATAGGCTATTAACCTATGTTTTGAGAAATGAAGTTTGTTTGACCTTTAATTTTACCACAAATCCGTTGCATTCTGATAAATTCTACTATTGGAAAAATAAATGAGCTTTAGCTAGGGAATGTGAATAAAAAATACACTGTCGCATTTCCAATCTGCTGGGTCGTTTTCATGTATTTTTATTGGGTAAATTTTACTTTCCTCTGCTTCAGCGATTTCAAATTTCCTGGAAATGCCACCTCTGGAAAACTGAATGGAATGGTCACGTATAGAATAATTGCTCCATCGCACAAAAAAGCTTCACCTGCAGTTGATTCCTTTCAATGAACTCCATTTATAATACGCTAATTTCGGAATATAAAACCTGTTTCCCCCTTTGTACTTCTTTTGCTTCATCGCCTCGTAAAAAAATAATATCTAAATGCTTGGAGACATCTGTTAGATGTGTTTACCAGTCTTTCAATCGCTAACATACACCTAAAATTACATGTAAAATAAAAAACTGAAACTAGGAGATGGAAAAACAGTTCTCCTGAGGAGCTGGAAAGGAAGAATGATAACAACTCACTCTCACCGAGAAAAAAAATCAGTTATTTACAGCTAAATTTTCCTCCATCGTTGCGACAGTGGAAGACTAATTTGTCCCGATGATTACACATTTTTTTCAGAACTGAAGAAAAACTGATTAATTCTCCTGCAGGCTAGAAGACCTAATCTGTCTCTATATTGTCATTTGAGGATTGAAAAATGTGGCAGATGTGGAAGCAGGAACATTTTAAAATGAAGATCAGAAATTTATTCCAAAATGATATAATTTTCTCATGGTCTCAGGGCAAAATGAAAAATAGCAAAAGAGGAGTACGTTCCTAGAAGGAGTGATTCAACATCTTAGCAGCTTCGGGTGGATGATTTTTGATCTTGGGCCTTTATACCGTCTTGATACCAGGAAAAGCGTCTTGGTACGTACGCAGTTTAAACGGAATCTACTCGATTTGATGAGCAGTAAATCTTCGTGATTTTTTTCATTTACCATGTACACGGTTTGGCTTGGTATTTCGTGGGGTTTACCTTCAACAATAACAATGGGGAAAAATTTTTAGAAAAATTTCTGTTGAGTTCGATTTTTCAGCTGATTTATAGGTTATAACAAGAAAAACAAATGCAAAATAGAGTGTCCTAGTTTACCATAAGCTATACGCCCAGTGCTTCATTCAGCTGAAATCCCATTCCCAGTTTTTAAAGAATTACCCTCTTTTGAAGAACAGGAAATCAAGTAAAGTAAAGATCGAAGAAACACCGACGATGAAGATTTTGAGGCTGAAGATTTCTCCGTTCGTAATGGATTTGATCAGCATGAGTTGAATGATTTGGCACGAGATTTGGGACTATCCAAAAAGCCTTCAAAACTCCTAGCGTCCAGACAGCACGGGAAAAACTTGCTTGAAAAAGGAGCTAAGGTATCCTACTTTCGATTATGAGAAACTGTATTTCTGTAATAATTTCGAAAGGACGATGAGTTTGTGTATTGCCATAACGTACATGGTTTAATGGAGGAGTTGGGAATTCCAGCCTATGACGCAGCTGAATGGCGACTGTTCATAGATAGCTCAAAACAGATCTTGAATGTGTCTTCCTTCACAATGGACATTTATTTGGTGCAGTTCGAATAGGCCATTCAGTTCATTTGCGCGAAGAGTATGAAGACATAAAGAGCTTCATTGATTTGTTTCAATATAACATGCACAAATGGGTCATCTGTGTTGACCTTAATATGAACAGCTTCCTTCTTGGTCAGCAGTGTGGATATACAAAGTATCCCTGTTTTTTGGGTATGTGGAACATCATAGCTCACGAGAAGCATTGGGTGCAGTGGATGTGGCCACCAAGATCTGACCTAAAACCTGGTGATCCTAATATTCTACATAAACCACTAGTAGAGAGGACGACTATTATATTTCCACCCTGCATATAACACTGGGCCTTATGAAACGATTTGATGAATCGTTGCCAACTGAAGGAGAGTGTTTTAATTATCTCAATTCAGCATTTCCTCACCTGCCTTTTGAAAAAATAAAGGCCGATGTTCTTTGCTGGTAAACAGATTCGGCAGCTCATTGAAGATGAAAATATCACCACAACAATGACAAAAATATAAGAGAATGCTTAATTGGCATTCAAAAACCTTGTCAAAAGCTTTCTTGGGAATACTCGAGCATAGTATTACAACTAAATCGTCCAGCAATTCTTGAAAAGCATCAAATTGCTTGATTGCAACATTTGCATCAAGACTCATTTTCTACATAGCTTTCTTGCTGACTTTCCAGAAAACCTTGGTGCAGTTAGTGATGAGCAGGTAGAGCGATTCCACCAAGATTTGATAATCATGGAGGCAAGGTATCAGGGTAGATGGGATGTAAATATGATGGCTGACTATTGTTGGAGGCGAGATTGTCCTCAGATTGAACGCTCCACGATAAACTAATAATATAAGCGAAATGTTTTACCTTAACATGCATTTTTGTCGTTTGGCGAAAGAATTTTACTACTTTTAAATGTATTTTACTACTATTTTTATTGATCCATCTACTACCTATTTTTTAATTTGTCCAAGTGACTATATATAGACTTTGCATGAGTAAAATTATTCTCTAAAAACAGTATATTTGGCAATTTCTTCCTTTATTTTCCTTTGCATTCATATTTTGTGTGACTTTTGGAATAAAGAGAGGGTATCCTGCAGCTTAAAAATTGGACGTGATAGACGAAAACCAAAGTTATTTTTGGATTCAGAAGCCAAAAGTTAGTCAAAAATAGGTGCCAGACCTAGTCAACAAATTTAGTGTTTCCCAGTGTAATTATTATCCTCGTGTTTTAGAAGGTGGTTTGAGCATTCTATAAACTCCATAACAAATTCTATTTCTCTTCTGAAGGCTCAATTAAATTTGATAGTCACCATTAGTTTTAGACGTTTTAACCATAAAATATTTATGATCTTTTCAATGCAAATTCACCAATCGGGTTTATTGGGAGAATAAGACATCACCCAGTCATTGCTAACATTATATCACATTATTTTAGTTGAATTTAATCCTAAGACCAACACAAAATACAGAGGAAATTGCAATCAAACCCGCAACCCAAAATTTGAACTCAAAAGCGGGAGGAAAATTATTAGAACTATGCAATATTGCATTATATTTGTACATGCGCACTGCCATTTTTAATCCATCTTGAATCATAAATGTAAGCAAAGCTTCATATCCATTTCAGGATTGTTCTATATAAAATCTGCAAATTGCATTATATTCATAATTTTACCGTATTACAATGTCTTCTGAATAACAAAATTAATTCAAGTCGAAATGTGTTACATTTTCGATTTTATTCAACAATTACCTGTCATTGTCGTGTAATATATAGCCAATAGCCAAGTACATTGGCCCTATTACGAGATTGACGAGTGGCGGAATTAAGCTAATTAGTTTGGAACAGATAATTGGAGTGAGACCCTCGGCAACGGGCAATACTTGTTAAATAAAGGATACAATAGGGTCCAAGGTTTAAATTCCCAAACAGCAGACGGAGAGCTGAACTCCAGGAGCCCTGTATGAGTCATCCCAGCAAGGACAGATATCCGGTTTAAAAATACCTTGCTCCACCCAGCATTCGAACCCGGTACTCTACTACCGGCACCATACTGACTTCCCAAATAAAAGGTGTTCACATTTAGGTGCAATTGCAATTTTAGTGTTAGTAAATCCTTCGTTGTTGGTGGATTCTCGTAACAGTTAACAAAAAGGTTGTAGCTAATAAATCAATTTTCTTTGATTTTTATAGGTTTCATCATTTAAATTTGAAAAGAGTCGCATCATTTTAGATCCCACTATTCACGCAATACGGTTTAGATTTTTTCAGAAGCCGTATTCTTGTCATCTCCTCCTACTCTCGAGACTACACACATATTACTGTGGGCCTGAAAGGAAGCGAAAGATATAGTAAAAAAAAACACAGAAAGGTGCCACCCCATTCATGATATTTACGACAAAATAGACCATTACTCTTGATGGAATTGCCTCATTGACGTCCTGCGTGCACCGAGAAAAAATATCGGTGGAAAAATTTGAATGGCGCGCACTAAAGAGCAGTAAATTTCGAAATCTACATACCATCTGGAAAAAAGACGATCTTCACCATTTTTCAATCACCCACGGTTCTATGGGTAAAGATGAAAAAAAAGCATATCTACTTAAGAAAAATTTCAAAAATAGGGTTAGAGAGAGGGTCCTCTAAAAAGGCCCGATCTGTTTTTCCAACACATCTTTGAAGAACTGATTCGACCACTCTTTTAACAGCTCCTTGCGGTTGGCGGCGGGGATCATCACTTTCGTTTCTCTTTATACATATTGTAACAGGAAACATTTCGAATCATTAGATCGAAGGCGCTTGCTCTCGAGTGTTTATTTTCGAACGAGCTCTTACGGGTGCTTTCCGAAATTAGATCGGCTTCGTGGAATGCTGGGGAGTAGGGCTCTGTCTCCACAAAGCCCCAGCAGCAAGGATGAGGTAGGATATGTTGTTGGCGGGAGGAGGAGGATTGTGGGGGCTGGGGGTTGTAGGACAGAGAGCTTCAGGACGGTGAATTCGGCTTTGAAATACGATTCGCCGAAACGAACGTTGAGTCACTTATTTACGACTCTTGCCTCCTGACTTGTATTCTTCACCGAAACTGACTTTTAGTGTCTGAGGGAGAATGAATACTTACGTCTCCTTTTTTTTCCTCCGCCACCACCCGACCCTCCTTCTCATTCTATTCTCTTTCTCTCTCCTTTCCTTCTTCATGTTCCTCCTAGTCTCCTTCTTCTTCTTTTCCTTCCTCTCCTCTCTTCTAACCTCCCTCGTCTCGTACCTATCCCGATACTCCCCAGCGAATCGTTCCTCGTCTTAGTTCACTCCGCGGCTCATAAATTCGTTCACCGGAGTGGAAAAAATTAAAACTCCGGAGGGATCTCAACTTCTGAGCAATACCGCGCGTCCACGGGACCACAACTCAAATAGCTGTTGTGTTTACTAGGTTTCAGTTGCTTCGGAACGGTGGCACCTGCGTCTTATCAAGGGAAGTTCATGGCGTGTCCGGTCGTGTTTAATTTCCTTTTCTTATTGCCCGCAGCCGTAAACGCCCATCTCCTTTCATTCTCTCAACAAGTCAGTTGACGGGCCATTGTTAAAATTGCAGGAAATCTGAGAGGGAATACTTGTCGGGTGCGCAAAGCTTTGCGTGAATTCTTCATCCGTGGATGTAACTCATCGTTCCTCCTTTCTCCAAGCGTTAATTTTACCCATCGACTTCTCTTGCTCGATTGCTTTTTCTCTGTGCGGCTTGAATTTTGAACCGCAAATGAGTTATTTAAATGGGCAAAATGTGTCCTCAACTCCAGGAACTGATAATATTTTTGTTTTTAAATACCGACTTTGGATAAATAAGGACCGCGTAAAACTTGAGGATTTTCTTGCCAATCTCTTCTTCCCAGGCTCTTCAATTTATCACTTTCTCATACTTTTCTGGTCTTTGAATATCATAGGTTTTGCTCTACATTTTAACTATCCCGCCTGAAACAGCGTATTAGGACTTTATCTTGTGATTTCCTTCATCATATGTGATTTCAAGTATGCCTCACACTTAAGGAAGCTTCAGACAGGGAGGATAGATATAAGGAAGGTTATTGATCGATAAAGGGAAAAGATGGAGGGAAACCCAGCGTCATCATTAGCCTGCTTTCACCCAAAAGCGCCAAGGGGATTTCAGCTCGACATCCCTTCCAACGGACGGAGTACTGAACTCGAGGTTCTGCTCTCCATACAGCACAATCCAAGAGTTTTCCAATAAAGCATATCTGGCACTATACCTACCGAGATTTAAATCTGGAGTTTCCCTTTTGGATTAATTTTCCCATGTGAACTATCTCCTTGAAGTCATTCTTGGTCTCCTCCCACTTTGGGTGGCTGCATCGAGTCGTAAAAGGTATTCAATAATTTTTTGACCAACCTATTTCTCACCATTCTAACTCTATATGCGTAGAATTTTAACCTTAGCATTTGTGTTCTGTCCATCATATATTTAATTCACTCCTATAAATTATCTTATTTCCTTGTTCCCGTGTTCAATTCACAGTTTTCTGCTATCTGCGAAGTTTTGGCCAGCATTTTACTTTCTATTTCTCGAGTTCCTGAGACTCTCCTTTTTTCTTCGTCGTAAGACTTTTCAAGCTGCAGTTTCCTTCATATGAAATTTTTATTGTCACTAATTTTCTGCCATTTCAAGTACTTCGAACTAGCCATGACAAAACTTAACGGATTTACCCGCTGATACGCATCATAGCAAGAATTCCGCAGTGCAAAAATCTACTTGACCGGAAGTTGCGTTTGAATCCCGGTTGAAGTAAAGGATTTATTCCCTGTGAAAACCTTTTCCATTATTGCAACCATTAAAGTTAAATTCTTATGGATTATTCCTACTTTGATCTGTAATTTCCAAAGAGCTCACTCAATACATTTACAAATTTTACATTGCTCTGCTTTTAATAAAAGATTTTTTTTGAACCCCAAGATTCATCATGGATTTCAATCCTTTTTTACTGAAAGCGAATTGTACATCGTGAAGTTTATTGAATTTAGCTGTCACATTGTTGTGTTTCAGCTCTGTTGGCAACCGTCAAATGGTCACGTAATTTTCCTCCGTGTGAGGAGCCTGGATCAGGTCAACGAAATACAATACCTATGTAACAAGAAATTCCTTCCCATAGGTGAGGAAAAAATGATGTCCAGCTATCACTGACTATTCAGCATAGATTTAGAACGTGACTTGTTCAGTTGGCTAATATTATGCACCCGGAGTCATTTTTTGCAGCATTACTGTCAATTTAAGCCATCATCAATGATTTTATGAAACCTTCAATAAGTGAAGAGTCAAGAAAAGCTTTTCATAAGACACCTTCCAATACTTTCAATCACATTTTTATTAATATTATAGGCGGTCCATATCCTCGTGAGGAAATATTATTCGAAATGTTTTAGGCTCAGTGCTGAAGGCATTGGGATTAATCAAATGAACCGTTCGAAGAAGTTCAAGTTGTAAAGTTATATAAAGATGCTATTTTACTGGCCTCACCGGGAGTATGCATCAAGCATTTGATATCCAATGTATAAACCCCTAATACGGGAACTAAATAAAATACAAAGGAAAGTAGTGAGTTTTGTAGCGAAGTAATGTGAACGCACAGGGAGAGACACGCGGTTATAGGAAGGGCTTGGTTTGGAAACCATAGAGACTAGAACATAGGTTGTTCACAAGATTGATGCCACATTAAAATTCAAACCACTTGAATTCAGTGTAGGGAAAGTTTGATAAAAGTTCGATATCTGCGTAACGTAATATATAGATGTGGATGACCCCTCCCCCAAAATTCTGTTCCCTATGACCTTTTCTCTTTTAACTTTCTCCCTCTGGTCACAGTCTCTCCTTAATTAGTCATTTCTCCATCCATGTTTCTTCCATTGCCAGAATCTGTTAGTGTCTTCACTACTCACTCACTCCTCACCATATTGTTTTTCTTATTCCACCATAAATTCAATCAATTCAATGAATTTCTTTTCAATACCTTCCAAATTTAAACAGTCGCCATTCTACTGACATTTTTTTCCATTATACATTGAATTCCTGAACCGCAAAATGCTATGCATCCAAAATATTTTTCTGTTTTTTAAAGTCAGATACAACAGGAAATCTCTCCAATCAAGTTGATTCTTCGCGTATTTCAATCAATTCCCTGTAGGTGATGTGAAATATAAAATGCGCGGTCACTTCATCGAAAGCGTTGTTGTCAAGAAGAATCGACCACGACACATCCGCTTACGCCCCTACTATTTCCAAAGGCATGAGAGGAGAACGTATCTCGGTCGTGTACGGTCGTGTAAATACAATAAGTAAGCATCCCAAAAGCCGTAACCTCTAATCTAACTACGGAATCTTACAAAAATTACTCTTTTTGGGTAATTATCTTATTATCAAAAGATTTTTTACTATGATCTCCTTGTTTAATCTTTGCAGGAACATTTCCGATAAAATAAAAACTCACCTTTCCACAAATTAATAAAATACAATGATTATATAGACTCGCTCAGTCTCTAGGGGTCCTACTTTTATCCAGGGTGCATGTGCATTTGCATAATTGCAATTTTTTTCCTCAATGAGTTCACCCGACATTTATTGAAGTAATAGCCGAAGTATGGAAAATTCTTTTATGGACTCAAACTCCCTCAGTTGATTTATGCTGTCAATAAAGTGATCCAGTTCGTAGTTTTAATAACCCGTAATTAAGGGGTTATTGCATCATTCAGCTGTCAATTTCCTTATAAATTAAACTTTCAAACGTATTGATTGATTATATCCTGCAGTAAGATTATTGATTCAAATAAAGGTTTTAATTTTGAATCTACATTTAATGTAGATTATTCATGATTTTGAAATGTGAATACACAACTTTATATTCCAATTCGCAACTTATTACAGGGAACTCATGAAATGTCCTGAAACGATTGAGCTCCTCTGGTAGTTAACGCTAATTTATTGCTGCTCCTAACATCTCCCATTAGAGTGCACTAATATATTCACATTTTTCATTGGCAAGGAGTGATTGGTGAATAAAATAGAATGGCAACTACGGAAGTCCTTAATTTCCGCGTTTTTGGTATATATATTATTTTATTCAAATATATTACATTTTAATTATCCTTTAAAACAAGATTTAATTCTGATTTATGGCAAGTTAATTTTATACTAACCATCTCTTCGCTCTTTTATTCGTTTTATTCTTCATATCCCTCACGTACCCCGACTACGGAGAGTTGTGTGTCACATAATGTCTACCACTCTGAGAGCAATTGATTGGTTTGACGAGCAACAAACTAACCAGGCTTGATATTGAAGACGAAAGGTACAAATTAGCAAATAGCCATTAACGTTAAATTAAAGTACTAATCGTATCATAAAAGTGCATCTGCGATTCCAAATTAAATTTTCAAGCATTGTAATATTATGTCAGGATTGTTATTATGCCTTCTCTGGTTCAATGCGCAGTATGCGTAATATTCCAAAGTATCGCAGATGTATCTCAATGGTAGCATCAAAAAGTTGCACTTTGCCTGGAAATCTATGTTTCTAACATAAGAGCTACCATGATTATGAAAAGAAGAGTTATTATGCTCTTCTTCACTGTTCACTCATATTCGATTCTACCTCCTTTTATCTGTATCATCCATTACTTCTCTTAACTATGGTGAGTTAAGACTTTAATTACCTAGTCAAATATCTGGCATGAAGTAAGGTAAGCCCTCAGTGTATCGTTACTGCTATGATAGCATTTCTTCTCGAGACTAGAGATGTTCTCCGCTTCTTAAAAGTCATTATGATGGAGGAAATATCATTATTTCCTAAGAATTGATATATATGAGCAGTTCTAAACCTTATGAAGTCGGTGGAGAGATTAACAATATTAACGTTATTGTGATAGCATAAAATTCCTCTCCGCCAAACTTGGTAAGCGGCGCTTTATTTGAGAGAGCGTTTATTCTTCCCGAAACATGTTTTCCTCAAATGTATAATCAGGCCTAAGTTGAAAATCATGCTGCTTTTCTTCGTGGTTCCCTACCCAGAGCTACCTCAAAACATGCAACAATTTTGGGTAGGTTATTAACCCTATATTATCTTATTACTCTATGATGATACATACATACAAATTGGGTTAACACCGCTTCAGTCATCACGCATTTTTTTATGCATTACGTGAATCATTTCCTATAAATTAGCTCGAGTTGTAATTTCTGCTCCGCGCTTTGGACCCTTTAAGCCTACTGAAACTTTCAATAATTAACTCGTGAAATTCACCATAGAATCGAACTAGGACAACGCTTCCCGGCTGGGGATAATCAAGACCCCTTACAAAACGTGATATAAAACCTCTTTCTTACCACCCACCCCTCAAGGCTGTGCCAAAGAAGAAAAATATGTGTCAAAGCCCGCGTTGCTTGGAAGAGTTTTGATGGCAATAAGCCAGCACAAAATAGTCGGGTACCTACGCTAATCATGCGTACGCATAATAGAAAAACTACGGAAACAAGAAACTGTTTCATTATGCGATGGACAAATGAAAGGCAATTTTCCACTAGGGTGGTAGCACATAGTTGCCTCTCATTTATTCACCCAATTACGGAATCACCATCATATCGACGGTGACACATTGTTTTACAATAAACTGGCGGTGCTGGCTGGGCGATGAATAATATACTCTCCGGCCACAAAGAGGTGGTGTCCAAGCACTTTATGGCTTGTAACTAAACAAAACTCCTGAGAGCTGTGATAAATAAACCTAAACTCAGATATATCACTCTGTAAGCCAGAAAAGATGGTATGAAAAATGAGCATTTCCACGGTGTAAATAGCACCGCATATATCTTCACGATTGGGCAAATTAAATATTTAATATCTGCCAAAGTATATGTATCTAATTATGTCGGTCTCTATTCGCTTACAGGTGTGTTGTACTTAATTTGGTGAAAATTAAGCCAAATCGCCGGCCGACCTTGAGATTATTCCAGTACATACTATTCCTGTCACCCCACAGCCCTTAATGATGAATTTGGTAAGTGTTATTACTCTGCACTTTTTCGTGTAAAACTTAAAAATGAACTAATGCCAATGCATTTGAATAGTGTCATTCGGTTCATAGGTAATCCAGCCGCTCAGATTACATTTCAATGAATGATCTAAACTCAATCCTTGCACAAGCACGATATCCATGTCCAGGCAACCACGGCGGATAAAAAGGGGAACACGCTCAGAAGTTTAAGGAACCTCTTTGATGACCTACTGTTTATACAATGTTAAGATTTTCGCTCAGGCATTTGAAACATACAGTTTGGATATTTTTTATTTGACATATTGTTTGATTTGGCGAATTTTGCCATAAAAGAGCCAAGGGATAACTTGAGGAGAGGAATATTTGCCGAAATTGTCCCTATAATTCTGAATTCCGGTTATACTTACCCTGGCAAAGTATTGACATACCATGTAAAAGAATATCCTAATTTAGGGTAAAATTAGGCATATTTATCATCATTAGGCAATTATGACTTTCCTCGTTTTTCAAACTCTCCCAAAATATAGATTTATGTACTAACAAGACATTAGATTTCAATTAAACCCCATTTGAGAAGAGGCAATTACAATGCTCTAGCTATGGATTTTCAACTTCTCCTGTAAGTGATCATCCATTAATAACGTAATGCTATTAAGGAGAAGAGAGATCGGATCAACTATTACTATACACTATTGACAGGGAGGAGGGTTTTGACATGATGTTACGTTGGGAAAATGACGAAATATATATCCATTTCTTGTTCGAATGATAACAAAGATGATATATATAATAGGTAATTAATAAATGGCAGCCTTGAGAAATTAATAAGGAGAAGCAACAGGATTACGATCATATAAGGAGATAATGGCAAAGGAAGACCTAGTACAAAATGTATAAAACAATTGATAAAGGATGTGAAATAAAATTAATACGTAAAGGATGTGAAATAAAATTAATACGTAAACATGAAGAGATGATCTGATAGTAGAATCGAGTGGAAAGCTGTGTCAAACCAGTCTAAAGATTTTTAACGGATGAGGAGGATGATAAATAATGCTTGATCCATGATAAAAATACAAATTAGAGTTCATTGGAAGTCTTTTTTAATTTAGGAGAGGGTCTTAGAGAATAATACGGAACAAAAGGAAAGGGGGGGGGGAGTGGAAAATCAGCGTTGCATAATTCATGGATGGCCCCTAAGTTACACCACTAGTTTGAGGCTCGAGAAAATTCAGTCATATCTAAAACATACAGAATATTTGGTGGTCATTTCACTGACTGAATAATAAATTACTCTATGGGGATTGGGGTTACAAAAAAATATATCTATGAAGGCCCCAAATGAAAGAAGTTAGAACGCTGAGCGACAGACCGACTGAGCTACAGACTGGAGATTTAGTGGAGAAAAATGCGTTTAATTAATCCTTGCTGTAAAAGTTTTCGGTACTTGATCTTTCCGGAAAACCACATCTGAGACGGCGGGAGGAAATAGTACCTCCTAGAATGAGATGTGAATTTTATGCGTCGTTGAACTTGGTGAGCTCCAACTTCACCTTTCAAACTTACACCACAGAATCCAACCAGAAGTTGTAAAAAAACATCCTGTCCAGGAAGGTAATCCTGCTCTTTAACTCGGGAAACGATGGGCAAGCGTTGTAATACCATTTTCTCGCCCCGGCTTTCATCGGATTACCAGTCGCCACGCGAGTGTTTTGTGTTCATAAATGTATATTTTTCATTTTCCCTGAATAAAATATGGACTCCCACATAGTGGTAGAAATTTCCGGACGATACCCCAGATGGCAGCACGCACCTCTCCCACCCCCTCTTCTCTCTCTTCCCTCTCTCTCTCTGCCTTCCCCCCTCTCCCTCCCTCTCTTTTCCTCCCCCTCTCCTCTCTCCTGGTACGGATGCAACAAGTGGCCCTTTCCACGTCCACCCGCGTTTTCCTCCCCATAACCACGGTTCCCCCGCTTTATCCCTCCAACACCACCCCTTTTCTCTCTCTCTCTCGCATCCACCCACCCCAGAGAGAAAATGCCGCTTCATTCCCACGCACACCACCGCACCCTCTTCCTCCCCCTCACTTCATCTTTTAGCCCGCGCCGCAAAGCCGTTAGCCAACAGGTGGCCGGGTGGAGTGGGTGGCATTGGATACATACATACACACCCACACAAACGCACTCCTCGATTGTTGGCGGGGAGGGCGGTGCGTTCAGTGAGGGGAGGGTGGAAGCGGAGTGGACGGGAATTTTGCGAGCGGGGGTACGATTTAAGGGAGCGGCAGAGACTAGGGATGGTTTCGGTAGTTTTTCACAGCGGGGATAAATTTCGGTAAAATATATAGTTGCACGTTCGTATAAGGACCCAACTAACAGTATGTTTATGTATTCTTCCTTTGATATATTTATCTATTTTAAATTTCGAAGTATATACTAGAATATAAATACCAATCCTTTTAATGCATGATATTTAACGCACGTTTGGTGTGAATTCACCCCCTGCCTCACACCTTTATGGTGGCTTGCAAGGTATTCTGTAGATCTAGATGTACTCTACATTTTGTATTTGTCTCAGAATCATATACAACTGAAATAATGTGACATAATGCTAGCCATAATCACTGGGTGATATCTTGGTCTCCTACTAAATCCGATTGGTAAATTTACATTGAAAAGATTATAAATATTTTATATTTAAAACGGTTTGAACTAATGGTGCCTATCAATCTTCATTGGGCATTCAGAGGAGAAATAAAACTTATGTAGTTTATAGAATGCTCAAACCGCCATGTTCACCATGACGATAATAGTTATTGTTGAGGGTAGACCCCTCCAATTACCAAGCCAAACCGTTTATGAACTATAATCAGGGTAAAGAAAAGAGAATATCACCATGAATTATTGCCCTTTATTCAGATAGATTCCGTTTCAACTGCGTGCATACCAAGAGACTTCTCCCAGTATCAAACCCAAGACCAAAGATCATCCGCCCTAAGCTGATGAGATGTTGAACCACTCCTTCAAGGAACCTGCTCCTCTTTTGCATGGTGGCTAGCAGGATATTATGTAGATGTAGATTTGGGTTCAAAGGATTCCCTACTAACCACTTAAAGGGTGTAAGGCAGGTGTACAATAACCAAAAGGGCTTCATAAACGCGAGCCATTTATTTTCCTTTTAGCATATTAAGGGAAACACATAACCATCCATGCGTCAGGCACATTAAACATATCGATCCCAAAAGTAGCTACCACGGTGATGGTTGCTTAAAGATGCTCGTCTTTCGGATGTCCTTCCGTATTTAGCTAGACAACAGATTCTTCTGCATTTCAGTAGATGTCCTCAGGTCAGTGAAGTGACGAAGCTTGGTTTTCTTCCGACTTTAGTATCTCGTCCGTTGGAGTCAGGTCGTCACTTCACTGACCTGAAGATGCCCGCTGCAACGCAGAAGAAACTGTAGTTAATCAAAATGGACAAACGTGGCATGACACTCAGAAGACAAGCATCTTCTACAAAACGAATATTAGAATCGAAAAAAATAATATTTAATGAGTTAATTAGTGATATGCTGCAGTGTACTATACGATGTATTTTCCTAAATGCGAAATGACGCGAGTAGTTACTATGTGATATCAAAGTTGAATAGGTACATATTTTAGCCTTTGAGCATATTTAGAAAACCCCAACCATAAAATTGCCGTTATTGAATCTCATATGGTATTTCAAATACGCAGCCCAAATAAAAAAATCACATGCCGGTCAAATTCAGTAGTTTAGGTTGCCTGTAATCTAGAACGATTATTTTTTCTGCTCTGGTCCATTTGAAGTCTTTATCAGTCCCTTCCGATACTTTTCGGAAAGCACTTATGTGGCCCATAACACAAAAAAGTCTGTTTCCTACTACTAGTCCGATTTGATGGCCTTAAAGTCACGAACGGTCGAACCTATTATCACTGTCCGTCGAGAAACGGGTTTGGCCCTCGTCCCCATCTCCTGCCATTCAGGAAGGAAAAAAAACCTAATGCAGCCCGAAGAGGAAAAACGGCAGTAAAACTGAGGAGGTGTTAAAAGAATGACCAATAAGGAGGTGGAAAAGGAACATTATGGAGCTTCATTATATCCAACTTCCGGCAACGACTAGATTTATGGCATACATTGCCATCGTCTTCTCAGAAGACAGATCGCACTCCCTCCGAGTACCACCCTTATCCTTCTTGAGCTGTTTTCGCTTTTATTCCGTCATATTCTCATGTAATGCCATGTACCTGCGACGCCTCTGGAATTATGCTTCTTAATAGGGGGACTCGTATTCGGAATGGCTCCTATGAAGGCTCGTCGTTTGGCGTCCTCCTCCCTGAGCGCCAAAATTTTCCCTTTCCAAACCGTACGACATCATTACCTCCGCTGCTTTAACGCAGGAAATAACTCATAAGAGACGGACGGGAAGTCGGATTCTGAAATATTGGGAAGATTGTGCGCTCGGTGGGAACTACGTTATAAACGCCTTGCCTACCCGGCAGCACAGGTACGACTCGGTGTCCCTGAATGAGCTTTCTTGTCCCTTTCTGCTCAGAAATAATTTCACGGAGGATGCAAGCAAGGGTTGCTAAACTCCTCCCGTCGGATTTTAACAGTACTCGGAAACATCCTAAAGGATATTGTACGGCGTGTTGGCATTGTAAGTGCTACATGCCAGAGATCATGAATTCCACCCTGGGTGAGGTCTCTACGAACAAGTCCTACTGATAAAAAGGAAGTCCTCGGGCTTTACTTGGTGGAACCGCATGATGGCCAGTTAATAAGATTCCACAAGTTTAAAAATAAACTTGTGGAATCTTACTAAGTGGTTTTTATTCTTGCTTCCAAGTCCAACCAAAACCAAAATTGAGTGGCCGGTCGTGGTAGTAAGGAAGGTAACGCAACGACATGGAAACCGGAAGGCCGCGGCTTCAAATCCCGCTTAGGGAATCGGAAAAACGGTAGCTGTGCTTATCTTAGCTGAAGGAATGAATATGCAATTAGTTATTTAAGAGTGTAATATATCAGTAACTACAACAAGTACTTTTTGTTTAACACTTCATATATATATTGTAAATTTACAAGTTTTGAAAGTGATGAGCATTATTTTAATGTAGACTATTTTAAGTAAAGTTATTTGTTCATGCTATAATTAATTAAACTAAATTAATTACTTTAAGTGTGACTGTGATAATATCAGTCACAAGTGACTATATTTCATGATTTGAGACCATTTAATCTAAGTGTTTGATACTATACGGTAAAATTGTTTAGTGCATAATTGAATTGTGTCTCTGATATTTTAGAATGCTCACATGATAACTAAGGGAAAAACTAACTAAGTCCTGTAATCCTACGTAAAACATAATGGAACATAAACCTACACTGTAAAAAGTAGATCTGATTTTAAGGTACAAAAGCGATCTGAATTTCAGATGCAACAATTTTAAGACAGGGTATGTTGAATTTCAGCAGTAATATCTTGTCTAAAAATAAGGCAGGTGAACGGCTGAAAATCAGACCATCCA
Source organism: Platycnemis pennipes (assembly GCA_933228895.1). Lineage (NCBI taxonomy): Eukaryota > Metazoa > Arthropoda > Insecta > Odonata > Platycnemididae > Platycnemis > Platycnemis pennipes. The sequence goes on from OW121851.1 coordinate 108,775,831, forward strand.
GAATCCTGCTTCCTCTGCTTCCTGCTCAACTGCTCCTGTACCAACCATCCATGTTCCTGCCTCTTCCGTACCTTAAATCCGTGTTCCTGCCTTACAACCAGACAGCGCTTAAATTCAGATCGCACTGAAAATCAGATCAACTTTTTACAGTGTAAATATTTAAAGTCAGCTCATCTACATATAAAAAATTTCAACGATTTACGTAGAAGACATTATATTCATTAGAGTATCCAGGGGTTTAATTTAAGGTGCCACTAGGTACAATCGTACTGAAAATTGTTAATGATTAAGCTCAGGACTCCATTTTCACTTTTCACTATGTGAGCAAGCCAATTACGATATAAGGTTTCTCTCCATGCTTCCATTTCTGCCTTGTATTTTTGCTTCTCCTCTCGGTCTCCAGTTTTTCTGCATAGGCCTTCGATCGGGACGATGAAAAGGGTTCCAGAGCTACGCGCGATTGTGGTTCTTCTACAAAACTTATCGTCTAGACGTAAACACACTTTGCCCTTTTAATACCAAGCATAAAAGCAAAGAGATGAAATATAAACGTTTGCCCCCATGAAAAGTGAAAAGGTAAATACATTTTTTCCTTCGTGTAATAAGTAAACTGAGCGTTTCACTTATAGTTTTGCTTGATATTTATATATTTGTATATATTAGACAAAATATTTAGGAGAAAACATATTTCTGCTTGATATTAAGGAGTTTTATCATGGAAGATCCTTTTTATCCCTAGTCCGAAGGTAATTGTCATTCATGATGTCACAAACGGGGCTATCCATATCATGCCTAACGCTAATTTTACAACTTTTCATGCTATCTCACTCGCTATATAACTATAACGCTCTGTATTCTCCAATACTTCCAAATTACATAACGATATTATGTACAACCTCCCTTTTTGTGGAAAAACATGTTTTATAAAACCCTAACTTAATATCTATTATTATTCATTAATTTACTTTAATTTTTCATTGTTATTTATTCACCACTTATTGTACGCATCGTCACTATTGACAGAAAAAGGGATAAATGCATATTGTATCATTCTCTCTATGTCACGGAAGGCTGAACCCCTCCCTACAGATAGTTCATCCTAATATTTAGCCTGACTACTCTCCCCTTTCTATAGCGTAAGTGTATGGACATATTCCCTATCACATAGCTGTCCAACGCGAAAAATACAAAAAAACTCTGGAATTGACTTTAGCACCGTCGACATGCTCGCTTCAAATAATCATCGCCGTTTGAAATACTGGTTTATTTAGAAGCAGTTATCCAGTCTATTGGCCAGCCGCGCCTCCAGGATCTCTCTCGCCTTTTCTTGCGAAGTTCTCCATAAAGGATGGAACCCTCAACCAATGCCCAATTACTCGAATCAGCCAGAGCGGCAGATGGCAAACCTTCCCCTTATCCGAGAGCTAGATCCCATTTAAAATTCAAATCCCATCGTAACATGACCAGATTAAGAATCACCTCGGGTTTAATAGGCACGGTGCTGCCCCGAAGGGTGAACTTTAACGCGGAAAAACTTGGAGAGAGGGAGAGAGATTATAGCAGTTGGTGATCTTGAGAAAGAAAAAAAAGTGATGGAAGGGAAAAAAAATTAAGTCAAGCATTCAACGGGCAACTTCGGGAGTAATTTATGTAAAGTACGCCTGAAGAACCAGGGCAAATAAGGTGATATTGTTTCCGCGGCAAAGTGAATTTGTTGCTCGAGCGAAAAGTCGTAATCAGGGACGCCAGATTCCATTTCTATGAGAGTCTTGCTTGAATTAATAAAATATGTAGCAAGCTGGAGTCCCGTGAGATCGTTTAAAACAATCAGTAGCTTCTGAATAATGCATGCGCATGCATTCAACTCGAAATTTTAATAGGAAGAGGCGCGGTTGAATGCTGGTCATTCGCTGGGTGTATTCGGCTCATTCAATTTAGCTCCAGCCGTAAAAAATATCATATACAATTACGAAAAAAGCTGTATTCTCGAGACGGCAGTCAATGATAATGATTTGTCAAGACATAATATCAATAAAGTTTATAATTAGGTGAAATATGGCACGATCAATCAACTATTTTTTCCAACTCGAAGTGGTATTCGTTATATTCAAAATCTTACGTGATCTCTTCACTTAATTCAAGTTTGCACCGTTATTAAGGACTCTCTCGTATTTGGACCTTCATAGGTTCATTTTTACACTTTTAATCTTATCCAATACCTCTAAATATTATCATGCCTAACAAGATTCATCGACACCTTGAATACGTTTTTGAAAGTCAATCAATATGTTATCTTCTTAGATGGTGATTGAAAATGATGAACGAGTTTGTGCTTAAGCTGCAAACTAGAGATGGAACCAGAGGAATTAGGAGGCATGTTAGGCGTAGTCAAAAAGGGATTAGACGAATTAGACCGAGTCTACGAACAAATCTAAGCGATCTCTTTAACCAATTAATTTCTCTCGCCCTATTTTCCTATGGTGAAGTATGCTCACTTGGTCCAATCGTTCCTTCCACAAATCCGCGACATCTGTTGGAGGAAAGTAAAGTTGTGATATTATTAGGAGTTGGTATCATTTTTTAAACTCATGCATGTCAGTAGTTTAATCTAAAAGAGCTAATCGTGAGCATTAACTATTATTTCCTTTCAAGAAAAAGGTTATGAGGTCGGTACCACCAGCAATTCGTTAATCTTCTAATATGTCACACTTTCCATTTTTATTGCCAACTACATGGGATATTGAGAGATTAAATTTAACTATGTTACCGCTGAGAAACTAAAACTGTAATATATATTATGCCTGTTCTTAGCATGTCATCATGAACTCCTTAAATTAACTTCAAATATATGTTATAATGGGGGCGTTTACTCGGAATCTAAATCGTAATTTTGTACACGAAATCGTTATATGGAAACGAAAAAAGAATTTTAGTGAACAAATTAATCTTCTAATCTTCTAAAATTCTAATCTTCGTGCCCTGCCAAAATTGTATTCGTTTTAAGAAAAAAGTTTGATTGAGAAATCCCAATATACTAGAGAATTAAATTTTAAACTAAAGACCACTAGAAAAAGTTCAGAAATGGAGGGATGCGCTGCCTTTTTGCTGACGTAACAGGTACCTATTTAGTTTACGTCGCCAGACATCGGAAAATTCGTCTCCTCATTGTATTACAGAGCCCCTCAGCCTAGTGAATATGTCTTAATACTAGCCTGTGAAAAATTTATTAGTTCAAAAAGTCTTCTCCGTTAAAAATGCTATTAATAGTCGATTTATAGGCTCCAAGGCATCCTACTCATGGAATCCTCTGTTACTGTAAATAATGGCGTGAAGTCCACGCGACAATGGGCGAACTTCACGGCATGCTTAGTAAACTGAATACTAATTGTTTTCAAATGAATCAACCGAAAAAATAATATTGAATAAATAAGTAAAAGCTGCCATGGACGAAGTGAAAGAGAAATTGCATGTAGAATCGTCCAAGCGAAAAGGGCAATTTACCAGAAGAAGATTCTGCTTACAGCTGCAAATACAAGCGTGGAAGTGAGGAAACATTTCATGAGAACAAACATCAGGAGCATTCTACAATATGGCAGCGAAGCATGGACAATAACAGCAGCAGAGAATTCCAGGCTGGAATCATTTGAAACGTGGTGCTACCGAAGAATGATGAAGATAAAATGGATCGATCGAGTGACAAACGAAGAAGTCTTAAGAAGAGTGGGAGAGAGGATATGCCTGCAGAAAACCTTAAAAAGAAGACGGGACAACTTAAAATGCAACATCTTATGACACGATGGCCTGATGAAGACAATCGTCGAGGGCTAAGTGAACGGGAAGATTGGAAAAGGCAGGCTCGTATGAGGTAGTATATGGAGAAAGTTGTGAAGGATGTAAAAGCGAGGAGCTACGTCAATATGAAGAGGTTGACAGATGGAAGAATCGAGTGGAGGGCTGCGTCAAACCAATCCTAGGATTGTTGGCCGATGATGATGATGAAGTTAAAGGTAATCATTATTAATTAACCGAATAAATATACCTCTGATACTAGCTAATAAGCTTTAACGGAGTGCACCGTATGTTTGAAAGCGCCCGCAGCACCACCTAATGGCAGGTAGAGGAAATAGTGTTACATCCATCTGTGGTTACCTCACAGCCTCACAGATACATATGATTTACCGGCATGTAATGATTTGCCATCGCGTTCCACGACGTTGATTTTTTTAACGCTTTAATTAAAGAGGAAAAGTACTCAATGTCATTTCAAAATCGAGTGGCTTAAATACGTACTCCATTGGTTATAAACTTTCGATCAAGGCAATAAAAAAATTACAGGAAACTACCCTATTGTTTCTCTGTTTTCACCACTTTTTTGTTTTGTATGGTATTACCGCCGAGTACCTTTTCCTGCGAATGTTTTTCTATTCTTTTCGGCTATTCAGAGCAATGGTATGTGGCTCGCTGGTATACAAACAAAGGCAGGGCACCACTGTTCCGTTCGGACTTGAAAAAATTCGAACACCTCCGTTGAGTTACAACACCGTGCGGGATGAAAAATCATTTCGGGTCCCATGACAGATGGTGCTTTACCATCCCCCTCTCTCTCTCTCTCTCTCTCTCTCTTTCGCTCTCCTTTACCACCCTGACGAAAGGAGAAGCACCGCAAGAAAAGGAATGGTGGATGCAGTGTGACCTTAGGCATCGAACATGTCCCCCCCTGCTTCAGAACCTTTCCTCTTTCCCCTCCATCCTCCTCATCTTCATCCGGCCCTCCCATTCCTTCGCTACTCCCACGCCACTCTTAAAATGGATCGTCGAACGAAATATCTCAACAAAGGAAACACGGCACAAACAGATATAGGTTTCTTCCCCGCCCCTTTCTCCATCCTCCCCTATCGAACCTCCCCCACCCCCGCCCCCGTTAGCCCCTTCAAGTTTTTTTTGTCGAGTCGATAAAAAAATCTCACGTCTTCGCCTACGCATTATGGTCACTGCTGCGGCGCTTGGGGGAGGAAAACACGGAGTAGGAGATGAGAAAGAGAAATAGCAGGAGAAGGAGAGGCTTCTTGAGGTTTGAGGGGATTAAGGGAGGTCTGGGTGGGTGGGAGTGGGAGGCGGTAGTGCCAGTGTGGGAAGGACATTTATTTTTTTCGTTGCCGGCCGATTACTAGGGATGGTCATCGAAAGATAACCATTTCGTTTCATTGAGATGCGTGAACATAGAACAGGTATTTTTTTCAAATCTTGTGACTAACCGACATTTCATTATTAGGCTCTTATTCTCGCTGTTTTTGGGATTGGTGACCAACAACTAAGGTTCTCAGTGCCATTAGGGAATAGTGATTTGTAGAAATAAGAACAAATTAAGGGAATTGATCAAGTATTTAAGAAATCCCGGCGTCTGCATTTGGATAATTTTCACGAAAGGTGCCATAGAGACTGTTTAATGTCCCATCCGACAGACATCCTGTTTGAAATCGTCGGGATTATTTCGAATAGGTAACCAAGGAATCACGTGGTATAAACACAAGGATGGTATAAACACGAATTGTTCGCAAGTTTGGTTTATGTGAACCGCTCATTACAATCATATTCATGTTTTTATTTTAGGTTTCCTCGTTCATAACATGCAGAGAGTCCCCTGATGAGATAAAACTCACGTGAACAAGATGAAAAATATTGTAATAAGCGATTCAAAAATGCCAAATTTGCCAACCATTCGTGTTTATACCACGGGTTACCTATTCGAGATAATCCCGACGATTTCAAACACAACCCCCAATATTGAAGAGCTATCGCACTCAAGTAGGAACCGTTGTACCAGTGGAAAATAAGCCACTGCCAAGATTCAAATAGAGACCCTCTAGATTCGAATCTAGTACTCGATATTCGGCTCTTTTTCTGTAATTCGTATGATGGCAGAAGATTTGTTCCCGCGGTTGAAGAGTTTTACTGGTACAGAGAGGAAAAATTAAAAATCAGATTTGAAGAGGTAAAATCGTCCTCGAAAGAGAAACTGGTTTGAAGTAAAACTGAATTGCGTAGGTGGAAAAGCTATGGGCATAAAGACCATATTTCTGTTTTGTAGAAAGGAGACATTTCTGTATGTCACTCACGAAAACAGACTTTAAGGGGATAAACTCATTTTGCAAAGTTGTCACAGTTTTGACGGGGCTGGGTGTAAATTTCAGTCTAATTCTATTTCTTTTGGATGTTTTTTCTTATTCTCGGTCAAAACCCTGTTTTAGGCTTCCTTCTTGAAATGCATCTTTGGTTTCCATCAATTGCTGTGAGCAACAGAATATCAAATCTTTTTAGAGATCAGCATGTTCCCTCGAATCCCACGCCTAAATGCTTAGCCGTTCGGCTAATATTGAGCAGAAAATTAAACTACCGAACCGAACAGCAGTGAATTGCATACGTTAGTGACTTTATGAAACGCTGTTTCGACACCACTTGGTGTAAAATGTAAGTAGGCATTCTTGAAAGCAAAAATGTTGTCGTTTCCCTCCGTACTTGAGATTCTTGCTCCCTAGCGTGCAGTGAACTTTGTTCTCGCCATCCATTCTCCCTTTTGACGCTGCCAGGCTTTTTTTTATCCCTCCAGTGCCCTCTTCGGTTCGATATGCCCGGCCCGACGGGTTATTTCCCTCCCACCCACGCAAAGGGCAATATCGGCCGGCCACTATCCATCCATCCCCGCCCGGAATTCCTGTCCGCTCCTTTCGCTGTCCGAAAGCAGTGGTGAAGGAAAACGGTGAGAAAGATGGAAGAGGCGGTAGAAAAAAATAATAACAATACATATATTACGGGAAACCCTCCCTCTCTCTACCACCGCTCCATTCTTCCACCGCAGTCCGAACGCCCACGCCGGAAAACAACGACGCAGCGGCCGGCGGCGGCGGCGCGGAAGGTCCGAAACGACGGCACGCAATGGCCATAAATCCCGTTCCGAAAGCGGTCGGGTGCCATCCTTCAAGATGGGCTCCCGCGGCGAAGGGCGCGCTTGCCGGCGGTCGCGAGAAAGACGCTCTGAGTAAAGAGGGGGAAGTTTTGGGGGGAAGGAGTGGTACACGGCGATTGTTGCGCTGGAAGTGGGAAGGTGGTGGATCATATGGGAAAGAGGGTCGGATGAGTACTATCTCAGTCCTAGGAGACTTAGAATAGGGTGGGTGGGTGCAATTATGAATGAGAAATACGAATGTCTTCCGAGTGGCTGATTATTTATGTAATTTAGTCAAATTTCATCCATGTCCCTTAACGATTTGACGGTTCCGTTCCTAATTGCTTAATAAGGCGCGCGCGATTCTGGACTTGGTCCAAACCCTAATCCTTAATGTTTTCATAGTTTTTTTCTCTAAAGGAAACCCTGTAAGCCACCTAAAAGATGAGTGGTACTATATTATACTTCCTGAATTCCACTTTTAGTGATAACAAAGTGCAACGAAAAAAATATATAGAAATGAGAGGTGTTACTTTTCATTAATTAGGCCACATTTTGAAAACGCCTTGATTATTTTGGATCCATCTGAGGCTATCCATTCATAATCCGATTTTAAAAATGTTTTATGGCATAAATGTAATCGCAAAGGACTAATTAGAAAATCTAGAATTGAAAAATACAAGATGAACGCACTGTAACCTGGAGAAAAAATAATTTTGGCATCAAATGATTAAGCATTTGCTTTTTCATTCCGGTGAGTATGAAATGCTGCCAGATATTGGGAAAAGGAGATTAGGCGTCTACTTGGATTAATAATACTAGAATTTTCCTCTTGGTCTGATATTTAGGATATTTTTAATATTTTTCGCAACATTTACCATGATGTTGCGGTCAGGTGGTTACTGATAGTTCAACTGTCTAATCAAAAAGTTACGTGCTACTCATTCGGGGCGTGTAACTAAATAAACGTAAATTACTAAGTAGTCATCATCATCACAAATCATCAATTCTAGGATTAAGATTGGTTTTGACGCACTCTCTAGCATCTCTCCACTGAATTATAGTAACGAGTTACACATTCTTATTTTACTTAATTTCTTTCTTCTACGACTATCTCCACCTATTTCGTATGTCTCATGCGAGGCCTTCCTTTGCTATGTTTCCCCATTCACATGCATAAGGATATAGCGGATTACTAGCCCATTTCCTTTTTAAAATTTTTACTAGAATTCTCTTTTTATCCGCTCTTCTTTGAATTGTTTTGGTTTATGTCTCGGCCTACCTGTTGTGTCTTCATCATTCTTCTATATAAAATAAAATTTAAAGTGAGTTTGTTCTCCTAGATAAGCGTACGTATTAATAACCTCTCAAGAGAACATCTGAAATTCTCTGACTTTTCCCCATCTATCTTGCTTGCATAGCATTCTTCATTAAATAACCGAGTCCAGTAACCCATTTACCCTAGTTACACGTTTCCCAAGAAACGGGTTCCCTTGTTCCCCTTTTCCCTATTCACCTCATTCGAATTCCCGCACCCAACTCCCTCAATTCCTGTGCCCGGTATTTGCGGTTCTACATCGCACAAACGTCAGGCTCCGCGTGACAGTACCACGCGGTCCTCTAGGGCTCGTCCTGGGAGTAAGTTGAGTGCAGCGGACGGACCGAGGGAGGTCGGGCAGAGACGCTCCGGGGATGAGCAACGCAAGAAGATTAAGTGTGGCATAAAAAGGACAAAGCGGAAGGGGCGGAGGAATCTTCCCCAGAAGAGGGAGGGCATAAATAAAAACAACCGAGAGTAATTTCAAGTCAACGAATCCGTTCGCCTCTCGGATATCGTACATCTTCCCATCTTCTTTTCAAAACAAACCGTAAAAATCCCCGAGTTAAAAAAAATGTAACACGATCGCATTTCGAGTAAGCATACGATTGGTGAGAGGAACGTGTTGGCGTGGTGTGGTTCGAGTGCTGGCTTCCATTTTCGAGGCCCAGGGTTCGAATCTCGACCGTGGAAGATTTTTCAGCAGTATCGGTCCTTGCTGTGAGGAGGGAACTTGAAGTTTATGGCTCCTTCATTTACATCTACGTAATACATGTACGTAAACATCTACGCAAGTTATGAAGGATGTAATGAAAACGAAATGTAAAGATGAAGAGGTTAGCTGATAGAAGGATCGGGTGGAGAGCTGAGTCAAAATAGCGGCGATGTTGATATTGATTATGCCATATAAAAATTACTACTTCCTTTCCTAATTTACTTCTCTCTACCGATCCGTATTTCCTACCCAACGGCCCTCAGTATTCCACGACCCGCGATCATCACTTACATAAACCTATTCTGCCTGCTTTTATTATCCACCACCAGTGAGTTCGTTTCTTCCCCCAAGTGCTGAATACTTCCCCATTCGTTCTCCTTCCGGTCGATCTCATAATCTTTCATAGATCTATATAACTATAAAGATGTAAAACCGTTTCTCGTTATCTCTCCCTAGAGTATAATCCATGTGAAACCTCACCCAATATCGAGCTCTTTACTAAACATCTAATAATCATATAACGGACATTTTCTTGTACGAGTACCTTAAGGGAGAGGAAGAGAGAAAATCATTATTGCTTTCATCTTACGGCTGAAACTCCTAATAGATTCCTCGTGAAATTGTCATTGCGGCTGTGTCCAGCTCAAGATGAAGTGGGAGTTTTCTTTTTTCCATATGTTTGTGTGAGTATTTAAAGTATATACTGCCCACTCCTACAATGGTTTTAAATCAATAGGTACTCTGAGCTAATTAACAAAATAATTGCTGAAAGGATAGGGTAATAAGATTTATCATCAAATAGGTTATCAAACGTTCCAGAGCGATGACGTCCCGATCATCAAAACAGCCGTAGTAGGTTGAGAAATAAAGTTACTTAGTTTGTACTTTGAGTGAAAGCGGTACGATTAATGTGAAAACACGGTGTAATGAGTGATAATAAGATAATTACGCGAGGAAAATGGGGGTTTGGCTGTTGGAGGGAACTGGTGGCCAGCTATTTATCAGAACATTTGTCTAAAAACTCCAAATTTTCGTCAATATGAAACATTGCGTTTGGATTTTCCGAAATGGTAACACAGCAGAAAAAAAACAGAATAAAATCAACAAATAATTGTTTTTGGAGAAGGATGGATAAAGTACAATTATCAGTTAGGTGGGCAACATAAGACGTTTTTGGAATGATTCTGATAGGTAAGACAGGTGCAAAAAATTAGGAGGTGGCGGAATAGTTATTTGGAGCTAGAAAATCAAAGCGAAAGGGTGCTGATGTTTGCAATGCACGGACAATGAGACATGAAGGCGAGAAGGACAGAGTAAGCATTTGAATGAGATGTGTGGAGTCTCAATAAGGAATAATTCTTGTCATCCCCAGATTAACATCTGTAAACTGTATGTATTTCTATAGTATGTCTGTTGTCAACTTCCCATTTCCTCGACTAATATAAAGCCTATAGCCTTAAGAAAGATATGAGTGGAAAGAATTTTTACAGACTTTTGACTACGCATTCTCAATTTACGTAAAAGCAAATTGTTTTTCCATAATTTAAGTTAGGTTAAAAATGTTTTGCAAAAAACCTAATAAATGCAGAAGACCCCCATGTAAATAAACAACGAAGTAGAAAGTATTACTTTCGACAGGAGACATGTACGCTGATTTTAATCGTTTGAAATAAATAACAATTGAGAGGTATTGGTAATTGTAAATACGTTCGCATTTATAAAATGCCTTTGCTATGGATGGATAAAGTACAATTATCAGAGAGATGGGCAACTGAGCAGTAAGTAATAGGGAAGTGTATGTACAAATACATACACTTCCCTATTAAATTTCAATTACTCAGCAACAGACTAAATTAATTTTTAGGGGGGTTGGGGTAATATTGAATGTGCGAACATTCCGCACAGTTTTACTTGTACTAATTATTGATTAGAAGATTCCTAGAAAAATATTTGAGGTTAGATTTATTTTTCATTTTTGCTAATACCAAATTAAACCTTGAAATTATAGAAGGGACAATTATATTTTCAATAATATCATGCATCAATGATTTACATTGATTAACATTTGGTACCGTTTAAAATTTTACGTCGGGTTTTGACGACCTCATATGGGGGCGATGTAGAGTAGTGGTGGTGAAGTAAAATAGGGATACAGTAGTCCATGAAAACCTTTACTAACCGGCTAGGGAAAAAGCTAAACAATAGTACGTAAATTGAATTCACCGAAGTATTTTTCATTGACACCCATCCCTAATCCTTTGCCACCCGCGCAAAGCAAAGGGCATTGGCGGACCGCTGCGTGTGAGGACGCCAGAGGGCGCGTTGTCCCCCATCCCCAAACGCGCTCGTCGCGAGGCATTTGTTATGTTTGCCCGTCGTTCCCCACGAGTGTGTGTATGTTCCTCTTTTCGTCTGTTTGTCCTCTCCGACCTCCGCCTCGACGCAAACTGTTAGGACACTCCCCCCCCCCCCTCACCCCCCCCTCCCCCCCCTCCCCCCCCTCCCCTCCCGTGACTGTTGGTTCGTCTTTGCGGATGCTGGATAAATGCCCCGTGCAGGAGGGATTCAATTAACGCCGACGTTTATGCGCGCGTGCTGGAAAGACCTCGGGAATAGTTCGCCCCGCCTGCCACCTGAGGGCACGCCGCTCCACAATGGAACTCTCCACGAAAGGGAGGGAGACCTAGGGGAATGTGGAGGATGGGTGAGATTCGAGACATTCTTCACCGCCTCACCAGCATCAAAGTGTGCACGATGAGGTAGTCTAGCACCTCTCCATGAGCGAATCTACCAATTGAGTTCTTAAATGCTCGTTTATATGTGAATAAGCCATCTTAAAGTGCAGAGTTGCCACGTTTAATCATCAAGTGTTTAGGAGTGTAGGATATTTCCAGCCTGCCGCGTGAACGGCGGTGAAATTCACATTAATTGCCATAAGAAAAAATTCACCAGGACCGGGAATCGAACCACGGACCTTTGGCTAACTCACGCAAAGGGTCTGGGTTCAAATCCCAGAAGTGGAAGACATTTTTCATCGATAAACCTTTAAAGGCTTGGTTACACGATATATAAAAATTCACAAGTTCATGTACATACATACATTTGCGTGAATGGTTACATGTACGTTTGCGTGAACGGATTCATGTACGTTTGCGTGAACTATTGGATGAATCAGTGGTTACACAGTGCATTGAACCGCACATGCATTCACACAATTTTCTGGGTACGATTGTTGATTGTTGATATTTTCATCATTACTAAGCGCAACATACAAATAGTCAAAGACGTCCATTTATGATTCCTTCCATTACTAATATTTAACAGACCAATCTTTATAAATTGAGTGTTCGGTTTTCAACTGTAATTTTCCGTGAGGACACCTAGTAGTGGGCTGGTGGTATAATCCGAGTGCGGCTCGGATTTTTATATTAATATTTTGACCCCTGCTTCGTTTGGACTTTGATTTACTATTTGACCTTTGCCCCTCCTGGATTACCCCGACGGACCCTTAATTGACCTCTCGCCTTCGCTGGACATTTCTCTCCCGTTTTCGACCTTGGCACCTCTTGGACAACCCGAACGGAACGTTGTTGACCTACTGTTTACTTTTGATTTTGCATTTCTGGACACTGAGATGGATTCCAACGAAGCGAAAAAAGCTGCTGCTGCCGAAATTATTTGTATTATGATTTCATAATTCCTACCTTGCAGCATACATCTCCGCTACCTCTTTCATGACAACTGCCCTCCTCCCCTTGTTCTTGTACAAGGTATTCCGGGGGTCGAACGAATACGGCCTCTCGCCAATTAGAAAAATTAGCCTTCCTACCTGCCCTATGGTTCAAGCCATTACCAGCGTCGAAATCGGGTAGTCCAAACGGTGCGAAGGTCGATTATGGGAGAAAAATGTCCTAAAAAAGCGATAGGTCCAACAAGGTTCCTTGAGGATTGTCCAGGAGGTGCAAAACTCAAACGGTAAAACGTAGAGAGTGACCAAACGAATCAAAGGTCAAAAAAATACGAAAAGGCAGTCATACACCAGCGATCCAAGCTCCACCAAAGGTAAACAAACAATGCGTCATTTCCGTGATCTGCCACCTGATGTCCCTGAATCACGAAAACGTAAGAATGCATGAACCAAATAAGAACAGGTTCTGTTTTCTGTTTACGCATTCATTCATTTGTACATTTTTGTGTGGTTGCACGGTGAATTTTCGCGTTCATTCTTGCGTTCATGCATTCGCACATTAACTTGTACGTGTTAATGTATCGTGTAACCACGGCTTAAGGGCTTTGCGAAGGTCATACCTCTAATGCTTTCCATTTCCTCCGTGTTTTGGTTGTGGCGAATTAATTTAAGCTACGGTCTTTTGCGTACTATTGGCGCCACTGATAACTCAATCCAAGCAACCCAAGACTTGGGCCCAAGTTATGTCCCGGATCACATAGTAACTGAGTATATTTTGTAATATTCTGTCAGGCTCCATAGTGAGATTCATAAGTGTAGTTTCTTCTTGTTGTTGAGTGTTTAAGGCTTTATTGTTTCACTCACGGAACATAAGAAATACCCTCCTATGATTACGAATAGTTTTTCACTCACAAAATATTTTAAAATTGGGGTGCCGAAAAGTTGTGTTTCTCCTGGGTGCAATAAGGGGTACGGTTTGTAAAAGTCGAATATATCTTTTTTCATGTCCTGAGGACCCTATCAAGAAGGATAAATGGCAACCTGCAATACCAAGGGCAATCGTATAACTAAAAGCTGGCCAGTTTTTGAGTGAAAAGCATTTTACGCCCAATTGATACCGCGAAGAAAAACGTTTTTAAAGACGCCAATGGATATTACTGCTGGGTCATAGGTTGTTACTTTTTATTTATCAGTTTCCAGTTAAATGTGATATTAAATGCTAGTGTTCCAGTTAAATGAGATTGTTTGAGAGAGTTTGTATCAGATCACAAGCAAATTTACGGATACCGATGGTGGGGGAAGATACACTTCAAACTTTATTTTCCTGGTCACTCACTGTATATCAGTAAACCTATGTCTAAACCTCGAAGGCCCATAAGCAGGGCACAGTCAAATATGCCACAGAGAATAAATCTCATGAAGGGAATCAAATTGCTTTGAAGCAATTTCATCAACATCTGGTTCATTGGAGTTTCAATCAAAGACATTCTCTTTTTTGATTTTACTCGAACCACTAAGTAAACTCTTTAATTCTTACCACTTTTCCTTCTCCTTTGTGTCTCATCAAAGTGCCAGTAACTTTCAACCGAGCTTTTCCATGCAATCAATGTGGGTGGGGCCATGATCCTTTCCAAGTACCCCCATCAGAGCTTCATTGTCATCCAAGGGGCTAGCATAACAATGGCTCCTCTAGAATATCTAACATCCTTAATTATGGATGACTACCACCGGTTAAAAAATCTGCATCTACGCGATACCCTGTAAGCCACCGCGAGGTTGTGTGGCAGGGGGTGAAGATCACAAAGCATCCACGATAGGCATGCCAACTTGCTACTATAGGGTCTCAGGCATCTAGATTGCTAGTATCTACGTATTAATTAAGAGATTGGTTGTTAATACATGCATCATGCACTAAAGACTACTCTAGTATATTTCCCCTACCTATCCCTTTGCTATGATGCCTATTCTGTTCTCTTATAGTACGGGGGAAAATAGACTCGCTCGAATCTTTGATTTGCCATCCTTCAACCAATAGTGAGTTGCCGCTGTTGGCTGATTCTACTCATGGGTGCAGGCATCAATTCTCGCTGAGATGATTTGTTTTCGACCACAATCAATCGTCCTCAAAAAAACGTACTTTACGTTGTGAAAGAAACGGATTGAATTCGATCTTTAAAAAACGAATCGGATGCACCGAAAGACCTCATGCTGAGCAAGTTCATTCAACTCCACACGTTCCGGCATCTTGACAACAAAAATGCAGTGACAAAATCGAGAAATATTTATGTAGGAGTCAAAGCGAAAATAAAAGTCGTTTTCGCATTTGACGAGCCGCAGTAAAGAAAACGGTGGAGGTGGGAGGGCGGAATGGAAGCTCCGAGTGCCATCAAAGACTCAATGGATCCGTGAGAGGGACGGACATTTCTCGTCATTTGAGGTCAAGATTTACGAGTAGTAGAAAAAAATGCCATCTGATTTCAGCGATCCAAACTAAATGGTGTCACCTCAGTTCAAAGTGTGTTGGCCGGATTGGAAATTGTGTCCCATTTCAAAATAAATGGGAGCCATAATGATTCCAGAGCATACATTTTTTTATATGACAGAATAAAATTTTCCAAATAGCTATGAGGTAGGGTATCCGCTTTCATTAAAAGGGATTTCTTTGAACGTTTGTTATAGGTAATTCATTTCCCAATGCAGCAACGCGAGAATTTTTATTTAGACGCCATTCAATCATTTCATCCGGAAAAAATAAATGATCGCGAATGAAACTCCAGAAGAGGGGTAAATATATTTGTCAAACGTATCAAAAGAATGTCGTTAACATTCACGAGTTGTGGCCGAGCAAGTTCTTTTAAGTTTATGCTCGTTCCTAATGAAGCAAGTTGTATTTCACTTCCAACATAAAACTTATCTGATACCATAAATAAGCAAAGTGTTTAGCACTGAAAAACACTTTGGTGATCTCGTCCTATTGTGCGAAAGATTCAAAAAGTGATATTGTTCTGTTCTACGTCGCCTTTTTTTCTCGGGAATCTTTTTGAAAAACTCCTGAGCTTTTATGGCGCAGCATAGGAGTTTAATGAGTGGTTACAATTACCCTTTCTTCACAGTTCCATTCATTGGTCATTTTGAGAAAGCTTAAAGTCCATCACCTCACCACGAAGGTCCAAAACTAAAAATATTCAGCATGGAATATGCATGAGCAAGTGTGGGTCCAACCTGCAGCAAAAGGTTACTTCATCGCTTGCTTATTTTCGATCTCTCAAATCAGAATACGCAGCATTAATTCGTAGCTCTCCCTCGCAAATCGCTTTAAATATTGTGTTTTCATTACAGCTTGAAGTTTTGGCGCATGCGCTAACACTTTAAATTGTAGCGTTCGTAGAATCCATATTTGGCACTTAAATTTTTAGTAGGCAAGGAGACCTCACGTTCTATCCACATGTTTGATGAGAAAATATTCCTTGCTTTCTTTATTATACAAGTATGAGTATTATACAATACAAGGCAATACAATGTCAGAATTTGTCGGTAGAATACAACCACACAAAGAAAGGTACTCATACAAAGCAATTGCCAGCATAATGAGATATGCTCAAACAATGTGATTTCCAACATGATACCATCTCTCTCTATAATGTAGATCGCCCCTGCAGTAGCATTAAAATATTACGTAGAAGTTTTACACGAATAAAAAACTTATACCTATGTCTAGTCTACTCGACAATTTTTAATCAACATTAAACAAAAACATTGCATGGCGACAATTGAAAACAAAACAAATAGTTTTATATACCTCTAACTGTATAAGCGGCAAGGAAACGGAGACATGAAAGGTTTAATCATTAGCTAGAATTAGATACATTTTCACCTTGTATCCCGCGCGATAAATATCAAGTCCTCTGTTATAATCGATGCTTCTATCGGTGCCCACCGCGAAGGCAGCGCCTGCTCGCCATAAAATATTTGGCGACGGATTATGAACGAAATGACCCGCAAAATGATCCGACTCCGTCGCCTTGAGCCGGGGCGACCGTCGCGGCATTAAGGGAGCACGGTTTGTACTACAAACTATGACGTTTTTTCCATATATGGGTATTGTTGTGACGTCGGAATCTCGAATTTGACTTTTCAGAATTAGGTCCTTGTACTTCCGAATTTGACCGATAGATGGTGTCTCACTTGTCTGGATTCTCGAATCGCAAATCCCGATATCCTTTGCCTGCATGAGCCAAAATAGCAAAAAATACTCCCTGTGCCTTTTGTGGTATTTGTCGCTTTTTTGTATGGACAGTTATTTCTAATTTTAAGTTTCTTTGGTTAATTTACATTTAGAATAAATAACTAATAGGCTTTAGTTTTCCGGTAGTTTTAAGAGCATTCTCTAGGAGCTGTTGCATAGTTTTTGTCGTTTTTCATTTAGGAGGTTGGTCCGAAAAGTGAAAATCATGAGGCGTGAGGTTCTCGACGATTGTCTTCATCAGGTCATCATGCCTCAAGATATGACCGAATGAATCATCCCATCTTCTTCTAAACGCTTTCTGGTTTTTCTCTTTTCTCTCACTCATCACAGGACTTCTTCGTTATTCCACTGGTCCATCCATTCGTCATTCTTCTCGGGCGTAACATTTTAAATGCTTCTAGTGTTCCTTTACTTGTTATCGCGCTGTTGTCTTTCATACCTCATTTCCATGAAGGAGGATAGTCTACATGCATGTGTACAATGTAATCGTTTCTTTATTTCTAAGCTATTATTTTCAGCAGTAAGTGCATTCAAGAACAATATGAGCCTTAGGCTTCCCAACCAAAACAAAATGTAAAGGGTGCCAATCTTTTATCCAAACCTCGCATTAATATTTTACGTCCAAGCCACATGAATACGAACGATAGGAAAAATATCTCTCATCTACATGCACAGAAACTTTTGGCACGTACAACATAATGTCTCCTTCAGAAACGGATCGATTCTTGCCCAAAGAATGACTAAATGCCTCGACGCATGCAAACCAAATCTCTGTGTTGGAAGTTCTGTTGAAGGTTTAATGAACCGCGGCAGGGGTAACGGAGGGGTAAAATGCAACATTTTTTTAGAGTTGATTTTTTTTAAATAATGATCGCCGAAATTTCAGTAACGCCGGCTCCCCGCGATAGACACGCACATCGCGGAGGCAAGAATCGAAAGAAAAAAAAAGAAGAAGCGATATGCGATTCACCCAAGCGGAAGCCGGTGTGGGCGGTCTTTGGGGTCCGGTTGCATGCCGGACTCAAAAAAAGTTCGGCTCTCATTGCTAAGGAGAGAACCCATCATTATGACGTGATTTATTGTTGGGTGAAATTATCTAACCTTACACCTCGGCCCATGCTATTAATGAAACCATGTATCATCCAATGAAGAGCCATGTATCATCACTTTTATCACTTCCAATTCAGTCTAATTGTCCATCAATGCATTATTTGATTCAATTTCCGGGAGTATTTCGCTAGATATTCATAGAGATGGTAGACTTTTTTTGGGGCTGGAAACACGGTAAAAGTCACATTATACGACCTTTCTTACTAAATTTCGCCTTAAAACTTATTTCAGATACCTCACTCTTGCCAGAATATCTCTTATGAATCAAAGAGGAGGGTATTCTGTTTTAAGGGCCCATGCACGGGTGAAAAAAATATTCTTGATAGTTAGGTAAAACTGAATTTGGACATACATTTGGAGCCGTATTTTTTATGATATTGAGGCATGGAAGATAAAATTGTGATAAAATAGTGCAATAGCAATTGCAAAAAGCCTGGAGGACTTTGATATGTTGTGTCCAAGAATAATTGATAAAGGATAGACAGAGCGACTGACAAAAAAGTGCCAAGAAGAGTAGGAGGAAGGCGATGTCTAATGAATTACATTATTAAAGAGCGAGAACAACTTTATAGGACGTGAGGACATGATACTCTGATGTAGACAGCCGTAGAAGAAAAATTATGAAGCGGTTGGCAGATAGCAGAGCCAAACGATGAGATGCGTCAAACTAATCTTTGGATCGATGACTCTTCATAATGAGACTTAGGCAGAGTACAGATCAGTATAACCTCCAAACGTCTCAGTGTACAGTCCATTGGGAGACAAAACAAGATGAGCAGATAGACCGTCTAATAGCTCAGGGAAAAAAGAACACATTTCGATTGCTTACAGCCTTTATTTTCCGGCGGCTATTATCATCCATGACTATCCTTCACTGGCGTGTAGGAGCGCCAGTAAGTAAGTTAGAATAATACATCCTCAACACTAGTATTATATTTCAAGCTGCAAGTAGATTCTTCTTCTGGTAGAATAATTCATTCTCCTAGGTTATTTTACTCTGTATTTCTCTCTTGCATCGTTCATCCTTTGATAATAAGCAGTGAAATTCGGAAGTGATATTTTCTACCTCCTTGTAAGGTATGCCTATCAAAAGAACGAACACTCCCTTCATCAATAATTTACGAAAATACTTAACCCGGAAGAAGCCGGCTCAAATTTACGCTCCTCAATTTCATGCACCCAGCGTTTCCACCCCGGTTTTTAAGTATTTTGCGAGTTGTGAAAACAGAGAGGGGAAGAGAGAGGAAAGTAAAAGAGGAGGAGAGATGGGTGAAGAATGATAAATTAAGAACAACAGGAGGTTAAAAGGGATAATAACAAGAGACTGACCAGACAGTTTAAATTTACAGCAGGCGGAAAGAGGAAATGTAACTCTGGTCCTCCCTTTGCCGAAGCGGCGGCAAGATGAACGGAGGACTCCAGGGGAGTTATACGGCGCCCCTTCCCTCTCTTCCTCATACCCATGCCTTCAACTCTCCGGCTTCACTTCGGTGTTTTTCGTAAAAGAAGAGGAGGAAGCGAGGGTGGAGACGGGTCGGACAACTGTGGGTGAAGCAGTCGGGAGAAAAAAATTAAAGGAGGAAAGAGGAAGAGTTGGAAGGTGGGCAACATTTTACAATTCCAACTTGAAGTTGGGATTTTGGTCTGACGGCGGGCGGTTCAGGGACGAGCTGAGGAGCAGCATGGAAAATCTGGGATAGATTTCAGGTTATAAGTCTTCTACCAATAATATAAGGTTCATAGATAATCCCTGCCTGAAATCTTCACTTTCCGGGTAATCCATAGCAGTTTTTTATCTCCCATTACGATATCAGTATCATTCATCATCATCATGGGTCAGCAATCCTAGGATTGGTTTGACGCAGCCCTCCACTTGATTCTTCTATCGGCCAACTTCTTCATATTGACCCAGCTCCTCTCTTTTAGATCCTTCACAACTTGCTCCATATACCTCATACGAGGCCTGCCTTTTCCATTCTTCCCGTTCACTTTTCCCTCGACGATTGTCTTCATCAGGCCATCGTGTCTTGAGATGTGGCCTATTAATTTGTCCGGTCTTCTTTTCAAGGTTTTCATTAGGCATCTCTTCTCTCCCACTCTTCTTAAGACTTCTTCGTTTGTCACTCGATATAATTTTATCTTCATCATTCTTCGGTAGTACCCCATTTAAAATGCTTCCACCCTTGACTTCTCTGCTGCCGTTATTGTCCATGACATTGCCATTGTCCATTCGCTGCCATATAGTAGAATGCTCCAGATGTAAGTTCTAATGAAATTTTTCCTCACTTCCGCGCTTGTATTTTCAGCTGTAAGCAAAATCTTCTTCTGGCAAAATGCCCTTTTTCCGTGGGCGATTCTACTGGCAATTTCTCTTTTACTTCGTCCATCGCTGGTTACTCTGCTTCACAGGTAACAGAGCTCTTTCACCTCCTCGATTTTTTGTTTTCCTAGTTCAACATTGGTCCTGGCTTCCTTTCTTCTACTGCATACCAATACCTTAGTTTTCTTTTAATCGATATTCAGATGATATCTGGTCATTGTTCTTTCCATATTTCCTAGTGTCTTCTTTAAATCTCCTTCTGTTTCTGCCGGTGTGATAACCCTTCGGTCATTGTATGATACTCCAATTTCTTTCAGAATTTTCAGCATCATGTTCCAGTCCACGTTGTGAAATGCCATCTTCAAATCTACAAATGCAACAAACATCGGTAGATTATCAGTATCATTACAGTAGGTATTATATGATAATTGGTTGTTTTGTGGATAGTCGATGATTTCAATTCCTTATGATGCCGATAAAAGTCGATGATTTCAAGTTCGTGCCTCATCTCAGTCCTAACCAATCCACGTTTTTTACGTAAAGGTCCTTTTCAATTTATCAAATCCTCAACATACCTCCTTGCAAACCAGATCATCCATTTTGAGAAAAAATATCAATAGATACTTTTGCTTTTCTCTGGTTTATTGGCTATTTCAACGAGGTTTCCAGATCAATCTTGGCGTCTGTCGTAGTTATGTCCTTGACGATGATATATGATAGCATTTGACTATCTAAGAGTTACAACGCAATAAAGATAGCATTTTTACGTCCACTCGCAACCGAGAAAACACTTCTCATAAAAATGAATACAGGATTTTTTCTTGGAGAGATAAACTTTGATTTTTTTTATAAAACGGTATATATATTTCATTTTATACAGTACTATGTATTTTATTCGATTACTTCATGGGTTATCGAGAAATTAATTTTTGAATTTGGCGTGATTCTTGATTCATAGCAAACGAACTTTTGCAATTCCAACAATAATAAAAAGTACCAAAATATAACCCAAAGATTTAAAATGTACCTGCACAATGAAGAATTAAGCGAAAAAAATTGTATCATTGTACTTTCTGTGGGATACATCGCGCCATAATCGCCATTCAAAATAGTCCACATAATTTGGCCGGAATAGATACCTACATGTTGCAATTTTAAGTAAACCGGTGAACAGTACAAAAATCTGCTATTGTTTTATCTTATAATGCTTTTCAACAAAACAGTGACTAATTAATTACGTACAATTAGTATATGTTCTATTACTCCCTTTTCTTTGCTCATCAGCAATTACTGGCTTCAATATCCGATTATCTCTCAAAATGCTCCCCATATACCTTTCTTGCAGTCATCTAGTTTCCCTGACAAATTTCATTTCCTCTCTTACCGCCTCAAATACTGTTTTTGCCGTTTGTTCCCCCCATCCATTCAGCTATCCTTCTACACTATTCTCCCCACCCACATACAAAAAGCCTCTAATGCCCAACCATGCTCTTTTCCCAGAGATAAGTTTGTCACAACCATGCAACTGCACGCTTCGTATCAAGGCTGATCTTCTCTTCACGTGGATAATAAAGGACCACTCTCATTAAATTTTACTTCTAGTGAGTGCTCCCTTAGCCATATCTGTTACTGGAGTCTTGTTTTCATACTGCCACGACATATACTACCTACATGTCTCAGTCTTAAACTCTCCGCTTCTTCTCTTCCGTCATATTGCATTGCAAAACTTCTATAGTCCCTCTTCTCTCGCTACATCCCCTATTCAACATTTCCTCCTCAAAACTACCACAGACTTTCCTTCTTTCCTAACCTCATTTCTGACTTCCTTGTCTACCTCCTTCTCCACCTATATTTTACAATCATGCCCTTAAGCCGGAAGTAATGAGTTTTCTCCACTTCTTACTCAGAGACATATCTTTCGCATAGTGCAACACGCTATTTAAATCTATTTAACTTATTTAAATCACAATAGATGCTTTCTTTATATCTTTACTTCGTGTGCACGCCATTATTTCCTCACTACTGAAAATGTTTTATTTGATCATTTCATTTTTCTTCTTCTCCTGCCAACGCTAATTTACAAAGTTATCTTACATCCACCACATGCGTTTGTTTAAGTAAGCATGAATGTTCTTGACCGACTAGCGAACAAACACTGGATCATCAGAAAGTAACTGATTTACTGAGCTCCCTCTCCAATTCCGCTCCCACTTTATGCATTCGTCTATATTTTGGGCAACATCAAGGCCATCATATTTATTGTCTGATTCAAAAATTGGTCGAGATTATTAGCAGTCGGGAATCAGCTTAGAAGTGCTGGTTTCCCACCCTGAGGATAATTGTTTGAATCCCGGCTGTCGCATAGAATTTTTATTGGCACACCGGTCCCTACTATACTGTGCGGAGAGTACTTCAGGTGCAGTACTTTGTACGCCGGATGGGACGTTAAACCGTGGTCATCTTGATCCCTTTCGTTAATAGATATCTTTGATTATATTTGCACTACGTCAATTGCTATTTGCCCCGTAAATGATATTCGGCCAACGCCGACCACAGGTTTATCACCACCCTTACTCCTTTCCCTGAAAAATCGAGCCTCTTACTCACCAAATATAAATGGCAAAAGTTACTTTAGCTGTTGGTTGCCTCAGGTAATAAAAATAACATCAACATCAGCAGGTTTATTAAGAAATTTTTATCACTCAATTCTTCCAACAGATTTCTTTATTTGTATATATCCATTCTATTTTATTTCCTCATATTATCCTCCATGTACCTCACCCTAAATCTTACTCCACAGTTCTTACTATTAACGTTCATCGTGGCAATTGTCTTCGCCATAGCATAGAGTCTCAATAAAGTGTCCAATAGAAGCATCCTTTCTGTTTTACGAGATAGAATTTTAGTGATTACTTCTTCTCTTGTTATTCTTTAAAACCTTTCGTAAAGCAATCGGTATGTCCATTTGATCTTTGACAGTCTTCTACTCAGTCATAGGGTTGGAGTGGTCACTTCAAATAGGGGGGCCCGATTTTCGAGCTCGAATTCCAACATCGGCAGAGGCTTTTCGGTCGGTTCGTTTGCCCCTACTCGAGTGCTTTGTGGAGAGAACTTCAAATGCAGTACTTTGTCTGACAGATTGGATGTTAAACAATGAACCCCTTAGTGCCTTTCCTTAAGAGCAAACTGATTATGACGTTGGATTACTCCCCACCAATTACAGCCACCCATGTAGCCACCTTATTTTAAAGAATGTTAATTACAAAAGCTGTCGAACACCCCACTATAATTACTACCAAGCTAAGCCTAAAATCTTGTCTTTTCTATGACGGCGTTATTGTTCATGCTCCACCGCTCGGCTGAATCTCGAAATTACGCCTGAAAAGCCCAATAATCATTCTCGGCGACAGATATTTGATCTTCATGAAAAGGAGGCTTATATTTGATATTCGTTCCATTTACTTTATACATCACTTATGTAAGGTCATAATGTAAACGCAAAGTAAGATGCACTGTGCTTCATAATCCGCTATATTCGTGATGGTTTCATCAAGAGAACGTCGAGGGATGATTGAATGGAAAGACATGCTTAGGGGAAGATTTTTGGAATCAGAAGGATATAAAAAAAGAAATATTTACTTTGAATATTTTAACCTATGGAGGTAGTGGGTGTGAGGTCAAATCTTTGTTTTTACTTGGATTAAGATATCATTTCGTGAATCTGAAGGGCGTTCATTTCTTTATCGATGTATGCAATGTCAAATCAAGGTACCCTGTATTCTCAGTTTTCAAATTAGAAGCGAAATGCATTATTTATACGGAAAGTTGAAGAAATATTCCTACTTTCATACTTCTGCTGCTTTATCGAATACGACATTCTTTTACGACTCAATAGCCTGGATATGTAATCCGCGGAATCGGTGGCACGCAACCGACATGTGTGAAAATAAATAGTGCGTGAAAAGTACCGAATACGTAGGCGTGAAATATCTTCCTTATGAATCACTAAATCTTATGATTTAACCGATTCCGGGCAGCAAATCCGAAATGATTGAGATATTTTGCTTGAACAGCTTTACCTTTCTTTATCCTGTAAGGTCTGCAACTTGTACGACTCTCTTACGTCCCTACAGGACGACCCTTTCTTCCGCTAAACGCTACGACATAATTAATGGATTTCTAAGTCTGTAGCTACAATAATAATGTTCACAAAGATTTAAACATGAGTGAAACCGCTAAATTTTATAGCTATCATTTTAAATAGTAGTAGTATACTGATTAGGGTATATTCTGATGAAATACTCTGCATTGGTTCCAACAGACCCCATAACTAAACAGTTACTCTCTTCAAATAAGCGTCATTCCTCCTTCTCTTCATATCATATGTATAGGTATTTCTTTTCCTCCAAATTCCTCACTATTCTAGCGTTCCTTTTCTTGTAATGGCCAATCGAGTCCACAATACTTAGTTATTGGTTGCCGACCGCTGTTGCCAGGTCAGTAAAGTACTTGGACCTGGTCACCCGAAAGATAGAGGGTTTCAATCCAAAATATAGCATGCATGTTATCTTAGGATGATGTTTTTTCTCACATCTACATCTATCCATGTGATATCCTGATATCCAATGCAAGGGTGTGTGGCAGGAGGTGTACCATAACTAGGCATGCTTTTTAAATAATAGAGAACCGAATTTACGAAAGATCTGGTGCTTTCCCGGCGTATCTGCTGCGTGAAGGTTTCTCGGGTCCTCCACCGGGTCATTGCGTCCATGTCCGCCGACGTTTCGATCCCCGACTCGGTCATCGTCTTCAGGGCTTCTGGATGCCGTATCGCAAAAATTGTCCTCAAGAGACACCTGACCCCAGGAGAAGGATATATAATGAGGACAATTTTTGCGATACGGCATTCAGAAGCCCTGAAGACGATGACCGAGTCGGGAATCGAAGCACCGGCGGACATGAACGCAATAGGTGGAGGATCCGAGAAACCTTCACGCAACCGAATTCACACTAACACTCATGAAAGCATACACAAATCCACTCCATATATGAATTATTTACAAGCAACTGAGAAATGCATAACTATTCCTTTGTGGGAAAATGCTCGATATGCATTTACAAGACACGTGAAATGTTAGGTATAAATGACACCAAATTTTATTTTATACAAAGTAATGTAATAATTATCGGTGAGTCAGACATTTTTTTAAGTATATTTATGAATACAACTCTTCTGCATCAAATTCTACGATAGTAGCAAATAGAGACACCACTTTGTAATATTCCACAAAATTTTATTGTAACACAGACCTAGTTTTCGATTGCATACCAATCATCCTCAAGGAAAGACCTTGAAAATGATTGGTATACAATCGAAACCTAGGTCGGTGTTACGATAAAATATTGTAGAATCTTACAAAGTGGTTTCTCTATTTGCTACTATCATGCGGTTCCACCAATTCAAGCCTGAGGACTTTCTTTTTAAATTCTACAATGATTATTCAAATTTCCCCATGTGTCATCGCGTTAATCTTAATATTAGGTAAGACTGTCTTATATCATCTGACCTCTTGGAGCATCTTGAAAACGAGAATCTCGTACTGCTAATTACAGCTTAGTTCCATCAATCAATAAACATCTTCGTCTCATTCTCATTTTATTTAAATGGTGTTGGCGTTTTCCACCCTGTGTATTCTTCTCCGCCTATCACTATCTAGGATTCCCTGACTACTGCATCCTTTCCCAATCAAATCTCTACGTAATTTGCCCATACACCTCAACTTTAGTCTACTTTTTATTTTCTTGTCAGTTACATTAAAATCGTGTATCCTCTTCCCAACGCATTCCTCGTTGTATATATTTGTTGTTCGGGTGTACCCCGCGTACTATTACCAGGTGTGATACCTGACGTTTCGTGGCCGTTGCTGGTCACTTTATCAAAGGGAATGAGGTATCTGTCGTGTTGGTGGAGTTCATATATGGGTTTCATTCGGCCCCGAACTGTAAAGTGTATGGCCCAGAGAGAAAAATAAACCTAAATACTTCATTTGCATCCAATATAAAATATCATCATCATCATTGGTCAACAATCCTAGGATTGGTTTGACGCAGCTTTCCACTCGATTCTTCTATCGGCCAACCTTTTCATTGTGACGTAATTCTTTTCTTTTACACTCTTCACAACCTGTTCCATATATCTCATACGAGGCCTGCCTTTTCCAATCTTCCCGTTCACTTTTCCCTCGACGATAGTCTTCATCAGGCCATCGTGTCTCAAGATATGGCCGATTAAGTTTTCCCTTCTTCTTTTTAGAGTTGTCAGCAGACTTCTCTTTTCTCCTACTCTTCTTAGCACTTCCTCGTTACTAACTCGGTCGATCCATTTAATCTTCAGCATTCTTCTGTAGCACCACATTTCAAATGCTTCTACCCTTTTCTTCTCCGCTGCTGTCATCGTCCATGATTCACTGCCGTAAAGAAAAATGCTCCAGATGTATGTTCTGATGAACTGTTTCCATACTTCTATGCTTGTATTTCCTGCTGTAAGTAGGTTCTTCTTTTGAAAGAATGCCCTCTTTGCCTGGGCTATTCTACTCACTATTTCTTTCTTGCTTCGTCCATCGTTGGTTACTCTGCTTCCCAGGTAACAGAACTCTTTCACCTCTTCCAGTTTCTGTTTTCCTAGTTTAACGTTTGTTTTGGCCTCTTCTCTTTTGCTGCACACCAATATCTTAGTCTTCTTCTTATTGATCTTCAGCTGATATCTGGCCATAGTCCTTTCCATTGTTGTTAGCATCTTATTCAGATATAAAATATATACATTATTTTTAATAAAACCCTTTCTTTGTCTGTCCTGATATATTTTGGTGTCTTTCTTTTTCAAAATAATAAATTTAAGGTTAATATTAATCACACTATTTTTATGTTAAAAATTAAATTGTATTTTGAAAAGTGCGGACCAAGACAACTCCTTTGTTGCCAAAATGGCCTAATGATTTAAAAATCATGATCATCCCTGGCCTGGATCGACAAAACATTTTACCCAACCCTCCATCTATATCGTACGATAGCCTTATTTATCCCTGCATACTTCCTGACTCTCATCATTCTATCCAAAAGACCTGTTCTTCTTCTTCTTACGCAATATACCTCCCTCTATGGAGTCCTTTAGCATGCCTTCGCTCCTCATTACCTGCTCTATCCACTTATTCTATCTTCTCCTAATTTATTTAGCCATCTCCCTCTCCTCTCCCACAATCCTCATTACTTCCTCGTTCGTCTTCCTTTCCGCCCGCTATCTCCTATCCATACTCATATCCCAAGAACCCTCCGTCTTTTTTCATCTTTTTCCTTTTAGGTCTATGTTTCGGTGACATAAAGTGCCACGCTACATGGTAGACTTCGACGTCCCAACTCAATGAATCGGAAAATAAGTGATCCATCGAAATTATCGGTAACGCTCTACTTGCATCGAAAAGTATGGTCACATCGGTACGTCGCAGTCAGTGTAATCAGTTTTTATAAATCGAATATCGATATTGAAGACAGCATCCCACATTCCCATTCGCAGAAGAAACAAAGAATTTTTCGAAGCTACAGCCTGCAGACGTACGATGTCTGATTCGCCACAATCCATCCTCACTCCCTCACACTCTTGAGAACCTGACACCTTCGTTCAACGCCTCTAACGGTCTCCGCTCGTGTGGGTGATGGATCCGCCCAAGGGGACAGCAAGAAGAAAGCATTCTTGCTGTAATAGTCCCGCGGTGTGTTCCCATCCCATTCAGAACTCGCCCGGGGTCTGAACCCATTCATCCCTCCTCCCACACCCTATCCTCCCCATCTCTCCTGCCTTCTACTTCGCTCTCCCCCACAGGGCAACCATTAAGCTGCACACGCCTGGCGTTCTTCATTTCACGGCGTACGTCATCGTTCCGTCATCCGAATGCCCCGCGCCCCTCACGTAGAACCACAGAGGAGAGAACCACATTATTGGAGCGAAGGCTTCGGTAGCGTCTTGTTTCATCTGGCCCAATCGTATCCCTGAGCAGCTGCGCAGGTCAGCGTTTGTTGATGACGTTTCTCCCGCGTTAAATGAGACTCTTCTGGTCAAATTCTCTTTTCCTCACTTTGAACTGAATACGTGACGGGAAAGAAACGCGGTCACCAAGCTCTAATTTACTCTGCTAAACCGAAATATGGAACTAGATGCAGCACATTTGTTGCTGTTGCCATTTGAGGAAAGAGATCGACAACTAAAGTGATATCTTTAAGTTAGGATGGTAATGAGTAATCACCTACTTATATGATGTTATTTGGGTAAATTAAAATGAATAGAAAGAATCCTGATGTCAGCAACAGCCATCTCTTTACAGTAGGCAGCAATATGTCACAAATTTTAGCATCCAATGAGAGGGATGGAGTTCTGAACAGAAATGCACTGAACTGAACTGTACTGCATTGAACTGAACTCAATATTCTTCACAAAACATGCAAGTAGGAGTCTGAAAAATTCATGTGGTTTACTGAATTTGAACATGTATACACTGCTGCATCATCGGCAAATAGACGGAGCTTGCTATTTTTTATTACTGTATTTTTGAAACAAGAAACACTGGCTTAGTGGCAGAAACACTGACTTCACTCATCCGATTCCAGGAAACATTTTTCTCTAAACCATTTTCATCGGGTTTTGTTTATTCCAAGAATTTACACAGGCCATTACATTCATTAGAGGGAATTAAGTAATTACAGGTAAATAGATGGACCGAGCAGCGAAAATATTTTGCAATGCTTTGTTTTTGGAGTAAAAAGAGATTTCGGTTTCCACGCTATGCTCATATTCGGACATTCCAGATAGCAATCAAAATGTTCTCTAGATTTTGCCCAAGTAGCGATTGGAAAGTTACATGAAAACTTCTATGACTGCCGGTACCTGAATCTGGGCAATTGATGGCAATGGATAGCTAGTTCTCAAGGTAGATATTGAATTTTACGTTGTGGGCTAAAAAAAATCGTTAACTGCACGTTTGGCGGAGTTTATGAATACAACTTGACGAAATGTTGGCATATGCATGTTCACGGCTAGGTTTACGGCGTTAAACCGATTAAGTTCGATCGTGTTTCGAAGAAACTACATGATTAAAGAGCCAGATGATGACATAGATACCGACCCCGAGATCATCATGGAGCATTAAACATTTTGTTAAGTGGAAAACGGTGTTATTTCTTTTCCATGCTGAATAAATTCCACCATATCACGCCTGAAACTTTGCTATTTGTCCTAATACGGCAGGACGGACAGGTTTAAAATGTCATTTTTTCCGCGTACGATTCGTGATCAGAACATTAAACATCGCGTAAAACGGTAATAATTATAGAGGTAATATTCAGGTCGATAGTTTTTTTTTATACCTGCATGTTCAAATCAACGTGTGACTTGCATGCATTGCCTTTTTTGCATGCATGAGTATCTATGTAATTGGTGTCGGGTTTCAAGGCATGCATGGTATTCATGGGTGTGACCTACATGATTGGGATTTGGTAGTTTTTCTCCTTTTTTTCCCCAATTACTTTTAAAGGTGTATTGTTTGCTTTGTAGTGTTCATTTTTGTTTGTTGTGTCATTGTTCCTGGTGTGGATTCACCCCCTGCCACACACCCTCGAGGTGGCTTGCAGGGTATGTCGTAGATGTAGATATAGATATACTTAATACACGAATTATAAAGGGAAATCATGAAAATAAACGCTGTGCGATACCGTATTTAGTAAATGAGTCTCTATTCATAAAATATCCATTTATAATTAATAAATGGGCAAAATTTTTACAGCATTAACAGGATAAATTTTGGAAAAATGCTCTTGATTTAGGAATGCCTTGTATATTTTAACTTTTCCTGCTATATTTTATAGTTTTTTTTTATATATCTATGACGCTATGGGGTTGGGTTGTCTTGGAGGAGAAAAAGAACGAAGCAGACTTGTCCAAGTCTCCTCTCGCCTCCTCTCAAATTTTGGGTGGGCAGAAACTCTGACGTCCTCTGTGCACACACACACTTACATCCCTAACGCTGATACGTGTACGTGTGTGTGTATTGAGAAATCCTCAGGGAGTTGACAATGAGAGTCGGGGCATTTACCCGCGGGTGACGGTCGCGATATCCCATGACACGTCCTTGGCGCAAAAGAAATCCATCCGCTTGGCGAGGTGGAAGCATGCATGCATACATTCTCCCTCCATCCCTCCCCGGGTGCCTGAAATCGACATCCGTGGAAAGTCGAGACGAATCTCTTCCCCAAGCGAGGGTGCCCGCCCGCCGGCCCCGGAAGGAGAAGAATGAATCGCGGGGGAAAAATTACCCTGGAATGGCAGATTGTGGGGGGAGGGTGGGAGTGGAGACATATACACCCCTGAGGTCGTTTGATTGGCTTGTCGAGAATGGAAGAAAGGGATTTATTTTTCATAAGAGTCGGCATTGTCAGGGTGTAAGGAGGGAACATAAGGAAGGGTCTGCTCTTGTCTTCTCTCTACTTCCCTCTTCTTTGCCCGAGAGCAATTTTCTCCAGCGTCGCCGATCAATATCGAAGCGTGGGGGGTGAAGAGTGCATAATGCATGTGCATCCTCGGCAAAGCCCCCGGCGGAGAGTCAATGGATGCACATTGCACCCCGCCTCGGAGGGGGTTAAGGGCGGAGTGGGTGAGTTGGTGGGGGTGTTTTCTCTCGGTGACGGATGGGGAGGAAATTAGGGGGGGGGTGAAAGAGAGAGATATAGAGAGGGGAGGGAAGGGTTGATGGGAAGGAAAAGGGGACTGATGGTGGTGCATCGGGGGAGGTTTTGGAACGCGAGAGGGGTAAGGATATCCGTCGGCGCGGTCGCTAAACTACTGGCGATGTTTGGCGCGAAGAGGTGACAGGCATTAAAAAACAAAAAAACAGAAAAGACGGACGGGTGGAGGATATTCTCTTATATTTTTTCTTATATATATATATAGATACACACATATTTTTCCTCCTCGGGGGGTTGGAGGAAATTAATGCGGAAACTATCGCGCGAGATTGATTAAAAAGAAGTGCTCGTTGCACACCCTCCGTGGAAGAGCCGGAGGAGGAAAAACACATCCTCTTCCAATAAAATCTCCAAGGCGAAGGAAAGACAATTCTGGCTAAACACTCGCTGGTGATGGTCTGTTTACAGTCATTGAGAAGAAAGTGAACGTGCAGAATGGCTAAGGAAAGTGTCGTCTAAGACATTAGGAGCAAGTTGCGAAGAATTTAAAAGAAGAAAATTGTGTAAATATGTAAAAGGGTGTTAGCTGATAGGAGACTCGAATCTGAGATCTGCGTCACCAATCATATCTTTCATGAGTGATAATGATGAAGGTTTATTTCATTACCTTTTCTAACTAGCTAATTCAGTTCCAACCCCATATTGAAGCGTGCTTTTCACATTATTAAAATGTGAAGTTTTCGCCGGAAGGTTCTACTGGATTTGTATTGTTCCAAAATTGCTGGAGGAAAAACTTATTCTAGACCGTGAATCGAGCCACGGATCCTTGGCTTTCCGGGTGAATGTGAGGACTATCATGCTACTAGGATTCGTCATCCCAAAGACAATTATTAGGAGGATCAGTTAGAGCTAGGCCCTTTTCTACGACCGTGGCTAGGTCTCATTCGCCATTACGGTCCATCAAGGATGGCACACGTAGGGCGGCATTATAGGCTACGCTTAAAACATTTACGTTATTAAGGTATATAGCCTTGTATGCATGGTCTAATGGGCTACAAATAAGCCATTGTCAACGAGGATAGATCCAATAAATTATTGCAGAGGGCGATAAAACAGCAACGAACGATTTTATGTCGTCATTATGCGCCCGGCCAACAAGTGTGTAGAAAAATATATATAAGTATACTTATACAATATATTGGTTATAATCGGTGATCTTCCTATTTGGGTGGCATTCAAAATACTGTAATTATTCTGCCCATTTGCAGGTACTATTTCTAGCATTCGATTAGCATATTTCTATCTACCATATCACACATCTTAAATGCTAATTCGTTTCCCTCCTCCTTAGGGATTATCTAATAGGTAATCTACCTTCTGAAAATACTGTCAATATTCCATGGTCCCTAATTACTTGTTCAATTCACTCACTTTGATTCCCTCACACTTTTTCTCGCAACTTTATTTGCTCCTCGAATTACCAATTATTTAGTACGTTTCCTTATTTTCGGATCTTATATTTTCCGGGGATTAACAGAATCCCTATTTATATGTCCTCCGTTTAATTCTCATCTTCTTCATTAAAACCATAAGGTAGAAGATGCCACGCTCCATTGCAAAATCTTTATAATCTTATTTTTTTATCGTTAGTCAAAGCTCTATCGATATGCTCTCCCACGTATTCTGTTAACACTCTTCTCCAATCGATGCCTATGGCAGTCGTGGCCGAGTGGTTAAGGCGTCTGACTAGAAATCAGATTCCCTCTGGGAACGTAGGTTCATATCCTACAATCATGAGACCACGTGGTCATAATATCGCTCAAAGCACAGACAATTTAATTATTATATCCTTCTTACTATGATAATGTTTGTGGAAGCTGAATTTACAATGCTTTTCCACATGCTGTAGTGCGAATTTGAGGTGTGTTTCAAAGATCTCCAGTGGATAAAATCCTTGAAGAACGATCTGGTGCTTTTCCGGCGAATGAGTTGGATGATGAGTTGCCAGGTTTTCAGTGGGTCCATTTCTGCCTGCGTTTTGAAGTCCGACTAGTTTCTAGTCATCGTGGCTGCTGGTCTACCTCATAATAGCCTCGACCACTAAACATAGGCAGAAACAGTCCCCGACTTTAACCCGGTGGAAGACCGCAGAACCATTTATTCGATAAATTTCTTATTTCTTCACCTTCCTTGTGCCTTATATTCGTTTACACTTCTTGTAGGTGTTTTAATGCGTATTACAACTTCCCTTTCATGTTAATCCTTCGAAATAACGCCTATTAAGTTCGTAGTTCTAACCTCATAATCTTACTCACCCCCTATTTTATTTCCCTACCTCAAGCTCCGCCTCTCTGATATTTCCTCTCCTAGAAAAAGATAGTGGAATTATTATCAGTATTAAATGTCGTCCTTAAATTATCCAACTGGTACGTAACGATACTGAAGTACCAATTTATTAGTGGCCCTCACTCATCATTTTACCCTTTTCATTTATTGCTGGCATTGAGAATTGATACCAGGGATTTGCACCTCCGTATCATTAGAAGACATTACATGAAAAATCAATTTCATTCTTGGAATCACCGAGAAGGCTATTTTTACACCTACCGTACAGTCTCGCAGATTTTAGTTTTGCCGCATTATTCACCACCATAATTGCGAGGAAATCACTTTGCTATCATGATTTTAATCTTTAATACGCCTCGTCCAGAACTGTCTTCCGACTGCTAATAACCTCCAAACCGGATAAAAAAATTGGCGAATCAGTGCGTCACTTCTTCCCCACTAATCACATAAACATAGCGTCTTCGTTGCATCGTCCTGTCGCTGTCGGTGGAACTACTGAATAACGCGACTTCGAATACCGTCTAATTAACCTGGCAAACAGTAGAAACGTGATTGTTAAAAACCAGAATCAAGTACATACCACCTGCGCGCAGTTAAAATGAAATACATTAAATTAAAATGACGATACATTTCACGGAATCCTGAACTTCATTCATCCACATTGTCTTTGCACTAGTGATTATCATTCGTTTTCGGAGGTGTTATTATGATGATGATACGTGCGATAAATTGAACTACATATCATTGGCCGGAGTGGTAATTATCCCTAATGGTGGCTTCACAGAAATAATGAATAAATGAAAGATGACCAGCGCTCGAGAGACAAGCAAATCTAACACCTT
The DNA here is from genome assembly GCA_933228895.1 of Platycnemis pennipes. Taxonomy (NCBI): domain Eukaryota; kingdom Metazoa; phylum Arthropoda; class Insecta; order Odonata; family Platycnemididae; genus Platycnemis; species Platycnemis pennipes. The sequence continues at coordinate 108,810,087 of OW121851.1, forward strand.
TTTCTTTCCAATGTTGCGTGATTAATTATTTCATAACTCTTAGGCAACTGCAGCAACAGAAGATATGTCAAGTGACCAAGAAAAATTGTGGAAATTTAATTGGTTTTGACAATCGGAAATAAAATCACGAAACAATCTGATTTTTTTAAAATATTTGCTTTTCACATACAGAAAACAACTTAGTATATTTTGTACTAGGTACTACTAGTTTCAACGCATAGGCGTCATCTTCAGGTATTTAGGAAATATACTTAGTTTGTTTCTGAATGCACCATGAATATCCAGTGTTACGCCACAGATCATTGAGTACGTATTTTCATTTGTTCAAAATACTTTTAACAGATCGATCGTGAAACATAATCACTCTTACATCAACATTTCAATACAAACAAATGAAAGTAATAAATGGTAAAAACCAGAGTGGTCAATGACTCTATATATATACTCTACAAGTACATCTTAGGTGTGCGGCATGGAGTGAGCCCCCTTCATGCTAGATTTTACTTTCGGGGGTGATTTCATGCGGAGAATATTGTGTTAAAGCTGAGGCTTCCGCGGAGATTATAATCAATAACGCTTTCGGGCGTTCTTCCGCGTTAGTATGTCTTCGGGAAACAATAGTCTCTCCAGCCATCCTGATACCGTCTTCAGGTCCCTTCAAACTCTTGTCGCTCAAAGACGCTCTAACACGGAGGAACGCCTTAATTCCACTATTAAGAAAATATTGAGGCTCAACGCGAGAGAAACGTTTAGCGACGACATTCTCCATATTAGCGCAACAGTCTGAACACCAAAAATGTTGCGAGAAGACCTGATTTTCGTGTGCAACCCAGGAATGGGGTCGTTAACCATATTTTTTATTGCCCAATATGATAGTTTGTAAAATAAATAGATCCATATTTTCCCCTCCTTCGATCTTCCTCGTAGTTCTTGAGGTATAAGCGACGAAAAACTGATGTTTTCACCCTTTCGGAAAAGTGGGCATGCGAAAATATACTTCATTCCTTCCTCCAATCACAACTGACACTGCGCAGCTCATTCGCCCATTCACAATGGCGGAGATAGCTGATTCTGCCAATTGAAGTGGTTGTTAGACTCCACGCGGGGTATTTTCAAAGGCATTGCACAGTGGACTACATCGTACTTGGTGAATAAATAAATAAACTTATGCACACTTTAAGTCACGCTAACATGTATATGGAAATATTTCGTTGAGTTTTTTTCGGTTATTTACAGGATGCAACAGTATCTATGCAGGCAGACCTTCCCCTCCAGCCTCCTCTTCCCCTCCAGTTCTTCCCCAAAACAGTAAAGGAGGGGAGGTGAATGACGTAGATGTCTTTAATGCAGCTCGTTCGGTGGGCGTCACCTTTTGCGTACTTTAATATTTAATTTATGAGTGAATGGCTCTAGTTAGAAGGTTATTTTTTTAAATAAAATTTATTTTTTGTTTTCATCCAACGATTTCGTGAATGAAAAATCGATTTCAGCTCCGAATAAACGCCCCCATCGTATACTTATGTGGAGCACTTTGGAAGACATCATCTTCACCACTCAATTCACGTCACTTGCTGCCTTCGTTTTTTGCATTATATTTAGTAAACATCGCACATCTATTTTCAGTTACTCGCGTACCAAAAATAAGACTTTTTGGTGTCATAACCTCAGCTTTTACTCACGAAGTTACGTCTATTCCCCTCTTGAATAAAGTGTAACAGTATAAAATTCGTGAAAAAATTAGAACGAAAAAGGAAAGAGGGGAATGAAGAATGGTGGACTTCTTTTACGAAAATGACAATACATAACCACGAAAAAATGACATGATTTTTCGATCCAACCTCCTTTAAGGCCACTTCGAAGTAGTAGGAGCAACCGCCTGGCGTCTGGTTCGCCCGGGTTTTATTTATCGGCGACCAGAAAAGCTCACGGACAACATCTCAGATACCCAATTTATCGAGAGCACGATGGCTCCAAATTAATCTTCAATCGGGCGAGCAGGGGGAAAATTAAATAGCTACAACGGTTTCGGAAGAAGGGTTCGCGTGTTACCTCGAGAGGATGCAAAGAAAGCGTGTGCGTATGTGTATGCGTGCTGCTGTCTACCCCTCTGATAACCTACCCTTCGTATCGTGCTCACCAGGAGATGGTGGGAGGGAGAAAATCGGACGCACCCCCGATCCTTCCTATAGTCACGCCCTCGCAGCAATCCTCCCCTCCCCCTCTCCAGTTTTGCGTCCCAACTTGTACAACCCTCTCGACTCACCCCCAAGGTTGTCCCAAGACTACAGCGGTAGGTAGTCTTCGCGGTGGCAGCCAGCCTGTTTTATGGCACCACCTCGGCGTAGCAGACGTAGGGTGAGGAAGAGATACTCTACATGGGGACTGAATCACAACGATTTTCCTACCGTGCTTGCTTGCTCACCCACCCAAGCAAGCTGCGTGGGTTGGGAAACTTTTTTCCGGGGTAGGTTAAGGGGTCGAAAGAAAAAAAAACATTTGCACGCCATCTTCGAAGTTTAAACATACAAGGGCAATGGTGTATCAAAATTATTAGAGGAATTGGGAGTGGGGGGGGGGGGGGGGGAATCTCTATTAGATCGCAGGTTAAAATACCGATTAAATCTCCTGTAAAATTTTGATATGGTCAGGTTGTCTAAAAATGTTATGAGTATATTAAAACACCAGCTTACTATGGCAGGTTAGATCATGGAGATAAAATTAGAGAGATGAATAGCAAGACAAATAGGTTCAAAATTTCATTTTTTCCGCGGGCAAGCGGAATAGGTATTATAGATTTTGATGCTTAATTTAGAATGTAGTTTTTTATATGTATGTTTTAACGCTACTATCGTGTATTTTCTAGGAAATATATGTTAATAATTAAATCTTTTTATAGAAATGACTGACTAATCCACCACTTTTACATTACATTGTACAAACTAAAAAAATTAGTTTCGTGTATGGCCAACGTGTCACAAGTCTCTTAACTCCATGTATAGAGAAAGAATATTGCTTCTTTTACTACTGATAGGAATTCTCTTAATAAATATGTCGGGAAAATACTCAGATCTATCTGCGTTTTAAATATTTTCCTCGGTGTGGTAAAATTACGCCTCTGATGCATGTAAGTAGTGAATGCACGGAGTGTTATTATTTGCATGCTTGCAAGGTAGTAACCATAATCTTATTCTCTTTCATTGATATTCATGCCAGGTGATGGTTCACGCTTGAACGGTATTATGTATAGATTTAGACAGATGAAGGAGGAAAATAGAGTCGATATGAAAGGAGAACTTGAGGCAATCGTTAGAATTCTGGGCGAAATGGCTATCCGTGGAGCAGGCACATAGCCAGGGGAAGGCTTCTGGTGCTTCAGCCCCCCCCCCCCCCCACCCCGAAATTTTTTCCAATAATTTTGTTATTCTGATTTTAACTGAACATTATAATTCAGATTACACTGCCTATAATTCAAGTGTCTTGAAACGTGATCACTAGTATTATGCATAGGTGTGGTTAATAATTGTTCTTTTCAATATGATATGCATGTATGCGTCGAACTTCGGTTCTGGGGTCGGTAAAATCAACTGCTTCATATCAAGGTAAGCAGTGACCTTTAGCAGCGAGAAGAGATAGGAATGGGCACGGTGAAAGTAAATACCATGCACTGAAATGTAAGGGAAGAGATTTGTAACCCCCCCCCGAAAAAAATTTCTGGCTACGTGCCTGCCGTGGAGAGGATACGAGTGGATGTTGTAGCCGGAGTACTGGTTTTCCATCCCGAGGGCTCATGTTTTCACAGCGACAAGGTAGATTTTCAGTGTACAATAATTACTTAGCTGATGCGTGATATGAAGGACGAAGTCAGGAGAGTTTTGGCAAAAGAAGATTTTTTTCGCTCTTTTACAGGCTCGGTAGACGAATTTTTCGTGCAAGTGCGCGCTAACATCAAGATTTATTATTGAAAATTTAGCAGAAGAATATTTAAAACGTTTAGTGCATATTTTCCTTATAATATTATCAAGTACTTGATCATACGCGTATATCATATTTTTCCAGCAGTTTTTTATTGTTCTTCGCATTCCACTTTTTTTCTTCTAGGGTAGTTTTCCATCTCAGCCTTTGATGGATTTTCCCTCTTTTTAGTGTCCTTATCACTGCTTATGAAACTCATCTTTTAAAAGTGGGTCGAAGCAAATCACCGAGGACAAATTTAACTCATGTTTTCTATAAAAACCTACGGAAATCACGTTTGGGTACCGAAAATTTCGGCTAATGAATCCATTACCAAATGTCTTCGCCAATTATGGCACACAGGTTCTCTTCCTTCGAGTGTGTGGAGGGCAAGGTCCCCTCTATATAAAGCATACACAGCGTTGGTGGAAATTAGGAAACCGACATTGAAAGTCGTTAACTTTTTTCCGAGAGCTCCAAGCTAAGAGACAGTTGAGAAGGTACTCGGAATATGTTGACTAGTGTGAAGCACCTTATCCGTAATTTTGAGCTGAGTGGAAAAGCCTTCTTCTTTAATAAAGTCCGTAGGGATTCTTACGGTATTCATTACAAAGTGGCAGTAGAAAAGTGGGTGAATTCGAATGGGGGACGGAGGTGTAGCAAAATACCCCTTAGTAAGCGACTGTGAAAATTAGACATAGGACTATAATTGTAACCTGATCATCAATTTTCCGAAAAAAAACTGCCGGATCAAGTTCCCAGAGTGACAATTGCGGCGGCGGTGATTTGCGCGTTTCTAAACGAGCCACCCAGACATTCGCAGAAAACTTGGGAGGGAGGGGATTTCATGGGCCATGCCCCGTCTTTAGGGTATGTATGCGCGGTCGCGGTCTGCGATCGTCGTCCAATCTTGCGAGGGAGATTCACACATTCACACTATCTACCCGTCACCTAAAGGAGTCGGTGCGGGAGAGGTGCCGGGTCATAGTGGACTCAGTACCACCAAGATGGTATAATATGACAACTGTCGAGAGATTTCACTGCGCCCTATTGTGTTGACTACTTGGTGTTGACTATTTGTTGCTGGTGATGATTTTGTTAGTCAAGCTTCTTCCTTCACAGTGCGGTTCAACATGAAACGAAGTCAAGCCAGCATTACAGCGTTCTTCAAAAAATCCAAACATGATGCAGACATTTTATTACCGCGTATACTTATAAGTACTTCCCACAATATTGCTATGAGTAGAACGATAAAAGAAGCCAGTTGTCATCTGTCTGCTGGCCATAGTAGATTACGAGTTTAAATAATTTCATTTTTAACCCTTTAGCCTGGGTTTTTGGCAGTTAATATTTTTCAATGGGACATTTTACCTTACAATTTACAAAACCCTAAATTTCCATGCATTTGCACTCAGGCCTAAATTATAATGCTATAACGGAATAAGCAACAATCAACAGAATCCTAACTTAGCCTACAAATGAAAAATAAATGTTTTTGTGCAAAGGAAAAACGTTCTAATTTTAATAATAACCTTATATAGGATTTAGAAACAAAAAAATCACGTGTGAACATTTTAAAATATACCAACAGACCAAATAAGGGAACACCATACTCGCATTTACAATCATAGGGAATAACCGACCAAACGCATTCATCACAAAACTAAACCAGCCTATCGCGTAATGTATGAGGCGACTTAATAATAACAACGGATCAAATGGCAGAAATTTGGCAAGCAACGAATCACGAATGCGATACATGAAAATAGGGAAGACGGGTCATTGCTAAACTCAAGGTAAGATCTGCCTACGCTTTCAGGAACCTTCAAAAGGTGCGTAACCATAGTAATGATCAGCGTACATAAGCGGGATTTGTCCATTTAGCGGCCGATAGTTATGCCCGAAAGTACCGACATAGAAATTTAAGTTGTCCAGGGTCAACGTGAGGTTTATAAGAGCACATTCGGGAGGTTTTGTCATCGCATTACAAAAGTTTAGTAAGAGGGCAGAGCATAGGATGCCATCGACCCAACCAGTGAAATTAAGAAAAACTGCATCAGCCCCCCGAAAGATTTCAATAGGGACAGCGGATGTTTGTAGAACATTCTAAAGACAACATCTGCAGTCGACAGGCATGTCGGAAAATGCGGAGAATAACACCGGCATGTCGTACGAAAAGACATACATGTATGGTCATGAGGGGAAAGGTTTGTTGACACCTCAAATTTGATCTCATTTTGTTATTAATCAATTCTATGAACATTGTATAATGCAGAGCGATTTTTTAGACGAGAGGTAATTTGTTTCAAGGACATTGAATTATTATTGTTTACTTTTTTCGCAAAAGACAAAAAAAAATTCTTGTTCTTTTTTAACTGGGCTTGATAATCCATATTACACTGGATATGATTCAACTGTTGTCTTTAAACGTGATCACTAGTTTACTGCATGTGTGTGGTTAATAATAGCCATATTCAATATGATATGTATGCATGCGTAGAACTCCTGTTCTGGGACAGGGCAAATTAACTGCTTGGCAACAAATTAAACTGAACTTTACCAGTGAGAAGAGATAGGAATAGCTACAGTGAAAGTAAAAACCAAGTACGTACCTACTGAAAATTTAAGGGAGAGATTTGTAACATGTCAGCACCAAACAGGCAAGACTGATTCAAGTTCTGCTATACTAGACGTAGCCCCTAAATGTTTGCCACACAGATGACATCACATTTCAGTTCATCTAATCATCATGAAACTACAAACTAAAAATATCAAGTTCCTCACTCAATAACTTTTAGAGCTATTCAGTGCATAAAAACTGAATGACTGCAAGCTATGTCATCATTCTGAAATTATTAAAGCACTTAGGGGCCACAAAACACCTTTCACTATGAAATCTCAAGCATGAATTTTATTACAGAAACACTTTTCCATTCATTGATTTTCCTGGTCAGAGAAGAGATCAAAGTGATGAATATAGATGCATGATGTGCTTACAACCAACCTCAACCTGCATGACTTGCCTCCTGTCTCAAGATGGGTTCTTTATGGGCTTACGAGGAAATTAAAATTCATTTTCTGAAAGTGATGATTACTTTATTCATTGAACATAATGGTTCCCATTTACCCAGAAATGAGGTATTCCAACAAAAAGATGAACTCTAATAATACATTTATGCATCTTTCTGGAAAAGTAAGAAAAATATAAGGTGCCAACAGAATAAAATATTTATGAAGGATAAAACAAGTAATAACTGAATAAATATACAATAAATGGCTAATTGGGCCCAAGACTAATGCTCATGCACAATTTTTCCACCAAAAGCACATAACACCACTTGGTAACCTTCGAAATCCATTGTCTAGTTTTATATTTCGTGAAAGCAATTCTTCTTTTTTGACATCCATTAATGACTTTTTTTAAATGAGAAGATTTTAATATTATTTTTATCTAATTATGAGTGAAAAGCTCTCGAGAACTTTCATATATTTTTTGCCAACATTAACCATTAAAGATAAAATTACATTTAAAGTGCAACTATTATAATTCTTACACCGGAATTATCAATATTTCTGAATGTAAGGGTAACTCAATAAAATAATAGTAGAAAGTGCATGAAAATTAGCAGCTATAACAACATTAAAACCATAGCTGTTACCCAAAACCACATGCTTTTGATTTCCAATAATGTATGCGTCATACAATTAGAATACTATAGAAATTTTAAGAATTCCATTTTCACAGAAATAAAACCACAGACTGTCAACCATTGCCTTAAAATAGTCATGTAGGTCAAATTAGGACATTATTATGCTAGTTGGTATCATAGAGTGAGTGATATTAGGGCCTCCCATTCAATAAAGCTTCAATAACTTGAGGTAAATTGTGATTGTAGACTCGCAGGAGTGCTTGATTGAGTTCCATATCCACAAAACCCATGTTCACTAGTTGCGTCAGCTCAAGGGCCATCGAAGGATCAATGGGTGGTGGGGGTGGATCTTCACTGTTGGTTGCTTTCGGCCTTTGGGGAGAACTACGAGGAGGTTCACTGTACACAGTTCCAGGAGTCACCTAAAATTTGAAAACAGTATTTGAAATCAAGACTCAAAGCATATTTTCATAAAGATATTCACTCCATGGAAATGACAAATGGAAATGATAGAAATAGCACGATAATTGAAAAAAACTTTAGCCTGACAAAAATTATTACAGAAATTTCATTTAAAAATAATAGTTCAATCAAGTAATATCAACATCAATTAATGCAATAATCTCATCCAAAATATACTTAGTCAATATAATTACAAAACATCTACCATGGGGAAAACATATCTAACTCACAGTCAATCCAATTAATTCTAGGATTCATAAAAGGAATATTTATAAAATGCAATGAGATGTAAAAATAGCAGCATTTCCTTTTCCAAGTTAGATCACACCAAGAATAAGATAGTATATGGTAGGATACGCATAAAGTAGACTAGACTTCGGACATCAAATGAATATACTTTATATATTAAAGACATTTAAAAACCTGACATACAAGGGAAGTTTCGATTTTAAAGATAAAATTAGAAAGAGACTGTAGGACAGAAAGGTTTAAAAAGTAATTGTATCCACTAGTAATTTGGGTAACCATTAGATTTGATGGAAGTTATCAAGGAGATAATTAGGAGTTGATGTAGATATTACTTTCACTTGTAATATTGCAAAAAACTTTTAACACACAACACATGAGGATATTTCTTTCAGATGCCTGGAACATAATCAGAAAAATTTTTACATGATACATATTTACAGAGTATCAGTCGATTATGAGAGTCGATGAGTTCACGATAAGAGGCTGCATGAAATGCTAAGCTACTCTCCTTTTGTCAAATAGGATTTATCAGTGAAAACAGTTGTGCAGTCACAAACAATATAATGGTTTAAAAGGTATTAATGTGGGCCTGCTGTAGAGACACTGCCGGCCATATATGCTGGCACTACATTGCAGCTATCTGGGGTACAATGCCTCCAGTGATGCATTTTTCTCATATTAACAGTACAGCACTTTCTAATTGAATTCCTACTTCTTCTAACCTAGAACTTTTTATGGCCTTACTGATTGTTTAACCTTAATTTCCTTAATAGCATGGTTCCTTTGATCATCTTTTAGGAAAAGGACAGGATATTAATATTAGAATATTCATTGGCCATTATTTAGGGGGACGTAGGAATATTGATAGGTATAAGGGGATATCATAACAATAAAGTCAACTTGAATAAAACTTCAATGTTTTAGCTAATGGTGACTTTCAAAACTTAATTTCCTTCCACTAAATTTCTTAACTAACTTATTATAAGAACAAGAATATCAATTTATACCAGGAGTTTTTTTCAAGAATGGACAAAGTGCAGAGTAAACATGTTAAAGCCCCACCCAATGAACAGACTACCCTTGCTCTTCACACAGCTCTCAAGTAAGGACTAGCATGCCACTGCAAGATCTCTGCTCCAGCCTGGATTCAAACCCAGGCCCACATAGTAGGATACCAGTATTGTATCCACCACTCCAACCTCATTTTCATCATATGTAAACTTCATTCAATACCATTTTGATGTAGAATAAGTCTTACCTTTCAGCCCAGCAGTAGGCCTCCTTGGCCAGAATTTCCAGCACTATCTTTTCATGCAACATTTGAAATTGCGATATCTTCTAAATGACAAAGCATGCACAGTTATACCATGTACCATTTAACAAATGAGGGAACAAAGGCTATAAATTGCACAGCATAAGCAGACTACATATTATATCAGTCAGCTTGGTGGATTGAGGAGAGAAACAGACATTTTAGTTGCTCAGAGGACACTAAAATTAATATTCCTCTGGATTCCAATGGGATAAAACGTTGAGTGAGGAGTTGCAGAAACTGACTTATTGGGCAATATCTGTGTATGGTATGATAATAGCAATAATATTGCGAGAAGATCTGAACTGTAATTAAATGAGAATAAATTGCGTTAGGAAGAAAGTCGTGGCATATGGGTCCAAAATGTATTGAAAAGTATCACAAATGCTACAGGGTAGTAGAGGTGTATGACATTCAAATTCCAATACAAATCGCATTACATACTTTTTTCTTAATCAAAATTTCAAACCAAATCAACATCTAAAAAACTTTGAATCCAAAACAATTTAAGTGGCAGAAAATTATATTTTCAGTGATTTTTCTTTTTGTTTTTCAATTTTTTACGTACAGCCTTTCGAGTTTTGAGCATGGGTATCATAGGTAATCATTGAGTCGAGCAAGGAGAAAAAAATCTCCTTTGCTGGTGTCTCCATCTTGAAGTGATGAGGGGGCTTGCATGCCTAAGGGATCCTACGAGCTATGCCACTGGGAGCTTAAGCTCCTGGCAGGGTCAGAGAGATACCCTGGTCCTCCAGGTTGGGGGTTGGGCGTAAGGCTAACAACTCCACCCCGTAAAAAAGAAAATGTTCAGAAACCTAATAAACCTCAGAGAATAGATGAATTAAGCTAAAAACAACCCCAGCAAAGAAACAGGAACATTATTATTATGACAACCTGGACTGTGAGAATGATGTTAAAGCCTGGAAAAATTAAGGATATAGCCAATGAAATGCAGAAATTTCATTAGGATATAGAGGCTGCGCAAGAAATACAGTGGACCAGACAAGGTAGGATAGATAAACCTCAATGTACTCTGATATACAGTGCCTCTGAAAACAGGAGAGGCTAGTTAGGCACAGAATTCATGATAGCAAAGCAAATAAGACAATCTGCAGCAGATCTAAACAATCAACACCAAAATATGCAAGATAAGGATTAAAGGGCAGTTCATGAACATATTTTAAGTCCCAGCACATGCTCCAACATGAGAATGGGAAGATAGGGAAAAAAGAAAGTTTTTATGACCAACTGTACGAAATATGCCATAAACCCCAAAATACGGTACGTCAGTGGTAATGGATGACTTTAATGCCAAAGTAGGTAAAGAGAGCTACCATTAACAAGTGGCATGAAACCACAAATTACATGATAGCAGTAATGAGAATGGAAGAATGTTGGGACATTTTGCAACAAGGCATAATATGCTTATTAAGCATATTATGCCTGGTATACCTGGAATGTCTGGTATCCTCACAAACAAATTCATCTGGAAACATGGAGGACAGTGGGGAAATGAAGCCAATAAGATTAATCATGCATTCATATCTAAAAGACACTCCTGATCCATTAAGGATTTTAGAAGCAGTAGAGGGCCTAACTGTGACTGACCATTACCTGGCCCAGGTATAAGAGAAACTAGTAAACATACAGAAAATGCCTAAAATAACAGCAAAGGAATGGGAGTGGACAAAATGAATTAGACAGCCCAAACTGAGAAAGGAAAATAAATTACATAGAAAACCGGATTGCAAGAGGGATGACACAGATGATGTAGGAGCGTGGAGCAAACTTGAAGTATCATAAAAGAACAAACAGATGAAATAATTGAAGAGAAGAAAGGTAAGAGAAATGAAGAGTAGTTTGATGAAGAAGGTGCTAGATATTAAGACAAAAATAAAGCCAGAGAAAAAATGATCCAATGAGAAACTATATAAGTTATGAGGAAATACCGGAAAAAGAGAAGTGAAGCTAACAGGGTGTGCAGGGGAAAGAAGAAACAGATGTTAAAGAAAAATCTAGCAGAAATCGAACAGCACAATATACAAAATGAAAGAAGAAAATTCTGCAAAGAAGTGGATCAACAAAAATGAGGATTCCAACTGATAATGACTGGTTGTAAAACCAAAGAATGGGAAATAGTAGAAGAAGAAAATGTAGTGCTAGAACATTGGGCGTAATACATACATTGAAGAACTGTTAAAGATAGAGAATGGAAAGCAGCAGTCTGGGACAGTAGGAATGGAAGCAGACGTAGTGATAGAGGAAGGTAAGAGTGGAACACCTGCATAAAGAGAGGTGGAAATCTGCATACAAAAACTAAAGAATAATAAAGCACCAGGAAGAGATTGCATAGCAGCTGAACTAATTAAATGTGGAGGGAAAGCAATTTCAGATGCTGTAGATAAATTGATCACAATAATATGGGAAACCGAAAAAATGCTGGAGGATAGGAGAATTGAAATTATATGTCTGATATTCAAAAAAGGTGACAAATTAGATTGTAATAATTATAGAGGCATCACCCTGCTATGCACACTGTATCAAGTTCTGTCCAGTATAATAAATGGAAGACTAAATATGGAAACAGAAAGGGTAATAGGAGAGTACCAGTGTAGCTTTCACCCTAATAAAAGCACAGTTAACCAGCTCTTCATCATTAGACAAATGATGGGAAAACATGATGAAAATGGATTGGACCTCTACATGCTGATATGCAAGCCTTTGATAGGGTAAACAGAATAAAATTATATGAGATAATGTTTGAACTTGGTATCTTGCAGAAGCTGATACAATGAGTGCAAATGACTATGAATAATAGTAAGGCTCAAGTTAAAATTGACAACAGACTTGGTGAAGAATTTGAATTTAATAAGGGGGTTGAACAAGAGAATGGGCTATCTACAACCCTATTTATACTAGCATTACATAAAGCAGCAACTACTGTCGACCAAACATCCTACAAATTAATACAAGACCAGTCAGATTTGCACTAACGCTGAATGATAGTCATAATAGCATGAACGAAAAAGAAATGAGTAGAGGTAGATATATGGAGAAGATAGGTTCATATGGAGAGAAGTAAGGTTCATAAAGATCCAGAGATTTGAAGTGGTTAGGGCATGTTCAAAGAATGAATGAGACCTCCATTCGAAAGAGAATATTATATGGGAAAATATATGCACCAAGGAGGAGAGATAGACACAGGCTGAAATGGGTAGAAGATGTTTATAATGATCTCATCTAGATGAAAGTGTAAGGCTGGAGGAGAAAGATGGACAACAGAGAGCAGTGGAGGCAGATTGTGCAGCAGACCAAAGCTCACCCTGAGCTGTAGCACCAAGTGGAAGGAAGACTGGAGAAAAGATTTTTTATATCCTTGGTGTAGAGTATGGAAGGAATTCCACTATGATGTTTGAAACACCAATGGTCCTCCAACCCAAGGAGTATAGAAAGCTACGCACATTACTTTGGACAAATAATTTACATTTTCCAGCTAAAGACATTCTCACAGCAAAAAAAAGAAGTGAATGAAAGTATTATAAGGCTATTCCGTAAGAGATTACACCTACGTTACTATAACATTTATAAAACCCAGTCGTTATTTTGGCACAATTGGCATACTATTGAGCTATCCTTATTCTGAAACATAAAATAGTTGGCCCAATGGGTCCATAAATAGCAATTTACTTGAACTTTGACACTGGTTTGTGGGCAACTCAAAAGTGGACAGAACTTGAACAAGAATCAACACTTTTTGCTCAATTTTTCACGCTTATAAAAGTTTATGTATTCAACAATCCATAATTTTTAGTAAAGTTATTTCATTGCATATTCGAAATTTTAAAACCAGAATTATTTTTTTTATTCAAGTAGTAGTTTTTTACTTTAACAGGCAACAAATAAATGAGCACAATAGCATTTAACACATAAATTGCAATTCTAGTGTTCGAGATATTCAAAATTCTAAGTAATCGAGTTATGATTAATATTCTAATTTGAGAACTCTGCTATTTGTCCCATCTATAGTTTTTCTAAGATAACCTAGGAAGAGCATATTTTTTTTCATCTCACTATCTTAGGGGAATTTTAAAAATCCTAAAACGAAATCTGGATTTGCTGCAACACAGCTCTCACAGATTTTTTTACATTCTTTGTTTTTCTTCTCATTTTATGGCTTAGCTTTTGAAAAGTAGAACCTTAAAATATGAGAAAAATTGACTCCCCTGTGTAGTGCGTGTGATGCTATATGCTTTCGGCCCAAGAGACAAGTTTTATCTTACTCCCTTACGACAACCCCGCACTAATCTAGTGTAGAAGGGTGTAAGATAAGCCACCACTTTCAGTACACAAATTTCATAGCTATGATAAAAAAATTGAAAGTGAAATGCAAATGAAGTAGAATATTCAAGATTGATTAATTTAAGAAGAGGCTTTCAGGACAAATGGAAAAGAATATGGCCACAGAAAATTGACAAAAGCACACTTAAGCCTGAATAATATGATTTAAAAAAAAGTACATAACGGTGAAATTAGTAGGAGATACAGTCTCCTAAGATAAAATGAGAAAAAAAAGTAATAGGATCAAACAAAAACTTAATAGAATGGATATCACAACTGACAAAAAATTAAGGATTAATGTGAGAGTAAGCCATCAGGAGGTAGGAGGAAAAAGACTGTGTTGTGGCCTTGATGTAGAACTTTTAGGGAGTCAAATGAGGGTAGTTTTACAGTAAACCTGCCAATGGTGAAATGATGAAATGAAATGACTGCACACATGATATGCATGATCTGCACTGAAGGTCTGAATGGAGACTGGCAAAGATCATCAGCATAATGTCTTCAAGGCACCAGGATAATGTAAATAAACTTTAGTAACTTAAATGTAAACATGTAACAGGCTAGCTCTACATAAAATATTTCAGAGAAAAAAGAACAATACTATATATGCCAGTACACTATCTGTGCCTTAATTTAAAGGAACAATGCCATGGGGCTTCACATAAATCTTGAATTTAGGATAGAGTCCTTTCAGTTGAAGTGAAGTTAGACATTTACCAACAGAATAATTCTAGTAGAAGTGTAAACACAGACAGGGGAACAACAAGTCATAGTAAAATAATCAGAATAAGAATAATTTTACAAGATTGGATTTTGAAAGATGCACAATTTTAAATTTAAAACCTGTGAATGGAAGGATGCAACATTTAGAATGGAGATGGATAAAAATGGTCATTGACTGTTTCAAGACATTAATAGTCAGCCCCTAATTAAAGAGTAATGCTACAGATCCCAAAAATGAATAATAGGCAGTACTTACTGATGACCCTCCTGCATTTTCAAGTATGCTATCAAGTGCTGCAAAAGCTGTGTTAATGGCAGAGGAGGTGACACTTAAGGCTCCATTGATTACCTCTGTGACAATGCGTGGCTTTAAATCAATCGGGCGAGAGCTGCTTTGAGAGCTGGGCGTCGGAGAGACACGAGGAATGTTTGTTGTACTCTTCTCAGACCCTCTGCTGTCGCTTCCACGGCTGCCGGTGTATTCTGGTGACCAAGCGGGGGCAGACTTCCCAGATGATGATTTGGCGTATGAGTGATCCGAATCACAGGAACGATCGGGAGACATGGTCGAGGATACACGAGGAGTGTTGACGGGACTGGGAGGAGAGGACTTTTCCTGCTTGTTCAGAATGACAACACGAGGCTCAGTTGACTGACGTTTCGGGGACAATGGTGTCACAGCTGGCTGAAACTGAGGTGTGCAGCCGACTGGTCTGGGCTGCACTTTAATTAGCGGCACAGAGATGACTTCTCCTGTATCATGAGATACTTCCCTCTGCAATGGTATCTCATTCAGTTGAGGATAATCGGCACCCTGCACAATGTCACCATCAAGAGGAGCTGATGGCTGATGTGATGGAGAATCAGGAATGTTGCTCACAGTTGGATTATCAGTGTCACCAACCTGTTTTGCTGTTTCCACTGCATTCATTTCAACACCACTGGGACCTGAAACAAAGATTTCTAATGAGAATGGATTCCCTAAATATTCAACCTACAAATAACATTGAATAATTTGGTTCAAGAAAAGCACCCAATGTTTGTTTGCTACGCTACTTAGGAAGGATAAATCAGTTTTTAAAATCCCCTTAATTATAGGTATGATATGTCAAAAAGGGCTGGAAAAGTTACAAATTCATCTAACTTTCTATGGAATTCCCTATAAGCCACCTTATTGGGGAGAGACATGGGTGAATAATCACCAAACATGTACAAAAAATACATGTATCCCTCACCAAACACAAATTCCCTTGATAATCACAAGTACACAATTGGTGTACTTGCTATTTTTTTCACTTGGCATGACCAAGTTTCCTGCTGCAACATAACTGCATATACCCTGAATACTCTCAAACCACTTTTTGCCTGTGTCAGTAGATTATGAAATAGTGTGGGGATAGATCCCAAGTCATCTACCCTTATACCTGTTGATCACTAAAATTTTCTGCACAACATTTTTTATAATTTTTTTACTAAAAAATTTGTGAATCATACGTAAAACTGAACTTTTTTGCTCACTGTAAATCAAATCATGATACCAAAACTGTGACCAATCTGCCATCTATGGTGAACAGGAATGTTTTGCTGTTGATCTTTGCCTTCATATCGGCTTGTGTAATTGAAGGTTTAGCGATAGTGACCTCCACATTGCTTCTTATATTTCTTTAATGAGAAAGAGGAGATTTGACCACATAGAGACGTTTTTGCTTTTGATATTTTTCCAATAACAAGGAAACTACCTGAATGTTCCATGAGATTACAGCCTTACTTGTTTGCTTTTTCCTTGTTTCGTTTTTTTGTTCCTTCTCCAAGGATATGAGATTATCACTATGGTGAACAGCACCTCGCATTGGCTGTAGCATAAAACTATTGAATATGAACTGAATCAGTTTTATTCGGTAAAGCATTTTATTGAAATGATTTTATAACGAGCATACTCTATTTTTAAATAAATTTAATTTTATAAAATGTTGTACCTAAAATTTTCCAATGAGCAGCAGGCAAAGGCACATTGATGAATTTTTTGACCCCTAAAAAATTAAATTAACCTTCTCATTGATCACTGAGTGAGCGAATGTGACTCATAAATCTGCATTGGGTGAGGGGTAGCACATAGAATTAAAGAAATGGTCAAAGAATTAAAATCATATTATTCCTAATCTGCATAACAAATCCATTACAATGTAAGAATGAACTTTGTGTTGTTCTATTCACTTTTGTTCAGACAATAACATGGCCATCAACCTCTAAGATTCGTCACTGATAAATGTTCAGCCTCTACTACATAAGGATGAATCTGGATTGGACTGCAACACTTTTATTTCACCTTTTCCGAAGAAGTTAAATTGTTCCAGTTTCCAATCTATTAAGTTTCCAATTAGTGACTCAATTTAATCAATAAGTGGGATAGATCACAACAATAAGTGACAAAATATACTGTACGACACAATGCTGTATGATGCAAAGCATGACACTTGGAATCCGTGATACAAAACAATTGAGACAGCCAACTTTCATTTGACATCCTTCAGGTTAATCCCTCCCCTACGTGATCCTACCACAATGAATTTGCCCTTAAAATGCTTTGTGTTCTTCACTTCATTGAGTATCAAGAACTATTACAGTTTTCTGCATATTATGTACTTAAGTCAGTGTACTCAGGCATTTCCAAAAATTGAAGTGATCATAATATTTTTGTCATAAAAATTTAAAATAATAACATTTATTTTGTAACACCAAACATAAAACTATTATTGAACTTGTTGGAGGTGTTTAGTAGGTTCAAATTTATTATTCCTTGTACACATTATCTGTGAATTTTATTGCTTCATACGGCTTTTCAATATTCATTTAGCACAACACTTTTTCGAAACCTTGGTACATATCTCTTGTGCTAAATGGGGTTTACCTGTACTACTTAAAATTAACTTATTAATAGCATGGGAACCAATCAAAGTAACTTGGAAAGGAGAATAATATTACTGATATGGGGAAATCTTTCAACTTTTAACCACAAATTTAAGTATGTATCATAAAGACTGAATCCTTACAACTCCTTACAGAACACCTCAATGAAACTATGTAATTCCAAAGAAATTATTACAATTTGTACTTTTTTACTCTAACTCACTTCACTCAGTTTTGTTGTCTTGCATTCAAGAATGTATCACATGAGAATAGAATACCAAGAATAATGACAACTGTCAAAGAAAACATCCAACATTTTCTTCTCTTCTCCAATGCAAGAGCACTTCTCCGCATTAAAAAAATGATCCATAGCAAATCATATACGTACAAGACCTTGCACAGTGGAAGTATTAACTTGTTGCGAATAACATGAAAATGTCTAAACCCGTCAGGGTCATTATAATTAAGTTAAATGTAGAAAAATACAAATTTTATGTCTTTTCACTATGTTCAACACATTCCATTCCAGTAAGGAAAAACTCAAAAAACTTCTACATGCAGTTCAGTAATAAACACAGGCAAATTGAGGGCTTAATTCAGTGAGACTTTAAAGATCATTACCCAATAAAGAACATGAAATTCTGTCCTTCATTCTTTCAAAATTTTCTATTCCCAAGATCAGAGGTGATACAAAGTGAGAGACAGTATTAACGGAGAATTAAATTACCCTCAATTGTCTCCTTTACTTGAAAAACTTAAATGATTAAGTACGCACCTCCAGAATTCAAAGGAACATCGATCCTGAAGCAGGGAGGCATTGGGACAACAACAAAGTTATCATCAGAATCTGACCCTAGACTATGGTCACTTCCACTCAGGTCATCCGTGGACAGGCTATCCAACTCTTCTTCTTTTTCTCCAGTGCAAGAGCACTTCTCCTCAATCATAAATTTCTGATCCTTAGCCCATGGCCCTGAGGCAGATGAGAGAAGATTTAACTCTTCCTGAGTTTCAATACTACTTGCAGATGCTACTGGGAGAGTCTCATTGGTAGCTGCTGAGTCTTTTTGCAAGTCTTCATCTCTGGTCTCAGATCCGCTTACTACAAAAAATAGATATTTACAGTTAAATCAAAAGCCACTAGCATTTATTAGGGAATAATAACATGCTTCCAAACTTTTACACATGGATGATACAAAAAAAAAGATTTCCACCAAAATTGAACTTCCAAAGAACATCAATTTTGAAGTGCACACTTCAGGCTCTTACCATTAACACCCACTGCAGTAGATGGAAGAACAATAAATTCCAAAGTACTTGATGGTGATAAACTCTCCCTCCTAGATTCAGTTGTCGACTGAAAAGAATTCAGATAATTAAAAACTGATACACAAGGAAGAACACACTCTTATAAACAATTTTGATTCCCTCCAATTCTACTGCACACCATGCCAGTTATTTTTTGAGGAGCTATCAACCTTAACTTTTCTTTGACGTAAACATCAAGTGAATATGGTGGTTAGAGAAATTTATCTTTAATTAAACATTTGAAAGTTAGCTAATGCAAACACCAATGATTGGGGCAGGCATCCCATAGGCTCAGGGCAAAAAAATAAAGACTTCATAGACCCAAGTTTGTGAAAATAGAGACCAAAATATAGACTTAAACAGTATCATAATATGCATGAAAAGCAAGGTAAATTGGACCAAATCCGCATTATTAGACAAAATTACAGCACTTTATTCTTAAAATGCTGTCTGGTTTGAGTAGAGGTTAAGGTACCGGCAAAAAATTGAGAGAAGCAAGGCATTTAGAAATATGAACAATTTTATTCATAAAGTTGAATAAAACACAAGATGAGAAATCTCTACTCATCAGTCCAGCTCTTTTTAGCTGCAGATTCCAGCTGGTGTATGACTTTGGTTTTTCTTTTGTCGATGGACTTCCATAAAGTATCGGCTTCTTTATCTTTCTCTTCTGCTTCTTCCAATAGTTTATCGGCAGCCTGCAGAATGGCTTGCTATGCCACGATTTCAGTTAAATTTTGGGCCTTTAATGCTTTTGACAAGCATTGGCGTCACTGCAAAGAGTAGCAGTAGTGGCTTTCTTGCTCTTGACGACATCCGCCAACTCTAGCACTTGCTCTTCCTCCTCAACAATCTTCTTTTTTACTCCATCTAACTTCCGGCGTGCTCCCTCTCTAGCTTCCATTTCTGCCTGAGCCTGTTCTTATCTCCTATTTTCTTCTTCCTTTCTCCCTCGAGATAGAATAACTGCGAATAGCATTTTGGTATAATCTCAGATGATTCTCGTTGATGGGGAAGGCCTCCGGACTGCCACACACCTTCATGGCACTTTTGACTGTCATAGTTGCATTTAGCGATTTTTCTTGCATGCGAGCCTTAGGTGCAGTAATTTACAAATTGAACATAGAAACATCACGTTCGATGTAAACATGGGTAAACATACCGTGGGAAGAGATGCCTTCACCACTTTCACGGTAAGCTCATATTTCAGGACGTTGGCCTGAGGCTTCAGCTTGAAAATACTTCCCTAATATTCAGCCCTTTTTTCCAAGCTTTTATGATACCCTTGTTCCTGAGTGCAGAATTGGCAAGAATGTGATTAATGACAGCGATAATGTGTCTCTGTGCCTGCAGATGAAAGGATTGAATATCAACAGCAGGGTAAGCAAGATCTTGAAGCCTCTTCAACTACACTTTAGTCTTCTCCCCTACGTCAACATAGTCAACTTTCAGCAGGTTTTCAGGAAAGCTTACTGCAGAGTCCCAACTTACTGTAAGAGTTGACTTTGCAGACTCTACCCGCTAACTTTTACACCAAAGTCTCCATTTCTGATTAGAGCCCAATGGCTGGTCTGCCTGGAAAAATCCAGTGAACTTAGTGAAAATCCAAGCACTGCTGATGGCAAAGTGCAGTTCAGTTGTCAGAAAAGAGTCTTTAACACCATCCCTAATCCTAGTGGCTACTTTTTTGGATGCAAGTTCCTTATTCTGACTCTTCAAATGCCTGAGAAAATATTCCTCCAGCGCAGGAAGCTGTTCTAGCAGGCATTCAGCCACTGGTTCTAAAGACAGCCAATGTAAAGAAACAAGCCTCAGAAAGCATTGAGAAGGCAGCTGTATGCACCAGAACTATCATGCCCGCAGTGCACTCCCCAAGATGATCTAGACCTTTCTCATAAGCTGTGTGGAGAATATAGTAGACTCGGCAATGAAAAAAACAGTGGTTATAGAAAACAACTGGTCTGCTGGTGCCAGCACAACAAGACGTACGACGCGCAGATTGTCTGTCAATGTAAACAAACAACAATCCTGTCAATGCATGTTGAGGCGGGCAAGCCAGCGGGTGGAAGGGTGAGGTGGCAAGGGAGGGGGGAAGAAACAGCCAGGCAAGCGCTCTGCCGGGCAGAGACTAGAGGTCCTATATAGGGTAATATAGTACTCTAGCAGAGACGATCGCTGAGCACCTCAGCCACACCACTGGAGCCAGACAAAGCAGACGAACAAAGAAGCAGTGCCTGGCCACGGCACACATAAAGCACACTTTGCAGTGCTGTCCCCGCTGCTTCAGTGTAAATTGTAGTTTACCTTTGGCTGAAATATATACCCTACTGCAAAATATAGACTGATTTGGACCAAAATTGGAAATATCGACCAATATAGACCATAAGCAAAAAATATCGACAT
Source organism: Platycnemis pennipes (assembly GCA_933228895.1). Taxonomy (NCBI): domain Eukaryota; kingdom Metazoa; phylum Arthropoda; class Insecta; order Odonata; family Platycnemididae; genus Platycnemis; species Platycnemis pennipes. Next base: position 108,831,390 of record OW121851.1, read on the forward strand.
TCTATATTCTCTATATATCATATGGGATGCCTGTTGAGGAGGGTATCAACAGTTGGTCTAAAGACATTAAAACCAGTCATCATAAAATCCAGCAACAATGCAATGAATACAGGATTACCTCTTCCTCCCTTTTGATGAGATCGACAGATACTATGCAGCTCAGCCTTCCTCCGAATCTAACATTTTGTTGGTAAAAGTGCCAATGTGACTCAAAAACTCCTGGGAAATCTGGAAATATAGTCAATAGACAAAATACAAGTATTAATGCCATTTTTACACCAATATTCATTGAGATTTGCACAATAATCACTGCCTTACTTGGCGATGTAAAGTTGATGGCGATTTCTCCTCCTTCTCCGGGCGCAAGTGGTGGACACTTCACAGAAGAGGATTCAGGATTCAGCCCAGCATTTCCCCAAGCCAACTTCACTTCAGTCTAATTAAAACAGAAAATTACATGAAGTTGTAGGTAAAACTCAAGTACTATAATAATGTAGAATTGAGGGCCAATGTGTATTAATTTGGCAACAAATTTTTATGATAACAAGGTTGAAATAGTAATCACTGAATAAAATAATTTACCCCAATTTTGCACACAGTATCAAACATAATGAAGTTGCTTTTAACCAGAAGGTTGGTGAGATTGGTAAGGGTGGTGGTCACACCAAATACTCCTCATTGCAAAATAATTAGTTACTGTCATTTAATATTGTCATTCATTGCTGCTAAACCATGCACACATCTTCTGCACATCTATGCGAAGCACTTCACTAAAACCACCACATTATTTCAAGTTGATGATCATCAATATGGGAAGAGCTTTCACCAAGGCTAGGGACAAAGTTAAATGACTTCACTCAGCATAAGTAGCTGAATTCCATGAAAAAAGCACCAAACAGACATAGAAATCATTCTTAAATATTCTACACAATGGAATAATACATCAAACGCCAAATAAATGTAAATAAGCAATGAAAAAACAAAGTGAACCAAAAAAAAGTGAAGTAAAAGTGTAATTTAAAGAATATATCAATCGATGACGAGGTTTTGAAGTCATTTGTGGGTCACAAAAAATGCAATGAATCCCTAGCCAATGAATGATGTAAGCAGAAAATGACAAAAACTCACCTCATCATTCCACTTGGTGCCACCAGAATTTATTACTTTCCAAACTTTGGTGAAGCTGGAACCACGTTTCACAGTCATCATGCGCATATCATCACCGTTGACTGAAACTCCAACAGAGCCATCTTCGAGATCCCGGGGCGGAATGAGATTTAGAGCAGGCTTGCTGACACTCACTTTTTGCCTCATGACTGTGACAACTTCAGGTTCTCTCAGCTTCTTGTAATTTCGGCTTTCTATTTGGGATGCCTTGCAGCCAGCCCTTTCCAATCTCAACTTTGAAAGGTATTCTCTTTCCTTCCTCTCAGCTATCTTCCTGGTCTTCTGTTCTAGCTTCTCTTTCTTATGGTCCAGTTTTCTCTCACGCCTGTCTAATTTCTCTATTTTCTTCAGAATTTTACTGTCCCTGGCAGAAAAGTGAAAATAGGGGAGAACTTATCAATAAAAAATCCATCACTTGGTTTTTGTTCTAATAAGCAAGCAAAACAAAGGTAATATACAATCATTATTACATACTTATAGACCCAGTGTGGAAGAAGCTAGGCAATTACTAATACTAATTACAAATACTAATACTAATCAGCACATAACCCATTCTTAATCAGCACAAACCTATTCTATTAACGATCTTGGCAATAGCATTCATATTCTGCATCAATTTTACTACTAGTCCATCAGAGATACCCAATTGATTAAAACTTTCGCGGTCCATGTCTTCTGAGTGATGTGGTTTTTTGGGGGGTTTCTCTGCGATTACGTGGTAGTCTACCAACATTTCCCCTCCGCTGCTGGAGGCCTCTTCAGGGTAATGAAAAGTGTACTTCACGAAAGCAATCGAGAAATATTTTGTAAGCAGCTCAGTATAACAAAATTAATTTTAATTTCATATACTTAAATCATTACAATATCCTTAAGAAAAAATAAAAAAAATATGGATAAGTTTCATTAGCTTTCTCAATATCTGTTTGCGATGTCTCCTTGTTTAGTAACCATAAGATATCACATGGTTTATTACTTCCTTCATATGAAAATGAAGTGTGACAACAGCTTTTGCCGAGGAAATTCGTTTAACATGCCAAGAATCAACGATGAAATGATTCACCACTACTTCGAGAATGCCAAGAAACTGGTTTCAGTGGAAAACAGTGGAATACAAGATAGAAGGCATTATTTAGGTTTTAAAAAAATATATTCCATATGCCACTTACAAATAGAATTTCTAAAGTCAAGTACCTGTTCTACTGAACTGAAAGGAAAAGTATCCCCAGACTGTTTATCACCATATTACTCTAGCCTGGTACAAAACAGGACTTATTTCTTTTTGTTCCTAACATTCTTAATACCAATAAACTCGATTCATAACGTATGAACGACTCAACAATGCTAACTGCATTTTCTAAATTACATGTGAACAACACCCACTCAGTCGTGGACATGGCAGCAGCCGACATCACCTAGCTACTTCACCCGATCACCTTCACAGAGTGATGTCGCCACTGTACATTTTGGCACCATTTAAAAGTCGCATTTTTCAATGCTAACAGCAAAGAAACTAAGCACTGGATAGAAGCATAACCAAGTCCCTTTTCTTTAACTTTTCAACCTTATTTTGGCTAACTTACAATTTAAAATTTGTAGACTTCCTCATTTGTTATAAGCCAGCACCTTAAGCCCAAATCACACGATCATTTTTCTCGTCCCTTTAAAGGGATCATTTAAGCTATAGCTTTCAGGGACCGCAAAAATGATAGCTCAAGCTATCATTTCGCTGCTCACACGATCATTTTTGCCGTCCCTTCTCGTATCATTTCTGTACGGTAAACAACTTCGTAACTATGGATTATTTACACCGTCGTCGACAGCTTTTGGCTGCAGCTAAACGATACTTTCAGAACGTGCGCTGTGATTGGCTAAATGACAGGCCGAGGGACGGAAAAAAGGACGTGCTCAAATGACGAAAAAAGGGATAGCGATCCCTATCATTGCCGCTATCCGTGAAGTGATCAAGTCAGACGATCATTTTTAAGCTATCATTTGAGCTATCATTTAAGCTATCCCTGAAAAGGGATGTAAAAAATGATCGTGTGATTCAGGCTTTAGTGTTTCAATGTTGGCTTTAACCTAATGGATGGTTGGGCCATGTTCACAACTTTGGTAGCCTAGTACATAATATGTTTAGCAGTTCAGCTACATCTTGTTTCTTTAAAGCCTCTTATAATTTCCACACTGACAGAGGATGTCTTGGTAGGTCAAGTGGTAGAGCACCTGGCTGGAAATCAGGGGGTCCAGGTTTAGGTCCCGGACAAGGTGAATGATTTTTTTCTCAGTGGAATTTCTGCTACTAATCTAATGTTTACAATTCAAGAAAGTTACCCATTCCCCAAATTTAAATTGGCCTGTTTTCTGTTCAAATCTTTTTTGCTTTTTAAATGAAACAGAGAGGTTTTCTGGCTGTACTTACTTAATATCAATTCTAGGAGCCCCGTCAGAAGAATCACCATCAAACACCATTGTCTTCTTTCTGGCTTTGGCCACAAGCCAAGCTCCACTCTTGCCACTTACGCCTTGACTGCCATAGGAATTTACAGGAGCAGATGGAAAATAAACTGGTTGTGCTTTCTGCCCAATATCCTCCAATAATTTCTTCACCTGACTGTTAACATTAGCAGTCACCTCACTTATTATTTCAGATTTCATCTGCACAATGAGAGGAGAAAGCCCATGAGCTACAGAATTCAGCAAATAAGACATTACCATTGTATATTTGAAAAAAATACTCTCTAAAGCTTGAAATTAGATAATTTTGATTTGCCTGTACCACAACCACCTCCCTTATTATTAACAGCTGAATTTCTCAGGCATCACTGCATTAAATACATATTCAGTCACCTGAAAATTCATGTTATTTACTGTTTTGCATTGGATTTTAGACTTCAACCTCACAAAAAAAATTTTTATTCACTACTTCAAACCTTCTGGACACTGAAGGTGACATACATATCTATGAAATTCAACATGTATCCATTGTTCAGGTTACTAAGGCTCAAAAACACCAAATTTATCATCATACCTAGATTCACGATAATACCAATCTGCGGCTATTATGAATGAGTTTTGACTATTCATATCCCAGAAGAAAATAATAATGTTAACCATAAATACACGACTAATTGATAGGGAACAAAGCATAAGAGGAGAAATGATAACAGATGAACACAGTTACTGTACATGATAACATATGGTATCATCCTTGGCCTACAGTGGGAGCAGAGTGATGCCAATTGGCATTTGGTGCTACAAGGGAAACCTTCTAAGCATTGAGGTGTTGCTCCAAAGAAATTTTTTTTAAATTCTAATCAAGGTGAATGTAATAATAATGTCAAGCACAAAATCACCTCTATAAATGTTTCCCATTCAGAATATTTGCTACCCAATTCATTAACCCGCAATGTATCAATTTTCTATTTGCTAATTTAATATAATTACCTTCTTCATGTACTTTTTAAACCAAAGAGGAGGAGAATCACAGCTTTGAAGAGGACAGAAGAGTACATCTTTGGATTTTGACTTGGTCTTCAATTTACAAAATGAGTTGCTTATCTTCAAAGGTCCTTCCCCAGATGAACCTTGAAGTAAATCTTGTTCATCGTTATTGCAGCTAATTTTTAGCCTCTCCTTGAAGAAATTGGAGGACTTCAGGTACATTGGGTTGCTTAAAAGTTCAGTTGTTCCAGCTGAGGATGACGGATTATCCAGTTTCTCAACCTTTAAAACAATTTTTTGTCTCGTGGCTGCTTTTTTTCGGGCAAACTGAAATTAAAGATAAAGTACCACTTACTCCTATATTTTTAATAAAATCTCTAGTTCATTAAATAATTGGTTTTGACACAGCAGTAACTGATCCAGAGTATCCAGAAATCCAGATTCATCACATCCTTTATGATTTTTTTCCATTAGATTTACTGTGTTTCTGAAAAATCAACACTAAAATACTTTCTTTCCAATGAAGCACAAGGTTATGGAAGTCAAGCGGGGCCACTGCTTAGGTAGCTAGGGGGACGTAGGTCATTAGAGGGGTCGATTTTCGACGAGAGAGAGGGTGGACCCCTCTAATGACCTACATCCACCTAGTTACCTGAGCGACAGCCCCGCTTAACTTCCATTAACCAGGCACAATAATAAGCCAAGAAACTGAAAATATGGTTAAGAAGAAAAAGTAATGAAAAATATCATTCTAAGAAGTGAGAGACAAGCAGCATGATCAACAGCAGTGATGAACTCATAATAGCCACTGTGTTCAGCAGAGAAAAGGTCATTCACCTCGATAAGGACTCCAATTCAAAACCTCCTGATTTCCAGTCAGCTGTTTTAGTCAGAAAACTATCAAGGGATTAATATTCTCCATAGATTTCTTAAGGTTTAAAGCCACAGTCTTAAGAAATCCCCAGGGAAGAAAGATACCTTGGTAAATCAACTGGCTAAGGAACCTGACTGGAATTAAGGGGTTCCAGGTTTGATTCCTAATCAACATGAAAGATTTTCTTTCTCTGGAAATCCTGCTCTCTTGTATTTCAGCATGTAACTCCAATGCTGTCTTTTGGGGCTAGCTCAAAATCCTTGAATTAGCCACTGTGTTTCCAAGGTGACAAAATACCACAAACAATACTCATATGTGCATATAAAGTTCCAGGTTTCACAACAAATACCATACACTAGAACAAAACTATCCCAATTACATTTAGTTAGCAATCTTACAGGAACACAGAAATATATTAGAAGTGGGAGAGTAAAACTATTTGAGAGGAGGAACTTCAACTCAGTGAATATAATGTTCAGATACCAGCCAATTATTAATAAATGGCACACACAGATAATTATTATTAGTACAAAGTAGTCATTCAAGGAAGGCAACCAAAAGCGAAGGTCATTCGCACCATAAATAATAGGAAGATATTTGGATATGGGTAGGATTTTTGGGAGTGGATGAAGAGTGGAGAGAATTAACAGCTATTCTAAACAAAAGCACCATAGTCCATGGTTTAACCTCCTATCATATGGAGATAGTGAACGATGTACTTGCTTTATGGTGCTTAGCTTTTCATTGTGGTGAAAAACCCAAAATGGTGAAAAAGCGAGGGCATCATGAATACACATAATAAATTAGCGAAAAAGCATTTAAGGAAGTGGTGGAATATTACTATTTGAGAAGGAAAATAGCCATTGATAGACGATGTCAAACAAACTGGGTCCTGGTAGGTATAATGGGATATTATGGTGTGGCACATAAAGGTCCCAGATAAATATAATTGAATTTAGGAGGGATAAATGAATTTGGGTCCTTGACTTCTGGAGTCAAACTAGAGAAATCAACAAAATTAAAAATATAGCTTAATGAGGTAGGAGAAAAAAGCATATTTTCAAATTTTATACGACATAGCTGTCATGACAGAAAGAGAAGAAAACTAACAAGGATATGGTCTACTTACGAAGATACAGTATGAAAGTTAATAAAATAGCAACAAAAATAGACTGGTTAAATTAAAAAGATGACGAGAAAAATATGGATGGAAAAAACTGGGCATGGAAGTGCAATCAATGCCTAGTGTTAAGATGAACCACCAGTGATTTAGGAATAGAAAAATCTGTGCATAAACCTAGCAGGGAGGCTACTTTATCAAAAGAAGAATGTCATTACATCAGAAAACAAGCAATTCAGGGAAGCATTTTATCAGAACGTACCTACATCTGCAGCACAGTGGCTTAACAAGACCTTTGGGGGCCCTAGGGCAAAACATGGACAGGGGGCCCTTCAGCTCATACTCTACTTGAACTAAATATTTACAACTTTAAAATTGCATATGCATACATTTAGCATAGAAACAAACACTCAAATACATGCACAGAAACCAATACATGTAATAATATTACTATTACATGCACATAGTCATAAAAAGGTATGCAGTATTTATAACCTCTTTTGATGCCAACAATGTTTGAACTTTTGGGGAATTGCCCTATTTGTCCATTTCTAGTTATGCCACTGCTGCAGCATATTTCATCGCATCAGTGAGACAAGAAACATTACAGTAGCAGAAAGAGCAAGAATGGAAGAACTTGTGATGTCATATTCCGGAAGAATGATGACCATCAAATGAAGAGACCAAAAATGAATGATGTTTTCGGAAGAATAGGGATTTTACATTAATTCTGGAATGGGAATTTTAAATTAGACATTTGAGGCGCTGTAAATTCTCGTAAATGTGATTGATTAGGAAAGAGTAAATGAATTATATCTAGTTGGTGCCATGGATAAATACTGGACTCCCATCCCGAAAACCCGCGGGATTGGGAAATATTTTTCAATAGCATATTCGTCCCCACTTAAATACTGTGTTTGGAACACTTGTAGTGCACCGGGAAAACATACATAAGTGAAACTTAAAAGGACGAAATCCTTTCAATCAAATTTTGTCCCCCGTGATTCATGCGCAGAGTTTAACCAAATGAGACTTTACGAAAGCAACATGCAAGAGGAAAAATATAAGGTTAAAGCACTTAAAAAATTTAGCGAAATGTATTAAAATGTTACCTTCAAAGCTTCTTGGAATTCTAGGTCACTATCAATCGGGATCTGAAACGAAAATAAACACTGGTAAACGATTCATTCATTCTAAACCCAAAAAACCGAACTATATGTCATTATAGTGGAAACAATACGTGGACGTAACTCTTGAAACAAATTTTCACCGAAAAACGCAACGTAACATAGGAGAAATTATATATAATCTTCGACACAATACAGTGACCAATACAATAACAATAGACTGTACCTCATCACCATCGCTGTCTATGTACGAAATTGAGACATTTTCCAGGTTTCCCAGCGTCTGACACTGCAAAAAAGATAACATAGATTTACTAAGTACCTACAGACATGTACTGTAAAGTGTTACTGACATGTAAACCGTCCGACTACCTAGTTATGTAGTGGCTGGCGGCAAATCTATTAGCTTTGCCACTAGCCACAATCTTTTGAAACGGGAATATTCCAAAATGTTAGCCCGCAGCGAAGAAAAGTATCTGCATAAACATTACACAAAAACTAGTACATATGCCTAAGGATACATAAGGGATAATGCATATGCACATATGAGGAGTTTCTCTACAAATCAGCCGCAAAAAGCTTGAGGTTCGCAATCGAGAAGAAATAGCATCCTATCAATACAATTACCAAAAGAAGTGGATACTAACCAAATACGGTTTGAAAGTAAACCAGTCCAAAGACGAATCGTCAACTTCCCAAATACCAATGCTGCCGAACTCCTCGGCGTTTGAACTCCCAGATTTAGTCTTCCATTGCAAGTCGAAATATATTCCTTTGGATTCCATATCCTCAGACATTAATGGCTGTGGCAATTTTAAGCATTCAATAGCCACACAACAGAATGTTTTCAGTCCAAGAGTCCGACTTCGTCACCACTATAAATATCTGCGTCGCAATCAGCTGATTCTGTCGATTAATACCAAGATTGACCGTTCCCCGAGTCGAAAGATCTAACTCGAGAGAAAGAGAAAAATTTTCAGCATATGTCATGTGATGTCACGTAGTATTGGTGGTAATGGTGGGATGGTGGTACCAGTGGTCAGCGGTGCTTTCTCTGCGTATCTAAAAAGTTTGAAGAATATCAAGAATATCGTTGAATTTATAAAAAATGTAACCTTTTCTATTGACTGATTTTGCAAATACCTTCCTAGTATTTCATTTGTTTAGTTAAAATAAAAACTTTTTCCCGAAAATTAAATTCACCTATGCAATTTTTCATACCAATTCGATTGTTGTTGTCAGTCGAAATCGTCGAAAACAGCCGTCCTTGGAAAGTTTCTGCCGGTTCCCTTGTGTACGACGAAAAAGCGCGCTGTTGTACGACTTTATACAGGCATACACTCCCATATTTTGTCATTTAGTCTTCTTTGGAGTAATGGAAGAAACGAAAATGACCGTGAAAGAAGAGGATGAGGAGGATCACGAAGATTTTTTGGAGCAGTACATTGAAAAATCGTCCGCGGAAAAGGATTCGGAACACCCTGAAGCAAGTGATGAAAGTGATCTTGGGGCTTTTTATTTCGAAACAGATCAGCTGGCCCTGAAAGCTAACAAAGACTATCACAATCTACTCAGGACTATTGTCCTTTTAGAAGCGCAGCGAGAAATGGCAATGAAAGTGAGCGAACATCCCGGGATTTAGGCCTAAAGAGTGGATTTCATGAGTCCGGAATGCGTGCAATATTACCAATGTTTCTCTTTTTCCTAGGCCATAGAAAAAGTTGCAGACATACATAATGAAGCTGAAAGTAATCCAATGGAATTTATTGAAAAATTAAAAAGAGGAGAAAGTCTTGGTTTACCAGAAATTCCGAAGATTCCTCAAGTAGGTAACCTAGTGAATCTGATTCCGATGGCCTGAAAAATGCATCATATTATTTCATGGCTGTATTTATTATCAGATACCGTATATCGATTGGAGCCGGTATAATTTACCACCACCCCCAGAACAGTATCGCCTGCAGAGCAAACCCAAATTCACTAGTGAAACTGAATCATCATTAAGTTCTTCTATGCAGCAAGAAAGTAGTTGGGATAGCTGTGATAAGCGCTCCAAATTTCTTGTTCGTGGTAAAGCTTTTGATGACAGCAAGCCTCAAACTTTTAATCAGGTACACAAAAGTAATGATTTACTTTGCCTGTTAATGCTTCTAAGTATCCTTTTGCTACTGTTGCTTGCATTTATTTTTGTCCTTGATTTCTTATAGCTGTGGACTTCAGAAGAACAAAGGAGATTAGAAGAGCTGCTGCTTGAATATCCTCCTGAAGAAATCGAGACAAGAAGATGGGAAAAAATTGCTGAGGCATTAGGTAATATGGTGACATAATGAAGATTTTGTAATGAGCTCAGTGTTAGTGATGTAATACATTTATAGGGCATGGCACAACCCACATATCTCACTTGACCCAAAAGGTGCCTTTGAGGCACCTTCTTGAAAGTAAGATAGGTACTGCCTTCAAAAGGCATCTCAAAAATGTACCAAAAAGCATGACCGAGGCACTCAACTCATTTCTTGCTTTTACAACCCCTAAAAAGTGGTAAGAACATAAGAATTTCTTGGTCTGTTACTAATACAGCTTTCAGTTGCATTTGACGTTAAAAATTATTTATGAGGTAAGTATGTATCTGCTTTAAACTGGAAATACAGTGATTAAGACGAAAACTTTGATACAGCTTTTGTCATTGTTTTGCCAGTAAAATGTTGGGAATTAGATATAGACATTTTACTTGCAAAACAATTATAAAAGCCCACAAAGTACCTAATTTTTCAGGGACCAATGCCACATACTTTTTTAAAATAAGTATGAATTCAGAAGTGAATTTAATACTTCTGCATAGAAACATGTTTTAATGGTGTTCCCTCATATTAATTCTGAACTTGTGACCCGTTTCACTTTTCTTGTGTTACCCAGACACTGTATGCTGTTTTGTAGACCTTGTAGATTCCAATTGTTGAGGGTAGCAAGTTTATTTATTTGCAGAAAGTGACTCCCTCAGAGAAAATGAGTTTCTGGAGGTATTTTTTTAAAGTTTTGTTTGTGAAGACTTTTACCCATGGAAATGTAGAGTCTGTCCTAAAGCTCATGGCCCCTAAATGCACCGCGGTGATGAGTGGAGGGGAGGGTGCGCTTGGGGGAGGAAACTTGGAGGGGAAGGCATACCTCTGCTCTCGGTCGGTTCCTTGTCGAGGAAAGGAAAGGGATGAATGGTCAGCAGGGTGGCCAACACCATTAGGAAGCGATACGCACCCTAGGGTGAGTCACGGAAATGAAAGGATTTCAGCGAGGGCTTGCCATTGTATGAAATTACCTTTGTCAGCTTAATCTGAGGGGACGTTATCTTCGTCGATATTTACCAATTACCAGTAAAATTGCGTCAGTTGCCATGCAAACAATCCACGGAAGAAAGCATTGGTGAAGACTAGCCTTGCCATATACGCATGAGACTATATCAATGGTGAGAGTAATGATAAAAAGGATTGCGGGAAAGTAATAATGCTTTGAACTTTGTTTAATGCTAAAATCCAATTTATTTCATCTTAATCACTACTGTCATATTCACTGCTCTCCTCCGATTCACTTCGTAAATTGATTATAAGTTCATCTTCATCTAAAATAACTTCATTGTTGGTATAAGTAGCTTCCTCTGTCTTCACCTTTTTGCTGACCTTCAACACCTCTTCTCTTCCAATTTCTTTACACTTCTTTTCCACCAAGCACCACACGTCATTTAAATTGAAGGTTATATTATTTTGGGCCACCCAATTTTTCATTATCCCCCATACTTTTTCGATTAGGTTAAGTTCAGCGTGGTATGGAGGAAATTTCACAGTGGTGTGACCACGTGCCATACTATGGTATTGCAACTTTGCAATATCATAGTATTATAATATATGGTTGCATATTGCAACTTTGGTACTAACCCTGTCAAATCCTATTCCAGAACTAATGCTACCCAAAATACAAAAATTACGGCTAAAACGAAAAAGAGAAATGGCTAATTTATGTTGAAGGAATCAGCAAAAGCAGTGAGGTTGGCAGCAAATGCAAGTGAACAGAGTGAGATCTCGGAGGAGAATAGGGTGTGTGACAGGATTACTTTCACCAAACCCCTAGCGGGAGCCGTTCACGAAAATTGACTTGCCCAGGTCAAAAAGGGTTTCTGCGCATGGGCCATAAGCTTTCGGACAGACTCTACCTACCTATGTTCAAGGGTCTATCACTTTTTTGTACCTATTGAAATAAGATTTTTATTCTTCAATATGCTTCTTGGCATTCTGTGCACATGGTGAATAGTGTTGATAGACATTGTGTTATGAAAGGATGTTTATTTGTAATTAAAGAAATATTTACCTTGATAACCAATGCAGTGATTAATAATCATTTCATTTATTATATTCACAGGCAACAGAACAGCAAAGCAAGTTCAAAGTAGAGTTCAGAAATATTTTCTCAAGCTTCAAAAAGCTGGTCTCCCTGTTCCAGGGCGTTGTCCCCGTCTACAAAATGAAAGCCAGTGGAGAAAGGTAAAGCAGCAATTGAGTGTATCTCTCTTCAGACTTTTTCGATAATCCCCTTGTGCCAATAGAATTTCATTTTGATATACTTTTGTTTTGATTCTTGTTTTGCATAGTTCTTTTTTCTCAGAATCATATTCATAAATGATTCTTAGAATAAATTCATAAGTCCTTGGGTTGTCATTTGCTAGTGTTAAGGTGTGGAAATAAATCAAAAGTCTAGTCTTTCCATTCAAACATCTTGGTCTTTATTTCCTGTAAAGACTTACAAAAATGCGTGGTGCTTCGACTACATCCATCAGAAGAGTGAGGCTACTCGCCAGCTTTCACCCACAATGCATACGTGATTCATGCGCACTATACCCATCTATGTACAGTAGTAAATGTATGACTTATACTTAACATGCCTCATTACATTTAATATTGTACTAACATTTCTTTCAATTTTATACATCAAGTTCGAATTCCCAGGTTCACCATGCTTCTGAATTTTTCAAGCTTTTCCTTACACAATGCTTTTGTGAAAATATCAGCAATATTATCTTCAGTAATAATCTTAACCATGTTTATAACATTTCCTTTTACACATCATGCACAGTAAGTCCTCGACTTACGCGGGTAAGTCGTTCCAAAAATTTCCCTGTAAGTCGAAACACAACAACTTACCTTTCCATTTTTGGACCATTAGCAGTGCCGCTTTTACCCTGGTTGGCGGCAATCGGCGACTATTACAGAAAATGCCATCTTTTGAGAGGCGGTTAAATTACCATAATAAGACAATTCCAAGAGTAACACAAATCCAATCATTATTTCATTTGATATTTAAATGTGAAGTATAATTACTTAAACCATGCTATTTTTTTTGTTGTGATGGATAACAGACGTCATCTATGGAGTTGATAGTTAACTACACCTCGACTTACGTGGGATGGTCAAACTACACCGAAAAAAGATGTTGATGCCATGTAAGGCTGGTGACGGGCTTATGTCTTCTTTGGGTTTCTGCCGTCGCAACAGTTACACGGCGATAGCTAGTAAAAGATCAAACACATAGATTCTTATGGAGCTGGCCAGGCTTTCGACCAGTGATGGATTTCAAAGTGCTGCATGTTGTGTTTATGGCGCGACAGAACAAATAGCCAACATACACTCCTCATACCAAGGACTGCCAGATGCTGCTTATGGCACCATTTGTTTGTAAGACCAATCTGTTTTCTCTCACCTACTGGTGTGAATGTGTATCGATTGCGGTTGCTGTGTGTTAATGTTTGATGTGCATTTATTTATATATATGATGTCTCACAGGGAGGCGTTATCGTATGTGAAGTCCACGGACTTATTGACTTAAGAGTAAAAACAAGGTTAAAAATTCAGCGGTGTTGCAAGAGGGAAGGGTTCAGTAAAGACAACGAAAATGGAAAAGATAATCACATTAGACTTTTTCACCATCACCATGATCAAATAATCACCTATCGAACTATGTAACTTTAACTAGAGTGAGCATTCCAAAAGCCCGTAGTTTGGCATCAACTCTTGCGCACTTGACAATGAGTAATGGTCATCACCGGTGTATCTGTCAAGGCAACAAATGCGAAGAAAACGCAAACATAAGGTCTGAACATCTGTGATCTGACCACACCTGCCACGGACACAAAAGCGGGACGCAGGAGCGAAATTCACCAAGGGGATGAACTTAATGTCCCTCAGACCAAAGCAATACACAAGTGCAAACAGTTTCTACAGGATCTATAGTGGCGAATGTTTTGGGACTCACACATTCCTTCAACTAATAAACTTCTCCTAGCCTTACAGCCATTCCGACCCCCCTCCAATGCTGAACCCAAATCGTATCCTCCCAATCCCAACCTCCTTAAAAAAGTGTCCGATCGTAAATTTCTCCAGTCCCTCTCACCCCCCAACAATTTATCCCCTGTTGAAATTAGGGCATTGCAAACCATCCGCCGTAATCCCAACATTATTGTGACTAAAGCCGATAAAGGCTCCACAGTTGTCATCCTTGACAAATCTTTTTATGTCAATGAGGCCCTCAGGCATTTAAGTGATACCCTTTCGTACCAAATCCTTCAATCTGACCCCAACCCATCCTATTGTTAACAAAACAAGACTTTCCTTAAATCTTCCTGTCCTAGTGAAAACCTCAGCGCACAAGACATAGACATACATTCTTTCCCCTCCTAATCCCCGAACTCCTCACCTCTACCTCCTCCCAAAATCCACAAAACTGGCCACCCTTGTAGACCTATCATTTCTAGTTATAATTCCCCCACAGAGCATATTTCTGCATTTGTTGATTTTCACCTCCAACCTTTAGTTTCCTCCCTGCCTTCCTTCATAAAAGACACCACTTTCTAGATATTTACACAACACACCTCTCCCTTGAAATCAATCCATCATCTTTGCTACCATCGATGTCACCTCCTTATGCACTACTATACCCCACGTTGAAGGTCTTGAATCCCTGAGATATTTCCTATCCCATTGTGCCACTCCCCATAACCCTTCCACTGACTTCCTCATTTCTTTATCTAAATTGGTTCTTACTAAAAACTGCTTCAAATTCCAAGACATTCTATTTGCAGATAAAAGGGACAGCTATGGGTACGAAAATGGCACCCTCATATGCCAACTTATTCATATTGAAGAAGTTTTCCTCAACTCACAAGCTCTCAAACCACTTCTCTGGCTCCGTTTTATTGATGACATTTTTATCATCTGGACACATGGTCATGATTCTCTTAACTCCTTCCTTCTCGGAAGGAGCGAATAATGGCACTTAAACGATACTCTTACATAACGGCACTCACGAAGCACGTTGCAGATTTCCAAACAATAACCATGCTCTGCTACCATGTTAAGGTGAGGAAATAAATCAAAATTCCAGTCTTTCCATTCAAAAAACTTAGGCTTTATTGCCTATAAAGACTTACAAAAAATGCATGTTGCTTCAACTACGTCTTTCAGAAGAGTGAGGCTACTCACCAGTTTTTACCCAATATGCATACCTAATTCATGCAGGAATGCGAACTATACCCATCTCTGTATAATAGTAAATGTATACTTAATAGCTAGTGTCACTGGCGTTTTTATTAAAGTGGGATGTTTGCCTTTCATTCAGGTTGGAATTCACTCAACTAAATATATGAGGGTATTTTGGTATTGAATTAATTATTTGGAATGCTCGGGTGAGCTCTAAAGGCCGTTTTACATGGTGAATGTTCATGCGCATGAAGTTCGTGTCATGTAACACTGAAATCTCCTCCCATGAAATTCATTCGCATGATTCCTTGAATGACACGTGATACGAGCGCACGACGTCCATCTTTGTTTTATGAGCAGGTAGAAGAGGATTCAAATTAAACAAGTGCAGGATGAAATGCAATAATAATTGGTTTTCGAGCTTTTCGTACTTACACAATTAATTGGCTTGCCCATGGAGTATATATAATCTGATGTAATTTTTATTGTTAATTTATATAGGCATTCACCTGGTGAAGTTCTTCAATTAATCACGTTTTGGTTGAAAGTTGAGTTGAAAACATTATATTAGGTATTTAGCTATTCGATTCTTTTGATAATTCTTGTGACAATTAGGTATAAAGCAATAAAGTATTAGAATAGAACATGATAATTATACCTGAAAACATTACATTGAAATTTCTCCACCGGCATTTTTCCATTGTCTCTCATGAGGATGTCACCTGTTGTAATTGTTATCACAGCTACCATGAACTGGCATAAATTGCACGTATCTAATCTTTAAATGGTGCACTATCTATTCCGATAGATACTCCTACACTCTTCATGCATAATTAAACTTATTTTACCTTCATGAATTCTTGCTGAGTTATCAGGGAATGTTATAACTGTATACGGTCAGGATACGATTCGCCTGTTGCTTAAAAATCTTAGCGTGGCCGCCAGCCGGAAACGAATTGCAAAATGTCAATATAATTATAAACTTGTATATCAAAGGTTGAATAAGGATCTCTTGTCACACTAATTGCTTCTCTCGTCGTTGTGTCCGACCTTTCATAACCATGTCTGGTGAGATTTAATATAGTATGAAATTGCTCCAGCGTCTTTCTTAATAAATTATGATAGGCCTCACAGTCTTATAATAACAGTTCATTTTTAATCAGGCCTAGCATACCTTAACCTCAATTTCTCCTCTCTCCTTCAAGCTTTCTCCGGCTAAATGGTGACCACCACCATTGTAATGGGCACTTGTAGCAGTAGATGCGAAAATTAAACCATACCGATCCATCATTTAGAGCTCTACTTTACTTCAGATCAACTTAAACCTCAGCATCTAGAAAGCTTCGTTTAATGAATATTATAATTACTAAATATACACCATACTTTATTTTATCTATCACGTATATCAGACGACGTAAACAAACCATTCTGACCAATTTCGAACATCGATACAGCTGCGTTGGTTGGAAATCTCCTGTGAATCGATATGTCATATCGATAGGCCTACCACTGCACATCTTTTCTGCGCATAACATTCAAGGAATTAATTCGAATGATCATTCACCGTGTAAAACGGCCTTAAGGAAAGATAAAATTGCTTTCACTACTTACCATACATTTCATCTTGAGTCTTTCACAGTATTTCTTTCCTTTCACTTTTTCTTCTGTGATTACCTCAGTGATTTTCTGTTTCCAAGTTTGTTTCTGCAGTAATAGGCACTTCGGACTGGGAGGAAAGGCATGAGGATAGGAATAGATGAAATCTTAATTCATGGAGATTTGGTTAATGAGGTTTACTCATCTTCTTCTCAAAATTTTAATCTGACCTTTACTCTCCTACTTATCATAAAACCTTTTAATTACTTACATCTGGAAAATATCAGTGGTTTTCTTGTAAATCTTGGGCAAATTCATGTTCATTCAGTGCTCATAAAAACGCTGTTATTTACCACCAAATGGTTTCTTGTGGTGCTGAACAGTTTTTGATATATAAATGCCATCTTCAGGCTTTATCTGGAAGAAGGCTACATGTGACCTAAAGTTAAGTGAGTTCCCATTGGGTCTACCTTTTGTTGGGAACTCTGCTTTTCAGATGGTCCTCTGTCTAGAGCTAATTTTTTTGTGTCAGTATTAATAATAATAATATTTAGTATTTTCATTTGCCTGGAGATCAAGGTAACCACAACTAGAGGGTAAATGTTCAGTAGGTTTTGGCGATATTGCGTGGTATTCGAGCATATCGAAAAGAAGATAAAAATTGTAATTTACCACATTTTTATCTTTTTTATCTTCTTTTCATGGGGGTAAATGTAAAAGATATAAGGTACATCAAAGACATTGGACAAATAATTGAAAAAATTCATAGATTTTGGTGCAATTCAGATAAGACTGAAATGCGTACAAAATATTCATTCATATCACTTTTGTAAATATGAAAGAAGGTATCAAGGAACCAAACTATATTATGCAGAAAATAAGTCACTAAGTAACTACATAATTCCTTAAGTTGTACAATTTTTAGGGAGAAGCATTTTTAACTACTTTTAAATTTTTGAATTTGTTTGCTTGTTTTAATCACTTTTGGAAGTTTGTTAAAAAGATGAAGACCCTTTTTTGATGGTCCCATACAGGTATATGTTTAGTTTGCTCCCCTTTTCCATGTAATTGCATACCAAGCCTATCGATTTAATCATGAAACTCGTACATATATGCTGCTGGGATTAGTTTCGCTAATTATCTAAGTGACATGAGTTCCATAAGTATTTCAAAGTACCCAATTCTTAATTTTAGTGATCATTATGATTGATTTTAGGATATATGATTTTTTTAAATCATTTTCTTGATCATTGATTTTTCTTTTCAGTCATCACACAAGCATCAGCGGAATAACCATTTACTTTACAAGCCTTCAACATTTTTTCCATCCCATGATGTGCCAATGAGTATGTCTGATTCAGATGAAGAGATTAGCCTTCCGAAGAGAGTGTTAATCTCCAAAGATATTCATGTACCTGGCAACATGAGCAGAGATGAATTATCGGTATACTTTGCTTCTGTTTTGTTAAAATGAAATATTTAAATTACTACTTTTAATATGTTGTGAAGAAAATATAATATATTCAATCATAGGATCAGGCCCCTCCAGCCAAGGAAAAGTGTTCAAGAGATCAGATGAAGTTAGACATTATGAAAAAAGTTCTGAAAGAGATAGAAAAAACATCTGGCAGGCCTAAATTCCAGCATGCTGGATTTCAAGTGAGTAACTATAAAGCTATTTTATTACAAGGGCATGCATCTAGTTATAAAGAAATTCATTATTTAAAGGCTGTGCTTAAAATATTTCATGTTTGATATTAATTTCAAGGCATGATTGCTGAAAGTATGAATTTTTGTGGGCATGATAAATATTGGAATTTATGTTCCTTATGGTATTTTACATTGTTAGTAAATTAAGGTTTAGGGTGCTCCAACCACTATAAATTACATTATACTATCTGCATAAGTAGAATTCTCGGACAGAAATGATACCTATAGAACAAAAAGTTTCAGGCACAATGTAGTGGAATGTTTCCATAATGGTACGATGTAAAAATGCTATTTTTTTAATTAATGAAAGACTTAATAATCTATGACCATGGTTTTGTTGTGACTACCTCAACAGGCCTGATGATGATATATGAAGTTAGTCATGTTCGTAGAGTATTGAAACTTCTATTAAGGAGGTTCCACCATGACTCCGTGATTCAAAATCCCGTAAATGAGCTATGTTATTTAATGAATAAATACTGATCCAGAAAAACACCTATATGGAAAATCATGCATAGGGTCATAACGCATACACAATAATTGTATGAGTATGCTATTATATAGTGCGTTGTAGTTGCATTCTATTTTTTACAAGCTCTTTTAACTCATTTTGACCTCAGAACATCACTGACGTGTTGTTGCCAAGTTTAATTTAAAAAGTGAGAACACATGCTCAATCCCACTAATAGGTAACCTAAAATAGATTAAATAGTTTCTTACTTAGTTGATATTTTTGAAAATCGTTTGGCAACAATAATGCTGCTACCATTTGGAAGCATTGGTATTAATTACACCAATTCAATAACCAATGAAATATTTAAATTAAATAAAAAATACAAGGAGGACCGTGGTATGGTATACGTATTCCTAGAATAAGATAGTAAATAGTCTTGTAAGCACGTTCCGTCACTAGTACTGTTGACAATGATAACGACATACTGTAGTGCCACTTTCATGTAACTAAGGCTTTTCTGCCTTTTTTGAGAAAACATTTATTAATATCAATTAAACAAGCATGGTAAGGCGACCACTTTTTTACAATATTAAATTCTACATATTATTGCACATCTTATATTAGTTTTTCGTGAAAAGGAAATTTTTCTTTACATTATTAATCTGCAAATTTTACTGCAAGAGTCATGCTCTGCCATATAACCACGTTTAAAATAGCTGATTTTCAACATCCATTTTCTTCAAATGTATGATGGAAAGGCCTCGTTATTTTATTGCCAGTTGATAGAAGGGCCTAAAAATGATGTGTCCTGAAATTTTCACAAAAATGACATCTACTTCATAATTCAGTGGAGCCTCCTTAAGTGGGACATGGAATTTGTTTTTCCTGCCATTATGGCACCCACACCCAAGTAGAGCTTAAATCTGTAATCATTGTCTCCAGATGTGCAATTTACTGTCCTGGATCTCACAGCTGGCAATAGTGACCATCAGTCTGGGACTGGTGTACAGTGCTCTCATTTTTTAAGTTAGATTTTTCATATCCTTTTATTTCTAGTATTTTTAGTTATCCCTTTGTAGTAACTCTCTCATAGGGCTTCATTTTTTATACCTGCCCACTTAGTCTTTTGCCTATATTTGCTGCCACAAAGTTGTTCTTGGCATTGGATCCAATAACATACAACTTTCGTTGGTTGGTTATTTAGGGGAGGCGACCGACAGCTGAGGTCATTTGCGCCATATAGGATAGGTGGATAATTGGGTAATGGTAGGTTTTTCAGGGAACGGAGGAAGGGTGGAGAGAAACCCGGTGTCGGCATTAGCCTACTCTTAACAAAAGGTGCCAAGGGGACCACGGCTTAACGTCCCATCCGACGGACGGAGTACTGAACTTGAAATGCCCTCCACTAGACACTCAAGTGGGGACCGGTTTTCCACTGAAAAATCCGCCACTGCCGGGAATCGAACCCGGGCCCTCGGGATGGGAGGCCAGTACTCTAGCCACCACACCAACCCGATCCCCAACATACAGCTTTCATATTTGTGTTGTGGCCATCTTGTTTGTTTTCAGAATCCTACTAAACACAATGGTCCCATTGCTTTGAATTGATGACAGGTTTGTCACTAAATGTAAGCATTTTTTAGCATTAACAGTGAATGAGTTAAAATGTTGGTAACATTAACCACCCTGAGTAAAACAATCATAAATTCAACGAATTACTTTTCCATTCTCTGTGAAGGAATGTTGGCATAAACTGTGATGCTAATCCATAATAAGTGATGAATTGGGACAGGTTTTCTTTTTTTTGTCATTCGATTGAGTAGGCTGCTTTGTATATGCTGGTCAAAAATTTTGTTGTTCATGGTCCTTCATACGCCATACGTTCATTCCTTGGGTAAAATGTAAATTGGAGGGGTGGGAGGAGGCCTTCTGGAGCCCTGGCACTTAGACCTCTTTAGATCCATTGTGCCAACCCACATTTAACCTGTCCACCACTTGCAGACGGGGGACAAGAGCACCACGGCAGAGGTATGGAGGAGGGTCACCTATCCAACCTCAATCCGGGCCCAACTTTGCTTAACTTCAGTGATCTGACGGGAACCGGTGTTTCTATGTGGCTAGGCCCTTGCCCAGATTCCTTGGGTACTATTTAAATGATAATTTGTCTGCTGTTCATGAAATTAAATTGTGTGCCTTTTAACCACTCTATTGCTTCAAAATTTTCTTTACTTTTACATATACGAATGACAGCCTTGTAAACTTATCCCTTCTCTTAAGTTCTCAGTCAATGGGCATTCGCCTCTTAATTTTTCATGGATTTTAATGGGCATTCCCATTCGCTTCTTAGTTTTCCATGGATTTTCTGCCCTTTAAACTCTTATTTAATTTTCTGAAAATCTTCACTTGGATTTTTTTTCGTTAAAATTATTCATACATTAGATATTTCAAAACTTATTTTTACTGAATAAAAAAAAGACTTGTGGTACATATGATCAGGAAAAAAGAATAGCATTAGAACAATGAATTCCATCATGTAACCGGTGAATCGCTGGCTCTTGACCTTAAGGCAAAATATGGTAGAATGGCAAATCACCGGCGCTTTACCCCAGTGGGTTAAGTTGGGCCACTCTCCAATGTGCATTAAGGTGTCCTTTATAGGAGCATATTGTAGAACCATTTTCATTGCTATGGGATGAGGATTAAATATTGGAGCTGTCAATAGATAGGAAAATTCAGTTAGACGATAAAGTTGGCAGGACATACATAGAATTGTGCAAACAAAAGAAGCATATGCAGTAGACTCTCGATAATACGAACACAACAGGACCAGAAAATCGGCTCTTTGTAATATCGAACTTTGTAATTTCGAACATTTTAAAAAAGTCATGAAAAAAATTTTATCTTTATTTAATCTAACTTTAGTTGTCTTCGGCAACATTGTGTAACTTCTTTGGTCGTTTGTGAAAGCATTCTTAACCCTTTCCACTCAGATTTTTTCACCCTCTATACCAGTAGTCCACTCGGAATTTAATTTTAAATGCCCCTGGATTTCATTTGTCGTTTGATACTTGACACGCGAGTCGGTAGTGTGCTATGCTGTGTCGAGTATCACTCGACACCCGAGTGGAAAAGGTTAAAACATGAATGTCATAAAATATCGTGAAATGAGTACCTACTTGTATTTCCTATGTCGATGCTTTTAAGTCAGCTATGCTAGTGTTGGCAAAATTTCATCCCAATATTGAAAACATATATAGGTTGTAACCCTAACCCTGGTTACCCTATTTACCTTCCGTCCGGCTAGCTCAACTCTCCTTATCTCCCACACACACTCTTACAATGCATGCTCATAAAATACGTACAACAAGATTTTCAGTTGATTAAAGAATACCACTGATATTATTCATGTACAGTTGATAATTTTAATTCTTTTGAAATAAAGAATTGGGCCAAATTTACATAATTGATACAAAACACATTTATATTAACCAATTAGCAATTTCTTACTAATCTTATGAAATGGGCATAAGCTCTTTGAATGAAATATTAATTGTTCCGGTCCCCTTTCACTTATCATGATCGGCGTGTCTGGACCTCCCTCCGTGAGACTGGGCCGGAGTGCGCCTTGCCGTATCAGACTCCCGTCGATGCCTCCTTGGTTCCCCTGTAATACTGCACCTGCACCTCTCCGTCGTCTCCTATCGATCTCATTTCTTCGCCTCCACTCCTTAATGTACTCTCGAGCGTCCATCTTAATCTCTGTCTTATCCCGCCGACGAGTCCTCTCTCATGGATTCTTGGGCCTAGTTTCCCCGATGCATCCGTCTCGCTCGCATGCTCACTCTTAACTCCCCTCCGCATCCTCATAACTACCGACACTCTTGTTCACCGCATTCTTGTTCATTCTTATGGTCGTGTGCATAGTTTTTTATTTGGCCGCGTGTAATGCCAACCCGTGGTGTTTACCCTTAGGTGTTAACCTGTAGGTTTACAAGGTAGAACAAAAGTGGAACATTTTGTAATAAGAATTTTATTTTCGGAATACAGGCAGTAGGGACGGGAAACTAGTATGGATGCTAAAACTAGACATTTGCTTCAAACAACCTTGATTTTATGATGGCAGCTAGACCAACCGTACTTTAGTTGTCCTCAATCACCCAATCATAGCTAAAAAGTGTGGAACTTTGCCCGTTTCCAGGAAAAAATAATTAACAGGTTATTACTTGTGGTGTCTTCCGTATCATCAGTGGAATAAATTATCTTGGCAGGTAATATTGTTTCTTTTCTACTACCAAGACCTTAATGTCAAATGGGGAGTGATTTGGCATATTTTCCTCATCGTTTCCTCAAGGATAATATGACAGACGAGGGTTTAGACTTACGGTACGTGGGGGGGAAAGGGAGACTGTGGAGAGAGACGATCCCAGTTCTGGCTGTATCTTTACCTGTCTTGCTGAGCTTGAAGGGGGGGAAGTGGGGAAGGGGTACTTCTGTGACGTTACTTCCTCTTCTTCTGGGCAACCCTAGGGGGTGTGTGCAGGTGGTTGATCAGAACTGCTTTGGTTGCTGTGGAGTGGAAAGGGTCAGGGATGCGGGGTCATTTGCTTACAGGTGGGTCTTCGAGGGATGTGGTGGGGAGAAAGGGAAGGGGATGGTATAGAGGTGTCAGAGAGCGAGAGGAGGGGTCAAAGACCACCCAAAAACAAAGGATGCCACATCCCTGACTCTCCCCATTCCACTCAGCACCCACAGCAGTTTCAATCAGCCACTGCCACGTGCCCCCCAGGGTTGCCCAGAAGAAGAGAAAGGAAGGTCACAGGCGTTTATGATGCCATCCACCTCCCCATTTTTCCCCTGACCCCCCTCCTTAAGCTCGGCAAGGCAGATAAAGATAAGCCCGCAACCCTTTTCCCGCACGCAATGTGAACCCAAACTCCCAGGCCGTCATAATCCTTACCCTCACCAACCCAATCCGCCTGAATTTCCTAACTGCATCACACACACCCCATCCATGCTGCAAGATTTGGGTATGGACAGCCCTTCCACGGAGAACTGAGCTAGGTTTGGTCACCTTAAAGCATGAATTAGGGTTCACAGAGAATTTAAGCTGCCATAATTCCAGGTGCTCGGCAGCGAGCATGGTTTGTGCCGTCACAGGTAAGTTTTAATCAAAAGAGAACAGTTCACATTATGAAAATGTTGGTAACAGTTAAAACAAAAACTAACAAGGATAAATAATGGCTATACTACAATTTCCACATTACTCGAGGTCAAAATGATACGTGGAGTTACATGCGGAAAATGATGGGGAGAGACTGGCATGTGTGGGAGATGATTGCAACACTATTCTTGCATTTCATTTTTGATCCACCACAGTCAGCAACACTGATATGTTAGGTGTCTACGCCATCAAAAATAGTTGTGCTGAAGTAGTTTTTAGTCACGGTTTGTAAAAACGAATTCCATATGTTCCTGGGGACCAGGTCCGAATTTTGTAATTTTGAAAAATTCTTATTTTCAAATATTGCCATGTATTTACTATAGGCTTTATGTCCGACTGGAAGTTTTGCTTCGTATAATCAAAACTTCGCATTGTCATGCTTGTATTATTGAGAGTCTACTATATAAAGATAAGGGAATTAATGCTAATTTTTTTAGAATGTGTATCAATTGCCTACCATTTCATGTTGAATTCTAGAACTGCTTTCCTAACAATTGCTATAATTCTATATTGCTGATCATATAATGTGGTTAGGTTTCTTTGCCTGAATTAATATGTTAAGTGATGGGATGAAGACTTTTCTTATCCCAGCTTGTAATTAAACCAAATTCATTGGCTTCTGTGTTAGGAAGTTTTCTCAGATTTTTTGGTCATAATTAGCCTCGTGAATCAGTAATAGGACAAACAGCTAGAAGGATGATGATGTTTTGAGAAAGTAAGCCATTTATTGCCCCATTGGGGGAATCACAGTCATATTCTGAATATAGGGTTATATTTACTCGTTCTTTCCTTTCTCTGCAGTGTGAATTTTGCAAGGAGGAACCGATAATAGGAACACGTTGGCACTGTGATGAGTGCATGTCTAGTGGGCAGTCCATCGACTATTGTTCAGATTGTGTAATTACCCTGATGGATGAGAGAGAGGACCCATTTTCATCTGTGACTCCCAAGCCCCAGGGTGCTGCCAGGAATCCACATCCTCTTGAACACAGTTTGCGTCCCATCCGAGGCCAGACGGGGAAAACCACAACTGGAGTTTGGGATCCTGATTACTTGCCTGACTCTTTCTCTGGAGGGTACAATTATCTTGATCCTAATTTTATGCCTGAGTGATGAACCCCTTGAATAGGAGATGGAAGTTCCCTCATCCCCCATGAATAAATATAAAGTAAGATTTATATGTTTATTAAAAATGTACTTAATTATATACAGGTATATCACAAGTTCACTTTGACTCTCTCTGTCTAAGCTATTGTTTGAGCATTGTTGTCCACTTTTTCAAAAGTTCTCATCTTCATTCAAGTGGTTTCTCTGAGGGAACAACTTCCATCAAAAGCTGAATAGTTCGTGTAAGTGAATCTGTAAAGTAAAGAAATAATGTTGAGACATGTACACATTTTACATAGTGGCAACAGCCTCCTGAGTGTTAAGGAGGAAGTTACGCCTATGATTTTCATTTTATCGCTTAATATATACACTGACAATTGAGCAGTAATGACTTGTATACAAGTCTTCCATAGGCACATTTTTCTTGAAAAAGATGAAATAAGTCTTGAGCATCAAAATTCACTGTCTACGGTTGGAAGGATGATTGCCGGAGGTGAATATAAAGTTACATCATAGTACATTATTTTAAATTATGTTCATCTACAGTATACCCTGCAAGCCACAAAAGGATATCTTGTTTGGCAAGGGTGTGCAGCAGGGGGCCACACCACAAGCCATGTTCATAGCTTTGGAATATTTTTTATTTCAGGCATATTGCTTACTATTCAATGAGGCTGTGAAAAAATAACTAATTCATTTTTGTAATAAAGTGGAAGTAAGCTTTCTGTCTTTCTTCATTATTTAAAGTGTAACACATTTCCACATATGATGAGCGAGAGAAATATTATTGTCACTGAGATGAATGTGCCCTTGTCCTTTCAGCATCAAGTTTACATTACATAAGGAATGACATCAGATTGTCTGCTTTGCATTGTACTTTTCATGTTAATGTGACTTTTTTCCTGAAACCATTAACTGTTCACCCTTAGAGTAAATTAATGATGAAACTTACCTAGACAAGGTAGCTTTCTCTTTTTTTGTACAAAAAAAATGTAGACTGCAATCCCAAATGCAATTAAGAAAACGGCAAACAAGTACTTTGCAGAGGGATCTGTGACAATTGGTATTATTGCCAGATACAGTGCCACAATCAAAATAAATATTGGGATAATTATTGGAACCTGAAAAATAAACATGCAAGATATGGATTAGCATCAGAATTGAACCGAGCCAGGAAAAAATCAGTTAAGAAATGAAGTACGATTAACATTTTATAATCCTCTTTGATAGGGTTTGCAACCTTTATGTTCATTAATTACAATGTTGTCTGATCCCCTTTTATTCTATACACATTATGCCTATACACGAAACTGTTAGTGCTCATGGTACCTATTCTATATGTTTGGGAATACACCTGAAACGCAGAAAAGAGATGCGTGACATTTCAAGTTCTTTCCTGACATCAGAAATGAGGTCATGCATGGAATTTCCTTCTTTGGGACTAAATATGGCTTTGTAATGGAACAGTAACAGTGACATGCATCTGTAGTCTGAAGGATTATGTTTTCATAAATTTGATTCCTGAATACAATGCCAGGGCTAAATCATTTTTCACCAAGTTAGGTGTCTTTTTAGCCATGGCATAATTTCAGGAATAGAGTGCATGCATGGTGTATTTTACCTGAGCTGTAAAAATAATATGTGTGACTAATATTGAATGTGGTTGTTTTGGGAATAGATGTGGGCTGACTTATCAACTTTCCCCTGACAACATGGTCATATCTTCATTTGGTACCAAAGTGTGCTTCAGTTGACTACATAGTGTCGAAATGTGACTCAATCAAAGTCATCAAAACCTATAATTGATTATCTTAAAGGACCACAATTTAAGTGTTGTCAACTACTTGTTATGCTACCATAATTGCCAGACTAACCCATCAACCTGTGTCAAAGTTTCGGGCATAATGGGCAGCTCTACAGGCATTCCTTGAGCCCAGCTTAAGCTAACTTGGCTCCCAAACTACTAATTAAATGGGCCATGAATAATTTCATGTCACCCATCCATCTTTTCTACATCAAGGGCACGGCTTTAACTGTAAAAAAGGAAACCCTGCCTTGCCTGCAGGGCCTCCCTAGAATATCATACAAATCATGTGTCAGTAAATTCATGGGCTGTCCAATCAACTACTAAAACTACTGCTCAAGGATTTTCCAATCCTACTCCTTCTTCAGCCTGTTTCCCCTCTGTGAACTCTCCATGCATGCCAAAACCTGTTTACTCTCACTCACTAACACCTGCCCAGCACAATTTGACAAGAGATGAGTCCGTGAACCAATCTAGGGTAATACAATAAACAGTGTAGACCTTTGATGATAGTTGCACAGTATGTTGTCTTGACCCAAATATATTTGTAAGTAACATATTACAAAGGCCAGTTTTATTATTTGCTGTGTCAACTCCTCTTTGCCATGGACCATGTCAGTGCTGTTGTTAATTTAAAATAAGCCAATTTATTTCATACTGCAATTATGTCTTATATTGGTTATGCCAAAAAATTGGCCTGCATTACACTATGGATGGGTTGCTAATTCACAGCCCGCTCTTTTTTAGCTGCTATCATTCATTAGCATAGAGCAAATGCTAATGTCAGGTAGAAATAGCAGCTTCTACTGCCTGCTGTACTGTGCCTGTCTCCCCTCCTTGTTCCCCTGCAGAATCTGTAACTGTTATTCCATGAAGCACCGTTACTCAGTATACTCCTACTAATGCAGGGTGTCCAGAGAACTGGAAAACCAGGAATACCCAGGGAAATTTTTACTCCTGGAAAACTCAGGGAATTTTTGTATTTTTCTGAAAAACTATAAATTGCATGGCAGCCAATTAACTCTAGGGCAGAGTAAACCCTTGCCATCCTTCTGCTTGGCTCAGGGAGGCACAGGGCTCACCATTCATATGTTACTCTACTCGTAGCTGTGCGCCCACTCGCTGCCTGTTTCGCTACTCCATGTTCACTCAGCCCAATCGCATGCAAGTTCTTACCGTACGAGTCACGGGGTTCTGTTATAATAATGAATATGTTCAGGCTTGCTTTTGCCACTCAACAACTTAATTTTGATCGAAATAATTGGGAGCGATCAGACAGCTTAGCTCAACTAACTACTCAAACAGTGTAGAGTGAGGGAGTAGACCCGTGGAGTTTCGCATTTCATGAGCCATCAACCCGAAGTGTCAGACACGTTTCTACGCTAGCTGGTGATTGTAAAATTGAAAGAACTGAAGAGAAATTAAAAAGTATACATCAAATTGGTTTCAGTGGGAGTGATTCGTTTGAATTAAATAATAAAAAAATTATGTATTCATAGCAGCTGAACAAATGTTTCAGAGTGGATCTTATTGCCAACCTGGTTGATCCATTTGAGAGTCCCGTTGATTATCTGCATTGAAATTGGGATCTATATTTTCTCATTTTTTCACCTATTGATTTGTAGAATATGGAAGTTGAAATACATTGATTTTTTTTGTTCCGTGTTCTTAGTGTTTACCTGCCTCTTTTACATGACACATATGCTTATTAATGTAGTTACCAAGTATTTCTCAACATTCCAACAATTTTCATTGCTTCACACAGGTTTTGAAGGATTTTTTTGTTGTTGTTGGCCCATACTAATCTTTCGTTCAACAAGTCAGTTGACTCTAATGGAATAACTCCATGAAAAACACTGGTCCTCTTAAATGACATTTTTTCAGCAATAAGATATGGCAGTATATTTTAACTTTGAATGTCTCATTATGGTCATAAAAATAGTAGCTCATATTAGCCTCATTTTCTTATTGTATTTTTTTTTTTTTAACGTTACCTTTATGAAACCTAAATTCCGTTGAAGCCTCCGTGTCATAACCTACAGGTGTGCAGTCACGTAAGGTTGTCACCATCCAGCAAGCCCCTTCCCCTCTCCAGTTCCTAGCCTTCCAAGCATTACTAGTGGTCTCACAAGTTCCTAAATCAGGGATTCAGGCAGTGATTCTAAATTCTATGTGGAAGTGGGAAGTACTGACCGTCCCTCCCAATCAATTGAATAACTTGAGCTATTCATGAACCAAAACATTTGTCTGTGCTATTCAGTGTTAACTGATCCAAAAGTAAAACTTGAATCATCTGGCTTCACTTTGTAGAAACTAATATTGAACACAGATAAATAAAAACTTTGGATGATTCCACTTCTTCAACTCAAACATTATTCTAAAGGTTATTTTGTAGGAGTATCTGCCATAATTGTGGGTCTAAACCAGTTCTTTTAATACATCTACATAATACCCTGCAAGCCACCGTTAAGGTGTGGCAGGGGGTGATTCTCACAAAACATGCAGTAATTGTATTTCATAAATTCTAGTATATACAGTAAAACCTCTACCTAGTGCACCTCTTCATATCGTAAATCATTTTTTTCATAATGACTTTGAGGTCCCACCAAAATTTGTATGCAATTATATGCAGAAACATCTTCCTATCGTACCTCTATATTTTTGAAAAACCTCCACACTTCGTACTGGCAATACACTCCCATGACGAGCCAACTACCTCCCAAGAAGTAAAGTATTCAGCTATTATGTTAGTGAAAATGATAGTAAAACTAACCTCAGGTCTAAATAGAACTTGCAAACCGACGTAAACCTCTCAGATGAACACTTTCATATCCACGTATGAGATTACCTTCTGATGCAACTATTATACCTGAATCCGAAAATTTGTTATATTTTAGGGTTCAAATTATTTTTAAGGGAAATTAAGCCTATTCTGACTTCATTTTATTGTCAGTTCTCCATAAAATCTCGATATTGTTGCGACCATACCCTTAGAAAATTACATAGTGTGATGAGGTTTATGTCCTTATTCTTCGGGAGACGGAGAGGAATGTGGAGTGCATATTTTTGAACAAACCATCTCATAGAGGGAGGATAACGGACTGGAAGCCATTGGATAGGGAGGATTTAATGTTTGGTTGTGCCTGCTCTTCCACATGGGGACAATCAGAACAAACCGGATGTCCAATTATTGAAAAACATCGATATTTTTCAATTTTAAAATATTCTGGGATTCGATGCTGAGGGATCATTTTCTAGGGATATTGCAAGCACTGCACTTTGCTAAAAATCCAGATGAGAATGATCCTGCTCCCAGAGATCATCTATATAAAATATGATCCCTTCTAAACTGTTTCCAGGAGGCTGGGGAAATATTCTGGGATTCGATGCTGAGGGATCATTTTCTAGGGATATTGCAAGCACTGTACTTTGCTAAAAATCCAGATGAGAATGATCCTGCTCCCAGAGATCGTCTATATAAAATATGATCCCTTCTTAACTGTTTCCAGGAGGCGATGGTGGCATCTGTATCCCCAGGAAGGGAATTGTGCATTGATGAGTTGATGCTACTCTGGAGAGGCCTCTTGGTTTTTCGCCAATACCGTCAGGGTAAAAAACAGAAGCATGGCATAGAAATGTATATGCTTTGTGAACCTGCAGGGTTAGTCCACCTCTTGATTATTTACGCAGGCTCCGGAGATGATGATTTGGGTGGACGAGGACATGGAGATAAAGTTGTGCATAAGCATTTAGAGAACTTAAAACATAATGAACACAGTGTTTGTCCGAACAATTATTATAACAATGTACGTTTAACTAGGGATCTGTTTTCAAGCGGAACGTACTGCACAGGAACCCTGCGAGCGAACAGGAAAGAACATCCTAAAGAGGTTTTCAGCTGAAAATGCCGAAGAGAGAGGTCCTTACTCACTGGAGTGAGTATGGAATTTGCATCTTTTGATGGAAAGACAAGACAGGCAGATGCCATGATTTCCTCAGTTTGGAAGCAACTTTGTACCAACTTCACGACCAGGCAGAGGAAAACCAGAAGCCGCAGCTGCATACAATAAGTTTATGGGAGGGGGTGGATCATTGCGACTAGCTGTTGTCATACTACACCTTTGAGCACAAAATGCTCAGGTGGTATAAGAAGGTGGGAATCCACATATTTCAGATTATGCTGGTAAACAGCTATATGCCTTATAACCAATATAGCGGGAATAAAAAGAGCCTTTATGCTTTTAGGTTAGAGTTAATTGAGCCCTTACTTTCCATTACGACAAAGCACTTGACTCTTCTTCCGCAACCAAAAAGAGGTCTCGCCCACTTTCCCGCTATAACAGCTGTTAAGGAGAAAGGGAAAAAACAGCAGATGAGATGCAGAGTATGTCACACTAAGGGAGTGAGGAAATCTGTGGTGTACATGTGTCCCTACTGTGAGGACGAGCCAGGACTTTGCTTGCGCCCTTGCTTTCAGGAATTTCATAAAAATATTTGTTTTCGTGAAAATCTAATCTCGTGAGGATTTTTGTTTGCATAGTTCCGGATTCGAATATTATAAATTTTGTAAGGTATTAGGTTTAGATTCATTCTTTTTTCTGTAAATATTTTGTTTTCATTATCATAATATTTCATAATTCATGATTTTCAAGGTTTTCTGTAAAGATGTTTCTCCTGAAGCAAATAATTAATTTATTTAACTTTTGATGACACCCCTTTACTTTATCATAGCTGTTATAGAATTATTTTTCAAAATACATTTTTTATTATGTACTATTGCATTATTCAAAACTGCTATGTTTAAATGCATGTGTAAATGTATGTATACATTTGTGAGATCTTCCATTTGGAAGAATACTGTACTGCATCGAGCCTATTTGCATACTATGATAAATACAGTTTATCCAATGCACATCGGATTGATTTATTATTATTGTAAGTAATGAAATTATTTTTCCAATGTTTAAAATCACTAGTAAGTCAACGTAGCTACCTGAGTTCGTTGCATTTCCATATTTCTCAAGTGTATGCAGGAGCATAAAATTCAGAGAACTGGATGTTCTAAATTGGTAAAAAAAGGAAGTGGACAATGAAATTGGGGAAAAGAGAAAGAAGGAACAGGAATTTGGTTGGTCAGGGGTGAGAAAAGGAACCACTAGAGGAGGGAAAAGAAAGTGGTGGCTTGGCAGGGGCTGGGGAAAAGGAAGCAACAAGTGAGACCCGAAGGGGAGAGAGGCAGGGGATAGGACAACAGAAAGGGTACAATAGACCGAGGCACTAAGCTGCTCACAAACATTTTAATCGAGGATGGGTTTTTCATAGGGACAACAGCAGAATGTAGGCCATGACGAATTCTCTGGCATGCTCCTAGCAGGCGACACCCAGCGGACAAGTGAAAGAATAGGATTCCAAAATAATTTGGTGTGACCACTAATTATATTATGGTAAATAGGAACCAGAGTATATGCAGTTTAAAGAAACAGAAGTTAAAAATTTTTCAGTGAAGATTTCTGAAGTAAGTTTTAGTTCCCTTGATTTTAGTATTATAAACATTAAAATCATAACCACATTTCTTTTCAGACCCAAATATAGTAAATAAAGAGACAGCAGCACATATCTTTGCCAAAATGTTATAGTTGTTATATACGAGTAGGCAGAATTCATTTTCATTAGGCATGTTCATTTTGCTGAAACCTCTTTATAACGAACCTCTATTTATCAAAATTGCCAAAAAATTTGTCCCTTTTACTGTATCATACAACCCATCATTGTCTTCACCCTTTGACTATTTCACTCTTCATCTCGATAAATAAGTATTGTGTGAATGCATTATAATGGATTTCATTTCTGCCCGACAGCGAGTATGAGGGGATTTCCTTCTGGCAATGGGCCATATAACCTGACTCCATCCTGCCCCAGCGCTAAAGCTAGGGAGTGAGTAATTTACATGATTGGGGACCCTCCATTAAGGCCTCACTTTGGAGGTCCCTGTAATCTTGCAGGTGACGCAGGTTCCCCACATGTGTCTCACGGAGGAGGGCCATGGCTGTTTTTCTATGTACATGTTCTCCCAGCCAAAATCCGGGTGGCCTGGACCGTTACAGTATGCAGATTCAAAAGGAATTTCAATCAAAAGTTGTTTGTAACAAAGTGGAATAAGACCCTGGAAAATCCAAAAATTTACCTGGAAAACCCGGGGTAAAAATATACCGAGATGAGCCGGACACCCTGTAATGGTTAGCATGAGATGAAAGTGCTTGCATCTAGAAGCAGTTGTTTTAGAAGTAGAAGGAGAGTAGAGCAGATGTGCCATGAAGCTGTTAATTCAAAATTAGCAATAGAGGACAGTGCAAGAATAGCACAGCAGTTAAATAGCAGCATCGCTGTATGTTCACTGCTAACTTAACACTGTAATGCGTCAGGATTGTTCCCACAACTGCGTTGATCTTGACCCCTTTCATAGGGCCCGGTCTGTTCCACTCTGTGTAATTCTGTATTCCAGGGGTAGGCAAACTTTAAGAGTGCATGCAAAAATCGGTCAAATCTCCAACAAAATTTTTCCATGTTCCAGCCAAGTTTTTTTCAACAGTTGATATCTACATCACATGAATTTGTAATCTTCATTTCGAGATTTGTAAGTGATTGCATAAATGTTGTAAAACTGACAATGAAAAAAATTACAATTTTAAATTCATGTACTATCTCAGAGTTTGCCAGGGTAGCACCTTGGCAGGTTTGATAGGGACCGCTAATTAAGCCCAGTCCATCGTCAATCAAAAATTAATGGTTTCTCCGTGACTCTCCTGCGATTAGTAGTTGCTAAAATTAGCTGCTATTTATTTATTCAGATTAGCTGTTTCTGTTTGCAACTGCTTTAAAGAAATAGGAGTTTTGATCACTCCTACATATACCTGTCTGCGTGAAAGGACCAACTTCAGTTTCTGACAATTATAGACCTCTATCTGTCCCATCATTTTTTTTTATTATCGAAAGAATACTTCATATGTATTTGATGGAATACCAGGTTAAATTTAATATATTTTTTTAAATCCTTGGCCTGAATTTCAAATTGAAAAATCTGCAACAACAGCAACATCTGAATGCCTTAGCCACATGTACTTTCTTCCCATCTAAACAAATCTCAGATTTCACTTTTTTTAATTTATTGAAAGCCTTTGAAAAATATCATTTCATATGTTATACCCGCAAATTATTCTATAGGGGCCCCTTGTATTCCATGTCAGTTATGTTTTTTTTGGAGCATTCTCTTAAGTTTCAGGCTTTAAGAAGTTTGCCTTTACTATATACAAATATAGTGATGCAAAATAATGGATGTAGTTTCTGTAGCCCTCTCCTACCATGTGACACCTACAACTGTCATTTCTACTCCCTCACATTCCTCCATCTTTTCCATGTGGCTGACCCCTTTTAGAAATCAAGTCCTCTGTTGTACACATGCAATTTTCTGTTTTTTTTACATAAATAATTTCACATGTGACCTCAAAGACACGTGATGCTAATATTTCACAGGCATGAAGATCATTGATCAAGAGCACTTTAGGAATCAAATATACGACATTTACGTAGCTGAGTATCTTAAATGATTTGCATTGTCATACCATTTTGTACCCAAACTTGTTAACTCCCCATCAAGCATGACAGAACTGAACAGTCTCGGATGGTTGACTGATGTGCTTGCTTCTCCCAGTTTTGATGATGACCAGATAATACTTTTTTTCAATGGCAGTGTCCCAACTCTTCCTGGCATTTTATTCTTCCAGCAAATCTTTCCATATGCTATTTTGCTCTTCCAATCAGCATATTTCTTACCTCTCTTTATACCATTCATAATTCCTTTTCTCTTTATTCCTCATACTCACTTGCCCAGCTTTCTACCTTTTTTCACCTTCAGCATTCTGTCACACCTAAGTAGCTGTTCTATCCACTTGCTTGACCTTGCTTCTAAATTCTTACAGCAATTATCTCTCCTCTCCAATCATGTTCAACACTTCTTCATTCATCCACTTTACTTTCTCCATTCTCCTTCAAACCCACATTTGTAAGATTTCCAATCTTTTTTCATCCTCACTCCCCAGCATCCAGGTTTCAGATCCACACAAAGATCCATCCAAAACATTTTCATATCAAGGTCTTCACTAACCTTCTCTTTACATCTCTGCTCAAGCTTCTCAACATAATTTTTCTTTTTGTTGATGAATGGTTGCTTAGCCAGAAAAATTCTTCTCTTAACATTAATAATACTATGCCTACCTTCATCCACTATGATACCTATGTTTAAAGAAAACTGTTTCACCTGCTCTAGTTAACATCCACCTATCCTAATATCAAGTTTTTCTTTCTTTTTTTTCGTGAGAATCTCATAATGTTAGCATTCCTGTGATTCACTGTCACCCCAAATCTCTCACATCAGATTTGTAGTGTCTAACAATATTTGTAACACTTTGTCTGTCCCCTTTGCTAACACTTGGTCATTAGCAAGCCTAACCAATTTAAATACCACTCCTCCTACTTTCACACTTACATCAAGTCCCTCTCATGCTTTCTAGCTGTTAACTGTATATACATATTGATAAGTACTGGGGACAACAGGCTACCGTGCCTTCATCTTCAACCATTTATTGCCCATCTATATTCCTGTCTGTTACCTATCCTTAAATGCTTTACCTAATGAGGTAAACAAGAAACATTGATCAAGACTATGAACTTCTGTTGATATAAACCTATTTGGGTCTTAATTAATTTAATCTATTTTTATAAAAACACATAGGCTCAGCAACAACAGTCTCATTCATTGTCAAAGGGAAAGATTGTGGAAAACACTAAATTTTCATGTATTTTACATAAGTTCTTGCAAATATGAATTAAAAACAGTACTCAATAACAAAAATAAAAACATTCAATTTCCTCTCACAAAGAAATTATTCATATTTCATAAAACTATTATTATCTCAATTTTGCAAAGGAAATAAAGCCTGTGAGAGAAAAAACCAACAACATTTTGATGGGTGCCTTTCCAAATATCCTGAAGTCAAACCCAGCTCTATTAGATGCATGAAACATGCGCAACATTATTCTTCATGTTGCAAAGGCCAAGTTTGCAAAAATGGTTGAAATAATTGGTGTGGTTAAGGAGGAGAAATGATTTGTCTTTATATTTATAGATTTGTGGACAGAGAAACTTTTGCAGATATTTCACATTAGAAAAATCATCCGCCTTGGTCCCAGCCAAGGCAAATGATTTTTTTCTCTGTGGAATATCTGCTATTGTGCAATTTCAGCGGGTAAGCCCATTAAAGTTTTCACAGCTAGTTTGAGAGCTTTGAATATCAGAGAAGTTTTGCAAACTTTACACATGAGATGGTGTATTCATCATGAAGAGCAATTAATTCAGCAGTACTGCATTACTTAATCAACCTACCTTGTATGGCCTGTGCACTTCTGGCTTTGTCCTCCTGAGTACCAACAAAGCTACCATAGCACCACCATAGAATGTCCACACCAGAAAGCTTGCAAAGTCAATAAGCTCCACAATATTGCCTCCAACGATGAACAAGCCTGTTAATAATCCTTGCAGGATAACTGCAGGGGCTGGAGTGAAGCGTCGCATGTGAACAAAGGATAGTGCTTGTAGCATATGCCCTTCTCTGCCTGCTACAAAACACAACCTTGTTACACTGAACTGAATTCCTAGTGCACAGCCAAATGTTGAGAGGGCTACTCCAAGTGGAATAATGAATGTCATCACACCTAAAATTTTCTCTCCAAAAACCTGTTGAAATGGAGCACATTATTTGGGCAGCTGAGAAATTTCCACGTAAAATGTTCCGTAAATCCAAAAACATATCATCAACTGTTCTCAGGATTCATAATAAAAAATATTTATAATAAAAGATTGCAATAAATTATCATATCAACAATTCAAGTATGTACAATGGCACCTTACCATTTGACACTAATCTATTCCCGAATGGGTGTCAGTTGTGTGCCTGTCGAATTTCAACACAATATTTCCAAATGCATAAGTATCTCTATGAAAAATAGATTTATTTGTTCGTGAGCCCATCTAAATCCCTCTAACAGTGGTGAGTTCAATAAAACAGCAAAAAAATGACTTGTAATGAAATTGTACAATGTAGTACAGTATATGGGCACATGCAGGTTTGTGCCAAAAGTTTTATTGTCATATTGTAAGGCACCACTGAACTAAAATAGTTGGTGCTTTTTGGATTGAGGAGACGCAAACTATGTAATGCTAAGTCTCTTTGCTGCTTACGTACTCAAGTATAAGTATAATGGAATTTCCTTAGTGTAAAAAAATTAATTTTATAAGGCTTTCTTATGTATACTTTGGTTAATGGAAGTTAATTATCATTCAAGAATAATGTAATACACTTGCACAAAGAAAGCACTAGCATTAGTCTACTGCAGTATGATGATGTCATGTCAAGTTGGATTCATAGGTGCTATAATATCTACAGGTCCATAATAAATGCTGTGTGCTTTGAGAAGCTTATGCTGTATTTTTCAAATTTTAAAAGGGTAACAAAATTGCTATTACATGCATGTTATTATGAAACAATGTAGACTATGCAAAGGAAGATCTAATTAGTATCAAGGTTAGAGCTCATTGTAATCACATAAATGGGAAAAATGAAGGGCCAAAAGGCAAGATTTATTTTTTCAATTAATTGATCCTGTTAAAAAAAATCAAAAAGTAAACATTTTTTCACCAGCAAATGGCCCAGTTGGAGCATACATATCTACAGCCTCTTATTTATATGTGCAGTTCAACTGATTACCATCTTGAAAATTTGAGTTTCATTTTACCTTAGTCCACTTTGCTGTCCTTTGCATTTGAAGAGCTAATAGGTAGACAGCATGCTAATAGGAAGGCTAAAGTAGTATTGGAAAGGGAGCTTTCAAGTGAAGTACGAGGGAGAAATATGAGTAGGAACACTTCAACAAAACCTACCCATACCTGTTTTTAAAAAAAACTTACATAATCACAGTGTCTGCTACAAATGAACCTTTGACTTATGAGCTTTCAAAGGTATGGGCATGTATGACTTGGTGCCAAATTCAATCATATCCCAGAATATCGAATTTTCTG
The DNA here is from genome assembly GCA_933228895.1 of Platycnemis pennipes. Taxonomy (NCBI): domain Eukaryota; kingdom Metazoa; phylum Arthropoda; class Insecta; order Odonata; family Platycnemididae; genus Platycnemis; species Platycnemis pennipes. The sequence continues at coordinate 108,869,656 of OW121851.1, forward strand.
GCAACATATGTATAGGGTTTTTTTGGCCATGCAGTAGACAGCGCAGAGAGTGAGAATTCGCAGGTACGTAGAAACAAATGCAGTGCTGTACACCATATGGTATCTATGGCATATCTATGCATAGATTAACTGCAATGCTGGATACCTGGCCTAACATGTTTTGACTTATGAAAAAGTGAGTAAACTCACAGAACATAACTTGTTCATAAGATGAGAATTTGCCACATAGTAATTCATTCTGTAATCTCTAATTACTTTTAATATAAACCATGGCTTAGGGAAATGACACTAGACAGAAGCGATCCACACTAAATTACCTAATTAAAATCTATACATGCAAATTAAGTTCTAGGAATATTCATAAGTTACAGTAACACTAGGTACTTCAAGGACATAACTCCAACAAAGTTCAGAGCTTACCACTGCTACTGCAGGAGCATTGATCATTTCTGGAATGCTGAGAACAGTCATGTATGAAAGATTCATCAGGCAGTAAACTAATGTAACCAAAGGAACTCCAATGGCTATACTCCTTGGAATGTTTCTGTGAATAAAAAATAATATGACTCACTTCTTATTTTATAGATCACAGAATTGTCCAATATGTTGGGTTAGCCTGGTGTTTACTATATTGAGCTGTAAGTAACTTTTTGGTGAAGCATAAGGAAAATGTATTTTGGCAGTGGGTGTGGATTTTTGTTAATCGAACACCCACCTTACTCAGGGAGCAATGTAGTTATTTAAATGCCCGTGAATGTTTCTCAATACCATTCCACTGTAATAGAGCTGAGTGTATTTCTATTAAAATACACGTTGGCACAATTCTGTATAAAGCCTTGAGGTATGAATTGAAAACAATTGAATTACTTCCTTTTTAATCCTTATTTTGTGGCAGCTTATTCATTGGCCTCCTTATCTTGCAGTCTATACACATAGGAGAAAGTTGACATAATGCATTCCTCTCTTTCCCAGGTGAGAGCAGTTTTAAGACCTTTTAAGTCCATTGACAACCTTTTCTCATATCCCAAGTGTTGGACCCTAATAATGGAGAATCTGGGGTACATTGGGATGGAAAACTTCCTTTACAAAAATAACCTTCTTCGTGCTGGGTAGGAGGGGTGTACAGGGATGGTAGAACATGCCGTGGAGTGAAGCTACCTTGTCTTTACAAGTTCATGGAGGATAGAGGAGTGGTAAGGTAGTACCCCACCCTACACTCTTTGGTGCTCTCATGGTGGCTACCCCCCACTTTCACCCACCCTAGAGTGTTTGGGAGGTGTAGCATTATGCCCACTGTACCCTTGCTGACTGCACACCCAATTATGTACCTTCCTTTTACCCACCCATAAAGATAAAAGATGGGTAGGCATACATCTTATCTGTACATTTCCATCGCCTACCCTCGCTCAAATCCCAAGGAAGGGTATTGGAGTGGTAAGCTACCATTCATCGGTTGTAATGAAGAGGTAGTGCATGACTGAAATAGCAGCAGATTACCCCGTAATTAGGAGGGGTCCGTAGGACCACCCCATGACAACCCCATTGAGATTCAACAGTCCTTCAAGCTAGCATGTGACATTGTAGTTTCTGAAGCATCAGTTATTGCTGAAGTCGTGTACAGGATACAGTGGGAAGAAAGCTGGAAAATGAATGTAGCAGAGAATACAACAAGTGGTGTGCGAAGGTTAGGTTTTGCAGAGAGCAGATGGTGAGCGATGTCTTTGTCAAAAAAATGTAAACTAGCCAAAACAAATATTTCAAGCCAGTGATGTGGCAAAATTTAAACATTCAGGAGCACTGTGCTGTGAAAACCAGCAAATTTTACACTGATGATGAGGAAAGGCACTACTTAGCCCACATAGACCCCATGGCAGGCACCATTACGCCATTATATCACGGTTGTCTGTATGCTTGTTTTGGGTGCACTGCTTAGCAAATAGCTGAGCAACTGCATATTTTTATGTAAAGATTATATATAATACACTTGTTTTTGCATTTGCTGGTATCCAAATTTTTCCAATTCCAAATTTTTGCCAGCTATGAGGTAAGTAATTATCATTAATTTTTCACCAGCAATATTTCCTCGTCCTTGCTGTAGAGATGAGGATCCACCTCGTACTTTGCTTGAGGAAGAAGCTTCAACTTCATCTTATGCACTTCCAAAAATGAATTTAAATAAATTTTTAGGCGAGCTTTCATGTCTTATGAAAATTGTCTCAATTTTACTCCTGACATAACTGAGAATATGCTGAATACCAAGTAAATATACTAGAAAAACAGATTTCAAGGCATATGACCACCCTACCCTTCACGGAAGTGAGTGATACCCATTTTACAACCCATGCCCTACACCACAGGGAGTGTGTAGTATACCTCGGTGTATACCCCATTCCCCTTTATGGGTGCAAGTGCTACAGTATAACCCCAATATAGTATCAGCCTTGGCTGTTGCCCTCGACCAACGTTATAAGTGGACAACTTTGTAAGCGGGTATGAACGGAAGCCGAGTAATTTTGGGTTATATGGGCTAAAATAGGTTTTTTTGCATAAAAAATTAATTTTAAGTACTTTAAGACCATAATCTCATGACTACAGAAAAATGTTTCATCTGATGATAGAAGAATAAGTTTTGAAGTAGTCAGGTTGCACGTTGAAAAAATATTTATTTTTACAAACATTTAAAGAAAGAATCAATTGTGGTTTGTTTCTTTTTTATACCTGTCAACATGAAAGTCTCAAGTTTCATTCACAGACCAGGAATCTCCTCGTTAGGGAACTCCTGCTGATGAATGCACTTTCGAGGGTTAGTACTTGTCTATCCAGTATCCTCAATCTGGTTATCCACTACCGTGTGGGTACCCTCATTTTAGCAAATAAAAACTCTGAGTATGGCAGAAACAACTACGAATCTGCCAAAAATCTTAGATATTTTTGCTGAAAACGTTATAAACGAACCTTGAAATTTTTGAGAACAGACCTTATAAGTGGAAAAACTTTATGAGCGTGGATGTTATATGCAGAATTTTTAACAAAGAAAAGATTGAGATATTTTTGGGAAAACTGGTACCCAACGTTATATGCGGGGAAACGTTATATCTGGGTTGTACTGTACCTTCCACTACTGACGCCGTACAGCCCAGGGAGATGTGGATGGGCCATCGTGAGGGGTTTCCCTACAGCTGATCTACCATTCCTCTTCCCTTGGTAATAGCAATGAAAAACGTTGTGACTTCCACAATTTTATTAAACGAACTACCGGTTTCGGCTGTCAAGCCATCCTCAGGTACATTAAAATTATTATCAGCGGAACACAGGTTTATATAGTCCGGGAGTGCTATGAGAGGGAGAAGGGTGGGGAGGAGGGAGGGGGTTGGCCGAGTGTGGGGACGAGGGAATCAGGAGGGTTGTTTGGAGGGGAGGAGGGGTGTGGGGAGGGAGAAGTGTTTAAGGTGATGAGTAATAAGGGGGATGGGTTTGGGAAGGTTATGTCATTGAGAAGGTTTTCTCTATTGAGGCTGATCTCCCGAATCTCCAAGGCATCCATCTTCCTTCCCTTTCCAGTAAAATGCAGTAATTCGGGCTGAAAACTGCTTCGGTGCCCCGTCTCCAAGAGGTGTCGGGCGAAGGCTGACGAGTCATCTTTGTTCCTCCAGCATGTCTTATGTTCTTTCACTCTGCATTTGAAGTTACGTCCCGTTTGGCCAATGTAATGGCATTCACAATTTTCACATTTTAACTTGTAAATACCTGATTTACAATTAGGGTCTAAAACGTCTTTTGCATTGTTCAACAAGTTGCCTAGGGTATTGTTATTATAAAAGCATACTTTAAAATTATTCCTCGGGATTCGTTTTGCTACACTGTAAGACAAGGGGCCGATGAAGGGTAATTTACACCATTTGGTTGGTGTTTTTGGCTCAGCGGGGAGCAAGGAACTTGAAATAGAGTAGTTAAAACTTCTAAGTTTCCTATTTAAAATCCGAGTAATTATGGATTGCTCATATCCGTTGTTGTGGGCGATTTGTCGTATAATGTTTAGTTCCTGTGCAAACTCCGTTTCCCGTAGGGGGATGTTAATAAGGCGGTGGATCATGGCATGGAAGGCCGCATGTTTATGGGAATATGGATGACATGAGCTGTTTGGTATGATGGTGTCCGTATGGGTAGGCTTCCGGTAGATAGCAAATGTGTGTCTATTTTTCTCTATGGAAATAGTCAAATCTAAAAAATTTAAAATTGGTCCACCGACCTCCATGGTTAGTTTAATATTTTGGTGGAGATCGTTTAAAAGGGATAAAAACTTGTCCAGTTGTCGCATGCTGCCCGTCCACAAGCAGATTATATCATCGACATATCTGTACCAATAAAAAACATTATTGAGTAAAACGTCATCAGAGTTAAAAAGTTTTCTTTCCCAGCTGTCCATTTTAACTCTGATGACGTTTTACTCAATAATGTTTTTTATTGGTACAGATATGTCGATGATATAATCTGCTTGTGGACGGGCAGCATGCGACAACTGGACAAGTTTTTATCCCTTTTAAACGATCTCCACCAAAATATTAAACTAACCATGGAGGTCGGTGGACCAATTTTAAATTTTTTAGATTTGACTATTTCCATAGAGAAAAATAGACACACATTTGCTATCTACCGGAAGCCTACCCATACGGACACCATCATACCAAACAGCTCATGTCATCCATATTCCCATAAACATGCGGCCTTCCATGCCATGATCCACCGCCTTATTAACATCCCCCTACGGGAAACGGAGTTTGCACAGGAACTAAACATTATACGACAAATCGCCCACAACAACGGATATGAGCAATCCATAATTACTCGGATTTTAAATAGGAAACTTAGAAGTTTTAACTACTCTATTTCAAGTTCCTTGCTCCCCGCTGAGCCAAAAACACCAACCAAATGGTGTAAATTACCCTTCATCGGCCCCTTGTCTTACAGTGTAGCAAAACGAATCCCGAGGAATAATTTTAAAGTATGCTTTTATAATAACAATACCCTAGGCAACTTGTTGAACAATGCAAAAGACGTTTTAGACCCTAATTGTAAATCAGGTATTTACAAGTTAAAATGTGAAAATTGTGAATGCCATTACATTGGCCAAACGGGACGTAACTTCAAATGCAGAGTGAAAGAACATAAGACATGCTGGAGGAACAAAGATGACTCGTCAGCCTTCGCCCGACACCTCTTGGAGACGGGGCACCGAAGCAGTTTTCAGCCCGAATTACTGCATTTTACTGGAAAGGGAAGGAAGATGGATGCCTTGGAGATTCGGGAGATCAGCCTCAATAGAGAAAACCTTCTCAATGACATAACCTTCCCAAACCCATCCCCCTTATTACTCATCACCTTAAACACTTCTCCCTCCCCACACCCCTCCTCCCCTCCAAACAACCCTCCTGATTCCCTCGTCCCCACACTCGGCCAACCCCCTCCCTCCTCCCCACCCTTCTCCCTCTCATAGCACTCCCGGACTATATAAACCTGTGTTCCGCTGATAATAATTTTAATGTACCTGAGGATGGCTTGACAGCCGAAACCGGTAGTTCGTTTAATAAAATTGTGGAAGTCACAACGTTTTTCATTGCTATTATGGAATCCTTCCACTACGTGAAAGCTTCAAATTTCAATTTAATCTCTTCCCTTGGATGCTCTAAATTACCATCGCACGTCTGTAAGCTGTGGGTACCACTACCATCCACCTACAGCCCATCATGTTGTTTTTCTAACCTCAGCCTACCCTTTATTTTGTTGAAACAGTTAGACCATACAAAGATGATCAAAGTTATGAGAATATTTCTCCTGCAGTTTCCAAACATACCAATCCTATAGCTGAAGGTTAACGGGTTGACGCTTAACAGTAGAAAATTTATACGTTGGAATTGAATTTTTGGGTAATTTTATTTATAAATTATGCATAGTGATCATAAGATCATGACTTTTGATGCCTTATCATGATGATGATAGATTGAAATTTTAGTGGTTTTGTTTAGTAAAACATAAATAACAAAATCTCAAAGTTCTACAGTGCAAAATTTTGTTAGGGCAAATGTGTTAATCTAAGACAATAAATGTGTGAACTAACAGGATTTCCTTCTACGAGAAAGTTCATGTATCTTTAGCATTGATACAATGTAAAAGTAACCCACATTCAGGAAATCCTCATAAAACCCATGTCCATTACTGCAAGTTGCAGTTTAATTTAAAATCTCACTTAATTAAGTAAGTAGTGAAATGTAGAAGGCTTAAGTATCAAGGAGAAAAGAGAGGAGGCTAGTCTGGACTAAAGAGGAAATAGTAATTTTCAGTAGTTTAGCACTGAATGTTGGTAAGGTAAAATGCCTGATAATGGAATGAAAACAATCCATGTTAGATATAAATGCTTTAGGTTCCCTATAATCATGCAATTGTTTGTGAATCCCACCATAACCTACCTTGAATCAGTGAGTGTAATAAGGAGGAATAATTCTGAAAATTTGATTACACAAATCAAAAGAAATTTGGAAAAGCCCAGACATCATAGGAATTGAGACAGTGTCCATTATGTTACGTTTATATTCATCTGCATGTAATTTATTGGAGCCATAGCTATCCAAAATGTTACTTACACCTCTGGCCTTTTTATTTCTTCTGTAACCACTGTTACTGTAGACCTGCAATGAATATTAAATGGTATCATTCACTCTGATTGGGCTCCATTAATACTTCTAAATAAAAGAGAAACTGCTAATATTTTGTCCTTCAAATGCTTCACAGGATTCTAATTAAAATCTTAAATTAATAATGATGAATGTCACATTATTTATGTTATGTCAAAACTTTATAGTACAAGTTATCAGTGGCTAATTAGGATCTAGCAGATTATCATTGCTGTAAATAAGGAATGAACACTTGTGCTTTAAAATGTTTTTAGTGAACATAAACTTGTGTATCATATAAATTCTAATTCATGTTGAAAATGTTTCAACTATTGATGAAAGAAGTAAATAAATTGTTAAATTTTTAAAGTTTTTAAGTTAAATAAATTAAAATGTTAAATTTTTTCCATCCAAATGCTAAATTAGATTAAGGCTGTAATAAATGAAGCAGAATATGTAAACATGAGTTATCAACCATTAGCTTCTTATAGCTATTATGCATAATCTTTTCCATTTTAACTTGCCACATGGCTTACAGTAGGTAAGCCTTACCATCCATCATATGCCCATAGTCCACTGTAGAAGGCTAGAGCATAGTCACCTGGTGACGTTGTAGTACCTTCAAATCCTTTTGACAAGTGTTTTACATTTCCTAAAAAGTGAAAATATAAAATGGGCTTCAAATCGTGTTAAGTATTTTACTAGAATTGCAAATTGTCTTATCTTAAATTCATGATTTTTCATTAGCTTTTTTATAGCTTAAATTCAAATCAATTATAATGTATATTCTCATCATATTACTCACCTATACAGAGCTCATATATTCCTCCAATTATGACCACAAGGCACACTAGTAATTTGCAGACAGTAAAAACATTCTGTATCTTAACATACAGTTTAACACTGATTATATTGATGTATGTCATCAAGCCTATAGGAAATCGAAAAGTGGTTATTTACTTTTGTATGCGTAACATATAATCAATAATAATTAATAAGAGCCCATCATTAAAGGTCAAGATAAATAGGTAATCGATTCATGGGAAATTATGTAGCAACCAAGATTGAATGTTGATCATCCTGATCCAGAAACATTTCACCAATAGCTTTTTTTGGAAATAATTTACTGATTCAATAAATATTTCTCATTTAAAGCTGGACTACCAAGTATGACTTTTGCCATCAACATGAATGTTTAGTACTTAAACTTTCCTTCTCGGGAAAATACCAGCTTCATAATATTTAGGTACACCATCTTTATGTACCCCCAAAATCTGGTGCACTTGAATTGTTAAATAAGGCACTGCTGAAAATAATGGGCGAGAGAAGAAATTGATTGAAAACACATGTACCTAAAAGGAGGCATGCAAAGACAGGAATACATTTGAGACTAATGAATACAAAAATAAAATAACCTTCATGATTAGAACTGCTGGGTCAGGTCAAGGCATCAATCCTTTAACCAAATACAAAAGGAATGGGCTACGATCTTGTATGAATGAAATGGCTGACACAATGTTCAGATTGCTGAAGAACTGCTGCAATCCCATACTATTGCAATTGAAGACTCAGTGAAAAAGTCTGGTAAAAAGCTATTCAACCATTTTTTTTATTATTCACCAAGGCTCCATTCAAGGTCTCCCCTAATTGAATGATTGAACATGTTTAAAATAAATATTCACCTTCATCTTTAGTTTTTAAGGTTTATCAACGATCTATTTTCTACAGCAAAGAGACAGTTTGAACATTTTTGATCTTTACTTTGTACTTTCCAAAGTGAATTCGTATCATTTACCAGCAATACTACAAAGCCATTCCTACTACAACCATCCACAATCCCCTCTAGCAACTCTCCTCCCTTTCTGAGGCATTTTTACCCTATCCTCTTGTCTAGTCACATTCATAGAGGCCTTTCTGCACCACCCAAATCCAGGGATGGATAAAAAGGAAATTCTCAGGCTTCACTTGGTGGAACCGCATGATAGTAAAGAGAAAAATCACTCAGGTAGTAAGATTCCACAAATTTTTATTTTACCACCGACCTAGGTTTCGATTGGTTTATTCAATCATCTTCAAGGTAAGCGCAGAGAGTCCGCGAGCTCCTTATATACCCGCAGGGTGTTCACGTGATCCATGGGTTGGGGCAACAATGGGAAATGGGGGGAGGGAGGACAGTAACTGGTTGTCACTTCACTGGAGGAGGGGGGAGGGTTAAGGAGATGGGTCAAGTTAGGGAGGAGAGAAAAGGTAAGGTCAGGAAGGGAGAGTTGGAAGGGAACATATATTCATTTAACAGGTGTACGTTTTTTTCGTAGCAGACATTATCTCCAACTATTCGAGGAAGTTCAACTTGTGGCCTTTGCACTGGGTATGGAGCACTTTGGGGATGAAGACACTGGTGTGGTCTTCTTCGATGAGGTGTTTTGCAAATTGGGAGCTATTATCCCCTTTTCTTAAACAGTTATTGTGTTCTTTCACACGGGTTTGAATAGCTCGTCCAGTTTGACCGATGTAATAGTTACACACAGTAACCGATGTAAGAGTTACACATCACAGTTATTACATTGAGGCATGTATACACCATTTCTGTCTGAAACATCATATTTTCACTTGGAATTGAAAATTAGCTTATCTAAGGTATAAGGGTTATAAAAGGATATTCTGAGTTTGTCTTTTGCTATACAATCCGATTGTGATTAGCTATACAATGAGAAACCTTACCAAGAAATGGGATTTTGCACCAACGTTTTGTAGAAGTCTCAAGTTGGGGGGCAGATAAATCAGTAATCAAATGGAGAGGTACTTAATTTGGTTTCAACGCATTGCACAATTTTGTTGATAACTTCTATATTATACCCATTGTCATAAGCAATGCTTTTTATCTTGTGTAAGTAATTCCGCATTGTAATCATCAACAAACATAGGAATAGATAGTAATCTGTTGATCATGAAATAGAAAGTGGATAGCTGGGTTTGGTGGTGGCAAGAATCATTAGGGATTACTACATCGGAATACGTTGCTTTTCTAAAAATGGAGAAGGAATGGTGATCATTGGTTATTTTAATTGTCAGATCTAAAAAGTTTAAAACTTTACCACCAACCTGAAGGGTGAAGTAATTAATGGAGTCATGTAATGAATTTAAAAGATTTTTAAAAATGTCAAGCTGATGAAGGCTACCAGTCCATAAGCATAAAATATCGTCGACATAACGGTACCAGTATGTAACATTAGATAAAAGTGGGTTATTGGAAGTAAAAAGTTTGTTTTCTAGGTTGCACAAAAATATCGGCTAAAATAGGAGAGAAGGGTGAACTCATGGATAGACCGTGGGTTCACCTCTCTCCCACGGGTGGAATCTTATTAAGTGATTTTTCTATTTACTCCAGGAATGGATTAAGATCCTTTCCCGACCAAAGCCCTTTAAACCGCTCGACGGGCTCCTGACCTAAGCGCCCGAAACCGCCCGTCTCGAAATTTCCGCATCGGGTCCAAGCGCCCGAGACCGCCCGTAATCTTGTATCCCCTAAGAGGCACCTTCAGCAAGAGTTATGAGACATCTCTACTAAACAACTCCTTTCATTTCATCTGTGAACGGTCTGGTCATCCTGCACACATGGCCATAAGTCCCTATTTTTTTTTTGGCCTTCGTTGTTATGAATACTCCTCAGTCTTTGACCATGGCTGGTCTGAGTAGGAGTGCTATCGCAGCAGAGCTATGCGGGGAAGATCTTAGTGATTCCTCTTCTTCGGATGAATTGCTGAGTAACTCCTCGAGTGATACAGAGGAAGGTTCATATTCACAAGAAAATGAAGAGTCAGTGATTGCGTGTGCTGTGGGAGGTGACTTGGAAGTGAGTGTTCAAGCCCCCTTGGAATCAGCTGACTGGAAGGAAGTGAGGAATTTTGAAGCTCCAAGGGATTTCATTGGTGACACTGGGGTTGTGCATGACTTATCACCAGGAAGTAGTGAATTTTGTTATTTTAAGTATATCCTAGGAGGTGACAATATATTTAAAACAATAGCTCAAAATACAAACAAATATGCCGTGTATAGACAGAACCAGGCAAAGAAAGCAGACCAAGAATGGTTTGACACTACTTCAGAAGAAATAGTAGCATATGTAGGCATACTAATTTACATGGGCATGTACCATTTGTCAGAAACGATGGACTATTGGCACAATCCTGATATCGAATGTTCTATCATCAAAAATTGCATGACGTATAAGCGTTATAAAAAACTGACAAAATATTTTCACGTCAGTGATATTGAGAAGGAACAAAATGCCCATGATGAAGGGTTTGACGTATTACAGAAAGTAAGGCCAGTATTAGGTATAATGGATAATTTTCATAAAAAATATAGACCAGGCAGGGAATTAGTAGTTGATGAGGCAATGGTGGCTTTCAAGGGGCGTCATTATATCAAACAATACATAAAAAATAAACCAACGAAATGGGGGTTCAAGGTTTGGGTGCTCGCTACTCCACACGGCTATGTACTGAAGGGGAACGTGTATTTAGGAAAAAAAGAAGTCAGAAACAAGGGAATGCTTCTTGGTAGTCAGGTGGTAATGAATTTACTAGAAAGTTACTTAGGATTACACCACCATGTATACTTTGACAGCTTTTTTTTTAGTGTTCACCTGGTAAGGTGTCTCTTGCAAAATAATACTTATTCATGTTCTACATCTCAGCCAAGCCGTAAAGAATGGCCCAAGGAATTGAAATAGACCAAATCTTTAAAACTAAAAAGAGGTGAATATAAATGTCTCCAGTCGAATGGTGTTACAGCAACAGTGTGGTGTGATAATAGATATATTTGCGTACTTTCGACTAATTGTGACCCGAAAGGAAGTGTAAGTGTTTTGAGAAAAACTGGCAAAGGTAATTAATGAAAGGCTGGCTATTTCTTGCCCTCTTTCAGTAGCAAAATACACTAAATTTATGGGTGGAGTAGATAGAGCTGACCAGAAGCGAAGTTATTATTCATTAGGCAGAAAAACAAAGAAATGGTGGAAATATTTGTTTGGATTTGTAATGAACACTGCGATAGTGAATAGTTTTATTTTGTACAATGAAACTAATCAACCTGCAAAATCCAAGCATGGGGAAAGTCAAAAAGAATTCCGGAAGGCTTTATATAGGCAGATGATAGGAAATTTCACATCGCGAAAGAGAGCAGGCCGCAAAAGAAGCGTAACACCAAATGTACTTTCATCTCAACAGTCTCATAAAATAATTAAAATAGAGGGTAGGAAAAAGGTGTGCGTTCAGTGTAGTGAGACCAAGAAACATACATCATCCGGAAAAGCAATTCAAACTACATGGAGGTGTAGAAACTGTGACCTACCTCTGTGCAAAATAGGATGTTTCCTGGAGTTCCACCACAAAAAGGGAGTTGAAGTGGACAACTAAGACGTTAAGGTAAGATGAAATTTAAAAATATATATGCAGTATCATATTTTTACGAAAAAAGCTCAATATACAAAAGAAATATTAAAAAGGAATACATTAGGTAAAATAACATTGGAATAGTAAAATGATTTGCACATTGTGTCACGACGTATGAATCTAGGTCAAAAATTGGGTCCATGACGGGGATTTGGGGTATTTAAATCCGGACCTCAAAGGGATAACTCAAGTCGGGCGGTTTCGGGCGCTTGGGTCGGGAAAGGGTTAAACACCCTAAGATTTTGAGCTTTAACAAGATTTTGGTGTCCCCACATATGCATATAGGTATGTATGTACTTCAAAATATAAACAATGCCAAACCAGAAAATAAAATATCATCATCATCATCAGTCAACAATCCTGAGATTGATTTGACCCAGCTCTCCACTTTATTCTCCTATCAGCAAATCTCTTCATATTTGCATTTTTCTTCTAATTGAAACCCTTCACCGCTTGTTCTGGGGGTCGTAATGGCCTAGTGCGTAGAGCACTGGGCCGACAACCGGAAGGTCCCGGGTTCAAATTCCAGGCAGAAACCTTTCTGGGCATGCCCTCCTTAAATCCTCGTGATTCGTTTTTCTCTATGTCAGAACTTTGTAGTTCGTCGGTGGCCCAGGGAAAGGAATTGGCCCCTGTACACCCAATGTGTGAATTTCACACACAAATGGCTTAGGTTACCCTCAAGTGACCTGGTACCTATCAAAAACCAACCTTCAGGTTGAACACTGATTTTTCACACTTGTTCTATATATATCATAGAAAATAAAATGTAATATACAAATTTCAAAATGAAACAAAATGTTGTTAAAGATGGAGAAAAGTATTTATTTTTGTATCCCTCCAATTAATTTATTGTTGAAAATTTATCATACTCAACTTCCTTTGGGCACCCTTCCTCTGATGCCCTAAGCATGAGCTAACTGTGCTTTGTGATTAATCCAGCTTGGCCCAAATCCCATGGTGGTGGTGATGCCAGAACATTGCGGTTCTGAATCGAAGGAACTATTAAAAGATAGGTAGAGCCACCATCGTCAACACTTTCTTGGAAATCAACTGCCCACTTCCCTTGCATGTGAATTTCACATACCAATTTACCCTTTGGTGGCTAAGCTCTACTTTCACCAGCCTTCAGGTTGAACGCAACATTTTTGTAACACTACTGTGGAATCAGGTATTGCCAAAGTACCGTAAACAACTCCTATGTAGGGTAGTGTTGCATCCTAGAAATTTTCTACTAATCAAAACATGCAAACTTTTCAATCTTTTCCAGAGGTCTACATGTTTTCAAACTTAATTTCATGGTGACTTTCCATGCTTATTATTTCTGAATCCCCATTCACATTGGCATTTTAGAGAAGAATTCCTGGCTTACAGGGAAGGAATAAATGTCATTTTTTTAGAATTGAAATGGTCTGTGACATCATAGAGCCCATGCAGACACCAAATACCTATAAAGACAAAATCAGTCTTGGATAATGGAGGATGAATGCCTTATGAGGTCTTTTGGGATGTGGATTGTGGAGGGCCATGGATGGGGTGAGTAGGGTAGAAAGGAATTGGCAAATTAAGAAGTAAGTCCCTGGATGGTAGAAATTCAAAGGGGATAGATCAATTGGATGAAGTAAATACTGAAAGGCAATGGAAGCGTGAAAGGATATAGGGAGGACAAAAGGGAAGGAATTCATTGGAGTCTTAATTGCTTGAGGGAAGGTATGAAGATTGAAGAGGAGCAAAGAATGGGGCAGCGTTAGTACCGAAGAGTATAGGGATGGCTATAGAGTAAGGAAGGGGTTGAGCAGGCCTCAGCTGACCATAGGACATGCCATTATTGGTCTAATACTGATGATGATACTTTTTATAACTCGGAGATATCGCTGTACATGCTAGATGAGATGAATGAGCAGCAATGCACGATACATATGTAACATCACACTCACCGACAGCTGCTAAGGCGACGAGTTTCGTGGCGGTTCCCTCACAGAAGAAGGACTCCTCCTCGCCCTCGACTTTGGGACCATCGGAGAGGAATGGTCGGATGGAATATTCCGAGAATGTCAGTATGATGACTGCGATCTCGGCAGGCCGAAGGGCCAGGACGTATATCCATGAACACAGAAATGCAGGCAGCGGTCCCCATTTGGCAGTTTTTCCTTTGTGGACCTTTCCTCCTCCGCCAGCGATCCCGCCGCCAGCGAACGCCTCTTGGAAGTAAGCGTATTCGGCGCCAGATCGCGGAACTACCGTCCCGAGCTCAGCGAAAGCCAAGGCTCCTGAGGGGGGAAGAAAGACGTATTTAAAGTGTCCCGCGGTTTTAAATCGCCGGCCTTCCAAAGGCGGCATAAATGCATTACGTTAAACAGTACCTGAGACCAATTTAGAGAATATCTTAAGGATTGAGCTCAAACTATTGAACGAAAAGCTCAGTAAAAATTATCGGTACGAGGTTACTACATCCGGTTTGTCTTGGCGCTCAAAGTACGAGCGAGGATATAAGAGCACCGGATAGATGTGGAGTTTGACGAAAATATAAATAGGGTTAAGTACAAATTTTAAATCGAAGATGATTTAGTGTCATACGTCGGCTAAACAATAAACTAGGTGCGCAGCACTTCACGCTGATCGTATCACTAATATCGTTATTCACTTTCTGTAGAGTCATGCGTTTGATTTTTGTTAATGCGGTAAAGTGTTGGGGTGTTGGGACTTGGAAATCCTCCTCCTTTTCCTGTCTTTGCATGGATGGTTGCTTTTGTAAGTTCATTATTTCATTTAATATCTGTAGATTTTGGATTCCTGACAAGTTCTACGCTTGTCAAACCAATTATTTTCGAGTTACCGAGCAACAGATGAAAACTCATTACGAGGTTTAATCTTATGAGTACACCTAGGGCTTTGTCAATATATTTTTATGTTTTAAGTGCTTTAACAAATCTATTTGAGCAAACGATAGTGCTAATTCTCCCGAAGGTGGTATTATTCCTAAGGTTGCCTAATTACCATTAGTGTTTGATCAGCCGTATCACAAACGTGTTTGCAAGGTTTCGGTTGAATTTGTTTTTCTGAACACACACTCAACTTGCCTGTTCAAAGGATGACTTAATCCCGTTGCTAAACCGTTTGATCGGCTTTTAGGGTGAGTAATGCATCCAACATAATTTCTGTAATCGAATGAACTGATCCGCACCTGCTTCAGCTCAGACACCATGTATTAAAGTCGCTTTTGACTCGCGGGAATGACTTATTGACAGCGAGCAGAACGAATTGAAGGTGTACCTAGTGGTTAGAATACTGGCGTCTCACCCCGAAGTTCGGGTTCTAATCCCGGCAGTGGAAGATACTTTTAATCGCTAAACCGGTCCCAACTTGAGTGCTTTGTGGAGAGGGCATTCGAGTTCGGTGCTCCATCCGTCGGATGGGACGTTAAGCCGTGGTCCCTTTGGCGCCTTTTGTTGAGAGCAGGCTCATGCCGACGGGTGGGTTTCTCTACACACTTCCTCCTTACCTTTCCATTTCAATCCTTGTACCTCTCCTCCCATTCTGCAGAGTATTTTAGTGTGAGGACAGACTTGAAAACCACACGATGAGCGAACAGTTCGGTGCTCTACCTACTACAGGTTGGCACTTTTTGGTGTATTCCTGGATAACGCCAGGGCTGTATTTACCATATAGCGTACCCGGCGGCCGCCGGGAGCCTCGCGAGAGTCACGAGGAGGCATGTTTTAATGTAAATATAGGAAGTTATTTAATTTAATGAGAATATTGTAAGTAAGAAATATGGCACCTACTACCAGAGTGTTAATAGTGATAGATATCTGCACTCATGTATTGTCTTTATAATCAAGGAAAAGTCAATTACAAGCTGCCAGGTTGCAAGACTATAACATTGGGGGACTCATTCTAGATTCCGCCGGTGGCCTCAGAAGTCATAAATACGTCAGTGGATAACGCGTGGATTTATTTCTGAGATAGTCTCCACGAACTCTAGCGAGGAATGGCATTTTCACTCTTCATGAAGAAGTTATCAAAACAGCCTGCATTAGTTCTTAATCTCGAGTGTTCCAACGCGAGGCTTTTGATCGCAAAGTTTAAACCGTAGCCCATTCATGCAACTGTATGGTAGTTAATTATAAATTGCTCGAGTGTGAACGCCAACAATTTTAAACGCTACGAGTAAACAAGGGACTCCGAGTATAACTAATACGTGAAGTGACAAATGATAAATGAGGAAAAATCGTAACTGACAGCAGACCAAGGGGACCTCGGGCGCCGTAAAGGGGGAAATCGAAAAACATCTGTTTTTAGTTTAAGAAAAAAAAATATTTTTTTTCTACGGGGGGCGGTTACCGTCTAGTCTACCGTCTACCGGTTATCTATCTATCTATCTAGTCAGCCCCGGGTGCCAAGGTACGCCGAGGTATCCTTGGTACGCTACTGACTGAAAGTGAGAATACTTATTACGCTGCGTTGTTTTCGTGGGAGACCTGACTCGAGCCCCGCCAGTGGCAATGATTTCTCAATAGTGTTATTTCTCAATAATCCCAATTTGAGTGCCGTTTGCGAACACTTCATGTTCAGTACTCCGTACGCTTGATGGCCCGTAGAACCCATGGACCCCTTGGCACTTATGAGTTAGTTTATTGACGACACTGGGTTTCTCTCCATCCTCCCTCCGTTCCCTGGAAATGTTTGTGGTCTCCCCTGGATAACCAATACTATTACTGAATCGAAGGAAAGAGGTGGATGGTAGACTAAGCTGTGAAATGGTTACTCCAATGGCCTACTCCCAGGGGTACTAAATAAATGCAGGTTATAGGAGCCGGCGCGTGCGGATGTGCTTGTTGTGATCAAAGGCGACTCATTAAAAGGAGCGCTATCTCGCTCCTGGAGAATATTTTGTTTCAGATTACAAATGCTACTTCATTAGATTTGGGGTGCTGTAATGTAATTTGCGGAATTGCTACACTTATTTGCGCCTTGGCACTGATACTGGAGAGAGTGAAAAATTGATAAATTTTAAAATGAAACTCACGTAATCATCGTTAAAACAATAAAAAGAAGCAACTTTATTTTGACTCTATTCATTTTTCTTACACAATTATAGTATATGCGTGTCAAACCGTAGGTTTTGTTTCAAAAACTCTCAATTATTTAAATATTGTGAAATACACTTGCTCCAAGGATACCTACTAGTTTCCCCAATAATTAAACAAGAACAACAACCAACTAGTATATTTCGGTCTACTATAGTCGTCGAAATCGATTGGGAGTGTTAAAAATACTGTCACTATTGCACAATGAGTTTCACTATGTAAACCCCTGTTCTGTTTCCAAGCATTCCTCCATACAATTTCCACGATTTGACGCAGCTTCTAATTGTAGTTCTGATGTTGTAGTACTGAGTAGTTCTGATATTCATTGTTACCCGCAAACTGGTGATTAAGGGTTTTCGCGTAGATCTGTGTGCCCTCGTGTGGCTTAAGAAGCTGGCGGCATTTGTTCTAGTAATTTATATTTTAAGGGTGATTGCAACTATTGACGCTGCATCAAACTGCGCAGTCAAATGCCTCGTATAGAATGGGCATGCTACATTGGTAATTATTATTACCTATTATTTTTGTGCCAGTAAAGGTAGTTTAAATGGACAGTCAATTCTTCCCACGACCTCTACATTTCAAACTTTGTGGTTCTTCAGCCCCTTATACTTCCTACCTGCCAAAATATTCTATCCGAACTACCCGTTCTTCTCATCCCTCTATTCCGTCTACACTGCGTTCTTCCCTCCATCAAATCCTCAAAAACTCCCTCATATATTATTACGTGCTCCACCCCTTGCAAATAGCGTGGATGAAAGCATGGAGATAAGTAGTACCGGGATTATTTCCGCGCAGTATTTCATGCATTTGGAAAGTTTTCCATGCAATGCGTTCGTTGCATTGCGTGATTAGTTGTTCGCTCCACATCCACCCTTGCAACATAGTGTCCAACGACTGGTGTCATGTTTGAACCTTTAAAAATTTGAATTGTTCGGAAAGTATTTTTTGAGGCTAAAGTCGTATAAACGATTGTGGATTCCCCACTTCTTAGCATCAACCGTTCGATTATTATACCATGTTCACGTATTATTGCACTGGAAACAAATTATTTAGAGAGTTTCATCTTTTCTTCCGGAAGTCTAGTATGAATTAAACGCTCAAAGGGCGTTTTTCTCAAATGCTCGTTAATTGTGCAGCAGCTTGATGGGTGAAGATAATGCACAGTGTTTAAGGCGACGACATGAAAGAAATCTTCCAAAATGCAACATTTACTGAGTAACCTTTATGCTATCTCTAAGGTGTGTGACAGAGAGTAAATATGGTAATATTGTCCAAATATGCACTACCTACGTGCCTACATAGAAAAACTCGTAATTAGAAATTGATCATTGACTTATTGTGGGACAGACACTGCAATTTTCAATTTTGCAGCATGCAAATACGTGGTTAAATAAAATTCACAGGCGTTGTGCAGCACGCCATCACGCAAAAACGTCACATCGTGTAAATTGCAGAGTTGAATGCAGAATATGAGAATAAAACAGGTACAATTTTCCACACAATCGTTCATAAATTTGAAAAATTTTCCACGCAATATTAATACGATGCTGTTTTCTCTGTGTATCTTTCAATGCACTATACTGTGCAGTTACAAGCCTGGTATAAAACGGCTACTAGAAACGGAAGAAAATATTCGCATTTGAGTTTTGTTGGGTATTTAAAGTAATCTTGGAGAGCCTTGAGGTATTCACTTCATTCTCAAGAGAATAAACAATGCTTTTTTTAGCTCATAAGAATGACGTAAGAGCATCAAAGGAGGTCGAGTGTATTGCGAAGGTGGGCCACTCATCTTGCATGATGATTCACTTTCTTATCTGATGAGAGTTTTGAATAATTTTCAGACATAGTAAGAGTGGGAAGTTCTGCCCATCGCGCTTATAATTCAGAAATCAGTCCTCTAGCATCCAATGGGGTACCAGTCTCTAATTGAGTGTTGTCTGGAGAGGACTTAGGAAGGATGTGTTCCGTTCGTGTACAATATAATAAGGAAAGAAATAAATCGCAAAGTGGGGAAATCCAGAGAAATGCGGATGAAAAATCTATTCGAAATCGTGCCAAACGATCTTGCGCTTGGAAAAGTGGAAGCTGCCTATAGGATAGTGATAAACCACTTCGAAGCACGATGTGCAAGATGTCATTAGAGGCAAGAATGGAGAAATTTTGATTGCAAATGAAGACAAAGTGAAGGGATGGAAAGAATATTTGGTGGAGTTATACAACGGAAACAGTCTCAGCGCAAAAGTTGCCGAAGAGGAAGTCAAGTCGAAAAGAATAATATGGGAGCATCAATATTAAGATCGGAATTTGACGCAGCAGTAAGGGACCTGCGAATGAATAAGGCATGTGGAATAGATGATATTACGGCCGAGCTAATGAAAAGTGCAGGAGAGAAGACATTAACCAATCTCTACACAAACATTTGCGAATCCAAGTAGGTAGGTACTCAAGATGAAATATACCCACGAACTTAGAGAAGAATATCATCATTTCTATTCCCAAAAAGAAGATCACATTTAAGTTAAATACATATACTACTATTAGCTATTTCCATGTGAATAATTTCCAGGTACGACAAGTTGAGAAAAAAATCATAGAAGACATCGCAGAAGGTAAATCACTATGGATGTTCGTTTGCATGGGGTTATTCCATCGTTGGAGGTTTGGAAATATTACATTTTTTAATTTCATCTTCATTTGTCGTCTCTCACACTTGATTGATTCATCTCTCGCTAATGGCCTTAGGAAAATTTAGTACTTGAATTTATGATTAAATTTTGCCACAGGATGCTGAAACTCCCATAAGATTAGGATGAAAGTGTACGTATTGTAACTTGTGTGCCTGTGCAGATTATATTTATCTCAAATGTATGACGTGCTCATTGTGATTCAAAATGCGTTAAGCTTGTCGAAATGAAAATTGCGATCAGGAAATGTGCATATTTGGTCAAGAGTGTTCAAAACACTCCCGCGTCTCCGGTGAAGAGCGGCTCTCTTTTGAGGCTATGGACCTATAGACGACGCTGCCTTGTTTACTCTGGGGAAATGCGTGATCGAATCCTCAACAACAGGAGCCGTATCCACGACGTATTCTGTTAGCATTTACGCTGCATTAGCAAGGTTCCGTTAAGTCGTCCGAGATACGCTGGGGTCCAAATTGTCCTTGCCAGGAGAGAGCTCGTGAATGGTGCCGACATCTTGTTTTTCCCACATCTTCTTCTTCAGTCGCTTCTTGATCTTTTTTCGGCAACGCATTTGTTTTGTTTGCGTTGAGTCGTCGGTTGTTTTCATCTCCAGTGGATGCGACCGACAACAAGGTCAGAATGGTAGGTAGCATTTAAAAAGAGGTAGGAATTATTCATTATTGAGGAAAGGCAGGAAGGTAGAAGATAAACTATTATTATTATTATGAAATTAAATGTATTGTTACACATATTAGTCGAATTTTACTGTTGTTTTGGCACTTTTGCTGGTTAGAGGGGGTTAACATTTTTTAGGATATTTAAAAGGAGGTAGGAATTATTCATTATTGAGGAAAGGCAGGAAGGTCGAAGATAAACTAGTATTATTATAATGAAATTAAATTTACTGTTATTCATATTAGTCGGATTTTTACTGTTGTTTTGGCACTTTTATTGGTTAGAGGAGGTTAAAATTGACTGTGTTTGGGTCGTGTTGTAATCATCAGAATTTCCAAGATTTCCAGTTGAACGAATTTACGATACGGCAAATTAGCGTATATATTGTTACTTTGACGTGTGTTGAGTATCCTGCTAGCTCTCTCAAGGGTCTTTGATAGGGATGAATATGTAATGTTCGAAAATGCACTTCCTATATGCACCTAATTGGTGGTTAAACTTGAAATTGTAGATTGCTTATCAACATAATACTGGACAGATAGTGAAAATTACAGTTTTTCAACTCAGGAGGTAGTGATTAAATTATGCGAAGACGTTGTTTATCTAAGGGGTGCCTTCAACTTGGTATCAATAACTGTTTCTTCCTCTTACTATTATTATTTTTCTTTTCGTTATGGTGCGTTTTAATGGAGTATCTTTACTCTGCTTTGTATTGAATTTTCCTCACGTTTTCTTCCCTGCTCCTATTCGATGCGATTTTCTCCTTCATCTCTTCATATTATACAAACATCCTTTTATTTTCGATCTTCAATATTGAACTTAAGCATCACATTGTACCTACCCTTAACAAACAAACCGACGCGTCGGTTAAGGTAACGTCGCGACGTTACCTTTACAAACTGAGGTGGTTAAAGGTGGAAAATAGAAGAAAATACTTTTTGGGAGTCTTCCTTTACAAAATGTTTGATTTCACAAGGCCTCAATATCTTTGGGAAATGTTTAACAAAAAAACCACTAGACCGGATTTATTGTAATCGAGCTAATACGGATTTATTTTATTGCCCAAGATATCACACCACCACCTACCAAAACTCCTTTCTAATAACTTCAATGAAATTTTGGAACTCCCTTCCTATGGACCGAAAACAAAGTTCGTCCAAACGGTTTAAAACAAAAAAGTATAGATATTTATTGGAATTACAGAATGGTTAAAGTTAGAATTGAATCTGTTAGCAAAATTTAATGTTTGTTAAAGCATTAGTCCTTAAAGAATAAACTAAGTAACAACATTAGTGAGTTATGTAAAAGCAGGATATATTTGCAATATTATGTATATCTAGCTGTGCTAAATGTATGCTTTGCTAAATGTGTGTAACTATCATGTAAAAGTCCGAGCTGTTTTGCAATAATAATGTATCTGTTCTTACAGGGCGTGCCGTAGAACATATATAAATATATATCTATATCTATCTACCCTGACATTCACCCTGAAAGCCACGACGCACCGTGTGCTCATCATTTTGCCCGTCGGCAAACAAATGCGGAAAACAACTGCACGGCTTTCATAGTGACAAATAGCCACTGACCCGCTCCATTCCATCGCATATTAGTCTAGACTGGCGTAAAAAAATTGACCAAAATATGTTATTAACGATGATGAATTTTAACACTTGTATATCTTAGTTTCACAACGCGATTATAATGCCATTTTTTTCTCGGCCGTATAAAATTTTTAAATTCAATACAAAATCATAAAACATTTCTATTTTCATTCTTTCAACATTTGGGTTCAATCGGCTGAGAAATTTTTGAGGTATAAACTTTTAACCCGGAGTAATTGATGGTTTCTGGCGTCGCTTTATGGAATTTACTTGTACTCATTATGAATGACAAAATAAACTTTGTATTTACACATTAATTTATCTCGTACTACCACGACCATGGACCACCTGATGATGACGTTAATCGTCGAAACCATGGTCGTAGTAATGCGATATAAATAAATGTGAAAATACAAGGTTTATTTTGTCATTCATGATGAATCGGAGTTATTCTTGAGTACGTAAAAAAACACTTTTTGCATTCCAACAGCAATAAAAAGTGCAGAAATATAAGCTAAAAATCAAAAATGTACATGACTATCGGAAAATTAAACGTGTAATTATATGGTGCCATTGGATTTTCGTTAGGTTTTTTTGGTTACTTCACAAACACCTTTCAAACTCGAGTGCGCGTAATATTTTGGTCGACAGCAATTACTGTGCCAACATTATTTTTTCCTCGCCCATCATGCTCAATGCTTCCTAATATGTCCTCCTTTCCGTCCATTCCACTCCTATCATTCATATTCTCACCAACGTCTCTAAAACATCTCTAATCTATTTGTCTCATCTCTTTATACCAATCTTTTCTTTACAACTTTGCTCAATATTATCTGGTCCTGTGTTGTCTCCTTTAGTTGCTCATATGTCCTTTCCCTTCAACTCCATGTCCGTCGTTAAAATTGTGCCTCCTTCTTCACGCCTTAACCGTTATCTCTCTTAATCTTTTCATCGAACAGTCATTTCTTAGTATGCGTTCTATCCTATTCGCTTTCCTCATTTTTAAAGCTCCAATAATGCTTTTTCTTTCCTTTATTCGGTTCAACACTTCTTCAATTTTTTACGTTTTTAGCCCACTTATTGTTTTCCGTTCTTCGCCACGGCCACATGTCATGTCCGTCTTGATAATTCTCCTCTCTCTCTCTTCCTTATTGTCTATGTTTCTGCTCCATGCAATTCCACTCTCCAAGTAAAATATTTTGCAAACCTTTTTTGTAATTATAAACTAATTTCTCGGCTGTCGTTTGCTGTTTTACTGTTAGTGTAATACCAGAAATAATACTGCGTCAATTTTCATTCGATGTGATAAGAATGTGACAAAGTTGTTTCCCATTTCTCTGGCCGATGCCCAGCTACTTTTAGCTCAGCTTCTGGTTCTTCGGTAATTTCATTATTTTATCGAGTGATGAAAATTTTATTTCGCGTATAGCATACACTCTAAGATGTACATTCCGTAACACTCCCCCCCCCCCCCCCCCTCCATCCTCCCCCCTCATTTATTTGGTAGCAGTCTGAAGGAAGGCTTTCTCGCTCCGATATTCTTCTTACGTCACGGGTCAACAAGGTCATAAGTTTTATGACGTCATAATGCGATTTATAGTATCCACTTTTGCATTAAATAAATGTTTTTATCACCTAGTAAATCATCAGTATTATTGAAAATAATCTTTTAAGGCATAATTTTTCTAAGTATCAATAATTTTTTTTATAAATGGAGTAAAGAGCGATGTTTGTGGGTCCATGCATGACCAATAGTTTCCGGACACGATATGCATTTTTAGCCATGAGAGTATGGTTTAGATTAATCGCAAACTGTAATCACTTTTACTTAAAATAGGTTTTTTAAATATTATGCGCCTATGTTGCCAATGACATCACTTTCAACCGGTTTTGCTATTACCGTAGCTATCGTCCGTAATTCATGGTGACCTCATCATAACAAAGGCTTCACCTTTCTATTCGAACATGTTTTCTTTTCCTTTGGCTTTATAACACCTCTGAAATTTTTATTAGTACATACATATTTACTATTTGTCAAACAGATGACTTTCGGCATGCGGATGTTTGGCCATATGCATAGCGGTGGCAAGAAACTCGTTACGCCATCGTTGGTAAACCTGGCGTTAAACGCGCGTAATCGCGTTCTGTTTCTCATGCCGGGTGATACAATATCATACCACCTCCAGATTGTAGTTTCTAAGTGCGGGGAAATTTACATATTCTTTTTGGGGGCAAATTACGATATGGCGAACTCCGGAAACGGCGACTCGGGGATAAAAATTTACCGCTAATCTAGAAGGCCTCGAGGAAACTTGTTGCTCAGTGAGCTTGAATAGTAAAATGTGAAATTCATCGTGTTTCTTACTCTTTTTCCTGTGCATCTCGTTTGAAATGACGTTAACAGAGTAGCGGAAAAACGCGTCATACATAAATTAATTTTTTATAACACGGAAATTCGTCACTTCATGAAAAACCAATAAAATGTGCATCCTTGTCCACGAATTTGAATTCCATGAAAAGTGAAGTTATGTAGAGATGCCAGCTTTATTAATTTACGATTTATTTATATAATTAACGCCATCAAATTTGACGAAATTTCATAATGGAAAAGAATATGATGGAAAGATCCCGAGGACGAATAAAATGCATCGTTGAATGATATATACTCATCGATCGACCTTCATTTTAGACGTTACAAAAGTACTGTTTTTTAAAAATTGTGAATTCCATTAGCAAGAGATTAATTTTTCATTCGGAACTTTTAGAAAGGTATGACCTCTTATGGTATTTATAGACAATCTCGTATTGCTACTCCACAACGCAAGTTGCACGGGCGAAAGATTGAAAATATAAGAGAAAATGAACGTCCCTGAAAGGCGTAAAATTCATAAAACTCTTATAAAATAAAACTATCAGGATAGCAGTAATATTGACTGTATTTACTTGGTTTGCACTCCGGGAAAAAGCTGGGTGCAGGAATAAAGACTTAAGATGGAGAATTTCGACATCAGAATAGGCGTTTACAGTCAGGGGGGCTTTTGCGAGCGCTACCTAAAGAATACGTTTGTAATTGCATTTAAATATAGTTATTTTGGTGTAGAAAAATTGCCCGGATTGTAATTACTAACATAGGATGCTGGTGTTTCTTGTCGGTGGCTCACGCCATGCCAAACACTCTTGCGGTGGCCTGCGGGGTATTATGTAGGTGTAGATTAATAACAATCTAGAAAAAGGTAAGAGTTTCACCTACACACAGAGAGCTTCGTACAGAAAACATTATACAACTGAACTAATGTCACCTCTCCGTCTGTATTTGCTGTAGTAAATTTGAAGAGTGGTAGGAAGTACGTTGATTATAGAAGAAAAATAGCGTAGGTAAATGGCCGTTTAATAAATGAAGGAGCAGGGGGGGGCTCCATCAAAACCTACCTTATCCTTATAGAAAATTATATTTTAATTTAACGACACTATTCTACAACAATACTGATTTTACGACATGTATAATATTATCTCAAAAGGATTATTTTACGCCCCATTTTTGACTTTCAGTAAAATACGAAAAAATGACAAATAAATACTTTTTTAAATGTCCCTCATAAAATTAACGCAATAGAGAACTATTGTTAGAAGTCGTGCACGGAGGAGAAAAAAATGTTTCTCGACGAAATCGATCCCACACTTTCTTCTTCTTTGATTGACTTGCCGCAACCATCACGGCCATGGTTAGACGAAAATTTTCATTGTAGTATATCTATGCATTTTTCATGTCCCTCTTTTGCAGCAGTACTTCGAGTTGTGGATTCAAGTCTCCCTTAAAGGCGATTAGAACAAGGTTAATGCAATTACTATTATCGCAATCAAAGACCGGAAGGGCGAAAGACGGCTGTGAACGGTCCGAAATAAGGGAACATAACTCTGATAATATTTCCTGTGGAAAAGTTGTTCCACGTACACACATGCGTGAACAAACATTATTTCCAATTCACCGTGACAATCGAAAAAATGTTTTGAAAATTTTATTCTTTTTCCGGGAAAACACATTGCCCATGCATATGCATTTTCATCATTAATATATGAATAGGGATAGGTCATGGGAACTGTAGAACAGATAGAAACTTAATTCCGAAACGGGGCGAAAGTGTTCGATTTGTTGCATAACTTTTGAATCCGACTGTACGTTCGTAGGAGTTTTTTTTGCAAAACTCTCTGCTTTCCTCTGTGTCATTTTTAGCTTAGTTCTCTAATTAAATCTTTATTCATTGGATAACAAGTTCTTCAAGCATACTCCAGGTGATGCCTTACTGTTGCAAAATAACATCTTTCTTTGTTTCACTTTAAAACTTTCCCACTATTCGTTTGATAAATTCCAGTCTCTGCCGCGAGATGCCACATATATTTCGATTATAATTTCCTCATGTTGAAATCGATGTAGGACTGAATGTTGAAGTTGGATATCTTCTGGGTTATCTTTCGTTTTGGTCTACTTCAACAGAGGAGGAATCTGCAAATTGACCAGCTAATAGAAACGCACCTTCATCAGTAAAATGGAACTAGAAAATCGCTAGTCCTTATGACAGATAATAACCACTATGGAGAATTTATAAACTGAAGATGCTTACTACAGTATTGGCTGTTATCCATAAAAACACGAAATCCAACGCGAAATATACGCAATTAACCTATCTTCAATCTCACTGATGATTGGAGAAGAAATGAAGTTGGTGATTGAAGGAAACGCGAGTCAGAGTTAGTAAATGAAACAAGGAGGTAGGGGAAATAGACGAAGGAAAAATACTCGGAGGATGAGGAAGAGATAGTAAGAAAATGAGCTCGTTATAAGAAATTAAAAGAGGAAGGTTTGCTACTCTGAAGGGAGAAATATTGTGGCGAACGGTAACGCCTAAGGAAATGGAAGAGTAGTCATGAAGCTGAATATCAGTTCATCATTAAAAACTACATGAACCGGTATAATATCAAATTATAAAAATAGAGTGCTTCACACCTTGAAAAAAAGAGATGAATTCTACCATCATCTGTAACTTTAATGGAATCGAATGAAAATTGTGCCGCTACTCCTAGAACCGTGCCGCACCTAGAAAAATAGGCTGAGAGAAAGATACTTGTAGGATACTTATGATGATGATTATAGATTCTCTTACTAGTTGTGCGGACTCTTTGGGTTAATATGATGGGGTTGACAGGGCCAAGGTTATGTTTATCCTGTCTGTTGTGTATCCCTTTCGAGTACTTCTTGACGCACGCGAATACTAAGCTAACGTGATCAATTTTTTTTCTCTGCGCAGAATCGTTCATTTTTTTCCGAGAGCATAGAAGACGGAAGCTCAGAACTTCGAGAGGGGACGTATCCTTCCCTCGAATTAAGATCGAGGCCACGCGCCCTGCTCGTATCGTAAGTGAACCCAGGGACAGCGAAAACTTATTCAGGAAGTGCTTCCCGTATTGTCATCCCACGTCAATGACGTCATTTTGACGACACTGTCTCGATAATTTCCGCGTTCAATCGCAACCAACCTTTCGATGGTTTTGGTTCATTGCGTAAACAGGTGGATTTCTCTTAGTTTAATCGTCGCAGCCGCATTATTTTCAAACTTATCAAGACTTACAACTTTCCTTTCCAGAGAGATTGGGGGTTGTTTTTGAAACCGTCGGGATTATCTCGAATATGTAACCGAGGAGTCACGTGGTATAAGCACGAATGGCTCCCATATTTGTTGTGTTAAAACCGTTGATTACAACCTCATTCATTGTTTACACTCGTGTTTTATCCCATCTGGAGACTCTTAGAGTCAAAACATATGATAAAAACTCAAGTGAAACGATTTAATGATATTGTAACGAGAGATTCGGGCAAACTAAATTTGCAAACAATTTTAGTCTGTACCACGTGACTCTTTGGCTACCTATTCGACGTAATCCCGACGGTTTCAAACACCCCCCCACGACCTTAACGAATCAAGTTGTTTGTGCGCCGAGGGAAAAGTAAATTGTTGAGGCTGCGATTAGAGAAAACACTTTGTTTTTCTACAATAAATAATTAATGACGCGACCTAGGAAAAATAAAAATAAAAACAAAGTTAACTGTCATTATTTCGTTATAATTTGTGTCCACAGAATTACGTCTGATACCATTGAACTAGGTCTTGTTATTATGTATTTTATGTGGAGGAACAAAGTGTTTCATTTAACTATGGATCGCTTCCATAAAGTAAGGCTGGAGACTAGAACATATATTCGGGGCCGCGGTTTCACAAAGTGGTCGTTTCCGAAGCTGGACAAGGCCGATTCCTTTGTGAATAAGGACCCTGGATTCTTATTTAGATGTCTGGTGAAGAGCATTTTTTACTACAGTATTCAGTCCGTCGGATGGGACGTGAAACTGTGGACCGCCTTGATGCCTTTCGTCGGAAGTAGTCCTATGCTGTTGCCGGGTTTCCCTCCATGCTATGTTTTATCCTCTTCAAATCCATCCTTAATCCCCTCCAAAATTCGGAGGAGACTCTTTAAGCTCTGAACGAACTTGAATTTCGATGGACGGACCGTAATGCAGTAAGTGCCGGCCGTAATTTCTTGCAGACGTCTGAGCACGAATCAAAGTTGCCTTGGGAGAATACGGCAATCCTTTGAATCGGTAATTATGTGTTCACTTCAATTAGTTTTTGATTTGCATTAATTTTCTATGAACTGTTTGATTGACTTACGGCGAATGGTTTATG
The DNA here is from genome assembly GCA_933228895.1 of Platycnemis pennipes. Taxonomy (NCBI): domain Eukaryota; kingdom Metazoa; phylum Arthropoda; class Insecta; order Odonata; family Platycnemididae; genus Platycnemis; species Platycnemis pennipes. The sequence continues at coordinate 108,898,564 of OW121851.1, forward strand.
ATCCCCATTGAAGATACGTGGGCGTATTTGGCTCCTCCGATGAATCTAGTCTTCTCCGCATAAATGGGACGTTGGGCCATTTCCAAAGCACTGGATGCCAATTGCCATAATAACCTTTTACAAACCAGCGAGCTGGCCTCGAGCTTCGAGAGAGTCGTCGGTTGGTTATCAGATAACCAGCTGTCAGCTTCAAGATAAATTATGAGATGCGCGGGGCAAACTTCCTAAAAATTATGCCACCGATAAAAAGTTTTATCAAAGGTATCTTGATTTTTACATCCATCCGTGAAATTGAAATTCATTCACATTTTTCCTAGCGTTGAATATCGCTTCATTCTTTTCATAATAAATGAAAAGCTGGTTGCTAGACAGCAGCAAAACAAGTTCAAAGTCCTATTAAATTGTTTTAGGAATCAATCCAAAAGTTCATTATCAATGTCTTACTCGCAGGGAAAGTTAAATTTTCTAAAAGTAGTCGAAAAATTAACAGAATGACTTATCTAAAGCTTCAGAAGCTTTCTTATCTTATCTGCACTTATCCTGCAGCTCAATAAAAGATGGGGATATTTCTCGAGGGAAGTTTTCCCTAAACATTTGGTCTAAAAATATACTTTCACCGCATGGTAGTGTAGTAGTTAGTTGGTGGAGTGTTTACATCCACAATCCCGATTTAAAGTCCGGGAGACGCCTCTTTGCATTGGTACAACTAAACCCATTCTATGTGATTATCTGGACACCACGAAGTTTTGTAAGACCAAAAACGTCAGAGAGTAAATAAATGGTTTACTCTTCTTTGAAGTATAGATTTCCCCCAAGGTCCTTAAAGTATAAGGTTGTCTCAGTCACTACTGTGCATGCCCCAACTGCTTCCCCGTGACGTCACTGACGACCCTTTCTCCGTGCTTCTACCAGCCTTGCCTAGCGTTTGTATGCGACAATGGGGCCGTTTACTCGGAACCGAAATCGCAATGTTGTACATGAAATCGTTAGATGGAAACGAAAAACGAATTTTAGTGAAAAAAATTAATCTTCTAACCAAAACCTATCACTCATAAATCAAAAATTAAAATAAGCAAAAGGTGACGCCAATGGGTGACGCCCACCGAAAAAGCTGCTGTGATAACATTGACGTCATTTTCCTCCCGTCCTTGACTTCTCTAATAGGAAGGGAAGGGAGTGGAGGGGGATTCTCGGAAGGTCTGCTCGCACAGATCCTGTCGCAACCGCTCCCGTTGGCAGAGTCAGCTGTATCCCCCCCATTGCGATAAGGCGAAGGAGCTTCGCGGGCTCAGTTGTGATTGGACGAAGTCGATGACGTCAGAGGTTGCACCACGCCCACTTTTCCGAAATGATTAAAAACATCAGTTTTTCGCCGCTTATAATTCGAGAAATAATTGACGGATCAAAAAACGGAAAAATACGGGTCTTCTTATTTTACAAACTAATAGATTCGGCAGTAAAAAACATGGTAAACGACCCCATTCCGACTGTTCACTCCTTTTCAGCTTAGTTCACTATTCAATTAGAGTGCAGCTCTGGTGTTGCATTAGGTACGTAACGTCACCGATATTTTGCGATTCCTAGACGGTTTTTTTGGAACAGTAAACTTTTATTTTCCGAAAAACGAAGAAAATGCCGAGAGCCCGGTGCACTGTGGCAACATGCACCAATAGGCTGAAGAAGAAAAGAAGCTCGGGTAATTATATCTCGTATCATAGGTGGGTGTGATGGTTTATTCGCCAAAATTCGACTATTGACCTTCAAATGCTACTTTATTTCTTATATCGCAATTATATCATTCGTTTGGCCTCCTGGAGAGATAGTAAAGCATTTATACATGCTGTGCTTGTTTATTTGCTCACTCATTGCGGGAAATGACCCGTTTAATTTACAAGGATGGTATTGTATGTATTTTAAAAATCTCCGAGCTAAAGGGGTGGGCTTCGGCCCCTCCTGCCGCCCCCCCCCCCCCACTACCGACGCCGCTGTAAGCTGGAGTTAAGCTGCCTTTTACTCATACCTCCCTTTTTTTCCAACTACCTCCATTTTACTGCAGCTAGCTAAATAAACTCTCGAATAACTTGCTATTTTTCCTAGTACTGGGCGTAGCACAAAATATTTAATAATAAACTCTTGACACATTACCTTAAATTAGTTGAGTTACTAAACGACTAAAAAATAATTTAAACTATTTTCAAATGGACTCTGAAATCATTTTTCGTTGGAAATGACACTGATTCCATTTATTAATTGAATCCACTAAGTTCATGGGAGTCATACTATACATAGTTGTTATTACTGCTGTTAGTGTTTATTTTTGTGGTACCTTTCCCTTGGTTACTGCTTATCTTTTGAGTTAACCTTGCTCTTTTGTTGTGTGTGCATTCATCGGTTGTAATTTTTCAGGGATAAAAATGTAGAATTTTTGTTATTCTGACAATTTTTAATATTCTGTAGGTGGTTGATGCCGAATTAAATGACTTAAATTAATTGAATATTCGTATGAAACTGAAGGAAATAGGTCAATCGTCATCATTTATCGCTGACTCCGACATTTCCGCATCACGACCCCTCCGAATACAATCTAAATCACTTGCAAGCAGTTTGTGTGTGTCCAATTGTAGTGTGTATGTATTCAAAGAGTGAGTGCGTCTTTTAAAAGATTCCAAATTCTATTACTTGATCTAAATCCAAGCACCATTTATTTCCATAACAATTCATTTTAGTCGCGCAACGTTTTTTACTCCATTTATTTATAGTTAACCTTAATCCCACTGAGTTTTATACTAATGCCACCGGTGTTATCATTTAACAAACATTTATAGGTTATGAATTTCCCAAGAAGTGAGCGACTTCATGATAAATGAGCTGCACACCCGATCGCACACCTGAGCAACGGATCGCAGAAATTCAAAGACCGCGGGAATAAGTGTCGTCGGTGACGTCAAGCCAATGGGAGCCCGATACGTGAGTGAGGCAACCTTATACTCCAATCCTAGGGCCTAGTACTTGGTAAACTCCTCCCTCAACAACCATACTGAACTCCGGGTCGAAAACTGTGTAGTAGGATGGTTTGAAGACGTACGCAGCTGAAATTTTTTGAACTTTGTAGCTTCCGGCTTTAGGTAGGGAACGTGCCTTACAGATCACCTTTCTTTTTCCACGGAATAAGATTTTCCACATTCCCCACGGAATCATGTCTTATTGATGCCACATTCCATTTATATCAACGCTCAGCAAGCCGCCGCAAAGGCTATGAGGTTGCCGAGATAGAAATCCGGAAAATAATAGCAGAAACAACGTATTTTTCTTGCTGTCGTATTGCTCACGGTTTGTGAATATGGCATAATTTTATACCTTGCAGTTGTTCGTTCTGCCCTTAAAAATTAGATCCAGCGCACACCAATGCACAAGTTCTCTGAAGGTGCTTCCATTTCAATTTGGAATGAAAGTATTTTGGATATCAGTTATTTTTCCTATAGAATCGAGAGTACCTAAAATCCTAGGTGAATAAAAAACCGACGAATGATGGAAACAGCCGTTGTGTGAAAAACCATATTTCGCCCAATTTATAATTCATATTTATATTTACTTATAGTTTTCACACCGAATGTTGTTTATTTTTGAATAATTGAAGTGGAAAGAATTGTAGTGATTTCCACTTAATTTACAACATGATATTGGAGAAGTATAAAAACACGTTGTTTCTTTCTGAGACGACAGCAGTGGCCTGTTTAAATCTGAGCAGTTTCTATGCCTTTTTTTCTCCTTTTTCAAATCACAAAATCATATTAATTAGCTTGGAATTTGTAAAAAATTCAAAACCATTGAAACAGGGAACTTTATTTCTAACAAGTTGTACAACCATACGGAAGTCGTTGTTCATTTTTATGATAAAAAGAACTTTTATCGCTGCTAGTGGGTTTTTTTTTCTATTCATTGACGATTTGCTGACCCTCATATGACTGATTCCTCTTGCGTAATACAGTCAGATTTCTTTCCGCCGAGTCCGATGATTCATTCGCTTTAAGTAAGCGCTCTCAGCGCCGATACGAATCGGTTCGGAGGACTTCAACGTCTCCGTAGCGAAGTGGCGTGTCGGGATGCCCAGGCACGGTGTGCTGTGATGGCGTGGTTGCAAGAAGTTGGGGGGGGAGAAATGATGGCCTTGGAGAGAACAGCTGGGAAGGGAAGGGGGCTTTGCTATGAGATGGAAAACAAACACGACGTGTGCCCTTCGAAACAATCAGAGGAAATTGCCGCGTGCAAAAACGCATTCTGGTTGGAGCTATCTTTCACTGCCCCGTTACTGTTGCTAGCGTTCTGTGTTGATTCGTAGACGGCTTGGGTGGTCTTAAAAACTATTTCCTCAGAGTCCCTTTTCTCGATATAACCCCTAATTTCCTTAGATTTCTTTATCCAGATCTTCTACCTTTCCACATCATTCTTATACACAGTTTTCTAAGGTGCGTGACGGCTATATTTCTATCCCACCGTTTTATCTAACTTAATCACGAGTGTTATCCAGAAAACAACACGCATGCATGCCGTAGGTGGGATTCTAACACAAAGCCTTTTGGTTGCCCAGCCTGTGTGTTATCCACCTGGCGTTCAGGTTCGGCCTTTCCCAACTCTCTTTACTCTATTCTGAAAATAATCTTGTGCTTTCCACTCCTCCTCCACTGATCCGACATTGTCTAAAACCACGGCCTTCAGCATTCATCGATACGTGGTCCTGGCTGGTTTTGAAAAAAAAAGAAGTATCTACTGTTTCGACCGATATTGTGGAAGATGTTAGCAGATGTTATTCTCTATCTTGCCAGTGGCTTAAAGAGAAGCTGACTGCGGTTGGTATACATATATTTGTGAAGTTGAGATTTGTAAAGGTATGGTTTTTATTTCAAATATGCTTCTAGAGAAGAATGACGAAGAACATATGCATGAACCAAGTACACGACGGAGATGAAAGAACGAAGATATTATAAGAATATTGAGATGAGGAGATCTTTAAAAATGCTGGACAACCTCTTCGGGTACATTTCATGACAGCTATGTCTCAAGAAAGTTTTCTGGATGGCAAATGAGTTTGGTAAATCGAATGGGATATATTTGGAAAGTAATGAATTGTGTGGAAAAGAAAGAATTATAAAAACAGTTATCCTAAATAAGGCTGACTAAACTTTTGTTAGACCAGGGGCTAGCTTTTCAGATGGAGGAGTCAAACCTGTCCCTTCCAATGGCATAAACGTTTTTGGGAGCTATGGAATATTTGTAAAAGCAGTTAACATTTAATTTGGCATAATAATAGTTAAAAGCATTAATTATATCTCTATTTAAATAAAACACACAAAAATTTGCTTGTATGTGTTATTGCATGAACAGTGAACTTGCATTTCCCGATAACATTTTTATGTCCGGTTTTAAATAAGTGTTTTTTATTGAACACACGATTCCCAGTTGAAATCAGTTATTGAAACTATGTTAGTGTTTTCGCCAATGCTAATACATATATGCTATTTATGTGGAATTTATGACGTATAAATTTAAATTTTCAGTTTTACTTGCTAGCCACATTAACCTACTCGTGTTGAAAGAGCCAAATTTGGCTCGCGAGCTATAATTTGCCGACCCATGCGTCAAACCAATCTTCTGATTAGAGACTGCTGATGATGCTGGTGATAGATTCTAATTCGGTAGTTAGCTCTGGAATTGCATACGTGAATTAGATTTTGAGCCCTTCTCTAGTTACGAAAATGGAGATGGAAACAATCCGTCTAGAACAATCCATCTAGTCAAATACATCTAATTGTTTGCTCTCTATTTTAGTTTAATAATAAACTCCCAAAAATTGATAGGAAAAATTGAATCTACATTTTTAGACGGCTTATGTCAAAGTTATCCATAGTTTTTATTCAATTAGGTATTTAATTTTGAATCTAACAAAAGATTATCATTGCTTTACGCTTAATAACGAACTTCAAATGTGTCAACGAGAGCTCTCACTGAACGTACTGCAATATTTTCCGATTTCATCGTAGAACTTGAACCGTGGTCTATTTTTGGTGTGCAACTGTTTTGGTGTTAAATTACAAGTACAGTTTTCACTAGGACCCATGCTATGCCTGGCATAACTCTATTATAGATTAATTGAAAACGTCATAATGCCTGAAATTTTCCTCCACATATCAACATTCTTAAGCATTGTTACCGTACGAAGCGTAGGGAAAAGTATTCAAATTTTCTCATTAATTGCTTGGTATATTTTTGAACGCTTTTACAGAATAGTCTTTAAAAAAATATAAAATTGTAAAAACAATTCTGTGTAGTTTCTTGTATTCCCCTATCTCGTTTATTGTGCTTTTGTTTCCAGTTATAAATGCTTTGCCTTCTAAAAACCTGTAAAATTTACCTTTTGAACAAAATCATAAAAGGCCCGCTCATTCATGTTGGCTTTGGTTGTGGATCAGGGAGATGCGTTCGTGACGGTTCAACGTCATTATTACCTCGAAAGGACTTATCGCGCTCTGGCGAAATGTTTGGATGTAATACCTGAAAACTCCGCTCACAGCCACTTTGTGAGCCTCGTACCGGAGTGGCCACGTTTTCTGTACAACGTCACGCACGTCATATATCATTGTTTGGAATGTGAGTTGCGGGGAACAGCTTGCTACGTAAATCGGTTTAGTAGAGCATCGTAGAACGTAAATCGCCGGAGGAAGTCAGTCTGGGATTTACTATCAAATCGTGGGTCGAAATACGGACTCCTGCAGAAATCAAAGGTGGATATGCTAAAGGGAAGAATTTCCTCAGAGAAAACAATGGTTCTCCTTAACAGGGGCTCAAACCTGAAACCCCGGAGAGATACATTAAGTAGTTAGAGCACCTTGCCAGAAATCAGGGTGCTACAGGTTCTAGTTTCGGTCAATCGAACGATTTTTTCTCTGTGGAAATACTTCTCCTGTCCATTTCAATGGGTATCTCCATTAAGGTTTTCGCAGCAAGTTCGCAATCCGTGGAGTTTTCACGGTGTAAGCATTTTAATGTTTAAAGTTGCCTTTAACCTCGGGGAAGGTGGCGCTATGCGGATAATTATGGCTGCTTTGTGACATAACATGTACGGCAGTCCGTCAACATCATATTCTGATAAAGCCTTCAGAAATCCGTGATAATAAATGATTCTTTGGTAGCTTAAGTGGTTAAAGCACCTGGCAGGAATTAAAGTGGATAAAGATTATAGTACCGCAAGGCGAATGATTTTTTTTTGTCCGTGAAAAGTTTGCTACTTTGAGTGAAAGTTTCTCGGGTCTTCCACCGGGTCAAAGGCTCCATCTCTGCCGACTCCGACCGGTAAGTCGGCCCAAGCAACGGCAGGACCATGTTCCGTGTTCCACAGACCTAATACTCACGTTGACGCTGCGGTAGCCGATAGGGACATGTTTTGCGGAGTGGGTGAAGACCCGAGAAACTTTCACTCAAATAATATGCCGGGAAAACACCAAATCTTACATTTTGCCATTCTATCTGCGAGTAACTCAGTTAAGACTTTCGCGGTATGTTCGTATTTCCTTGATCTGCCTTTAAAGATGCGTTAAAAAAAACCAAGTACACTGTGGTGAATAAAATCATTAAGACAAAATTAAAAATGGGATAGATGATAGGGAAAAGAGGTTTAAAATGTCATTCTTTCTACGCACAATGAGGGCGTGTTATAGATAATATCGAAGTCACTGGGAAATTAATTAGAATGTGCGCTATAGGCTTTGGGTATGTTTCACATGACTACACGTGTCTGTAAATGTAAAGCCCATGAGTGTATTGTTTTACGCTGCGTACGCCTAGTGTTACCTTAGAAGCCGAGTAGCCAGCGATGGACGAAGCAATAAAGAAATATCAGTGTAGAATAATCCAGGCGAAAAGGGCATTTTATCAGAAGAGTATTCTACATACAGCTGCAAGTACAAGCGTGGAAGTAAGAAAATATTTCATTAGAACACACATTGGAGCATGATTCTTCATGGCAGTTATTCATGGACGAAAGTAGCAACAGAGAAGTCAAGGCTGCAAAAGCATTTGAAATAAGGTGCTACCGAATGATGATGAAGATAAAATGGATCAACCGACTGTCAAACGAATAAGTCTTATGGAGAGTGGGAGAAAAGAGACGTCTACTGAAAACCCTAATAAGAAGACGGGACAGCTTAATCGGCCACGTCAAGAGACATGGTGGCCTGATGAAGACGATCGTCGAAGGGAAAGTGGACGGGAAGAACTGAAAGGGAAGGCTTCATTTGAAATATATGGAACGAGTGACGAAGAACATGAAAGAGAAGGAAAACGTAAATGCGAAGAGATCAGCTGATAGGAGAGTACTTGAGTACCTAAGTAATTTTTCTACAGTTGGTCGACTAAGTGAATGGTCAAAATAATTCTTCGGTAGTACTCTAGTTCTGGATGATCTAGTCAGGTCTATAACGTGCCGTTCTTGCAAGCCACTGGTCGCAAATTTAAACCCCGACTCAGAGATATTTTTCAATCTATAGCGTGTTACCTTTAGGATGGTGGGTACCATGTATACTAATAAATACTACTATGTAAATAATAACCATCTAGCCGTATGTGACCCTATTATCTAACAAGTTTCCATGTAGTAGCCTTTTGGCATGTCAATAGTGCGTGTTTGGTGACATTCCCTCGCTGCCACTCACCCTCGAGGTGGCTTGTAGGGTATTGCATAGATGTAGATGTTGATATAATCTTGGCAGTAGGAAAAAAAACCAATTCTACCTCCCTGTTTTCTGCTGCTCATTTTTTACACTACTAAAAGTACATAGCGTTGACAGTACATTGTGTCATTTTTTCATCCAAGGAAGAAACTTTATAAAAAGAAAATACAAGGTTTGGACTTGTGTGGAGGTATACCTAGTATATTTGCATATCAATTTGCAAGTCGGCCTAGGGCGTGTGGCAGGCGGTGGCATGTCATTAGCCGCACGGTATTCTATTGTGAGCAATATGTTTACTATTTATTAGTTGCATACCGGTGAAGGGAGGTAAAAATGGACATTTATTTTTTTTAACCCGAAACCCCTCCATTTCACGATAAATTCTTCTTTAGCTCTGCATACCAACTTAGAGGTACATACTACTGTCTACCTAACTCCCAGTATTCCATCAAAACTATTCTGTTCTTCTCATCCCTTTACCCCGCTTACCCAACATTCTTCCCTCAATAACGTCTTTCAAAACACCCTCGTCCTATCTTACCTTTCCCATCAATACCTACTGCCTTCTTCTAATTTCCTTTATTAATCTCATTTCCTCTCTTACCAACTGTAGCACTTCATTGTTCGCCTTTCTTTAGACCCACAATGTCTTCTCCCTACCCACATCTCAAAAACCCCGCCTTTTTTCATCTTATTTCCTTAAAGCCCATGCTCTGAGGGAAAAACATTTACACTGACAAAAGTACTTTTTTCTCTGCTACTGCAAACGCACGTGACCATGTGCAAACGTCAGAGCCTGCAGCTGTAGGAAAATGAACGTAGATAATAGGATTTTTGTACATCGTTTAAATATGTATGGATCTATTTTGACGTCCACGATCGTTGTTGTGTTGGTACTGATGTTTTTAATTTTTATCAGTTCTAATTTGTTGATAACAAATAGGATGATGCAGTCAGAGAATCATGGGAAATATGGCGGAAGATCATCTGTATGGTGGCAGCTGGTTGGAATAGTGTATATTTAGCTCAGTAGAGAGAATTGCTTCAATCGCCTGATTGACGGCTCAATCGAGAAGCGAAGAAAGAAAAAAAATGAATTCTCTGTCCAGCTACGCACTCGGGTAATTGCTTGACCACAATATTTCCCCAGCAGCATCTCCTCTACATCTTCCTCATTTCACTTGAGTTTATGGACTACGATCCCTCTTAACTTCTTTCACTGATGAAAAGGGTGCAAAACCTGACGGGCGAACTACACGAAGTTCAGTAATTTGAATTATACAGGTGATTGCTGGCTGGAATAACTGTGTGGAATGGTATAAGAAAGATACGACTTCGAACTATCCGAGGTGATTATTTCTTCAGAGGTATTGACCAGTTCATATGCGAAACAAAACCGGTCGAGAATACACACGTATCTGCGTAGTACCTCGCAAGCTACCACAAGGGCGTATGGCAGAGGCTGATTCCACACTATTTATGCTTTTTTGACGTGTAAAGCGTCCTGTTGCTTGACTACTGAATTCATTGCCTACTTAGCCAAATTCGGCAAGTTATTATGGGGGCTTTAATTGGCACTAAGATACCGATCTGTCATAAAAGTGAGAAATAATACTTCTTAATTGTTTTACATAAACGTACCCCTTAACTGAAAAAAATTAATGCATATCTATTTCTAGTTATTTTAATAATGAGATTAATAACCGTGCTGAGAAATAAGTAGTATTTTATCAAAGAGACGTCTATTTTATCATTTTTCCTGTGCTTCTCATCTGTTAACTAAGCTGACCTGAAGATCTCATTCTGCTTTGTCATTGATGAATTAACTGATTTGCTATATAATGACATTATTCATCCAGTTAGACTCAATGGAATCCGGAATTTTGTTTTAGGATTGTACATCAAAATGTAGATTTTGAGGATAAGACTCGTTAATGTTCAAATGATGACTGGAACATTCTTCCTTCAATTTGACTAGTATATTTAGCAAGTTAGAATATTAGGTATGGTTAGTTGACATGTATTAGTTAGCGCAGGAGAGTAATAATGGAATAGCATGAATCTAACCTGCAATTTTATTTGCCTTCAATATCGTATCGAGAAGATGTGGTGATGAGCACGTGGGAGTATGAGTGAATTGTGGGGGTATCTTTGACTCATTTTAAACTTCTCAGGTTTAAATAATCGATTTTTGTTTTCGGCGAGAGTCAACAGCAGGCGCTTTGTCAACTGCCACGAGCGATGTATTGCCCTAGGCCTCGCAAAGATTGTTGAGTCACTGAATCAGCTACTGCTCGCTCCCGAGAATGTACGTGGAAGAATGAAAGGAATTTATTGCTCTAGGGCATATGTGATTTAAGAACAAATATAGTTTACAGTAAAGAATAGAGTCACGAAATCACCCTTACACTTTGGAGCGATAAACCAATACATAAAATTTAATTTTATTAAGTTAAGCATAATAAGCACTACATTTTAAAACATTATTATGTGTTCCATCATCGTAACAATAAGTGACAGTAATTAAATTAACAGTGACTTACATAAACCAATACATATTGTCAGAATTACTTATTAAAACAGTTTGAAACTACATTAAAATAGTAACAAAAATCAAAAGAGATATGAGCAAAATACATTTTTGTACTATAAAAAATTTATTATGAGGTACTAAGCAATAAAATTTAACGTATAACTTAAAAGTTGTCAATGTGGGAACATTTTTTACCTGGTCTGTGAGAACATTCTAGTGATTGGACCCTACAACCTGGAATGCTTTTTGAAAGCCTGTTGTGTGATATGCAGGATAGTAAATGAAATTTACATCTATTCTCGTAATCAAATCACTAGTTTTTGGCATGTTGTTGAAGAGAATATCTAAATATTCTTGTTTTTTTAGAGCAATATGATTTTAAAATGAAAGAATAATACGCAAACAGTGTATTGGATCCGAATGGTTTAGGTTGGATCACAGAACTAGACAGTGTGCAGCGTAGAGAAGATATGTTTGTTAAAAGGTGTTGCGATAGTTTTAACAGTCGATCAAAAGTAATGAAAGAATTAGGTGGGGAATAATTATCAGATTGTAGATTAAAATACCGATTAAATGTCGTGCAGAATTTTAAAAAAGATTAGGTTCACTGAAGATGTTAGATATAGTTACATTAAGAACCGTTGGTAATTATGCTAGATTTGACTATATAAATAAGATTAGAGAGATAGATACCGTACCGGTAGATTAAAAATATCATTTTTCTCCGAACCATAAGATAATATAATAGGCAGCATAGCAAAGTGACATGTGGTGAAATATTTTTAGAGCTGTCTGTAGTGTATGATGCATGCTTTAACATAACTAAACCGTGCATGATAGGAAAATACAGGTTAAAAAAAACAGGTAAAAGAAAATACCTGTATTTTCCTATCATGCATGTATGTGAGAAATTGCCTTTATAACACTGTAAAAAGTTGATCTGATTTTCAGTGCGATCTGAATTTAAGCGCTGTCTGGTTGTAAGGCAGGAACACGGATTTAAGGTACGGAAGAGGCAGGAACATGGATGGTTGGTATAGGAGCAGTTGAGCAGGAAGCAGAGGAAGCAGGATTCTGGATGGTCTGATTTTCAGCCGTTCACCTGCCTTATTTTTAGACAAGATATTACTGCTGAAATTCAACATACCCTGTCTTAAAATTGTTGCATCTGAAATTCAGATCGCTTTTGTACCTTATAATCAGATCTACTTTTTACAGTGAACCAATGTTATGTGGAGAAATTGCCTTTATAACCAATGATACTTCCGTTACTGTGTAGATACCGTTCATCTGGTTGCAAGTGACACTTAAATCTAACGTATAGTAGTAGCAGTGTAGCTCTTAGTTGCATGTAAGTGGTGCATGTTTGGTGATAACCCCCTGCCACACACTCTCACGGTTACTCGCAGTGTATTACTTAGATGTAGATGATTGCGTAAAGATAAGCAGCTAGGAAATATCTCCGTCTCTCTTGTAGTACGTAGTTTCCATTGGTAGTACGATGAAGTTGATTCCTTAATCTACTCGAGCTACTACTTTTCGTACTACTTTGCAAATGTCGGCCGCAATTCATGAAATCGATTTAATTGGCTGTATTCAGTGCATTTCATGTTTTCCTGTCTCAATAAGATCCCCTACATGTATTCAATGTTTAGGTTTCGGCCAATTAATCGTTTTTGATGTAGGTACATTGACATTCTTTTGCTAAAATATTTAGAGGGAACCAACCCCCGTAGGCACAGGCAATTGGGGGTTTATTTGATGAAGAAAGCTTGACAAAAATTTGGAGTCAAGCTATATTTACAAGGATAAAAAACACATGGTAAAATTCCACATAAAATTTTCTCAGGTACAACCTAGTTTTCACCCGTTAGGGCATCATCAGGTAAAATACATTTTTTAAGTAAGTAAAGTTTTTTAAGTATTTTACCAGATGATGCCCTAACGGGCGAAACCTAGGTTATACCTGAATAAGTTTTATGTGGAATTTTACCAGGTATTATTTCTCCTTGTGACTTGGATCGGTTCCATAAAGTACCGCCTTCCACAGTGAAGTCAGCTGATTATTATTTTAATTGTAGCGTTATCCACTGCGCAAACTTCCATTGGCGCGCGCTGCTAAACCAGTTGAGATATTTTTGTGAACAAGTTGATGACCAATAATCAGGTTTCCCGTCCCCTGAACGCAATAAAAGCAACATGATAACGCGACCGCTCGGTTTACGCAGACCCGCGATCGTAGTATAAATTCGTATCTTTACAGCCACCCGACCGAAAGATCAAGGGTTCGTATCCCGTCACGGATATGAATGTAATACCCGTGTCATTTTGCATGTACTGCGCGAATAATGTAATCGCACAACAGCATGACTAAATCTTGGGAAATGGAATTGAGGAAAAGAATCCCTTTTTCTACCTGAGATCGCTTTATTATAGAGAACGTTACTGAAGCCTATCACTGAACAATGAAAAGTACCGCTTAGGTAACAATTTAACAGAAATTTTAATGGTTACGACCGGTTTCGTCGAAGAGTCGACATCATCAGGTGAAATAATACAAAACCAATACCCTTGAGCTTATATAGTCAAGTCTAAACACAAAGGGGGGAGGGTTGTGGGGAGATGGGGGAAGGGTGGAATGGGAGGGAGAGTAGGATCTGACCTTAGGTGGGGGGATTGACGTGGGGATCTAGTGGGCTCAAATGGGGTTGGGAAGGGCATGGGGATGGCTGGAAATTTTTGGTGAAGATGGAATCTAGGAGGGGAGGACGTGTCATAAAAATGTTTTCCTTTAACAAAAGTTGTCCTCTGCTAAAACCTCTTATCTCCAACCGCTCCCAGGCGTCGAGCCTCCTTCCCTTCCTTTCTTGGTGGATTATCTTTGGGTCGAAATTGCTGGAATGGTCCTCCTCCCACAGGTGCTTAGCGAAGTGTGACCGATCCGCATTACCAGCACCTCTTGTGCTCTCGTGCCCTCACTTTAAAGGATCTGCCAGTTTGACCCTGTTTCATTGTGGCATGAAATTTCACAAATTTAAGCCTGAAACCATCAGTTCTATCACTCAAGTTGAGTAGAATACACATAAATGAGTTTTCAATTCTTATCATTTTGAACGAGCATATTTTCGTTGAATTGTATGTAAGTCGAATTAAACGTAAGTGACCGCATTCACATTTACGTCGGAGATTCTTTCTTTTGCCGATTTACTCATGGCATCGTAAACTGCCGCCAAAGGGTTTATTTAAAGAATTTTGGCTAATGCTTGTTGAGATGCTGGCAAACATATCCTGCTGTTTAGATTACTCCTATTGCGTATATATTGTGAAGTAACTGAATTCTTCTCCTTTTCTACTTGAAGTAATTTGACTAATTGGCTGGAGAGAAATAAAAATACATTGATTTCTACTGTGATAAATTTTATTATGACAGTGTAAATTAAGAGCCATCAATGAAATCAAGGAAACGTGTTCTGGAGTGAACATCCACGGAGAAACAGTCAGCATTATACGATTCGCTGATGACATAGCTCTCATACCAGAGACAGAGAAGGATCTGAAAAATATGCTATCAACCATGGAAAGGACAATGGCCAGATATCAACTGAAGATAAATAAGAAGAAGACTAAGATATTGGTGTGCAGCAAGAAAGAAGAGGCCAAAACCAATGTCAAACTAGGAAAACAAAAACTTGATGAGGTGAAAGAGTTCTGTTACCTAGGAAGCCGAATAACCAACGATGGACGAAGAAAGAAAGAAATAGCAAGCAGAAATGCCCAGGCAAAGAGGGCATTCTATCAAAAGAAGAATCTACTTACAGCTGGAAATACAAGCTTAGAAGTAAGAAAGCAATTCACTAGAATGTATATCTGGAGCATGTTTCTTTACGGCAGTGAGGTATGGACGATGACAGCAGCGGAGAAGAAAAGAGTGGAAGCATTCGAAATATGGTGCTATCGAAGAATGATGAAGATAAAATGGATTGACCGAGTGACAAACGAAGAAGTCTTAAGAAGAGTGGGAGAACAGAGAAGTCTGCTGAAAACTATAAAACGAAGACGGTACAACCTAATCGGCCATATCTTAAGACACGATGGCCTGATGAAGACAGTCGTCGAGGGAAAAGTGAACGGGAAGAATGGAAAAGGCAGGTCTCATATGAGAGAACAGTAGAGCAGGTCGTAAAGGACGTGAAAGAGAGGCCGAAAGAAGAATCAAGTGGAGAGCTGCGTCAAACTAATCGTAGGATTGTTGACCCATGATGATGAGTGAAAATTATCAAGTCTTACGGAAAGAGAATACAGTTTTTGTTTACAATTATATATCATAGATTATTATCCTAATTACTAAATGGTTTAAGAACTGCTCTTCGGTATATCGACGCCGATATCTCACAAAATGTGAGCATCTGTTTATACCTTAGGTGAATACTATCAGGAAAATACTATCATGCACCGACTCGTTAATTCTGGAGTACTCTTATGAAATAATTACGTACACGAACGAACTTTATTTGCTTTCAAGGCCAATAAAAGTCAATGGGTATAAATGAAGTTCAATAATGAATCAACGGATGCATGTAATGTGTTTTCAATTAATTGGCAGTGGTATAATTACTTTGTAAATTTTACTTGAAAGTCATTCAAAGAAGTCCCTTTTTCAATTTCCATTCAAACAAAGAAGTTCTTTGTTAGATATCTTTTGCTTCCGTGGTCACGGTGTACAATCAGTTGACAACTTACGATATTACGACCGGTATTGGTATGAGCGTACTGCTCTCTTAGATTACGCTACCCAGTAGGTACTGACCCTGAATGATGACGAAGATGAATATTAACGTAGGTAATGTCTATAGTTTCTTGATTAAATAACGACGAAGTCGCAAATGCTTTGTGTTTGAACATCTGCGGAATCGGAACTCAATTACGTGAGGAAAGGTTTTTTTTAAATGTGTAAGTTGTGAATTTCCGACACTACCGAATCCACTCACATCCATTTCGACTTACGTCGAAATCGACTTGCGTCCACATCTACTTCGTCCAATTCGACTTAACGACTAACGAATTCGACGTAACGACTTAATTACTAACCATTTAGTTGCATGAGACACTATAGTTGCTTGTTTGAATGTTAGTAGTGCATGCTTGGTGATCTTCACCCCCTGCCACACACCCTCGCGGTGGCTTGCAGGGTATCGTGTAGATGTAGATGTAGATGAACGACCGGACTATCAGAACCAAAGGTGGTCTTAAGCAGAGTTCTGGTTGTAGAAATTCCAATGCAAAAGGCAAAGTAAGTACCTTTCTCTCTATGTTATTGATCGCGTATTGGTCGGTATAGTCGTTATGAGCATTCACTTACCTAGTAGAGATATGAATCCGCACACCACCCAAATGACTAGGCACATGCCCACAGATCCCGACCGCTGCAGGGCGCTGGTGGGTGACACGAAGATGCCGGACCCTGGAGGAAAGAAGAGAAATAGATTTAGGGGAATTGAGACCTTTAAGAGCCGAAATCAAATGCTAGGAACTCATCCGAATAGGTCGGTTCAACAGTATAGGAAGCGGCTGGGACGGGCACATAAGGATGATTACCAGGTCAGATTTCGTCAGAGTCATGTGATGTCTTGTCAATACCTATGGGTGTGTGATCAAACTTATGGATCGATACACAATGAGCGATTTTGTGTAAATTACTGTCGGATTTCTTTCGCAGACGACGGCCTGCATCTCGAGCGAAAGGCTATTAGGCAAAAATGAGGAATATGCAATACATTTGTTTCTCGTGCATTTATGATGAACTTGATGCGACATTTTCTCGCAAACTTGAAATCACAAACTCACAAAACAAACAAAAACTCACAAACGAACATAGGAGTTAACCGAGTATTTGAAACTAACCTCGGATTGCACCGTTGCTAAATATCCGGCCGACTACAGCGCCAATTCAATCTCATTAACGAATATCATCTACAATAACCGTAGAATGAAACGCTTAAGTTCTTTTTCTATGTGACGACGTTTATCTTCGTTAATCGTATGTAATTTCAACTGCTATTTACCGATAAAGTAGTTCAGATTGAGGGGTTTCCGTAGACTAATATAGATTGGACTTTTATTTCCACAAATACACGAAATATGAAAACAATTACATTCAATTTTATTATTCGATTTCCTTACGGGTAGAGAGCGTATTTAGCCGGATATATAGTTACACCACCTCGTAGGTTTTGAGGTCCCACCCGTAGGGAAACGCTGCTCCACATAGAATTGCCATTCAATCTCATCTCTAGTACGTGAATAATGTACGGCCCTGATTTAGGTTGAGTCGTACGTCGAGTGGAACTCTACCTCTGTCGGTCTCTCCTTATCTGCTCTGGCAATGGTGAAAAGAGAAAAAAAAAATTGAACGCGGAGGGCAAATTAAGTCCAGATCCACGTCACAGCCAGGGTCTGCGGAGTGGCTGGAATGGGCGGGGAGGGAGAGGGGGGGTGAGGGTGGTCTGAATGGGAGGACGGAAAGTGTCCGAGGGTAGTTGGACGGCAGCAGTGGACTGACCGTCGGTCATTCATCACCTATCATGACTCCGACGATGAGATTGACCGCGCTGAAGAGGCCGAGCTCCCTCTTGAGTTGCATCCCTCCGGACCCCGCCTTGCCATCCGCGCCTTCATCGCCGCTTCCCTTGGCCGGCAGGACTCTGCTGCGCGCTTCGTCTGCCGAGAGAAAGAGACCGCTGTTAGTCGTTGATTGCATTGAAAAAAAATTTTGATTGAATTTTTCATATATTGAGAAATTTTATCAAAAAATTCAGTGCATGTGGAACATTGAATTGCACTGTTATTTCTATCAAGACTTTTCGGTTAAAAAACTTGATGAAAATTATCAAAAGTACGATAAAATTTATCAAGAGAAACTAGCTTCATTCGGTTAATTTAACCGAACTTGTTCGGTATTTTGGACGGTATGATTAAATTTATCGAAAATTTAGCCTTTTTGGTTTATTTTACCAAACTATTTGATAGTCAAGAAAGGTTATACAGTTAAAATTATTGAACAGAAAAGTCATCGTGATTTATCACGCCTAATTAATGGCTAAACTAATCAAACATATTTTATGTTCACACATTATCAAGTTTGAAGCAGTGAATGGCAATTACATTTTATAACATTGTTACAAAATAAGATACCAAACATTAATAACTAAGAACTAAATAAGAAAGACTCCGCGAGGTCCGGGGAACCCCAACACTTCAGTAGGCTTCGCGGCTATTCTTCCATCGTTCACAACTTCGCGGACTCCGAACAAACAACACATGCATTCGCGTGGTTCACAGAGTAGACTGCAAGGCTTGCATCTGATGCATTGAATATCATACACTCAAAAAAGAGGTTGGATGAGGCTAATCTAATTTTAATTGGATAAGAAATAGTTGACCCCCGAATATCAATTGTAATGAATACGATACCAATTTAATTTCATGCTCTCGCAACGAGTCTAGTTCCAACTAAATGGATCGGACAGACACTCGCTCTGCAAAGCAGTATTTCCGAAGCGCACGGTTCCGTTTCTATAAACAGTGCAGCAATAGACAAATTTCTGTAAACAGCGCGACTATCATGCAAGAAGTAAAAATCTATCAAAGAGAATCTCGACGAGTCAGATGTTTTTAATCAAACGCTAAGTCGAGTCTTGGAATTTACCGAAAGCTTGGTGAAGATTATGAAACTGTTATGACTATCGAGCCGATTCAGTAATTTTAGCCGAAACGATTCGTGTTTTCAAGTCAATTCTTAACTACCGAAATTTTTAATAATCTGGTACCAAATCGTTCAATAAATTTTATCTAGCGTATGGTTACTTTCATTGAAAATGTAATAATTTTAATTGAAAAGTCTCCATGCTCGGTTGCATCTGGCAAACTATTTTTTTTCCGTGTGGGAGAGGCGATCAACAAGCGAGGTCGTTTGTTCCAGAGAGGATAGGTGGGTAAAGATAGCAGTGTTCAGGGAACGGTATAATAGGAAAGAAGGAGGAGGGAAACACGGCGTCGGCATCAGCCTGCTCTTCACGAAAGACGACAAGGAGATCTCGTATTAAAGAAACCTTATTCTGATCCTGTATTCAAGGAACCTTAGTCTGGCTTGCTGTGTCTGAGCATGAACCATACCGTTGCCTCAGGCAACGCCGCTAACCTTACTCGCTTTCAGTAGCAAATTTTTACAAATCCAGCTGATCTCTGAATTTTATCTATTTCCATCATTATAATCGACACCTACTCAATACCCTGCAAGCCACCATAAAGTGTTGGCAGGGGGTGAATTCACATCAAACATGAATTACATATCATCCATAAACATGGTTAGTAAGCATATTCTAGTTCACACATCGCAATGTAAAAAAAGATATAAACAGCAAAGCATGCATACAATATCATGCTGTTAGTTGGTTTAGCCTAAAGTCCTCTACCAATTAAATGAAAATGGTGAGCTCTTACGGCTTAAAGTATTCAAGAATTATAGTCTCCAACAGTCCTAAATAATCCTTATACCAACATGCAACTACCTATGATATCGACTTATACACTTGTATTTATACTAATGGATTTATTTACAGCTGTTCATTTCCCTAATTGTGCGTGGAAAGAAGGAGATTTTGAATATATCAGATCGGCAATCAATTGCTCTAATTTTATAATTATGGTCCAGTCTACGGTAGTAAGTTGGAGTTCGCAAAATATTTTTTACGTCGTCAGTGAATGTATTATCTTGGAATTTATTTAAGAGATTTAGTCTAAATTTCAACTTATGATCTGATAATAATTTCCATTTTAGTTCATCTAGCAGACTGGTTACGCTGATATAGTTATTGTAACGTCTCTTTACAAATCTTGCCGATCTTTGCTGCTCTCGCTCCACGCACGGAGTACTGAACTCGAATGCTCTACACAAAGCACTTAAAGTAGGGACCGGTTAACCAATGAGAAACCTGCCAATACCGGGATTCATACCCAGCCCCTTGGGGTGGGAGGCCCGTACACTAGCCTCCGCACCAACTCGATCGAAGAGATATAAAGGTAGATATTTTTTTTAACGGTTGCGTATTATATTGCACATATATAAATAGAATAACTACATGCACAGTTTCCGAACTGTGTTGCTGTGTTGGAAGAAAAGGGAAGCTGACTACCCTTTTCTTGTGGAAACGAAGCGTAGCATCACTTGTCATTAATCGAAAGTCAATCGTGAAATTGTGGGTCAAGCAAATCGTAAACTGGGATTCATCAACAGAGTACTGGGTAAATGTGACGATCATGTACGAGAAATTAGCTAATTTTCCCTTGTTAAACCTCATTTGGAATGCGCCTCTCGTGTATGGGATCCAGGGAGTTCCAAAATTTTATTGAGGTTATTTGAAAAGAGTGTTAGTAGTTGTTGGTGTGATGGCCAGGGCAGTAAAGCAGATCAGAGTTTGCTCGAGTAAAACGAATCCAAGGGTTGAAATTAAGTTCACAAGATATGGTGAGTTTCTGGTATCAAATATTTTGTACAGGAACACTCCCAAGAAGTATTTTCTTCTATTTTTCACCACAAACCACCTTAGATTGTTGAGGTAAGGGGTTATGTGTTCGTCCTTATGCAGGTTATGCATAAATCTGATGCGTGAATTTATATTTTTTTGGAGCTTGGTATTCAATACACTAGGTAGATCAGGCAGGATCAGGGAAAGCACTAAGAGGCAAGCAGTTTTTGAGGACTGGGGTCCAAGCAATGATGGTCGGCGACATGGAGGACGGAATGCAAAAAGCAGGATTTTGGACACGATTAGGTATAGGTAAACCAAGAAATATATGAGCTGTATAAAGAACCCAAAATCTCTACACACATTAGGTTAAGGAGGCTTCGGTGGGTAGGACATGTCCAGCGGATACCAGAACCACGGGTGGCAAAAAAAGTCTTCACTGAGAGTATGGGAGGAAAGAGACCAGTGGGCAAGCCAAGGGCAAGGTAGGAAGGTGACGTTAGCAAGGATGCAAGAGATCTGCTAATAGGGATCAGAACTGGAGAGACCATTCAAGAGACAGAGATGAATGGAGACGGAAAATTGACGAGGCCAAGGCTGAACTAGGGCTGTATCGCGATTTGAGAAGAAGAAGAAGGTTGGTAAAATTGAATACACGAGAGTTTTAAATGGAGATAACGTGAAGAACATGTTGTGTTTGTTTCATATCTGGAACGTGCTCCTTTGAATCACTTATCTCTAAATCTCCCTTTAGATTGTCACCTGATTGATTGAAATATCGGTATCGGAGGTAGATTTTCTTCAATTAATTGGGTTTTGGAAGTTGATGGTGTCTGGCTTGACTACGTGGAATTCCTTCATGATGAGGTTAAGGAAACAATGCACTTCCACAAAATATATAATTTATTTACTCACGACCATGGTTTCGATGCTCAGCATCATCTTCAGGTGAAATTTGGAGGTGGTTTTGAGGTGGTGGAAAGGTTGATTTTGGAAATTAAAAAAAAGTGCGATCCACTAGATACAATCCATTAGATGAGTACCATCCGGTTTTCGTTGCATAGTAGCATCATTAGGTAACACTGACCAATTTAAACCGTATAAAAAAAAACAGGGGAGTGGTGGTCAGAGAGGGAGGGAGGCGAAAAAAGTGAGTCGGGCGTTGGAGTTTGGTGTTGTAGGCAGGGATGTGACCCGAAAAGGCACTTTACGTTTCGTGCCGTACCTGGGAGGCACCCGAACTCGGGAGTCCGAGCCTCGGCGTTGAAGGAGACCTAACCCTTCACCACGGGTGGTTTATAGCACCAACTGACCAGTCACACTATAGTTTATAACTTCTTAAAGTTAAACATAAATCACAAACTATGTTCGTCTTTGTGTAGCACTAGTCACGCTGATGAAAATGGTTTTTTCATCGCAGTCATACGATAGATATTAACCAATATACATACTTTAGTAATTTAATGTACATTAAACTGGCTTGGTTTACTAATGCACGTAAAATGGTTAATATACATCGTATAACTGTGTTTAAAAAACCATCTTCATCAACGTGAATATTACAACACAAAGATGAACATAATTGTGGGATTTAAGTTTAACTTTAAGAAGTTATAAACTACAGTGTGACAGGTCAGTTGGTGCTATAAACCACCCGTGGTGAAGGGTTGGATCTCATTCAAAGCCGAGGCTCGGACTCAGAGTTCGGGTGCCTCCCAGGTACGGCACGAAACGCACAATGCCTTTTCGGGTCACATCCCCACATTACAACTTGTAGGTAAGAGGCGGAGGAGGGGAGAGGGCAGGGGTAGGCTGAGTAGGACTTTTCCGGTGATGATGCCTCCCGGAGAAGCGGGGGAGAGAGGCGAATGAGGAGGATGAAAAATAAAGTTTAGCAGGGAAACACATCTACATCTACGCAATGGGGAGCATACACTATTTTTTATAACTCTTTGAATGTGAAGTTTATTGGCTGAAATATGCTTGCCGAAAATTTTGCTGAAGAGTTAAGATGTGTTACAAAGATATTACTCTTTGAAAATTGTACCTTTTCGGCAGCTTAAAAACTCGACGTCATCGCATGACGTC
The DNA here is from genome assembly GCA_933228895.1 of Platycnemis pennipes. NCBI lineage: Eukaryota > Metazoa > Arthropoda > Insecta > Odonata > Platycnemididae > Platycnemis > Platycnemis pennipes. The sequence continues at coordinate 108,921,432 of OW121851.1, forward strand.
ACGGCACGGTATCACCATGGGCGTTGTTTATCTGTTTATGCGTGGAGGTAAGTTGTTAAATAAATACTTGGCGATAACGTATGTATTTATCTCATTTGTTTAATGCAATAAACGATTGTATTTCGAACTTTTATGTACGTAGTATGGATTGTAACGAGAAAATCGTCCATTAATTATATAATGCCTGTTTAGTGCCCAAGAATTTCTACTACGCCTATGCATTCGCTGATTTTTTAAGAATAACGCCGCCATAAGGTAGTCAACCAAAGAAAATTCTCGGAATGTGCTTTTTTTAATAATTTTTTCAGTCATCGTTTGGTTCGAGAAACGGCTAAAAACCTCAAAAGAATATATTCACTTCGTTTTCTGTTAAAAATAAATTTTTATCTCCGTAGCAATATGGAACCAATACCGTGCAGTGACGTCAGAAGGCGTTTTAGGTCACGTGACTTTCGTCAATTTCGGGAACATTAAATTCATTTAATAATCTTTGTGGTGAGCGTAGAAAAAATTGGCTTATATATTTAAATTGGTGAGAAATTTTCGCATCAAGTACATCATTTATCTTTGAGAAACAAATTTCATGCATATTCCCCATTCCCTGCGAGCCACCGCGAGGGTGTGTGGCAGGGGGTGAAGATCACCAAACATTAACTATCGACGTGCAACTAAGAGCTATTACGACATGGAAACATGTTAGATAATTGAGTCACGTGCAAGGATAATTTGTATCTGCATAGTAATGAAGGGATTGGCTAGAATGACACTCATCTAAAAATTGTATTTGTATTTGCCTATCATGTATGGGCTAGTAATGATAATACCTGCATTGACATAATGTGCACTTTTCATAAAACATGCAAAGTGCAAATTATGCTCATATCACGAGAAAGTCTGAGAATTTACAACTTCACTGCCCTATAGTCACTGTGGGTAATCATGATTCCCAGGTTTTAAAATAACTGGCTTTTGGTCTTTTATTCCTTTAAAAACTTTGTTCTTCAGCCAATTTGCTCGTATTCAACTAAAATCCTCTTTAGATCATTGAGGAATGGATAGCAAGAGATCTATAGTGCTAGGCTGGAAGGATAAAAATGTGCTGTCGTCCAGGAAGATTGACAACAGAATCTCGTGGGTTCTAGTTGGTGTAGTGGCGAGGATAATTAATTTTTATCCCGAAGACCCGGGTTCGTAATCCACAATAGGCAGAGTGTTTCACTAGTCCCAACTTGATTACTGTGCGTATAGCATTCCAATTCAATACTCCGTCCGTCGGAGAGGACGTTAAAATTTGGCTCCCTCGGTGAGTTAAGAGAAGGCCGGCGCTAAGTTTTTCGCAACACTTCCTCCTTATCCTTCCACTAACACTATAGTTATTCTAGGGAGGCGACGGACAACTCATGTTATATCACCTGTGCTACTAAGTATAGATGGGTATTTGGGCAGATGATTGAGTTTTTAAGTGAACGGGGGAAGGCGGGAGAGAAACCTCGCGGGGCATTATCATAACTTTACGAAAGATACCAAGGGTACAACAGTTTAACGTCCCCTCCGACGAACGCAGTATTGAACTCGAATTGCACTCGACGCAGCACCCAAGTGGAGACCTTAGAACCGATGACAAATATGCCAAGTCGGAATTCCAACTCGGGCCTCTTGATGGGAAGCCAGTACTGTAGCAAACACACCATGCCGATCCCCTTTATTCGAAGCGAAGATCGTCAAGATTTATAAAGGAACGGAATGATAATAATATTAGCGTAACCAGTCTCTTAGATGAACTAAAATGGGAATATTTATTAGGCCGTGTAGTAGGTTGAAATATAACCTTAAATATTTTAACAGAATGCCAAGACAGTGTCTTCTCTGATGACCTTAAATATATTTTGCGACCTCCGACTTGGTATGGTAAACTGGACCATGATGATAAATTAGATACATTGATTGCCGAACTGACAGATATAAAAATACTTTCTTCCCTCGTATAATTAGGGATTTGAATTGATGTAAATATATTCAATAGCATGAATAAAAACCTATCAATTGAAAACATAGGTAGTTGCATTGTTGACGAACGTCGCTGCGCACGCAACAGTTCGTAATTAAGGAGGCTCCACCGAATTATGAAGTAGATGTCATTTTTGTGAAAATTTCAGGGCACACAATTTGTTGGCCCTTCTATCGATTGGCAATAAAATAATTAGGCCTTTCCATCATATATTTGAAGAAAAAAGATGTTGAAAATCAGTTATTTTATACGTGGTTATACGGCAGAGCATGGCTCTTGCAGTAAAATTTGCAGATTAATAATGTAAAGAGCAATGTCGTTTTGAAGAAAAACTAATATAAGATGAACAATATTATGTAGGGTTGAATGAAACAATACTGCAAGATTTTATGTAGAATTTAGCATTGTAAAAAAGTGCTTGTTTAAGCACTTGTTTAATTGATATTAATAAATGTTTGCTCGAAAAAAGGCAGAAAAGCCTTAGTTACATGAAAGTGACGCTACAGTATGTTGTTATCCAAGGCCATGGATAGAATATAAATATATGGATAGAATATAAATATGGATAGAAGATAAATTCTATCCATGGCCTTGTTGTTATCATTGGCAACGGTACTTGTGACGGAATGTTCTTACAAGCCTATTTACTTACTTAATTTAGGTTAGTTTAACCTTCATTAAGTTAGTACCAAGTTAATTAACTTAATTACCAACATCCTTCTTATATTTTTTATTTAATTTAAATATTTCATTGGTTATTGACTTGGTGTAATTAATATCATTGCTTCCAAAAGGGTATCAGCGTCATTGTTTCCATAGAGTTTTCAAAAATATCAATATTAATTAAATTCAAAAAAAGAGTTATATTTGCAAGGGAATAGTTTAAAACTTAGTAAGAAAATGTTTAACCTATTTTAGAATACGTATTAGCGGAATGGATCATGTATTCTCACTTCACTGTATTGTTGGCCAATACTATACTGTGGCTCACCAGTGAGCGACACCACCCCATGGACCCATACTCCTGTGGCCCACTGGCGGGCAATGACGGGTTGAACGTTTTATCTCCGCGTGGGAACTCGAACACTTTGATCAGTGTGTACCATGCTGGTCAAGCTTCATCAAACCAGTATTTTTTTCTCTCGCTCTCCGCTTCTTTGCTTGTTATGTGTCGGTGACCCAATGTCCAGTTCAAGTACAGCCGCAATTATCCCTCGTTTGCTTGTGGTGGGGCTATTATCTACAGTTGCGAAAGATGCTGCGGGTTCTATCATGCTTGGTATTATGCTATTGATCAGAAAAGTGGTCAGGGGAACAGGGCGTTGAGATATATCATGGTCATTTTTCGTAACGACACAAACGGAGTAGCATTTAGACCCTTGTTGCTTTACATGGATACTCTAATATTAATTGTATAATAAGGTTTTGAAGAGTCGTAAATGTCAGTTTATACGATAGAAACAAGCTAAGCGATGGGCGAAAACGAACTTTTTTTCCCGCTGCATCTTTTCGGAAATAGTTCAGAAGGGTCTCTATATCCTTCCTCCTTTCCATAATAATTTCCCTATACGGCTGGTGACCTACCACACCCTGCCACACATCCTTGTGGCGGCTCGCAAGGTAAAATGTAGATGTAGGTGTTAATGCTTCCATTTGTGTCCATTGCTCACTGGCCGTAATGGTGCAAATAGCCTCGTCAGTATATTGTCTGCCAGAATTACTATCCACTGTAAACATGTAAATACTGCAAGCGTCTTGAACAATTTAGAGTGAAAAAATTCAATGATTTGGAACTAGCCGCGAGAAATCTTAATCAACATACCCGCTGATGTATACGATTGGCAAATATAAAATAAAATGTAGATGATTAACAGCTTCTGGCGAAATATCGTGGAACTTAGTAACTGAAGTAAGAAACAAGTTATGGTGTTCGTCCAGTGTTTTATTTTGAATATAAAATTCAGGACGAGTTTCGTCACCGCCATTTTTAAATGAATAGTGACTTAACTTTTCACTTATTTACTTGGCAACGGCATAAAGGGTCGACACAACGCGTCTTGAAAGGCTACACATCAGCGTGTAACTCCGCTAAGGTTTTACGCGGATAGTTTGCAATCCTATAATTTGTAAAAAGATAAGCACGTTAAGTGTTTAAATTTGGCTTTAACCTCGTGGACGTGTCGTAGTATGCGCGATATTGCCTGCTTTGTGACACTATGTGCGGCCTACCTCAGCAGCCGTATAATTTGGGATGGAAGAAGCTCTACGGACATCAAGTTAAGAATAGCACAAGATTAGGCGGCGTTCATGAAGAAAAGACAACTACTATGCTCAAAGAAACCTGCGGCTGCGAACAAGGAAGTAATTAATCAAAACATTCGTATGGAGCGTGTCACTATATGGGTCAGAGACTTGGAAAATCGGGTAAGCAGACCAGCGAAGAATGGAAGCCTCAGAAACATGGTGCTGGAGGAGGATGTTTAAGATTAAATGGACCAATAGAGGAACGAAGAGGTGTACAGAAGAGCAGATGAAGAAAGAATGCATGGAAAACCCAACGGCGAAGAAAAACCAGATGGATTGGACATTCCTTCAGGCGCATTGAATTTGTTAGAAGTATAATATAAGGGAGGATTGACCCGCGAGGAACCAAGGGACAAGTATATAGGGCAAATAAAGAAGGACGTGACAGAGAAAACATATCTGGGCGTGAGAGAATTAACACTGAATAAGGCAGAATGGAGGGCTGCAGTAAACCAATCCTAGGATAGAAATACTGATGATGATGATGATGATGTTAGGCAGTTGGTCACAATATCTAGCTCCTTTTAAAGCCCTTAGAAATCTAATAACCTGAAGTTAATTGTTCCTCTCGAAAAGGGACTCGGTCGGAGGGTTTTTGCACATTTTTAAATACTTGTATAGGAAAGATATTCCGTTGATCTTAGTGATAGAAGTCACAATGATGTACTTACCCGAATTCTCTTGTTCTGGAGATTCAACCTTCGGCATTTCGGCAGGAGTGAAAGCAGTCAGCGTTTACGATCAGTCTGCTCCCGTTTGCGGCTCTGTAAAGAAGAGAGAAATAGAGTCATGATCAGAACCAATCCACACGTCCGAGGATTGGTATGCATTATTTACGTGGGTTTTTCCTCGTGAGAATTTACCGGAACACCCGACCTAAATGAGGTTGGCATATTGGTGTCCGTATTAATGTAATTTATATGCTCTACGCCGGCTAGGTCAAGAGAAAAAAATCTCCCTTCGGCTCTTCCCGATTCTATTTATGGGCTAAGGTAAAGATCGCGTCTGATAAACGGCGTCATTGGTTCACGTAAGTGGGTCCCGTTTGAATAATAGGTACTGAATGCGGTAACTGACTTTAAAGTTGAGCACTCAAACAAATTAAGGTTCTGTTAGTTCTCCATTCTCCTTCAAGTTATTTGTTCTTTTCCTTTTCAAGTGACCGCCCTACGTTGGGCCAATGGTAATTTTGATGACTACACCAACGTCAAAGGAAACGGGAAGGTTGATGGGATTCTCCTCACACCTCCCAAAACTCATTAAAGACATTTTTCATGCAAATGAACCGCAGCATACTTGACGTATGTGCATTTTGGTTGAACGTTTCACGGGATTTCTGTCGGGTCTGGCTCTTGTTTTCCTCTTCCGACGTTTTGACAAGCGACTCGCTCATCGTCTTCAGGGATCCAGAAATACGAAATCTGAATTCCAGGATCCCTGAAGGCGATGAGTAAGTCGTTTGTCGAAACGTCTGAGGAGGAAATGAAAAACCTAACCCTGCCGAAATCCCGAGAAAATTTCTCCCAGTAGGTATATCGCCGGGAATGCACCAAGTCATGTGTATGTATTGTACATTTTCCCCTTATTTTTTTTTTAATCTTAGTCTATAGTATGGCCTATGTTGTAATTATTATGCTTGTAAGAATCTTTTTCAAAATTATTTTCCTTTAGGCGAATAACAGACTAGTAATAAGTTAACCAAAAATAGTTGGCCAGTCTTGGCCAACCTTGTTATGAACAGTGCCTACTCTAATAACTTATTTTTCGTCCGTTTCCACAACGATGTGATGATATCAGTGATTATAGCCGGAATGTAAACCACTTAGGCTTCAAAATTGGCCATTTACTCGCTAGAAAGAATGAGATCGATAGTTCTTGCTTAAAGTGACGTTAAACAGATTTTCGATTAATAATTTACGTAGGTACCCTGGGTTTCGCCTTTTTGATCGCGAGAAAAGAGAAAGGTCTAATAGAGTTAAAATGCTGGAGTGTACGAGACCAGTACCATTCAGTGAAAATGAAGTTTATTTATAAAAGTGGGTCTTCGTATGAAGTCTGCTCTTAATTAATATGTAAGATTTGCGTCTCTTGTTCTATTTATGGCAGAAAATCATTATAAATTACTCTGGAATTTAAGCTTACAACTTAATTGAAATTATTTAAGATCTTCATCGTAAGTGGTGCAATGACCAGAGTTATATCACACCTCTTGCCTTAATGTCTTAATCCATTAGCGCAACATCCATGGTCAAGGCGGGGTTTGAACTAGTGTCCTTTTCTTTTCCCAGCCACTTAATCCGAGGGGAAAAAATGTACTGCAAGTTATTGCTCTTAACGCCTTCAATCTCTGTTCGACATATTATTTAGCCGTTGGTCAGTGAAAGGGAATTTCATGTTCCTATTTAACATTAAGGCACAAATTATTAAACCTGGTTGTATTTAGCGAAATCCGATTCAAGGATAATGGGAGTCAATTCGTGTCCAAATATATAATATTAATACAACATCCTTCATCCTAAGAAGTAGAATATTTCCATCCATCTTGTAAGAGCTTATTTAATTTTTTCTAAGAAATATTTCTGATTGGTAACATTAACCGATTAACCGTGCGCACTTCTTCGTCCTACGTGAATCGGATATGAACATTAGGAGACATCTTGACTGAGATTTGTATGTTGGAGTCGAGAAAAATATTTTAACGAAATTGTTAAATGTAAGGTAAAAAAAAATTAACCGATTAATCACGGTCCACAGCAATCGTTTCAAATAATTGATCGGATGGTATATTTGTCCATTAAGTCTCTGATGCCGCAGATTGAGTGGAGGAGACGAAGAACTGTGGTATGTTTAGGAGACTCTAATAAATTGAGCTTGCCCATCGTTTGGAGGCCGTTTCTTGCGGCAATCCCACTAATAAGGCGCTAAAGATGCAGGAAATTTTCGGCATCATGTCAATGTGTCATGCGAGTTAGCGAATCGCCGGCGGTATTCGTCATTCATCGGGTCAGTCTGCGAACCATCAATCGGAAAACAGCTTCCCACAACAGACCAATTTCTTGATTGGACCTAATTGAGAAACTGATGAGAATAAATTGAGTGACAATAATATTCCCCCTCCCACGGTTCTTACGATGCTGACCCATTTTTCTCCACTGATTGATGAAACCGGGTCTGTCGCAGCGTGCGAAAAGATGTCATTTGTTTCAAGGTTCGTCATTCATCTCATCCCTTGGTCTTTGGAATTGTAGCTGCCCAAGAATCTACATCTGCAATGCCCCCTGTTGAACCTCTACTATGGGGTGTGGCAGGTGGTGGCTATCCACGCCAGACATACTTTATTGACGAGTACATATTATTGGTGACTGTGTATCAAATTTCCCCATGAACAACTGATTAACTCAGGAAGAACGGTAGCTTAGTATTAAATACGATCCCGTATCTCAAACTTATACTTATTGCCCGTGAGGTACTGCACATATCTTTTACAAATATATTTGATTGTGTGCCAAACATGAAAGGACATTTTTCCAGCAACTGCATTCTTGCTGTGTACAATTAGGTTCATTCATCCATGCATGAAGAGCTTAAAATCTGAATTATTTATCCTGATAATCTCCCTGGTAACTTCGTATAAAAATATGTGTTTGTCCCTTCTTCTACGCATTTGCATTTTAAACCTCTCTTCCATATTATCTATATCTCTGATTTTTATCATTATGCTCCAATCTGTGTCAGTGGGCTGAAATTTTTCATGTAGCTTTAACATCTTCAGAAAAAATAAATCCTACCTTTATGCGTAGAAAATCCATTGAAAAAGTCTTCAGGGTCATATTCGGAAAAACAGTGACTGCATCCTTATCCAAACAACTACTATTAACGTAAATTGAATGAAACATGCATAACCTTTTCTCCCTAACTTTTATGCATTTAATTTGTGAATTTTATCTTGGTCCCCATGCTGCATATGAGACTCCTTATCCATTTTATGCTGTGTATATTTTGTATGTGTTGAACCTCAACTTCCAACCTCTCTTTCAAAAGGCTTTGTTAATGCTTGGTAATCAGCACAAAGATATTGGGAGAGGGTTACAAATTAAATATTTCTTAAAAATTGGAAGAAAAATATGTAGGCGACCGAGATGATGCGGTGCCTAGAGTGGAATTACATATGTGGAGGGTCCTAGTTCATATCCCAGCAGAGGCAGATAATTGTGAAATCCTGATCCTACTGAGGAACTGTTGGAGAATGCATCTAATTCAGTACTCCGTCCGTTGCAAGGGACGTTAAACTGTGGACCAGTTGGCTGTAAACCTTTGTTAAGTTCAGGTGAAAAGAAATAAAACCTCGAAGAAAAGACCACAATCGAAATATTTTTTATCTGTAACCGTGCTTCGTAGGGTTGAAAGCCGTATGCAGTTGATCAAATTTCAATATTTTATTGCTGTGATCATATCACACTTGAAGATTAAGTGAAGGGGGAGTTAAATCTGATAGAAAAATAAAAATTTAAGCTCTCTTGATACTTGAAAAGTCCCGAATTCTGAGTCAACGACAATCATCAGAAGCAAGTGGGACGAGAGGTAAAAGTAGCACAAGAGAGAAAAATAACTAGGAAATACCTGCCAAAAGGCCATCGAAAATACTTTTTCAAAAAGAGTAAAAATAATGTTTGGATGAATTTTGAGATATTGATTTTTAAAAAGTTCGTAATATCTCTCTGAACGAAACTCTTCAGTGGTAATGCTGTCGACATTTCATCAAGACCTATGTTCCGAGAATGGGTATTATAGCCTCATCTTTTTTTTACCAATGTTAAACTAGGAAAACAGAAACTGGAAGAGGTGAAAGAGTTCTGTTACCTGGGAAGCCGAGTAACCAGCGATGGACGAAGCAAGAAAGAAATAGTGAGTAGAATAGCCCAGGCAAAGAGGGCATTCTATCAAAAGAAGAATCTACTAACAGCTGGAAATACAAGCTTGGAAGTAAGGAAGCAATTCATCAAAACGTATATCTGGAGCATTCCTTTACGGCAGTGAGGCATGGACGATGACAGCAGCGGAGAAGAAAAGGGTGGAAGCATTCGAAATATGGTGCTATCGAAGAATGATGAAGATAAAATGGATCGACCGAGTGACAAATGAAGTAGTCCTAAGAAGAGTGGGGGAAAAGAGAAGTCTGCTGAAAACTATAAAAAGAAGACGGGACAACCTAATCGGCCATATCTTAAGACACGATGACCTGATGAGGACAATCGTCGAGGGAAAAGTGAACGGGAAAAATGGAAGAGACAGGCCTAGTATGAGTTACATGGAGCAGGTCGTAAAGGACGTGAAAGAGAGGAACTACGTCAATATGAAGAGGATGGCCGATAGGAGAATCGAGTGGAGGGCTGCGTCAAACCAATCCTAGGATTGTTGACCCTTGATGATGATGAGCCTCATCTTTGATATACGTCACGTTTGTAGACAGCGAAGGCTGGGGGAAATATTATCTTCACTCTCCTGCTTGTCATCAATAATTATCGTTTGAGAGACTCTAGTCCCATGCTGAGAGGTTTGAGAGGTCCATGCTGGGATTTTTTATGCAATTTTACTATGGGTCTCAATTCCGCGTCAAAACTATTTTGATAAAGAATCATTGGCTCTTCCGTACGTCATCGAAGCGCGCATCATACTACGCCGATGAAAAGCAAGCTGCTACTCCTATTTTTATCTACATCTACCCACTTGATCCGCTATCTTCGTCTTAGCTGCCCCTTTTGAGTGAGGAAGACCTTGACACTGAGTTTAACTCATAAAAAAATAACACGCCCTTTGGGTTTCTAATCTATCGCAAGGAAATGGAATTTTTCCATCTTCTGGGTAAATTAAAAATTCTGGATGGAATCAACTCACACGTCAAGCCAATGCAGATTAGATGAAATAAATTACAACAATTTAAAATGGATAGCTTTGATGAAGATGATAGATATATATTAAAGACGTTATGAAGCTAGATTCGACCAGATAAATAAGATTAGAGAGATAGATTGCCGTACCGATGGATTCAAAATGTTATTTTCCCCCCGTAGAAGAACACAATAGGCAATAAGAGAACACAATAGGCAGCATAGCAAAAGGATAGGCAAGTGAAATATTATTAGAGTAATCTGTAGTGCATGAAGCTGGTATTAACAACCAATCGCTTTATAACTACGTAGATACTAACCTTCTACCTGCATATGACCCTATTATCTATCATGTTTCCGTGCTGTAGCCAAGTTGCATGATAATAGTGAATGTTTGATTATCTTCACCCCCTGCCACACACCTTCGTTATAGCTTGCAGGATGTTGTGGGGATGTAGGTATAGAATGCCTTTTATCAACATTCCAAGTCTCTAAAAAAATCAAACATTTATTTATTTACGCATGACATTTATCTCGTGCTGAAAGGGCACATATCTGTTTATCATCCTTATCATTTTGTTGCCTCGAAACTTCAACAGGCAGGTCTCTCTAGCGCCGGGAGTTTGTTTTGCATCCTTATTCTTTTTTTGTTAAACTGAGTTAATATAATCGGGGAGCTTAGCACATATTAATATGAGAGCTGCTACCGTCGATCATTACTAACAGCGAGAAAGTCGCGTATTTAAATTACAAAATTTTCCTAAATTTAACGTACCGATGGCTTGTTCACCTTGTCAAGCTCTATAAGAATTAATCCCAGGCCGGCTGGGTGTAGTGGATAGAGTATTGGTCTTTCACCCTCACCCTTCACGGCTTCGAATCCCAGAAGTGGCTGATAATTTTCAGTAAACTGGCTCCTACTTGTACGCTCTGTGTAGGGCACTATATAATTCAATAGATCATCCGTCGGATGTTGGGGCGCTAAGCCGTTATCCCATTGACGCCATTCGTTGAGAAGAAGCTTATGCCAAAACGTCGGGTTTCCCTCCTCCTTAACCTTCCATTCCCATCCTTGTACCTTTCCTACCAGTCTGAGGTGCATATAAGTGCGGAAACAAAATTGAAACAAAAAATGAGACGAGGTGAGTTTCGTGTGAGATACTCTGCGGAAAGCATATTGATTTTTTTGAAGAAATTTCGTTCATCGAGGTAATTCATCAGATTACTCACAACGCTCACAACTAAATACTCAAGCATTTCACAAGAAGGGGATTTAAGTGATGTTGGTCTGTAATTTCCTCGACCCTGTTTCCTCAAGCTTTTAAATATAGAATCAAGTTAGGAAACTTTCCAGTCCTTCGGTAGTACTTAACCTTCTTCCGATAACTTGTAAAATATGAAATATAAATAAGGTACAGGTTCTGGTCTCATCGCTTTGAAACAATCTGGCCTAGGGATTTATTGGTTTCAATTGAATTAAGTTTTATTAATAGTTATTTACTATTACTGTTAATGACGACACACACAGACCCATTGGGCTCATCTATTGCCGGAAGATTCGCATCAGGCTTTGTTATGTCAGGAGATATAATGTTCCAGTATTAATATCTCACGTGGAATTTTTTATTTTTTATTTTTGACACCTAGACTTCCGTATTTTATTATCGGAGCCAAACTAGCTTAAAGTTGGATTCGTATTGAAGATAATTCATTGCATTCCTTGACCTTATCCTTCCGCGTTGATGTCCTTCATGCGGTTTACTGGGCCAATGACACGTATAAATCGCGGTTAATTAGACTTGATGGGGAATGCTTGCTGAGTGAGGAATTCGACCGATACTTTTTGATAATTCGAAATAGCTTAAAGTAGTGACTCTGTTGGACGGAAGATAAACGTCGCTAGTAAATAGTCAAAATCGGTAAACGTTTGAATTTGAATATTTGGTAATGAATTTAGGTGACTCGTAATTTTCATCGTCTTCATTCACTTCCCAATAATGGAAAACTCCCTCGTCCCTGAGCGCGAGGTTGAAGAAAGCGTTGAGTGTTAACGTGTCAAAGCGATAAATAAAATTAAATTCCTATATCACTTCGACCTTTATTTACTCCAAAGGTATCATACAAAATTGCCTCCTAGGAAGCAATTACTTATTTATCTTTTATTTTTTTATCATTATGACGATCTGCATAAGAAAACAATAGAAAAAAAAGGAAATACACTAACTAACAAATGAATGCGTATATATATTATGATAATTATTAATATAATAATATAAAATAATATAAATAGGAAAAAGCCAATATAAAAAGGCAGTACATAAATAGAAAGGAATTACATAAAATGATTGCCGGTTATCAGTTGTACATGCATCAGTGTTTGGAAGGGCTTTCAACTCAAGTGTCAAGGTCCTTAGCCCTCGAATGGGATGCAATAAACTCGCAAGGGGACAATTAAATGCCTTTATTACTTCAGTGAATGAACTAACTTATATGAAATCGTATACGTCACAAACAAAAAAGAAAAAATGATTTTTTGCTTTTAAACTTTTTTTTACACATTGGGCTATAAGAAATTCAATCGTAAATGAACCAAGGACAAAGTTTGATTTTCAACAAAATGTCTTTTTCCGATTATATGCCTTGGAATTATGGCAGAGGTACCTACGTTTAGTATATCTGAGCATATTGATCGTTACAGCATAATTTTCTCTTTCGTTTCCTGAACTTCATTTAGCTGCGAGAAACATACATTTTTGTCTAAAAGTTCTCTAAATTCATATTGTTCTCTCATTCAGGCAGTTCTAAAAACTTTTTTAAAATTTGTTTTCCTTTGATTTTTGTGAAAAGTAGTATTTAAAGGAAAGTTTTTAGTGTCACTCCCCAACTCATGTCAATCAAATGTCAAAACCCAAAGAGTTTAGTTCTTACATGATGCACATTTTAGAGGTTAACGCTATTGTAGTGGATGTGGGGTTGAAAACACCATTCATTAGGCTTTTGGAGTTGGAGACCAAACAGAGGAGGTTGGACCAAAGATTTTATGATAGGTCCCAGCTAAATGGAGGGTATTGATGATTTTCCTATTTAGTCACATGTCTGAGTTATATACCCTTTTTCTAGGTTTCGATGGGATATCTCTGCTATGTTTAAATTTCCGTAATGCTCTTTCCCTGCATTATTTCTTTTTAAAATCAGCTAACTTCCTTTCTTAGTTCCATTTAAAATACCGTAAATTTGGTTATTTCTTCCTCGTACTTCCGCTTACACACCTTTCTTTCTTCGCTTATGGTCTTTAGTATACTGTCGCACTTTTTGTATTTCCTGCCTCCTGGATTCGACTCCAATAAAGCAATGTACCGAAATACTTAGAGGAATTAGGTTGGGAATCATTACGAGATCTTAGGTTTAAATACAGATTATCCTGCAGATATTCAAGGCGCCCAGGTTCTCCGAGGGCTTTGCCATGACATTAAATATACCAGAGTGCTATAGCAGATTAAAAAGTGAAAATAAAATTAGTGAGATAGATAATAAGATGGATAAATTCAAAAATTCATTCCATCCACACTCAATTTGGGCCAGTAATAGCTTACAGAGAAGCTACATGGGGAATTAGAATCAGAATAGACCCTGTAAATTTTGATGTAGAAGATCTGAGTCATCTATTGTGATTTTCAAGAATCTTTATGTTTTAACATGGCCAACTAATACACGCTTTGAAAAATATAAATCAATATATATTTAAGGAAGTGCTTGGTTAAACTGTAGTAATTACATTTATATGTAGAGATAACGGTGTACCTCTCACAATTGTCAGTTGCTTGTAGGTAATGTATGTACTAACTAACAATTCTTTTGCATGCCTGTATGGTAGTAAACATAAATTTAATCCCCTTTTGATTTAAAGTATATACATCCTTGGTGATTGTTCATCCCCTGCCACACACCCTTGCGATGGCTTAAAGTTAGTGTGTAGGATTGGATGTAAAGTTCAGTACTCCGTCCGTCAGATGGGACGTTAAACCGTGGACCCCATGGTGCCTTTTGTTTTTAGTAAGTTAATGAACGCCAGGTTTTCTTCCACCCTCATTAATTTCCCGAAAAAATTTATGCATTTACCCAATTAATCACCTATCCTAAAAGGCGCAAATGGCCTTGACTGTCGGGCGTCCGTCTCAAGGTAAAAAAAATTAATTATATGTCCCGGGAGAAACCTAACTTCATTTTCCTCTTCTCCGCGTTTATGTGGCGGAAATCAATAAGATATGCATTTCGACCTGTGTTGACTCTGTCAGAAATCTGGAAGATATTTTCTGTGCTATTTTCATGCGTTCCGCTATCCGGTCTTGTCATAAACCGACCCCCTTAGCTACCTCCCAGTCTATTACGATAAGGAAGAAGAATTTAGAGCCTGATTCCCTCCCATTCAGCGATTCCGAGTTGATGCTTTGAATTAACATTATTAGGAATAGGCACTGAGGAAACGCTAATCTTCATCTTAAATAGACACAGCATTGAGTCAAGGGGTTAAAGTTTAACCTCTCGTTGTGTAACCTTATCAGCGTATGCACGACGGATCCATCGTTCAGCTAACGGGCCTAAGCTTTCCTCTCTTCGATGGAAATCTGTTCTTGATTTAATGGTCTGGAAAGCAGTCAGAGATAAGATGGTTTGCTATCAATCACCTCGAGGCTTTGACTAATGCATATAAAAGTGTGGAAGAGGAATATTTTCCACTCGGAGAATTCCATTTTCTAAAGTTTTAAGCCACATCGAGAGGCGACCGACAGCTTAGGTAATTTGCGTCTTTAAAGTTTGGTGGGTGATTGAGCAGAGATTATTCTTATAAGAAAGACATACGGGTAGAGAGAAACCCAGTGTTGGTTTTAGCCTACTCTAAAATAACCCATGGTTTTATATCCCTCCGACGGACTGAGAAGTGAAATAGATGTGCTTTCTACGCAAAGTTCAAGTTAGGACCGGGGTCCTATTGAAAAAATTGTGCCACTACAGGGGGTCGAACCGAAGTCTTCTGAGTGTGAAGACGAAACCATATCTATCTCATTTCTTCTTCCTTAAATAATTACTTCTTTAAACGTAAATGAGTTAAACATGAATCCTTACGTAAGTTATTACACACCGAATCCTATCCTCTCTAATAACTTGTTCCATTCTCCTACTCTACCTACTAATTTCTTCGAACTAGGTTCTTACTTTTCCCCCTCCATATCTGTGCATATTTGACGAGGGAAACAAAAGCTTTACGAAAGGGAAGAATTTTGTTATCAGCCAAGCGCAGTTATCTGCAGTGGAGAAAGTGAGGAGTAAAAATCTATTCCATATTCATTGCCATTGCGACCATCCACACGCATCAATTTACACCAAGAGGTCAAATCCTATATTTACGGGTATTTTATTAGCGAAATATATATGAAAACAATTGAAAATTTTCCACTAAACAACGTACTTTTACATGCAATACTATAATAAAATCCATCGCCGTCTAGGTTGGACATTCGACATGAATAAATATTTCCATATTTTGTCAATCACGCAAAGGAAAATAAATTTACACAGTAGCATACAGGCACGTAAAAATTTAATTTCGCTTTAATATCTACCTAACATTACAATCCTATTTTCTCATGTTAGCGTAGTTGTAATTTGATGAGTGTGATAGATAGGGCGTTGCTGGAATTCTCTCGGGAAAAAATCTACCAACTGCTGGAAAACTAGCCGGGAACCTCTTCATTGTAACTTACGCAAAAACCCGGAGCGTGCCCGAGATTAGTGGTGAGCCATGAGCAATTGCCAGAAAGAGCCAGAAAAAAGAATTTCATCATTTGAAAATTTTCTGCATTAAAATGGCTAACATTAAATGGGTAAATCTATTTAGCTCGAGAAGAAATTATATGCAGTTCAAGAGAAAATTCGGATGAAAATGCGTATAATCTAAACCTTTATACAACTTTAGACATACTACTAGACCTACTAAGAAATATTGCGTTACAAGGCAGTGAAGTACCTATATAAAAAAGAAGAATTTCCTGAATATAAAAAGTTTTTCCGACAAAAAAATGAATGAAGATTAGCGTGAAACCTGCGTCAATGTCACAGCAATGGTGTGAACCCAGTAGGGAAAATTACTTGAATTGAGGAGAATGATCAACAGATTACTCGGTATTGACAAATCAATAAGATCATTGTGATTGTTAAAAGAAGAAGAGGTTTGGGTAGAAATAATGCCTAGGTTGGGCACTCCGAGCTACGTAGGCAGGACAGTTCATTTACAATAGATAAAAACGAATGACAGAACATAAAAATTCTTGAAAACTCCTTCCTGAATCGAGGAAGCGAAGAAAATATCATGTTTTGAGGAGATATTTTTCAGATCTTTCCTGGTAATTTAAAAATGTTAAGAAATAAGTGCGTATCACATTTATGAAGGACTATCGATGCATATTATGTGACTTTAAGCCCTGAAAATCATTTTATTTTTTCGGCACTATCTATGCCTGAGTGTAACTCACGTAAAATCTTATATAAGAGAATAAAACAAAGCCAAGGGTTGATGATAGCGTTATCGAAATGTCTTCCTTATCACTTAATTTGCCTTAGCAACAAGGTATTAGTCAAAAGGTTCTTCGAGTGTAGTTTGTTGGCCTCAGTGGGTTGTAGAAGCATGGACGTGTATAAAACCAGAGGATGCTATTTCAAACGGAAATTGCTGGGCGTGATGTATTTTCATACATGTTTTCTCTTTCTGTTGAGAACCGTGTGATGATACCAAAATGGATGCCAGTCGATGGAAGTTATTCAAAGAAATTGTTTGCGGCTGGAAATCAGCCTTGCATGGGAGGGTTGGATATGTTCGAAATATTTTCAAAGACAATCTTTTGACCCTTCACAAGTTTGAGCGCATCGTTTTTAGAGAGAAAAACGATTCCCCTCCCAAAATAAGTTTTTTAGGGGAAGAATTTTTATATTTTATGGAGGGAATAGCGTTCTCGGAAAAGTGTATTATTTGATAGTCCAAACTGTTGTCATTCAACTCGTCATTTATCGAAGAAAAATTATTGCCATGGTAATTTTGTCCACGTCTTTTAAGCGGCCTTTCATTTTTATAGTAAAAAAATAAAGTATTGGTATTTCATTGGCCTCGCGCACCCAACTGTTTGTAGCAATCGGCAAATATTTTCTTCCGACAAGAAAACAACTTTTTGTCACGAGCAAGTCGAAGTTTTTATGCCGATATTATTATGACATGACATGACAATTTTAGTTTTACTTTAGTTAGTTAACTGTTATTAGTTTCGTTAACTGTTATTGCATAAAGGTAATAACGGATCCGCGCGGTTCGCGTAATCGTTTCACATACTGAATCATAGCGGTGATTTTTTGCCGGTCAGGATAGGTCCTTGGTCATGGGCACTTTATGCTATTTACTTCCTCTTTTGGACACTTCTCTTGTTCTCATCTACTCATTCATAAAGCCTCTCTATTTCCTCTACCGAATTAAACGAATAAATAAAAAAACACTTTAAAATAGCACCCCATTTAATAGTGTATGGGATAAATGGAGTAGATATGCATGGATGTCAATTCCATTTATTCCCCTTCTCTTGCCGAACCCTCTCAAAGACTATCCAGCCAGACTTTTTCCCTCCCTGAGCATAAATCATATGTGGCTAAATTTTAGTACACGACTGATGTGATATTTAGGGCGACTGGCTCACTACGGTCTCAATCTCAGAATTTAGAGTTTTAGAAATTTGTTTGCTAGTTGTGGTGCCTTTTCTTCATCCATCTTTTCGGAATTTTAATGTTATTCATTTAAAAAAATTAACCAATGTATCTATTTTTTAAATTTTATTTCAATGACAATATGGTGAATAACAAATGAGAAAAATGAAAAATGAATGGAAACTTTCACACATGATTCACCCTCTGTTACTGCCTTAATGTAGTATAACTTTTTACTTCCTGATCCATCCACCTACTCCTAATTCCCTCCAGTAATATTCTCTCGAAGTAACTATCCACGGAGAAAGAAATAAGCATGCTGCGATTCGCTGATGACATAGAACTCGTAGCTGAGACAGAGAGGGATCTGAACAAGATTCTAGTAACCATGGAAAGGACAATGGACAGATATCAACTGAAGATAGATAAGAAGAAGACTAAGATATTGGTGTGCAGCAAGAAAGAAGAGGCCAAAACCAATGTCAAACTAGGAAAACAAAAACTTGATGAGGTGAAAGAGTTCTGTTACCTAGGAAGCCGAAAAACCAACGATGGACGAAGAAAGAAAGAAATAGCAAGCAGAAATGCCCAGGAAAAGAGGGCATTCTATCAAAAGAAGTATCTACTTGCAGATGGAAATACAAGCGTAGAAGTAAGGAAACAATTCATCAGAACATGCATCCGGAGCATGTTTCTTTACGGCAGTAAGGCATAGATGATGACAGCAGTGGAGAAGAAAAGGGTAGAAGCATTCAAAATATGGTGCTACAGAAGAATGATGAAGATTAAATGGATCGACCGAGTAAGTAACGAGGAAGTTCTAAGAAGCGTGAGAGAAAAGAGAAGTCTTCTGACAACTCTAAAAAGAAGAAGGAACAACTTAATCGGCCATATCCTGAGACACGATGGCCTGATGAAGACAATCGTCGAGGGAAAAGTGAAGGGGAAAATTGGAAAAGGCAGGCCTCGAATGAGATACATGGAAAAGGTATTGAGGGATGTAAAAGAGAAGAATTACGTCACAATGAAAAGATTGACCGAAAGATGAATAGAGTAGAAAGCTGCGTCAAACCAATCCTAGGATTTTTGACCAATGATGATGAATATTCTCTTTTTCCCGTACTTTCTTTCGGTCTAGGCTACCTCCTCCATTCTTCTCCAGAATCCAGATTTTCTCCCTTACAGCTACGACCTATCGCTGTATGTATGGGTTTGATGAGGTAGGTAGGATAATTACTTCCCTTCCCGAGTACCCGGGTTCGAATCCCGGCTGTGGAAGGTTTTTCAGCGGGATGCTGTTACCTGATTTAGTGCGACGAGATGAGCACTTTGGTTTCAGTGCCCTTGTTTGTCGAATCGGACGTTCAACTCTGGACCCTATGGCGCTTTCGTCGAGAGAAGACTGATGCCGACCCCGGGTTTCCCAGAGCAATTCCTGCGTCTTCACAAGTGCACACTTATCATTAGTGGCACAAATAAATTTCGTTGTCGTTCACCTTCCCTTGCTATCTATTTTCACCCGTTTTTCCCGTATCCCAGGTATTGTAAGTAGCCAACTCCACGCTCGAAATCAAACTCCTCGCTAACCTAATTCAAACATCTATTTATAAATTGAGTAGCCCGGTTGCAAACGCCGTTAATTGCAATTTTTAAAGAAATTCAAATAATTATCAGGTTTGATTATAAATGTAATTAGGCATACAATAGATATTTTTATTTGAAAGAGTCAGCTTAAAATCGTTAAATTATCAGTAGAAATTTGTATACGGTTGCAAAACCTGTTAAGTTCTCAGGCGTTACTAGGTGAAGCCCCAGTTACAATCAAGAAGATCGAGATTTGGTTCCCTATTGGTGGACATTCGTTCATCCCACCAGACCGAGTTTTTGGAAATTTAGAAGGGCGATTTCGGAAATTCAGCGTAATAGATAACCCTTCTGTCTACTTGGAAATCTTGAGGAAACACTTATGTGTTTCTTCAAGATTCAACCTTCTTAGAACTTCCTCGTCACTTACTCGGTCGATCCATTTAATCTTCATGATTCTGAAGAAACTTGAGTAGTTCGTTTGAGAGAAGAATGCCCAATCAGTGATTGGAAGTTATACGCAGTAGATGTAATCAAGATTCCCAGCAGTTGACATTTTCAGTTCCAAAAATCCAAAATAATCGTCATCACTAGGAGCCACTTTAGAAGTAACTGTTTGGTTCAAGAAGAGCAGTTCTATAATATCGATACTTGCGAAGCGAAGTCTCTTACGAAACGGGGAAAAATATTTAAAAAAAGGATTCACTCCTGAATCTATTGATAAAGTTGTCCTGTTGAAAGTAGCTAAGCTAAATGAGGTGAAAAACCTTCTTTAAAAAATTAAGCTTGCATCAGCTGAAAAAAAAATTCAGAACATTTTCGCACTTTTCCAAGTTTCGCTTCCGATGTAGTCAATGGCTTTTGCAGCCGGACTACTCAATTGTTCTCAAGACATTTCAGGTACTTAGGCCTCTCTAGAGGAGGGCAAGGGTCTAGCTTCGTTGAAACACCGGTTCCCGTCGTACCACCGAAGTTAAGGAACGTTGGGCCCGGACGGAGGTTGGATGAGTGACCCTCATCCGTACTCCTACCGCGGTGCTTTTATCTCGTCTGCGATTGGCAAAATGGATCTAAATTGTTCTTAGTGACGAAGGGGAGGGGCTCCAGAAGGCCCTCTCCCACTCCCCAATCTACATTTACATTGAGGCATATCTATCGCTAATGCAAATCGGAAATTTGAGAAAATCTTCCGTTTTTATCCTAAATTTGTTCAAAATTCTGCATTAGTAACTCAATTGTTCCAACTGACCCAGCCTCTGCCTGCTTAAAATCAGAGAAAGCTATGCAAAATCCAGTGCCGGCATATACAGCGTCCATCTTTATCCAGACAGAAGCCGGACCCTGTTTAGCCCTGACTTCTAATTTCTCTTTATGGCATCATGAGAATTGATGATAACTCTCCATCACTCGCCTCCCACATTGCAGCCCTAACGTACGAAGCAGCGATTAGATTCCAATGTCATAAGTTGTTTGATAATTTTACGCAAATTTTTTTTTAATCTTTACCAGTTTCTGCTATTAAAGGTTATCAAGGGTATGAGGAGCAGTTGACGTAGGCCTTTTTTGTCTAAGTAATGATCGTTCATCCGCAAGTCTACCAACTTTGTCCACTCTCCCCCTTACTTAATCTCTATATCTTACTGTACCCCTTCGCCGTTCGTGCAATTTCTCCGGCATGTATCCTAAAGTATACCACGTACCTATATTGAAGTATAGTACCACGAAACATCAATGGGGTTTGGTGAGCAATTCTTGTTCTTTTTATATTGTTTTTTGCTCATTTTACGGCTGCTGTGAACTTTATTGAGTCTCGTCGACTTTAATGTCGTCTCCTGTTAGAAGGGACCGTGGTTTTAAACTGTTTTTATAGTTCTCCCATTTATCAAATACGTCACTGCAAACCACAAAGATTTCTTCGTTTTATCGCTTTGGTGTTGTCGCCATCTTTGTCTTGAGTTCCGCGGCATAAAGCGCTTCTGTACTGTAGGTTAGAGGTCTTAACGATCATTAATACCGCGAAAGGGTCATAAGCTAGAGACGTAAAAATAATTTTAGATGCCGAAGGCCATTTTCGCGGTAGCCTATTTTAAAAACAATTTTTTGGGCGATTTTTTTTGGCCTTCCAGAATTTTTTACTAGAAGACATGATAGTTGATGGAATAGGGAGAAGCTAATTCTTGCTAAATGTATAGAATTTTATGGAAACGAAGTTGAAAAAATACCTTTTTCAGACTGAATCTTAGAAATACGCGGCCTGGGCGTGTTCTTTCATTCGCTTGCAAGAAAATTGTTCCGACATGGTCTGCAAAAACCGCAGCCTGCTTACATTTGATGAGTGACAGCACTGGTTGCAACAATTTTATTCTAAAATTAAACTACTGAAGGCTTCCTAGCGCCGTTATTTAACATCGCCCATTAGATGTTGTAAAATTGATTAACAACAATGAACTTTGAATCCTGGCGCGCTTTGATATACATATGTCTCGCAGCCAGGCATGAATCTCATTAGTCCAAGCTAAAGACTTTGATTGACACTACTTTACCAGACTTTATCTTAACCGTGGCCTTAAATTTGTTTTTGCATTCCAGTCCCAAGACCGTCTTTTGTACAGTCTTTTATAGCCTTTTATACAGTTTTTCTCCACCTGCCCAATTACTCTAGAAATTCGGTTACATTAAATTAATGTATGTACAGTATGTACGTACTAGTATGGAAGTAGCGCAAATATTTGGAATTGAGGGGACGAGAGAATTGATCAGTATCCAAAACCATAATATGTTCAAACCAACGATTTAAATGCGTGGAGTGAATAGTATTGCTCTGATACAAGAGGTAGACTACGATGTTTTGGGGGAAAATGGTCGATTGCTATTGGAGTAATATTTACTTTGAACATCTTGATAAGAAAAGACGTACAGATCGATACATTAATGAAATAGCAGTGATGTTGTTCTCAAGGTTAGGACTATACGGAATAAATGAATATGAGAAGATGCAGTTTCCCAGGCATAAATTAATGGGCGTAAGCTACAGCTAAATTGGCCGGAAAGACCCTATAGATTTTGCCAGAAGAAGTTATGAGAAATCCTTCATTTTCGTTGTTCGTCTTCAAAGCATCATGTTATTGGAAAACTACTTATTAACTTTAAGTCGGCCGATGATGAAAATTATTTATATTGAAAAATTAATCTCAGTACACTTCTACTTCATTTCTCACGTCTTTAGGATTTCGACCTCTCACCGGGGGGGTTGTGTTTGAAACCGTCTGGATTATGTCGAATAGGAAACCAAGGAGTCACGTGGTACAAACATGAATGTTTTGAAAATTAAATGTGTCTGGATCGCTCGTTACAACATCATTAATCGTTTTCACTTGAGTTTTTCTCATTTTTCTCGACTATAGAGCCGCCAAATAAAATAAAACACGAGTGTAAACAATAAATGAGGTTATAATCAGCGGTTTTAGCACAACAAATTTACGAACCATTCGCGTTTATACCACGTGACTCCTTGGTTACCTATTAGAGATAATCCCGACGGTTTCAAACAGCCCCTCAGGAGTCCGGGTTTTACCCGGTCTCGTGAGTAGATGAAACTCTGATATCGGTGTTCCTTTCACGTGCTTTCATATAGTGCCTTCCCCCCTCAGTCTCTCTCTCTCTCTCTCAAAATAATATAATTTCAGAGGCAATGTTATTAGAAAGAGTTGTGTGAGAAATAATATTATCTTTGCATAGATACATGAAAGTATATTTATTCTTAATTTCATTACCTTCTCTGTGTCGGAGATGTATAAAAATTTTATTTTAACTTTAATTTTTTACACAAGCGTATCGAAATATTTCTGGAGAAAAATTCATAGTTGTTCTGCAAGGTGCTCTTGTGATTTGAAATTTTAATTCATCTTAGCGAATAAGAACTTTAAACAACTATTGGAGGTCCAGTCTAGATGGGTGCAGTTAGACCTGGTAGGAATTTCATATCAATATCCGCAGTTATTGGTTGTGATAACAAAATCAATATAGGATGTTGCATATTGGGGGATGTTGCATACAGAGATTCAATATTTCAGTAGTGATTATTGAAAACAATATGTCTATAGTAGCGCTGAAATATTAGTTTTTATGTTATGTTTAGTTATTTTCTATAGTTAAAGAGTGTAATAGGAGGGATAAAAGATGCGTACAGCAATAAAAAAAATATTATCCTAATAAAATTTTATATTTTGATGGTGATTGGCTACAAAAGTGGGTAACGAAATATGAGGAAATAAATTACGCATGACGATAACTAGGATATTATTCATAAACAGGGATGGAGCCTTTATTATCTAATAAATGGCAGTGGTGATAAAAGTAGTTCTAAGGGTTTTAGTCCTAGAACACTAAATATTGCCATTCTAGCCCTTTAACCGACTGGAGGGATCGGCAACAAGGATGTTTCTAAGCTCATGGGATAATTCCATGATTTGGCATCTATTCCACTCACTGAATGAAATATTCCGCCCCAATTTTCAAGGATATCCGTTTGCGAGATCAACAGTGTAAGGCTTTTGTAGAGCAAACACCCTAATCTGAAATTCCTTGTTTCCCAGCGATCGAAGGTCTCGAACACTCATTCAGGGTGAGGGCTGGACAAAAATTGGTTTAGGGTCAGTGTCAACATTTATTAGCCTTTGGTCGCTAACTACTAACAATTTAACGAACAGCTTGAAAATCTATGTATTCCACGGAAACTAGGCCAGTCGTGTTCCTCAAGAATTCTTGTTCACATTAATGCTGCGTTTTGGTTGTGTACGAATTGTGTTCAGTGACGAGTCAAGATCCGTTTTTACTATCACGTTTCAATGTGTACATAAATGCAACTCCAACAATTAGAGTTAATGTGTAATTCGTAGAGTAGAATTAGGTTTTAGTGTGTCCAAAACTACTTAGTGTATGTCAAGAGGAACTGAGCATCTAACAATAAGTCATAAAGGGTATCCGAACCTGCGACGCTTGCGTAACCTGACAATAAAAATGTGACATTAAATTTTCCATTAGCGTTTTACAAGCCAAGTGTCCTGTTTTAGATGCATTATCTCTTCAGGTATACGTTTTAATGTTGCGTAATATTTTACCATATTCTTATTTCTTGTTGTTTTTTTTACTATTAATCCTTTCTGCGTAATAAGCCAGTGGATCTGTGGTCCATGGGACTTGTGGATAAAGGGAAATCAGCAATATGGCCTCTTCCTCGTGTAAAACTGAAAGTTAAGTATTGTGTGATCGATTTTTGCATTCATAGCAAAATTATATTTACAAAATGTAAATACAATTATATTAACAAAAATGGATATTCATCATCATCAACACGATTCATCAATCCTAAGATTTGTTCGACTCAGCTCTTCTCGCGACTATCTTCTTCGCAATTATATAATTCTTCTCTTTTACATCCTTCGTTACCGTCCTTCTGGATACCTCCCTATGCCACTCTCGTCCCTTGACGTGTATCATATTTTAAGATTTGGCCTTGCAAATTGTCCTGTCTTCTTTTAAATGTTTTTATCAAGTGCCTTCTCATTTCTTCCATTTTTCTTGGAACATCATCGTTTGCCACATTATTTATCCATTTTTACTTATCAGTTTGCTGTAGCTAACCATTTCAAATGCTTTTAGTCTTGTAATTTAACTGACCTTGGTAATTATAATCAGCAACAATATCTGTCAATCTATGTATACCTATATTTAGTATACAATTCCCCTAATAGAAGGGGTCACTTATAGGGTTGTCATTTCTAAATTTTTGATTGCTAAATCAACCTTTAAAAGTTGCCAGAAAGGTGCTATAGAGTTGTTCAGATATATTAAAAGTTACTACAATTTCAGTTCGCACCGTAGTCACCTTGATTTTTTATCTGATTCAATTAAGGAATTAATACATTATTTTTTATTTGACATTAATTAATTATAATGAATAATCAAGCTTATTTTAATTAATTCATGCAAATCAATCATTTATTCGTTATAATAAATATATAATTTAGATGTGCCAAGTGTGTGAATGTAAATGCACCATTCTGCAACGGTTGCATTGAAAGTGAACGTGTAAATTATATTAAGTATCTAGGTATATACGTGGACCAAAATTTTAATTGGAAATATCATATAACCAAACTTAAATCAGAATTAATTTCCATGATTAGAAAATTTTACTTACTAAGATATGTATGCCCTGTGTCTGTCACAAGAATGGTATATTATGCACTTGTTAATTCTAGACTACAATATGATATCTCATGCTGGGGTGGTGCTTACCTCACGAACATTAAACCTTTGGTTCTAGCACAGAAAAAAAATACTAAAAGTTATGGCTTGTGTACCATGTACAGAGCAATTTTTTCCTTTATTTAAAAAGTTTAACATTCTACCTCTGAGACATCTGTCTGTTTACAAGGTGTTGAGAATATTCTTCAACCGTAGTGGTGAAAACGGAAAACCTCAAATGTACAATCTGAGTGAATTATGGTGTTGTAATACCGAAACCAAATTTTGAACTGCTTCGCCACTCTTATTTGTATCTAAGTCCCAAAATGTTTTGTGCACTCCCTCAAAACATTGTGTAAATTACGCTAAATTTTGTAAAAACGTTAGGGCCTGGTTGCTAGGTCAGAAAGATGTAGAATATCTAATTAAAAAGATTGTGTAATTTTATATGCATTATATGTCCAAGGTTAACATACATTTTTCTATTGTAATTACAAAATATTGCTACAAAAAAAACTCATTAGCACATGAGCATGTGAATATCTAAATACAGCAATGACATAATATCATGTATTCAGTGTACCTAAATGGCACGTAGGATTTTTTTTTTTTTAGTTTAGCTGTGAAAGAATCGGTAACCCCGAAGCAGGAAGCTTTGTTTCCTAAGGGGTACCTATATTCCTCAATTAAAAGAGCTGCCATTAATGTATATTCATGTATTTATTTATATGAGGAATAAATTATTATTATTATTATTATATACATTAATATGTCATTATTGACAGATAATTTGAAACTACTTTTATATTAGTGTGGGTTGAACAATATTACGATGCAAAATACATTTTCTGTTTCCAATGATTCCCTATCTACAAATGGCTAAATTTAGCACGTAATGTTATCTTGTTAATAACTATTAAATATAGTCCCCGACTCTAACTAAAAGCTGCTAACAAGAGTTGCAACAATGTTACTAAAGGCTATTCTAGACTTGTCAACCATTTCCTCGTATGCAATCAGTTTTCCTTTTATTGTTTTTCTCTACCAAATCTTCGCACACTCTCCTTCTACTCTCGCGTCTTCTAAATTTCTTTACTTTCCCTCCCTCTTCGGCCCTTTCAAATATTCCCATTTCTCTCACTCCCTGCTGCATTAAAGACACCAATCAATCCGTTCATCACACTGTTATCTATGCCTAAAAATTGCGAGTTTGGCAGCGTGCACCAAAAGGGGATGCGAACCACGAACCCTTGACTTGTCGGGTGACCCAAGATATGTGATCCCTTAGGCAATTTTAAGGGTGATCAATAGGAGGTAATCCTGGTATGCCACCGCTATCCATGACGGATGACACTCCTGAAGGCGGAATCCTGCTTCAAAGAAGTCACCGTCTATGGGATAAATCATCTAATCTATGCCAACTCGCAGTAAATAATCCAATACAAACTGCAGCTCTGAATGGTGATACAGTGCCTTGAAAATTAACTGAGGGGAAAGATGTGCATTGGCCATGGAATTCGAAGATCCATGGTCGTTTTAGGTCTGGGAAGTCGAAAGCCCAGAGTCAGTAGAAAATTATTCTCTAGGACGTTTTCACGCACCTGCCCTTTAGTGCCCTAATGTGAAAAGAGAATCGAGTTTGGTGTGGTACCCTTCCATCCCGAGGGCCCAGGTTCGAATACTGGCGGTGGTAGAGATTTATGGTAGGTAAACCGGTCCTTATTGGAGTACTGCTAGGAGACCACCTCGAGGTCAATAATCTGCCCGTCTTATAGGACGTTGAGTCGTGGATCGCCATTAACATTAGGCTAATGCCGATGCTGGGTTTCTCTCCACGCTTCCTCCCTCTTTAAATTTATACCTCTCCCGAATAACTTCCAGGTAGTGCCAATACCTTGTTGTTTTCTGCATCTACACATATCCCCGCATGCAGCGCAGTGCCCTGCATCATCTCAAGAGCATGCATTTTAAATCGAAAGAGAATAAAGTTTAATCGTACTATAATGAAGACATGCAAAAATACCACTCAAGTGTATTCACTATCTGTATCATCAGACCACCCTGTAAACAACCTCGAGGGTCTGTGGCAGGGGGTAAGTTAATACCAAACGTGCACTACGTACATTAAATAAAGTTTACTAATATTACCTACGTAAGGAGAAACTTCTATGAATATCATCCCTGACACACATTACACGTTCTACTTTTCATTCAACATGCAAAGAAACATTTTGGAAGGTCCTGGAAACATCATCGGATGTAGGTAGAGCAGTGTTATTATACTGTCTTAACTGCATCCTGATTTTTCATCAAACTTACATTTGTTCCCGATCGGAAGCGCCTATAAGTGCGAGTACAGACATGTTAACCACAGATATATCTGCATCTATGTAATACTCAGAGCTACTTCGAGCGTGTGTGGCCGGGGTTCAAGATCGCCAAAAAAATCACTACTGATATGTAACTAAGAGCTACATGGCTAATACTTCATGGAGTCATTATGTATAAGGGTCACGTGTAACTAAAATTTAGTATCTACATAGTAATGGAGTGGACACTGGTTAGAAAGGTATTTCTCTACAAATATTTATCTTTATTTCCCTAGCATGCATAGACTATTGATGCTAAAACATGCTCCATGCACTACAGACTAATCTAATAATATTTCACCTACCTATCTCTTTTCTATGCTGCCTGTTATATTTTCTATGGTACGCAGGAAAAATGACATTTTACAGGTATAGGCACGTCAATCTCTCTCCAATCTTGTTTATCTGATCAAATGTAACGTAAGATCGAATAACCCTCGATAGTCGGTATATACTATATTGTAACGTTTTTTCTCTACTGGTGAATTGTTAAGATATTGTGAAGAAATAGTCAGTAGAATAGCCCAGGAAAAGAGAGAATTCTTTCAAAAGAGGAATCTAGGCCTGGATCATGGATCTTCATAATTTGTGCGCTAGCGTTATCGTTATTTTTTTATTTAACTTCTGTCAGAGGGAACGTGGTCTCCATTCTCCATTTTTCGCGCAGCACTTTAAATTGCTTATCACAATCAGTGGAGCGAATTTTATAGACGGTTATTGTTAACCCTGCGCTACTTTAGGCGTAAGCGTTATCGATACAGATTGCGATAGCGCGTAAGATGCATCCGTGATTCCGTACCTACTTACCGCTGGAAATACGAGCGTAGAAGTAAGGAAACAATTCATCAGAACGTACATCTGGAGCGTGTTTCTTAATGGCAGCGAGGCATGGACGATGACAGCAGCGGAAAAGAAAAGGGTGGAAGCATTCGAAATGTGGTGCTACAGAAGAATGATGAAGATTAAATGGATCGACTGAGTAAGTCCCAAGAAGAGTGGGAGAAAAGAGAAGTCTGCCAGCAACTCTAAAAAGAAGGGACAATTTAAACGGCCATATCTTGAGACACGATGTCCTGATGAAGACAATCGTTGAAGGACAAGTGGACGGGAAGAATGGCAAAGGAAGGCGGTAAATGTAACGAGTGATGAAGGACGTAAAAGAAAATAAATACGTAAATATGAAGAGATTAGCCGATAGAAGAACTCAGTGGAGAGCTGCGTCAGGCCAATCTGAGGATTGATGACTTATGATGATGATGTGCGAATTGTTGTAGATGTTGCTCTACTAGATGTCATAATGGTGATATCTTCCTTTCAAGAAAAGAACTCCGGATATCACTTCACCATAACGCGGCGGGGACATCGATACGTAGGGTCTGGCGTGACAAAGGGAGGGGAAACGGAATAGGCGTCAATGGAGCGGCGGAGGACGATCTCTTTCTCGGCCGACGCATTTGCTGCTGCGGCATTGAAAAATTGCCCTGCCCGGCGTAGCAGGCGCGTGCACTTGATTTCCCAACGACCTCGCCCCGGGAATTGCGAAGGTGGTTCCTCAAGAAAGGGGTCTATGCCACCGCTCCAGGGAAGTACTACGACGTCGATCTGGCCGACGCGACGCAGAGATGGCTAGGGGAAGGGTAAACTGAACGCTTTCAACTCGTAGAGCACTGATCATCGTTGTTTTTAAAGACTTACAAGCTCCGCTTTACATCAGAATCGAGTTGCTGAATTGGTGTACGCAATTGAAGGCTCAAGTGTTTCTCCTCCTTCAAGCCTACTTTACCCAGCTACAGGTGACTCTTGTATCTAATACGTTTTCATGAAGTAGGTGAATTGTAGCTGTTAGTTGCATTTAAGTACTGCATGTTTCGTGATCTTCACCCCCTGCCACACACCTCACTGTAGATTGCAGGGTATTATGTAGATGAATTAACAGCACGTTTTTACGCGCCTGTTTTGCTCTTTAAATCGTATTTAAATTTTTATCGCTCGACTAACATATAGCTTCTAATCCTCTTCATGAATGATAAGTTGTGCATGTTTAATGGAGATTCGCCCCTGCCACATACCTTAATGGTGGCTTGTAGGACGTTGTGCAGATATAGCTTCACTATTTTCATGTTTACTCACAACACCTGAGAGGTCGTTAGTCAAAGTTTGCTAGGGAAGTTACTTCGCGAATCTATTTTCTCCACGATATATTTGTTTGTGGGATAGTAACGATGGCATACGTGCTCGATTCAAAATTCATCATAACATTACTTTGTATAAATTAACTACTTATTTACACGTGTCTCGTGAAAGTAATTCCAGCATATTTTCTTCTAGTACATCTTAGTTTGTTGTTAGTCGTGCATACACGGACAAGAATTTTTGCACACCTGAATGATAGTAAGTGTAAATTCAAATCCCTCTTGATTTAATGTATGCCTGGTTAACCCCCTGCCACACACCCTCTGCGGTGGCTTGTAGAGAATTATGTAGTTAGATATGAAGCCGGAGCTATGCTGGGGGAAGACGGAAAAAGCATTAACTGACATTAACTAAAACTAACAAAAGGAGTTAACTTTGTTAATTCCACTTTAGATATATAGTTGTAGTTATTTGGGTTAGGCGACCGACAAGTGAGGCAATTAGCGCCAAGTGGGGGTAACTGAGTAAATGCAGGAGTTTTCAGAGTAGGGAGGAAGGGTGGAGAGAAACCCGGTGCCGGCATTAGCCTGCTCTCAACGAAAGGCGTCAAGGGGACCACAGCTTAACGTACTATCCGACGGACGGAGTACTCACGGGACTGGTCCGATTACACAAACGCTTTTCACATAGCACTCAGGTAGGGATCGGTATACCAACGAAAAATCCACCTTGGCCGGGATTCGAACCCGAGCCCTCGGGATGGGAGTACTCAGTACTCTCGCCACCACAACAACCTTATCCCCAAATTTAGATTCATTCTAATCACGGCACTTGTTTCATAACCTGAAGGCACAAGTTTTTTGGTTTATTCATAGATACCCAATTATTAATACATTTGTGGAATGTTTCGTTTATAAAAATTATTCTAGAGCATTTTGGGATTTTATTTAGCGTAAACCTCACCCGGTGAATAAGAACGGCTCTTATCAAGGACCCGTTTGAGATTCTTCGCGTAGAAACGGATTGTAAGGCCTGTAAGTGTAAAATCCGCTAGATTTGCCGCGTAGCCTTTGCGCAGTAAAATGGCTTAGGTCCGCTTGAGAAAATACTGTGGGAGTCCCCTTAATCAGGTCTTCCCTTTCCCCCCTCCCACCCTAAGTCGTCTTAAGCTAGAGCGAAAGGAGGAAGCCACCAAGGTGTTCTCTGCGGGAGTTTATTTGTGACATGGAGGTATTTAAGATCCGTAGGAGGTATTTAAGTTGACTACTATCGATAGATAAAAGAGTACCCATGGATACTTAATTGAAGAACCTACAGATTTAAAGAAATCTTATCTTAAATCCTAAAACGTATATTTGGTCAAATATGTGGAATTTCTAGAAAAGTGCCCTTTGAGTAGCTATATATCCTGGTATCATTTGTACTTCTAGTTAAGATTTATGAACTTGACATTCAGCAGCCTAGGAAATACAATTAGTTATTTTATTTTCAATTCTAAATAGTTCTCCAAGTGATTGTTTACATCAATTATTATAATCATTTATGAGAAATTCCTATACTTGTACGTGAAAAATACTATAACTCCAGCATATCCGTAGAATTCCAATTCTTTGCTCCTCTCTTTCCGCGATAATTGCTTGAATTTTGGAGTACCAAAGGGCAATAAATGGGTGCGGCTTTGATAGCTTAATTGGGTGTCAATCCAGTGAAACCTGATATGGTTGGTGTCATTTTTTCGATCAATGAAGTAAATTTGTCTCAGTTTCTGACGAAATAGATATCACTTGTTTACGTTATGGTTGCTTTAATGTTGAATGAATGGCGTTGAGGTAGACATTGACTTCGTTCCGAACTGGGAAAACTCAAAGCCAAAAATGTACCCATCTATAAATTTCCGAACAGCTTCTTCTACAGGATCTAATGAAACGGTGTTGATTCCCTTTTGTTTTATTTTTTTCCTCTCCTTCC
This sequence comes from Platycnemis pennipes, assembly GCA_933228895.1. Classification (NCBI taxonomy): domain Eukaryota; kingdom Metazoa; phylum Arthropoda; class Insecta; order Odonata; family Platycnemididae; genus Platycnemis; species Platycnemis pennipes. The sequence continues at coordinate 108,953,678 of OW121851.1, forward strand.
TGTTCGCTGGTACACCGCCTAAAGTGCTCTATTCCGAACCCCGCCGAACTTTGATTGTTACGAACACGACAGCAGACTCGCAGACGTATTTCGGCGGGAAGACATTGTCGTCATTTCCGCTGTTGAATGCCTTCGCGGCGCGGGTTCACTTGACACAATCGCTCGATTATTAAAGGGTGGTGCCCCTTCTTCCACTCTTAAGGGTGTTGACCCTTCCAATCCCCTTATGTCCGCTTCCTACTCTCCTCCAGAGGGTCGGGCTTGACCGAATGGGTGACTCGCGTGAAATAGCCTAGGTCGGGTTGGAACAGCTGACGTGCAATCCGTACCGACACCGTCACTGACAGCCAACCCGTAAGTATCTCATCTCAACACCATACCTATCCCTTGGGAATAGGAATGATTTTATGGCTAGAGTATCTATGTCTACCGACTACCCTGCAAGCCACCGCGAGGGTGTGTGACGGGGGATGAAATTATACCGAATGTGAATTTATTAAAAGGTTTATCCTTAATGATAACCTGCGTTCCGATAGTAATTCCCATTCTAGTTCTTCTATTTAACGCACAACAATAATATAATCATCGAGAAGGCATTTAATAAAGCTTGCTGATCCCCTTTGCACACGCTCTAGTTCCTTTATCGTACCTTACTGGTATGTGATTCTCATGTAAATGAGATGGGAAGTTATAAGAAAATACTGTTTTTCGATCGGCTTGTCGGTTAGAAAAAAATAGCATAACAAAAACGCATAATTTAATGAGAAGTGGTGAGTTCTTACCACATGAAAGTTTGAATGAAAGAAATAAATCGCCAAAAGCCGTTAGCTATTGTATCTTTCGTAAATGGAAGTTACGGATTCGAACGGGTTCCTTGAGTGGAAACTTTTCAGACCCTTCGCAACAGGTGGCTTTTGAAGATTTTTTCTCTCATATAACGCATGATGATTAACCGTGAAAACAAGCTTATTCCTACACGATAGGAATTATTTTCCGAGGATAATATATTCCTTTTGTGTCGTAAGGTCATTTGCGGAACCAGTTATGCGTGCATATATTTACTATATGTGATTTACATATAAAATATCAATTTATATATATTGAGTTAAATCTGAACACCGTGCAAACAAATAATCATTTCACTTAGCGGAAGAACACCTATATTCTACTAAATCGTTCAAGAAATTGATTAATACCGCGGAAATGACTAATAATAGGCCAATCAGCCCAATTACTAGCATGCACGTAATTTTGGTAGTGGGTTCAACTTGCCCTGTCATTATTGAAGCTCCTAGCTTAGTGCAATTTCGCTGCGATCTCTAAAGTTGCATGAGAGGCACTTCTGTTGTCACCTCTGCCCTTCATCTCGTATTTTCGTTGCATTAGTAGTTCCTTTATATCAGTTTATTCCGCCCGAAAAAATGGATGGCGTTCCTCTGGTTCCGATTACTTTTCGTACCATACTTTGGTGCCGTATACTTTTACATTTTTTGTTGACCGCTCTACCACAGTTTACGATAACTTCTGTATAACTGAAAATCTGAGTAATTTCATACTGATATACGGTATTTGGAGGTCATCACGTTCACTGTCTTCGCCAAGTTACGGTTGAAGCTTTTCGGACTAAAGGGAACTAGAAAGTTGGGTTACATGTGAATTATTGTTTAAAACTTTATGCTGATGCTCTTGAAAGTGTGGAGATAAATAAGGAATGTAAGCGTGAAAGAAGGGAACGGAAACGGAGAGTTGTAAGTGTGAGGAAATTATATTGGCGGAGAAGCTCTAATTGGACGAAAGAAGAAAATTCAGAGCACTAAAGTGATGTGTATATTTAAGTATTTTTAGTGTGGAAAGATTTCGGATAAGGGTGGAAGAGGGAGAAGATTATTGAGCAGTCTGATGATGAAATTTATAACTACCGACTACCCCTTAAACCACCTCAAAGGTGCGTGGCAGGGGGTGAGATATCACCAAACATGCATAAACTCCGTGCATGAACTTACGCATGTGAATGAATGGGAGATAACTATGAATATCATGCGAAGCACACAGCAAATTTCACTTTTCACCCAACATCGAAAGAAATATTTTTGGACATGCTACATATACGTGGGGTAAGGTAGACGATACAAAAACTCAAAAACGGAGGTGATGCTAGCCACGTGCATTTTTATAGAGAAATGGTGTTGAAGCGTAGAGAACTGAGTAGAAAATATAAAGGTAAGATGACTGGTTGGTGGAAGCCAATGAGGGCATTCTTAAAAGACATTTATTCAATACTCTACAAAAATATTAGAGAAAATGGTATAATATCTTTAATGATTTGCTTGATTATGGTCCTTTTTAGGTTAATTATTATATTTCACATACCTGTGACCTATTATTAAACCTTTTTTTAGGTAAATATTCAAGCCCGCCGTCATGCCACCCCGGTAGAGGATGTTGTGCGACTTAGGATTAAACTGTTTGGTTCCAATATCCTTACATGTGGAAACCCGGTTCAGTTGTGAGTCACAGGGTGGAGCTATTTGAAGATCGATATTGTACTGGTACAGATTTATACGGACCTCGTTAGTTTAGGAATTTTCTGTTCTCACGGTACCACTCCCTAAGAATCGTTGCTGACTTATCTCTTGTTTTTCGTGAATTCGAAATCCGCTCGGAAGCGTAATAAAAAGCCTTGGAAAGTACGTAAGGAATATTTTTCCTGTCACCTAATCACATTGAAATATTTTGTGTGGTTTATAGATTATATTTTTGTATCATTCCATGCTCATTCACTTAAGACTCTTCACTCCATGTCAATCCTTATCTATCAAGTAATTAGCGTGATCGTTTGTAAAGAGGTGCTTTTAGTACTGTCATAATAAAACATCGACTCATTCACAGTTCGTAATTTGAATAGATCCGCATGTGAGAAAAACGTCAGGGAATACATTTTTGAGGCCAAGTAATTTTTAGTACAGAGGGTGCTAGGATTAAAATAAAGCTGGATTAGACGGTAACCTCATCTGAATCTGGGTGGTATTTCAATTTATTCCTTGCCAATTCAATATTTTATATTGAAATTTCAATAACTATTATCACGTAAAGCATACATCTACAATAAACCCTGCAAGCCACCATAAATGTGTGTGGCAGGGGGGATTTTTGAGGCAGAGGGGATATTGAATGTACATCAATGCATGAATAATTACTAAGAATATCGAAAATTGATATTTGTTATGTACATGTAATCATTTAGACCAGAGCTCAAGATTAACTATACAATTAGAGACCTGAGGGGGTGTGCTTGAATCGTTCGAGATAATTTTTGGTACGGAATAATCCCGAACGCAATGTAAAATCATAGGTGTGAGTCCTTAGTTACGTACCGAAATTAATCTCCGAAGATTCAAGCTCACACCCTCAGATTGCCATCAGATTCTTTCTTTAGCAGTGGTGAGAACGTTAGCATTTGCACACGCAGCTCTCTTTCAGAAGTAAATTCAGGTATGTTAATCCTCCGTACGGTCAGTGAGAGGCGGTCTTTATGTGATTTCATAGTAATCGTCTTTTGTAGTTTTTTCCCCGCTTTTTTACCCATTTAATATCAAAATACGTATTTACAGCAGCCATACGAGTATTTAACACCCTGCGCTTAGACCACTGAACTATAAAACGATGTTCTGAAGAGGATATTTAAGCATAATATTTCAACATTGTAATAATTAAAATATTGGTCTCCGTAATGAATGTTAAAATATCGATACTCATTATGCATTGACCCGCACCAATATTGTGTACGATGTTGATTTTTTCATCACAAGCAATGACTCCGGATATTGGTTGTTGTTTATTGAGACGAAATCCCTCCCAGCTCTCAGCTGGAGAAACTTAAAAACAAAAAAAATTGAATGCGTGCTACTATTCGACTTGACAAATCAATCCTTCGCTTTTGGAATTACGGTGTGTTGCCCCATCCATGCTACTCACATTATTTCTTCGCTGCGATCGAAGGCTGTCAGTTCCCGCCGGCAATTAGAGGTTCCTCCGTCGCGAGGCCAAGGTGGAACTCGGTCCGAAACGTCGAATTAATCCGTCCTCGCCATGTGCGCAAACACTTTGAACTCAACACAGTGCACCGCAGGAGTTTTCGATGTCCTCCCCGAGCCGTCCCTCACTTCCCTTTCATCCGTCCGCCACCCCTGGCGTCTCCTCTCCTTACCACACTTCCCCAACAACCCCCCTGTCGTTGATTCCGTCCACTCCTTCGAGTCCACGATGAGCTAGCCGCCTCCCTTCCTCTCCTGCTTCGAGTCTCCTTGCCTTGCTGTCCTCCTTGTGATTTTCAATATGTATCTCTCTCCCTCTCTCTGTGGTGGAGCGTGGTGGAGACCAGTGGGAAGTGTGTCCGCTCGTCCCGGCCGATGCGGGTTGTTATACATCGTCGTTGGAAACCCCGCCCCCTCTCTCCCCACCCCCATGGAGAGCGAATCTCGCCACCAGAGCGGGGTGCGGCGGTCGCTTGTGATGCAACTGACTCGCTCGCGGAAGAGCACGTGCTTCGTCCTCCTCTCTCTCTCTCCTGCATACACCCTTCCCCCTTGCCATCACCCATTTTGCCCCCCCCCCCCTTTCTTTTCTTCCTCGGTAATAGGTATGGTTTTGTGGCTGGAGTATCCATATTTACTTACTACACTGTGAGCCACCTCGAGGGTGTGTGGCAGTGGGTGAGTTCTCACCGAACACATAATATAGTTTCTACATCTTCATCCTCGAAATACCCTGTGGGCCACCGCGATAGTGTGTGGCAGGAGGTGAAGATCACCAAACACGCACCATTTACAAGCTACTAAGAGCTGCCAAGGCCTACTAATGCAACTGTCATGCAATCATGCGACTACGAATGCAACTAATGGCTACCATGCAACTAAGAGTAACTAATAACGTGGTTAGTAATATTATTATAATAATTTTACTAACGAACTTGAACGTGTGCGGCGAAGATCGGCAAGATTTGTAAAAGGACGGTATGATAACCTTATTAGCGTAACCAGTCTATTAAATGAATTAAATTGGGAATAATTGTCAGATCGCAGGTTGAAATTTAGACTTAATCTCTTAAACAAATTCCAAGACCATATTTTCAGTGATGATGTTAAGAATATTTTGCGGACCCAAACTTACTATAGTAGACTGGACCATAGTCACAAAATTAGAGAAATTGATTGCCGAACTGATAGATTAAAAATGTCCTTTTTTCCTCGTACTATTAGGGATATGAATAACGTTAAATATATCCAGTACGAGTGTAGCAATGGATAACATTGGTAGCTGCGTGTTGGTATAAGGACTTAAAGCTAACCCAACTAACAGCATGTTTTTGCATGTATGATTTTCTATTTTTATCTTTTTTTAAATAGTGTAGTTTTGAACAGTACCTATAAAAGTACTGATCGTTTTTTTATGCATGATATGTAGTGCATGTTTGGTGAGAATTCACCCTCTGCCACACACCTTTATGGTGGCTTGCAGGGTATTATGTAGATGTAAGAGCTACAGTTTTGCATGCTTACTTTGCTGTTTAAATATTTTTTTTAATTGTGAAGTTTAGGCTAGAATATAGCCACTAATCCGTTTTAAGTACGATATGTAATGTATGTTTGGTGAGAATTGGCCTCCTACCTAACATATTCATGGTGGCTTGCTGGGGAATATGTAGATGTAATTATTTTTTTTGGATTTGATATTATAAATAAATGGAATAAAGACTCAAATGAATGCATGTAAAAATTCGACATCGTAAAATTACGTTGGTAATTCGAACGTAATTCCATTTTTCAGTATCGTATTCGTGTCCATACTTTCCTCGACGGTATTAATGGCTAACACTAGAAGAGGTTTACGATTGAGTTTTTAATTTTTTCTTTTCCGTAGTAAGGTATCATATTAGCCACCTTCAATTTCGAATCGACGCTTGGTAAAATGTTGATCTAGTTTCAGTCAGCTGGGTGAAGGACTTCATAGTATTCGAATATTACCAAACCAACATGAACCGTTCAAGCCTATTTTCCATTGGAACATTTTCTCCGCTGCAACTACTCGTAATATGACTCTCGTACTTGTTAGTACTTATATGGACTTAACTATGATCTCTGATATATGAGAGCGTATCGGCATTTACTTTTTGGAAACGATTGATATCCATGTTAAATAAAAAGATCACTGGTACAACTTCTTTAATCCCTTCCACACTTCCGACCATGGTTTCGGCACGTTCGGGCATCAGGGCCCTGATGATGGCATAATGTACCGTGTGGCAAGGTGTGGAAATTGTACCGGTGATCTTTTTATTTAAAACTGATCTCTGATGTTTGTTCTTTAACGCTGTTTCTGATTGGTTTTTGCGTATATGCTCGTTGGAGGCCAAATGACCGACTCTAAAATTTGGTTTGCCGACGAATCTGATTGACAGATATTACAGCTCTTGTGTCAAAGGAAGCTTTATCTTCTTCTCCCTCATTTTCAGTTGGAAAATTACATGCTCATTTTCCGATGCTAAGCCAGTGAATCACTCCATCTTTTCTTTGGTATTCCTTGGGATTGTGGTGCAGATGGATAGTGTCTCTTAATATATATTTTGGCAATTCTTGTCCCATCCTTGCGATTAGTATGATTTATGTCGTTCTCTTCTTCAATTGTTTTTCCGTAGTATTAATGTGGACTAATAGCTAGTGTAATGGCTATATCTTACATTTTCGGCTCGCAAACATGTACAAGTTCACCTTTCACAGAGAGATTTATTGCCGGGTTCCTTCTTTTCCCAATCAATCTTCCTTCGCTGGAATATTTTGGAAGGCCATCGCTATCAATCGTAAACAAAGGCTGGGATAAAGTGTACAAAAAAATGTTACGAATAGGATCGATAAGATGAGAAGGGTGTATACGATATGAGATAAAGATAGTGGAAAAATTGGATGAGGTCGGCGACATTGTGATGGAAGTTTTGTGTGATGCATGTTGCCGTTGTCATTAGGGCATGCGACCGTGCACTAAAGCAATAAGGTCACTAACGCCGACAGGGGGCGGTTGGAGTTTGGGAAGAAGGACTATCTACATGTACAGAGAACCCTGTAAGTAACCTTGATGGTGTGGCGGAGGGTGAATAATCTCCGAAAATGCATTCAGGGAACGGATAAAGTGTTGAAGAGAAAACCGACGTAGGCTTTGGCCTTCTAATAGCAAAGGACACCAAGAGTGCTCCCAAAAGATCCCCAGTGATGCCTATCAGCCCCAGTGTGATCTACAATTCCAGTGAACATAGAAGTATTTTTATCAAAGAATTATTTATCAAAAAGTTATATCTTTATATGCACAGATATCTATTTATTTATATTTTGCAATGTTAATTTATCAAATATTTATCATCTGTTAATGTTAGAGGTCAAAAATTTATTTGTATATTATATTTATTATGCCGATCCGTGTAGGTTTTTACGGGTTTCCGTACACCTCGGGCAAATGTCGGATCATATGGCACTCCCGTAGATCAAAATCCTATCACCATTGAACTATGAAACCAAAGACACGGAATACTATAAGAAATTACACTAAACCCTGAAGAAGATAATTAAATCCTAGAACAGGGCTCCCTAATATTGTTTATTTATTATTGTTTGCTATTGTTATTATGTATTTATTGTGTTGTCATTGGAGTAAATAAACAGTTTTTGACTTTACTTGAAGCGGTCCTTTATTAAAGGTTCCATCCGTCGGACGTATTCTGAACTTGTGGGGCTCTACGTCACATCACACTAGTAGGGACCAGTATTTCACAAAAAATCTACCACCACTGCGATTTGAACCCAAGCCCTTGGAGTGGAATGCCACTGTTCTGACAACGAAAACAGCCCGATCTCCTTCTGTGAGTTATAGTCTTCATATTCCCCAAGCCTCTACGTACCATTAGTTTTACCTTGAAATCCGCCTCAAAACATCTTGACAGAACATATAGGAAATAGGAAAGGGAAAATACGTGGAGAAATGTGTGGGATGGCTCATTTGCTGCTCGACCGGTGTCGTGGTAGTTATCGCTGAATGAAAAAAGGGGCGGTGTAGATACTTATCCGTTCTATGGTCCTTCTCCCTTCTCTGATTTCTCCTATTTTTTGTTGTGATATATGTATGTGTGTATGGAACGAAAGTAAATATTCGATTTTATGTCTTGACTTTATTATGGTTCTCTCTTTATTCATAGTATTAATTTCATCAGTCTTGCAGTCGATTTTTCACCGTGTAGTGCGGTAATATTTACACACGCAGGTAAATCCTGCATGCGACTTCAAGTGGGAGGGGTAGAGGGCAAATCATTTACAAAAGGGTGTCATTATTTAATATACAGTGTGTGATTTTAGTAGTTATTTCAATATGTACCTACTACATATTTTGGTAAAATTAAAAAAAAACATTTCGTGGTAACCAAAATAGGTTTTGACCTCTTGGTGAGTTTCCACCCCCTTCCACATACCCTTGTGGTGGCTTGCAGGGTATTGTGCAAATTAATGTTAAGCCAAAATTTAGGCTATTAAGACGTTTTTTTAATCATACTCTTTGGACATGGGACCAGCAGATGATATCAAACGATTACAAAGGACGAATGAATATATACTCACAGGTCCGCATGTATAATATACGAAAAATATCTGCCACGGCCAAGTTTCGAATTCGGGCCTTCGGAATGGTAGCAGCCCATGGCACCCTCTCCAAATTCGCAAAATCTGAACTTCCTGAAAAAATTAGCATTTTTTCATATCCAGTATTGAAGCTTGATTCGCTGCGAGAAGGAGATGTTTTTTTTATAACCAGGTGTACGTAGAGCGTAAAAAGTTAGATTCCTATGGTAAATATTAATTGAAATCCACCCCTGTCGCGTAAATGTCTGGAGTCTGCAGATTACGCCGCGTAGGCACTCTTTCACGCCCCAAGTCCACATCGTCGTTTCCTCTCCTAATAAGGAAAAACAAAATGCTAATGGTGGGCGAAATTGATTGAAAACATATCCCTCGAAATGTAGTCGAAACCTGAGTAATGCCGACTGACCACTATGGGTTAAATATTGACAAGTGCACATGATACGGAAATTTGGAAAATCTCGGCGCAATAGCCAACCGTCATCTGACGAGTCAAGAAAGAGTGTCTGTTGCATTTCTTATGAATTGTATGTTATATTGTGAAGGTCTCGTATGAGATATATAGATGGCAAGTAGTGAAGGGTGTGAAAGAGAAGAATTTCGTAAATATCAAGAGCTTAGCTGATAGTAGCAGCGAGTGGAGAACTACGTTAAACCAATCTGAGGATTGTTGTTTGACGATGATTACATATCACGTCCATATCCATAGAAATGTAATCCATCCAGACATTACGTTATTATTTTTCTTCTCGTAGACAAAAAAATGTTTCGTCTCATATGTACTGATGCGTCTTTTCACCTCAATGTTTTACTGGGCCTCAACTTTCCATGCTGAAGATCTTAATCAAGAATAGAACACGGTAAGCGTGGGAGAGGTGTTATGGATAGCAGTAGAAAATATTCCACCTTGAAGAGAAAAATAACGCACGAATGGATAAATGATTTTAAGTTGAGTTAGAACGTTCCATCAAAACCTACTCTTAAGTGTTAGAAACCAATCAATAAATCAATTTGCTGAAATAAATTCAAAAAACTTTGTATCGAATCCATTGGCCTTTTTCAGATTTGAACCGGATAGCTTGACCCTATGTTTATTTGGACTACCGCGATACCTGCGGGAGCGCAATAATGATGAAAAATATAATAGGAAATGTAGTGAGATTTAGCAAGCAAAATCAAGTTTACATCCGTAGAGTCTGACTAAATCTTATAAATTTGGAAGGGACAGAATATATGGTGCTACATATGGGATATATATTTTCTTCATGGGTTCACGATGAGAATTAGTGACAAGTTGCAGGGATCTATCAAACTCGACTTATATTAATGACGGTGGTTCAACTCCTTCAAAACTTGGAATACGGACGAAGAAATGCCTCTTGGACATCAACCTTGCCAAGTTAGATGACACAATCCCTCTACTTAATCCATTCATTCCAATTCCACGTAAAATGAAACGCAATTTAATGTATCATTACTTAATGTTTTTAGTCCTAAGATGCTTCACTTCAGCTGATATCTTTTATCGTAAGGCCTCGAACTCTCCTCGTAGAATCTTCTCCTAGGGTTGCTGTACCCCTGCTTAAGAACCACTGGTCTAGATGCTCCTTGTTTTGTCAGATTGCCATAACGGTTAATGCTTAGATCATGTGAGCGCTGTGGTGCTAGTTACCACCCCAGAATTAAATCCTCTCATTTGAGCGCGACCCGTTGGTTCTCCGCAGTAACTTCGCCGTTTTTCATGACAAACTGTGGCATGAAACACTTCATTCAACCTCTTCCGAGATTTAATGTTATATTTTAATGCGTTATCCATGTAAAAAGTCCTGAAAAGTACACTGAATGATTGACGTTCGAGTTGGAAAGTAAAATGCATTTATTGTTTCAGTGTTTCGTAAGCCTTATCTATTCATTTTAACGGTGAACTTTCCAATCGCCCTACTCCATTTCTCTCTCTTGCTATTTTGTTGGTAAGATATTATTTGTGAGTTTCAAAATTCCAATCTTGTGGGTCGCCATATATATTTTTTTTGCTCTGTAATGTCAGAAATTGCGAAGCTGAAAAAATTGACCTTAGACTTTATCCGAATATTTTCGGACCGAACGAAAAATAAGTTCTGAAAATGATTGCGACTCTGAGTACTGACAGAACTTTCTTTCATTAGTAATTCTCATAGTCCTGCACGCAATGCACACGGACTTAAAACAACCATTTTATAAATGTAAACGTGAATATGCGATCAGTAATCAACTGGCGCGAATATTGTGGGACAGTACATTCGACAATCACAGCGGATAGGCCGGTCGAAGCTAATAGACCGAAAGTTGTTATATTTGATAAACGTGAAAAATATACCTTGGTTATTGATGTTTCAGTTCCTTCAGATGACAAAATAGTGCCAAAAATGTTAAAAAAAAGAAAATACTAAACATTAGCTGAGGAGTTGAATGATATTTACATATTACGGAAAGTAGAGCTAATACTGTGATAGCATCTGCAATTAGCTTATTTTCGAAGGATTGGCTTCGAAAAAGCTAATATAAAGCTAAAGAGCAGCTACTGCTACAGTGAAAGAATTTTAGAACTATTCATAAAGCTGTTGTATTGGGAACTGCAAATATAGTCCAAAAATTCTAGTCTTGGAAGAGACAAAGTTTGAAAATATGAAGGCAGAGTTGGAGGATATGGAGAGTATGAAGGCAGAATCAAATGTAGTTGAGAATGTGAAGACACCATCAGCGAGCAAAGAATAAGTAAAAAAAACTGCAACTGTTTCGAAAAAAGTAGAAATTAAAATCAGACACATCAATTGTCACTAATTCATAATTTTATCCCGGACACTGAAAAAACACCTACGTCAAAACTGCATAATTAAGGGAAGAAAAATGAAATAATCATAATAATAACATAATCTATTTTATTTCTCATTTACGTGCATATACATCCACTTATGCAATACAATCTTTATGCAATGTGAGGAAATTATGTGTTCCGTAAAGACAAACGATGTGTCCTGAATTGGAACACCTTCTCCTTCATCTTGAAAAAGAATACTTAATATTTCAACCAAACAAGAAAAAAAATGCACAAAAAATCAAAAAATTGTTGATTCAACTCATATTTTTACCGCATTGCTGCTTGTTGAACATCACAAGTATAACTGCTGTATAATTGTTATGATAATTTCGCGGTTCATTGAAATCCATTATTAAAACAAGCATTAACTGGCGAAACCCATGTCGTAAGTAAAATAATTTCTAGTGACATTTGCATAGTTTGTTCCCTTTTCAACCGTGGAGAAATTGCACACAGTTACCCCAGAGACCGTACGATTTGTCAACGAAGAAAATGTTATAATTTTTGTATGATCATCATCATTAATCATCAACCCACAGATTGGTTTGATGCTACTCTCCACGGAGTTCTTCTATCGGCCAATCTCTTCATATTTACGTATTTCTTCTCTTTCACATCCTTCATCACTTGTTCCATATATCTCACACGAGGCCTTCCTTTGCCATTCTTCTCGTCCACTTGTCCCTCGACGATTGTTTTCATCAGGACATCGTGTCTTAAGATATGGCCGATCAAGTTGTTCCGTCTTCTTCTTAGGGTATTCAGAAGACTTCTCTTTTATCCCACTCTTCTTAGGAATTCCTCGTTACTTACTCGGCCCATCCATTGGTCTTCATCATTCTTCTGTAGTACCACATTTCGAATGCATCCACCCTTTTCTTTTCCGCTGCTGTCATTGTCCATGCCTCACTGCCATAAAGAAGCACGCTCCAGGTGTGCGTTCTGATGAATTGTTTCTTTACTTCCGCGCTTGTATTTCCAGCGGTAAGTAGAGTCCTCTTCTGATAGAATGCCCTCTTTGCCTGGGATATTTTGCTGACTATTTCTTTCTTGCTCTGTCCATCGTTGGTTACTCGGCTTCCAAGGTAACAGAACTATTTCACCTCTTCCAGTTTTTGTTTTCCTAGTTTAACGTTGATTTTCGCCTCTTTTCTCATGCTGCACACCAATATCTTAGTCTCCATGGGCAGCCATGGAGGAGATTACCCGGTAGAGCACCCGAGCAGCCTTCACTACCAATATCTTAGTCTTCTTCTTATTGAACTTCAGCTGATATCTGGCCATTGTCCTTTCCGTGGTTATCAGCATCTTATTCAGATCCCTCTCAGTCTCTGCTATGAGTGCTATGTCATCAGCGAATCGCTAATTTTTTCTCCGTGGATATTCACCCCTATTCCTATTTTTTTCAGCGCAATCAATACCTTTTGGAATGTTACATGACAGTTTTAAACTGAAGTATTATATGGCTGCCGAAATGATTCATAGTTTGTTCTAGGTGTATTATATCAAAATGTACTCTTAAATAATAAAATTGATTTCGATATTTGATGTCTTTCAGGTCAATGAGGAAGTATATGTTGACCGGATTTTCCCGTGATTGTCCGCCAAACTCATCTATAACTCCAAGGCATCAGACATGCTGGGGATGAGTAGTCTTCTGGTATGCTGTGAAGGGTGAGTAGATATGGTTAAAATACTTTTCACCGTAAAAAAATCATTTTCAACATGTTTACATCAAAAAGATGTTCGGAAGTAACAACTAACACAAGTGTATCCGAGCTGTCGGTGGAATGAATTGCAAAATTTTCCATCTTGATTACCCCTACATGTCTCCTTGTGAATCGTTGCAGGAATTTGTGTCAGGGGGTGGTAGGCAATCGGTCTTGATAATGAAGTTTACTGAAAAGGAAAGCGAATAAAATAAAACTTGAGAAAATAATAAATAAATTAATTTGTAATTATTTGTCAGGATTACACTTTGTTTCTATGTAGTCGTGTATTGTGCACGGGTAAAACGAATTCTTCATGTAAATCTACGGAATACCCTGCTAGCCACCGCGAGGGTATGTGGCAGGGGGTGAAGATCAACAAACATGCACTTTTGACATGCATATAGGAATTACAATGCACCTACTTCATGGAAACGTGTTAGACAATAGAATCACATGCATCTAGGTGTTTTTATATGTTTGTCGCTTCTCTCTGTCCTGCTGATGCAGTAAAGGGGATGATAACATGTCTGTAGAGTCAGCCTCAAGCTTTTGTGATGCGAATTTTTCAAGTAACTTTAATTTTGTGCACAACCTTCAAGTCCATATATTTTTCCAGTCTAGCTCTTCCAGTAACGGAGTGATAATCTCTGTGAGTCTGTAGTAATTTGTCACAAAACGGACCTCTTTACTTTGAGTTTTATTCATTTGCCGATTCTAATCGTTGTTTTTGTCATCGGATCCCAAATACTCTATGCATATTCCGGATGAGGATTCACCAGCACGAAATTGATTTTCTTTACTTTCCTACTCCAACTCTTTCCCACGATTCGTTCAATAAATCTCAGTCTCTCGAAATCTGGGCTGCAATTATTTTGAATGGGATTCACCCAAGATAGATCCGAAACTAGAGCGATACCCGCACTTAACGTCTATTCATTTCTGAAACAATAGACCAGGTAATCTTCCACAGGTTTCTTTACATCACTTTCACCGAATTAGTCAAGCCTGATACAGTGAATTATATTACCTTGCTGCGTTTATTTCCTCTCTGCCAAACACGATAGGCTCTACTTCGACTGTAGTTTTAAAATAAAATCTTGGGTTTTTCTTATCCAGCTGCAGTTATGAGTATCTGCAGTATGAGTCCCTCGGAAAATATATCCCTCTTAAATTTTTTCCAAAAATAAAAATAGATATGATTTTATGTGACGATCCAGCAAGGATGGCGCTCGCAAGGTGGAATGTTCAATGCACTCACTAGCCGTTCGAAGCGGTAGAGAAAAATGTTATAGTGGTAGCTTGTCACATTCTAATATGGTTTTTAAGGCTCTATCCTCGTGGCCAGTGGCTTCTTTGAAACAAAATTTCGACTTAAGAGGACGCAAAACCCCCATATTTTTGAAGGCTTTTCTGCAATCTGTTCTCATGCATCCAATTTTGCTTATATCAACAAGGAAGTAATTAAAACTGTTCTTTTGAAAATTTCCTAAATCTAATGATAATAGAAGTGTTATACAAATATCCGATGTTTACGTGAAATGTTGCAGTGTGTGATTCAGGCTTAATGGCGATATCGTTGAAAAAATTACATTTTAAAATTATTACAGATTAAATTTATTTATTTTAAATTATTACAAGAAATTATTACAGATCGGTAGCAAAATTGACCTTGAATATACGGAAAAATGGAGGGCTGAATTTAAATAATCTCAGGAGCTTACTGCTGATCATGTATGAGTTCCTTATTTTTTAACAAAGAATGATTTTTTCTGTCCATCTTTCTCTTAACGAAACGGAAGGCTGGAACTCACGTCTCTGTCCATAGTAATGCATAGTTGGTCCGACCGTAGCATACATTTTGAAAGGTCTCTATAGAGGGTAGTAACATATGAAAAGTTTAACGATTATGTTTACGAGTGGTGAAATGAGAGTGGGATTTGTCCATGTAAACCCACCCTGACCGTTAGGACAATGCTAATCTGATCACTATCCCTCATTTCTTATCTGCGCCCTTTGGAAGGAGACTGTTGGAGCCAGTTGACGAGCGCTGCGGCGTCGCGGCGCGCGCGACGGACGCTTCCTTTTGGCGTCAGGAATGGCGTGGGAGAGTGCGGTTTCGGCTGCCTCGACTGTGGGGGATGGAAGGGGAGAGTGGGGGTAGGTGGGGGGAAAGAGACCCTACTTGTACCAGTTGGTACAGTGAAGATCTTGGGACGTCCCGTCGGGCGAGCTCTCCGATTGGCCGGAGGACTGAAGATCTTGATGGGCGTGGGAGGAGGCCGGGGATCAATTGGTCCAGAGCTGGATTTCGGAGAAAGGGGGGGGAGGGAACGGTGGGAAGGGAATCAGTGGAGGATGGTCTGGGGTGGTGGGCCGCGAAAAATTGGGAGTGTCTGTTCACGAGTGTGTGGGACGGATGTGGGTCAAGATGTGATTTCCATTCCCGCCGGTCATCTTTTCCCGTGATTCACTGTGCGTACCCTCCCAAATTAAGGCTTCTTGAGGCTGCAAAATAATATGCGTGTTGTGATAAGCAAAATAACTGGAATAACTTCTCACTGTTTTCTTCGATTTCAATGGCGTAGTGCATCATGATTTCCTGCCGTACGGTCGCACGGCAAATAAGAAATACTACCTGGAAGTTATGCGCCGTTTGGGTGAAGAAATCCGTCGAAAACGCCCAGAATTGTGGCAAAACAACTCGTGGAAATTGCATTGGGAGCATTGTTTATGAGATGAAAATGTGGTATAGGAAGCAGCATATGAATCAGCTTAGAAAAATAGCCACAAAAATGGGATCCCATGAGTTACACTCGCCGCCCGCGTCACCACACTGCATCGTTTTACTTTAATCAATCCTGTGGTCGAATTTATTTATTTAAAGTATTAGCAAGATTTTTCTTTACTGCTATGTTGCATATACTATACTCTTTAAATTCGTGCCAAAAAATCTGAGTGTCAAAGAGGCGCTAAAAACGATATTGCCCTTTTTATTCGAAAATTGAGGTAAAAAACGCTAAAAGCGGTTTTTACCTCGCGGCGCTAAAAAAAGTTTTAATCAATACTAAAAATGTTAAACCTTAAGGCTTACCTTAAGGCTCCATATTATGTATATGAGAAAATCTTCCCAATGAAGTGGGGTAGGTAACCAGTTTACACCCCCACTGGTCATCAAAGGGTAGAAATAAATCTACATGCTATTCATCCTAGCAAGCTATTATTTCATGTATACTTGTCTTTAACACAATTTTTGAGGAATTTCTCGTGTTTTTGGACCCTAGGGTATTGACACAGTTACACATAAATTCCTGCACCTTAGCTTTTATGGGAACCGAGATTTTAATTTGAGATAATTTCTGAAATCAGTGAAAGAAGGATATCTTTGGTGTGGGAATAAGACTTAGGGCAAAGAGTAGGATAAAAAATGTCCCGGTATCAAGTTTATCTAAAAATCCCCTGCATTGCACCCAAGAGGTGTGTGGCAGGAGATGAATCGTCACCAGGCATGGATTTAAATCAAGAACTCAAATGCTATGTTAGTTGAAATTTTACGGGAACTATTGAGAGCAGAGTACTGTAACAAATATCGGATACTTGATAGGATTAAAGTACCTTCTAATATATTACTACAAATAATGAATATCCGTAACCCAAATGGACCAATATGGACACAGCACGTATGCAAATATGCGACATTTCTTGACAGTCATGCAAAAAAATGGAATGAGTGACATCAATTATCACGCAAGCATGCAATGCGAGGCCAAAATCTTCATTAACTATCTCATTTTTACCCCTGTAAACTCCGATCTAATCTCTTTCTGTCCTTAATTGCACGCGGAAACAAAATAGTTTTTGAACTCTTCTGTTTTGCAACCTATCTCTCTTATTTTATGTTTGTGATGTGACCCACCTTAGTACATTGGAGTTATAAATATACGTAAAAACATCTTAAGATAAGTTAGGTATCAGCCTATTCGAAACGATATAAGCCAAGATGACGTGGTTTTACTTCCCTTTCGCCAAAAAATCTCCTCCTCGGCCAATATATACACATAAATCCAGTCACGATGGCATTTGAAACAATGGGGTCGTTTACCATACTTTTTTATTGCCGAATCTGATAGAGTTTGTAAAATAAAATGACCCGTATTTTTCCGTTTTTTGATCCGTCAATTAATTCTCGAGTTATAAGCGGCGAAAAACTGATGTTTTTAACTCTTTCCGAAAAGTGGGCGTGCATGCGACCTAGTACGTCATCCACTTCGTCCAATCACAACTGAGTCCGCGAAGCTACTTTGCCTTATCGCAATAGGGGACACACAGCTGACTGCCAATGGAAGCAGTTGTGACAGGATCTCTGCGAGCAGACCTTCCGAGAACCCCCCTCCACTCCCTTCCCTTAACCTAAAAGCAGTCAAGGACGGGAGGAAAATTAAGTCAATGTTATCAAAGCAGCTTCTTCGGTGGGCGTCACCTTTAGCTTATTTTAATTTTTGATTTATTAGTGAATGGTTGTGGTTAGAATATTAGTTTTTTCATTAAAATTCTTTTTTCGTTTCCATCTAACAATTTCGTGTACAAAATTGCGATTTCGGTTCCGAGTAATCGCCCCATTCTAACCTACCAGCCACCCTGATACCTAATGCCATGGCATGACTCTTGGTAGCAACACATTATACACCAGTGCCTCTCATCCGGTGCGCCGCGAAGTCCTAGCTGAGGTATTGGTATCGGAGGGCAAGATTGCCGAATGATTCCCTTCTCGTGCCATTAAATGTTCCTAAACCTTTAATCTCAGTTTATCAGTATAAGTTCTACAGTTAAGTTCATTGGTGCGGTACGAAAGCTATCTCAAATATCACATGCATCATTGAGGATTTATGGACTTGTTATTTACAATCCGTTTTTGTTTGTTCGTTTCGTGCACATGATGGTTAAATAAAACTTACTTGACATGAAACTGCAGCTGGACTCTTTGACGTGAATTATCAAAAAAATTCACGTCAATAGAAAACGTGACTTCAGAGTGGGCCGTGTCAACATATTAAATCGTCAGGTGTACCGTGACGTGAAAAATGTTGGGCACTGAGTACTGACACTCATCTCGGATATTGTGTGCGCTGATAGACAATGATAGAAGTGATAGGCGTTCTTGAAAATGGGGAATACCCAAAAAAGTAACAACAAATGTCCTTATTCAGCCTCTCATACTTCTTTTCTCACATTATTCTAACATAACTACCCGTTTTTCTCCTCCCTCTACCCCGTTTACACGGTATTCTTACTTCTATCACATTCTTCTGAACGCCATCACCCTCAATTACTTCCTTACAGATATTCTGCCTTCTCCCAATTTCCTCAAATAACCTTATTTCTTCTCCCTACCAACTCTGTTCACCTTACATTCTCCATTCTTCTTCATACCCACTCATCAAAATCCCTAAGTCTATTTCCTACGCTTATCCTTGAAGTCCATGTTTCCGCGCGTATATGGGTGCCACTCTCCAAATTAGACGTTTCATTAGTATTTTCTTTACATCCCTAATCAATGACCTTATCATCAGTTCTCGCCTATGAGTAAAAGCTTCTTTTTTTCACGAATGCAATTCCCCTTCTGACTGCTGCTATACCACTTTTCCTTCAACATTATATTAAGGTAGTTAAATTGCTTCACCTCCTCAAGTCTCTGACCTCGTCCTTTTAAATTTAACCTGGAACTTTTATGCTCTCGAAAGAAATTTCGTTTTACTGTGTTGTATTGTCTTTCCGGATCTTTTGCACTGTCTTTGTAAGAGACCAAATTTTTTTGTTCAGCCCTCGGCTGTCTGGTCGGCTAGCGCTTCGTCACCTGCGAACATAACCCATTTTATGAATTTTTCCTTTACCTCTACTCCCGACTGAAGCTCATCCTCCGCCACTATCACTATTTCCTGTGAGTATATGCTAAAACGCACTGGTGATAAGGGACAGCCTTTTTCAACTTCCCTCCCTCCCACGCAATCTTATTCTCCATAAGGTACTCTCACTCCACTGATGCCTTCTGGACCATGTACAACAGATGTCTCCTGTCTCTCCAATCTACTAATTTTATCTTTCGCAGTGTATCCATTAACTCTCCTCACCTCACTTCGTCGAATGCTTTTTCAAAATCAAAAAGGCACTTGTTAACATTCTAATTATATTTTGAATTCCTTTCTCTCGTATTCTCGTAACTGCAATCGCTCTCGTGCTGACCCCCCCGTGGGAAAAACCAAATTGATCCTCTCCTTGATATTCATTTTCTCTCATTTCCATCTTTATGTTCATTATTATAAGCATGATCTTCGCCGCATGAGAAATTAAAATTATCGTCCGGTAGTCTTCGCATATAGTCATGTAGCATTCGTCATATTTTCTCTTCTTTTTCGTTATGGGTATCAGTTTTTACGAAACAGTTAACAGTTTTACAAAATAGGTAAAATTTTTTCAAAACAGGTTACAGTTTTTACAAAACGGGTAACAGTTTTTACAAAAATCTCCGTCCTAGCTTTGCTCCTTAATCGCATATCCTACGTACAAGCCAATACAATATCTCTCTCTCTTCCACATCTACCTTATAGGTTCTCTGGGATATCATAAATCTCCATCGCTTTACCTGTCTTTGTTTCTCGCTATGCCTTCTCTATCTCACTATATAATGTTTTCGTTTCCAGCTCATCCTTATCTAAGTCCTTTTCCTCCTATATGCCCTAGCTCTTAGGCCAACTTTCAATATCGTATAGTTCTTCCGCATATTCTTTTCGCCTACGTGCAATGTCTTGTGGTTCCATCGCTAATTTTCTTATAATATGAACCTATAAAATTAAAATAAATCAGTTGCGGATCTAGGTTTGGACCAATGGGGGGCTAACCAAGGGATCTGAGGGGAATACCTACTTAACGTACCGATTGTAACGTACCAAAAGCGTGTAACATAGGACCTAAGTTTAAAACTAATTTATATTTTAATTCGTTATAGTACGTAAACTTGCCTTAAAATATAACTGCATACTTGTACAAAGGGGTACCCTCCAAAAATTTCGAATTTATCTAGGGTAAGTTTCGAACCAATGGGGGGGGGGGGCTATAGCCCCTGTAACCCCCTCCCCCCAGATCCGCCACTGTAATAAATTATGTGATTTCTTGAGGGCAAAATAGGCTAAGATAAACGTCATAGCTCTAGAGCTCGGCTAAGGTGAAAGTAAGTTTTTTTTTAGTTAGCATATTGGACGAGGATTAGCGTATTATAATGACGTTAATAGAATGCTTGTTTTGAGTAAATAGGTTGTGACCATCAGATGAGAACTGCTGACGAGTATCTGGAGGAAATATTTTAAGAAAACGTTATTGTAGAGCTTGATATCTTCATGTAATATTGGTTTATGGATCTGAGACTTAGATTTGTTGTGAACTATGACGAGAACATGTTGGAAATTCCAAACCTGCGGCGTGAACGGTGGTGAAATTCACATTAATTGCTATGGGAAAAATTCACCTGGACCGGGGATCGAACCACGGAGCTTTGGCTTTCCGGGCCACTGCGCAGACCACTACGCTACCCAGGATCCCTCATTCATGCCAAAATTCGTTCAGTATTCTATCAAAATTGCCATGCGAATAAGGGATCCTGGGTAGCGCAGTGGCCCGGAAAGCCAAAGGTCCGTGGTTCGATTCCCGGTCCAGGTGAATTTTTTTCCCATGGCAATTAATGTGAATATGACGAGAACAGACTTGAGGCTTTTCGTATGAGATTGCGGAGGTAATTGGGAAGTGTGTGGTGAACAGAAAAGATGAAGTTCTTGATGAATATTTGGATAAAGGCGGAAAATGGGAGTACATTGGTGGGAGGATTCAATTTTCCCCCATTCTTTGGATTTTATTTTGGTCCATCGCTCCAAATGTTTATGCGGTCCGTACAAGACCACTTCGTGGATACTTGACGCCTCTGTTCGCGTTAAATTAATTTAATTCGAAATTAAAATTAATTTAAGGCGACGGAATGGGGTCGTTTACCATATTTTTTATTGCCGGATATGATAGAGTTTGTAAAAGAAAAATACCCGTATTTTTCCGTTTTTTGATCCGTCAATTATATCTCGAGTTATAAGCGGCGAAAAACTGATGTTTTTAACCCTTTCGGAAAAGTGAACCACTGACGTATATCGACTTCGTCCAATCACAACTGAGCCCGCGAAGCTACTTCGCCTTATCGCAATAGGGGACACACACCTGACTGCCAATGGAAGCGGTTGTGACAGGATCTGTGCGAGCAGACCTTCCGAGAACCCCCCTCCACTCCCTTCTCTTAACCTAAAAGCAGTAAAGGACGGGATGAAAATGACGTCAATGTTATCACAGCAGCTTTTTCGGTGGGCGTCACGTTTTGCTTATTAAAATTTTTGATTTATGAGTGATTGGTTGTGGTTAGAAGATTAATTTTTTCACTAAATTACTTTTTTCGTTTCCATCTAACAATTTCGTGTACAAAATTGCGATTTCGGTTCCGAGTAAACGCCCCCATTCCGGCGCCTCCTATCTCTTGGAATTAAATTCGCCAGCGAAAACTAAATTCATTTCATGGGGAGACGGATGCTCCTTTGTGCTGGGCACAACCTTCACTCCCCCACGTGGTGGTTTATGGTACCGTATGATATGTGTTCGATTTCGATTATTTCGAAAAGAAAACAAGTGGTATACGTATGAGAGCAGTAAATAGGAACAATGGTATATTGAAGATGGTAATCGAAGGTGGAATTCCTTGGTAAGCAAGTATTTTGGAGGGGAAGTTAAAGGTGGGTATAATAAATGGATTTTATGAAAAGAGTTGGAAATAAATTAAATATGCAGGGTTTGAAGATGGAAATAGTGTAAGGAAGGATCAGTAGTGTAGGGAAGGATCAGTAGTGTAGGGAAGGATCAGTTGGGAAAATGCAACGCAAAGACGGGTAGGACCTGTCCTAAAGCGAGTTCGGGCATTAGCAGGTTCTTTCGGTGGAATACCGGTTTTAACTTAAGTTTCTTTAGGTGGAAAATCAAATTTCAATGCTCCTCCGATTGCCAAGTCGGAAATTGCAACCCCCAGACTATTTAATGTCGTTACGTCGTAGCTCAAAGCAAAAAGGCTGGTTTCTTGTCTGGTAAAATATTTGTAGACGTGAAGTGTTTGTGAAGGCTATAGTCTCATATAGGTCCACCATAGTTATATAGTCCCACATCGTCTTTCGTGCGTAGTCGACAATAGGTTCACAATATCTCCGGCAGGCGTCAGACACCTCGGTGAGTTTCCCGGGATCGAAGACGAAATGGTTTAACGACTTCAACAATTAAAATCGTTGGAAACTGGCCCTAGGGGGTTGTGTTTGAAACCGTCGGGATTATGTCTATCTGTAGCTATTCCCAGGAATGAAGCGTACACAGTTGATACTCTCGAAGACAGGGGCGTCGAAACTATTTTCACTGGGGGGGGCCAACCTTGAAAAGGGCCCGGCTCCTAAGAAAAGAGCCCGGCACCTAAGAAAAGAAAAGGACCCGCATTTTGTGCGGGTAGGAGGGGTTAGACACTAGAGTTTCGATTAAAGAGCATATTAAGGTGTGAGAATGTGCGTCAGAAAGTACCCGCTTCGACTTAAAGGGCCCGGGGCAAATTCCGGGGCCCGGGGGAGGGGGGGGGGGGGGGGGGGGGGCTTGGGCCCTTCCTGCTCCCCACTTCCGACACCGCTGCTCGAAGAACGCAAGTACTCACACAGCATTCCTCGCTCGTCTAACCTTACGTAAACACTAATACCCTAGACCCCACAACAAGGCCGTAGCCAGAAAATTTTTTCGTGGGGGGGATTCAATTATCAGGGTGTCCACTAAAGTCAAAATATAAAATTCAAGCATAATTCAAGGTTTTCAAGGCTAAATTTATAAAAATTTCCAGGCTAATATATCGCGGTTCTTGTACGAGTCAAAAGTGATGTTTTTCAAGTTCTATGTAGAATATGGATTTTTTGTAGTTCAACCCATAGCATAATATAGATAAAGTAATTAAATAAGAAATAATTGATAAATTAAAGTAATTAAATATGTAGTTTTATTGGCAGTAAGACAGGGTGTTCACTGACCGGGAAAACCTGGAAAATCGGGAATTATTCGTGAATTTTCAGTGCAGGGAATTGTTCGTGGATTATTCGTGATTTTCTGGTCTTAGTCGGGAATTTTAAAAATTCTTAATTCAAGACAAAAATCCTTATTTTATAAACAGGATAAATAACGATGACTTTAAGATATGGATTTGCCGTTGGTATGAATGAATAAATAAACGACGGAAAAGTAGTTAGGCTCAATGTATCGTCAGCGCTGTGTGGATCGGAGACGTTCAACTGTTCGACTGTCGAACAGATGCCTTCAGCGTCACGTCAAGTGCCCTTTGTTCTCGTTCAATGCACATCGGACTAAGCCCATGATACGCAAACATATGCCTAACGTGTAGTGATGGCCGGATTGGATCCGTTGGATCCAAAGATCCGCGGATCTTTCATTTTACTCGGTTCCGGATTCGGATCCAAAGACACGATATAAAATCGGATCCGGGTCGTAGATTTTTAATTTTCGCTACTTAGCGATCGAAGTGCCCCGTGAATGGAATGTAGGTGCGGTAGATATTGACAAGAGGATGTGTAACTCATGTCACGAAAGTAGATGAAAATGATCCCGTGCAACTAGAAGTAAAATAAAGAAATATGACTTTTCCCCATTACCCCGGTATCGTGGAAAAAATTACGTGGGATGTCACGCGGGTAGCCTACATTCGCCTGGATCAGGCGGACAACGAGAGCGTATAGAAATATCTAGATAAATAATAAGCGATATTGTGCTTATTAGTGATATTCAATGTAAATGTTATTAATACCAGCATTGCATTCATCGTACAGCATACAACAGTACCAATCAATTTTCAATTGACCAATTGGTTTCGAAGTTAGCAGGGGTTTGCGTTGTTTACAACAAATCCATCAATTTTAGTGGTATAAACACTTTGTTTTCTGCAAAGTGTTACTAATAGATTTGGCTTCCTTATATCAGAATCGCAAGTTCTTGGAACAAAAGAAACAATGGAGAGAAAATCCGAGACTTTTTTAAATTTTGTTATGGTAGCATGAAGAAAGTCTAATTTCATTTCAAGATCAGAGTTACACAACCTCTTCTTATGAGTAGAAAATTCTCAAATTTCATTTCAAAGGTTATTGTTAATAAGATATTGCAAAATTACTAGTTTGGTAGCTTGAAATATTCTATAATAATATTTTCGTCTTAAAAATGGTATCCCCGGATATTCCATAAATGGGATCTCTTGGCCGCATTAAATTTTTTTTTGTTTCTAAAAAGAATTTGAAAGCATTCAAGGATTTGATTAATAATTGGAAAATAATTCCTTTATTAATGAAAATGAACTTATAATGTTTCTTTTAACTGCACATTTGATGTGATCGGATACTTTACTGTAAGTACAATGTAGTTGGCTCTCTGGTAGGCTTTGCAATATATTTTTTACAAACTTTTTTATAATTTTTTGAGAAATCTAATTGTTGATGTTTGTTAGATATATTCAGGATGCGCTTACTTGAATTAGGATTTTTATTACATTAATTTTTGTTAGAAAAAGATGGTGTAGGATACTAAAGATTGTTATGATTTCACTTTTTTCTGTATAGTCTACCTGTACAAAAATGTTACATTCTGATTCTGAATGAACAGAAAATTGAGGCTTTGAGACGTAAAATAGAAAAGCATGGCAAAAAATATTAACTTAGAAAATCAACATTCCAAGAACAGTGGTTGAATGCTGAAGACTTTAGCCAGTGGGTTCTTTAAGTTCCTCTTGTAGAAGAAGTTGTACTTTCTCATTGAAATGCTAATTTAGAAAGAGGGTGTTCAATCAAAAAGTAGTTTATCTTTCCCAACCAATAAAGAGAGTCTCTTACTGCCAATAAAACTACATATGTAATTACTTTAATTTATCAATTATATCTTATTTAATTACTTTATCTATATTATGCTATGGGTTGAACTACAAAAAATTCATATTCTACATAGAACTTGAAAAACATCACTTTTGAATCGTACAAGAACAGTGATAAATTAGCCTGGAAATTTTTATAAATTTAGCCTTGAAAACCTTGAATTATGCTTGAATTTTATATTTTGACTTTAGTGGACACCCTTTTCTCTCCATTGGCCTGGGTTTGCAAGAAAAAAGTAGAATGACATGTGGGGAGAATGTATTCTCCTAAATCAGGTAAGCCGACAATAGCAGAGTGGGGTGGTGGACTGTAGGTAATGAAGTTCGATTCTTATCGCTGTTTAAAATTTTTCTTTCAGCCATTGAATCAAAAAGTTTATTATCCTTCATTGTGTGGATACTGAATTTTTTGTACTTCTATCGTTTAAACTACCTACATTTACAAATGCGTCACTCAAAAATACATTGTAAAGTTAACATAATTATAACACGATTTAATTATGCAATAAAAACATTTTCCAATCCTTTCACTAACGCCAAATTTTATTATTTTTTTAATTATAAATTCACATGAAATTTTTGATAATCTACTTTTTTTAACTGCCTACTAGCCTGCATAGCCTGTATAGCCTGCCTACCAGCATAGCCTGTATTCCTAGGCAGTGTTAAGGATCGAACTCGCGACCTGCAGTACACTAGTCCTCATTTTTAGCAACTACGCTATCATAGGTTCACGGGAATCTGGCGAATGTAGGCGACCCGCGTAACATTCGGCTTTATTTTTTTTCTCGCGCATCCGGGCCTGTGGATAAAAAAGTCACGACGAGTATTTTTTATTTTGTTTTTGTGGCACGGAACAAATCTTCTCATTTCGTGACCAAGTTACACATTCTCTCCTTGTCAGTATCTACCATACGTACGTACATTCCATTCGCGGGGCGCATCGATCACTAAGCCGAGAAATTTAAAATCTCCGATCCGGATCTGAATTTTTACTGTCTTCGGATATGATTTCAGTAGCGAATGAAATGAAAGACCCGTGGATCCAACCCGACCATCCTTAATTTATTAATGGTACATTTGTAAATCTAATTTAAACAACAAAGGTATTATAAA
The DNA here is from genome assembly GCA_933228895.1 of Platycnemis pennipes. Taxonomy (NCBI): domain Eukaryota; kingdom Metazoa; phylum Arthropoda; class Insecta; order Odonata; family Platycnemididae; genus Platycnemis; species Platycnemis pennipes. Next base: position 108,980,060 of record OW121851.1, read on the forward strand.
GTGAGTATTCAGATGTACTGGTTTGATATTGAAGATAATAACATTTTCGATGCAATGACTGAAAGAAAAATTAAACTGCGATACGGATCGAACTTCGTACAGTACAAAAAAAAGCAAGACACCCGAGTTTGAGGAGCTCTATCGTCTAAACGAAGCAATCAATTTCAATGAAACAAAAAGCATACGAGTGAGAGTTTATTTCTACGTTGGATCATTTACTTCAAAAAATCTTCGGCTCCATAGTATTTCCTGTACTTAATTTTTTCTCAAAAAAGTACCCGTTTTTTGCGCGTAAAATCAAGTTTCCCAACTTTGAGCGCTTGGTATTCCCGTAGTTTTTGTTCCAAGAACTTGCGATTTTGATATAAGGAAGCCAAATCTATTAGTAACACTTTGCAGAAAACAAAGTGTTTATACCACTAAAATTGATGGATTTGTTGTAAACAACGCAAACCCCTGCTAACTTCGAAACCAATTGGTCAATTGAAAATTGATTGGTACTGTTGTATGCTGTACGATGAATGCAATGCTGGTATTAATAACATTTACATTGAATATCACTAATAAGCACAATATCGCTTATTATTTATCTAGATATTTCTATACGCTCTCGTTGTCCGCCTGATCCAGGCGAATGTAGGCTACCCGCGTGACATCCCACGTAATTTTTTCCACGATACCGGGGTAATGGGGAAAAGTCATATTTCTTTATTTTACTTCTAGTTGCACGGGATCATTTTCATCTACTTTCGTGACATGAGTTACACATCCTCTTGTCAATATCTACCGCACCTACATTCCATTCACGGGGCACTTCGATCGCTAAGTAGCGAAAATTAAAAATCTACGACCCGGATCCGATTTTATATCGTGTCTTTGGATCCGAATCCGGAACCGAGTAAAATGAAAGATCCGCGGATCTTTGGATCCAACGGATCCAATCCGGCCATCACTACACGTTAGGCATATGTTTGCGTATCATGGGCTTAGTCCGATGTGCATTGAATGAGAACAAAGGGCACTTGACGTGACGCTGAAGGCATCTGTTCGACAGTCGAACAGTTGAACGTCTCCGATCCACACAGCGCTGACGATACATTGAGCCTAACTACTTTTCCGTCGTTTATTTATTCATTCATACCAACGGCAAATCCATATCTTAAAGTCATCGTTATTTATCCTGTTTATAAAATAAGGATTTTTGTCTTGAATTAAGAATTTTTAAAATTCCCGACTAAGACCAGAAAATCACGAATAATCCACGAACAATTCCCTGCACTGAAAATTCACGAATAATTCCCGATTTTCCAGGTTTTCCCGGTCAGTGGACACCCTGAATTATGACTCTACCCCCAAAAATATTTCTGGCTTGGGCCTTTTGGTTACTGGTTTGGAGCATGGGATGAGGCCCCAAAAAAATTGTTTTTGGGAGCGTGTTCAATGATTTGGAGCTTGAGACAGTCCCCCATCGATTAATTGGTCAAAGTATGAAATACACCTACTCTATATTTGTCTCCAAATTCGGAGGCAGGGTCGGGCTTTTAACTCCTTTACTTACATCCCCCCTGTACATTTTGGCACCACTCAAAAGTAGAGCTTTTTGGTAAAAAATAATTAAAAACCATTGCACCGCATATAAATTGAGCCAACACGCTTTCATTAAGTTTTATGACCCACTTGCGACAAAATAAATTTTTTAAATTTTATTCTCTTACCTATTCCTGTTGTGGGAAGTTGATATAGGAGGAGAAACAATGTTGGAAAAAAAGATTGGCAGTCATTTTATATCACTAATACATTTCATGCTCTGCAATGCTCCTTGCTGCATCTTTACAATGCTATTTACCTTTGAAGTTACCTTCCCTGGACTTTGATGAAAGAACAAAAAAGCTGCGTAAATCTCATGGGACAGGATAAAAAAGTATGCACAGAAAGGACACTAATAAAATAAAGTCACATATTGATAACTTTATGAATACTTACATTTCTTTGACATGATTGATCTTCATAAAGTGACAATTTCTCTTCCACCTTTCATTCCATACCTTCTATCTGTGAAACAAATGGAGGTTAATGACAGAGGATGTACTTTATTAATAATGTAGGTTAATTAAAAGATGGAAATCAGCATGGAAACTTCCATATTATCTCTACCATTCTATCCCCAGATCGATGAAAATGTTTGCACATAATTTCAAACAACATTTGTGTTTCTATGCACCTCTTCGTAGCTTTAAATGGCTTCAGTTCAAATTTAAAAGCATTCAGCTTAGTGCAAAGCTGAAGTAAAAAGTAATCAGGAGATGAACGTAATAAAATGTCCTCACATTATTTTGAAAGGAACAGCACAGTATGCAGCCATGCTCCATGTTAAGAAGTAGTTATTCAGGGGAGATGACTGACAACTAGGATCAATTACACCATTTGGGACAGGTTTCTTGGCAGGGTAGGGGAAGGATTTTTCAGGGGACCGAGGAAGAAATCAGAGTCTGCAAGAAATGGCACTAAGGGGTCCACTGTTTAATGTCCCATCCAACAGAGAGAGTACAATATTTGAAGTGCGAGTCTATGAGTCTAGCAAATTAATGACCAAACCAAAATATTTTCTCTTATCTAAGAAAAATACAACTCTAAAGATCATGAGGGCATAGAAAATGATGAAAAAGAGTTGGTTAAGTAGTTTGTATCCGTACAATAGTTATAGGCCTTCAAATCCGACTGATAGCCTCTAAACTAGGAAAATAATCTTTTTCTTCCAATTATGGAAGATTTTCACTATTAGCGACTTTTGCATATGAGGAAGAAATTTGATTAATGTTGTTAAAATACATGGAGCCTATATGCTATTATGATGACTGCAGCAGATATATTGTGAACTGTTAAAATACCTGATGTAACTATGTGTTCTTTAAATTTCATTTTGTTAACACTGAATATCCATCAAAATGCTAGATATTTATGCAAGTTACCTAAAATGAAGAAATAAAATGAGACATATCAAATGTAAAAAACTGGGTGTCCTTTGGGCATCAGCATACATTGTTTAAATGAATGCAGACTCTTGACGACTAAACAGATCTTCTCAAAAAAATAAACCATTAATAAGCTGAACTTCTCAACATGCCTCATCAAAAATATATGCCATCAAGTTAATGACTTAATTTACCTCCACTGAGTACCTTATAAGCCACCATGAAGGTGTGAATAACCATTGAACATGTATATGTACGTGAACAATAAGATCAGTATTAATAAATAAAGGAACTGTAACTTCTTCTTTGCCATAGATACTGCAATGGCTTACTGGCATGTGTTCCACCCCTACGTCACCCATTCCACAAATTTCCCATCTTATGTAGGAGTGATCAGGGGCTGATGAGAACGGCCAAATTCTCACATGCCAAGTCATTAGAAAAAGACTCTAACAAGCCCATACCGTGACAAAATATTAGTTGTATTCCACTAAACAATTTTTGACCTACCTCAAAGAAAAAATTACTGTGCAAGCTGCATTCATTACACTGTATATTTACTGCAGGTAGCCATTATTTGATGCTCAGTTCTGAAATCAGATTGGTTGGAGTTCTTTTTTTTTTTTAATTTTTTGCCACACTCTTAATTCTGAAAATAAATGAATACCTGGCTTCACTATGCAACTTCTAGCTGAGATGTCCTGAATACTGCTCCTTTTCTGTGCAGGTATTGAAATCATGGAGAGGGCGTGTGCCTGCATGGTAAGATAGCATAACAAGGTTGTCATAGAAGCAAGACAACATAACATCCTGACCCTAAATTCTGGTGGATTGACCACAAATCAAGCTTTGGCATTGCAAAGATATTAGTCATATTTGTCTTCAGCTGTTGAGTATAATTATTAGCAAATTCGTTAGCAGGTTGTCCTTAACAATAGCCCAGGTAGTCTGATTGAAAGTCATGGTCCTCTACTGTAAAACTTACTTTTGCTCCCTAATACACCACAGCTGTATAGATCGAGGGATTGTGTTGGTTGGGTAGCTAAAGTGTTGGTCTCTATCCTGAGATAGATATTAAAACCATGGACCCCTTGGTGCCTTTGTTAAGAGAAGGCCAATGCTGATTCAAGTTTCTCTCTATTCTTCCTCTTTCAAAAATACCAACCTTTTCTAAATGATGCAATTAATGTCTGCTCTTGTCCGCCTCCTCCAACTGCTTCTTCATATAGTAGTAACTTATAGCTACAATTGTAAAAAACATAAAAAAATGAGTGTGCTCTTACCCCATATGGTCCATTTGGAGTGAATAATTTCAGGTCCTAGAACAAAAATGCCCTTTCACATATGTACTTCTAAAATCTCCAAATACTGACACCTGGCAACATAGCAGTTTCTCCAGCCTGAACTTCTCTTGTGTCCCGCGACTTCCATAATATTTTCCCCCTTCTTTTGATGCAGTATATACTGCTAATATTTAATATTTGTATTAATACTGAAAATTATTGGCGGACATTAAGCTTAAAGCATTTTTCTGAAAATTTGTTGTACTCCTCATAATAATTTAATTTTTTATCTTGAATAACACAGTAATTTTTTTCCTTAACACTAGAGAAACGGGAGGGGTCATTCGATCCATTTTTGAGATTCAACTTAACTTTTCTCGTATAAGATATTTTTAATTTGTCTGAAACTTTTTTCTTTGTCCGTTTTGGTCTGAAATTTCATAAACAGCATTAAAATTACCCTAATATTTTACCTTCCTTTTTTTACAAGATGTTACACCTAGAAGGACAGCTGGTAGTCATTTAACCCTTAACTTGTTTTCGCAGTATATCTTCTCATTCCTCTTACTCTAGTATCACAATCTTATATTAAGATCCCTTTACTCAGCGGCGAGGTGGACCAGTGGGTTAGTGCTTGATTTGTGGACCAAAGGGTACCCGGTTCGATTTTGAGAAATGCCTCTGGACATGGACAGCAAAATCCAAAATGAGTGACTTTTTCTACACCAGATCTCTTTGGGAAACCACAAGCAGCACAGGGAAAGTAAACGCCCCCGCATGAATTTCGCATTGCAGTAGTATTTTTCCATGGGTAATTTTCTTACTATTTTTATATTACTTCCGAAATCATATTCACTTCCATGGATGCGTATCTTTATCTAGGAATGGTTTGGAGGGATTCCAGAACTGGTACGAAATATTAAGGACCGCCAACACCTCACATCCTCATTTTCGAATGGCTGAATTTGTTCCTGCCCGGATTGCAAATGCACTCACCCTTGTTCTTTATCTTTGGCCCTCCGCCGCTTGACTGGGACATGCCGTCAGTAGTTTGTACCATTTACTATCAAGGTCTATACCGCATGCTAAAATGAATATTCAAGAGGCGGTGATATTGAGCATGTTCCGAATGTTGGTGATTGACAGTAATGTAAAATGTACTGAGGAGTATAGGAAGTTTCATAATCATGATTGGTGTTTGTCGGGAGAGGTTCTTCTAATTATCTCACTGATATATGCATGTGGCTTCTGAGGACAGTGGCATTTGCCCAAAAAAACAATTGGAATAAAACCTGGGGACAAATAAGTATATTCTCTAGTGTGTCTTGGGATTGATTCTTGATTATAATGAAACATTCACAGATAAAATCGAGGGGGACTCATAGTAGAGTGCTAATGTCAGATGACATTTTTTTGGCTTCTGCACCTTAGAACAATTTTCTTTCAAATCCTGAGCCTACTACATATAAATGCAGGTGTCCTTTTATGCAGTGTTCGCGGAACAAACTGGGCAATTTTGAAATCAAGAAAAAGGTTTTGTAAGTTAATATAAATACATTCTAAATGCATTTATGAATTGTAGATAACATCTTGTTTTACAGCAAAATCAAAATGGGAGTAGGTGCAATGGAAGGCATTTGCCGGAAATATTCCACCCGATCAACTACATGGAGGTAGCCTATTCATGTATTTTTCTGTATACAGTCAAGCCCGTTTATAACAAAGTTGAAGGGGCCGAATATTTAATTTGTAATAACTGAACTTTGTTATGTGTGGACCAGTTTTTCCAAGCATCTCTTTCACGAGAATAGCCTTCAATTCGTTATAACCGGGACTTCGTTATAAACGGGCTTGATATAAGTGGTCTTGACTGTACTGGATTTAACCTTGACTAAAAGCTCAGTACTCTAGAAGGAAACAAAAAATTCTAAACTGAGTCATGAAAAGATCACCAAAAAATTAGTTGAAAAGGTGCGAATAATCTACTTAACCTTCACCAACATGCACCAATCAAACAGGCAAAACTTCATAGATACAAGATACAACATTAGATACAACTTTCTCGTCCCTATTAGAATATAAAAGAGAATAAGCTGCCAAAAATCTCCAAATTGTCAAAACTATACAGCTTCCCATGCTTGGTTTCAATGCAAAAAATATTTTGTGGAGAGTGTGCCAAAAAGCCATGTGTCTAAAATGTGATAATAAGTGATATTTTTTTGTATTTTTATATCTATGAATCCTAAGCCATCACAATAGTCTCATAAAAGTTTCCAGTTATACTTTAATAACTATAAATAATTGCAATTGCATGATTATATTGACTATAAACGTGAATCCATTTAAACCTAATGATCAGACTATAAATTGAATTGTGATTTACAACAGTGATAATTTTGTCTTTATATCCATCAGAATACCTTATTAAATGGTTTTTGGTTTACATATAACACAAGCATCTACACCGCTACAAGAAAACAATCCATGGGAATGCATAAAAGCTTATAATTTGGTAAAACAAAGTTGGGGTCTAATGACCCCTTGCTGTACTTATAGGTAGAAAAAAATTCCTGTCTTCTTAGTGTTAAATATTCTCATAGAATAATACTAAAATAAGCAAAGACTATCTCTTTAGCTAAGTGATGTCATATAAGGTCTATGTATGCAATGATGCAGAGGGAGCTCGTAGATTTGGAGGGCTGAATCCTTGGGAGAATTTCCACCATGTTAAGCCACGAATGGACCGGGAACAATAAAACCTTCTCAGAAATAAAAATTATTGGCATCCTTCCAAATCAGTGTTTATCAAACTTTTCTGAGCATGATCTTCTGGGGGGAAAAAAATGTAGCACTCCGTGATCCATAAGTCCTATCCATAACTGAAGTCACTACACAAACTACCCAGCATCAGAGTGAATTTGTGAGCTCCATGGCTGATTACTGGGCTGCTGGTCAACCTTACAGAAAGGGTTTTCTACATACACCAAAAAGGAAAATTAATATTATCGATTGATTGGTGGCCGAAAGCAAGTATCAGGTCCTAAATGGAATGTTGCTGTGGGGTTCAAACTGTCAATCAGAATGCAAGCAATTATTTTCATTTCTAATGTCTATTGATGACAAGAACTCCGTGAATACTTCCCATCGTATTGAATGCTCGTGATTTGTGGCAAATAATGAACAAAGTGTAATACTTATCACTTTAATACCATTGAACTTTGAGGGAAATATGCTTTCCCTTGAATATCAATCCACTTGTTAGGAGTTTCATTGATAACACCCAAGACAATTTTTTTCTGGGGATGACAAAAGATAGCACTGCCATTGGATAATGTAGGCTACATTGAAAAAATTTCAGTTATGAGATGGCCAAATGTGTTACAATTTAGCAGGTTTTAAATAGCCTACATGTTACTGACTACTAATACTGTCCAGTACATTTTCTTCTCCATGAAAAAACTTCATCATCACTCTATCAGGATACATTTTCTAATTTAGGGTTACTCTTGTTTGACACTAGTGGAAATTTCATGAGATTACTCATTCATTATTCACTTCACACATTTAGGGGGAACAGAAAACATGAAACAAATTCAGAGTAAACTTGGACATAACACTGTCAACACCAGTTTGGTTGGGCTCCATCCCTTCAACAAAAGTTATTATTGTAGTGTATATCACGAAAAGACAAATATTTACATTATTGCATTTTTCAGATCAATCATATGTGTTCTCAGTAAAAACCACTCAAATACATCTGGTGGTACATAAAAATATCTAGCACCAAAGCATAATTAAAGATATAACAACCATTATCTAAATGGCAAATAGCATTGGTGTGATACCTACGCACAGCCTCAATAGCAACACACTTTCACCACAAAGTACACTTTTATCAAAACGTGATGTGGAAATTTGTCAAGAATATAAAAAATATTTAAGTACTTCCATAAATGCATTACTTGCAGCAATCATCCTCATTGAGGGTTAGGAGGAAACCACTATTTTTTTAACTGTCAGACCTTCAAGGATTGATCAGGTTTTGGTTTATAATTATACATAAATATGGAACATATTACAAATGCTGCACCAAAGAAAAACTGGAATGTCATTTGGAAGTTAAATATATATATGGATGACACACATGAAATTACAATGGCTAATGACGTGGCGAAGCCTTTAAGGATGTTATCGGCGTATTTAACGACCATTGCTACTACAAGGCCGCCCAATGCCTGTAAAAATACCAAGTAAATGACAAAATAATCATATCCGAAAAATATACCATGTTTTTTAACACTGGTCCAGTCATTTGTTAAGCAAGTTATGAGTCCAATTGGAAGAGAGAGAAAACTCAATTGCACGTTTCTCATCCAAACAGAAATATCTGAACCTTTGAGGATTTTTTCAAAATAGATACCGGCAAACCCAGACAAAAAACAAGCAGCGAGGGCAGCAAGAAAGCCTAAGAGTCTGTTTTGCTCCAAACTACTGGCAGTGTTCACAATTTCAGTTTGAGCTAACTGTACCAAAACAACACCCGTCAGCAGGACCATGAGTGCTAACCATTGTGTTATTAGCAAACTTCTGCGAAGTATGGCGACGCTGAACACTGCAGTGGTGAGGATTTTAAGTTGATATGTTACCTGATATGTAGCTGCATCCAAATGTGAGGCAGAAACATAAAGTAAATTATTCTGAATAATGTAAACAAGAGAAGGCACACACACCCTCAAGGTGTCCTTAGGTTGTTTTACGATTGTGTTGTACAATGATGAAGTCCAACCCCTCACGCTTCCTTCTTCGAGGTAAACCAAAATCAAACATGTAATAAGTTTCACCACCTCTGACATGAGGACTGCACTGGATGCTAAAAACATATCCCCTGGTCTTGTTCGAGCATAGCGCATGCTTAAGCCAAGAGCAGCATTTTGGAGGGTTAGTGTAATCAGACTAATAGATTTCATGAATTGCACTTTCTTAGGCTTACTCTCATATTCAGTTGCCATTTTCAGTGTTTCCGGTATTTTTCTTCGCGACAAGAATAGTGGCTCGCTATTGTCAGCCGAATTGCTCACTAACACACGCAAAACATTAACACAAATCGTTTCTCGGGGGTACTACTGTGGTGATGGTCAAAAACCTTCAACTGTGTCACACAATGAGCGATGATCCAATCGCACTTTCACTTCAAAACCTCCGAAAATTCTTTTGGTGGGCTGTCTTCCAATTCAGGGATGACCAACCGAAAAGAGTAGGAAACAGAGAATGTTATCGCTCGTGGATATATCTCCATTTAATCGCAATTCATCAATTTCCTTTCACCGACACCGTAACATTCAAAAGAAAGGGGTTATAAATAAAACTCGGGAGAAAGAAAGGTCCTTCACCGCCACTGACACTTCTTAACACGTCGGCTGCACTATCTCAAATGCCATCGATAGTATTTTCGAGGGTATCGAAGTTGTAACATTACCAACACAACATTATTTAGTTCTATGATAATATTTTACAGAGTTATATGTTTGATTTACTATGTTAGTGAATTTTTATTGGATAGTTATATGTTCGAAGTGTTTATTTCGTAAATATAGTGTGAACTGCTTTTTTCGCAAAGTAAGGAAGAGTGGATTAAAAATGGTAAAGTTGGTACACTGAGTCTTCTCGATTACCGCTTCCGTTTGAAAGGCATAAAGCGGCAGTGGCGGTAAAAGTTATGGTTCAAATAGAAAAAAAACCGTATATGAGGCATAAAAGTGCCATAGATGAGAGCTGGAGATTAAACATCCGTCCTGTTTTCCAATATTAGAGAATAATTGTTCAACGAAATGCATAAGAACTGTCCATATGGGGTATTTTATCGAAATTGAAATAATTCATATGGATCACATGATTCAAGAATTATGTTAACATGTATGTTTTAACTTATGTAATTTAACGAGGCAGATAGGAGAGAGTATTAATATATCTCCCTCGTTAAAGATTTTCAGACAAATTACAGGCTCATCATCATCAAGAGTCAACAATCCTAGAATGAAGGAGGTTAGAAGGATCCTTCTAACCTCCTTGCCTAGAATTGGTTTGATGCAGCCCTCCACTCGATTCTTCTACCGGCCAACCTCTTCATATTAACGTAGTTCCTCTCTTTTACGTCCTTTACGACCTGTTCCATGTAACTCATACGAGGCCTGCCTTTTCCATTTTTCCCGAGCTGCTGCCCTCTCCTCCGGTTGATGGGAAGCGTAATTGTTGGCGGCCTCCATCGCCAAGTCACGGCATCTTTGCAGGTTCAGTATTATTTAAAGGCCTTCCTTACCCAGGGATAGACCAATACCCCCTCGGAATGCCGTCGCTTTTTGTCCACGACTGCTTATTCGACGAGTAAAGTCGCTTATCTCGCAGCTAACCTCTATATCTAGAGGTCGACCCACCATCCACAACCCGGTGGACGAACTCTGTGGCTTTAACCGTTTACAGTCCAATGTTCTCATTTGGGAACAGATTTTGAAAAATTCATGAAAATTATATTTTACATCTGTGATTGCTTTCATGCCTTTTCTTGTGTAGAAAATATAATCAAGTAATTTTCAGATGAAACACATGACTTCTGTATGCATAGGTCATTAATTGTACATTTTTGAAAAAGGACTAATTTCAAACTTCTGTAGTGAACACACGATTTGTTCAATATTTTTTTCCACATTCACTATTATGGGCTAAACGCTCATTATTACAATACTTTACGGTCTCTTATATTATTATGTAGCTTATTTGGTGATTTGATTGCATTAGTTTTTTAGCTATAACAAAATTTATATCTGTGTTCCCATTTGGGAACATTGGACTGTAGGCACATCTTAGACTGCGTTTCTTGATAGACTCCGATTATGCTTCTTCGACCTCCGGTGGTTTCATATTTTACCTTTTCACCTCATTCGGGGGCATTGGTAATCTTTTTTGTTACAGTTTCCCATTCATGTATAAGCTCTGAACTTGTGATATATTTGATACTCTCTACCATAATGTAGTACGTTTTACTAAGCACTCGATAAGGGTGAGTTGTCACAGGTTTTCTTATGCTAAACGTTTAGCTGAGGTTAGTCTTTCAATGCACTCTGTTCGTTCAGTTCGTTGCGTCTCAAGTGTTCTGCTTGGTTTAGTCATTCAGGAAGTCCAGATTGTGTTCACATTCTTTGAATTTCGAATTTCATTTTTTCAGTGTTTCAAAAAATATGCTCAAAGTAGAGTCTTACGATAGAAAAAATAGTGGAGAATTTGGACATAATAAATGATGATGAACTGAACTGTCAAAATATGAATTGCACCAGTTTCCTCTTGATGAAGACCAACGTTTGATAGATGCATTGGACGTTGATGAAAAGGATCTAGGAGAAATAACCCCTGCTGAATATGGGAAAATCAGCCTCACCTTACCACATAGAAATGATGATTGGATTAGAGAAAAAACCCGTCTGCCTTGAGAAAAAGGGGTTTAGCAGCAAAACACTGCTGAGGGACTAAGTTAGTAAAATATATTTTTTAGCCTCATATGCATGCTTCTGTACTTCATATTATTATGAATCAGGGTCTCTTAGGAGTTCAAAAAAGTTAATTTTTTCAAAATTAATTCATAATTCCGTAATGTAATTGAACAATTTATGCAGCCATAATTTGAAAGAAGGTGCAGCAGTTTCGGATAGAGACTTCCTCTGAGCCAATGCCGAGTTTAGCCAACCATCTGGAGAATCTGATTGCTTATAACCGATTGATCTCTTTATGAAGTATTTACCAGAGATTTGGGTCATATTGCTGATATGCCCTCACTATTAGCTCTACAAAAGGTTCATCTCTTGATATGATATAGGAAGAGATTGGTCACTTTTTTGGAATCCATTTGTTTGGTGGATATCACGTAGCCCTCCCACAAAAATCTGTACTGGTGCTTTGCAGAAGATACCTATATCGATTCCCATAAACCCTCATTGATGCCGAGGAATTGTTTCAAGGACATAAAACCGTAGTTTCACTTGTCAGACAACAAAAATATGCAGAAGGGTGGCCAATTAGGAAAAATTTCACCGTTGGACAAAGAACTAGGAAAAAATCACATGCAATTTGGCATCTTTCATAAAACCTTGGATGAGTCTATGGTTCCATAAGATGGTCATCAGTCAAGTAAAATGCTTATCTAGTACCCATTTATTTTGGATATAAAGTCTGGATGCTATGCTCATTATCAGGGTATCCATATGCAATGCAGATACCATTATGTGGGGAAGGAAAATCATTCCACTGGTCCGATAGGAAGTAGGGTAGCATTTATCTGATCTTTTGGCAATCATAGAGCATCCTGAACAGTTTGAGGCATATTTTGCAATTTCTTTTCTTCGTATTCATTGCTGCTAGAGTGGAAATAGAAGAGCATAAAAGCAACAGGTATTATCCGGGAAGGAAAGATAGGCGAATGTCTGCTAAAGCCTTCAAAGGTAATGAAAAAATGTATCCAAAGTGATTTTTACATTCAGTATGACGGAGTGGTATTTATGTGCCGATAGAATGATAATTCAGTAGTGTCATAAGCATCCAACTGCTACACTTGTGAACAACTATAAACTGTAAAGAGATTTTCAAGCAAGGATGATAAGAAGATTGAAGTAATGCAACTGCATTTTGTAAAAAAAAATATAATATCGGAATGGGGGGAGGTGATCTATTGGACAGATTTCTTAGTAACTACAGGCCAAAACTTTGAAGCAAGAAATGGTGGAATCTATTTCCTAATGGCCTAAATATGAGTTTTATATGTGCATGGCTTGTATGCACATCGGGAAATCCATGGGACGGGGGGAATAATTCACTTAGAATTTCTAAGTGATGTAGTGACGAGTTTCATGAGACCACACCCCAAATATTGACTCTTCCAGGGCCTAAGACACATGTTTTAGAATACAGGGGGGCACACTTTAGATATAGCATCCCAAGGTAGATGTGTAGTCTGCAGAAAAAATACTAGACATCAGCGTTCCGAGAGGGAGAAAAACATGTATCCTCATTGTTTTCCAATGTATCACGAGTAATTATTTATCCAGAATAGGCAATTATATTCTTTGAAATCAAAGATTTATTGCTCTTTAATCATGAAGTCACATACTATATACAGCATTGATGCTATTTTTTGAAAAATATGGAAACCTTGTCAAAAAATAAATTTCAGCATTTTATTCAGTCCAATGTCCATGAATGTTCCCTTTTGGGAACATGCTCCAAAACACTTGAAAAAATTTTTGCCAGCATTTTCCTTTGAAATATATCTTAATTGGTCATTAAACTATACAGAAAAGCAAAAGTAATCATTAAGAAATGAATTCGGTCTGTAAAAGGTTAAGCTCAGCCGCGAGACTGGCTCATATAATTATAATTTACAGTGGAGTAAGTAGGTATGCATAGCTTCCTATTAATGACTCATGAACCTTTCCAATTGTTATTTTCTTGCCTCTGAAAATCTAATGTTTCTTCACTTTCCGTTCATCTCATGGGCGCCGATTGCTTCTCACTGATCGCCAATCAGTCCTAATTACTTCAAGGAGTCCAAATCAATTGGTGTATGCAGTTATTCACATTCAGTGTAGCACATTCTTCCACCCAACAAAACCCTTTTTATTGAATACCCATGTTATGAATCTTGATATTGATGATGCAGCTTATATAGTGCATTTCTTATTAAATACCGTCAAGCCCTGTTTATAATGAAGTTTAGGGGGCCGAATATTTACTTCGTAATAATCAAACTTCGTTACATGTAGACCAGTTTTTCCCAGCCTTTCTTTGACGAGGAATAGCCGTTTCTTCGTAATTTTAACTTGAGTATTTAACAGAAGATGGCGAAAAAGCAATTTACACTTCTCCAAGTTTCTCCAATGGCGATCGCCATGGCATTGTTAGATGCCCATGAAGATAACATAGTCGAAGGGATTGTTGCAATGCTAATTGATTCTTACTTCTCAACTAATTACTTGTGGAGCAGAGCGTTGGAAAAAGGAATATATTACATCTTTCTTTTGTAACCAACATATATTAAGACGCTAATACGTAGTTACACTTGGATACAGACAAAACATAAACAACCAAGTACAATACTAAGCGATACCAATAAGCAGCTGCACTTTTCAAACAAAAGAAGGCGATAATCCAAATAGCTAATGTATACGATATCAATATGAATGCAATGACAAGAAAAATCACACACTCCAACACTTCCCCTTGATTTTTATTGAATTAAACACATCATCAACACTAATGTTCATGGTCCCCATTTAACAAAAATTAAACTAACACAAGCAAAAAAATGATGTCGTATCATGCAAATCTTTAAAACAAAATCATCATCTTACTTAGGGAACAGTTAACCCAATCCTTACTGGTAATTCTTGAGTCTTCCTGCCGGTCAGGGACTTGGTAAGTAGGTCAGCTAAGTTGTTGCGGGACATGACATACTGCATCTTCATCAGGCCTCTCTTGACGCAGTCGTTGATGAAGTGGTACTTGATGTCTATTGCCTTGGACCTCTCGTCAACCTCATCCTTTTCAGCCAGGGATAGGGCACCGATGTTGTCAGCAAATATACAGGGCTGGGCACACTTCTCACCGGCCCCAACATCGTGTAGAGCATTCTTCAGCCACAGGCACTCTTGGGCAGCGACAGCCATTGCCACATACTCTACATGCTTGGTAGATGTGGCGACAACTGTTTGCTTTTTGCACCTCCACTCAATAGAACCACCAGCTAGAAGTACCACCAAACCACTGAAGGATTTTCTATCAGCCTTGTAGTTGGCAAAATCAGCATCAGAGTACAAAGCAATTTGACTTCCTGATTTTCTGTAGACAAGACAGTAATCTCGGGTATGATTGAGGTATCTCATCAGGTGCTTGACCGCAGCCTCATATGTCTTTTCTTAGGTGCTGACAGGAACTGACTTAGGTGGCTCACAGCAAAACTTAGATCTGGTCTGGTGCCATTTGCCACGTACAGCAGCATACCAATGGCCCTCCTGTATTTGTCTTTATCAGCATCGAAATCTTCGTCTCCTTTGTCATTAAACAAGTTTTCGCTTAATGGATAAGCGGTTCCTTTCAAGTCAGTCAGTCCAAACTCATCCAGGATCTTTTCAATGTAAGCACATTGGTCAACACTCATGCAATGGTCACCAAATCTCAGTATATGGAGTGACAGGAAGTCTGAGATCTCTCCAATCTCTCTTATCTCTACCTTGTCGTTGAGATTTTCTTTAAACTTGTTGAGATCATTCTCTTTCTCTGCCCAAATTGCCAGGTCATCCACATATAATCCCACATAAACCTTGCTTTCTTGGTCAATGAATAAATATGGGTCTGCATGTGATGATTTGAATCCCATAGCAATGAGAATTCCTCTGATCTTCTTGTACCATTCCATCCCAGATTGTTTGAGACCATAAAAACATTTCATTAGTTTGCACACCATGGAACGTGGCTTGTCTACATCAAATTCTTCTGCTTGTTCAATGTAGATTTCTTCCTTTATGAAACTGTTGATGGAGGCTGATAGGACATCAACATGTTATCACCTCCAACCCTTCTCAGTACCCAAAGGTAACATTAACCTTATGGTTTTTCTCTTCACTACGGTGCTTGACCGCACCGTAGTGAAGAGAAAACCGTGACTATCACTGCAGTTATCATCTTCATATGCACATTTCTTTGGTTTTGGCCTTCTTTGTGACCGCCTTGGCACTTGGGGTGCCACTTCCTCCACTTCTACTTCATGCTGGTCATCAGGTAGCTCAGGGATGCCATGAATCACAGGGTCCTCTTGGTTTCTTAAGTCATCCTGTGATATACTCTCCTCTTCACTTTCTTCAGAGTCGGTGCCAAGCAATTCAGGGCAAAAATTGGTTTTCTTTGCAGCACTTTCTTGGGTCGCCTTCCATGGGAATTGTCTTTCATGAAAAACAGCATCCCTCCTTGTTTGTTTCAAGGTTGAATAAGCGATACCCATCCTTAGTGTTTTCTTCATAACCAATCATGACACACTCTATAGCCTTGTTGTCAAGTTTCCCACATACTTCCCTCATGGCTTGAACTCTACATCCAAATGGCCTCATGTGCCCATAAGTAATCTTCTAGTGTCAGAGGTAACTTGGTTATCAGCTCTAAGGGGATCTGGAATCCTATGGCTCTGCTGGGAGTTCTATTCCTGTTGTAAGCAGCTGTAGACATTGCCTCTGCCCACATTCTCTTCTCAGCTCCGAATTCAGCTAGCATGCACCTTGCCATCTCACACACGGTTCGGTTCTGCCTTTCCCCTCTTCCATTTTGCTGTTTGCAATATGGCACGCTCTTCTCATGGATAACGCCATGCTGGTCCAGATATTGGTCGAGCTCCTCATTTACATACTCTGCCCGAAAATCTGACCTGATTCTTGTTAGCCTTACACCAGATAGGGCCTCCATCTTTGTCTTGTACTCGCACAGCTTCGCCAATACCTCGTCCTTGGTCTTCATGGTTATTACTGACGCATGTCTTGAGTAGTTATCTGTGAACACAATTACGTACTGTGCCCCTCCGCATGATGGTGGGTCAAACTTTCCCATCAAGTCGGTGTGGACCAACTCGAGAGGCCTGCTCGCTCTTGACTTGCTCGCAGGGAAAGGCTTCCTTGTCAACTTCCCCTGGACACATACTTCGCATCTGTCGCTGTCTTCTTTCTTTATTCCACTCAGCACATGAATCTTGCTAATCGTGTCCTTACTTGCATGACCGAGCCTCTTGTGCCACGCTTCCATGTACTTTGCTTGCAGTGCAACAGAAGGGAGTGCGTTTTCTTGCCTTGTTGGTATGTTTAATTCCATAACATACATTTTCTTAACATTCAATGCCCGAACTATGGTCTTCCCCTCCATCATTGCTATGGCAGTTCTTCCTTCAAAAATGGTTTTTCCACCTTTCTCCATCGGTCGGTACATGGATAGTAGATTGAGAAAGAGCTTAGGCACATACATAACTTCAGTCAAGATGATTGTCCTCTCTGATTTCACCTCAGCAGTGCAGACACCTTCAACATGTAGCTTGAATCCATCACCAATTTTCATGGATCCCTTTCTTGATATGTCTAGCTCCTTAAATGCATTTATGTCGCTGCACATGTGGCCAGAAGCTCCAGAGTCGACAAACCATTTTCCCTCTGATCCACTGCTTACATATGCATGGGCATCACCCTCAGCACAAAGGAGTAAGGCTTCCACTTTCTCGTCCCCATCATTACAGCTTGCCACTGATGCTTCGCCGTTGGCATCCTTCTTTGCTTGTTGCGTCTTGAATGCAAGCCACACAGGACGCTACCTTGCCGCGTGACCAATTCCCTTGCATGAGTAGCACTTCATCTGACTTTGGCTGTGTTCTCCTTTCCATTTACTTTGAGAACTGTCGCCACCTTGATTGTTGTGCTTGTACTTGCCACCGCCTTGCCTACTATTTTTCTGATTGGATGTCACCTTCAGGGCTATTGTGTCCTCCGTGCTTGAACACAGCGCCACCAGCTTTGACCTCCTTTCTTCCATTAGCAGCCTTCCTTTGACATAAGTTCGCCAAGGTTTCCTTTGAATAATCTCACGAATGAGTCGTACTCGGACAATGGTAGCCCCATGAGGAGAAATATCGCAAAGCACCGGTTGTCGATAGGGATTCCTCCCATTCTCACAATTTGGATGAGCTCATGCATCGTCAATATGTACTTGGCATGGACCTACCGGCCATCTTATCTATCCTCGCCATTTGCTTGAAGAATAGCATTGTGTGAATAATGCCAAACTCCCCGTACATTTGGTGTAGCATGTCCCATGCTTTCTTCACGAGCTTAAATTCACCGACATCATACATTGTGGAGCTATACAGAGCATCAAATATGATACCACATGCCTTTCGGTTGATTCTTAGCTGCTCAGCATTGATTCTGCCTATCATCTCATCTTCATCGTCGTTGTCATGAATCACGTTGTTGTCATGAATCGTTGTCATGAATAATGAATCACGTCAAGATAGCATTCCAGCAATTTTTGTCAATCAGTTTGGCCTCAAGTCTCTTTGACCACGGGTAGTAGTTAGGACCATCGGCATTCAAAAGCACCTTTGGTTCCCTCGTCTCTTCGGCGGCCATCTAGACTTCGGTATCTTACTCGTTGGCATCCTAAATTCCTTATCTTTTTGTAAATTAATGCTTCTCACTTACTTCGCACGGTGATCGGGTGTTCTGGGCCCATATCCTGTTGCAATGCTTAATTGATTCTTACTTCTCAACTAATTACTTGTGGAGCAGAGAATTGGAAAAAGGAATATATTACATCTTTCTTTTGTAACCAACATATATTAAGACGCTAATACATAGTTACACTTCGATACAGACAGAATATAAACAGCCAAGTACAATACAAAGCGATACCAATAAGCAGCTGCACTTTTCAAACAAAAAAAGACGATAATCCAAATAGCTAACTTATACGATATCAATATGAATACAATGACAAGAAAAATCATTCACTCCAAAAGGGATTAACGTTAATTGTACAATTTGTACAAAAGAGACAAAAATCACAAGTTATTGACAAAAAGGAGAATTCATGTTACACATTCCAGATATTTCTCAAGCCTAAAATTGTGTCCTGCTTTTTCTTGTCATAAAAAATCTATGTTGGCAAATAAGTAAACTGGCGGTATACCTCCAGTTTACTTATTTGCCATATTTTTAGATATCTTCATTAGCTTTTAAATGTATTCCAATGTCGATTTTCTTATTGTATCACTCTTTCCTGCATCTCGCTTCCCATATTCTGTGTCTTTTACATTCACAGTTACTCCTTCTTTTCTTGGTCTTCCTGAGGTCCTCCAATTCCACACCCTCCTTAAAGATGTTAGGTACTCTCCTCCCTTCTTATCACCAATACAGCAGTATTTTCCAATCCTGTCCATTCTTGTCTTCCCCATTAGCATAATCAGCATTAGCCTGCTCTTAACAAAAGGTCCCTAGAGGATCATTGTTTAACATCCCATTCAACAGATGAAGTACTGAACTTGAATGCTCTCCAGAAAGCACTCCATTAGAGACCATTTTACCAATGAAAAATTTCTACCACTGCTGGGATACAAATCTGGGACTTGAGGTGAGAGGCCAATACTCCAACCATTTCAACAATTCGGCCCCTTTTCAGATGTCATTACACATGTTACGTACTGAGTTGGGCCCTATACACAAAATGAGGGTTGTGGTGGGGAATTTAGAGAGGATGGGAGGAATTTTAGTTATCTCAGTAATTCTTTGTCAGAGGGTTGGGGAGGAAGAGAAGGGGCTGATGGGAGCTGAGAGGTTCTTCTGCTATGTTGTGCTTTGCAGTCTGTCTGTGCTTTTCAACATCATAAAGCTTGACTATACACCTGGACCTGCACTTCAAATCTTGCTATCCTTTCCAATCAGTTTTTATGTCTTCAGTCATTCAGCCACACAATATCTGGAAAATCTTTGAGTATATTTTTTAGCCACAATTATACTGGTTCACTAATTTAATGGAATTATACACTCACTCTGTGTCGTATTTTTGGGACCCACCCTCATGGACATTACCTGTAGGTGGACTAATAACCCTCTGGACTTATTGTTAGACAAAGGACTTGAAGAACATGCGAGACAACAATGCCAACAATGCATACGATTCCAAAATCCAACATCTCCAGCCCACTCCGTTCCGGTCTGCACTATTCCCTCACCACATCGGATATCACCTATATAGCCCCCTGAATGCAGAATAAGACCAGAAATTTGCCTAGCACACAGGTCATGAGCTGGTGTTCTCCTGTTGGAGTCAGCAAAGGAGTTCCTGTCTCTCCAATGAACTTCCACCTCACCCGCTATACCATTTTCCCTCCCCTCAAAAGCTACCCATTGTCCAATTCCATATTCACCTCCACTCCACCTCGACCTTGCCAAAAAGTCCCCTCCTGACGTCAACACCTTTCCCTTTTATGCCCTCTGTTGTAGTCAAGTATGCAAGTAGTAGGCATCAAGCGATGGCAGCTTCAAGTAAGATTTGGAGACTTCGTCATATTTTTTAGGGTTGTGGTAGCGGCTACTTTCTAATGTACCAAACTATAAGAGTTCCCTGATGGTAATAATATTCAATTAGGTGCTAGATTGTACTCGGTCTGTCAATTGCTGAAATACATTTACTGGCATAGTTAGTTCTCATCATCTTGTTTCTCATTCTATTTCACCCATTCCTGTCTCACCCAAGCTTAGAAAAAATTTTGTCCTGGATGAGGGTAAACAATGAATAAAATCATAATTTTATTCGGGTTATGCTACAACTCAACAATAGTACATACACTTTATGACGTAATATCTTCCACAGGTAGGATGGAAACTAAGCTTTGATTCCCATGTGGGCAATGGTCTCTAGCCTTCTAGCTTCATTGACTCACTGGTTTTCTTCAGATTGTAGATGTTGGGCAATGTTGAGTCAAGATGGCGGTAGGATGGGTAACCCTCCAAATCATACTTCTATCATGGTGTTCGTGTCCCCTGTCTGCAAGTAGGGGGCAGATAAAATGTGGGTTGTTGCAATGGGTCCAAAGGGTTATAAGTGCCTGGGGGGCTCCAGAGGCCCGCAGCCACCTACAGCCCACCCCTTCAATTTACATTTTTTAAAAGTTTTGATCCGCTATGAATCCTAGTTTCCTTTATGCAACACCTTGCATTCACCGCATTACATGCAATGCATAATATGCAGCTGCAGCCAGAATGTAAGGCTGTATAGATGGTGCTGCAATGTACATATATAACCTTACCCTATTAATTCTGACTTAAGTATGCCTAATGGAATTTTTTAGATATTGTGACTTCTTTATTTTGCATGCCAGGTTTCCCCTTTTCCGTTTCCTATCTCTTCATATTTGTTTACATCTTTTCGTAGTGAAGGTCAAATGTGGGTTTTGCACCTTGAGCGGCGGCAAGGCGATGACAAAGGAGAGCGGGTGGATGGTGGTTGAAGGGAGGGCCTAGTGGATTTGAAAATATCACGTAAGTTAGGCGGGCGTTTGAAGCAGACTGAGGGGCAGGTGGGCAGAAGAAGAGAGGTGGAAGCGTTGTTCTTTATAATAGGGAACAAGTCTCTGAGGATCTTATTAATTCTATGGGCGCCGGGAATGTATGTTGTGAACAAGTTAATGGTTTGTGGGGGGTCAGACTTGGCACGGGGGGTGAATTTGGCAGTGGGAGGGAGGATTTCGTTGTAGAGAAGTTTTTCGGGGTACCCGCGTTTCCTGAGGGAGTGATGGAGGCTGACTGTATATTTTTGGAGGGAAGGGGCATTGTTACATATACGGTGTCCTCGGGTGGAGAGGGAGAACGGGATCGAACGCTTGATATGTGGCGGGTGGCAGCTTTGGAAGTGAAGGTATTGTTCGTGATTTGTCGGTTTTTTGTGGACAGAGGTAATGAATTTTTGATTTTTCAAGAGAATATTGATATCCAAAAAGGTAATTGAGGATTCGGAGATGGAAGAGGTGAAAGAAACTGAGAAAGATGTATTTAGGGAATTTATGAAAGAGAGAAGGGATTCATGTCCGTGGGGCCAGAGCAGAAAAATGTCGTCAATATAACGAGCCCAGAAGAGAGGTTGAAGCGTTTGTTTGCATAGAAAAGTACTTTCGAGGTGGCCCATGAATAATTCATGAAAAAGAAAGAAAAAATTCAGAAAACAAAAAAAGAAAAAAAGCCAAATCTAATAATAAACTTTACTACGACCTCGGTCTCACTGCATTACAGCATCGTCAGGTACAGTATATCTTGATCATCTTTTTAGATTCCTGACGATACTGTAATATAGTGAAACCAGGGTCATAGTAAAGTTTATCATTTTTGTGGATTTGGCTTGTGTTTTTTCTGTCTATGTTATCATGTTTCGCTTCCACTTCACATTGGCTGAATCTTCATAAATAGGTTCTGGCCTGTTTTGCCTGGTTCTCTCCCATTGATGATTGCCTAGACAATAAAAAAATTGGTTTCGGAGATATTGTTTTCCATAATTTAATTTGGCATTTGGATATTCTGGTCTTCGGACATTTTCAACATAGCCAAATTAGAAGCTCACCTTATTTCATCTAAGGCCTCCATTACCACAACATTCAATTTGCCATATTAAAGTAAAGAGTAACTTTTAACATAAAAGTTACCTTTTTACATAGTTTTTAACTTTAATCAGTTATTTTTTTCAGAAAAGTAACTTTTAACTTCAACTAGTTACTTTTTGAATAATAATTTTAACTTTAATCTGTTAATTTTTTTTTGGTAACTTTCCCAACTATGTACATAAAAGATCTGACCATAAAACAAGCGAAAATCAAACGACTATAAATAAATCTGATTTATCATTTAAATACCTTTGATTTAAATACCTACATTGATATGATTCATATACATATAACTGTAAAGTTCTGATAGTGTCATATCAAAACCTGGAATTGTATTCCTCTTGAGTTTACAGACATTTTGCGATGCCAGCTGCCAAATGTGAATTTTCATGTCTTGCCTTCATGTTAGAAGGATCCTCATGTCTGTATCTTGACACAGATGAAATGGAATATTCCTTGTTCTTTGGATTGGAAAAATTAGCTATCATTTTCCTTCCTGTCCTTTCCTCGCAATGATCTATCACATGAATAATTTCATATTCTTGCAAGTGAAGTTCACAGGCCTTGAAAAGAAGGCATATAATGCATAGCCACAAACATAAAACCTATTCAGAGGAGTTTACTTTCAACAGAAATTAGAATTAATCCTATACTGCTGAGAATAAAACATATTTAGGCAATGAGCACAAAAATTTCAAATTGACATCACTTCTGTCCTTAAAAACAGAAGGCCCTGCAGAAGGCTTACCCGATGAAGATGCTCCCCCACATTTTTACACCCCACACTTGTTCCTCCTTCCAAAAATCCATAAAGTTAATAATCCTGGCCGCCCTATTGTTTCTTCCTGCAATTCTCCTATGGAGCGTATTTTGCATTCGTAGATGATTACCTCTAACCCCTTGTCCAGTCCCTACCCTCATACATTTGAGACATGTATCACTTCCTTTTCAAATTAAACTACACCACACTTCCCCCTACTGAGCCTACTGTAATTGTGGTCACTATGGATGTCACCTCTCTATTCGCCTCAATCTCCCTTTATCCTTACATAGATTTGTTCTCACCTGAAAGTAAACACTACCTTCAAACCTTTAAGGGAGTTGTTGGCTGGAAATCTTTTCAATGAATTGCTGCAATCCCACTTCTTCCTTAGATAAGGCTGCTTTGGGAAATGAAGTACTGAAACTTTCTGCCCACTGTCATAATTGCCTCTTCACTAGAGAACACTGCATTTAAAAGTTTTATTGCTAACAGGAAATGAAATACTGATGAGTTTAACACTTTTAAAAAGCTCATAAATGAACACCACTGTTGTTTTTTAAAACAAAAAGATGCGGTGCATCCCTAGCAACAGAGGTCAGACTAACAATGCTGGCATCACTCCTTGATACTGGCCCTAATCAAGGGCTTTATATGTGGAGGGTCTTGGTTATTAGTTAACATTTTTATATAGATAATGTTATTCTCACTATTCTTAGCACCTCTGTGCAACTCCTTTGGTTTATTCCTCCTTAGATATTTATCATTATATGGTAGGTCCACTTTTGAATATATACATGCTTGCATTTCTAATGTTTTCACCACTTTCCATGTGTCTCTGTGTGCTATTGTCAATGTGTCTCTGTCATAAAGGAAGATACACCAGATGTGTGATCCATCGAAGTGTTACCTTGTTTTAGAGCTTCTGTGTTCAGCTGATAGTAGATTTTTATCTTAATAGACTGCCCCTTCACCCTTCACTCATGCTATTTGGCTGATTATTTCCATTTTGCTCATTCTGGTTAGTCTGATTCCCTATTGGCTTCATGATGAGGTACAAATTCCTTAGAAAAATTATCCAACCTCTGAACTATGTACTTTCACCAGGGCCTTTCCACTCCCTTTTTCCCCACCATCCATCACCAATTCACACCGGATCTCTTTACCCTACTGAACCTTCCTCCCCGACTCCTGCCAGGACTTCGCATTTTTCTAAAATGCATTCCCTGAAACGGCAAATCTTCTACCACTCCCTCCCCTCTCACTGATGACTCTGGCGACTCACCGCAGCAAAAGGTCATAAATATTTCCTTCACCTTCTTAAGCCCCTCAGAACTCTCCATTTTAAACAAAGGCCTATCCTTTTCTCTGACACCCCAAACAACCCCTCACGCTGAATTTCTGCTGCAACCAGAGGTGGAAGGGCTTATGAGATTCTGAACCATTCACACAGCATCGCCACCTCACTCCTGTCCACAGCTTGCTTTTGAATTTTTGACTCTCCTTCTTTCGGTGAACCTACTAACTATCATGCTAATCACCTAGTTGAAATTTTCATCATCTGTCTCCTCTTCATCATCTCCAGTCCCTCCTTCACCTAATCCATCAAGCCCAAAACAAAACTTTTCCCAACAGAATTGTTTGCCTTCAAGTCCCTCAGCAATAAACCGAATGTTATTATCACCTCAGCCAAAAAGGGCACCACTGATGTAGTCCTTAATAAATCCAATTACTTAAATAAAGCTTTTAAGGCAATTTTCCAACTCCTCCTCCTACTTCCTCCTTCCAGACGGAATTTCAAATTGACATCACTTACTTGCTTATAAACAGAGGCCCTGCAGAAGGCTTACCCAATAAAGACATTTCTCTTCTCTCCCCCCACATTCTCACACCCCACTCTTGTTCCTCCTTCCAATAATCCATATAGTTAATAATCATGGTCGCCCTATTGTTTCTTCCTGCAATTTTCCTATGGAACGTATGTTGCATTCTTAGATGATATCCTCCAACCCCTTGTCCAGTCCCTACCCTCGTACATTTGAGACACCTATCACTTCCTTTCTAAATTAAACTCCACCACACTTCCCCCTGATCAACCCATCATTATGGCCACTATGGATGTCACCTCTGTACACACCTCCATTTCTCTTTTCCACAGATACAACGCTTTCTCATCCTAAAATAAACACTACCTTCCAACCAAAGGCTGCTTCATGGAGAGTAGATTCATTCCTTCTTATTCCAATTTATAACTTGGCCTCCTTGAAAAAAAAATTCTTTCCAACTTCCCACTTCAACCCCTTGTACAGTAAAGATGCATATACAATACTTTTCTTCTCCAGCCACCTGATATCCATTCCCTCCACACGTTCATATCTTAACTTGGTGCATATTCTTTAAAATTTGAAAAAAATCCTAAGAAGGTAAGTAGGTATTCTTTGAGAGGCATCTGATTGCCTGGCTAGCAGTGAACTAGCAAGTTCCATTCTTTTTAAGATCATTCCTGGGTTATCCTCTCTTCTGAGATCCAGAGTGGTGAACAGTTGACATCAGCTCCCTCATAACCTCTGTAACATATCCATTCCTGTTTCTCCCTTGAAAGGTGCAGCATAAAACGAGGGGCTGTGCAATGATAACCAGGTTAAGCCCTTCCTTTACCTCGGCCGCCTTGAATAATACTTTCTCTCCACATGCCCCTTAAAGCCTCCGTTGTATTGACGATATCTTTCTTCTTTGGTCCTATGATATGGACTCACCGAATTCCTTTCTCACCTCCTTCGATGCCTACTCTTCAGTTTCCCTCATTTCCAACTTCTCCTTCTCTCACATTAATTCCTGGATATTGATATCTCCCTCTTTGACGATAAATTCAACACCACCGCCCACATAAAAACCACTGACAAACTTCATTACCTCCATTACAATAGTTGCAATTCCTACCGCACCAAATCGTCCCTACCTTACTCTGTTTTCATCCGAGGCCACCGCATCTGCAGTAACCTTGACTCTCGCAACGAATTCCCAGCTGACATACACCAGTCTGTCCTCTGAAGAGGATACCTAGAGTCCCATTCTAAACAAAAAATATCTTAACAAACCCTACTTCCCCTAAATTCTTCCTTTTAACAGAATAAACAACCGCCCTCTCTTTCTGCACAGCTAGAGAGACAGTCGGCCGGAAATCGTAGTGAAATAGGTAATGGAATTGTAAAATCAAAAACTTGAATCAATTAGGTGTGGTGATTAGAGTACTGGCTTCCCATCCCGAGGGCCCGGGTCCGAATCCTGGACATGGTGGACAATTTTCATTGGTAAGCCGACCCCCACTTATGAGTGATGTTTGGAGTACATTTCTGGTGAATGCATTTATGATCAAACTTCGTAAATCCCACACATGTTAAAATTTATTTTCTTGGGCAGTAATCAGCATCCAGCATTCTATTCGCCTCCACCATCGATAACATCGAACATCGACTTCAAATTCTCGACGTCCGTAAGTAGGTGGGATATCACCTTAAACGACTCCCCCTGCTTGTCCCGTCATGCCCTACCTCACGATTTTTAACATATCGGTCCCTGGTTGTTTATTACATGTCCATGTACTCCTCTAATTCACCAATGTATCTCATTGGCCTTGCTCCTCTTCTCCCGTTGAATCGTGGCGTTTGCTTGGGTATCGCCGACGCTTGTATTCCCGCTGACCCTCTCAAACTCTGTTCCTTCATCTTCTTCGTCCCCTTATTGATTACCGTATGGTGTATTCGCTGCTCTATTACGGATGCTTCCGCGTCCATCTCCCTCGATATCAGTTTTACAAATTCCTCATTCTGCTTCACCTTTCTTTCGACCGCCTCTATCTCTCTTCAGTTTCTACGGCCTCCACCTTTGTCTCCTCCCTCAAGCTTTCAACCTCCCCTCGGATTATGCCGTACTTCTCCTCAATATCCGCCCTGTGTACCGCGAAATCTGCGTTCCGTCCCATTCTTGTAGCGTCTACGATTTCTTTCGTGGTTATTATCATCTCCTCTCGCTGGGTTACCTGATCCCTTTTTATTTCTCGGAATAACTTTGCCGTCTCCTCCGTTCTTTCTTATTTTATCCTCATCCATATGTTTCTGTTGTCTCCTTATCTCTTCATCCCTCTACCTCTGTTCTCTTCTCATCTCTCGCAATAATACATCAATGCCATTAACCGTTGACCCCTCTCCTGGAATTTGGAATTCATGGATTTTTATATATATATTTCTTTTTTCCCTTAATGCTGACCTCAGTCTTTCCTTTAAATCTTCTTTCCTCCCAGAAGTGTTCCGCCCCATACGTTTTAACTCCTCCTGTATTTCTATTTTTTTCATCACCTCAATTCCCTTCGTTACTGCCGCCAAAATGATATCGTGACGCTCTCTTAATCTCAGGGTTTCTCGTGGTGTCTCTTTCCGTGCCTCAGTTAACTTAGTCGGCCCTAATTGACTAGTCGGCCCCAAACGTTGCGACACCAAAATGTGACGTTTATCCTCACCTCAATTTGATTGCTTTTTGACCAGCTGTAGACAGGATAGGTTACATGCACAAACAAACCACAAGGATATACGATATCGTATATCATTTCAAACAAGAAACTTTTATTATTTTAATGATCTTTACGGGCTTATCTGTTTAAAAGCAGTCCAAATAATTGATGCATTTATACATTAAGCGCCCACTTGTTCAAAACAAGTTAAATAAAGTTCACCAAATGCATTTGATTTAACAAAATATCGTGCTCATGCACTTTCGTTTACGTGTGTGTGGCCTTCATTGGTCCTTTCCCGCGAAGGTTGTGATCCTCCAGGTGATCGTCCGGCAGCTCCGCAGGATATCTCGTTCTGTTGCACACCCTTCCCCTAAACACATTTTCAACTTCAAATTCACACTCACGGGAGTCCGTACGGCAGTCAGGTAAACATAACAATTTTTACATAAAGGGAGGTCACACGCAAGAGCATTTGAGGAAAATGCCGGCCTGTATTGTTGGAATCGTGGCCTTTACTACACTTCCCTAGGAAAAACCCATTGTCAGAATCTGACGATATGGCGGTATTAATAATATGCTCAAGGCATTATTGCGGGGAGGCATTGTGGCAACATCGTGCCATTGTCGGTATGGCTTATTGTTTCGTGGCAAGGTATCAGCACGGTTTTTACAAAATCCTCCGGCCAAGCTCCCTCCTAGTATAATCTACGAAAAAGCCCATAATATCTCTCCCGTCCCCCTCTTCCTGGGTTCTTCAGAAGTTAAGCTGGGATGTCGGTAATCTATTCCCTCCGCTTTACCCGCCTTTCGCTTTATGCCTTCTCTAACTCACTATCCAGTATTTCTGGTCGCAGCTCATCCTGATAAGTCCGTTTCCTCTTCTATGTCTAAGTATCTAGGCCTATTTTCACTATCCTGGAGTTGTTGGACGTATTCTTTCCACCGACTCTGAATCTCCTCTGGTTCCAATCCAAAATTTCCCGTCTGTATTTGATACAACGTACCGTTTTCCATTTCTGGTTACCCGAAAATATTCTAACCTTTGAGGAAAGTGTGTCTATTTCTTCTCCTTCGGGAGCTTCTCCATCTCCTTACATTGCCGACTCCACCACTATTTTCTCACTCTCTTTGTTTCCCTGCTAAGTGCGTTCTTTTTTTCCTTATAAAGGCTAAATAAACTTCTGCCTAGCTCTTTGTTTACATTTCTCCATTTCCTTCTTTTCTGATTTTTTCCGCCATTGCTGCTGTTACCCATGGTTTCTTCATCATCCTAGAGTCTACTGCTCCAGTAATTTTTTTAGTTGCTCGTCTTATACCGTCTTTATCTACTGTGTCTCTTTCGTCCTCTTCCTTAATGAATCTGTCCATCAGTTACTGATATTGCCTATGCTTCGTTTCATTTAGTGGTCATACGTCCCACTTTTTTATTCTCCCTACTTTCAACCTTTTGAATCTCATCTCATATTTCAACCCCTCGGAGTTATGGTCGGAGTCTGCACCTACACCCATGATGATATACTGCTGGTCGTGGTTCTAAGTCAATTTAAATTACTTTTATGGAGTCAATGTCTCTAATCTAGTTTTTCTGATCAAATCGTGCTTTATACGCGGGTTCTCTCGATAAAGGATATTTATAACAACATTGGTAAATAAATAAGCTTCGAATTTACTTAAGAGATCAAAGTTAAATAATGACCAACGCGTTTTGAAAACTTGTATCTTCGCAGAAAAAGAAATAGGTAGATCGCGTTATTTCCATAATCGAAAGGGAAGCGCAGATGAAAAGAGTTTTCCGTTAAATATTCTTTTCGGACTCCTAGATTCTCTCCTGGATGAAGCCGATTCACCGATAAGACGTGTTTATTTTTCGTATTAATGTCCCAACCATGCTAACTAGTTTAATCTCCAACAGGATTTTGCGATTAAAGATATAAAGTGATATAGTTAAGGAATCGTGAAATAGATAGCTCAAAATTCGCTTAGCTGCCCATGTTAATCGTTGGGCGAGAGGCCCGTAATTCCTACCGAAAGTGAACCCAATACTTTTCAAACATGGACCTGAAGCTGGTACTTATAATTTCGGTGAGTTTAATTTATTCTCGCTTTTATTTTAGCATTGCTTAAAAATACCTTATGGTCTTATTCATGGTCCTTTATAGAAACTTGATTTGAATATTTCAACCTTTCGGCTCACAGTCGTAAGACCTCGGGTAGAAAAACCTAAGAAACAGCAAAAGTTAGGTGATGTTGAAATATGGTATTAAGGCATTTAAATTTTTTTGCGCCGATGGGATGCGGATTTACGTTTTTTTGCACTTCAGAGCTAACTAGCCATGGCTTGTTCGCTAATACAATCGAACTAAATTAAAAAGAGACCATTTTCCTTTCTCACGTCAGAATCTGTTCATTCCAAAATCCTCTAAGGTTCTTGATAATTTATTTTGAGGGTTGCTGCGAATTTTGGGGGGGAAAACTGCACATAGCCCCTTCTCCACAAATTTCCAATGCAATCACCAATTCAGTATTCTCTAGCTTCGTTCTAGGTATGACACAAAAGTGTCTACAGCGTACGATTTCAGTACCATTAAATGTTACTTCAGGGATGAGAAACCCATTGACATTGTTGCGTATGCGCATCTATCGTCCTTACTGGAAGCGTGTATTCTTGTGACTTCATATTCAGTAGATCCCGTACCTTCTCCTTTCTTCCGATTTCTACACCTCTACCGGTCGCTATTTTCCATGAAATGAGAAGCCCTCGCTTCACACTTTTAGCCACTGGTTGTAATTTTTTACGATGAAGTTGAGGAAAAAGTGTGGCAATGTTTTCATGACAATTTTTATCCCTCTTTGGTTCGTCACACGTCCTATAACTTTCTTCATCCCATCCGAGATGCGTAGGCATACAGTAAACTCCCGATTATCCGTGTACGCGTTATCTGGGCTGCGGATTATCCGTGCATAGCTTATCTATTTAGTGTGTCGGCTGTGGTGTGAAAAGTAAGTAAACTTTTTTTATTTTCCTCCAATCGTGACTTTCACTACGACCTTACCGACTGGTCGGATGTCTTACGCCAGGCTTCGTGCCGCCGCCCGAGGCAATTGCGGCCGGAGAGCTCTACTGGATTCTTTTTTGTCATTAAATTCTATTCTGTACAGCTAGGATATTTTCATTGGCAGATTGTGTTATTTTCTTTGGGAGTTTCTTTATTTTAGCGGCGCACCGTAGAGAAATAAATCCGGAAAGAACCAAACCGTGTTCCGTTCCGTGTTTCCCCGGTTATGCGTGCACCGTGTACCAGTCATTAGCCCAGAAAATCAGGAGTTTACTGTACCCTTCGTCGCCCTATATTGAAACGTTGTAAGGGAATAATAGAAGGCTATCCTGGCTCTTTCTGAATCTTTCAGATATTGGCTTTCGGCGACTCATATCGAATGATCCACGTAGACACCTTGAATGACGAAGGTGCGGACGCTGGTGGACCGGCGGAAGAACTACAGGGAACCGAAGAGTTTCCGCCTTCCGTCCAAAACAAAAGAGGAATGGTAGTCGCTCTTGACAGCGGGCGGTGCTCAGAGCCGGGGTCGTTCGCTGACCCGGAAGACTGCCACAGCTTTTTCTTCTGCATGGAGGACGAACATGCCAGTCTGACGCTGTTGCATTGCAAATGTCACGAGGGTTACCATTACGAGGACGAGATGCTTGACTGTGTCAAAGGGGATGTGTGTCCTGATCCACCGACCCCTTCCTCATGGGACCAAGGTGGTGGCGTTCGTGTAAGCGTTTCTAGCGAAGCTAACTTCGAGTGCACTCAAGTGTCGACAACGGCGAACGTTCCCTCTTCGACTGACGGAACGTCACTGGTTCCTACCAGCATTCCGACCTATGAGACCACCCTCTCTACCTCTCATGAACCCATCCACATCGCGACAAATATGCCTCCTGACTCCTCAAGCTATTAAACTGCCCCCTCTACCTCTCATGAGCCCATCCACTCTGCAACAAACGGGACTACCTACTAGACATATGAAACTACCCTCTGTAATACTCATGAACCTATACACTCTATGACAAATAGACCTACTGACTCCGCAAGCTACAAGCTTAATGGTCCTACCGGGTCGACCTATGAAACTATTCACTCCTCGTTCTATTAACTTAGCAACACTTCTACTTGTAAGCTGATTAACTATGCCCCTAAACCTCCGACATAATGACTCATATACCAATCTATTTTGCGAAACTACCAATATTAAGACTTTGATCTTATGTAATTCACTTCCATTGTACGTCTCTACGCTACGATCTCTGAACCTACCAAAAAAACCTGCTTGGAGCATCGCAAACTTATATCATTGAATCTTTCCATACTATTATCTTCGAATCTGTCGACATTGTTCCTGTGGAGTCAATGCATATGGCTTCCTTGTACCTATCTAAACCATCACGCATTATTTTCACTCACCATCCTTGAGGCTATCAACACCGGGGACACAGCAGGGAATATCTTTTTGAGAGGTGGGGGGCACGGGGGGGGGTCACCTTGATTAGATTGTAAGCACAAGCGGTCTACCTCTACCTTGGGTTAATATATGCCCTGCACCTATATATTGTATTTATCGGGCATTTTATCACTTTTATATTATTAATCTTCTCAAATTTGAAATATTGATATTTGGCATTTCAAAATAAAATATCGTTTTTAAGTGGTACATATTTTATTTTAAAATATAAGAAAACTCAAATTATATTTCTTTGAAAAAAGTTTTAATTTGTTTAATTTTATTATTAAAATGTTTAAGAAGATCATAGTGCAATAAGATTCGTTATGATCGTGACAAACGAGCTTCGTATATACCTTGAAGGACTACAATTCTATCACACTGAGAACACTTATCTGATGCATGCATAATTTATGTAGCCCAAAGAAGAGGTGTTATTTAAATAGGTTGTAGATGGGCACAAAAAGATAGGATGTTCAAACTGAAAGAAAGTCTGTTAATTTAAAGTTAAAAAGAAATATTAATTTGACGTGATTGTTTAGCAAGTTCGTCACAATTTAGTTAGTTCCTATAGGTTGGTTCAACCCCACTATCCCCCCCTTCCCTGCGCTATTGATCGGCACCACTTATGTATCCACCCTCCGCACCAAGGAATCAAAAATGAGGCAAAGGTGCTCATTGCTACAGTGCTGGAATTCATCCGTAGGCGTTTCGAACCGGTTTGCCAAATGTAAGGTGTCGGTTATGCCGATTGTTCGTCAAATGTCACTTTAAAATAATTATAAAATGAATATTTTAAAGTCCTACCGAATATCATAATTAGTCTGCTTGTACGCTTGTTATTGTCTAATTTAAGTATTATATTTATGAAATAATATACTACATTTGGGCACACTGGTTTCTTGCATAATATATATTAAGTGGCCGTTAGTGCGAATAACTGGTTGTTAAAATTTTCGAATCTTGCCACTGACGAAATATATCTTCATAAGCGTTACTTACTTGACTTACTTTGACTTTACTTTATTACTTTGAGCGCGCATCGTATACACGCCTATCAACATTCTTTTTGTCGCTTACACAAGAGTCTCACTCAGCAGGTTATGACCCGCAAACCAATAGATACTAGCATCGCTGCTAATATTCTCATTTCGCTCTCTCAACGCATTTCTTTGGCTTGATGTTCATCTTTACCCGTTCAACTGTGTAAGTCAGGGATAATGCGTTGGCGTATAACGGTGAAATCGAAGCCCTCGCCAGTTTTCGTCGCTGTGTGAGACCAGAGTTACGGTGCACGTTGTATAGGCCATAGCGACTGGTCGAATGCGACCCTTCATGCCGCATTAAGTGCTTCTTCATCATCGAGATATCATTCCCTTGATCCGAGTGACATTTCACCGTTGCTTTGTATGTATTGGACGGAAAACCAAAGGGAGGAATTGAACTACTTGCCTTGGGAAGTGTTGAAAGAAGAACGCAGTTCTGGCTTTAAAACCAATCATTTGATTTGTTATTGTTGAAGTTCTTATCGTTAGTATCAGTTTTAATTATTTAGTACCTGGGGGACCGAGCTTAGCTCGGAGCGCTGAGATCCTAGGGGTCCGTGCTTGTCCAAATGGTACGGGCATAATGAAGCTCACTCCCTCTCACTCTCTTTCTCTCCCTTCTCCTAACTCTTTCCACTGGGTCAAGCGAGCGATCTTCGTAAGTATGTTTGTCGCACCTTTCTCGCAAACGGCTCTGGAGATTTTTTTGATAATTTGAATGTAAGGGTTTTTCGATTCCAGGAATCAATTGCAAGGAACATAGGCTGCATTAAAAAGGCCCCAGGGGCCCCTATGAGGGCCTTCTTTTAACAACGTTTACTCCCACAAGAAAAGCAACGACAGAGAACGTGTAGGTTCAGGAAACGAAGAAGGCAAAATGATCATTTCACCAACCTCAGCATTCTTTTTCTCAGTCAGTTCACTCAAAAACAGAATAAACCCCGTATGTTTATCTGCAAGTATTTTTTTGATTTGTTTCAATCCATTGGATACGATCTTGTTCCACTCTTACATAAGTATCAACCAGATATTGCTGAAAAAGTCGACCCCCAAAATGCAAAGCTTTGAACTTCAAAAGGTGGAGATCAGGATTGCTTTGGTTGATGCCAGAAGGAAAATGCTAGGGCAAGTTGAGATCCAAATGCTAATCAGTACTGAGCTAGTTCAAATCTAGTCAAATTTTGACGACTGGCATAACGTGTTCTTAAAGGAATATTTATAGAGTGTCCAAAAGTGCCCTTTTGGTAAAATAGTGGATAAGTAAAGGGCTCAACACGACTGTCAATATTGTGCATATCAACTAAAGATTTTCCACGTTGATGAATAATTAACTCGTTATCCGGAAAGCTTTGGTCAGCATTGAGTTCACAAACTTCATTCTGAAGGGGGGGGGGGGTGTTAAACCTTCTGTGAGCTACATCATCAGGTAATGCAAAAGGCAGCTTAACATAAGGCGGCTTTACACCTTCTGCAGCAGCGCGTATATTACCCTCTTCTATTTCCGGCATCATCGTGAATCCCAGAAAAAAAAACATTTTCAGATCTCAAAATATGTTCCAAAAGACTAATAAGATTTTCGCTGATACCGTGATTAATAGGATTGTTTATGCGTGCACTAAGAGAATCCTCATTTTCCAAAAAGTATATCTGTCCATATAGAGGCCGTTCAAATTTTCCACCACTTTAACCCCTATTGAGGAGGGAGAGCTGCTACAAGTTTGTGATAAACTTGACCGCTAACAATGTAACTATAAACTCCTCGACCGTTGTTTTTTCGATCGTCATCTACAGCAAATGAAGCCATAGCAAAACATGCATTCAAATTTCGAGTCATTTTATAAAATTCATTAGAAAATGGATGACGTCTAAGGAATAATCGCGCTAACTCGTTAGGAAATTCTGGTGGTAGATCTATCCTACCATTCAATCCGCTGTCCTCAAACGAATCCCTATGAATTCGATTTGATACACGTTCTTCGGGAAAATGCTATGCTCCACAGTGAATACAAGCAGCACTAAAAGACTGCAAATTATGGTAAGAAATATCAGCCGTTGTAGCTGCCTTGTAGGGACTTATTCGGTTTAGACGTAGGTAATGCTTGTCTTGAATTTCTCGGGCGGTCTTCTTCCAATCGTTGATGACGATGATCATCAGACTCTTCTGCACGCCTCTGAGCCACTCGTTCACGCATGTCTTGAAGCCGCTGATTTTGTGATTCTGACTTTTCTGTTCATTGGTTATTGTGCCCTTGCCTTATCTTTTGCTAACGTAGTTCCCTCTGTTCGTTTTATTCTCCGCTTCTCTGGATTCGTGCAAGGTCACTTATCATTTCTAAACGTGGTAAACGATCATCGCAATACTAATATTCTTGCCTCATTCTATTCTGATCGTTACTCTCTTGAGAGTAAGAATAATTTAGCTCAGATATAATTTTTTAATAACCAATTTTTACATGTGGTTTTTGCTACCAGGCTTGGTCTTGCTCTTGTCAGAAAATTTTCTTCATTTTTAGGAATTAAACTACTTGAGGTACCTGGTATTGAGTCATCAACTTGCTCTATTTGTTCCTGAAGTTCTCTTTGAGGTAGCTCTGTACATCGGATGTTAAAATTAAAAATACGGTATTTGAAGGCCTTTTATTAGGCATCTTAAAAAGAATATTCAAAATATGTCACTATCATTGATTTGTCATGATAGATGTTCTTATTTAAAATAAAACTTTAGGTCTGTTATTAAAAACTAACATGCGATTTGTCACAATAAAACCGGCAAATTAACATAGATTTCATTACTTAAAAATAAAACTTTAGCTGTGTTGCTTTTCCTGTCGGACTCCTTTTAGTTTTTAAAAACATTTTTGAAGCAGGCTATTAATTAATATTTTGTCCGTTATATGCGTGTTTCGGTAAGTGAATTTTATTTCCATTAAAATTCAACGCACAGATTGTAATTGTAATTTTTGTAAGCTAAACAACTCGACTTTATCTTCAAGGTGAAGGACCTAAAAATCTACATTAGCTTGAAATAAATATTTTACTTACCTTGACAGTATAAAGTACATAGAATATTGACTTGGTTTAGCAGTAATCCACCGACCATGACATGAATTTCCATTCAATGCCTATGCTGCGGTTTCCAAGTAAATAAAGTATTCAATTGTTGAAGTAGAGCAAACATTTGAGATTTTCGAGAAAAAAAATAAAATTCCAGGAAATAGCGAAAAGTATAAGTACGGAAATTGAATGCAAGAATCAAACATTTTGTTCTTTCGTTTATGTGAAAATTAAAATTTCAAATCTATTTCAATAGTCTGTGCGATTGAAGAAAGCGGTGGATGGTAAATTTCATCCAAACACGATGTATACAATTCATCACATGCAAAACACATTACCTTTTCCATATTATATATTAGATAGATATATTATCAATCTCCGGCTCTCTATAAACGCACTCTACATCACCTTTTCATCTTTCAACCAAGCCTATGCCTTGAGGAAAAATGCACGAGATAAAAAAATCTAATACGCCGAGCCTGCGTTGAAAATTTTAGTGGAAAACGCATTAGCTTCCCTTCAAGAATCTCCTCGGTTGTCATAGGGATGATTCACTGAAAACAATTTGACGAATTTTATCACAATTTTAAATGGCGTCTTTTACCATATTTTTTGTTTCCGAAACTGACAGTGTGTGTAAAATAAAAAGACCCGTATTTTTCCGTTTCTTGATCCGTCAATTAGTACTCGAGTTATAAGTGGCAAAAACTGATGTTTTTAACTCTTTCCGAAAAGTGGGCGTGCATGCGACCTAGTACGTCATCCACTTCGTCCAATCACAACTGAGCCCGCGAAGTGACTTCGCCTTATCGCAATGGGGGACACATAGCTGACTGCCATTGGAAGCGATTGCGACAGGATCTGTGCAAGCAGACCTTCTGACACCCCCCTCCACTCCCTTCCCTTTCCCTAAAATCAGTCAAGGACGGGAGGTGGATGACGTAGTAACTTTCAAAGCAGCCTGTTTGGTGGGCGTCATCTTTTTCTTATTTTAATTTTTGATTTGCGAGAGAATGGTTGTGGTTAGAAGATTAATGTTTACACTGAAATTCATTTTTCGTTTCCATCTAACGATTTCGCGATTTCTCTTCCGAGTAAACGCCCCCATTAATTCAGAAGAGGCAGTATTGGTATGTGTCTTTGTTTTGGTCGCTAGGGTACGGCTAAGCTAATCTCTGATTGGAGATGCAATTAAATGCAATATTGGGTCGGAAATTGTCGAAAAGATTTGGAGACAATAATCCGTTACCAGAATAAGAATACTTACTCAATTTCCCTTCTTAAAGGTACTCACTTCTCTATATCAAAGGATCATTATATCTAATTTCATTTTATAAAAGGAATCGTCTGCAAGTAGATAGACAGTCTCTACATGCTTTCTTATAGACGCCATCGGGAGTCGAACCCTGTACCATTTAGCCCTGTAAGGAATTTTTCCGAATATGATCCCTGCTGAGCTGTTTGTTACTAAAGTTGCTTTTTTCCGGGATAAAATCAAAAACAAGTGCTTAAATGTGCTCTAAACGCCAGGCATTCTTCAATAGACACGTATTGCAGTTTAGGGTCCGTATTATATAAAAGAGATTTTATATAATACGGACATCAATCGTAAAATAATATAAATGGATTTTGACAATATGACATTTTTTTCGTATACTCCGGAAGACATAAATATTTTGAAAAATACTTTCTAAAACGCTATAAGTTAAGATAATTCTAACGCTATTTTGGAAGATATTGCTTTGTACTTTTTCTGTACAAGACTTAATTTTATGTTTGTTAAAACTATTTTTCTTTAATTTCGTAATATTATTACAAATTAATATGTCAGCAAGTGAAGCTCGATCCTCTGGTGCTGTCAATGAAATTCACAAAATGGTGTGCTTTTTACAGATTTATTGTCATTCATTTAATAGATAAATACAATTTATATAGTACAGAATGCTTGAATTTAAATTCAGTGGATTACATATAATAACATTGCAGTCAGGAATGTAAATATTCTGCTCTCATCAGAAGCTGTCCAATATTCCTTGGACCTTTAGCCTTGAGATGGTCAATAGTTTAGGCCACTGGCTCTTGCACCCAATACAAATTATAACAAAACCTAGATGATACATGATAACGGTTTTTAAAGCCATGAGAAAATATGATGGAAAATATAACCATGCTGAGGTCGTTTACGATTTTGATAAAAAGTGTTTACGTATACATTCAAAGGATTATTATTTGCCGAGATGCGGTATCGCTATCACAGACACACACGAAATTGTAATTACACGTAGAAGTAACCAAAGTAGCTCTTCCCTTGCGAGAAATTAAAATTTCGTGTGTGACCAAAGCGGTATATGCATCTTGCAACCCCTGAATGAGTAAATATCAAAATTGCCCTTATTTATCAAAATTGCCCGGCGACCTTTGTGAGTATTAGATATCTGACATATTCTCGTACACCTTTTATATCGGCAGTCATCTACAACTGTCGATGCTTGAAGATGATGGGTTCTAGGTTGGGTATTTTTGGAATGTTTTAATTTTTGCAATCCCCGTAAACACATCTCCCAAACTCGGGACTGAAATATTTTCCATCGCCACGGGACAGTTTCGTTAGTTTAAACTCTCCATCGGGTGTTGATTTAGAGCATTCTATGAGCTTATGACAATCGCCGGGGTCTGGAAAATCTCCCTTCGTGGTGCATTAGAAGATACGTGTTGGGCACTGTCCCGGCACGCACTGCGACGATTCCTTGTTGAAGTACTGGCCTGTATCACATGTCTTAGATACTGCTGTGAGATCTGTCGAGGGACTAGTACCTTCGCACTGGTAATATTTGTGGCAATCCGTTAAATCAGGGAACGCACCCAATGATGGACATACAAAGGGATCGACATTTCCTTTGATGTTGGCATTAATTAACTCTTTGTTGGTTTCATGGGTCTTGGTCATGTCATAGTTGCTCCCATCATGGATTTGGTCGTACTCTCGATTCCGGAGAGGGTATGTTGGCTGCCCTCCCTCAGCGGACACCGACTCGTCCTCTCCTACTTCTGCAAGGATGTCATTGTGGGTCAAGCTGAACGAGTCGCTTAGCGCCAAAAGCTGTGTGCCGTAAAGAGAGAGAGAAACAACGGAATCAGACATCTATCACTCCTTCGATGTATACTTTCTCTGTGCACTAATTAATGCCTGTTTGGTTAACGCGACGACTCGTAGCTGATAAGGTTGCAGGTTGGATCACGCCTAGGGCCTGAATATTGCGTGGTTTTTTTAGTAAGCTTCGTTTTAAGTTAGGTTCAGACAGTGTGATAGAACATCTTGGAGTGTCTTGAAACGAAATTCAGTTTCTACATTATGTCGATTCCTACTTGAGTGCCGCGTGAAGAGCACTTCAAGGGCAGTATTCCTTAGCCCTGGCCGAAACGTGTGCTTCTAGCGCTAAGCATACTACAATGCTTGCTTGCAGGTGGAGGGGGGTACCGTCGGAAACACCCAAAGTACGTCCGAACGCGAAGCACTCTGGGGGAAGCATGCTACGAGGCCAAAGCACAGAAGCACGATTCCATATAGGCTTCGAAGCATTGTTGACGAGAATAACAAAAGATGGCGGAGCCGTTGGCTACTTATAAATGTGTCTAGTATCTATTTTTTACTTCGTATTTTACATTTGCATAATTATTAATATACATATCAATGATAAGATTAATATACATACAATCGCTCTTATTCTTCCGATCTAAACATTTGATAGGTGTTGCCCTCTATCGTGTTTCACCATACCTAGTGATTTTTTATGTTGCCACTACTGCTTAACGTCTCTCCTAACCGTAGACTGTCCGAATATGAAGTATTCTTTCCCAAGCATGCTTCATTGTACGTCAGCAATACGTAATGACCAAGAATGCTTTGCCGAAGCATGCGCCATATGCCCGATCTTTTGCAAAGTGTAGCCAATATCTTATTTAAATCCGTAAATTTTTAATGTTATTGTAGGCCATATTTGTGTTACTTGTATGAATCCTATATTATTTGGAGGGGTAGGCAGGGAGTCTGGGTCTGACAATGAGTCTGAGTCTGGCAGGGTCTGGAGTCCTCCTAGTACTTAGACCTGTTTTAGGTCCGTTGTGCCAACCCACACTGACTTGCCCACCACTTGCAGACTGGAGACAATAGCACCGCGATGGAGGTATGGAGGAGGGTCATGCCCCGTTTCCACTACTAGCGTACGTACGCGCGTACATACGCGTGTGACCAAAAACACCGTGGGAACGAACGTAAGGACCATCGTAACTCGTAGTTCGAAACCATGTCATTTTACACTGGTTAGACGCCGGCGGCGGGGCGGAAACTATGAAAAAAACGAATGACGATATTCTATAAATTTGGGCAAAATGTATATTTGTCGGCTCTCCATTGATGAACAAGTGAGAATGAGTGTCTCATAATTTTTACAACGGCAAAAACATGAGGAATGTGCTGGAGTTCTGAATGTATTTATAAACTACTTATATCAGCAACTTGTTCCGTCAGTTGCCAAGGGAGGGCAGCACTGAGTTTTACTAGTGTTATGGGAACGCATCGCTGGTTGGTACGCGCGTACGTACGGTAGTACTGGAAACGATAACCCATCCAACCTCTGTCCGGGCCCAACGTCGCTAGGCCGTTGCCCTACACGCATCCTCTAAGTAGGCATATCACATTTGCGGACAAAAATAGTCATAAACTTCTAGGGCTATGCCAAGTTAGTTAAGTGTCACAGCACATATAGAGCCTTTCTTTTATCTTTGGTCTAGTCATACTCGAGTAAAATGATGTAACGAGTTTTTCCTATTTTTCCATTACCAGCTACCATGTGACTGTGACTTGTCAATTAAAGATCGATTTGAGCTTTGTAGGGTGTTAAAAGGGATGTGGGAGGCAGGGACTCTTTGGCCTCCTACCCCCCCGTGGTTGAGTACTGGTACGAGTAATAAATACCCTCCTGCTGTTAAAAACTCCTTTTACTAACAGTGTGCTGTTTTTAATATCGTCAGTGCTACGCCCAATTTCCACCGATGGGCTCTCTAATAAGCAAAACTATTTCATATACATACCTGGACTAGTTACTCGTTTTCTGGGGACTGTTCCACGGAAAAATAAATACTCTCTTTGAA
This sequence comes from Platycnemis pennipes, assembly GCA_933228895.1. NCBI lineage: Eukaryota > Metazoa > Arthropoda > Insecta > Odonata > Platycnemididae > Platycnemis > Platycnemis pennipes. Next base: position 109,021,556 of record OW121851.1, read on the forward strand.
ATGAAAAAAACTGCGCCTTTCAATTCTGTGAGAGCTTAGAAGCAAACGCTTAAAGATATTGGCAATCGCCTGACGTTAACTAAAATATGGGACCCTATTTTTATGAACTAAGTCATCGATTACGAACTGACTTCAAAAAATCCTTAACGGAGGAACCCGCTCTAGCGGAATTTCCACAGAAAATAGTCATTCGCCGGGACTCAAACCCGGAACGCCTTTCCAAGATAGGTATGAAGGACGCCTTGGTAGCTTAACTGGCTAAAGTACTGGGACGGATATCAGTGGGTTATGGGTTCGACTGCCGGGCGAGGTGAATGCTTATTTTCCGTGATAATTCTGCTATTAAAAAAACAACGTTTCAAAAATTTGTTGGGTCAATTTCAGGGCGAAATAATAGAATTTGAAATTTGAGTATATAAAAACCGAGTTATTCGAGTAATTTGGAATGCAATGTTTTCCTCCTGGAGCTAAATAGGTATGAAATAAGCTCGCAAAATTCCTTTGCAGCTCCTCATATGTTTGATTTTGGAGGAAAATCATGTCGTTATCGGACGCGTATAATCACCAGAGGTCAACAATTCCAAGATTGGTTTGACGCAGCTCTCCAACGCAACTGACCTCTTCGTCCAGGATGTGTAGCAGTGCCAAATTTAACTATTCTTGCCTTCCTCGAATTTTTTTAAATAATACGTGTGACAGACACTCTTGACTTAAAAAATGCATGTGAAATGCATTGGCTTTACATTGGGAAAATATAATTATTTGAGGAAATATATTATTCAAGACTGAAATGCACTATCTTTGATATCCATTATACGCGCTCTCATTTCGGATGAAGTTTTTTTATTCCACCGTTCAGTTTCTTTAAACTTTTTAAGCCATCTGGTCCTGCTATTTTCATTGATTTTTAAACTTCTGTTGTGATGGTCACTGCGTGTAAGTCTTTCCGTTGTGCTTCTGTTTTTACATGAGTAAAACTGCCAGCAAGTGACAAAAGCATTTTTTCTACTATACTCTATTTGATCATTTGATTTCCCTTCAAACGAAATATAATGTAATTTGGAGTGTAGGACATTGCTAGAGGAAAAATACATGTTTCGGGTACCAAGCAGATGCCTGTGATTACATATGGACCCATTATTAAAGAAGAAACGAGGAATGGAGAATGAAAAGTTCGAGCACACTTTTAAATTTTGATGTCTTAAACCGGGAGAACCACAACATTAGTCTGAGGAATTTTTAGGAGTTAATATCCTGTGAGAAAAAATGATTACGCAAATGTTAGCTGACAGCATAGTAGTCTTGGAGGAGATTAATGAAACTAAATGCATGGGGAATGGCAGAAACAGAGAAGTCAAGTCTGGAAGCATTTCCAGACTTGACTTCTCTGCTTCTTGCTTCTCTGCTTCTTGCTTCTCTGCTTCTTGCTTCGCTCAAGGCTACTTGAGAGCCTGGTGGAGGGCATTAGCACTCCGTCCGTCGGATGGGACGTTAAGCTGTGGTCCCTTTGGCGCCTGTCGTTAAGAGTAGGCTGATGCCGACGCTGGGTTTCTCTCCACCCTTTCACCGTTACCAATCCTACCATTAACCAGCTACCAACCATCCTGAAAGGCGCAAATGACCTCAGCTGTCGGTCGCCTCCCCTAAATAGCATAACATAACATAATCCTTTGCTAAACAATTATTTCATCTTCATTCCTAATTTCTTTGCACAGTGTGTGTGAATACCGTCTCCATTGAATCATTAAAATATCCCATGGAGAGCGTGGTCCTAGCAGCACTCACTACCATTGACATATTGCAAAAATATGTATAGACTTACCGATATAATCAACACCGCCAACGTCTTCATGTTTCCTATGGAAGCAATCTTATTCGACACTTGCAGACTGGCAGTTCGAAGATCTGTTGCTGACTCTTGAGCAGCTAAATGTGGACTAAATTATGAGCCTCAATATTTATAGGCGAGCAGTGATAACACGGTGGAGATTAATGTAGCCCCCACTGTTCGATTGTTCAAAAATAGACGTTATCAGCTAATGGGTAATCCTTTATTTTGAAGTACTGTGAGAACCAATAAGGTTAAAAGAATTAAACCAATGTCGTGCATCTTCATAACACTCTGCAAGCCACCATAATAGTATGAGGCATGTGGTGAATTCCAACTAAACACGATTCAAATTATTAAAAAGGATTAGGAGCTAAGTATTCTATTTGAAACAACAATTAAAAAGAAGATTAAAATTGCAAATCACGCATACAAAAACATGCTGTCACTTGGCTTAGCTTTAAGTCCGTATACTAACGTGCACACACGCATACAGACACTGAAGTATTTCTCTTCTCGTCTAGAAAGGTGACTGTGACCATTGAAATGTCCAATAAAATTCGTGTGTTTATTTTTTTGTTTTCTGTATAAGAATAAGTTTTTCACAGCTGTGAAGATTGTTTATGTATACATATGTGTTATTGAATATACTCACAACTATTTATATCTCGTATTGTACAAGGAAAGAAAGACATTTTAAATCTCTCGGTTCGACGGTCAATTTCTGCGGGTAATCTTATGTTCATGGTCCAGTCTACCGAAGTAAGTTGGAGTTGGCTAATTGTTTTAAACATCATCAGTGAAAAGATTGTCTTGGAATTTAGTTAAGAGATTAAGTCTAACTTTCAACCAACGGTCTGATAAGGATTCCTATTTCAGTTCATCTAATAGACTTGTTTCGCAAAAATAGTTATCATACCGTCCGTTTGGAAGTATTTAAGCTGCAGTGGCAAGGACCCGTGAGTGACGTTTCAATTAAATTCAAGGAATTCTTTTTAATTTCCATTCATACACCATGTAGCGAGTGTAATAAGCCCCAAAGCGCATTCTGTAAGATGAGTATCATTTTCGCAGCAGATTATAATTTCGGAAACCTGATTATGTCACGGAAAGATACTATATTTTTTTCCCAGTCTCACTATCTTAGGCATTCCGTGATTACATTCTTTTTATCCCCAGTTTTTATCATCCCACCTTATAGCAAGACAGTATAGAAGTCAGGAATGATGTCAACAGATAAGATTTCCACAGGTATGAATGATTGATATCTCACCTTGGCGAGGCCAGTTGGAATCGTTGATGGCTAAACGGTAGTTAGATAGAGTCGCACTGTGGTCCAAAAACCAGAAAACATTTTGTAAATCTTGTAAAGTACTTGGGAAAAAATCTTATAAGTGACTATTAACACTTCCAGTAGCAGTTGTGGTATGTCCGGCATAATGAATGAACGTTATAAAGAATGAAATGTTCATGTCTGATTGGAGAATTCGTTTCAAGTTGAGCGTCGAATTCACAGCTAGTGACGCACGGGAAAAAGGGTTTGCTTCAAACGAGAACAGTTTAAAAAAATAATATTCCGATAAATATTTTGTAACTCGGAATATTTCTCGGAAAGTAAGTAAAATTAAACGTGTACTCAAAACTAGAAAGTATTATTGTTGGAAATGGTAAATCAATCATAAAATGTTTTTTAATGTTGATGGAAAAAAACAAATTCAAAGCCGACAAGACAAGACTAATGTCCAGCAGTCCGGCAACATCTAGCTCCTTTAAAGCCTCTAGAATTTCCAAAGAGAAAGAGGACGCCTTGGTAGCTCAACTGGTAAAGCACTTGGCCGGAAATCAGGGGGTCCGGATTCGAGTCCCGGTCAAGGCGAATGATTTTTTCTCTGTGGAATATCTTGCCCCCGAAAAAAACAAACTTTGCAAATTTCACTGATATAATTTAATCGCGACCCAGGGTTTCGACAATTTACTCCATCTTCAGGTGAAAATACGGAGTTGTATTCCAATAAATATTCAAAAGGGTGGAGCCCAAGGGAGGGGGGGTGTGGTTGTGGTGATCAGAGAAAGGAACTCAGTCAGGGGGGGAATTGGGAAGGATAGGAGAGGGGTTCGACAATTTACTCCATCTTCAGGTGAAAATACGGAGTTGTATTCCAATAAATATTCAAAAGGGTGGAGCCCAAGGGAGGGGGGGTGTGGTTGTGGTGATCAGAGAAAGGAACTCAGTCAGGGGGGGAATTGGGAAGGATAGGAGAGGGGTTCGACAATTTACTCCATCTTCAGGTGAAAATACGGAGTTGTATTCCAATAAATATTCAAAAGGGTGGAGCCCAAGGGAGGGGGGTGTGGTTTTGGTGATCGGAGAAAGGAAATTGGTCAGGGGGGAATTGGGAAGGAGAGGGGGGGGGGAAGAATGGTAACTGCGTCGAGGAATCCGCGGTGTCCGTGTGTCGGCGGCTGGCTCTCGGGAGTCTTTACCACTTCCTGCCATTCCAAATCCAATCCGAGGCCGTATTACACTAGCGGTTACCGTTTACGGTTGCCGCTGCTGGTTACGGTTGATGTAAATAGTTCCAGTCACACTGACCGCTTGTATAACCGACCGGTTTCAGCCAATCGCAGCCAACAGGATCTCGCCTCACGGTCACGTGCTGTTTCTGTTTACATTTTGTTCCTATGCTTCCTCAAATGCAGGATTTATGCCTCAAAAATTCAAGATACGAACGAATTAAGTACATTTAATCTCACCTCGATAAAATGTATGCTATTAAAATACTTCTTTCACAAAAAATATGTGATGCAAGAGATATTTAAATGCTGTTCAAATTGTGTTCTGATTATTTCTAAGGTTTAGGACGTAGTTGAAATGGTAACAATGAAATTATCGTGATGTGTAAACACACAGCACGTGACCGCGAGGTAAGCTACTATTGGCCACGGTTGCATAACCGGCAGGTTGGATATAGACGCACTCCTATAATCCAACCGTTGAGAGCTGGTTGTATGTTTATTTTTCGGGTGTACCCCGCGTACTATACGATACCTGACGTTTCGTGGCCGTGGCTGGTCACTTTATCAATGGGAACGAGGTATCTGTCGAGTTGGTGGAGTTCATATAGGGGTTTCATGGAGGGAAAAGGGTGGGAAGGGGAGGAGTGGAAGGAGTAGCCATTGCATTTTTATTTAGGTTCAAAGCAGGGTCCCACGTGTGGCTGACTTGGAGGCCATAGTCCCTATTGTAATTTTGCTGGCATTTTCTTATTTCCAAAGCTTCGCGGATCAGCCGGGGCTTGAAGTTGAAGTTTTTGAAGTTCAGCTTGAAGTTTTTCACTTTGGCGATTATATTGCCTCTAGTTAAGCCCAAGAGAAAAAATTTCCCCTCATGGTTTAAGGCGAATGGTGAGTGGCCTATGGTGTGAATCTCCCCTGCCAAGATGGAACCACAGTCGATGACTGTCAGCGCTCCATGACACTAACTAAGTGACCTGACGATTCCCAAATATGGCCTTGTTCTCCCCTCGGACACCGGCTCTACCCTCCCCTACATCGCCCATACCCTTGCCCCACTCCTAACATTGCAACATCGCAGCAGTTTTACAATGTCTCGCTCGGACTGCGTCTAGCCAGAATATCTCGCCTCGGCTGCCTCTGGCGTGAACCGGCAACCCACCCACCCTTTTCCTTTTCTGTGGGAACTGGGAAGCCGTCGCAAGCATTGGTCATTATTCTTTATTCATCGTTTTCTGCAATATATTTTTCACTATTTGTATCGGAAGAAGACTGCATGATGACTGGCGAAAAGATAGTCCTAAAAATAGAGCAATGCGGCGAAAGCCTCGAATCCCAAGGATGTTCATCAGAAGCCACTGGGTAGCCTCGAAAACAATCCACATCGCTCTTACTAAATGAAAAATATTCTACAGCACCTGGGAAGGTAGGAAATAAGACGAGTTCAAGAGGTCGGCAGGAGAGAAATTAGGAATTTTCTTTCCAGCAGCGCATCACACATCACCATTGCTATGATAACATTTATCATAGTTTTTTAACAGACTAAAGGTAGGATTTCACAAAGCATCTCCATTCACTGTCAACCCCCTCATCTCGGCGTATTTTTTTTGCATCCGCACCACTTTCCAACACCCCTCATCTGACATGCTTCACAACCCTCTTCTCCTTTTTCCAAGCATTCCACCCTCAAGAGCTATCTTCAACATCCTATCGCCACCTATTACCTACTCGCCCCAGTGACATGCTTTGTCTTATCCTGATTTCCAAATATCTTCCCTCCCCCAACATGTCCACTGAATCCGCTTTAATTTTCTTTTCGCTCCGTCCTACGAAGATGACGGCACGAAAGATGTCTGAATCACTTTTCAGGTGGCGAGCCTGAATGGTATGTTATAACATACAAATGTGTGCTAAATACTTGCTTCTATCTTCTATACTGAAGTGTCATATGTTAAGTTACTTCAGGACGGATTTCAAAAAGGAGTCCGTGTTCTGTTCCCTCTGTAAAAGAGCGCAGCTTATTCTAGGCAAAATTGGAATAAAATACTAATCAACAGAGTAAAAAAGGCTTCAGGTGGGCATTCCTTGATATCAAATCGGCTGTAACAGAACTCGAGTGACATGCAGAATAGTAAAACGGGTAGTAGAGAGTAGAGTGATAGGAGCGAAGTTCTCACGCGGATCATATTCCGGCCAGAATAATTGGACCCGATGGAATATTACGCCCTGAATTCGATACTTGCAGAAACCCCTTGACCTGCTCAGAAGGGGCTGCGGGGCATATGTTCTACTCGTAGCAAAATTCAATAAAAAACTTTCACAACTAATTACTGTCAGGAGTAAAACCTGGATGTTTTCACATAAAAGCTTGGCCAGTAACAGCAGCAGAATAGAGAACATTGGAAGCGATGGAAATGAGTGGTGTTGTAGAAGATTAATGAAGATCAAACGTACAGACTGAAATACGAATAAAGAAGTTGTACGAAGAGTTGGGGAAAGACGTTTTCTGTAGATGATTTGCATTAGGAGATAATCTCATCGGACATACTATGAGGCATAACAGCCTCCTGATGACAATCATTGAAGGAATAGTAGACGGATAGAATTACCACGGAAGGCCAAGGATAGATCATCGTGAGCAAATAAATGGATACGCTAAGGTAAGAAATATGAGGGAGTAAAGAGGTTCGTTGAGAAGAGTGCAGATTGTAGAGCTACAGCATAGGTACCAATTTTCAGATTGATGGCTGCTAATGACTTAGGAGTAATTCGGTGCATTAACATGAATTTCCTATTCTTGAGCCAACATTGCCGGTTGTATCATGTAATTGAAAGTTTAAACATTTTATAGATGGCAATAATAAATGTACTTTAACACTATTCAAACTTTTATTTCCGGTTCTCTTATTTCCATAGATCGGAAAAGTCGGGGGTCAATTATTTCGGGAAGCAAAGCTTTATTATACAATTAAAGAAATTTGTTCTCCATGCGATTCTTCCAGAATTCACCATTCCGGAAGATTATTTGGATTTTGCAGTCCATAGGAGTCCACACCATAAAATTACAAAAGGAATATCGGGAAACATGTAATTGTCCCTGAATTTCGTAGTAATAATTATGGTTTAAAACCATTGGTTTTCTTGAGTTTAAGATCCTCATCCAAGCAAAAACACTTTATTTCCTCAGCTGCCTGTTTTAATGTCATATGTTCCGATGATATTGGACATTTTACTTCAATGATGCTGCATCATTTGTTTTTCCATCAGGCGAGGCTGCTAGGAAACAGTGTCCGGGATCAACAAAAAGGCCACATGGAAACTCTGCTACCCGTTAACTCCTCATATTTCTTAATCGCATAAATTCATTTAGGCTACCGTATCTCATTGTATCATTTTCAGATGACTGGGCATAAAACTTTTCTTTTCTTTGTCTTTTCACAAGTGATTTTCCCTTCTCCTACAAATAACACCAAAATTTGATTACGTCAATCTATTCTGTCTTTCATCAAACCATTGCTCACATTCGGTTTGGACCCGCGTCTCTCTCTCTCTAGAGCTTCTATTGACCCCTCAACCGTCAATTTCTTTATCAGCTCTTCGATTTCTACATCCATTTCCTATTGGTCCATGTCCAATTTCTGACAGAACTCTCCATAATCCTTAGTTTCTTTTGCCTCATAAATTTCCCTAACTTTCCTCTTAGGCTTTTTTGCAAGACACCTCCTAGTTGACTGTTAGCGTTTAGGCCTTCGCTCGCCAAGTCTGTGTATACTTTTGAAAGGGCTTCTTCCACATATCATTTTCTACGCAGAATAATTCCACCCTGGTCCCAGCTGAAAATCAAGCCCCTGCACCCTGCACACGATGAGCATACAAACTACTTTTTCCGCGGTTCACTTGCTTGCCTCCCATAAACTTAGCCACTAACGACAAAATTCTCCGCCAGATTACTAGTGTCAATCATGGCTAGCATAATTGATTTCCATACCTAGGGTTTTAATAATTCGTTGACTCTTTCCAGGGCACCCATCTCCTTGTCGTTGAAAATGTTTCCCCTCCCCTCCTGATCATTGCAGTTATATACTTTGCAATTCGAGTGCTATTGAATACGCGAAGCGGCCCGTTTTTTAGATCCTCAACTAGTGAGTTGCAGCCATATTTTTCTTTTACTTTCTTTTGTTAGAAATAGTTTCAATTCAGGGTGTTCATCCAGAATTTTGAAGATGGATTTTGTATAACATGTAACCTCGTGACTAGAACAATCACTTTTCTTAACCAGTTTCCCACATGGAACGGATTCACGCACCTTTTCAAAAGCACTCGAATCACCACTGCCTACGAGGAAATGGTATTGAAAGAAAAGTAATTGCATCTCCTCGCTCTACCGAAATGCCTGAACAGACATGTCAGCTTCCATGCCACGTGATGATCCACTTATGGTGACCAACAACTATATTTGAAGAAAATAAGGGAGATTTCCATATTCTTGACCAAAAATAAGGGAGATTTAGAACACGGCAAAATTTCATAACAAAAAAGAAAAAAGCTATGCAGTTCTTGTAAACAAAATTAAAAAGAACTTTATTTTATACTTTGAGAAGGCCTAAATATATTTTGCCGCAGATTTTGCTTCATAAAATAGTTTGCCATCACTTTTTTTTATTGTTATTAGATTTAAAATTCAATTTACATTTCGTTATGATTACCGGGGGTTTTACTAATTATATAATTAGTAATTACAAAAAAAAACAAAAATAATGCAGGAATATAGGACGTGGCGATTCCAGGCTGAAGATAACTCTCTCAGAAAGTACCACGGTTTACTCATCGGATTTAATAGGAACAAACATTGCGTCTCTTGCAATGTAAAATAATATCGCTAACAATTAAATGACTTTTAGAAAAGTGACGGATACATTTTCGCATTCCTCATGTATATTAAGATGAAACTGATGAAACCACTGTCTAAACATACTGTGGTGAAACAGTCAAATCAGCCATGGACAACAATTATACTTAAATCTTAAATGTTTAATCTGTTCCGGTGAGGCTAGGTCATTAGCAGAAACACGTATTTTTCTGAGAATCGGTTTGATGAAAACAAAAAAACGTACAAAATCTGAAGAATTGGTTCATTGTAGTCGTCCTCAACCAAATAATTACTTCGCTTGCCATTTCCTGAGACTCCCGGCAGACCTTTTCTTTCGTTTTGCAGATGAGAATAGACCACGTCTTTCTTACTTCGAGGATGGCCTTTTCTGGCAGTTTCCATGATAGTCTTTTTTTCAGAGATAATTTAAATCGAAGAAATTAATTGTAAATTATTTCTTGACTCACTGAATGTAGAAAGATTTCTTGAAAGATTTACGCAAATATTAGGCAATTGGAAATAGCTCTCGATACGAAAAGTCGAGACGGACTGAGAGCAACGAAGAGGGACGCATAAACTTGCGACATCCTGCGCGCTGTCCTCTTCTCAGCAAAAACACAAGGTTGCAAGATTTGTCTTTCGTTCGTCCCTCCCCTTAAACGCCTCCAGCAGCATGGCCCTCATCCCTCCAGCGGCATCTCTCCCTCCCCTCCCTCATCGCTCCTCGGGTGCTTCGTAATGGTTCCATGATTTCGCCGCAAGTGACGCTCCTAGCAGCGCGTTTTTAGCGACTTCTAATTATTCTAATTACTAGTTATTACCTTCTCGTAATATTATTTAGAAAATTGGAATTGATTAGTGAAGAAACTCGAAAACTTCGTAGTTTTTCGATTTTTATAAATAACAACGCATTCTGCCATTTTGGTAATTTTTTATCATGTTTTTTAATTTTTTGCAAAATGTAAAAAGCAAAAAAGAATTTCATTGGCCAAAAAAAGTTGATGGTGAAAGATTCATGTCGATAACTTTATTTGCCTAGCTGCGAGAAGAAAAACCGTTTCAGGGGCAGTCACCATTGGCCTTAAACCGGAGACAATACATGCTCTTGGAAACAAAAATCGCGCCTGGTACCTCCAAAAGACCGTCCTAAACGAGGAAACTCGCCGATCTTACGCTGATCTGCGCAGACATTCCAAATTCCTCATTCGCCGTGACTATGAAAACTACGCACAGATTGTCTCTTCTTCTATCTCCTCCTCCCCCAAAAAATTCTGGTCCTTTATAAATCAACGCCGTAATCGTCCTCAAATTCCTGAAGCAGTCTCCTATGGCACCAAAAATGCCGCTGGATCGGCGAGACCTAACCTCTTTTTAAAATTCTTTTCCGATTGCCTGCAGCCTACTTCCAACCATAAAATGACCCCTGTCCATTCCCTCCTTCCTAATTCAAATCATTGCCTATCCCACATACAGACGGACTCTCGGGAGGTTTTTCAATATCTCTGCAAGATACCCCTCCACCGCTCACCTGGCCCTGATGGTCTCAACCCTAAATTCATTCGCAACTGTGCTTCATCTCTCTCACAACCTTTAACCATCTTATTTAATCGCTGTTTTTCCCTAGGAACCTTCCCTCCTCAATGGAAGTGCGCCAACGTTACTCCGATACATAAAACAGGTCCCAAGAATGATGTTTCAAACTATCGCCCCATCTCATTGCTTCCGATCCTTTCTTCCGTTTGTGAGCGTATTATTCTGAACAGGATTTACTATTTCACCTCTCCTTTTTTATCTTCTCAGCAGCATGGTTTCCTCCCAGGAAGATCATGCTTAACCAATCTTGCTGTCTTCCAACACCATGCCGTCAGTGCAATAGATAAGTCAACTCAACTTGATGCCATTTACCTTGACTTCTCCAAGGCCTTTGACACCCTCCATCATCAACTCCTCCTTCATAAACTCAGCCAACAATTTGGCATACATTGTATGTTCCTCAGCCTTCTTTCTAGCTTTCTCTCCAACAGAACCCAGCGTGTAATACTCGCAGGTGCTTCCTCCTCTTGGTCTCCTTTGACGTCTGGAGTTCCCCAGGGCAGTGTCCTTGGACCATATCTTTTCAATTTATTCATAAATGATCTTCCTTCTCAACTCCACTCCTCTCAAGTCCATACCCTTCTCTATGCTGATGATTGCAAGCTTTACAAACAAATTAATAACACTTCTGACTGTATTAATCTTCAACTTGCCTTAAATCAAACCTCCCTGTGGTGTGATACCTGGAAACTTAACCTAAACCCTGGAAAATGCAGCATCATGACTCTTGCTCTCAAAACAAAACCCTTGAATTTCAATTACACCATTAATTTAACTCCCTTAAACAGAGTGACTACTATGAGTGACTAAAGACCTAGGTGTTAAAACCGACCAAAAACTAAATTACTCCGACCACATTCAGACTGTAAAAAGTAAGGCAATGTCCCTATTAGGCCTTCTTTACCGCTTCACAGAAATAAAAGATCCCAGAGCACTCCATTCCTACTTCTCAACAATCGTTCTTCCCGTAGTTTCATATTGCTCCCCTATATGGTCCATATCAGCCCCGACTAATCTAAAATCCCTTGATTGCATCCCCCATTTCTTTGCCAAAATAGTCAAACACAGAGTCCCACATTTCCGCAATATGTCCTCAAATGCTATTCTGTCTTCTCTTTCCATTTATACTCTCCAAAACCATAGACTTAAAACTGATTAAAAACTCCTCCACAATACCCTTAACTCGATCATTGACTGCCCCGAACTGCTTTCTCTCTTCAACTTTAGGATACCAACTCGATCCACCCGCACGCATTCACTACTCCACCTGCCTACTCCCAGGATATCTCTCACTCAGCGCTCACCGTTATTTCGCCTCTCCTCCCTTCTTAATTCACTCCCTCACACCGTCGATCCTTTTTATTTGTCATGTAACCTTTTCACCACCCAAGCTATGTCCCACCTGTCAACAAATTAAATATTTCCCCTATCCATGTTGGGCTCAGCGTTGTTGATCTTTATGTTTTCATTGTATTTTTGTCCTCTTTCATGTTCATTGTTAAATGTTTCACTGTAAATTGGCGCTACTGCTGTATGTGAATAATGCTTTAAATAAATAAATATTTGTTTGTTTGAGGTCAATCACGTGTCCCGAGGCTGCATGTTCCGCTACTGCTGATTTTCAGGGTTGTCCCAGTCGAATAGCCCGCTCGTGTTCTTCTATGCGGGTTTTGACAGAGCGTCCGGTTTCGCCGATATATTTCTTCTCGCAAGTTTGGCAAGGTATCTCCTGACGAAACGTCAGGTATCACACCTGCAGGGCTATTCTCAAAAACGAGGCCATACGTATGGCCGGCCGTAAGTTTCTTATGGCCTACCTCAAAGTTACGGCCTTCATCGATTCCGATTCCGAGGGGCCATATCGTATGGCTCGGCCATAAGTCGTACCGCCGTTTCTGCTGGTGTGTATGAGAATTACTATCAGTACTATAAGTTCGGAGTGGTTCGCTTCACATCTGGCGCCACCGAAACTATGATTTTCTAGTGGCAGTCGCTGGAAACATCGAAAATAAATTACGAGTGGAAATCAGGGACGTCGGAAAGCGCGGCAAATCCTGTGGATACAAGTGGAAGTTCTTGTCCGGCAGTCTTAAGATAAGTATTAACCATAGGCAATGGAGCTGACAGAGTAAGTCACCTGTCGCTAAATATTCCTATTGATATTTTCTTGTATTTCAATTCGTGAATACAGCATTGCCATCCATTTTGTTTTGTGTAACGTAAATCTTTGTACTACTGTTGATGGAGCATCAAAATTACACTAGGTACGTAAAAAAGTTACGTCATTATATTTTTCAGGGGTACAAGGAAAAGAGCAGCCCGCGCTCGAGATAGCTAGTTAAATGTAATAATAAATTACGTGGTATATCACCGTGATTTCACTAGCGGACGATTTCAAGGGCCGCAGGGCAAGGTAACTCACAAAATTAGAGAAGAACCGGGAACGTTACCGTGTGTAATAGAAATAAATAGCAACGGATATTGGCTTGATATTTACTTTTCTAAAACAGCTGTAACAGTGGAAAATTACCAATGCTTTTCATTTAACATTGAATGTGTACATAACAGGTGGGGCCGGAAAGTGAACTGTCAGATATAGACAGGAAGGTCCTAGGAATAATTGGAACCCAAACATCAATACCTCTGTTTGACGGAGGCATGCATCACGGCACAGTGTCTGTAAATATATGATGTGGCCCTTTAGACAGTTATATCTATATAGGTTATAAGCAGAGATGCTGTTCGACCTGTTAACACTCATTCTACTATTAATTACCATAGGATGATGCAGAATGCTCGTTAAATATAGAGTAAATTCTTGTCCTACACCTCTTTGGTACCCTCCATCAGCCATGAAACGCATAGCGACAAGGACCTTTAAATATCGGTACAAAATTTCAATGTGGATAACAAATATGCTACAAGTTGTCGAAGCATATAAATAAGTAATAAATCTGTAAACAATGGTAACATAAGAAGCAAAAACAATATGCTCACTTCACCAGAGCATCCGTTTGAAAAGTAATATTTGACGCATCACCTGTAATCGGACGCTTAGTCCATCCACTTTCTTCCGTTTTTGAGAATTTTCCAAAGAATTACTGACGTACGCCACAACTTCCTTTGACGCTCGGAAATAATTCATGAAAATTCGGTTGTCGTACTCAAATGAATTATGAGCATCTCTAATTCGTCGTCTGTCAAGAGTAAATCGTCTTCTCTTTTCAATGTGTATTACCAATTCCAGTTGAATTCGTCTATGCTCCCGCGCTATGTTCATTTTTTACTATTGAAATTTGAATTAACAGCGATACTCCTTCTAAAATGCAGCTTAATGTCTTGAGGTGGGCAAGTTTATTTCGTATGGCCCGTCTTATGTCGGCCTCCGAGCCAGGTCATAATATTACGGCCTTCGGGCCATACGTACCGCCCGACTTATGGCCCATGGCTCGGATGGGAATCGTTCGAGGCCGTACGTATGGCCCGAGGCCGTAGTTATGGTCGATTTCGACTTATGGCCCGGCCATACGATAATGAGAATAGCCCTGCTGGTATAGTACGCGGGGTACACCCGAAAAACAAACATACATCTATAATGACCCGCGAAAGTTTTAACCAAGAATTACGTTGAGAGCTGGTTGGCGCTGATTTGTCGACTGCAACCGGCAACCGTAACCGCCAACCGCTAGTGTGATACGGTCCTCCTCGCCTAGGGAAGCCCGGCGCCGCCGATGGGAAGATGGTTTCGTCCTCTGCTCGCCGGGGGAGTCGAAAGAAAGTAGGGAGGGGAGTATCTTGCTCGTTGACTAAAAGGGCATTTTTATGGGTATGGTGAGTAAATTCCAGCGCTTCGAGTGTGTCTTATCTTCGTTCCTTATCCTTGAAGTGCAGGATTTCCGGAGAAAAATTACTGCCATGGCCGCTTTCAAAGAGGTGCCTGGCAAACATTGAGTAATATTTGCCCGCTTAAGGATGTTCCACCGTGACTCCGCGATTCAAACTCCCGCAAAAGAGCTATGTTATTTAATGAATAATTACCGATCTAGAAAAACGCCTATATGGAAAAGCATCTGTAGGGTGATAACGCATATACAGTAATTCTATGAGCTATGCTATTATGTAGCGTGTTGTAGTTGCATTATTTTTTCACCAGCTCTTTTAAATCATTTTGACTTCAGAATATGACTGACGTGTTGTTGCCGTGTTTAATTTACAAAATGAGAATGCATGCTCATTCCTGTTATTGCGCGTTCTAAAATACGTTAAATATTTTCTTACTAAGTTTTAAACTATCCCCTTGCAAATACAACCCTTTGTTTTGAATTTTATTAATATTCATATTTTTGAAATTTGCCTGGCAACAATGACGCTGCTACCATTTGGAGGCATTGGTATTAATTACACCATGTAAATAACCAATGAAATATTTAAATTGCATAAAAAATATAAGAAGAATCTTGGTGAGGTATATTCCTAAATTAAGTTAGTAAATAGGCTTCTAAGTACGTTCCGTCACAAGTGTCGTTCCAATGATAACAAAATCCTGTAGCGCCACTTCCATGTAACTAAGACGTTTCTGCTTTTTTTCGAGCAAACATTTATTAATATCAATTAAACAAGTGTGGTAAGGTAAGTACTTTTTACAATGCTAAATTCTACATAAAATAGCGCATCTTATGTTAGTTTTTTGTCAAAACGACATTTTTACATTATTTTTTACAATCTTTACATTATTAATCTGCAAAATTTACTGCTACAGCCATGCTCTGCCATATAACCACATATAAAATTGCTGATTTTCAACGCCTTTTTTCTTCAAGTATATGTTAGTATTTTCTTCAACTAAGATGGAAAGGCCTCTTCATTTTATTGCCAATCGATAGAAGTGCCAAAAATGATGTGTCCTTAAATGTTCACAAATATGACATCTACTTCATAATTCGCTGGAGCCTCCTTAAAAGCACTTCTGGTGTTCTTTGGCTCTCGTGGATAGGCTGCGTCCTGTTCTGCCATTGTATTGCGCAGGGCAGTCGTCGCATTTTAACGAATAAATTCCACTTTTCTGCATTTCGGGAATGTTATCTATGGCGTTGGCCAGTTGTTTGTCAAGCGTGGAGGGGACTAAGTAAATTATCCGGTACTTATCTCCAGGTATTTTTTTGGCCGCCGCGAACGATATTTTTCCAAGGAAAGACACTTTGCACCTATTTTTCGGCTTGTCATTAGGTTCTTGGGAGGAAATTTCGGAATTTGAAAACGTTCACTTTGTCACTTGTAATTTTATTAAATGCGCTATGTAATGTCGGAACTAAAGAA
The DNA here is from genome assembly GCA_933228895.1 of Platycnemis pennipes. Lineage (NCBI taxonomy): Eukaryota > Metazoa > Arthropoda > Insecta > Odonata > Platycnemididae > Platycnemis > Platycnemis pennipes. Next base: position 109,037,677 of record OW121851.1, read on the forward strand.
ATGATTAATGGAGGGAGCTTTTAATTACTCTTTGGCTGTTCATTAGATATTTATTTATGCTACAGCAATAAAACAGCTGCTCCTAGCTGCTCTTTCGGCCTCTGTGATATTTTTTGTCCTATGACGTCAAAAGACAGTAAAATCGCACTTTTACTCTTCCAATGTAGTAGAGGTTGTAGTACTTGTAGTGGAGGTTCTACCTCAAGGTAGAACCTCTACTACAAGTGCCTCCGATAACATGCCTTGATATTTTGATATATTGTGGAGAAATCATTCCTTCGCCAATCCATGAAAAAATATTTGGGGGTCATCGGCCATTTAACGCTGATTACAGGATTTGAAATTCGTCATTTTCAGCCTAAAATTACTTTGCTCATATGGAAGAATGATGACGTCTCTCTCTTGAAAATTTTATGAGAATTCCTCCTGTTTATCAATTAACGATAACACTGACTTATATCTACGCAGTACAAATAATCTGCTTAGCCAAAAAATGTACTTCCATTATTCGACATCCATTAATAAATGCACTCAAAGAGTTGATTTGAAAAATACTTTCAGCAATATACCGTCCCTTTAGATTTTACAGACTATTAGCCTTACATTTAGACAAAAATTTGCCTTTAAAATGAACATATGAAGCCATTACTCTAGGGCTGGGCGGTGCAGGAAATGCTGAACCGGTTCTCGGTTCTGAAAAAAACCGTTTGCGACGGCGGTGCACCGGTTCAATAGATCGAACCGGTGTTTTCTACTGAACCGGTGTTTTCTGCTGAACCGGTTTTTTCTACTGAACCGGCGTTTTCTACTGAACCGGTTGACCGCGCGATGGAAAAGGTTACTAGCACATTCCCAGGGCAATGCCTCTCTTCGTGGCTTACGTGATAAAGAAAGAGATTAAACACCCGAGCATGGTACTAATACATTAGGTAGGTCGCTCCCGAGGACGAAAATGCGTCCGTTCTGCGCAGCTTCGCTGTGACGTAGTGTGGAGGACAAGCGGCGGCGGGCGTTTAAAATGGAGCCTAAAGACCGCTTTGCACGATACAATTTGTTATACATTCTTGCACAAACGCTTGTATAAACTGAAAGAAATTGTATGTTTGTCTGAATGGAATTAGAACAGGTTCTATTTTCCGTACAGTCAATCAGACATTCGCACAAGCGTCCACACAATTTGCCGCTCTACACCGTACAATTTCCTCATACAAGCGTTTGTACAAGAAATTGTGTCGTGCAAAGCGGCCTTAATACTGTTGATAGCAAAAACGTATTTGACATTATGATATTGTGCATCTCTTAGATAATGCTGAGAATTGTGCTATGATATTTTCGTGCGTGTTGGCGAAATTCGTAGGTACCGGAAAAAAAATCTCAGTGCACGAAAACGAAGGTTGAGTTCAAGAATTAGTGCGGTGGTTGAGGCTTTCGCGAACTTATATTACACACAATAAACTGAGTGAATGCCCGTTTTATGGTTGGTTTCGAAATATATATTTCAAAAGAATGCAAATAGTCAGCATTCAACTCGTTAATGATCGCTACTGTACGATATAAATACTGACCAAATTTCCAGATAAAATAATTTTTCAATCAATGACATAATACCGAATTACCTGAAGACTATATTTTCTACTTATATTATTCTATTTTCACTATCAAAGCACCTGGAAAAGAGCCGTGTTACCTCTCGTTTGTACTCCAGTGAACTCGAAAAGATTCATGCTGCTAAATTTACAAAAAGGCCATAACATTTTGTTTGTCAAGGAAAAAAAATTCAAACAAATATTTATTTAAAGGAAAAAAACAAAAATTCACAAAACAATAGTCAGATTTTTCAAGCACAAGATTTAACTTCTTTGGCTAATCAACATCGAATGTAAATATACACAATGAATGAGTGAGGTCAAAAATGGAAAACCGATCTGCAAGCAGCATAACACAATAGCAAGTCACAACTATTCCAGTCAGAAACTGCCACTATACTTATTCTTGATTACAGGAAAGTAAATAACAAATGGTTCCCAGAAAATGCTTAATAAAACGTCCAGCAAACTTGCAAGTCTATTCGGATATAGCGGATCCGGATTCCGGCCGGAATAAATGAAAAAAGAAAGGCTGGGTGACAAGTTCAAGTACTAGTAAATAAAAATTCAACATATTTCCTAATCGATAAGCACTATTTTTGGAAATTTACCCAAGCAAAAATGGTTGTAATAGATTATTTAAACACCTCAACAAATGACAAATTTTTACCACGATGAAACCACTTTCTTTCCCCTCAAGTGGAAAATCATGTGAAAGCATCAGAATAATGGCCAGATTGTGAATCTCTCAATAATAAAAAGCACAACACAAAATCCAAATTTGTTTCCAATACCACAGGATTTAAAGGTCAACAGAAACCTGAAAAAATATCTTAAATTAGATAAATAAGAATTGAAAAACTTCACAGAATTCAATTCTCTAATTAAAAAACTTACTACAATCCATTTTTTACAGAAGAAAGTAATATGTAGTATCGGCATAATCCATGATATAATAACTACCTAGATTTATTGTGAACACATAGAAATGCCAATGTCTGGGGACATAATAAAATAAATAAAAACATAACATATAAATATCAGATAACTCAAAGGAAATAAAAGTTTTTTGCCACAGAGGTAACCAGTCCACAAATCCTTCATCATAGACTGCTGTACAAAAGATCAGCATCAATGATTTTATGTTTTCCATCATACATGGCTTAGTAAAATAAGAACTGAGGTCAATTTCGCAACCAATACACATTTCTCATACTTCAAAATCCAACATCCACAACCAGCATCAATAGTTTCTCAGCGTAGGAATCTTGATAAAACCTGGGAAATTTTGAAAAGTGTGCATATCAAACAAGCCTATACATAGAATGTTAAGATTCTCACAATTAGTGGACAAAAAATATGAGAGCTCCTTATAACAGATAACATTTCGCCCCAACAAAATGAAGAAACGAAATAAGATTTATTCCACTCAAGCAGTCTGCATACACTACTCATTATTCTGCATCAATAACCAGGATTAACATTGTCTCTCCTTATGAATCTTGGTAAGATACTGATCTTGGCAAGACCTGTGCCATCAACTAAGAATCCAATAACATAGCACCACCTGCAAAAGCACCTGGAAAATTTTAAAAGTGTGAATATCAAAAATCCTTCATCATTATTAGTCATCAATCCTCAGATTGGTTTGATGCAGCTATCCACTGAGTTATTTTATCGACTTAATCAAACCATATTACACCATTAATTTAAAGTTGCACACAATCAATGGACAAATGACTTACCCTCCAGTAACAATAAGTTCCTTGTAACAAATAATTTCAGCTACCACAACATGATGAAATCTAATATTTTTGATTCCACTCAAGTATTCGGGACACACTACTCATTCTTCAAGATTAATAACCAGCATAAAGAGTTTCTCTGATAAGTTCTTGGTAAAACCTGGAAAATTTTTAAGGTGTTAATCAAACAACCTAACACCATGAATTTAAAGTTGCACACAATCAATGGACAAATGACTTACCCTCCAGTAACAATAAAAGTTCCTTGTAACAAATAATTTCAGCTACCACAACATGATGAAATCTAATATTTTTGATTCCACTCAAGTACTCGGGACACACTACTCATTCTTCAAGATAAATAACCAGCATAAAGAGTTTCTCTGATAAGTTCTTGGTAAAACCTGGAAAATTGGTTTCTTAAGATAAAGGAACTTTAAACACGTATTACCATTCACGAGCAGCTACATATTGTACCTTTCATTTAAAGCACTTCTACTCAACACCGAAATTAAAAGGTATGTAAACACAGCTGCCATAGTAGGCACCAAAATATTTTTAAATTCAGAATTCACTGATACTGGATTTCACCGACCTGTTTTAACATTAAAGTCGTCCTTTCGCCGGCATGCTCGAACCCACTTCATTTTCATTTCGCTATCATTAGGGAAACGAAAACACTTCAATTTTCCCTCACAATTTCGGCGGCTATTGTTGCAGCCAAATACAGTACAGGAAGACATCTTCTCCGATGGTATTTGTCCCCAGAGAGTAAAAATATCTCCAAAAAGCGACTCACCATTCAAAGTAAACATACGGAATTCACTCGGTCTGTCCTCCACACTACGTCACACAATCGAAACTGAGAGGTATCGATATATGACCGACATGCGCAATGGCCTACCTAATGTATTAGTACCATGCACCCGAGGAAAGACGATATATTTGATTTCGAATCTCAAGGACTCCGAAGTGGCTTCCAAGATTGACGGGGTTGTTTGAAGCTTTGGTTTGATGGAAAATAATACTTTGGGAGATGAACGAAGACATGGCGAGGAGAGAAAATTAAGCTTATGGAGGCAATGAGAAGGCAATGCGGATTTTCGGAGGGAAAGGAAGAAAGATTTTATGATTTATCATTTTTTTTATTTATTATGACTAGAGGAAAGATTTTATGATAATCATTAAGAGCATAATAATGGCGAGGTGGTAATTTTGGATCATGGGAATTATAGATATGGGAATTGGGTTAGTTTGGTGACAAGAGTTTTCCGGGCATCCCATACCGAGGGCCCTGGTTCGAATCTCGGTAATAGCTGATCTTTTACTGGTACTTACAACCTTCCCGACTTCAAGCCGAGCGGAGAACAACCCAACTGAGTAGGGCTGGGCGGTGCAGGAAATGCTGAACCGGTTCTCGGTTCTAAAAAAAAACCGTTTGCGACGGCGGTGCACCGGTTCAATAGATCGAACCGGTGTTTTCTACTGAACCGGTGTTTTCTGCTGAACCGGTTTTTTCTACTGAACCGGTGTTTTCTACTGAACCGGTGTTTTCTACTGAACCGGTGTTTTCTACTGAACCGGTGTTTTCTAATGAACCGGTGTTTTCTACTGAACTGTATTTTTTCTAGTGAACCGCGTTTTTTCTCATCCAAAATTTTTTTTGGTGAAATTTTTATTTAACCAGTTTTTTTAAGATTTGTTTATTTTCTTAAAGATACTTCTTAATAACGCGGGTATGCTTCCCTAAAGTGAACGGTAAAATGTGAGAATGTTTGCGAGAACCAATGGTTTTTTTACGATGCCTGGGCGTACACATAAATTGGTTTTATGAAGTGTTAAAAAATGCACCTAAATTTGTTGTTTAAAAAATGCAACTAAATTTGTTGTTTAAAAAATGCACCTAAATCTGCCAAATTCGAACCTGCCGCGTGAACGGCGATGAAATTCACATTATTTTTTAACGAAGACATTGCAAAATTTCCTCGGATATTTATTTATCACGACGCGTTTCGTTGTTAAAACAACATTAGCAATTGGCTTGATCAGCCTCGATGATAATGCTATTGTAGCAACAAAACGCGTCGTGCTAAATTAATAACTCATCGTTGGTGAATGAAAAGCTCCCTAGAGGCAGAGCGACTGGTGTCTACGTACGGACGAAATCTTTCCACTTAATCTGATCTGATTTACGTGCTTCCAGAGAGCTGAGATGTGTGGAGAGGCCGATTCCTTTCGTCTGTGATTCATAGTTATCTGCCTTTCTTAGTCGACATTTCTTTTCTCTTTCATCATGGCAACAATTACGAGGCGAGGGTCTTACTCTGACGCCTTGTGTTTTCTTTGGTGGCTTTATTCTTTTCCGCCTCGGAATCGTCTCTTCGCTGATTCCCTCTTAAATTGGCCATGACTTCTAGCTCACGTGAATTGTCCGACAAGCAAATGCAAGGCGCTCTGGTAGAGAGGAGTGAAGTCAGTTCAGATACAATTTCCAAGGATTTATTTGGATACCCTCTGATTTCCTGCTCCTAGCAGGAAGTGAAAAAATTTCTCAGTTAATTTTTAATGCAAGAAAATAATTGGGAAGATATCGATAATGCTCATCATCCATTGACTTTCACGTGTGATTTAGTTAGTAAATAAATAGTGTCAGTTCAGCGTTCTGAAATATTTCGAGTTAATTTTCCGAGACGGTTTTATTACAAATGAGGTTGCTGAAACAAAGTGATCGGAACGGTGGGTATTGGAAAAGCTCAAAGGATTACCGGAAGTGCCTCGATTACCGAAATTGAATGCAAGAGATTGACAAGCCACCAAGAAAACCCAATACTGGAAGTCGCAAGAGCCTTCCATCCGCTAAGACGTTTGCGTCAAATTTTGCACTAAGTTCCAATGCCTTCCCCATTAAAGCACCCTGAGCAATTAAAATACCTTTGATTAAAGTTACCCAGTTACCCGAAGGCATGCAATTGAGTGGACTGCGTCGCATACTCTTGAGGGATTAAAACGCAGGAATCGTTTTCTAAACTGAACAGTAGTAGAGCATGTTTGGGGAGCCAATGGCTTTTAGGTGAGGCAGGGCTTATATTTACCTTCACATTTTTAAAGTTCCAAACGATGCCCCTACATGTCTGGTTTTTGTTTCGGTAAACATCCCAGTGACTTCTTCAAAGAAATAAAATGCTGTTCTATTAATGACACATGGAGCTGTATTTTATCAATTACTGGAAGGGTGTGCTGAAGGTTGAGAACAAATTGATTGTCAAAATTTACATTTTAATACAAGTGCAGATGCTAAATTACTATTTTCAATTACTATTAATTTAAATCTAGAAATCGGGTGGCACATGGCGCTGGTTCATGGAAATGAAAATTAGTTCTTCGGCGTATTCGCCTAGTAAACACGTTCGCAATTTATTTGTGACAAGTCCTCCCAAACTGAAAATTCTTTCGGATTCTGCTGATGTTGCTGGTATAGCAAGATATTTCCTGACCATCCCTGCAAGCAAGGGAAAGGTTGCCTCATGAAGGCTCCACCAACTGGGAATGTCTTAATTACATTATTGTGCATTAATAATCAACGTCAATGTGTTCAAATTTTGTTTGCATTTGGCGCTTCTTATGTACGTGTGTCAGGGGTAGATAGGAACATGAAACAATGCTCCTTCCTCCACAAAGTCTCCCCAAACCAACAGCATTGTTTTAATAAAAAATGCTACTGCACTAACTTGAATGATTATGAACTGTTTGGTTGTTCTACTGAACGAACATATTCGTTGTAATCGTCGACAAAACAAAATAACATAAAAATACGGAGAATCCCGTTGAGTTACTTATGTGACGATGCTTTAGATGGACGAGTGCTCGCTCTGCACTCTTAGCGGCCGATTATTTGTGAGACGATAGGCAGACAAATTATAACACAGAGGGGATAGGAAAGTTCACAGGCGTGGACGCAAGCCAACCCGGCTACGAGCAGAGACAGGGAGGGAGGCGGTGGCGTGAAAGCCGAGCAGCGAACGATTATCGGTGTTTCAGAACCGCTTCCCAGTGCACCGGTTCAGAACCGCTTCCCCAGTGCGACGGTTCTGAACCGCTTCCCCGGTGCGACGGTTCAGAACCTCTTCCCCGGTGCGACGGTTTCGAACCTCTTCCCCGGTGCACCGGTTCAGAACCGCTTCCCCGGTGCGACGGTTCAGAACCGCTTCCCCGGTGCACCGGTTCAGAACCGATTCTCCGGTGCACCGGTTTTTTTACTAAATCTGAACCGGCCTGCCGGTTCTGCAAAAAACCGAACCGCTGAACCGGTGCACCGGAGAACCGCCCAGCCCTACATTACTCCATCCCTCAAATGAAATTAGCGATTCAAAAAGGCAAATTGTACTGCCCAAGAGAGCTCACTGTCAGTTATGAAAGTTATCGCACTATAAAGTAATAGAGCAAGTGTAATTTGTAACTGCAACACAAAATACCGTATTGTAAAACTGAAGTTAAATGCTTGAAAACTAATAGCAGAAGGCAACGAATCTCAATGAGGTAGCGCATGCGAACTAGGGTGTCCAACCGGTGTGAAAATTTGGTTCCTATGTCAATATTTACACGTTCTTTACGGTATTGTCCAGTTCGTCGTCAGCAAATATGTCTTATAAATTTAAGTTTCTATGAAAAGATCAAAAGCGATTGTAAGGTCTGTTATTTTATTTCATATCTTATTTTATTATTATGAAATTTTATTGTTGCTCCTGAGAAAGTTTTTAAAGTGCCTCTGACACATGGCGTCAATTTAAAAGCCTTTCTTCATATCACCAAATTACTTCGTTGTAGGATGACTCATGTTTCGTATAGCCATGTTGAATAGTTGAAATCGTTTTAAATTATTATTAACAACATTGTGAGCAATTTTATGTTGCTCCGGTATGCTATATTCGTCTTATGAAAGTAGTACTTCGAAGCGCAGGTTCTACCTTAATCAATTCATTATTGACTTTTATCTTCGTCAAATGTTTATTTTTAAGTGATTGTTTACACAGAAGTAAGTTATCCATCAGTTTCGGTCTATAAATTGATATTTTTTCAATTATTCAGTGCGTAATTTTAACATTTACTGGCAGAAACCTAACAAAAGGATAATTTACTTTTAAGGCACTGTGGAAATAGAAAAGTCACCTAGGTTGGGATTTGTGATAGGCATTCTTAATAAGACCACAATAATCCACTCAACAATCGGTTTGCGTTAGGGATCAAAGTAAAAGGGCATTGTCGAAAATATGAATTGTCGTTCATTGTTAACTGTATTTACAGTATACTCAAGCTCGCCAATAATCCTATCATATGCGAACAGTTAAGAAGAGCTTTTAATTTAATTAAGGGGACGAGCGTTTGCGTCTCTCGTAATCCTGGTGCTGTTCTTCTAGGAACAGAGGCACCTGCGTTTACTTTACTTAATGTGACTTTTAAATTACATTTTCCACAATTTTTTGTGTCCAAAAGCCGACTTCTTGTTGTAATTACTGACTTAGAAAACCCTATGTACAAACTTTCAGGTACCTTGAGTAATTATTAAATAAAGACATCCGCAATTTTGAAGCCGCTATTTGGTTTTATTTCGAACTGACTTCATATATGTAACAAGCAGCCTTATAAATCCTTATATGCAAGATTTCATAAATTTCGAGACACATCTTCATATTTTGGCCGTCTTTTTGGGATTTGGGACCACTGTTAGTCGGTGGATTTTGGTCATTTTTGTCCGCGCCACGGGATCCATGTATGAAATATGTAGTAGCACATGACAAAGAAGGTTAGGTCTTTGGTCAAGCAGAATTATGGTGCTCTCATCTAAACTGATTGATTGCTTATGGACTGACCGAATCGGTCGTTTGCCTTGGCCGAACTATGTTGTTTAATTGAAAAGAGTTTGGTAAATGGAATCGATCAGTAGGTTAGAGGTAGTCCTACGGGGACTTCCAAACCCTTTTAATCACGGTCCTTCCTCGACTGCGAGCTTAATCCGACCCTTCTTGAGCGTCTTATTTAAATATGGAAGAATTATCCTTGAATTGAATATTATTTTATTTTTGACTCAACTGTAGCATGTTATGACTTAGCAAAACAAAGAATGTAAACGTTAGTACTATTGTTAGTTTTCGATGTGGCATTCGAAATAAATTAGAATCAAATATCGGTGCACTTTTCCACAAGTAATTTATTAATGCGTACGACGCGTTTCGGCTCACAGAGCCATCATCTGGTACAAGACACCAACATACATGTTAACAGCGTATTTATACATAGGAGAAGGGGTGGGGGGGGAAGTAAGAGGCAGAGGGAGGGGGGGGGGCAAAGGTACGGTTGGGGGAAAACAGTGAGAGACGGAAAAACCAAGGAAGTATGGAACGGGGGAGGAGGGGTTCTTGAATGAAGGGACGCGTGTCAAAAGAAAGGGATACGAAGCGGCAGTTAGCGAGGCAAGGAGGAGGTGTGTGGGAAGTCCCCGAAAGGGAAACTGGGAAAGGAGTAAGGGTAAACAGCAGGGGTTGGTGAAGGGATTATTGGCGGTAAAATGGTCAAAATAAGGTGGGGGGAGTGGGTGGGTGGACCGGAAAAAGAAAGAGAAAAACCCGAGGAGGTGGAGTCGGTTGGCTATGGGGGGGGTGAAGTGGGAATTTGGTCGTTGCTTTTCGGGAAGGGGATGTTCAGGAGAGGAGAGTGGTTGACAAACACTTGATCATTCATAAGTACATTCGAATCTGATTGTAGAATTTCAAGTTGCTCCAAAATGTCTAGCCTGGAGCCCTTACTTTCAAGATGAAGAATTTCTGGATGGAATTGACAAGAGTGAGAAGTCTTAGACTTCGTCCCTTCCCGTCCCTTCATTCAAGAACCCCTCCTCCCCCGTTCCATACTTCCTTGGTTTTTCCGTCTCTCACTGTTTTCCCCCAACCGTACCTTTGCCCCCCCCCCCCCTCCCTCTGCCTCTTACTTCCCCCCCCACCCCTTCTCCTATGTATAAATACGCTGTTAACATGTATGTTGGTGTCTTGTACCAGATGATGGCTCTGTGAGCCGAAACGCGTCGTACGCATTAATAAATTACTTGTGGAAAAGTGCACCGATATTTGATTCTAATATGTCAAACTTCCACTACATCTCGCCTGAATCAGTTGATTTTATTCGAAATAAAACTTAAAGTTACATTTAAGTATGCTCTTTGTATTGTTAAGTCGGTGTGGCACCGTGATATATGTTAGTAGTCATTACAATAATATTCTATTTATTATTTTACGTTTTAAAGAAAATGCGTATATGTATTATCGAACTATAGCGAAATATATCTTTTGTACCTTAAAGTTATATGTTAAAAAAGCGTCGAATTACCAAAGAAGGAAATCGGTAAATTGCATTTTTGTACCATTTTATGCATCCAGAGGTCCAGGAAAATAGTACTATAAAATAAAAAATTAGTTTTAAGAACCTCTAAATTACTGTTTCGTAGTTTTACGTTGATTTTTGCTTTTTACGGCACAAATGAGAAAAATAAAATATTAAAATAATTTTGCTGTACTTTCCAAGGACACCAAAAATAGTCCGAAAGATATGAATATCACACTTAGTCATTGTTCTAAAATGTAAGTCGTTATAAGTTAAAACTGTAAGGAGCAGGGTAATAGCTCATTTTGATTGTACACCAACAGTCAAGCTGTCAAACTGTCAAATGCAATGCATTAAACGTAAGAGTTACTGAGAACTCATGCCTATACTCTGCTATAACTACGAGGCATTGTCGCTATTTTCCGTCGAGACATCGTCTAAAATACGCCGGGACGCCCGAGTTTGTGAAGTTATGTCTCTGGAAAGAGGAAACCAATTGTGTGCATTAATGTATATTTTATAGAACTTTCATTTCTGCATTTACTAATGCAAGTAATTTTTTTGCCACGTTGGATAAACTTTTAGAAAATTTCATTTGGAATAAAACTATTTTCGTGACTTAAAATCCGATGAACAAGAATTGCGTGCTTTTTATTATGTTAGCTGTCCTCGTGTTAAATTGAAATTTCAACTAAATGAAGCCAATGTTGATACTTTATTTTTTTTCAAATATTCAAAAGTCACAACGAAATTTGTAAAAACATACTACGAAACCGGTGACTTGAGTTGGAATAATGCAGTCACAAGTTTTACGGCATGGAGAGTATGGAGAAGGAGAGAAATAATAATTTCAAATTTTACCTTAATGCATTAAAATTGGTTTTCTTCTTTCGAAGAGGTAGCTTCCCTAACTCAGGGACACCGATACGCTTTACTGACAGACACAGAATTGCGCGAGAATTACGTGCAAAAATAATACCATAGTTTACTCTATCAGACCACTATTGGTTGCTTACGGGACCACCAAGCTACTGGAACTTCATAGAGCATCACAGCATAGCCGCTTTTACTCTTTCTAGTCTTGACATCACCTGCATAGTCAGAGTCAGAATATTCAGTCATAGTCAAGTCCAATTGTCTTTTTTACCGTGTACCGAGATTTTTCGTGTCTAAAAATCGTGTGTGCCAAGCGTAATTTTTGAAAATTGTTGTGAAAAATGCATGAGTCCACCTTCAAGAATCTCCTCGGTTGTCATAGGAATGGATTGGTGAAAAAACAAATGCTCGTGCATTTAAAGAATTTTCTCGCGATATTGAATTGTAGACAATGATCCATTACCAGAATAAGAATTATTGATCAATTTCCCTTGTTATGATACCTACTACTCTCCATATCAAAGGATCGTTAAGTGTTAATGTCATTTTCTAAAAGGAATAAAGTCTGCAAGAGATAAAGTTCATCTGCATTCATTTCTTATGGGTGCCTTCGTCGGCCTTATTACGTAAATTAGAGAAGGATGTGAGCGGCGTCGTTGTCAAAGGTAACGTAATATGAACGTCGGAGGGTGATGGCAGCGATTATATATTCGTCTCCGCACTTACTATCACCTCCGTCTTAGCGTACGACCCGCGGAACCAATGGTGAGAAGTGTCATAAGGTTACGGGCATGTGCGGTTACGTTGAATAATTTTTCATTAAAAAGGCCCTTGCCCAATCAGCTTCATATTAGGTTATGAAAGACCTTCAATAAGACCTCCATTAATTAATACGGAAAAATAAAATGTCATAGTCCTTCCATAGAAAATTATTTCGACTATTCAATTATATTTTCACTCTATCTCAATATGTTTTAGATTTTTTCTCACACTCACCATTAATATGGTTGCTAAGTTACGTAGACAATAGCTTTGTTCGCGTCGCTTGCTCCATCTGTAACTTCTGTGACCGAGGGAACAGGAAGGAACAGCTGAGTGCAGTAGGATCAACTTGAGTCGACGCGAACGCTTCCAGATGCCAGCGGAAAACATGGCGCGTAACATGATTTGTAGAGCTTTGTTGGAAGGGCTTATTCAGGAAGATTCTTCTGAAGAAGATGATATTGACCTTGTATTTCCTGCGTTAATTCGGCCGCAGGAGAGAGGTGATAAGATAATGAGTTATTCCATTCTATATACAACGGTATGATTCAGCCGGGCTGCTTACATATCTTATTCGTCAGGTTCATATATATGCTGTTCAGATAGAGCAGTCGTTAGCTCTTGAATCTTTGAGGATTTTAAATACGCATCAATTTCTTAATTAATGAAGTACTAATTAATTATAAGTGAGATTTGTTAGTATGTTTTCATTTCGTCTATCTGGTCCCCATTTTCTCAGTAATAGCCAATTCGTAGCAAGGCTTAGGATTGTAATCAACGAAGGGAATTTTCGCCAGTAGGAATGCCGTTAGAACTATATTTTCCAAGTAGATCGTGTTGTGGAGAATTCCACTCAAACTTTCTTTTATTTTTGGCTGTTAGCATACTGAAACTCACTGCCTTCATTATGATGTTTTAGATAGCCATATTTTCATCCTGTTCTCTGCATTTTTCAGGCAATTTACAATATGCTAACGATGTCATTAATGCATTGGAACACCAGGAGAGGAATGCAATATTAGGATATGTGGAAGAAATAATTCCATTGTATAGTGAAAGGGAGTTCATGATGCATTTTCGTTTAAAACGAGCCCTTGTGCTAAATCTTATAGCCAAGTTTCGAATGTCACCTGAATTCGAAGCTTTACAAGGTATTTGAAAATACCTTGTATCAAAACTATGTGCATGTTCACTCCATATATGGATGGATATGTACACTGATTTATATGTGTGTGTGTGCACTGTTTATAGGTTACCTGCATGTTTTCATTGTAGGTCATGGAGGATTTGAGCCGGTTAGTCCCGAAAAACATGTATTGGCGTATTTATGGTTTATTGGGCATGAGGCTGCTGGTTTTCGGGATGTGGCGGATCGATTCGATCTCAGCTTGAGTGCATTGCACTCAGTAATTAAAAGAATGGGCACATTTATTGTGGGTATGGCTCCTACAACAATAAAGGACCCCTCTAATCTGGAAAAAGATGCAACAAAGGCATATTACTTTAATAGGAAAGGGTTTCCTGATGTAATCGGTAATACTTAACTGACATGTAACTCTGAATTTCCCTGTTTGTTGGTTGAAAAAAATATTTCTAGTTTCATTCAAAATTCAGGTTCGATTGATGGATCCCATGTGAGGCTTGATAAACCTGCCGAAGATCCAAATTCATACATTAACAGGAAGAAGTACTTTTCAGTGCAGATCCAGGCAGTGGCAAATGAGAACGGGAAATTTTTAGATGTGTATATTGGATATCCTGGGTCTGTACATGATGCTAGGGTGTTTAGGAACAGCCCAATATATGCTGAACTTCCTAATATGTGTCAAGGTTGGTTTACATGGGAATTCTATTCATTATTTAATGCCCATACTCTACCCCATTTTTACTCTATGACATCTTATATTAATTTTTCCCTTTGCATTATGATTGTGTTAGAATTTGAAATAGACAAATTAAATAAGATTTACATTCTTAAATCTTTACAGGTCAGGGTTACCTACTAGGGGATAGTGCATATCCTTGCTCCCCATACCTTATTACCCCATACAGGGACAATGGGCACCTGTCAAGGGCACAAAGAAATTTTAACTTTGTGCACAGTAGTTGCCGTGTTACTGTGGAACATGCTTTTGGGTGGTTGAAACAAAGGTTTCGTCAACTTTACCATCTAAAAACTAGAGACATGGTTGACATTGTAACGATCATCCATGCATGCTGTGTTTTGCATAACATTGCGGACTTTGATGATTTAGAGGGTTTTGAGGAACCCATGGCTGATGATCACCCTGACAGAGATGCAGAAGCCATTCAGGAGAGACAGGGTGCTGATGGAATAGATAACCTGGGAGACCCTGTTGATGCCGACGGGGGAAAACTTCTTAGGGATGAAATTTGTCGTCAGCTGGCCATGAGGAGGGCTAATTTTTAGAGGGTTACCATAAGAAATGATAGAATAAAATTAAATCCTTATGGAAGGCAGGCAGACTCTGGTTTTTATTGCTTAAGGAGCTCCTTGAGCAAAACTAATTGCTCACCCAAAAGCTCATTTCTTTTTGCCCTTTGAGCATTTGCCTCCTCTTTAAGGGCATTGCTTTTCTGAATTTCGAGCAGTATGGCATCGTCTCTTTTATTTCTGTTTTCTATTAAATGGCTCTGCCTAGCCACTTCCTCTCTCAGAGCTTGTATGGCCATTGCCATTTTCCCATCCCGTTTCGTCACTTCGATTTTTTTCACTGGAGCTTCTCTCTGAGTAACTGTGGATTCTGGAGAAGATTCTCCAGCACCAACAGCTGATTTGGATGTGGATGGCCCAGGATCTCCATTTCCACATTCAGGAGTTGCAATACTGCAAAAAGATTCATTTGTCCAGCTTTTATTTTTAGCAAAAATCACTCCATTCCTACTCTAGCAAGAGTGGGATACTGTTTCACCCTTCCCCTAACTGTGGCATGCAATAAATTGAAATGTAGATCCAAAATACTGACTTGGACTGTGCCACTATGGTGCCTCCTATGGTCAGTCCATGACGGCCAGACACCACCTTGGGAACAATGTTGTGTTTTTTCCCGAACATTTCGATCATTTCCCTGCAACCAGATGTACAGTTGCATTGTTTTATGACTTAAGTTGTGTGAAGAATGTAGTTCATTATTATGAAAAAAAACTTACGTTTCATAAGGTAGGTCCCTTCGACCTCTACCTGTTCTGTTGTTGGTGGCAACAAAGGTTTTAAATGCCCTCTCCAGGGACTTGTATTTGTTGCACACCTGCTGTGCTGTTATATTATGCCCATGACCTTGCATTTCCCCTGCAATCGATTCATACAGCCTCTTCTGTATGAAAATTTTTTTTTCTCCCATTCCCTTCTTTGAAATATAACTTTCTAAAAATAGTTTGAGGGAGCAGTCATCCCAGGCAAACTGGTCCGTCGCTGCAATGGTTTCTACAGGACATGCGGGGGGCTTTTGTGGGAGCACCAGCTCCACTTGCTGGCCTCCTACTTGGATGACATAGGACTCCTTACTTAGGTCAATTTCATTAGCCCTTATTTTGAAAATAGAAGATCCATCTATCAAGTAAAAATACATGCAAGAAGGGAGATGTGTGGGAAGAATTTCGATATAGTCTGTTATCAAGGAAATGGCAGGTCCGATAGCTATGACTAGAGAATATTAACTTTCTTCATTAACAATTCTCATTTCATTTTTGAATAACGTGAAAATAATACCTTCCAGGACAAAAGAAATCATTCCTTCGTCATCCAACAGAATATTGTTTTCCTCGTTTAAAAGGGGACGAGCCGTCATTTTCACTGTTGAGGTGTGAATATATATTGCAAAGAATGTGCAATTCAGTAATGCAGCTGTCTAACAAAAGGTGACGATTAGATTTTTTCCCATAATCTATTGCTTTAGCCCCGGGAAAACAAGGGAGATTAATCCGGATCGTGGGCAGCAACTGGAAAATTTTTTGTATAGATAATCTTCTCAACACTATACCTGATCTATGCATGAGTATATCTCAAAGTACGCATGGTTATAAATACAGGTACACCTGTCATTCATTTATAAAGATTAAATCAGCGGCTGTCGCCTAATAATTGGGGCCATAGCGGAGCTAGGGTTTCAATCAATCAAGTTCAATCTTCGGTATGGTGTAATGCTGTCAAGTATAAACGGGTAAATAGGGTACCTACATTATTAAAAGACTCTGAAGATGAAGGGTTAATCAAGATCTTTATGATATAACACGCATACATGCGTATACGGACTTTATATAAAGTCCGCGGACTATGCATTTCATTGCCTGAATATATAGCATTAAGTGACTTACAGTACAAAGGAATATTTTAGATGTAAGAAGTTAAAACGATGGGTTAAGTTGTTCCTTTAATTAGAGGAGCAGCTATAGTCATCTCATCCTCTTCTAAGATTTTTTCATTCCTCTTGTAAGATGCCGTCACATATGGCAGTGAGACAAACCTTGTTACAACATATTTCAGAAATAATAAAAATAAATCAAAATCAGTAGTTTGCTAGTCATTTTAATCTAGGTGACGAAAATTAATCCAAGCCAAATTAGAGAATACATTGGAGATTTTACATTTCGTCAAAGATTTCTCCGATTGAAAGTATTAATCATACATATAGCGAGGAAAAATGAAATGTCACAGTATTTTAGTCCAATATTGAAAAAGATGTAACATATACTTCGCTAAATCAGAGTAAAATTCTGTGAAAATGTTCATTAATCATCTCGGATACGCTGGAACAGCAGACGAATATTCCACCTTTCGTCTGCTCCTTCCCATAATTCTCTCTGCTGTTCCCTTGTGCACCTTTTGCTCCACCTCGGCAGCAGGAGCAAAAGGAGCAGGAAAAGTTACAACTGTACCCGCGACGCGAACGCCTATGCCACTTGCACTTTCTGCGACGCGAACGCCAAAGGAGCAAGAAGTGGCAGAAAGGTGCAGAAAGTGCAGCGACGCGAACAAAGCTAATATGATAGTACGATAGCCATACAATGGCGCCATTTCAAACTGATGCAGGGACGGTTAAGTATTACGACGCAAACAACAAATGATACTTATATGATTGATTTGAACATGCCAACGCTGTTAACAATTCTTCCCCGAACACAAATCACGAAATATCTTCCAATTCACTACAGTATTCTTTCAATTTACCCATTCCTACTGCCTGCATACAGTTTCATCGGCGTAAAAGGTATTAGAAATAATTTCAGACGCATAATATATACGCATAGTTGTGCGAATTATTTAATGGCTGATATAAATGGCAATTTCGAAAGTGCTCCAAAGCAGAAGGCAACTTAAGGATACAACTTTGCATTCTGTGAATAACTTTGTATCATTGAATTGCAAGCACTTTTGAAGGATATATTATGAAAACGGAAATAATACAGATTAATTTATTTTAAAGTAATTTTCAACGAAATTAACAATGCAGCAGTGAGAGAATTGAGTTCAAAACAAATCTGCTATTCATTTGCAAAATTTCTCCTTTTGTTAAAAACGGATTTCATCAGCACTATAAAAACATAACTTTCTCTTACATAATCATTAATATTATTTTTACCGACGTAATTACACCTTTAACACATTATTTAATTCCTACGCTTATGATAATGAATGACATCATCATATATCACTCTAGTGCCGTTAATCTAGTACTCTATATGCTTACTCTAATACCATTGCCATCATTATGTAACGCCGCCTTAGTACAGTGGGCTGATATGCAAATATCAGGCAAAAAGAGTAAACATTTTTTAGAAATATGAAATTTGAAATTTTGAATGGTTACTCTCCCGTTATTGGTGCATGTGATGTATGGTTCCATTTTTCACAATTATTGTGCATTAAAGGTATGCGAGGGCTTAGCCTTGAACAAAATAACGCCGGAATGGGGTCGTTTACCATATTTTTTATTGCCGAATCTGATAGAGTTTGTAAAATAAAAGGACCCGTATTTTTCCGTTTTCTGATCCGACAATTATTTCCCGAGTTATAAGCGGCGAAAAACTGATGTTTTTAACCCTTTCGGAAAAGTGGGTGTGGTGCAACCTCTGACGTATATCGACTTCGTCCAATCACAACTGAGCCCGCGAAGTTACTTTGCCTTATCGTAAAGGGGGGGATACAGCTGACTCGGCCAATGGGAGCGATTTCGACAGCATCTGTGCGAGCAGACCTTCCGAGAACCCCCCTCCACTCCCTTCCCCCTCCCCTGAAAGCAGTCAAGGACGGGAGGAAAATGACGTCAATGTTATCACAGCAGCATTTTCGGTGGGCGTCACCTTTTGCTTATTTTAATTTTTGATTTATGAGTGAATGGTTGTGGTTAGAAGATTAATTTTTTCACTAAAATTCGTTTTTCGTTTCCATCTAACAATTTCGTGTACAAAATTGCGATTTCGGTTCCGAGTAAACGCCCCCATTCAGTTTTCGCTGAAAATATCTGAAATGAAGAGGTTGCAAAATCTTTTGTAGTAGCTTTAGGGAATAAAAAGTGACAATAATTCATAGAACAAACTTAAGTCTTTGACACGTCATAATTGTTAGATTTGTTGGGATATTTGCTCTGTTAATAGGAAAAAATGCCGGACCCTATTTGTCGCCGATTTTTTGCATTTGGATAGAAAAATAGTTATAAATTGATATCATCATATCATAATTTCATCATTCATGATTTCATCAGATTTCATCATTTATCATAATTTATAAATAATGAATGACAATGTTTACGTGATATGGAAATAACTTTTCGTATCTTGGTTGTGGCAACGGTATTACTTCCAGAAGACCAGCTTTTATTGTGACCGTACATATTGCCCAAATTTTGAACAGTTTGAGTTGACCTACGAGAAACTATTTTTATGAATGGAATGTTATAAGTTGCTTTATTCGGAGTGAAAATTACAAACAAGTACTTGAATGTGCCTTTTACCCCTGAAATACCTCGGAACACATGTATGTATTGAAGTATTGACTGAGATTTGTAATAATATGGGCATTAATTGTAATATGTATATCATTAATGAATGCTGACGATAAAGGCATTTTTGTGTACTCCTGATGACATAAATGCTTTTAATATTAGCTGTCAAAACGCTATAAAACTCTTAACTATTGGAAGATATTGTTAATTGCTTTTCCACTGTAAAATAAATGTTTGACTTTGTTAAAACCTTTTTGCTTTACCTAAATTTCCTACGTATCTGAAATTTTCCGATTAACTTTGTCACCAAATGAAGCTTGGTCGTCCGGTGCAGTTAATAAAATGCACAAAACGGTGAGGTGTTTACATTTTTATTGTTTCATTTCATAATATAAATACAATTTATCTCGCACAAAATAAATAATGGTATTGTTAATAACTTGAATTTAAATTCAGTTGATTGCTATTTTTAACATTGAAGTTAGAAGGGTGTGTATCTCATTGTCATCAGAATCGTTCCGACAATCCTTGGTTTCCTCTGCTTTCTGGTGGTCAATAGCTCTGACCGCTGATTCATGTGTCCATTTGAAAATATCTAATAACACGTAGGCGATACATTTGAGAGAATTTTAAAGGCATGACGGAAGATGATGTAGTATGAATCTATTGACACACAGGTAATCGACGATTTTGATAAATAGGATTTACTCACTCAATTTAGGATTATTATCTGTCACTGAACGGTGTCACTATTATGGTCACTCACGAACTTAATATTTCACTTAAAAATAAAGGAAGAGACTCTTCTCTTACGAGGAAGTGTAATTTCGTTTTGTACTAGAATAGTTTTATCATCTAGTGGCTAAGAACAACCTCTAGCGAGTAATTTTACCCTATTTATCAAAATCGTTGACGATCTCCTTATTTATATATTAACCGTCATGAAGATGCCTGGAGATGCTGGTCTAGGTTGGGGATTCTTGAAAAGTTTTAATTTCTGCAATCCCCGTAAGCGCAGTCCCCGAATCTAGGGTCGAAGTATTTTCCCTTTCCGCAGTCCATTATAATGTAATCCATAGATCCGCTGGATGTTCCATAACATATATAGTATTTGTGGCAGTCCTCGGGGTAGGGAAAATGTCCCAGAGTTGGACACGAGAAGGGTGTGGTAGCCGGAGTACTCGTGGGCCAATCGCACGATCCTGGCTCGCACCGCGAGAATTCCTCGTTGAAGTACTCTCCTTGCGCACATTCGCCATGTTTCGGTTCGATGTCTCCCGAGGAAGAACCCGTGCACTGATAGTAGCCGCGGCAATCCTCAGGATCAGGGAACACACCCAGTGCTGAGCATTCGAAGTGAATTGGTGTGGTGGCTGTGGGTCGATTCGTCGGCTTGGAATTGTCCGTCCGTCCTGTATGCGTCGTGCCGGTAGATTCAGACGTCGTAGTCTCGATTATCGACGTACACACGAAGTTATGACCGCCTGAAAAGCCATCAAGAATGGTGTCAGGTGAACTACCGATGCGAGTGTTTGTGCAACTCCCTTTTGTGCACTCTTTGCTTGAACTGCTGAAGACGTAGGTGTCGTTGCAACGGCAGTGTAGGAATTTGTAATCCGCATGTTCACCCGTCACGCATAAATAAAAGCTGTGGCAGTCTCGATCGTCTTTAAATCTATCGCCGGCGTTCGTGCAGGAGACCGGTGGCCCGTCGCCGAACATGTCACCGACTTGGTCATGCTCCAGATACCGGAGAGGGGATGGTCGCAGTCCTCCCTCAGTGGATACCGACTCGTCCTCCTCCCCTCTTTCCTCCAGGTGGTCGACTTGGGTCAAGCTGTACGAGTCCCCGAGCGCCAAAAGCTGTGTATCGGAGAGAGAAAGAGCGAAATCAAATGTCTATCATTCCCTTGTATCCTCTTTTTATTACTCTTGGGTGCTCTTGGGCATCTCAATACTTAATTATTATGCTCTCTTTCTATTACTATTTTGATCGTTGAAGACCAAGCATACTGGAATGTTTGTACTTGATGAGACATCGTAGCTGCTTTGAGAATTCAGCAGCCATCTTGGCTAGTGCAGTAATGCGGGCTTGCGGTACTTGATCCTCGTACGGGAGAAGCTGTTACGTTAAAACTGAGTAGGTTAAATAATGGGATAAAATTCTAAAATTGGTCAAAGAACGGAGGAAAGTGCGCAAACGTGCCAGCAATTGCCAAATGCGTTGTTTAAATAGGTGATATTCGAACCAGATTCATTAGGTGATAAAATTAAATTAATTCCCAGGGTTATGAAATGCCTTAATACCTCCTAAAAGAGCCTTAGGAAGATTCAAGGCCCCTTAAAGTATAAGGTTGTCTCACTCACATATCGGGCTCCCGTTGTCTTCACGTAAACCGACGACCCTTATTCCCGCGGTCTTTGAATTTCTGCGATCCGTTGCTCGCTATCCTACGGGTGTGCAGCTTATTTATCATGAAGTCGTTCAATTGTTGGGAAATTCATCGTACTAATCATACTAATATATAAAAATGAAGTGGTGTCTGCCTGCCTGCCAGATTTATGTTAAGCATCTTCCTCCAAAACTACTGAACCGATTGAGCTGAAATTTTGTACGATTCTAGCGTATACACTGGAAGGTGCTATAGGCTGTATAAAAAAGGCTCAGGGCCCGGGTTCGATTCCTGGCTCCAATTATGTACTTGAATTGGTTAAAATGGAGTTTTTCAATTTATGGTAGCGCAAGAGCTTTTTCTTTCGCTCGCTCAGTAAAATAAATAACTAAATATCATAGGCGTATCATAGGGTTTTGGGGGTTGTAACCCCCCATTGGTAAAAAAATATATATTAAAAAATTCCCCCCCCCCCCCCGTTTACATGGGGGTTTTGGTGGTGACCCCCCCCCCCCCTTTCAGACGCTTCTTAGATACGCTAATGCTAAATATTAGTCGAATTTTTCATTATTTCTGTATTTAATAGGAAAATGTTTAAACTTTCTTATTCTTTTTAACCGATTCACTCTTTGTTCTCCAGATTTCTGGGCATTGTGTAATTTATGTTGAAATTTACTGTTGTTTTAGGTTCTTTTCCGAGCGTTGCTAAGGCCATTGCCATTGTCGTCTCTGAAATGAAAACATCGTTGATGCTTAAACAGTTCGTCATAGCGGGATGCCGCAAACTGCATTGTGCTTTTCGCGAGGATATAGGAAGGTACTGAAGGCATTGTAGGCTATTCGTGAAGCAAGGTCAGCCATATTTTTGCGCACAAAGATAAGTGCTGACTGCTAGCACTGCACAGATTTAGAAAGTTTGCATTCGGTCCAACTTAGGAGTACTTTTTAAATGAATGCTTCATTGGTGTTCAAATTGTGATTTTTTTATTTCTTTACGGGTTTGTGCATATGAACCAACCTGGGAAGTGAAGAGAAGACATGGAACGCTTTCAAAATCGTCGTCGAGCGAAATAGCTAGAGATTTGAGATAGTTAGATAGAGATAAACCAGGGAATGAAATCAAATCCCAATACAACGGAATGTCTCATTACGTATCCGTGGGTTGTTTATTAATGGCATTGCAATGACGCTAAAAAGTTCGTTGAAATGAGATGCAGTAAACTGCGTTGCTCTTTTCGTGAAGATACTGAAAATTATTAAAAAAGATATCGCAGCTGATTCTTGAATCTACATAGGCTATTTCATCCGGCAAAATCATACGGGCTAACTTTTGTGCTACTCCCGGATTAAGTAGGTGTGCATTAGGTAAAACTAAAAGTATTTAAATGACAGTTTCCGTGGTGAAATGTTCAAAAAGTGAACATTTTAGAGATTTATACCGTATTCCAAAGTGGACCACTTTCAAAATTGTTGTATTTGAGACACAAGAACGTGATGAGAAACTTAAATGAAGTCTTACCTAAAAAAAGAGTAGCAAGATGAAAAAAATTGTAATTTAGTGATACATCAAATATCCCGTTAAAGGTGTGAACATAGGTGACCAAGCGACAAGTAGCCGATTTCATCATTATCATCAGTCAACAATCCTATGATTGGTGTGACGCAGCCCTCCACTCGTTTCTTCTATCGGCCAACCTCTTCATATTGACTTAGCTCCTCTCTTTTACATCCTTCACAACTGGTTCCATGTATCTCATACGAGGCCTGCCTTTTCCGTTCTTCTATATCTATTCTAGGTCATAAGAAAAGTGAGGGTGAGAGAAAATTAGGTAGATATTGGGCGATTCATAGCCGCCAACAATTATAGAATATTGATTTTCGACTGAAATTATGAGTCAGAGTTGGTAGATAGAACAGGCCTTTAGAGCAGCGGAACGCTGAAAGTCTAAATTGAAGTTTGAGTGCTGGGTAAGCGAGGGAAAGAAAGACTGATGAAAATGTAAGATGAAGAGTATGGGGAGGGCTAAGAAATGTACGGACAGGAATTAACGTAGGGCTGGATCTGACTCATACATGACTTGCTATGTTGAGTCGGGGGAACTGTGTCAAAACCCAGCCTAACCACTATCAAACACACATGATGAAACATTAGCTCACCGATAGAGTCAACGCCAGCACCAAATTCACTGTCTCCATGAAAGTAATTAGCTTCGTCTTTGGTCCGTACAGATTCTCTGTTACAGTTTCTCTGCACCGGGAGTAGCGATCGCTTAGTGACTCCTAAAAATTATCATCGACTGCACTTATAAAGAAACATAGGTATATAACTGCGGATGATTAGTCTTGTGGAAGCCATTGGTTGATTCGGAGGTGTAGTTTGCGTATCAGACGGTGATGCAATGCTAACTCGCTGCATTTCGAATTTTTTTTTAGGGGGAATCTCGTGAAATATTGTGACACTCTCTGAAGGTTGGGGTTTTCTTGAAACGTTGTACTGATAAACTATTTCGACAACTTTTTCGCTAGAAACCAAGAATGAGGTTTGCGATTCACTGTAATTAGCTTATCGAAAATAAGAAGAATGAATCCTAGCTCTTTTGACTACGCCTGTTCATATTTTTATTTTTCACTTTTTTGTCTTGTTATTCGCGGAGGAAAGTACCGTAAAGTTGATGGTTAGGCGGCGGCGTCGGAAGTGGGGGGCAGGGGGGGCAATAATGAAAGGAGTAGGATTTTTTCAGGCAACGAAATAAGGTTGGAGAGTTTAGCCAGGTGTCGGCATTAGTCTGATGATAACAAAAACACCAAGCAATGGTTTACAATCATTCTGACAGACGGAGTGCTTAACTTGAAGTGCTCTCCACGTAACATTCAATTAGGGACTGGTGTACCAGTGAAAAATCTCTGCTACTTTTGGGATTCAAATCCAGGAAAGGGAGGCGATTTACATGCACCATACCCATGAGCGTTCACCTTAGGAAAACGGCAGAGTTTGCGTTAGCTTTACGCTAGACATAGCAATAAAACTTAAGAAGTGGAAACAGCTAAAAATTGTGTCTTAAAAGTATCTCAAGAGTTTACGTATTGAGACCATCCAAATGGACGATAGACGACATAGAGTTCAATTCTATCAACATCAAACGTTTTTTAGATATAAAAGTCATGCCTCAGAGGTGGTTAATGTTTAGAGAGGCCTCTGTACACCCGAACTCTATTCGAACACGAATTATTTTTTTTTCAAATCTCTCTCTTGAAATATTCGCGAACGACTCTAGAGATAGAAGCCGAGATTTAGGCCAAGGTGTCCCATCGGGAGACAATTCTGAATGACGACAAACCTTCCGATCCCAGACATATGTTGCCGACTGTGAACTGGGAAAACACCTTGTGCGCACGAAAATTTAATCTTCAGAATGAGATAGACGATCTAAAGTTTGAGCTCAACATAGTGATAAGTTCTGACGTAGGTACTTCAAACCACTTCAGTAATATGCGTAAACCGATGGGAGGTGAACTAAATGAAGGACACTTCTAAAAGTCGTCGAAATACGGTCGTCGAAACTTCGCAGGCACCTACGGGAACACTTGCGCAAGAAATGCTGCGCCGTGTAAAGCGACGACTTGGCGAGGAGAAACTGCTTCAACGCCTCATGCATTCGCGTAATGTTCATATTTTATATCACCAGGTTAAAAATACCGAACTGCCACAGGGGCTTCAGAGGGTAAATAGATTGTTTACAATGGACGAGTAATCCTAAAACGTCTCCAGATCACGTTATGTAAAAAAAATCATGCGGGTTGGGAGATAAACCTGATAGACTATTGCTGTGAAAAACACGGCAATTAATTTCTTTACATGCGATTATTTTCTAATAATCTCAAAAAATATTACAATGTTGCAGTATTTTATCGTGGCTAGAGTTACCAACCGTCCCGAATTTTAATGTATTTTGTAAATATCCCGTCTTATCTATTACGTCTTTTGTTCCACAATTGTTTTATTTTCCATATGAACGTATTTTCGTGTTATTGTCATTCAAGATTCTTTTTCAAAAAGATGGATGGTTATTTTAAACTTACTACCTGAAGAAAAACAAATTAATGGTAATTTTCCAAAACTGGTACAGTTCTTGTGTTCTATTCCTCCATCAAATACCTTTGCAGAAAGATCCTTTTGCCAAGGGAATATTTCATGGTCAGACCTAAGGAATAGACTTCATATGAATACTCTAAAATCAGAAACTACAAATAAAATAAATTCTGGAATG
Source organism: Platycnemis pennipes (assembly GCA_933228895.1). Lineage (NCBI taxonomy): Eukaryota > Metazoa > Arthropoda > Insecta > Odonata > Platycnemididae > Platycnemis > Platycnemis pennipes. The sequence continues at coordinate 109,063,640 of OW121851.1, forward strand.
AGTTCCACAGACTTCTATTGTACAGTACTGAATATCAAAGAAATTTGTATCGTACGGGAAGTGCCAATAAATACAGTTTCAAGCAAGATGAATGATATTAACATTTTTTCTTATGTTGAAGTTCTCAGTGTCTCTAAGTTCAGCAGTTTTAACTAGAGGTTGAAATTTAGAACAAGTGCTGTTGGAAAGTATTTCATATAACTAAGAAGTTCCACAAGTATTTTTTTTCTATTTCCAATTTAAAATAAACTTTTGATAATATTTAGGCTATGAAATGTTTAATATTTATTTTATTATTTCATTATTGTTGACTTTTGTATGTTTTCATTTAGAATAAGGGTCATTCCACAGGTCGGAAAAGAAATTGTACAATAAAGATTAGGGAAGTTATTAGTCTATATTATTACTTCATTAAGAGTACTCTTGGTCTAAAAAATAGGGAAACTGGCAACACAATGCTGCTGAAAAGGTTAAAATTTTTGGTTTTTCTAAAATCAGAGCTAAAAATGTAGCTTTCCCCCAAAATTGTGGAATATCCTCCTTTTTGACTGTCCTGTCTCTCATTCCTTCCTTCAACAGTTGGTCACCCTTATCGTGGCATACGGCAAAAGCTATAGCCAAATTCCGGTGGTCAGGTTGATGGATATCTCATACTAACAGTATACTATAAAAGGAGGCCTGTAAAGTGTAAAGAAGTATCTTTCTCGTATTCTTGTATCGAATTTTCCTAGAACCCTTTTTTCGAATCTTTTTATACGGTTTGCTGCGCCATGTGCTTGCCGTTTAAAATGTGGGATAGGTGTACGGGACTAGGGTGTCCACTACTTAGTTCTGAATATGGTTTAACAACATACTTCATAGTTGTGGCAAGATACTGCTTTGTTCGCGGCCGATTAATTGCTACATGAGAGATCTTGACTTTATACGACGTATTAACGGTACTACCGCTATTAATCATTTGTCAGTTAGCCTAAAATTAATTTGACGCAGCTCTCCACTCAATTCTTCTATCGGCTAATCTCTACATATTTACGCATTTCTTCTCTCTCACATCCTTCATCACCCATTCTGTATGTCTCATGTCCTACCTTTGCCGTTCTTGACCTTTAACGATTTTCTTCATCAGGCTATTTCTCATGACGTTGCCGATCAAGTTGTCCCGTCTTCTTAGGGTATTCAGAAGACCTCTTTTCTCCCACTCTTCATAGGACTTCCTCGTTACTTACGCGTTCGACCCATGTAATCTTCATAATTCTTCTGTTGCGCCACATTTCGAATGCTTCCACCCTTTTCTTCTCCTCTGCTGTCATAGTCCATGCCTCACTGCCGTAAAGAAACATGCTCCAGATGTACGTCCTGATGAATTGTTTCCATACTTCTGCGCTTGTATTTTCAGATGTAAGTAGGTTCTTCTTTTGGTAGAATGCCCTCTTTGCCTGAGCTATTCTACTGACTATTTCTTTCTTGCTTTGTCCATCGTTTGTTACTCGGATTCCCGGGTAGCAGACTCTTTCACCTCTTCCAGTTTTTGCTTCCGTAGTTTAACGTTGGTTTTGGCCTCTTCTCTTTTGCTGCACACCAATATCTTAGTTTTATTCTTATGGACCTTCAGATGATATCTGGCCAGTGTTCTTTTTATGGTCATTGGGGTCTTATTCAGGCCCTTCTCTGTCTCTGCTACGGGTGCTATGTCATCAGCAAATCGCAGCATGCAAATTTTTTCTCCGTGGATGTGCTCTCCAGAAGACTTGTCTTTGATTTCATTGATGGCCCTCTCGATGTAAACGTTGAACATTACGGGAGACAATGCACAGCCTAATTCCCTCTTAGCCTGGGCTATTATACTGACTATTTTTATTTCTTTCTTGCTTCGGTACTACCGCTATTTAATGGTATTGTGTCACTGAAATACTGCGCCGACGATTGCACCGTGTGAAGGTGTCAAACAAATAGATATTTACGGCGTCACGGATTTCTACAGCAGTTTCAATGACCTTGTCAAAGGGCCGTAAGAGTTTACCTTTACCCTCCATAGAACATTACTCGAGTTTCCGTCATCAGCACTACCGTATCCTACTACATGACATAGTGTTGAGATTTCCACGCAAAAATAACCGTAATAGGATATCCTAATGGTGTTAAATGATAGGGAACCATCAATTATCTTCATCTACGCACTACCCTCATTCGGGGTGATATACACCTAACTTTCTTTATCTATCATGCATAAAAATGATTAATAGGTATATTATAGTGTAAATATAAACATTTAAAATAAGATTAAAATAGCAAAGCAAGAATGCACAAATGTGCTTGTTAGTTAGGTTAGCTTAAAGTCCTTATATGAAAATGCAATTATCTATACAATCCTTTGATATACTTGTATATGTATTCCTGAATATACTTACGACTATTCATATACCTAACTGTACGAAGAAAGAGCGACTATTTAAATATGTCGATGCGACAGTCAATTTCTCTAATTATATGTTCATGTCTACCATAGTTCAAGTCTACCGTATTAATTCGGAGTGCGCAAAATGTTTTTCACGTAATCAGTGAAAATATTTTCTTAGAATGTAGTAAAGAGAATGTCTCATTTAAAACCTAGTGTCTGACAACGATTACCATTTTAGTTCATCTAATAAGCTGGTTTTGCTTATCTAATTATCATACCTATCTTTGACAAATATTGCCTATCTTCGCTATACACGCTCCTGTTCGTTATTTTAGTCTATTTCGAAAGGATCCCATGTACTAACAGCGTGTCCCAAGTGAGGACTAACAAGGCAAAAGTTACTAATTTTGCGTGCCTGATCGTTATATTTGCCCAGTATCATTCGGAGAGGGTAACTAATGGAGCTCCTGAGGACCAAATATGCTTATATTTTTTCGAGTGCAAACCCACCAATCTTAGAAACGTTTCTTGAAATTTGGGCATAAAAAGTACTAGCGGGATTGGAAACTTTTGGAGTGGCAAATAAATTTGTAAACAACACAGAGGTGGGTAAAATCGCAAGAACAGTCCCAAGAGGAAACTAAAGGGCACAATCCTAGGACAAAACCAAGAGAGGTATCGATAAGAATCATTGTAGGGGTTTGAAAGATCTGGCTAGGTATTCAGCAGGCGAGAAGAGGCCAATGCCAATGTTAAAATGAACTTGATGAGGTGAAAGAGAGGGTACTGTTCCTAGGAGGCCGAGTGACCAGCGATGGATGAAGCAAGAAATAATAAGTGAGTAGCCCAGGCGAAGAAGACATTCTACCAAGAAGAATCCACTCGCTCCTGGAAGTTAAAGCGTGGGAGTAAGGAAACAATTCATCGGAATGTGTGCCTGAAGTAATCTTCTTTTAAGTGAGGCATGGACGATAACAGAAGCCGATAAGTCAAGGGTAGAAGCGTTGTAAATTTGGTGATATAGAAAAATGATGAAGATGAAATGGATCGAAAATTTTAGTCAGACCCTTATTTTACAACTGAACTTTTATTTGTTGCATTTCCAAGGAAAGACTTCAAAGAGTGATGAGTAAAAAATAAAAGGTGAGTGTGCGGATTTAATAACAGTTGTATAGAAAGTGACAAACGAAGAAGTCTAAAAAAGAACGGGGAAAAAAGTCTTATCCTTATTGTACCGTACATCTACATCATACCCTGCAAGCCACCACAAAGGTATGTGGCAGGGGCTGAATTCTCTCCAAACATGCATAAAAAATTATTAGTAACAATATACTAGTCTAAACTTCACTATTTGAAAAAGATAAAAATAGCAAAGAAAACATGCAGTATGATGCTGTTAGTTGGGTTACCTTCAAGTCCTTATACCAACATGCAGCTATATATGCTATCCATTGATACACTCGTATTGGCTATATTTACCGCTATTCATATCCCTAATTGTACGAGGAAAAAAGGACATTTTGAATCTGTCAGTTCGGCAATCAATTTCTCTCATTTTGTAATTATGGTCCAGTCTGTCATTGTAAGTTGGGGTTCGCAAAATATTTTTAACGTCATCACTGAAAATATTATCTTGGAATTTATTTAAAAGATTAAGTCTAAGTTTCAACCTGCGATCTGACAATAAATCCCATTTTAATTCATTTAATAGACTGGTTACGCTAATAAGGTTATCGTACTGTCCCTTTACAAATAAGTATTTCCAATCCTCGCTGCACACGTTCAAGTTCGTTATTTAGACCAATTTCGTAGGGATCCCATACACTGACAGCATATTCCAAATGATGTCTAACAAGGGAAAAGTAGCATATTTCTTGTACATGTTCGTCACGTTTACCCAATACTCTTATGATAAACCCCAGTCTATGATTGGCTTTACCCAGTATTTCACCTATGTGTTTACCCCAGGAAAGATCATGTGTCAGCCTTATTCCAGGATTCCACGTTTGTTAATTCATTTTTGCTTGTTTTGTACGTGCTAGGAGGAGAACGATTCTTTTTCCAAAAATTCATTACTACACATTTTTTTAAATTTTGTTCTAACTGCTATGTTTGACACCATTTTTCAATTGCTTGTAGGTCATCATTTAAATATTCTTTATCATTTGTGCGTAGAATTTCCCTGTACACTACTGCGTCATCGGCAACTAGACGAAGCTTACTTTTTACTGCCTTATTGATATCATTTATGCACAGAAGGAACAGGAGTGGGCCTATCACACTACCTTGTGGGACACCTGAAGTGACTTCAATTGCCGGGGAGGTAACACCGCCCAAAACAACCCTTTATACCCGATCATGTAGGAAATCATTTATCCATGATATAATATTACTGTTAACCCATAAGATTTTAATTTCAAAATAAGTTTGCTATGAGACACCTTGTCAATAGCTTTCTTGATATCGAGAAATATTGAATCCACGGGAATATTATTTTCGCCAGAAACTAAAATATCGTGGGAAAAGAGAGCAAGTTGAGTTTCACGTGATCTACTCTACCGAAAACCATACTGAACATTGGACAATAAATTATGGCTATGTAGGTGCCCCATGACTGAACTGACATTATGTGTTCCAGGATTTTGCATGAAATGAATGTGAGGGAAATAGGTCGGTCTGTAGTTAGATGGCTGCTCTCTATTACCACTTTTAAAAATGGGCGTTACTTCGGCTGCTTTCAAATCCATCGTAAGAAGAAGAAAACAGGATAGCTTAATCGACCATATGGAGACATGATGGTCTGATGAAGACGATTGAGGAAGGACAAGTGAACGGGAGTAATGGCCGGGACGGGAACGGAAAGTTACCATATGAGGCGTGTAGAACAAGTGATGAAGGATCTATCGGGCTTCGCACCGGGTCAAGTTCTCCAATTCTTCGTACAATTCAAAGAAGGAAGAATTGGAGAACTTGAACCGGCGTGAAACGGAACTTTAACCTCATTATTCACCGGGATAACTCCAGATCGTACAAGTGATGAAGGATATGAAAGAGAATAAGTACGAAATATGATGAGCTTAGCTGGTAGGAGATCGAGTGGTTCCACGGCAAGGATGACACTGTCCACAAGCAACTGATCGGATAAGATCTCTGCTAATTCGAGGAGAATGGTCGGTTATTTTGTTCGGCACATACATACCACCTCTATTATGTATACTACTTATGGGTCAAGTTGTTTGTGAACGAGGTACCAGTAACACTAGGGATAGTAAGGTGTATAAAGGAATGCACTTCGAAAATTCGTCAATACCATGTATTTAAAGTACGCTAAATTTCTCACAGATTTAATCCTGTTCAATAATAATAGTTCCCTAAAACATGAATAGGAAGATTATTTGACTACATGGAAATGAATTTCGGGAATGAAAACGCCGTTATTCATGTTTTCATTCACATGAAATCCCGAAAATAGATAATAGAAAGCGCAGTTTTATGCCGAAGAGGCGATATATAATACTTCTCATACTCACTGCCATCCGGGCTTCATTATTACCCGTAAGCTGGAATTCGGATAACCTACCCTGAGCCTTCTATCCTCCTTGGTTTCTCATTGCCTGGCAGGTTCAAGCTACTATTCCATTTTTGCAAAGGCCTCGTTTCGACACCCGGCATCAGTTATGCGTTTATTATTGTTGGTTTTCTACCGGTGAAGGTAGGTCAAAATAGACATTTAGTTCTCACCCCCCGTAAAATTCACTCGATATCGCTATCCAGACCTTAATACCTCCTGCCTCCCACCATTCTATCCAAGCTATCCGTTCTTCCCCTATCTCTTCCCCGCTTACACAACGTTCTTCCCTCTACCACTTCTTTCAAAACACCATCCCCTTTTATTACCTTTTCCATCTAAACCTTCTGCCTTCTCCTAATTTCATCTATCAAATTTCTTTCCTCTCCTACCAATTCCTGCACTTCACGTTCGTTCTAGCGATGGAAAAATGTCGGTCAAAATCGATTTTTCAAGCAATCGATTTTTAATCGAAATGAAAGGTCGACTTTTCAGCAAAAATCGAAATTTGAACCAAAAGATCGATTAATCGAAAAAATCTACAGTTTATTTTTGAAAAAAATGCAGTTGGTACAAAAACAGGTTTATTATTCATTTGAAAAACGCTCATAATAGGTACATATTTGAATAGTATAAAAAATCCCCTCGGAGGACTCCAAAAGAAATCAAATAACATTGAGATATAAATGCCGACGCTTATATCAAACATATCACGACGTTCATCTATTAAAACTCATTAAAAAATTAAAACGAAGTTGGCAGCAACACGCAATTTGCCTCTTTTGTCACACTATGAGAAATTTTCCTTCCAAAGACATACCTCGGCGCAATGTGCATTTGTTATTTTACTCGGAATTAATTGGAATTAATCATGGACACAATGTAAACAAAATCGTTTTAGCTTCTTAATTTATAATATGTATTACCCATTCCAATGGTTTCTTCGTGAGGAAGAAATTTTCCGAAAAAGAACTTTTCTGAAAATTACCGTTTATTACGGTAATTTTCAGGGGTGTTGGTAATTTACGAAAAATACGACGGTAATTTACGAAAATTACCGCGGTAATTTACCAAGTTGCCCATCTCTACAATGGACGGATGATGTTGTCATACTCAGCACTCTGATCGCGAAACGGTACGTGTTGGGGTATTCACCCTTTATCTCCTCCCAGACTTTCAGAGGATTGGGGTTGACTTTCCTATCGACGGGTGGCCTGTTGAGGTATTGCCTAACTTCTACTGGCATCTACTTCTAACAAGAAGTGACCTCAGTGGCAGTTCATCGAGGACCTCTACTGACTACTACGAGCTGCTGAGATCAAACGAAATGGTCAAGATCGAAGTTGAAAAATCGAGTTTGGATCGAAACTCGAAGTTCATGGCTCGATCTCGATTTCCTCGATCTTTGACTATTAAAACTCGATTTCCGATTTTAATCGAAATCGATTTTTCCATCACTAGTTCGTTCACGTTCGTTCTCCTTTCGACCCCCTTCACTTTCTCCATCCTTCTCCACACCCATTATCTCAAAAGCCCTATGTCTAAATTCATCTTCTTTCTATGCGTTTATATTGGTTAAAAATTCGATATAGAATGCAAAACACAATTTAAGCCATATGTGGGTAGGAACATAAGTTCGGTTTTGGAACTTTTTGGGAAATATCAAAGCTACTTACTTCTCTGTGTATTTATGATTTATCTCTCTCCGGTAGAATTTCAACGGGCACCTCTGTTGGTATTTCATAAATGCCTCATTCCCTTTTCGATAATATTATTTATTCACTTAGTTGTATCACTTTTATAAGGGAAACAAAGATTTAATTTGTAACGTACCTATATATATCCCAATGTAACGAAAGGCTGTATGCCCCCAATCCCCCTTCCCAAACAATGCGTAGTAACAGTCGTCTCGGCCCCACCTATTAATGTGTTTCATATTATGAGTGCCTGAACAGTTGGAACCAATTGTGGATACGTAAAGAACGTGATGTGAAAGTTAGGAAGACATAAGTCTTTACTAAAGGTCGGTTGTATTCCAAAATGTTTCTACTCACTATTTAGGCATTAGGATTCTTTTTGCCAAATATTGTGTCACAACTTTTTCAGGTTTTTCCACGTGGAGCCATTCGTTGGCGAACAAGGAAGTGGTGTGAAACTTACTTCGTGAACATGCGCACGTAGATAATACGCGAGTGATAATATCTCTGATCGTGATAAGAGTTTTATATTCTTCCATCGTCTTCTAAGATGTGTTGCTAAATATTATCTCCCTTTCGAGGGCTTTGTCTCTGACGTCTGTTTTTTATCTGCCCTGGCGTTGGCTGATATTATTCCAAGTTTTATTCCAGATTACACTTATCCACCATCTTTTTAAATAGCCCTTCCAATCTTAATTTTTTTCCGCGTCTGTGCTTGTATAACGCAAAAATCGCTAAAGAATTCGCGTTCAATTACGTACGCATGATCAGCTTTAGTTTGTCTTTGGTTCCTTTTATTTTATCGCAATAACTTCTCGCCATTCATTGCTGCAATTTACCCTATCATTTGCAAATATTTCCGTTCATTATGTTCACCGAATACAATTTTGATGCGTTTGATACATGTGTCACAACTGCTGAGGGGGTCTGGTAGGTTAAGTAGTTAGATTAGGTAAGGGTCTTCCACCTCCAGGTACCGGGTTCGAATACTGGCAGTGACATACATCTTTCATTTGTAAACCGGACCCTACTTGTATTTTTAGAGTGCAGTTAAGAGTTCAGTATTCTGTCTGTCTGATGGAACGTTGAACCTCCGCGCAGTGGAGTTCGCAGGATTTCGTGCTAGGGGGTGGGGGTTTCATTAATATTTATTTAATATTTATGCTCATCATCGTAAAAGTATATTTAGATTATTACCCTCTAAAACAATGATTAAATTAACATTCCCTTTTCTGGAACACAATGGGGGTTTACTCGGAACCGAAATCGCAATTTTGTACACGAAATTGTTAGATGGAAACGAAAAAAGAAATTTAGTGAAAAAATTAATCTTTTAACCACAACCATTCACTCATAAATCAAAAATTAAAATAAGCAATAGTTGACGCCCACCGAAAATGCTGCTGTGATAACATTAACTTCATTTTCATCCCGTCCTTGACTGCTTTTAGGGGAGGGGAAGGGAGTGGAGGGGGATTCTCGGAAGGTCTGCTCGCACAGATGCTGTCACAATCGCTCCCATTGGCCGAATTGGGCACAGCTGCCCCCCATTGCGATTAGGCAAAGTAGCTTCGCGGGCTCAGTTGTGATTGGACGAAGTCGATATACGTCAGAGGTTGCACCACGCCCACTTTTCCGAGAGGGTTAAAAACATCAGTTTTTCGCCGCTTGTACCTCGAGAAATAATTGACGGATCAAAAAGCGGAAAATATGGTTCTTTTTATTTTACAAACTCTATCAGATTCGGCAATAAAAAATATGGTAAACGGCCCCATTCAACTATATTTTTTTATAAAATGATATTTAGATTATTATCCCCTAAAGAAATGATTAAATCAACATTTTCTTTTCTTGAAGACAATTAAACTAAATTTTTTTAGCCCAATAAGCAAAATTATAAATGCTAGTGCAAAATATACCAAATATAGTTAAATGCGGGAATGTTTTTAGGGGGGTTTAAACCTTAAACCCGTCGGTACACCATTGCCTCCGAGGCGTGTGAAGTGTAGGCGAAGTTGAAATGGCGCATTTTTTTCTCAGTCTACTGTATACATTGCAGCACAGATCAGTGGTTACCGTCTTCTAAAACTGTGACTTCTTGGAGCTGCAAAAAAATCAACACGGGCAGAGAAAAAGTCATTGACTGTAGAATCCCCATCGTACAATGGCAATACACCTGGGGTACTGCATAATATACAAGTATATATAGCTATTACGATCAATTTTTTACAACATATCTTATTGAAATCAGAGCGATGAAATGGCGGTGGTTATTCTAAATCTGGGTGGTCGATGTTTCTGTGGGCCCAAGATCCTTTCAAAATATGTGAAACTAGAAAAACCTATGCAAAACTTTTGCCCACCAAAATTAATAATTTAAATCTAATAAAAATAGAAATAAAAAATAGAATAGAAATAAATAGAAATTTAAAAATATTGTCTCTTATTGAGATTTTGAAATGAAATAGGAAAGTGTATATGCAAGCTACACAGACGGTTTATTTATGGAAATGTAATGCAATTTACTCTACTAGTCTTTAGTTAAATATTTTCACGATAAAAAGTTACACACAAGGCTCCAGATGACAAATATGGTTTTCTTTTATGTTTTTTATTTTATTTGTTGATGATTTGAAGCGTCCTCATTGAAGCGATCTTCTTTTGTCATGCTTTTGTGTCAAAGGTATATTTTTCAAATCAAATAATGAACAAACTATGTTTTTGACGTAAAAGCTGCATGCAATGTAAAAAGTGGATAAAAATCATATCCAGTGATATCTTATTCATCGCTATAGGCTTTTTATTAGCTGAGAAAAATGGATGTTAACAAGAGAAATAGTGCACGAATAGTAGTGACAAGATGCCCTAACCCGAATTTAGGTGACAATGGGCTGTTTTTCTTCCAAAAACCTTGGTCTCAATGCAGTATAGCACGTAGTATGGTCAATTTTCTATTTTACTGTGGAATTAGGAGCTTTTGCCGATTCGGAATTTCACAAAACTGGAATAGTAAACCCTGCCAATTTCATGATAAACCCTTGTAGTAGTAAAAATATTTTTTTCTTTTTCAAACGTTATTGGGTGGGTGGAGTAAATGCCTTGTCATATAATGGTCTTTATGTAATAAAATTCATTTGTGAATGGCAAGGAATGAAGGTGATCACAGTATAATGTTGAAAGGTAACCATTTATTCAATAATAACGAAATATTTATCCTGCCACTGTCAACTATTAGAAATAAATGTTGAACATGTTATGTTACTGTATTTTAAAGAAAAATGCTTTCATGTATCCATATTTGTATTTATTTTACTTGGTACATTTGCTAAATATCACTGAAAACTCATATTAAAAACATGTAGTGTAGAAATATTTACTCAAAATCATTCACAAATACAATTATTATACAATGGAAAATTCTTCAAAATGAGTAGTTGACAATTATAGCACAGGGACAGATTTAAAGCGTGTTGTCTAGAACCGCACTAGGACCATGAATTGTAAATGTAGACAAAGTATTCCAGTTAGGGAATTTTGGCCATTAATGGTTTCAGTGCAGCAATTTTTTTAAGTCTTTTCGGTAGCATCAGGTCGTATTTTTTGGCCATAGCGTCGCAAACAATTAGTTGACCGCTCCCAAGTACGTTATCAAGGTAGCTGGCATTCGATGAGCCGGCGCAATTCCCTTCCACGCAGGTTTCACTTACATTGTCGTAGTGGTAGTTTTCGTCGCATTCACAAAGTTCCCACTGGAGCTCATCGCGACCGTAATCCACGCATATGTAAAATCTGCGGCAATCTCGATCGTCTGCGCGTTGCTCACCGGCTTTCTCGCAAGTCTCAACGAGACCGGCGTCGGACCAATCGTGGATCTGGTCGTACTGTCGATTCCGGAGAGGGTGTGGTCGCTGTCCTCCCTCAGCGGACACCGACTCGTCCTCCCCTACTTCTCCAAGGCGGTCGATGTGGGTTAAACTAAACGAGTCGCTGAGCGCCAAAAGCTGTGTGTCGGAGAGAAAACGAAATCAGACATCGATTAGCAATTAATTAATAAACGGTGCTCTTACCGCCATCCTCGCACCCTTTACATAAAATAACTTCTCTTTGGAGGGTATACAGGCTAAATAGTACAAATATCTATTGCATTGGATTTGGAAAATTAATATTTCCACAGGGAAAGATGACGACTCTTTAGCTTAACTGGTTCAACCACCTGTCAGGAAATCAGGCGGTCAGGGCGAATACATTTTTTTCTCTGTGGAATTCTGCTATCGAGCAATTTCAGCGGGTAATGCCGTTTTATGTTCTCGGGGCCAATTCGCGGTCCTTCAATTCGTTGGAAAATTACTTTCTTGAGCAGAAATGGTAAGAGTACATTGAAATTAGGTACTTCAGATATAACATTGGCAACGTCTTCCCCCTTAGGCCGCGTTATCGGTATACTCTACTGGGTAAATGATGTGAATATTAATTACGCTGGCTTCCAAAAATTATTTCTGTGTGTAATATAGTGAGACAACATTCAAAATTACTTTTTATAAACTATATCAAACACACTCTCCTCATAAGCTAACTTTTCTGTAAACTTTAATTTAATTGCGAAATATTTAATGCGATGGCGATAAAATTTAGCGGTTGAAACCCGGGTCGTTTGTTAACATTTCAAATAGGATTCTTTTCAAGTGGCCTAGTTTCTTTTTAGAGCGCTGCAGAATAATTCCACAAGGTAAAGCCCGATACAGCAAATGAAACGTTTCTGTTTAAGTGACGAAATTTGACTCTTATACTGCTGCTCTTTCACTTTTTTTACTAACCAATAACAAAGGTATTTGCTAGTGTTCGCTGAATATACGTGGGCTACGCTTTTTTCGTGGTGGGACTGGGTGGAAATGAGTTTTTCCTTGACCCCTGGAGCTGAACTGGGAGAAGCAATGCAGGCGGGTTGGACCAGAAAGTTGCCCCTGGCAGGGTATTATATACCAGATAGCTCGAAGGGTAGGAGCCTGACGATAGTTAGTCCACGTCTCTTCCTCAGCGAGACGGCGCGCCGTCTCGCTGTATCCGTTAAAAGTGTACGTATTTGTCAGTAGGCGATGTCAAGATGGTAAGAGGAGAAACGCCCGTGGTGCACCCGAAGAAAGGAATCTTTCAGTATCTCCTAGACCTTACTCCACTTAATAAAATGCGTAATTTTTTACCGCGAATTCATCAAAATGTAAAAGATGGAGGCTCTTGTCAATGTCTGTGTCTCGAAAATCTCCATAGCGGAGTGGATGCGGCTACAATCCATTCCACACACTTGCCGCCCCGTTGCAGGCGGGTTGGACCAGACTCGACCGCGCGATCGAAAAACTAATGTGAAATTCGGCGTCGCAAACGGTCGCAGCATAACTCATTGGATTCGCTCTATGGAAGCTTTGTAGAGTTTTCCCATATAAATTACTCCGTGATGCTCGGCGATGCAATTTACTTTTTCTCTACATATATTAAAAAATTGATCAAAAATGAGGGTCCGCCATTTTGTTTTCTATCTTTGGTAAATAATAACAAAAATGTAAGTAGACTACATTAAAACAAAGATAAAAAGCTGTTTCATCTAATTACATCCTTATAATCCAAATAACCACCCATAAAGGATCAGCAAGGGCTTGATTTTGAAGATTTCGTGAGAAAATTGAGGGTAGACAGTTTTTGCGAAATTTGTGCATTTTTGACCTCATGCAAATTGTTAATTGTTGAGTACTAAGGAAATTTCCTTGGCTTATCAGATGCACAGGTCTTTTGAGAATATTTATGCAAAGTTTCAGCTTCCTGGCTTGAAAACACCACTTTTTGAATTTTGGCCAGTTTTTTCGATTTCCGACCACTGTGCGGCGGTGAGAAGTTTCCTGACCCCAGTGGGGTGGCCTATGAAGTAATGGTGTCAAATTAAATACAATATTGAGTCAGGCAACGGGAAACTACCTCAATAAAACTCTACGTGGGACTCAATGGAATTGAGGGACATTTAAATCCTGGCAACTACAGGGCCCAGTCCCAAATGAGTGGAGCGGGTGCCGTGCCCGGCAGCAGAAGAAGCAAGCACTCTACGGTCACCATTTTACGAAATCCTGGCGCGGAATGAAATGTAACAGCAACAGCAGCGGTAAAGAATATTACATTTTATGAAGCATGTTGGAAATCAGACTATGGAACTATAGATCAAGAGGCTAAATCTATTTTGAGGGTAGAGAAACCAGAAAACATAAAGTATGAAATGAAGGGAAATATGGATTTTTGGGGTTAAGCGCAGTAAGATGGGAGGACCAGGGGGACTTCTTGAGTATAAGTTGAGAATAATATGCTATTCAGGGGAAGAGAGTCAACGGGAAGTAGCATTAGTATTGAATACAACATAAGGGAAAGGTGTAATGAGTATGGAGCAAGTGAGTGGCAGAATAAAGATAATTGAGATCAAAGCGATGCCGACGAACGTAGTTGTAGTACAGGTTTACTTGCCGACAGGGGGACATATAGAAGGAGAAGAAGACGTAGGACATGATCAGCTGGAAGAAATAATCAAGAAAATATAGGGAAGGAAGACTCTAACGCTGTAGTTGGGTTAGGGAGGGAAGGAAGTAAAGTTGCGGAGCAAGGACAAGGTGTTGTACCTATATGACCACGTCAAGAAAGCAGGAGAGTTCTGTGGAACGGATAATTTAGTGGCCAACAGCATGTGGTTAAAATAACATTTCGGGTGTAGGTAAACTTGAAAAAATCCAGGGAACAATGAAGGATACCACGCAGATAACAGCAAGGTTAGAAAAATATATGGGTACAGTGTAAAGAAACCGCTGTTTCTCTGGTGCAGATGCCGGTTACGACCGTAAATTGTTTTGATGATATATGAGGGGAGACCCCAAGGTAAAAATTAGGTAGGAGAATAAAGAAGTAGGGGCCCTGATGTCAGGGAAATTGAGGGAATATCAGAAGTTGGTGGACGGATGCATGAAGGAAGAGGACGAAAGAGGAACGGGGAATGAAGGGTGGGAAATAAGACGGGTACAAAGAGAGCATCTGTTAAAACAATTGCAACACTAGACACTAGGAGGATCAAGAAATCGTGGGTGATAGTAGAAATGGTGAAAAAAAACCAAGGAAGGACGAAATTGCAAAAATGAAAACTCAGTTTAACACTTGAGGCTTAGCAATTTTGTGGATCCACGGGATTGGAAAATAAACGTCGCTTTGTACATTCTACGCACACATTTTATTGGCTTTGACATTTTCATGTCATTATCCTCCTGGCGTCTTCTGTTTCAATTAGCAGCTCTCTTTGTACCCGTCTTTATTATTTTCCATCTTTCATCTCATGTTCCTATTTCGTCCTGTACAATGTGCAAAGCCACATTTCTCTTACAATGAATACTCTGAGCTTGGTAGAAGATTATACAATGAAATAAACAAAAGACCTATGAGATAAACAAAGAGAGTGAGAAAAATGTGGTGGAGTCAACAATATCAGATGATGAAGAAGCTCTAGAGAGGAGCAATAGGGGTTACTAACTCGATGATTATAACTTTTTCAGGCATCAATAAATGGAAAACGATACCGTCATCAAGGAAAGGACGGGGAAATCTGCCATGGGATTAGAAAACATTCAGCGTAGATGGAAATAACACGTAGAAAAACTGTACGGTAGTAAAAATAGACCTAGAAGCTTGGGCTTAGAAGAGGAAAAGGACGTAGATGACGAAGAGCTGAGGCCAGGAATACTGGATAGTGAGATAGAGGAGGTAATGCGAGTAATGAAGGTATGTGAAGCTGTACGTAATGATAGTATTCCAAATGAACTACTAAAGAACCTATGGTGATGTGGAACGTAGCGATTTTATTGGCCTACACGGAAAAAATATGGCAAAGGGAGAATGTGAAGACTTCAGGATGTTATTATTGATCTTTCCTACGGCAAAGATGATGATTAGCATCAAGACATAAGGGTGGAAGAGAGAGTAAATGATTTTCTATGTATCAGTTTGGATTTCACCACTCGGTATATTTGCTTTGATGAGAATAGTAGTGGAAAGGGTGTTAGATTATTACTTTCAAGTAAGATACATGCTTAGTGGATTTGGAAAAGGTGTTTGATACAGCGAGGTGGAGGTTAATGAAAATATTTCGTAAGATAGAAATAGATCGAAAGGACGGAAAAAATCCAGAATCAGTGACCTAGAAGTCACAATCGAGAGTAGCTATCAAAGACGGCTTTCTGTTATCTTGGTTTTTTTTACGTATACTCTGAGGAAATTTTGAGAGGCGTGGGATAAGCTTCAGTTGGAAACCATGGTAGAGGGGAAATTGATTAAGTCAGTTGGAGTGCGCTAGTTAGCCAGTCGACCGGGAGCTTACAGAAAAAAGACTGCCTGAGTTACAAAGATAATACGAATGATACGGGACGAATGTAAACCATAAAAAAAGCAATGGAACGTAAAGAAAGGTTGAGGGAAGTCTGATTTGGATCTTGGCTCTAAATGGCGTGGAAACATGAGCTTTACGAAAGAAGATGTTCTATGATATGCTAAGAAGTTTTGAGATGTGAGTATGGAGACGGATGGAGAAAGCAATGTGAGTTGAAAGGAAGATGAAAAATGAAGTGGTAGGGTCGGCAGGAGAAGAAAGAAAAACTGACCGAGGAAATTTGAAGAAAGGCAGGAGGTGTGAATGTAGAAGGTAGTAAAGATGGAGAGAAGATAGAGAAGGGAGAGGGTTTTTTAAAGGATGTCATAGAGGGGAGAATATTGGATAGTTGGTGCATAGGAAGGAGAAGAACGGATACTTTGGGTAGAAATTTGACAGATTAAATTAAAATCAAGCATGCCTTTAAATATACAATAGGGCCATTCAATCCTCTCTTAAAATTAACTGTGATAAATTTCACAAATGCCCTTGGTAATTGAAAATCCTCCCCTGCCGGGACTTGAACCCGTGGTCTCGAGCTTGGTAGGCAAGAGATTTACCCCACCACCATTGAGGTCGGCCGATGGGAGACATGGGAATGGGAAGTATGAAGGACTGAAGAGGAGTATCATATTGAAGTTCAGAGGTCTTGGGAAGAATTAGATATCCATTTACACCTCCCTTTACGGCTGCATAAGTAATAATAATTAATACTAATAATAATGCACATAAAACATTGACTTGCCGACAAAGTGATCACCAGGACCGAGTCCATTGCCTCCACGGACGTAGTTACCTTCGCCTATGTTCGCCACAGTTTCCCGTCAAAAGCACTCTGAAGGAAAACAATTATAGAACTCTTGCATGGCTTCAAATATTATCAGCGAAGGAATTAGTTCCAAAGTAATGCTGCAGATTAATTTTTTGCTTCTCATTGGATAATAAGGATGAGAATTGTTTGATATCAGTCACTATGCCATGTCCAGTCGCAGAGAGTTTTTATTTGAACAGCTACTGATTTATTGCTCACTCTTTATTGCTTGGTGTATAACGATTGAGTAAAATTGATACGATTTAATCTTTCGGCTCAATTTCACGCGCACCTTGGATTCCATACTGATTTCATACGCATGAGGAGCGACACTGATTGATGGTTTTACTTGGTCCGTATTGAAATTGTATAGTGTTTTTCAATAAAAAATTGGATTTTATAGTTTTCCTCAATGTCATTTAAAACGACTTAAAACGTCATTATTCCCGCATGCCGTAAGGGAACGTAATAGGCAGCATAGTAAAGGGAGAGGTAGGTGAAATATTTATAATTGAAGACAAAATTTGCAATTTACCTCAGTTAAAAAACAAACTTTATTTCGACACAGGTTGGTCGAAATAACCTTTGTTTTTAACATGTGGTAGATTGCGAATTTAGTCTTCATTTTGATATGTTCGAATACCATTCAATATCGCCGGAAACCAGGTGAAATATTGTTAGAGTAGTATGAAGTGAATGATGCATGTTATGACCCTACTAAACCATGCAAGCTAGTGAAATACAACTAAATATACGTAGAGAGGTGCCTGTATAACCAATTATCCCTTCATTACTCTGTGTATACTAACCATCACTTGCACGTGAATATTAAGTGTAGTTTAGTAGTAGCCTTGTAGCTCTTTTTGCATATAAGTATTGCAATTTTGGTGATAGTCATCCCCTGCTACACACCCTTGCGGTGGCTCGCAGGGTAATGTGTCGATGTAGATGGATATTTAAATTACATCGGATTTATGGACTCGTTACTTATTTTACATTTACATATAATCAGCAATTATAATATACATTTATGGCATGCCCTTTGGCGATGCCTCAAAGATGGTTTTTCATTACAAGCAGTGTTATAAGAGAAAATACTTAATTATGAGGCTAATTCCATTTGACATTGAGTTCAAATTTAGCATTTTTCATTGCAGTAACTAAATAAACATTTTATTTTATTGAAATTATTGCATGGCTGGTGATAGTTCACCCCCTGCTACACACCCTCGCGGTGGCTTTCAATACTAGGGATTGTGCAGGTGTAGATGTAGATAACGATTTCTCCTAGGAGATCATTATCCACCCCTAGGAAGTGCCAAGAAAAAATGTAATATTCCCTTGAGTTAACAACATAAGTATTGTTCTCAATGGAAAGCCCTATGATAACTTCAGGCTTAAATATGTGAAACCGTTCCATTATGGATTATAAAAGAATAAAACTTTGTTAGGTTCACTCTATATATAAATAGTCGCGACCGGGGTTTCATAACGTAGTTGTAACCTGAAGATGTAACTACGTTATGAAACCCGGGTCGTGCCTATTTAAATATAAAGTGGACCAAACAAAATTTTATTCTTTTATTTTCCATGAAAATCCCTCTGTATACGTTAATCCAAAATGTATGTGAATCTCGAGAAAAATAAGGTTAATTTTAGTAGGAGGTAGGTACTAAAAGAGGTGAAACTGACTAAAAGAGGTGGAAAAGTATTGTAGCTCGTATAAAGGGGAGCAAAAGTGGGCGTTGAAATACTTGTATTGCCAAAATCATTACTTATGCTGTTATGTTGTTTGCGAACTGGAGAGGATTTTTAACGAGAACCGTGAGATGGGATGATATGGAGCGTGGCTTAGTACGGATCTGAGACATGGACTCTATGGTAATGAGAAAAGATTGGACGCCTAAGGAATGTGGGTGTGGATGATGACGGAGGAAGTGTTATGAACGGAAAGGCGAACAAATGAAGAGGTGTTGAAGATAGGTTTTGGGAGAAGAGAAGATATTAGATATAAATTAGAGTGATAGATTGATAGTGATAGATAGAGGAGATTTTAGATAGAAATGGGAGAAATTATTGAGTGGAGTTCCGTCAAACCAAACTTTGAGCTATTGATGATAATAGTGATGACGGTATAAATCACAAATTCCTCACGCCTGAATTATTCTTTCTGGTTTTTCTTTCATGTTTCTCATAATTCTTTACCTTTATGTCTGCCTTTTATGGCTCATTTCAAAAGACCTAAAATGTCTTCGCTCGTTCACCCTCTACCAACACCTAACTTTGCAACCTTTTCACCTATGCTACCTACTCATTCACAAGGAAGTGATCAAGGATGTGTTTTGCACTTTTATTTATACGCAACCTTGCGACCTCTTTATCTATGCTGCGTACTCATTCACACAAAAGTGGTCTTTATAGTGCATTTGCGTCTTTCATACGCATTCCTTCGTGCAGTCCCGGTTCTCAACAGCCATATCCTTAATCAAATACCTTCAGCTAATTCCGTTATATTTCCGTTTCCTAGGTACTAAAGCTGTTTTCATCATCAACACGTATGAGTGCGCTGATCGCTCCATCTATTTTGATGCCGTCAGTGTTAATGCTTGGATGCCATGTGGTTCATTTTATTGTGCAACCAATATTATACTGTCAGGTTTTCCATCAAGGTTTTCCTGTTAGAGATTCTAATCTCACCACTCCCACCTCTAACGTATCCGATATTGGGAGGATTGTCTCTCGTATAGCATTGAGCTAATGACGCAAAACAGATACGAATCGCTAAAAGTGACTCAAATGCGAATCTTAAGATTGGAGGTATACGCGTCAACAATTAAGGTTTCCAAACTTTTATCACATTTATTTTTTTCACCCTTCCTCTTTGTGATATACATGAAATGACGTGGCCTATTCTCTTTCTGAGATTGACGTTCGTTTTTCCTCATTTGCTGGCAGGTATCTACCGTCCCCCTTAAGTGCGTCTGTCATTTACTCGATAGTGGCCTCAGTTTTATCATATGAATGTAATAACGTGATGCAGAACACCTCCAAAAGCTGCGAAACTTTTCGTCTTCACTTAAAACTCCTTCGCTTACATCTTTTGACCATTGGTTTAGAATAAGAAATAGACAGCGATTTCCGAAATAACGATTTAAACAGGATGAAGAATGATTGGAATGACTTAACTTTAGTATTCTAAAGACCTCTCTCAAAAGTGTCATAAAGAATGAAGGAAGATACGTCACCTCATTACTTTTAAGCTGAAATGAGTACCTTTTCTCAATTTATCATCATCATGTTATATTTTTTCTCTAATATTAGCTTACAAAGCTATCTGTGACATGCACTGAACAGGAGATATACCCGCGGGGTTAATGAAGAACATCATCATCCCCATTCTCAAAAAGATGTTGGCTGAAGAATGAAATTTAGGGCAATATGCCTGACGACGCATGCCTCGAAGTTATTGAAAAGGATTATCTACAAAAGAATAAAGCGAAAAGCTGAGAAGCCCTAAGATGAAGACTAATTTGGATCCAACAAAAGCACGGGCTCAAAAGAAGCAGTAATGCCCCTTAGGTTACTTGTAGAGAAGAGAATGGAGAAAACAAAGTTATATTTAACAGCGTAAAATAACGTTACTAGTCGGTATTTTGCACCTAGATCGGAGCCACCCCTTTGCCACGGTGGCTTGCAGGATGCAACTCAGATAATAATAAAACTCTGTCTATATTCACTTGGTGGTATTCCATCGTCAACTTGTTTATTTAGGAAACTGTTTTAAATACCACAAACATTCACAAAGCAACTATACCACCCGGGTTTTGACGATTGATCGTTAGCATCAGGTGCAAAGGTGCTGGTCCTCTCTCCTTTTATACCTAAACAGCCAAGGTTGGAAAACAAGGCGACTGAATTCAGGATAGGGAGGAAGCAGGGAGCAAGAAGGTATTCGTTAAGCACGGTGTCTTCAGTGTCATGTATACCTTTTAAATTTTCCAACTGCTCACGAGCATTAAGTTCTTATTTGTTGTTGCAGGTGTATTAAATATTAACATTGAATTTACTTTTGTGATCACACTGCAATAAATGTTTTGCAAAATTGCTTTTGTCGTCATTGTTTATAAACGATTTAAAATGTTTCTTCGTCCGGGTGTTGACGTGTCTTGATGCTTGTCCGATGTTAACACCGTCTCAGTCTCTGCACTTCAGCTGTATATTCCACTTCTGGACATATGGTTAACGGTATCCATGCATTTAATAGGTTTTTGAGAGTCACTCGCGATTTTAAGTCCACCCGAATACTTTCCTTCGGTAATCTCCTTAAAATCCTCTGGGAGACCTGCCGTAAATATATAATCGAGGCTTATTTTGTATCGGTGCTTGGAACACGTTCTTGAGTGATATTAAAATTAAGAGCTAGCCTTCCTCATTTTTTGTGCGTAAATTAATCAATTAACGTGGTAGTGATAACCCTGACCTACTTTGTAAATTTATCCTTCGACATCCCCCGTCCGAAAATCGAGCACGTAATCAAAAGGGGAATAAAGGTGCCTCTCGAGTAGACACAGGAAGCTCTGGACCACGATAATAAGCCATATACTTTATTTCATCAAACCAGCATGGTTATGGTTAAAATTGGAATATTTTTTTCCGGTGCAGGGCGAAAGGGGGTAGTAGGCACTTCGACGCTTAACACCAGACGGTACAATGTAGTTAAGCTCAGAAAAGGGCGGATGCATCTACACCGGCCTCTCGAGTGGACACAGGAAGTCCCCTTTGCTATTTGTGGTGTTCCGGTGGTTGCGGGCTTTTGTGCTTTGATCTTTTATCATCCAATTGTATCATCATCTCGCTACTAAGATTTTTTTCGATTTTTTTAAAGGCGAGGTATCCGTCGATTTTGATTTCATCCCAGCAGATGGAAGTTCTCAATTGAATTCCGAATTCAATCACGGCTCGAAAATTCACCATATATATATTGCTCATTTTATGTCACAAATATATTTCCTCCTCAAAACTACGAAAATGATCGCGGATGAGGAATAAATGTCACTTCAAGAAGCAAAATGATCAATTAAAATTTTGATTGAAAGTTGGTTCAGGGAAAATTCAACAATTCATTCAACTCTGTTGTCTCTCATTGGCCCTGAAGAAACTTTGAGAATGATATACTACTCATCACCTTTAGAGTAGGTACTGTGGGTACTATTTTTTAAACTCAAAATTATGGCAGTGTATAGTTTGTATGTATACAAGGTACTTATTCGTGTGAAATATTCTTTGCGACAGTCTTTTACGACAAGATCTGAAAAAAACTTTACCATAATTCATAACAAAAAAACATCTCTTCCATAATTTACCTTGACCAACATAGTTACAAGATACCATATATATATAAGCATGAGGCTGTTTAATTGCCTACCTATGTCTTAGAGTGAAAACGACATTTAGTGTGTATTATTTAAAATTTGTGCGGTGCTCATGGCTAGCATCTGTATCATTGCACTCCATTAACGAGTATTTCAATCTCGCAGCAAACGATATTACTTGTTTTACTTAAGTTTCTGTTTCAGATATCTTAACCGCATCTTAATGTTGTACTGTATTAAGAAAAAACATATCGTAGTCTTTTTCTCCTTGTCAATTGTGATTCTCTCATTGACGGATAAATGAATAATAATTGTGAGCACATGCTCGTTTTAATTCAGAAAATTTGCTGTTAGCATTTGTCTCCTGCGACACAAACATGTTTTATAGGGCTGAAATGTGATCCCTTCCGGCAACGTCCCCTTTTCTCCATCAATACTCCGTCGATCACGAAGCACATGTAGTAGGATTTGCAATCCGTGGGATCTGGGAAGGTACCTTCTCTCTGGCATTTGAAACCTAGCGTTGAAAGCGTTGTCACCGTTGTAGTTTCCGTCGGTTTAGCAGTTGGCTTAATGGTGGGTTTATGAGTCGGTTTCGTTGGCTTATTTGTTGGTTTATGAGTCGGCTTTGTGGGTTTATGAGTTGTCTTTGTTGGTATAGTCGTTGGTTTATGAGTTGGCTCTGTTGGTTTAGTCGTTGGTTTATGAGTTGGCTCTGTTGGTTTCGTCGTTGGTTTATGAGCTGTCTCTGTTGGTTTAGTTGTGGGTTTATCAGTGGGCTTTGTGGGTTTAGTCGCGGGTTTATCTGTGGACTTTGTTGGTTTAGTCGCGGGTTTATCTGTGGACTTTGTTGGTTTAGTCGTGGGTTTATCAGTGGGCTTTGTGGGTTTAGTCGCGGGTTTATCTGTGGGCTTTGTTGGTTTATCCGTGGGTGTATCAGTGGGCTTTGTTGATTTAGTCGTGGTTTTCTCAGTGGACTTTGTTGGTTTGGCCGTGGGTTTATCAGTCGGATTATCCGTGGGTTTCGGGGTCGGAAATGACGTCGCATTCCATTCCAATCTGGGATAGAGGATGTCAATATCGTCGCTGAAGTCCAGGAAGCATTTGTAGGAGTACAGCGTCCCCTCTATCTTTCCGCTTTGGTCGTCTTCTTCGCAGAGTGGAACAGGATAGTTGTTGCATAGATCCTCCATCTTCCAGCATTCTTCCCTCGTTGGATCCCATGCTTGGCCATTGGGGCAGTCTGCAGGAGTGTCAACCCTGCCCTTGCAGGTGTGGTATTTTCTGCAGTTGTAGGGATCTGGGAAATCCTGCGGTTCATCGTTGAGAGTTCTTGGGCAGACGAATGGACCGTTTCTGAAAATAAAGCGCACAATTAAAAAACTGGCTTCTGTCAGCAAAGGAAGAAGAATTTGACATAAATATTTTCACCAATTACTAAGTTATTCGCGTCAGACAGCTTCAGAGTCATTTTCACCATGTAAGGACAGGTGGGTATTTGGGTAAATGTAGGATATTTGGATAAAAGTAAGACCTTTTCTGCGAGCAAAGGAAGGGTGGAGGAAAACTCGGCGTCGGCATCAGCCTGATCTTAACGGAAGACGTCAACGGGCCCACGGTTTATCGCCCCAACCGACGGACTGTGTACTGCACTCAAAGTGCCTTCCACATAACCCTACTGTAAGTATCGATATTCCGATGAAAAATATTAGCCCTTGCGTGTTTTAGCCTGGGACCTATGGATGAGAGCAAATAGAGAGGCCCAATATTCTAACCACCTCACCAACTCGATCTCCACATTTGCTCCAACCGCTTAAGGATACATAATAGCATCATCTTACCTACGCCCGATGCCCGATACGGGATTTTAACCCGAAGCATTTTGGAATTCAGAGTTGGCAAATAACCGAACAGGAGAGTTATCGCGGATCTTACATTTATGTGGAAAGACCGTGGGATTTTGTAAAATCGTGATCTTTAAGAACCATCAGAACTGAATAATATCGATATAATTCTTTAGTCCTTTAGATGGGTGACTAAACTGTGGACTTCTTTCGTGTCTTTTTTTTAAGTGAGCTAATTTGGGCAAATGATTTCTCTCCATTCTACCTCCATACCCGGAAGATAAAGCAATCAGGTCCAGTTGCAGGACATGCGGTAAACCTTTTGAAAAAATGTTAAAGTGATAAAAATCTCAGAACTGTAATAATTTGAGCACTAAAAATAAACCGAAGTTTTGATCTAAAAAAATGAAAAATTGTAAATTTAATCAGAAAAATGTATTTTTTCATTCAAGTTGACTCATATACAAATGAAGAGGTAGTGAAAATTCAAATAAAATGTGTGTACATTGCCAATATCAGTGATTTCGAGTGGAATCAGTATGTTTTATATCAAATCAGAATTATCTTGAAGGTCACTAATAAGTCTTCTAAAAAAAAACAAGTTTGACAAGCAAATATTGTTATTTATCTCACGTAATACCGAAGTGTTTGCTCACGATGTTGATGGCTATAGATTCCGACTGACTGGCGACGTCTCTGATCATACCGCGATAGCGATTTTCTTGCATTTGCATTATGATTGATTGAGCGTTCAATTTATCGTCCGGCGAAAATTTTATTTCATCAACAGTACAGATTGTAATGTTTAATTGACACATCCTTCTTAACGGTGAGGGGAAGCTACAAATCCATTTTCACTTTTAAAAAAATCACTATAGTGATTCTGTTTTAAACGCGAGGCAAAATAAACGATTTTTTTATTGCGGGACATTTTCTGGGACTCCCTACCGAGCGGGACAAAACTCTCGTTATCCGGGACTGTGCCGTCTAATCCATGTATGTATTTTATTATCTACTTATTTTCACCCTCAAACGATGTGAAAGACCTACGAGTGATTGTAATTCGTCGCGTCTCTCTCTCCTTAAACAATAATGGACAAAATCGGAGTTAAAATGCAGTCAAAATGAAATAGCATGATAATCGGATAGGTACCAATAATTTATTTTGAGTACCTTGTAGTTATCTCACGTTTGGCTGACGTTTTCCATCGGTGAATATATTTTGATAACGTTAATTTAGTAGGAAGACTGGTGTAGAATTTGCTAAACAATGAAATTGTGTATGTGACGATAGTGTATGTCATGAGTGTAAGTTACCCCTGTCTCATACCTTCGTGGTGGCTTGCATGATAATATATAATTAATAAGAATCTGTATGAATTCAGAAAGGGGATTGACGCATCAATGGATATTATATTATAACGCGGTTGTTGGGCATGTTTGTATGTATACTCACGATTTACCTCAATTACACGGTAACATGTCTTTTAGCTGAGTGTTACGAGTGCAGTTTTTTAATGGATTGTCACCCCATGCCACACATAGATCAGGTTCCGTACGTAGGTTATTCTTTAGATTCAGGCGTAGGTATGCAGACAAAACAGCATTGGCACATCTCTTGTTACATATCGTCTGAAAAATATACACATACATGGAATATATTTCTTTAAGTTTGTACCTAATCTACTCATTCTGTTTCCAAAACATTTTGATGTGATTGTATAACTGATATAAAACTCTCGCAGAATGTAAACAATAGCGATATGAGATCACAAAAAAAGCTGCAGGCATCGGCATGTTTCGTTCGCTTGGATCGTGGATTGAGTTGCCACCTTTCGTTTGGGAATGGTATTATTGGGTATTAGACATTCGAGAGGCAGATATTTTCTCCCTGAAATCGCTATTCATATCAGAAAATAGGAAACGTGCTGATCCGTCAAATTTAATTTATTTTAAATGGCATTTAAAGTAGAGATTAGCCTAGAAGTCACTCCTGAGGCTCCCAAAAGTTCTAATTGGTGGATTCTTTTTGACCCTTGTACAACTGTATTGTGTCCCCAACTGGCGTCTGTACTCAGGCAAGAATTTCATGAATCCCTTGGGCTTCAGAAAATATAAGAAAGCACTTTCGAAGTTTTAATATAATTTCTTGTATCTCTGCCATCAGATTCTCCACAGATATATACAGGGTGAGAGGCCTTGATAGTTTAATTGGTGAAAACTGGCTGGATAATATGAGATTCTTGGAGAGGATGCCTGGGCCGCCTAAACAAGCCATAGCAGGCGTGGTGTTTTCATCTTCTATTCTCGCATCACAAAGTGTCCCATTCATTCATTCAAGAAACCATGGCTCATCACCTCTCAGTGAACAATCCCTCCTCTGAAATGGCTTCTTTTTTCTTTACTTTTCTTTTTCATTACTTCGCTGGTGATAATATGCTATCCCAAAGACTAATTTGGTCTTCGGGATCTTTTGGGTGTTGTGACAGATATTATGAGGTTCTGTTTCATCTCAGAGGAACTAAGGATAAGAGACTTGCGTGTGTCAGTGACGATAATCACTTTCAAGCGGAAACAGAATCATATGAGGCTCAAAAGTTGGCCCTTAGTATAGCAGAGCAAGACGGCCGGTTTCGGCCGACTTAGAAGGGAGAGGATTAAAAACCACCGGCCGGTTTTGGCCGAGTTAGGAGGGAGAGCGAATTGAGGCATTTAAACTTCGATAGGGAGAGGGATAAGGGGGTAAAGTAGTTGAGTTTTTTCGCGGGCAGTTCGCAATCTTTTGAATTGTTGGTCCTGGAATTTGATTCTCACCCTCACCTGCAGATGCCTCCCTCTACGCATCCGCCAGCCACTTCGTCGCACGGGAACTCCGCATTGCACGTGACGGGCCACAAACTCTCCAGTCCACCGCTGCCGTCTGGTTTGCAGAACACCAATGTCGTGCACGACTCGCACATGATCCCTTCCTTCATGCACGTCCTGGGTTCCGGTTTAGCCGCGGCAATCACATCCCAGTCGACTCCCCGGCATGATCCGAAGTCCAGATTTCCCATCTGGAAGATAATTAATGAAAATTACCCGTCCAATCACAATCCCAAAATCTCATCGACAATTTCCGAGGGGATCGGGTTGGTGTGGTGGCTAGAGTACTTGCCACCCATCCTGAGGGCCTGGGTTCGAATTCCTGGCAGTGGCGGATTTTTCAGTGGAAAACCGGTCCCCACTTGAGTGCTTAGTGGAGGGCATTTCAAGTTCAGTACTCCGTCCGTCGGATGGGACGTTAAGCCGTGGTCCCCTTTGCGCATTTCGTTAAGAGTAGGCTAATGCCGATGTCGGGTTTCACTCCACCCTTCCTCAGTTCCTGAATACTCCTACCATTACCCAAGTACCCTCTTACCCTAAATGGCGCAAATGACCTCAGCTGTCGGTCGCCTCCCGTGAATAACCAACCGACCAACAATTTCCCACCCAATATTGCATTCATTTGCATCTCCAACCAGAGGTTAGCTTAGCCGTATCCTAGCGATCAGAGCGACGACACATACCAATGCTGCTTCTTTTGCATTGATTTCTATGCGGTTTTAGGCTGATGAAAATAATTAACTTAGTTATATTCCACAGAAGTGCATTGAGCGACTGGTTTCGACCTTCTCAGGTCACCTAGAACCCTAAGAACCCTGGACCTAAGACCCGCCTGGAAATCGAGACTGGAATTTCAAAGAAGGATAAGAGTCGCTGACGAGTGGGCACGGGAAACTCCGGACCATTTGACAATGAGTATTAGTTTTTCGGGGGAGGTGGCCGTAAATTTGGAATCTCTTCACCATTAGAATTTACATTTTTTTTCTTTTCATCCGGACTGTTCTGTTGGCCCATATACCCCTGGGATCCCGATAGGCATTTTTGCCTGTCATCAGGTTTCCCAGGGGCTGAACCAACAGAGCTTCACAAACATCCGTACCCTAGGTGGAGAAAAACCCACCCAGGCGGGACTCGAACCCGCGACCCTAGGATTAGCAGGTGAGGACTTTACCTCGCCGCCACCTGGGCCGGCGAGGTAAAGGTTTACTTCGCCGGCCCAGAATTAGAATCTTTAGAATCTAAAATCTAAAAGATTCTAAAAGGAATATTGAGCTTGAAGTGAAGCGGAACATTTTTTGCACTTTTATCCTCCCATTTTCTGCGCCGTTGGTTATCTTAATAATGCCGTAATTTTTGCAGTACTGCGGAAGAAAGACGTTCGCACGGAGTCTGTTTTTGGTAGAGATGTGCGAATACTATCCGCGAATACTTGAATATCTCGAATACTAGAAATTATTCCATTTTCGAAATCTCGAATAAATATGCTATAAGAATTCGATGTTCGAGATCTCGAATAATTATGATAATTACGCTGTGTTTGGCAAGTTGATGGACTACGTCATTTTACTCAAAAATGGGCAGAGCATGGTGTATTATCACTTTCTACTCGCATTTTAAGGCTCCTAAAAGTTTGTGTCCAACAGTCCATAATTGGTTAAAAATTGATTAAAAGTGATCTTCTGGGACCATGTGTGGAATCACGGATCTATCTTTCGCGTTATCGCAATCTTTATCGTTAAAGCTTACCCCTAGAGTAGCGCAGGGTCAACAATAATCGTCTATAAAATTCGCTCCACTGATTGTAATAAGCGATTTTAAGTGTTTCGCGAAAAAGGAAGCATAGAGATCACGTTCTCTGTGACATAAGTTAAATAAAAAAATAACGATAGCGCTAGTGCACCCGTTATGAAGATCCATGATCAAGGCCCATGTCCCAGGTAGTCGCCAGAAGGGTGTGTCCCACCTCGGGAAGGGTCCTAATCCGCGACACCTCCCCGAGCTCAGAGGCCCAACGCTCGCCTCCCTCCTCCTCGGCTCGCGCGGTGGGGGACTAAAACTGACCTTACTTAGTATAATTCAAACTTAAACAGCAACGCCATATTGAAATAAATACTAGTTTTCATCATACTCCTGATAATCGTGCGAGGACGTGCGTCTTTTAATCGTCGTTCTGCGATGAAATATAACTTGTATAGATTTAGGTAAAAATGCGGTGGGCGACTACCGGAAAAATGGCCACCTCGCAGTGAAAAATGGCAACCTCAATGGAGGTGGTTCCACGAAGCTTGAATACGTTTGGGGTATTTTCTGACGCTTCCCTCATTATGTGTACGTACGTCTACTGAGTGTAGTTTTGTTTTAAGTGTTACTGACGTCGATGAATGATGTGTGGGACACACCCTTCTGGCGACTACCTGAGACAAGGTCCCAGAAGATCACTTTGATTTGAAAAATTATTTTATTATATATTCGACATCTAAAAACTGGCTAATAACTGTTTTTTTTCGGGTTATCCGCGTATTGAGTTAAAAAGTAGCCGACGTTTTTTCTCCTTTGCCGGAGACCTCCTCAGGGCTAGTTGTCATTAACCCTGACGTTAATGTTGTCATTAGCCCTGGCATTAATGTTGTCATTAGCCCTGAGGAGGTCTCCGGCAAAGGAGAAGAAACGTCGGCTACTTTTTAACTCAAAACGTGGATAGCCCCAAAAAACAGTTATTAGTCATATTTATGGACCGCGAAAGTTTTAACAATCTAAAAACTGGAATCACATTTTTTTTATTTGATCAACTTGTAGCGTTTTACTTCAACAGGCTGCAAATTAATTTGCAGAATACCATTTAGCATAACAATTGTGATGCTGTCATCGAGGTATTCGAAATTCGAGATATTCCGGTCATGATTTAATATTCGATATTTGAACTCGAGAAATCTGATATTCGATCCAAATTTAGTTTTTATAAATGAGGAAAAGGGAGTGGTTGGGTGGTGTTTTTTTGTGACTGAAAGAAGTATACAGGAACAATTCTGCGTAGAAATTGGTCTACTTTGAACGCAAGACCTTTAGGGTCCACGGTTTGACGTCCTATTCGTGATGAATTTCATTGAAAAAGCCGATGAAGACGAAGAATATTTAACTCCGTTACCGGTATTTTGGTCAACCAGGTGATTATAGAGGGATGAGGTTTGGAAGGGTACATGAAAGTTAGAGAAGCACTTAGGTTAGAACATACTGTGCACCGACGCAATCTTTTTTGTGGGAGAATGTTCGCGAGGTTAGTGAGTTAGCGTTCACACTTAAATTTTCCTCCCTGTTAATGGCCAATTGTTCGACAGAGTCCCGGTATCGGTGTTTAATTTTATTCCTTTGAATGTGATTTCCACACATTTATTACAACGAGAAAATTTAAATTCAGCCGCTTTGCTCACCTTCGAGACATGCTCCGGATCCAAATGACGCAATTCTTTTATGTAACTATAGAGGAAACGCGGAAAAAGGGTCTTGGCTTTCTTCCAAATAGGCCGGGGTTCGCGAAAAAACGCAACTATAGAATTGGGTTCGAGTCCCAATAGTGTCGAATTTTTTGCTTTCGAATAGTAACGGATTCACCGTCAAATGCCCAACCCCATACATTTACGGCAGTAACAACAATATTTTTTTAATTTTCAAACAAGTTGCTGAAAATTCAATCAACCCCCCTGAGAGCCTTTCGAGGCAAATTTCGGAATTCTCTGTGTGACCGAAAAGAGGCTTCACATGCCGACGGTCCTAATACAATGCAATAACTCTGTCCACCAAAAGGAAATAGCAAACATATTCCCTATAACCTCGGCATCATTTACTATCTCTTATTTACCAACATCATGTTCACACTTGTACGAAAAATTGAGTTACAAAAGTCGTTATTCGAGCGCGGTTCCTAGGAAATTTTAAGTGCAAACATCGCTCTATATTAAAAAAAATAATTGTGTAGAAATTCCCACGGGCAATCAAAGCCCATTCTATTCACGAAAGTATCATTACATAGATATATATTAGGCCAGTCGGCGTGTGAAGCCTCTTTACGGGCAAATATAGAATATCGAATACAATGTCGAAATTCGTTTCGGAAGTCTCTCAAGGGGATTGATTGAAAATCCAGCAGGTAGTTCGACTATTAAAAAGATATTGTAGGTACTGCCGTAAATGTATGGGATTGGGAGTTTTAACGGTTGTAAACTATCCGCAAACTATCCGAAAGCAAAACATTTGCCACTATGGCCCAACACTATTGAGCCGCACCATTTTCTGGGGTCGACAGAGATGACTGGTACAGCGCCTCAACTCACTCTACCACGGCTATTGTTAATGATAGCGTGCCCTACAAAGAATTCGTATGAAGGTAAATTGTATAGTTGCATTTTTTTCGCAAACCCTGGCCTACGTGGAATAAAACTGTGACACTTTTCCAGCATTCCCTCTATTGTTTCAGAAAAGAATTGCGTCATCTGGATCCCAAGCATCTGTCTCGAGATGTCTCCTTATAAGTGTGAAGCACCGTCTCCTGACAGAAAGTCATAGATATCGAGTAATGCGAGAATTGCTCAATAAAGTGGGGGAATTTACCGATAACTGCTACTTATGGCAGTAAGATCTCCCATGATAACAGCCGCAAAAGAGTCTTCATTTAACATTTCACCCTGCGAACCAACGCAAAGCCTTGTGGCTGGGGGTGGCACGTCACCAATCGAAGATCATTTGCTGAAAAAATAAACCAAATTAGTAATGGAGCATTGTGTGCTACCTGTTTGAAAGAATTATGGTTTGCGTGCGTTGCTGTCGTGTGTTGTGCGTGGGAAAAACGAATCCTGTATCGCTTGGTCCGACAGATTTTTATTGATTTGTCACCTCTGTCCGATGTAGGGTGGGGGGTAGGAATAAATAGGCAGGTTCAGCTTCGAATGGGGGCGTTCGCTCGAAGTCTAAATCGCTATGTTATGCACAAAATCGTTAGATGACATCGAAAAATGAACTTTAGTGAAATAATTAACCTTCTAAGCAGAACTCAGAGACAACAAAATTGACCTTGAAACCACTCATGAATAGTAAATTAAAATACTCCAATGGTGACGCCAACCAAACGATCTGCACTAAAGGTTTCTACGTCATCCACCTCCTCCTTTACTGTTTTCATGGGAGAACTGGTGGGGAAGAGGTAGGGGACGTCTGCCTAAACAGCTCCTGGCAATATCCCAAAATAACTGGAGAACGAAATTGATTGAGTACTTTTCGTGTACATAATGACGTGAATAAAAGTGTACCGAAGTTAATGGGGTCGTTTACCATATTTTTTTATTGCCAAATCTGATAGAGTTTGTAAAATAAAAAGACCCGTATTTTTCCGTTGTTTGATCCGTCAATTATTTTCCGAGTTATAAGCGGCGAAAAACTGATGTTTTTAACCCTTTCGGAAAAGTGGGCGTGGTGCAACCTCTGACGTATATCGACTTCGTCCAATCACAACTGAGCCCGCGAAGCTACTTTGCCTTATCGCAATGGGGGTACACAGCTGACTCGGCCAATGGGAGCGATTGCGTCAACATCTGTGCGAGCAGACCTTCCGAGAATCCCCCTCCACTCCCTTCCCCTCACCTAAAAGCAGTCAAGGACGGGAGGAAAATGACATCAATGTTATCACAGCAGCATTTTCGATGGGCTTCACCTTTTGCTTATTTTAATTTTTGATTTATGAGTGAATGGTTGTGGTTAGAAGATTAATTTTTTCACTAAAATTCTTTTTTCGTTTCCATCTAACGATTTCGTGTACAAAATTGCGATTTCGGTTCCGAGTAAACGCCCCCATTTACGTTTCCACAAATTACGATGCAGTCGAATGTACAATGCCTTTCCAAATATCCCGCATTGGCTCTAACAAACACTTCCATTGGCAGAATCAGCTGGGTGGCCCTATTGTGATTGGACGAAAGAGCCGCTCAGTTTCAGGTGTGAATGGATCAAGAAATGACGTACGAGACTTTCGCTAGCCCACTCAACGGAAAGGGTTAAAAGCATCAATGCTTCACCGCTTACCACTCGAGAACTACGAGAAGGATCGAAGAATGGGAAAATATGGGTATTTTTATTTTAAAATCTCTATCGGATTCGGCAATAAAAA
Organism: Platycnemis pennipes; assembly: GCA_933228895.1. Lineage (NCBI taxonomy): Eukaryota > Metazoa > Arthropoda > Insecta > Odonata > Platycnemididae > Platycnemis > Platycnemis pennipes. The sequence goes on from OW121851.1 coordinate 109,096,786, forward strand.
TATGATAAACGACACCATTCGTGCGATTTAAAATTTTCTTAAATCGTTTTAAGTAACCTTACTCTTCTGGTCTCTTGTATTTTACTTGAACATTGACCCACAGTTCGTTCGATATATCCCAGTCCCATCAATGCCTTGCCACAAATATTTCGAGCATGGATTTCCCCATGATAGATTTGAAGTAAGAATATTGAGCCATTACCACTATATATACTTAGCCAATATTATTATTTTGCTGTATTTTTAAACATTTTTACTGCCAAAAGTGTGTCACGGTGCATTTAATAAAATTTAGTGTAGCCGCCAGTGATGACACCAAGAATTAATAGAAATAAGAACGAAAATGAATGACTAATCGTCTCACTTTGTACTTAGCCGTATCATCAGCAAATATTTAGGTTACATGACTTTTTTATCAATTATATCGTTGATGCAATTGAAGAATAACGCACGACCGAAGACACATCCTTGTGGAACAATGAAGATCTTATTAACCATATTAGCTACTTTCGTCGTCTGTTACGACGGAACTACTTCTGCTTCTTCGCACTTTCTGCTTGCTATTTGTAAAGAAGTCAATTATCCAATCAACAACCATTTTATTCATTGCACATGCCAGGAGCTTGAATATTAGCTCCTTGCTAGGACCTGTGTTAAATCCATTCTTGAAATAAAAAACAAATCGCATCCAATTCCTATTCCATTTCATCTGCTTTATGTATATTTTGAATATAATTAATATAATGTGAATCACACATTTAATGCATAAAGCTGAAGGGTTGAAACTCATATGTACTCATAGGTCGTATATACTATTTTGTGCTTTTATATATTAAGGTTTTACTGCGATTCAAATAGGTACAAATGTTCCATCACTTATTTAATTAAGATAGTACCACATATTTATTTTATTTTGATTTGGTCCTTGACATGAAGAAAACAGACATTAAGTACGCAAAGGAAAAAATATTAAAAACACTTGGGTGGAAATAGCTAAATTAATCGCTCAAGTAGTCCCAAAACTCTGTAATATAAACGCTATGATGTTGCGTATTTTTAATTTATTCCGTATTAAAATATTTACTCTAGTATATAAATATTTTTTGAAGATAGTTTGTTCAGTATCCTTTCATTATTTTGCTTTTAATTTGGGTATGCATGCATTAGTAATTTTAAATTAACTTTTTACAATCGATCCTTATTCGACCTCCGAACTCGACTCAACCCCATGTAGTCGATAATGACCACTTCGCTAAACCCTGTGATAGGGGAATGAAAAAGCGATGTAGGGGTACTCGGTCAAACCCGGCACCGACTGGTAGGAAAACTATCCATGTTTAACTTTATGAGCGTAAACGTTTTACTTCTCAATATTGATTACCCTGAAGTGATTTGTCCTGATACTTTCTGATTTTGTGATCGTCTGAATTCTTCTCGCATGTACCCTGTAATAACTCCACATTTTTCATGGAACTTTACGTATTCACGTATTAATATCAGATTATTCTCTAGGCATTGTGAATTTCGTACCTGATTCTTTGTCTGGAAAATGTTATCCACCTGACCGACGACAATATCTTTTTTTATTGTTTCACCTTAGGATTAAAAATAAACATTGCATCGTCGAATTTTAGATAAAAGTTTGAGGACTAACTTCCATGCAAAAACTTTGACCCACAGCTTATTAAGACGAGTTCGAGCATTTTTAATACGAGTACTACAAAACTAAGATATCGTACTGACCAGTAATACGAAGGCTGTCAGGAGGTAGAGAAACATCTTGGTTTTTTTCCAGGCTGTCCTGTGTGTCACAAATACTTCTGTGTTGCTGTTATCGTGTTTAAATAATAAAGCCAGAGCCTGATAGCGGGTTAAAGCAATAACTTCCACTAGGCTGTGTTGCATTCATTTTATAGAACGTTCCTATCTCCATCCATTTTTTTCCAAATGTATAGATTAATCTATATTTGATCTTTCATTCAGATCTTGTAGTTCAAGAGTTTTGACGCACGAAGTGGACCTTGCCGTCTCCAGCCAATTGCCGTACATTAGTTTGCACGCAGGCCGATAATACAAGACTGATGGAGAGTAATTTTTTTATGATATAGTAATTTTTTTCCTCCGAATTCTCTGCTATGAGTGCTATGTCATCAGCAAATCGCATCATGCTAATGTTTTCTCCGTGTATACGATAATATCGTATTCACTCCAGAAGACTTCTCTTTGATTTCATTGATGCTCTCTCGATGTAAACTTTAAAAAATTACGGGAGACAGTGCACAGCCTTGTCTCACTCCTTTACTTATTCTTGCTTCTTCACAGCTGGGTCCAGATTTAATCACTGCTACATGGTTTTTATACAAACGGTAGAAATAGCCATTGAGATAGCCAAGAGAAAAATAGTAATTTTAGTAATTTTTATGAAGTGGCATGTGTGAAATAGTAGCTGTCGATGTTCTCCCAAGAAGAATCTGTTGACAAGAATGTTATAGCCATTGACATAGCGATACTTTTAATTGACCCTCCGCATCCATATTTTCTGAAACTGGTGAAATCCTGAATTGTTCTCCTAATTTACTTTTATCAGTTTCATTTTTGCTGCTTCCTTTAAAACGAAAGTGGCCATGAAAAATATAAGTATTGCTTTTGATTCAACTTACGAAATATATTTTTACCTAACAAGCATAGTGAAATCCTCTAGTAATAATCAGATTTTTATTCCTTCCTTGGTATTCCGCTGATTCCTCTAGTGTTTTATGGTTCATTTGTATCCTACGTGATAACTAGTTAGAACATTACGTTTGCGCGATTCAAAATACGGCAGGGTTCCCGATTGATTTCGATTCCCATTCTAAAAAATAATGAATTTTGAAAACTAGGTATTATCTTAAACTTTAGGCGATTTTAGTTGCCATTAGCTTTTATGCATTGCATTCGATGATATTGGTCCACTTCCAGTTGCAAATACATAGATGATAATATCATAGTCTCTTTTATGCATTTTTTTTCCTAATTCTTACCTCAATCTCAAGTGTAGAGCAAAACATTTCAGTTTTACTGCGGTATATTAAGGATTTATGAGCAGCAGCAATACGTTAAATAAAATTAAGGCCATCTAAAAGTGTAATTGACTACTTTTATTTTACTATGACTTAAAGAGCTGTCATATCTTCACAAGTTGTCAGGCCCAAGATTAGCTTAATGCAGCTCTTCCCTCGTATCTCCTATCAATTTAATTTTTCAATTTCAAAACTTCTTCTTTTATAAGTGTCTCGTGATCGCATATTTATTCTCTTTGTCGTCCTTCCCTAAATACTTCTAACGAGAACTTCCTTTGTCATTCTCCCCCTTCGCACGTCCCTTGGCTAGTGCCTTCACCGGAAATAAATACATCAATACAAGGCCGATAATGTTGCCCCCCTTTCTTTTTAATATTTTCGTCAGATTTATCTTTCACTCTGCTCCTGGAATACTCCCCTTGGAATTGAGTTGGTTGGTGCAGTTGGTTTTAAGTTCATCATCATCATCATTAGTCAACAATCCTAGGGTTGGGTTGACGCAGGTTTCCACTCGATTCTTCTATCGGCAAACCTTTTCATTGTGGCGTAATTCTTCTCTTTTACATCATTCACAATCTGTTCCATGTATCTCATACGAGTCCAGTCTTCCCTTTCACTTTTCCCTCGACGATAGTCTTCATCAGGCCATCGTGTCTCAAGATATGGCCGATTAAGTTGTCCCTTCTTCTTTTTAGAGTTGTCAGCAGACTTCTCTTTTCTCCCACACTTCTTAGGACTTCCTCGTTACTTACTCCGTCGATCCATTTCATCTTCATCATTCTTCTGTAGCACCACATAAGTTGTGAACGATAATTAGGTGATCTGCACCGTCGCTACTCGGCCATCCCTTTTCATCTGTTACTCAAAATTTCAAATTTTCTCTAATTACTTTCCTGTGACTTTGTTGTCACCAATCCCGCACTCTCAAAAAGGAGCACATTAAACAGATATATACGTTAATTCTAACCTATTCTTACTTGAAGTTTTAAATATCCAGCTATTAAAGTTGAGTCCTATTTTTTGGTAGAATGCCTTCTTCTTCCTGGACTTAATATTTTTTTCTACTACTTTCATCCATAGCTGGTTATTCTGCTTACCCTTTCCTAATATTAATGCCCTTTTTTTCTTCTTTTTTTCTTTTAGTTGCCTTAAGTCGTTGGCGTCTACTTTAATACTGTAATGTAAAGACGAAATTTTGAGGAGAAGAAGAAGTGTACTTTGAGATTAGGTCGAGGGAATGGAGGAATGGAAGTGGCCTTAAAGTTAGGCGAAGCGTTTGGGAAGAAATTCATTCACACTTGAAGGAAAGACGAAAAACGAATGAAAGACGGCAGTTCCTGTTCATTAAAATCATGTGGACCCTGAATATGATCTGTGGGATGATTTGTATAGCAATATGGTTTTGTTTCCGGTAACAATTCAATCGAGGCGTTGGATAGAAGGAAATTTTAGCGTATCTCTTTTTTTCCATATGCCCGAAATCTGTTGCATCGAAATCGGCTTTTATTCAAATAAATATTTACCTGGGGTCCAGTTTCTATTTCCGGTGGTTGAAGGATTTTACGTGGGAGCCTTAAGTACTATAGGAAGTGAAAAAGCGGTTTTCCGCGTTTAACAATGAAAATGCGCAACAATGGAGGTTTCTATGAGCATTATCATTACAAGGTTTTATGGGCATCATCGTTTTGGCTCAATGATTATGTAGTTACAACAAGAACGTCGTTGTAGAGAATTAAAAATTTTATTGAGAAGAAAATTGCCTTTTTTCTTCATAGGTTTCCACTACCCAATAACCCCTCAACTTCCTTGCTTTTCGGATCATGGACTTTGATTAAATGCGGTATGGAGAACATTTCAAGGTGAATGCATCTTACGCCGGACAGAACTTACCTAATATTATGTATCTCAAAGGATCTACGATTAGAGCTATGGGGACACCATTTTCTCTCCACCCTATCTTCCTTCCCTTTTATTCCCATCCTTACGACTCCTCTTCTTGGTCCGAAATGCTCAAGTTCTAAATGCATATTTTAGTCTTTACTGCAGAAAAAATGGCCTCTCTGATTTGCTTGCGTCAAAAATCCTTCCCCTCTTTCAGAGGCAATTTCTCTACAAGACGATTATTTTACTCGGGGCCAAAGAATCGAAGAGAGGGTGGAGTGAAAACCCGTCGTTATCACTAGACTACCCTTAACGTAAAGTACCAATGTGTCCACGGTTTAACGTCCCATCCAACAGACGGAATACTAAGCTTGAAGCGCTCTTCACGTTGAGATGAAATGGGAGTCGGTATACCTAAGGAAAAACTGTTCGTCTGCCGGGATTCGATCGCGGAACCTCAATATGGAAGGTTTTTTTCTTTATCTAGAACACCAACCAGATAAAGTTGCTTACTCCTTTAAACGTAATGGGTTCCAATTGGTACTCCCTTCCTTGTCTTTATGGTTCTTGACCTTTGCTGCTGACATGTGTTGTGTTGTTCCTTTCCATGGTGTGTAGACTGGGGGTGCATTTTGCTTTTTTTTTGTCGTTAGTTATGTTCCGTTCAGATAGGAGTTAGGAGTTCAGATAGCTGCGTTCAGTTCAGATAGGAGTGAAATGGATTTGACGTTTATGTGAAGCTTGGGATAAGGTTGATAGAGTCGGTAAAGTTCGCGGGTGATTGAACGTAAGTCAGCCATTCAGCCAAGAGCTTACAAAAATCTGACTGAATTTATGAAAAAAATTACGAACTATACAGAATGAAGATAATCCGAAATAAAATGAAATTCGCGAGACATTTGATAAAAAAGGGCTGTAAAGCATTTAAAAGCATGTAGTTCAGGATTCCTTCGCTGTTCTAGTCATTCGTTGGGTATTCTGCTTCCCTCCGAGCAGTATTTCTTTCCCTCTACAAGACTGTTTCCTGAATTTAACAATCTCCTTACCCTCTCTTCTTCTGCTGTAATCTATTTCCTTTGTTTTGTGTTCAGGGACTTCAAGGGGCTATTATTAACAATGGAGCACAACTTTGAAACTCTACATAAAAATAGGCTTATTTTGACCGGTCCTCCTCGACCCGTCCGTGTCAACCCCAGTTCCCCGGCTTTACTCACCCTCTCTGGAACAAGTCGACGTTGTAGAACTTGTGGAGTTCTCACTGCGGTGCAGCATCATCAGGCAAGAAAAAAATATATACTTGGAATATGTATATACAGGGTTGGATGTGGGTGGGTGGGTCGGTCCTTGGGAATGGAACGGATGGGGATTATATATTCAGCACCTTTTCGAAAGAGGTTTCTGTGTAACACATGCTACTGAAGTCATTAATAATTCCGTATGTTCCTTTGTTGTGATGGATATGTCGACGGCAATTGAAAATCTAGAAATTTAAGTCTCAAGAATTTACTCCTGGGTGCCAATTACGGTTCTCTGTCGTACGGAGATAGCGTACGATACGCCTTGGAAACGAAATTCCTATCGTACGATAGATATCTGGGAGTAGTGGTATCGTACGATATCACATAGTGACGAAAGAACCGTAATTGGAACCCTGAAGTACTCTTTGCCTCATTTTATTACTTTCTCTGTAAGGACATAAATAACCACAAAGGAAAATGCTCCGACTTGCCGAATTCCCTTGCCAAAAAAATCCTGATGGCTTTTTTACGACTCTGGAAAATAAAGTACAGCAAGTAAGAGAACTAATTTTATTGAACGCCAGCACTCTGTGAGAAAATTTTGAAAAACGTAAAACGTGCCATGTTTTATTGAAAAGCACTATGACGTATTACATTGCTAGATGTTGGCTTGGTACTTATTATGTAAGGAGATGCCCGCTAGGTACCATTGTTTTGTGTATAGCCTTTTGGGCAGTAATTCAATTTTCATGCATTTTTTTCAGTGGGAAATTTTCATAGCTGTTGACTCATTTAGACATTTTTTTATTTTTTCAGCCCTCGTAGCATTTGGCGTTGATAATGGAGAGGATGTTCCGTCCCTTTGAAAGTGCATTCGAAGTTTCTCAACGTTTCCTCGCATGCGCGAAGATCCTGGGGTTATCTCATTGCTGGGATAACCTTCGACGTCATCATTATGTGGACGTCGACGTGGCGGGAGATTCCTTTTTCCGGAGATTACGCCGAGGTGGAATTCCATTTCAGCCGGGGGAAAAGGATGTCGATTTCGTCCTCGAAGCCAAGGTAGCACCGGAAGGAATAAAGGGTGTCGGTGAGTAATCCCATGTCTCCTTCCTCCCTGCACAGGGGCACGGGGTAAGACTTGCAGAGATTTTCCGCCTTGGCGCAATCTCCCCTCCTTGGGTCCCACGCTTGGTTCTTCGTTGCGTCGCACGTCTTGACTTCGTCATTCCTGCCCGTGCAAGTGTGGTACTTCCTGCAGTCGTAGATGTCGGGATAATCGATCGGTTCCAAGCTGTCGCTCCGGGGACAGATGAAGGGACCGTTCCTGGAAAGAATGGAATGCGGCGTTATCAGCGACCTGCAAGGCTAGATGTAGACATCAATATCTTGGTACCTGTCACGAATAAAGTGCAGGTGAACTCTACAGTTTATGAGGTTTATGATGCAAAAAATATGTTTCCTCTTAGATTCTCTCGTAATCCGAACTCAAAATGTGTAATTTTAAAAGCCAAGCGAAATAAATTTCAAAAGAGACCCTTTTTTCCGAAAATAAATAAGGGAGGCTATATAAAATAGCAAAAATGTCTCTTAAGACGATCATTAATAGAACAACAGTATAGAACCGATATTTCGAAAATTTGAAAATTCCGATCACAACGCAGACGTGCTATATAATACAAATCGGCACTTCATAAGCCCTGAGGAGGCCAGCAGAAGCGCTGGCTAAATATTATAAAATTAATGTATAAAAGCGGAATAAACCATGCCATGTGATCATCAATATGATCGATCACGCTTTCTTTCGAAATTAAAATTAATAGTACTAATGACGGTGACAGCAGCGGAGGAAAAAAAGGTGAAAGTATTCGAAATGTGGTGATTCAGAATAATGTTAAGATTGAATGGATCGGCCGAGTAAGCAACGAGGAAATCGCAAGAAGAGTGGGAGAAAAGAGAAGTCTTCTGAATACCCTATGAAGAAGACGGGACAACTTGATCGACCACGTCATGAGAGATGATGGCCTGACGAAGACAAGTGGATGAAGACCAGTTGAAGGTCAAGGGGACGAGAAGAACGGCAAAGGAAGGCCTCAATATACAGAACAAGTAATGACGGATGTGAAAGAGAAATGCGTAAATATGAGTAGATTAGCTGATAAAAGAATGTTGTGGAGAGCTTGTGCCAAACCAATCTCTGGATATCTGACTAATGATGATGATGGATACTTATAATTTGTTACAGTTATTGTTACTGAGCCATACCCTATTCTTAGCCGGAGCGTAACCTTGAGGTGCGACCTCGTGGCAGCCTTTTGCAAGGCATGATTCTATTGATCCTATAATTTGAAGACATTTTTCCCGTTTTCAAGTAGTGTTTTGCCCTCCCAAGAGACCATGCATGTATTACTATTATAAGGGTTACTGTTAACAATGACTATGGTTTTTATTTTAATAAATTAAGATTAAATTTTTGAAAAGGATTTAATGCTGCATGCTGAACAGAATATACAATTTTAGCATGTATTCCTTGGCAAAAAAATATAAAACTACGTATAATTGAACCCGAAAGTATAAGAAGAATAACAATTAGACCATATTGCAGGTAGACGATATTAAATATTTACCAAGTCTCAAGTTGGTGTCAAGTAAGTTGCAATACCAGGAAAGCTAGAGAAATGTGGATGAAGAATCTATGCGAAGATGTACAAAACAACTAGGGATGGGTCGGTTCGGTTCTTCGGTTCTCGGTTCCACCGGTTCTTGAGCTTAGAACCGGAACCGGAACCGAGGCCAAAAATAATCGCTACCGAAATAATTGGGGCGAAAACCAGTTTGAAACCTACTCACACTCCGAAAGTGGAGGCTTCACATTAAAACCTGGTGAAATAGTGTACTTAGATGCTTCAAAGTCGCGAATTATTCTAATTCAGTCTCTGAAAATGATTATTGATTACCTTATCTTACCATTGAGCAATGCAAAGTAAGTGGTAAATTAAGAACAGGAACCGAGAATCGGAACCGAGAACCGAAGTTAAGAACCGAACCGGAACCGGAACCGAAAAAAAGTGGAACCGACCCATCCCTAAAAACAACCTTGAACTTGGAAAGGTGGAAGCTGCCCATTGGATAGTGAGGAACCACTTCAAGAAACGGGGAATAAGATCGGAATTCGATGCAGCAGTAAGAGACCTTCGGAAGAATAAGGCTTCTGGAATTGATCCCCGCAGAACTAATAAAAAATGCGGGAGAGAAGACATTAACCCATATCTACGAAACCATCTGCGATATGTTCTCAACAGGAGAAATGCCCAGAGACTTCGAGAAAAATATAATTCCTATTCCCAAAAAGATGAGAGTGGAGAAATGCGAACATTTTAGGACTATAAGCCTGACGACACATGCATCGAAGATATTGACAAGTGTAATCTACAGAAGAATAGAAAGAAAAGCAGAAAGAGTTTCTGGCTGAAGATCAATTGTGATTCAGGAAAAGTAAGGGTACAAGAGAAGCAATATTGACCCTTAGGCTGCTAATAGAGAAGAGAATGGAGAAGAACAAACTGACCTTCATTGCATTTGTGGATTTAGAGAAGGCTCTTGACAACGTAGATAGGTATTTATTGATTGGAATTCTGAAAAGAATTGGAATGTCGTACGATGAACGAAGAATTATCCACAGTTTGGGTAAAAACCAAGTGGATGTGATAAAATCTGGACCCAGCTGTGAAGAAGCAAGAATAAGTAAAGGAGTGAGAAAAGGCTGTGCACTGTCTTCAGCAATCAACAATGTTTACATCGAGTGAGCCATAAATGAAATCAAGGAGAAGTGTTCTGGAGTCAGCATCCACGGAGAAACAATCAGCATGCTACGATTCGCTGATGGCATAGCTCTCATAGCAGATACAGAGAAGAATCTGAATAAGATGCTAAAACCGTGGAAAGGACAATGGCCAACAATCAGCTGAAGATCAATAAGAAAAAGACTAAGGTATTGGTGTGCAGCTAGAGAGAAGAGGCCAAAACCGACGTTATATTAGGAAAACAGGAACTGGGAGAGGTGAAAGAATTCTGATACCTGGGAAGCAGAGTAACCAACGATGGACAAAGAAAGAAAGAATTAGTTAGTAGAATAGCCCAGACAAAGAGGGCATTCTATCCAAAGAAGCATCTACCTACAGCTGGAAACACGAGCTTAGAAGCAAGAAAGAAATTCATCAGAACTTATATCTGGAGCATGTTTCTTTACGGCAGTGAGGCATGGACGATGGCAGCAGCGGAGAAGAAAAGGGTGGAAACAAATTCGAAATTTGGTGATACAGAAGAATGATGAAGATTAAATGGATCGACCTAGTGACAAATGAAGAAGTCCTAGGAGGAGTGGTAGAAAAGAGAAGTCTGCCGAAAACTATAAAAAGAAGACGGGACAACCTAATAGGCCATATCTTAAGGCACGATGGCCTAATGAAGACAGTCGTCGAAGGAAAAGTGAACGGGAAGATTGGAAAAGGCAGGCCTCGATAAGTTATATAGAACAGGTCGTAAAGGAGGTGAAGGAGTGGAAATACGTTAATATGAAGAGGTTGACCGATAGAAGATTCGAGTGGAGAGGTGCGTCAAACCAATCCTTGGATTGTTGACTCATGATGATGATAAAGTTGGTGTCAATAATTTGGACTTTTTATATTTTAGAATATAATTTTTATGCATTAAATTTTTATTGGTTTTTGATGTGTTATTAAAAAGAAATCTACGGTTTTCTGCCCTTTAGCAGTGTTTCTTGATCAGTTTAGTAAAATTATGAAAGGTGATGATAAAGAATTGCTGATTACTAAAGGACTACTTTAATCACCTGAAGACATGTGCACTCCTTGGAACAAGACACGCTACCCCGATGGGCACAACTTAATGGCAAAATTTTTCCCCGGCTCTCGAAAACTAAAATTGCTTGCGTGGATTAATTGAAACAGGCATCGAAAGGTGACTTTTTTCTTAGCGGATACTTTAACCCCAGAGCTTTAGAATAACTGCTGGTAACCTTTGATTGATGATAGATATTTGGCGTGTGTCGCCCGTGTTTTATTTACTTATTGCTCCAGTGGAAGGTACGACCCTTGATGGTTGGCGGTATCAAAATATCAGTTTTCCCGTAAGGCCGTTGTGCACGGTACAATTCCTTACAATACAATACCTTTTATATATTATCTGTGGCAATTCCACCTTAGAAAAGCAATACAAATTAAACTTGTATACCAGTCAGCATTTAACATGACAATAAGCAATTACATGAATTATTATATAGAAAAGGTGGAAAAGACTTAGTTATACAAAGTTTTAAATAGATATTCCCAGTATTTATCTTTGAAAGGAAGTATGGATTGCGTACAGGTTAGGCTCGTGGGTAGGGAATTCCATAATTTTATGGCATTAACAACAAAAGAGTTTTCATATACATTGCTCTTGTGTGGTGGGTAGTAAAAATAAGTTTGTTGTCTAACTTTTAAGGAAAATGCAGTTATTTGTCTTTTAGGAAACATATCAAGTAGGTAGGCTGGCTTATGATTACAGAATAATCTAAAAGTAAACAATCCCAGGAAATATTTTCTCCTAAGAGTGACTGTTAGCCACCCAAGTTCTCGTAGGTAGGGACTGATATGTTCAGATTTTCTTTTGTTATAAATGAATCTGGCACATGAGTTCATTAGTCGTTGGAGTTTTAAGTTTAGCTCTTTAATAATGTCATGATAAACTAGGCAGCAGTAATCCAGATGTGGAAAAATCAACGTGGAAATAAGTTTCTTTCTGGTGTCTATAGCAAGTAAATGTTTATGAATTTTCAACGGATATAGAGTGGAATTTATTATTTTTGAAATTTGGGATAAATTATCTGTCCAGGAAATATTATCACTAATAGCGACACCTAGATTACGGGCATAATTGGAATAGAGGATTTCGTGTTGATCAACCTTTATTTTTGGTATTAGGTCTATATCAATACGCTGAAGCATGCGTGTGCCTCCCATAATTAGAGCTTTAGTTTTGGCAACATTTAAAATTAAGTTGTTTGATACAGCCCATGAATGCAATTTCTGCACGTCAGAGTTCACTTTGCTTACGGTCTTTGCTATATCTTGGGGTTTCCTTCTACAAGATCTTGTACAAAAAATTGAACGGTGAGATCTGACCAAGAAATTGTACAAGAACTTGGTAAACGGTCGTACACGATCAAAGATTTTCATGCAATTTGTGCGCCAAATACATGCGCAGATATCGATTTCTTTCGAACAGCTGAATTTCCTATAGTGGAAATGGTTGCGAAGACCCATCTCGCTGGAGATATCGAACGCGTGAATCGCGATCGCGGCTCACCTGCAGATGCCGTTGTAAACGCACCCTCCGGCCACCTCATCGCAGGGGAAGTTCGAGTTGCACGTGACCAGATCGTTCTCCTGCAACTCTCCAGTCTCGGACCTGATGCAGTTAACTAGTTCGGTACAAGACTTGCACATGATGCCTGCTTTCATGCAGGCCCTTGGCTCCGTTTTGCGGTACGACAGCAATTCTTCCTTAGAATCCGTCGGGTGGCATGTTCCGTGGTCGTGGATGGCAACCTGTTGATATGAAGCAGCTAATTGAACCGGCCGTTTAACCAGTCCTGATATATGATTTCATTTGTTTGCAGGTATAATCTAACAATTTAGTGTCATTTTTAGCCAACATTTCATGTTTCTCGTCACTGCATGTCATTTATTTTCCTCGGTTGGGTGACATTATAGAACGAGCTAAGGAGGCGCACATGAAGAAGAGACTACTACCGTGCTCGAAAAAATCTACTTGTCTTGTCTTTGTCTTTTTATAACCTGCGAATTTAGCACTGTCATGTCCTCTCTTACAATTAACACACTACACAATAACTGATATCGATCCCCCGGATAGTGAAAAACCTCCCCGGGCGGGATTCGAACCCGCGATTCTGCGATCGACAGGCAAAGAATTTATCCCGCCGCCACCGGGGTCTGCAAGCAAGGAAGCTTCTCTTCAAATCTCTCGGATGGAGTGTGGCACTCTACGGATCAGAGGCATGGAACATAGGGAAAAATACTTACAGGCAAAGTATTAAAAGCATTGAAAACATGGTGCTGGAGGAGAACGATGAGGATTAAATAGACAGCTAAAGCGAGGAACGAAGAGGTGTAGAGAAGAGCAGATGAAGAAAGGACAATATGGAAAACCCAAAGCAAAGCAAAGAAGAACCAGATAGATTTGTCATACCTACCTTGAGACGCAATGGATTAGTTTGAAATATAATATAAGAAAAAATTGAAGCGAAGGTCCTGCGAGGAAGAGCAAGGGATAAGTACAAATGGAAAATAAAGAAGGACGTGAAAGGGAAAACATATCAGGGCATGAGGGAATTAAAAATGAATAGGGCAGACCGGTGGGCTGCAGTACTCCAATAATGGGATTGAAATACTGATGATACTAGTGACTGGTGATGATGTGGTAGCATTGTGTCTCTCAATTTCATGTAAATAGTTTATGCATGGAGTAGTATTTCTTGCATGCCTACATGGAAGAAAGTTTAAACTTGAAGTTCAAACTTTCTTCCTTGTAGTTAAGTTCCATTAAAGTTAAAGTCTCTCTGACTGATAATATGTCTGATGATGGTTAGACCCTGCCACACAACTTTACGGTAACTTTTTGGGTATTATTTTGGGGTAGATGAACCAGGACTCAACTATTTATATACCTACCTGCAGGAGATTACTATTTGCAGTAGTTATCTTCTTCAGGTGACGAAGGGTTTGTTTCTCGAAAGCTTTAGACACATTGGACACCGGTGTCTTCAACTTTCATCCATCATGCTCTGGTGAAGTGTCAACTGACCAGAATACCAGAGAGGTTAAGCGGGCCTAGGTTAAGTTGGAAGATGGTAATGGGAACTGAGGGGAAATAATTGTGACCGTAATCATATCAGATAGGATGGAAACAAACTTCTTAGAAGGTATAATTCTTAGAAGATTCCGGCGATGCCGGAATCTTCTAAGGCCAAGGATGTGAGGTATACAAAGGGTGTGTTTGGTCTGCTATTTCAAGGAAGGGGTTTTGGGGAGAAGGGACCTTTTTGTCTAGAAGGGGCTCTAGGTATCATATTCTTCGGAGGAAGTAATGTATGTTGAATAGGAACCAGTTCAGATGATATGGGTTAATGAAAATTCGGAATCACTTATGGAGAAAGTGAAGAAAACTTGAAATCTATAATTAAGAGAGGATATGAAAGAAGAAAGTGCCTCACGTCCCTTGGACCAGAGAAGGAAGACGTCGTTGACTTTCTGAGGCCAAAAGAGATGTTTATTGAAATAATGTTAATTGTTAGAGGGAAATAATGGCTATTGGAGGTGAAGGCGTTTTTGTATTTGTTTTTTGCCAGACGTATGGTGAGGTCAGTGAAAGGGGAATATGAGGCGTTGGAAGAGGTAATGGCGGAGGAATCTAGGCCTTCGTAGTGGGGTATGGAGATGTAAAAGAAGATGACGCCGATGGTAGCCATGAGTAGGTCGGACTGTTTAGGGGTATGAGATGCGTGTAGGAGGTATAGGAAGCGATAGAAACCTTTTATGGGGGGGTGAGTGATGTCACAATGAGCTGAAGATGGGTGTCACACCAATGCTGCGATGCTTTTGGAGCGGGAATTGTTGCTAAACACAATAGGGCGTCCCGGGATTTTATTATATGGATCTTGGGTACAATGCAGAATTGGGGAGGTTTTATGCTGGGGAAGGGAGAGAAGATGGTTATTAATAAGTTTGAGATATTTTTCTTGAGCCCGAATTTTCCAAGGAAGAGTAAAATTTATTTTTTATATTAAGGGACGTCGGAGAGGAGGCAGTAGTATTGTTAAGTTGGCTCATAGCTTCGCATATGTACAATCGGCGCAGAAATAGTGCACGTTCGAGTTTTCATACAAATAAATAAATGAAAAAAAAGGATCGAAGAAGTACTTATATTAAAAGTCATCTTCATAAATTATACCTTATCTATGTCCTATCTAACTATGTTAAACGAGTGTAATGTTAGATTTCCTGTATTTTATGGCGTTCAAGCAAAACGACCGCCGCTGTCTTTGATAATTCGCAACTAAGAAACAAATCATTCTATTGCTTCCGAAGTTTAATGAGTGGTAGTGAGTTATGTTTACCGTACATGCGTCAAGTTTCAGGTTTGTATCTTTAACAGAAGAAAAGTTGTAACCAATTTAGCTGTGAAAAGCTAGCTAGTCAAAACTGCAGCATAGTAGAATTTCAAGAGGGATTCGAGCAGAAAGTTTCCTCTCTTGAGATCCTATCATATCTTGATAAATGACGGCCTGATGAAGACAATCATGTATGGAAAAGTTTACGTAAGGAATGGTAAAGGTAAGCCTCACATGAGAATTATAGAGCCAGGAGTAAGGTACTTGCGTGAAAGAGAGAAACTATGCAAATGTCAGGAGGTTAGCCGATATAACAATCGAATTCAGAGCTGCGTCAAACGAATCGAAGAATTGCTTACCAATTGTGATGGCTTTTGTTGGAATCTGGAGATAAAAAACGATGGTTAAAGGAATATCAAACACGCGGATTGGGGTCATCAGATTTTAAGGGCTGAAAACAGCCTCTTTTACCAAATAAAACTTAGTAAAATTTATCTTATTTTACGAAAAAATTTCTTTAACTGGAATAGCATTTTTTTCTCTTTTCGAATGTATACCTTCTCATAACGATTTGTCTCGACTTTTTCTACACACAGAATTCCCAAGTCACTCCTTCGAATGGAATTTCAGTCACTCCTCGTTGAAGTTTTAGGCACTGAATTAAATCTTCGCGATATCCATAGCGTGTTTAACAGTAATGAAGCACGCTGCGACATCCAGAAATGTGACGTTACGGCATCACAGCCCAAAGTTCTAAGGTTTTATCTCGTGCCGTACACGAATGGGGTTTTTGTTTCCTTGATTTGAGATTGGTCAAAAGCAGCTAGATATTATTTAGCTAATGCCAGGCGTCTTTAAAAATGCCTGCGAGGTGCCACGATTAGAAAAAATTGCTTATGTGGTAGTGGTATTATAATAATGGCAATACTTAATTTTCTAAAGTTGTACTATAAATACAATTTGAAATTTTAATCAAATTAGAAAAGGTTGTTTTGAAATCGAGTTTCATGGAAATTATGTGGTTATAACTATTCGGTTAAAGGTATAATTAGCATGATCAATACTTAAAGAGTCGAAAAGGTATGAATGCAGAAGTTTTGTGAAAGTCATTGAAAACCCCTTGCAAAATAAATACGAAGTTAAGTAACGACATTTTGGTGTTTACATCTGGCGAGAATTCCGAATTAGTATCTAACGATGCTGGCACTGAAATTTTCACATTTAGACCGACCGATGACTTCACTGTTCACACCACAATTATGAAGAGTTTTCCATATATCCCCTTGCAAAAAATTTAATGAATCAAATTTATATGTAATAGTTTTAAGTAACGCATCATTCGTAAAGTCGAATGAGTGCTGCGATTCTACCAGTGGATAAAATTTTTCAAGTGTGATTACTTTTAACGGCGCGGGGTAAGCTAAACGAATTCTTAGAATGCAGGACATTTTCCCTGACTCAGTACAGGACTGTCCGACCTTATTCTGACTGTCGGCTGCCTTAGTTTAAACCTTGCGATACGAAGGAAGCAGTAAATTTTTAAAAATTGAACACTCCCCCCTCTTCGAATGAAATACTGACCAGTAAGGCGAAAGTAAACAGGAGCTTCATCGTCGACTATTCCGACCGCTGCTATGCAAGATGACAGTGCGTCTGCGCTTAGTCTTGGAAGGTACAAAAAGGCACTATTTAATCTCCGATTAGGCAGGAGTGTATTTCCAAGTGTCGCTCGCGCAATTTATAGACATTTCCTATCTCCTTACATTTTTACTTCTCACCTTAATCTTATGTGTTGAGACGTGCCTCCTCGTTCATAATAATTACTTCAGTGACGCACTAAAACGATCTTTGCCATCGAATAGCTGTATTTTCATTACTATTAGCTTCCATATTACCAACACTACTCCATGTTGAAGCGCAGTTTTTTTTAATGCTAAAGTTGTTTCTTACGGCTTTTTCGTTAGCTAACTGCGTCATAAGTTGTTAATGTCATGTTCTCTAATAGATGTTGGATGTGTGTTAAGTATTCTCGTTGTTGTCTAATGCCTAGAAGTTGGTTTTCATTAAATCAGAGGAAAAAATTGCTCTGATTTAATGAAAAGGTGCAGGTCTACGACCTTAAATGTACTAACTAAAAGATAAACTACAATGGCTGTAATGTTTAATGCCCTCAACGTGGTGAGGAAGAGTAGGGGAATTTGACCGCCCAATTAAGATTCCCACAAACATGCACTCAAGCATGAACACATTAAGGTTCACTCTATCCGGATAGAAAGTCCTGGAGGAGGCATTGGCTTGGTAGCCTATTAGTAACAACGAAGCCAGAATAGGGAGTGCTCGGGAAGAATTAGGTTCCACCTCCTCGGCACAAACACTTGTATTTTAATTTACCACTTATATGGGGACTGCATGCGTACTAGAACATGAATAACTATGAAATCGTACCAAAATACCAAATTGTACCATCGTAGTGGCGTCTGATGACCTGCCAAAGGGTATTTCAGGGGAATTGTTAATTTATTTAATTCCCCTTGGAATTAATTCTATTCCTTATACCTTGGTTGAAGTTAAACTATTTAAATTATGAATTTGGTGGTACCTAGTCTGCGTGTTTAACAATTTTCCAATGACAATCCGTGAGTGTCGCTAGTTGCAAGTCCGTACTTCCTTGCCGTCCAAGGTGGCCGACCTGGGTTATCAAACCAACTGCGATGCCACATCCAGTACATTATAACCCCCTTGATTACGACGCACCTTTTCGGTGGGTAAGGCAATTTCGTATGATGTGGAGGCTATGACGCCATTGACGCATGATGTTCCCTAGGGTTTTCCTAAAATGGCACGTACGGTGCAATGTCCCCGGTCGAACAACACCCATGGGTGTACACCCGAGGGTGGAGCGTGCTTCAATCAGAATAGGGCGTGCACCAATGAGTTTGGTGCGTTCATCAACGATGATGAGGCGTGCACCAATGAGAATGGGGCGTGCACCAATAGGTTTGGTACGTGAATCAACGATGGTGAGGCGTGAACCAATGACATTGGGGCGTACACCAATGCATGGGTGTGGAGTGTGCCCCCATGTGGGTGGGTGGGCCAAAAATTACCATGGGTGTTGACCAAAAACACCCATGGGTATTCACCCATATGGGTATTGTTCGACGAGGGCGTTGTGAACCGTTTTTCCTTCGTCATTACTTTACAAAGCACTAAATAATGAAAATTGTGTCTGGATTTGCCAACGAGCTGCCTTTTTTAAGAAGTGCGCCATCTTGAACTCTGTCCGATTAGCTTTGGCGTCAGTAATGGCCGCCGAGTGTAGTCATCCATTGTTGTCATTGTTGCGAATGTAGCAACGAGTGTTTATCCTTTTGATGGGACACCATGTTGGAATTATTATAACACATTAGCATCCTCATCCTCTTTTTTTAAATCGTAAAATAATTTCATCGCAATGCAATTTAAAAAAATAATACAAAAAAATCATAGAAATTGGTAACAAGATTCTACAAAATTATATGGACTCTGAAGAAAGAGAAGGATGAAACATTGGAAGCATATAAAATGTGTATGTGTAGAAGAGAATGAAGAAAGTGCAATGGATGGAAAGACGTTCAACACATTTGTGGAAGGGAGAATATTATTGTTAGATTTTAGGAGAAGAAATAGTAGGTGGATGGAACAGGTTCTTAGGAGCATGGAAATGCTGAAGGGTACTGTCGAATGTAGAATACTATTTTAGTGAGAATAAAAGAGAAAGATATTATAGATGGTATGAATGGGGTTTGGAATTGTCTGTTAGAGGAAAGAAATCGTCTTTGGGACTTTGGGACGAGCCCGTGGTTGAACGAAATGCATTTTTGTTGAGGGACTTTCCATCGCAATCTGCTCTAACTTGTAGATAAGTATAAAATTTACGAATACAAATAAGGATTGCGTTATCCTTCCTAATGCCAAACAGCTTTCACCTCATTTTTTATCTTTACATGTCATTTTCTAAAGCTTTCGATGGCTAACGGGATATGACTGATCTCTGCCACATAATGTAATCCGACAGAGCTTAAAACCTCAAATGGGATCTTTTTCCTATTTTCTATTGCCGAATCTGATAAGAGTTTGCAAAGTACAAAGACCCGTTTGTTTCCGTTCTTCGATCCGTCAATTACTTCTCGAGTTATAAGCGGCGAAAAACTGATGTTTTTAACCCCGTCGGAAAAGTGGGCGTGCAGAGGACTTGTACGTCATCCCCTTCCTCCAATCACAACTGCGACCACGAAGCGTCTTTGCCTTATCACAATGGAGGACACACAGCTGACTCTGCCAATGGCAGTGGTTGCGACATGCTTTCTTCAGGCAGACCTCCTCTCCCCACCTCCACTCCCTTCCCGTTCTTCCTCAACACAGACAAGGACGGGCGGTAGAAGACGTAGATTTCGCAGATATTTCGGTGGGCGTCACCTTTTGTTTATTTTTTAATTTTCAATTTATGAGGTAATGGTCGTGGTTAGAATATTTATTTTCTCATCTGACAATTTCGTGCACTAAATAGCGATTTCGGTTCCCTAATATCCACGTTCACCTTATGGATCCAAGGTCCATTCATTCATATTAACCCTTATTGTCATCATTGGCAACTCACTAAATCCATAGTACCGTGGCAGTCCTTCTTACCTAATAATTTTAAACCCTTTAAAGATCTTCGTAATCTGTGATCTGAGATTGATACAGTGGCATCAAGATGCCGAATAATTTGAGCACTTGAATATCGGGAAAGATGAAGTTGTTATTTTGGGAAAACATATTTTTTGGTGCTCTTCTGTGATTTGAACATAACTGTTGTGGACAGTGAGGAATGTAGGTTACCTTTTTGTTTCTAGAAATTTTTTATTGATATTTATGGTTTGTTGGTAGTGAAATACAGGCAAAAGGTCCTTTTTCATGGGGCGATATGCTTATGCCACTGATATGGCCATTGACCATGCCGTTTTCTGTGAACCATTGATTTGTGATAGAGCTTTCTCGCTAAACGGGAAAGCAGAAGCCTATCGAAGAATGTATATCGTGAACTGGTATCTTGTTATTCCTCTTCAACAGTAATTTATATGATAGTTATTTTTCTTATTATCAGAATTTTATTTTTTTATTCAAATGGTATAAAATGAGAAAAAATGAGCTTCAAATAAACAGTATCGATTTTGTAGTAATTGTTTTGATTTAAAATTATCGATTATCCTATTACTACCACATATATCGATCCTATCGAATTTCAATTAAATTTTTCCGTAAATTTGAACATATCGATAATGTTTTCCATCATTTTCTTCTGTTGAAACCATAAATTTCGTATTTTTGCGTGCATTTCCTTGGCAGACAAAAAGGCAAAACATATAGTCTCATTTGAAATTTGGCTTCTACACAGTGAATTGTCGCAAACCATGAAAAGAAAATTTTGGGAAAATCGATACAAAATATCGTTTAAATTACATTATAATTCTGATTTACAAATTTCTTTTCCCTATATTCGACGAGTTGATCAGCTTGGTAATATTTTACACTATGTCGTAGCCCCTGGATCAATCCTTCGTGAAACAGAACCCCACACATTTCCTTAAAACCTAAAAGTAGCCTCTATGTAATGTAATATTCGTGCTAAGATTGTTGTCGTAGTAAAACTCTTCTAATTACTCTTTTCATCCCTTCACTTTTATAATTTTCAGCCAATAGTTTTATATTCTTGTCCCTTACGGTATTGCATCTTGCGCTCCGTTCCTTGAAGGGGTTCCTCACTATCCTATATGCAGCTGCCATTTTTCCATATGCTAGGTTGTTTTGTACATTCTCGCATAGATTCTTCATCTACATTTCTCTACCTCTCCTCGCTTTGGGACTTATTTCGTTTCTTATTCTTTTGTAGAAAAGTTAGCCTCCTTAATTTTTCGCATTCTTGTTGTTTCTTCTTTCTTCAATCAGATGTAAGACTTCTTTCGTGATCCTTGTCTTCTTCTCGGTAGGCGTTTTGGGGATCACTGAATGGACTCGTGGTTTCCAAGTTATTTGGT
Organism: Platycnemis pennipes; assembly: GCA_933228895.1. Lineage (NCBI taxonomy): Eukaryota > Metazoa > Arthropoda > Insecta > Odonata > Platycnemididae > Platycnemis > Platycnemis pennipes. The sequence goes on from OW121851.1 coordinate 109,118,216, forward strand.
TAAAATCATGACTGCTTCCCAACGTAATGTCGGTAAATTACATTTATCTAGCTCCTTATGAAATTTAATGAATAATTTTATCATTCTTATTCAAAGTAGATCATTACGTATGTTACTAAAATTTTAATAAATTCTGTTAACTGTAGTTTCGCTATTTGTCAGCGCTAAGTATAAAATGAAAAGTGAATACATAACCAATCCTCGTTAAATGTTCAAATGATACTACAAAATTATCTCAATATACGGCTGTATTATCTCGAGCAAACGAGTAGACTTAAATGTTAAGTATCCACTTATTTGTTGAACATTGCATGTAATAAGAGAGGTAATTTTTTTCAGGATTTATAATTTATAGTTAAATATTTAACACTGTAATCTTATCAAATCAATTTATTGCCTTTAAATACATGTATTTGGTTCCCTTTACTGAAGAAATCACACAAAAGGTATTCCCCAGTTCGCATTTGCTACTGTACATTTGTGGTCAACACTTTAAAATTTGATGAACGATTTTTGTCGGAGCAAATGTCGGCCATTTCAATGCATTTATCACCGACAAACAGAATTCAACCACTTGGGGAATTTAAAAAAAAAGTTATATTCAGTACTTCCTTGCTGGACTGGGTGATACATCTTGTTTCGAGAACTTTTACATTAGGTATAGAAGTAACCACACACAACGAAAATGAGGAGGTATATTCATCGTGGATTTAATAGACCCTAGGGATTAAATTAGTCACGTAGTGTCGTTTGACATTGTCATGAATACACGGAATACGTTGTCGTAAGGCGATGATCCAGGGTGGCAGTGGAACGTAAGGTGAATTTGTGGCACTTAATTGATTGTCGTTTTCCCGGGCGGTACCGTTATCCAGTGAATTGTGCAATCTAACAGTTTTACGTACATTGAAATGGAAAAGTAGATTTGTTGCGATTCAGAACCTTTTTTTCCTTCGTCTACTGCCTTGATTTGATCAGAAAGGAAACATTTATCTCTCAGAAGCGATCTCGAAGTTCTCACACTCCAGACTTATGGCTACCCGTAACTTGGTTTTTTAGAGGGGAATCTGTGGATGTCGTTTTTCGTCAAGAGCCCGGCTGTACCCTTGCCATTTACTCCTCATCCCACTAAAGCATGGTGGAGTTATAATCCAACCTTGGGTACAGCACGTCAATGCCATCCTCGTAGCCCAGGAAGCATTTGTAGGAAAATTTAGTTCCGCTGATAGTGCCCTTTTGACCTTCGTCCGTGCACAAGGGCACTGGATAATCACTGCAAAGATCCCCTGTTCTCCTGCAGTCTCCCATCTCCGGATCCCAGGCAGTGTTGTCTGCGCATGTCTTTGGTTCGTCGTGGCGCCCGGTGCAAGTGTGGTACCTCCTGCAGTCGTACGGGTCAGGGAAGTCGATGGGGTCCATGGTTTGAGTTCGGGGGCAGATGAACGGCCCAACCCTGTGAAGATGAAACATGAAACATCAAAGAGGATTTGATCGTCAATATTGTCCGCCATGTGCTACAGTTGAGCAGCACTGTGTCACAATAATGCTGAGGCACGCTTGCTGTGCACAATTGTCAACAGGTGTGTGTGCATTGTGTCGTAACAATGAATGAGGGTGAATCGTGACATCTAAGTTGGAACCGCAGCTATGACTGAGCCTTGAATTAACGGCAAAAAACACTGTTTTAGCATATAAAAGGTCACAATTTTCCCTATGCGGAATCAGAACCACTGTTTAGAAGCTGTCAGTATCTAAGGTCGATGTTGCTCTTGTATCTATCCGAGCTCTTACTGAAGTGAAATAAAAGGCTCTATTTAAAATTCTGATATTACTTTTGTCTACCTATTCTTCGACGAGTTTCGCTCTATTCGTTAAGGTCTGTTCGGCATGTGGAATTGAATAACTGTTGTTACGTTAGAGCTAGGGTGCTTTAATTTTTATGAATACCAATATGGCCGCTGGATTTTCAAAATAGCTGTGATATATTATCCAGTTCATTGTAACCCCTTGGTGAAAATCCACCGTAGCCGGCAGAAAAAACAAATCATCGAAATTCCTGCGATAGGGTTTCGTGGCTTGGTTAGTCCTGCACTCACCTGCATACGCCATTGACAATGCAGCCTCCAGCCAAGTCATCGCAAGGGAAAGTCGGATTGCAGGTGATAGGGTCGCTCTCAACCAGCTCGCCAGTGTCCTTCCTGAGGCATCTGACCAGCTGCGTGCAAGTCTTGCACATAAGGCCCACTTTCATGCAGGTCCTGGGCTCCGCCTTCACGTTGATGAGTAAATCTTCGTCCACGTCCTGACACGATCCAAATTCGTGGAGGCCAACCTGGAAGGAATGAGATTTTCTAACCGAGTCGCATTTTTCTGGCGCCAGAGATTGGAGAGCACGAAAATTTGACGGTGGGACCATATGGCGAAGTAATTTGAGGAAAGTAAGATTTCCTAAATGAGAAATTGAGCAAATGTTTAGATTACGAGATGCCAGGAGACATAATGTAGGACATTTGAAAGCTAAAACTCCGGACAAACCTTAAAAAATTCTCGGTCACGTACATCACGGGCCACTCATGTTATGTTTAACAGAGAGGGGGCTAAGTTCTAATCCATATCAGATAAGAAAAGAACTCTGACCCCTGGACAGCACTAATGCCAGATAGAAGGTAGTGAAGAGGTAACTTTTTTAGGAATATAGATATATTATAGGGGATCCAATTCATAAGATTTAATGTTAAACATTTTACTTTTTGTACCTACGGATAATTCCATACAGAAATTTTAATCCCAACCGGACGTCCTCAAAAAGAGAGATGTCCGTAAAAATACTGGACGTCTGGTAACACTAGCTATTGTTCATATTTGCGGGTAACACTGTTTTTGAGACAATCCTAAAAATATCTTTGACTAAACTTTCACTGCGTCGCAATAAAGGTAAAATCCCTAAAATGTAAAAATATGCACAACTATAAAACAATGCAAAGGAGTCTAGTATGGCGTTAGTCTGAGTTTGGAGGTTACATGGTATTGTTGTATTGATTTTGTAGCTTACATATGTGCCCTTGGCAAATCATGTATGTGACTTGACAGTGAAATCGGTAGAGTAGCACCTAAATATATGATTATTTATAGTTGTAATTATTTCGGAAAGCGATCGACATCTGACGCAATTTACAGTCTGTAAATGGCGTCAGATGTCGGTACATGACATCCTGTGGTAAATAGACCCAGATACTGTGGGTATCTGGGAAAAGGATGATGTTTTCAGGGAACTAGGGAAGGGTGGACAGATACCTGGCGTCGACATTAGCCTTCTGTTAACGATCGGCGCCAAGGGGACCATGGCTTAACGTCCTGTCTGACGGACAGATTATTGGACCCGAAGTATCCATAAGGCACTCAAATGGAGACTGGTACATCAATAAAATATTTGTCATTGCCGGGATTTGAGCCCGGACACTCGGGATGGGAGTCAAGTACTCTAGCCACCACAACAAACGGATTCCCGTAATTATCCACTGGTTGATGTAGTGATTGCCTGATGTTTAGTCACCTTTTGCGCACTACCCTACAACGTTCACGCACGTATCCTTGCAATGGCTTTCTGGCTAAAATGTAGAAAAAGAAAAGACGATGGTATCTCCCCACTCTTTGAAATGTTAAAACGATCGCGTCTCTTAATAACCCTTACCTTACGAAACGATGACACCTCAGCCGATACCGGCACCTTCCCCCAATCCTTCCATCATGTGCCCTGTTGCACAATGGGGTCGTTTGCCATATTTATTTTCAGCCGAATCTGTTACAGTTTAGGGAATAAAAAAGACCGATATTTTTCAGTTTTTCGATCCTTCAGTTAGTTCTCGAGTTATAAGCGGCGAAAAACTGGTGTTTTTAACCCTTTCGGAAAAGTGGGCGTGCATGCGACTTGTACGTCATCCACTTCGTCCAATCGCAACTGAGACCGCGAAGCGTCTTTGCCTTATCACAATGGGGGACACACAGCTGACTGCCAATGGAAGCGGTTTAGACAGGATCTGTGCGAGCAGACCTTCCGACACCCCCCTCCACTCCCTTCCCTTTCCCTAAGAGCAGTCAAGGACAGGAGGTAAATGTCGTAAATGGTCTCAAAGCAGCTTCTTAGGTGGGCGTCACCTTTTGTTTATTTTTTAATTTTTGATTGAATGACTCTGGTTAGAAGATTTTTCACTAAAATTCATTTTTCATTTCCACATAACGATTTCATGTACAAAATGACGTTTTAGGTCGCGAGTAAACGCCACATTCATAAAGGTCGCGGTTGTTTTTGCGTACGACTCCGCTATTCAGTTCTGTTTTGTCCCCTGCTGTGCTTGAATTTGTCCTCCTGTTTGCACCACCTGGACGGCCGAAACGGAACTTGTATCGATCTCTCGGATTCTGTGGACCTTAATCTCCTTTTCTCGACCTTTCTCACTTCTTTGATATCTTCGCCAAATCCATTGCATTTACTGTACGAAATTTCAGGATCAGATATTCTGGATACTGGATCTGAGATGTAACTTCGAGTCCTGAATCGACTCCGTTGGAGCAGCTTATTGAAGTTCAAAGGTCATACAAACAGAGAAGCCCTCGGAAGTCAAAATCATAATAGAAAACGTTAATAGCCAAGTCTCACGTATACTACTGTATACCCCGAGTCTACTCATAACTGAATGCATTGCCTGTTATATATTCCAATCATACCTATGGTAAACTTCCTCTTAATGCTATGATAAAGTTATGAGTATTGTTTACTTCCTAGTACCTACTTTTGGCGTCAAAATGATGTGTCTCACGTATACTACTCACGTATACCCCGAGTCTACTCATAACTGAATGCATTGCCTGTTATATATTCCAATCATACCTATGGTAAACTTCCTCTTAATGCTATGATAAAGTTATGAGTATTGTTTACTTCCTAGTACCTACTTTTGGCGTCAAAATGATGTGCCGCTACACTAATAATGCCGCTAATACAATGTAATATACATAATTATAACTGTTATTTTATTGCCATTTAAGTTATTATTTTTTGTTAATAACACATTTATAAATATAGACACGCCAATGAAATAATTAACTCCTTGGAAAGTAATCGATGACTTTTTAAAAATTAAATATTGCACTTTTGAAGGGAAAAACAAAAGCGATCGCATAATGCGCACCTGGAAAATTCATGGAAATTTGTGCGAAATTATTCTCCGTGTAGCTATTAATTCATGGAACTTAGTTAATCGGGACTGTAAAGGAACTATTATTCATTTATTGTGCAACCAGGCCTTAATACGCGGGTATTCTAAATACATTTCGAATGTCATCGACAAACAGATCAGCTTCAAATACACTTGAACCATCCAGTCTAAATTTTAAACAATTTTCAGGCAGCTATTCCCTTCCGAATTCTTCTAATGAACTTGAGAAAAAATTTTGGCACGGTTTCATAATATCTATTTAGCGATATTTCACTGACGTTAAGTTACTTTGGCGGTTGTTGAAACGTCTGTTTACGAAATATACATACATCAGACGATTGGATGGCTAGGGTGTTAACTGCATGAGAGCCTCACCTCAGGTCATTTTTCACCTCGAAAATAGTTCGTCAATCATTATACAATAGGCCCTAAGCACCGTTATCAATACGATATTTCGTGAATCTAGTCGACCCGTGACAATCAAACCTGCCTCATACTGATCCCATGCGAATAAAAATGCACGATGGATCAAAATCATACGTGAGCGACAAAATGTGACAAGAATTTTGAAAATGTCGTCAATTAATCCTCCACCAGCCATGGAGTTGTACTAACCAGTAAGACGGTGGCAAGCAGGAGGAAGAACTTCATCTTGAAAGTTAGCTTGCGGAGATTCTATGATGGTTCGGTAGCGTAGTCCTTGGAATGGCTGAAGTGGAAGCAGTTTAATATCTGATTATGGGACATCATCCTCAGTCCAGTGTATCGAAGAATTTATAGAGGCTTCCTATCTCTTTCGCATTTTTACGATTCATCTTAATCTGCGCGAATAGATTTCTTTCATAGGTGTTGTAAGTACTGCGATGACGCACTTTATGTTTCTTTGTCATCCGCAATTAAACACTTACGCTTTGTTTTCGCTTGTCTCTGCATCAAATCTTGTCAGTGCTCGAGCGCAACATTTTTCCTCTACTGGAAGGTCGAAATTTAAAAAAAATATCTCATTATTACGTATACGTACGTGTGTTCCGCTCTACAAAAGGAGGATAACGAGAAAATTCTAACAATCGCATCATAGCAATTAGAACGATGAGATGAATAGTATCCAAACAGCCAAGATAGGTTTCCGTGAGCTGTCTCCACTCTGTATTTGTAACCTTTCACCTAGATTTTTTTCTTGTAATTACACGCTAGAATTCTTACTTTCCGAAAACTTCGAGAAAAATTCTAAATTCAAAACCTTGAATATTGGCGCATTTTGGTCGTTAGAATGTATTGGATCCTCACCTAAAACACCATAATTCATTTTTCATCGACTCTTTCAAAGGGTTAGTTTTATTGTTGGCCAATTGAATCGTTTGCTATTGAAGGATGTGATTGTTTTAATTGTCAGATTTTTGCCTGTACCCGAATTACATATATCTTCTGCATGCTCTCAACGACAATGCGACCTGGAAGGATGGACGAACAAAACTGGTACTCGGCAGTAACAGGTACTATATATTTATTTATATAAATAGTATTGCCCAGTATTTAAAGCTGGGGGATGCCGACACTAAATGTGGTTGTGCAGTACTGTCATCTGACGTGAAAACAGCCAATAACTGACGAATATAGTTGACAAGGTACTGCATGTTGTGCTTTGCAACGCGCGTAATATTATTGTATTATACTTACTTTATATTAATGTGTAAATATTTAACCATCCATCGAAGCCCAGCAAGTTCTCCAAATTATATTGGGAATTTGAACCTCAACATTCCGTTGTTGCATTTAATTGCTAATTCATTTCCTAAATTTTATTTGCATCTTCTCTATGAATGTGCATTTGAATATTCCATTCTTAAAATATTTGTAATTTGATGCGGATATCTATTTATGCCAGACTAGTGGCAATTCTATAAGAGCCCATAGTATACGAGGCACTGTATTGGGATAGAGGACCTCTATATCTGTGCATTATATCTTAGTAGTAACGTCACGACGCTGAATTGCCACCGTTTTTTTTTGATGCACTCTTTCGCTCTCGCTCGCACACTTTGTCGAACAATTGACTGACGTTTTGCGGAGTATGATCTATATTTTTCATAAATTTGCAAATTCACCTTTATCATTTTTAAGAAGATATTTTCCTTCAGATTTCCGTAAATTCTTTATTAGGAATTCAAGCTAAATTCAATCTCTTATTCATTAAAACATGTTGACCATGAGTTGTGCAGGTGACCGCTCCTGTGACATCAGAGTAAATATACCTAAATAAAAAGGTCAATTTTAGTAAACGAAGTGAAAAATGTCATGCAAATAAAAATAAATAAATAAAAATGTCATTGTGGCTGAGTCAGTTATACCGAGGAACATTGCTACCATTGCATTCTGTGATGGCAAAATTTGTGCAAAAAGTGCTAAATTTGAGTTCTGCTTTATTGTGGTGTGTTCTTTCCTCTTCTCGGAGTTTTCTGTAAAGTTTAATATTTATGAGCCATAATTTGTGTATTATCGCCACTTTTTTTCACTTTCTCCGCTGTCTAATTCAAGTAGTGGCTAGTGTTGTTAAAATTAATTGTTTTCGATTTTCACGCGTAAAGCAGAAGCAGGGCTCGTGACGTAGGTACTCTCTCATGTTTCTGTGGACTACCTCTCAAAAATGACGATTAAGGTGTAATAAGAGTTTGAGTCTTAAATGTTCGAGTCTTAAATTATTAGTATTGAAATAATAATAATATGACAAAAGTAAAATGATACTTAACTTAGCAGCACGATACCTGCCAAAAATTAACGAAAAATATTAACTGAAGTTATTTTTGTATCAGTTATTGTATAATTTTAACGATTAAAAGTTAAGTCTTGTAAAAAGTAACTATTAAATTAAATAGTTAACTACATTTTTAACGATTAATTTTAATCGTTAATCCCAACTATGGTGCTCATCCTGTTTAGACTCAATAATTATGTTTGTGTTGAGGGCTTTATGACTGTTTTAGGGCTTCTTCTAGACTGAAAAAAAACGTTAAGATGCAGACTAAGAATTGGAAATGGCAATTGATCTTGTTGGATATGAGGCGCCATCAAGGCCGTAGCCAGAAAATGTTTTCGGGGGGGGATTTCGGTTCAATTCCCCCCTGTTACCCCCCAAAAATATTTCAGGCTAGGGCCTTAGGTTACTGGTTTGGAGCATGGAATGAAGCCCCAAAAAATTTTTTGGGAGCGTTTTCGATGATCCGGAGCTTGCGATGGTCCCCGTTGATTAATTGGTCAAAATATGAAATATACCTACCTATATTTTTATGTAAAAATTCTTTTATTTATTTGAATTGGGATATTTATAACCTATTTTTATGGTCACTGTTTTATTAGATTTTGGGTTTTATTAAATGTAGTGCTGTAACTTACATATATTAAAAATAGGTCGATAAAATTTTCAAGAATTATTTAATATTGATTCAGCACTTGTATTTATTAGCGCATGTACTATTGCATAAATGTACATATTCGATCAGAGTGTGACCGCCCCCTACTTCCCGTAATCTTCTTCCGGCTGAAATTTTCCGAAAACAAGAAAGAAAGGGGAAGAGAAGGGGGAAGGAGGACGGGAATACATTGTAATCGGGACTGTTTTAGGGCTCCCGCATGACTCCGCCGAAAGACGTCAGAAAAAAGAAAGACAGAAATCCGAGAGAATTCAATTTCTCACAAAGGTTTATTGTTCACAAATGAATATGGGACGAGTGCTATCGTACTTATAATGTCACTCCTATTCCTCCCCTGCACGTAGGCAAGATAAACACTAAAAAACATTTAGAAGTCCACTTCCCCTGACCTTGACCGGACGAACTGTCATTGCTGCAGCCTTGACTGGAGATAGAGAGTTAGAGGTAACGCTTTTCGTATATTGGTAACCCTTTACTGATATTGTATGGATATTATTTGCTACTAGGGTTCCAATATCTCCCGCCACTTCGGTATATTCAAACATACTTCCGATCTAACTTCCTGTAAATAGAATATAAGATTCCTAAAAGCGACTAGCGGATATCTCTACTCCCTGTCCTGTCAGACATAACTTGTTCACGTTCAGACAATAGCTGGGAAAAATTGTTTTAACATGTGAATGCCAACAATTGCTACTCTATAAATTAATTAATTGATACTCTTCTGATTTTATTGATACTCTATATACTTCTTGTAGTGTCACTTATGAAAATCAATAATGTGATTTATCCGTAAAATTAAAATAACATATGTACGCACCTCTGACGGTTCCAATTGTCTGGCACAAGCGGCATCAGGTCCTGAAGGTTTCTTGGTGGTTTGCTTAGATTATTCAGTGTAATCCTTTAGCCTATGCTTTATTGAGGCAGCACTACACTTCCTTCAAACACCAGCACACTACGGGGCCCTTCAGTGGCAGAAGCTACCGTCAGTCGCAATTAGAGTGTAGGGGCAATGTAGCCAGCAAGTCGGGCAACTAAATAGGAGCAAGGTGTTGCCCTTGTAATATGCTATAGTGGAGTTACGAAGGACAAGCCATTAACGAGTGGGCACTCAATCTCACAGATAAATTCCTTTAAAAAATAGCTCCAATGTTGTCTCGTGACGACCAAAAAATCTTACGTAAGTTAGTTATAGACCCCCCTACTCCACCAACGTAAACCCTTTGAAACCGACCCTGACTCGTAGTTATCGTTATTGTATGTAATAAATAAATAACTGTAATAAAATTTTTCATTGAGTAATTAATATTTTGTGCCAGTTGTTTCTTTCAATGCCGTTGTAACAGCTAATTTACTTTTTTAAATCGTTAGAAAAAGCTGTTTCAATTTTAATTTCTGTCTCCAAATTTCGGAATTTCGGATTGGAACCCCCTGACCACCCCGCTCGCCACGGCCTTGGGCGCCATCCAATCAGTTGGTTGAGGCAGACATTCTAAAATAATACGTCGCAGTTGGCTGCACCAACCAACTCCCTTGGATCCACAGTCCGCGAGTAGTTAGTTCCCATTGTAATTTTTGCTTCCGTGCAGCTAAACACTCCGCCATCAATTTTAATTAATTATCCTCATGCTTTACGGTATTACTTTACATTTTAAGTATCCTACGACAGCGGTGTCGGAAGTGGGGGGCAGGAGGGACCCAAGTCCTCCCCTGGAATTTGCCCCGGGCCCTTATAGTCGAAGCGGGTGCTTTCTGACAAACACTGTCACGCCTTAATATACTCTTTTATCGAAATTATTGTCTCCAACCCCTCCTATCCGCAAAAAATGAGGGTCTTTTTCTTAGATTCCGCGTTCTTTTCTTAGTTGCCGGGCCCTTTTCTTAGGTGCCTGGCCCTTTTCTTAGGAGCCAGGCCCTTTTCAAGGTTGACCCCCCTCAGTGAAAATAGTTCCGACGCCCCTGTCACACGAGTACGTTCTTGTAATGTTGTCTTCCGTGCAGTTACTCATTCCGCCATCTTCGATTTTGATATATTTGTATTTTCAATAGTGATCGTCGTGGCTCTGGCATCAGGCATAGCGCAATATTTGCCATCCCTCCGTCCTCTAAAACTCAATCCTCTAAGACCTCTACGTTGTCGTCACGGGCATCTGAAAGCCTTTGTACCTGGTAGTCATATAGTGTCAATGTCGATTACTCCCTACCATTTTATTGCGTGATCTCAACGTAATAAGCGTCGAACCAAGGCCGTCTCGATATACAGGCCTGACACTCACTCCTATGACGTCACGAGAGTGATCCAACGAGAACTCGTAGCGCTCCTAAGAAAAGGGATCCGACATCTAAGAAATGCGAGTGCGAGATGCATAGAATTACATCTAATTGAGAATCACTGCATATCTCCAAAGCCACAAAGATGCATATAAAATATTAATACTGCACAATGAATGCAAATAAACGCTACTAAATACAAACAGCACGTTTCACACTCACAACCATGTAAATACAACTCATACAACTATCAAATGGACAATAACTGCAGCAGAGAAGTCCAGGCTGGAAGCATTTGAAATGCGGTGCTACCGAAGAATGATGAAGATAAAATGGATCGATCGAGTGGCAAACGAAGAAGTCCTAAGAAGAGTGGGAGAGAAGAGATGACTACTGAAAACCTCAAAAAGAAGATGGGACAACTTAATAGGCCACATCTTAAGACACGAGGGCCTGATGAAGACAATCGTCTTGGGAAAAGTGAAAGGGAAGAATGGAAGAGGCAGGCCTCCTATGAGATACACGGAACAGGTTGCGAAGGATGTAAAAGAGAAGAATTACGTCACAATGAAAAGGTTGGCCGATAGAAGAATCGAGTGGAGGGCTGCGTCAAACCATTCCTAGGATTGGTGACCGATGATGTTGACAACTATCAACATAAGTCCTTCAACAAGCCGGGATCAATTCAGCAACACCTTTAGTTAAGACTTCTTTCGTGACGTCACAGATTTTTTCCCATGTAGTAGGCCTTGTACATCGAGACAGCATTGACCAAACCCATTCTGGTTTAGCAATGGGATTTCTACTGCGTTAAGTGCTGGAACACAATCAACGTAAATGGGTGACGTAACTCTTCAAAGATTTTGAGTATTTTAAGCTGCAGTCATTAATAAAAAAATGCATTACTGCCAAAAAAAGAAAGAAAGGTAGCTATGAGATGTTTAACACTATAAATAATAATTTTTATGAAAATAGTATATTTATAAATAGTACATTTGAAACAATAAATTCCAATTTACAAATTTATTTACTTTTTTAAGCTCCGCTTATCCACTTTAATGCGAGCTTAGCGTGCATCTGTGCTGTTTATAATATTAACAATGTTTGGGTACAAATGTTCGTTAAATTAATGAAATAATAAATATCCATCCAATTCACATATTCTCCGATGAAGGAAGGTGTGACACTAGAGGCACTAATTTAAGAATCATGTAAAGGAAAGGTGCATGAATGAATTGTGGGGAACTTGAAAAGAAATACGAAAAAACGGTAAGGATCTTAATTTTGAGCTAAGAGTTATATCCGAGACCTGGTTCCTGAGTAAAAAGCGTTGAAAATATATTGGCCAGCATGAAATTATGATTAATGAGGAGGAGAAAAGTACAAACTCAGCAGTAATGGAGATTAACGAGTAAGTTTGATGGGATGGTGGAGAAAGAAAGGTAGAATTGGTTGGTTATTCAGGGGGGCGACCTACAGCTGAGGAAATTTGCTTTTAGGATAGGTGGGTAATTGGGTAATGGTAGGAGTTTTCAGGGAACGGAGGGAGTTTGGAGAGAAACCCGGCGTCAGTATTAGCCAACTCTTAACGAGAGGCGCCAAGGGGACCACAGTTTAACGTCCCATCCGAGGGACGTAGTACTGTAGTTGAAATGCCCTCCACTAGCACTAAGTGGGCAATCAAGTGGAGATTTCCCTTGTAAAATCCGCCACCGCCGGGAATCAAACCCGGGCCCTAGGGATAGGAGGCCAGTATTCTACCCACCACACTAAACCCGACCCCTCTGGAGGAAGAAAGGCAGATGAAAAAGGAATTCTTACAGATCATAAATGAGGCCTAATAACAGTAAATACTTTTGTAAATTGTATATTCTCCTTTCAAATGTAAGAGGAATTAAGGAAGAGGGAGGAGAAAGGAATATTTTTTAGTAAGAGAAGTGGAGATTTCGCTAATCTGGAGAGGAAATTAGCTAAGGCAATTGGGAATTCAAGAACACTGGGGTATAGAAATGTGCTGGTATGAAGAGAGAAATAGCTAAGGAATAGGTGGTGTCTTCAAAACGTGGAGAGAAGATTCGAATGGTAACGTTTGAATATAGAAATTATGATAGGAACAGGATACGATGCTAAAATCAGATTACTTGTCCGTGTCTTAAATTAGATCCCACGTGCTGGACTCTCTTTGCTTACGGCATTCCAACTGAGAGCAAACGCAGCCACTGCATCGTTGTGCTAATGTCCAACTGGCACAGAGCTCACATTTGGGGACAGTTCTGCATGTTGTCGCACTGCTCCCCTGCCACGCAAACCGCCGTCCCGGGGTCGAAGTACGAACCCTCCCGGCAGCATCTGTGCTTGTATTTCATCCCGGTGCCATCGTCGAAGCAGACGTAGAAGCACTTGCAGCACTCCTTGTCCTCCTGTGCGCCGTCGGATAAGCAGTCGACAGGGGTGGGAGTGGGTGCAGAGGTGGTCGTAGTGGGGTAATCGCTGCAGGAACCAGCAACGCACACTCCCGCGGAGCCGTCAAAGTGGGAGTCTTTTCGACACGTCCTCTCGACGTAGCCCAATGAGCTGTCCGGTTGGAGGTAGCATATGTAATACTTTCGGCAATCCTCTGGAACTGGATAGTTACCGACGCCGTGCGTGCAGGGTGACGGTTTCTGCGTCGTTGTTGAAGTGGACGTCGGAGTCGACGTAGTTGTTGTCGTCGACTGGTCTTCCGATGTGGTCGTTGTCGTCTGATCTTCCGATGTCGTCGTCGTCGACTGGTCTTCCGATGTCGTCGTTGTCGACTGTTCTTCTGTTGTTGTCGTCGTCAACTGGTCTTCCGATGTCGTCGTTGTTAACTGGTCTTTCGAAGTCGTCGTTGTCAACTGGTCTTCCGATGTGGTCGTCGTCGACTGGTCTTCCGATGTCGTCGTTGTCCACTGTTCTTCTGTTGTTGTCGTCGTCAACTGGTCTTCTGATGTCGTCGTCGTAACCTGGTCTTTCCATGTCGTCGTTGTCAACTGGTCTTCCGATGTCGTCGTCGTAACGTCTTCCGATGTCGTCGTTGTCGACTGATATTCAGTTGTCGTCGTTGTCGTCTTTTCTGTCGTTGTCGTCGTACTCCCTGGTGTGGTTGTCGATCCTTCCGTCTTGAGGCTCAGTTTCGGGTAAATGACGTGGTCAGGAGTTTGTTGTTCCACGCACTCGTACTCAATATCCGTCCCCTCTATCGAGCCCTTGTCACCAGCTTTCATGCACCAAGGTATAGGCGGTTCCTGGCAACCTGTTTCAGCCGTTGTCTCGTTTTTGACGCATTTTTCCTGCTTCGGATCGTAGTAGTTCTCATCTTTTTCCGAACAGGTGAAAGTGAATTTTTTGCCGTTCGTGCATTCATGATACTCCACGCAGGAGAAAGGGTCAGGGAACAAGGTTTTCTCCGGAATCTCAGGGCACTCGAATTCTTTGTACCTGTGGAAAAATGAGGAAATTTCAATGAAACTGTCTTTCGCCATCAAGACTTCTTGAACAATTTTTTTAATGGAACCCTTAAAAAAATGTTTTCTTTTGTAGTCTGGTGACTAGATAAAAAAGAGAGGGTTCAATGTCAACGGTGCATAGGTCTTAGATAGGGTTACCACATTTCTGGTCCAAGAAAAAAGGACAATGGAGGAGAAAATTATCCAAAAAAAGAGTATAATAGACTGTACAACGCAATACTTACAGAACCGTTGATGCCCTAATAGTGTGACCACAAAATTTCGTAGTATATTTTTATAAAGTATGTTGTTGTTAATAGGAAAAATATCATATTTAATCAGTAATTGCAAATAAAAAACTGTGATATACGTTAATTACGAACTGAAATGTGTAGTTAAGTAATTTACATTAAGTGATTTATTTGGACGTTAAGTAGCGTAAATCTGTAATAGTCCTTGCCAAAGTAAGATCATACAAAAGCACGACTACAAATACATCACAAATTAAAACATGCCTACAAATAAACACACTCTACAGGTACTACTTCACTACTTAACAAATACAAAAGGATATTAGAATATAATATCCTGATTTTTAACCGCAATATATTCATCAATTGAGGAACAAATATAACAAAGGAATTAGGGATCATAAAATAGTTCATGCGGAATTTATTCTAGGCATTAAAAGACATTATAAACCAAGGAGGAGTTACTTATTTGGCAAGGCTAATTACGACGGTATTAAAAAAAGATATTAAAAAAATAGTAACGCAAAAAGTATATCTGTAGGTGCATATTATAGGCCACCGGAAGCAGACGTCAATTCTATAATGGAACTAGAGTGGGAAATAGGTACATTGCTTTCTCGGAAAAATGATAGGGGAATAATGGTAGGTGGAGACTTCAATCTTATTGGAATAGGATAAGGAACTCTGCGAATCACTGTTGAACACCTTTACGTCACATTCTTTACAACAGCTAGTAACAGAACTGACCGGTCGGTTGCGACCGGGGGAAACAACATTCTAGACTTATTAGCGACAAATATACCCGAAAAAGTTCTAAATATAGTTACAGAAACAGGAATTGGTGATCATAAAATAGTGCATGCGAAATTTATCATAGACGTTGAAAGACATTATAAACCAAGGAACTCATGTAGGCAAGCGTTATCATATTTAAAGAGCAAGGTTTTAGGAGAATACTTAGATAGCAATCTTAAAGCGTTTTGGTCATATGTGAGAGAGCTTGAGGGAAATACGTCCATAGTGCGCACAAGTAAACGCGATAAAGGAATTAGTGTCTCCAGCATTTTAGAAAAAGCCAATTCTTTAATCACATTCTTCCAAAGCGTATTCAAGTAATCGTCACTCAACACAGTGGAACCACCGCTTTTAGTGAACAAATGCCCGAAATAAAAATTTCAATACGCGGAATAGAGCACAGTTAAAAAACATCAGTAAAAACAAATCACCATGTCCCGATCAAAACCCTTCCAGAGTGTATAAAACATTAGCTTCTGAAATAGCCCCCTATCAAGATATAATATTCAATGAAGCACTAAAAAAACCGCATAGTACCTACCCAAGGATTTAAAAGTAGCTAACATTATACATATTTTTAAAAGCGGTGATAGGGAAGAACCTGGTAACTACAGACCCATTTCACTCACGTCATTCTCTTGTAAGGTATTTGAGCACATTGTAGTCAGTTCGGTCATGGGGCATTTGAGTGGTCAGAAATTGCTCATAAACAGCCAACATGGGTTCCGGAAAAGTGAATCTTGCGAGACACAATTAGCTTTATTCGTACACGATATTTTAGTCTATGGCGACAACAGTACTGAAGTTAATGCAATATTTTTCGATTTCAAAAGGCATTAGATAAAGTTCCTCGTGATATATTAATCTTGAAGATGGAATGCATTGGTATAAATAATGTCGTTGTATGTTGGGTAAAAGAATTCTTAAGGTAGAACCCGCGCTTCGAAGTACTACTTTCATAAGATGAGTATAGTATGCCGGAACAACATAAAGTTACTCAACATGTTGTTAATAATAATGTAAAACGATTTTCAACTATTCAACATGGCTATACGAAACATAAGTTCTCTTCCAACTGAAGTAATTTGTTGATATGAAGAAAGGTTTTTATATTGACGCCATGTGTCAGAGGCACTTTAAAAACTTTCTCTGGGGCAACAATAAAATTTCATAATAATAAAATAAGATATGAAATAAAATAAAAGTTCTTAAAAATCGCTTTTGAGCTTTTCATAGAAACTTAATTAAAACAAATTTATCAGACATATTTGCTGACGACGAACTGGACAACACCGTAAAGAACGTGTAAATATTGACATATGAACCAATTTTTCACACCGGTCGGACACCCGCCTGCGCTACCTCATTGAGATTCGTTGTCTTCTGCTATTAGTTTTCAAGCATTTAACTTCAGTTTTACAATACGGTATTTTGTATAGTAGTCACAAATTACACTTGTTCTATTACTTTATAGTGCGATAATTTTTATAACTGAGCTCTCTTGGGCATTGCCATTTTGCCTTTCTGAATCGCTAATTCCATTTTTGGGCTAGAGTAATGGATTCATGAGTTCGTTTTAAAGGCAAATTTATGTCTAAATGTGAGGCTAATAGTTTGTAAAATCTAAAGGGAAGGAATATTGCTGAAATTATTTTTCAAATCAACTCTTTGAGTGCATCTATTGATGGGTGTCGGATCGTGGAAGTAACTGTTTTCGCTAAGCAGATTGTTTGTACTGCGTGTAATTCAGTGTTATCGATAATTGACATAACAGAAGAAATTCTCATCGGCCTGGAGTGTAATTGGGGTATAAAATTTTGAGTGCTCGGAGTTGTAACTACTGTCTTGACATCCATATCTCAAGCCAACCCGAAGAGGAATAGGGAGTATTTCGATATTAATTTGAAAGCTTTGATTTGAAAGGAAATTTAAAATTATTATCTAATTATTATTGGATAAAATTATTAAAATTATTTTAGCCAAATAATGAAAAAAATACTATTAATAAGAAGAGGAAGGAATTATCTAGATATCCTATTGCTGTTTATACTATGGTGGGTGGAACGTCACCATCAGGTTTATATAGATAAAGGCAAGGCTGTAGTGAGTGGGAGAAGGGGTTTGAAAACTCCCTCCAAAATTTCAGGTAGAGGGTAAAATGTATGAAAAGTTCAAGGAGGAAGTAGCATAGAGGTGAGATTATTTGTTGTGTATGACAGATAATAAAAAGGTAGTAAATAAAGATCAATTACTGTTTTGGTATTTTAAGAGACATTGTTTTTCTAGAGGACTTGGTCTTTAGATCCCAATCAGTAAATCCCTCCTCAATTTTTGTCCTGGTTACGGGCTTGGTAAAAGGTATACCTGATACTACTACTAAGGGCTTCATGGATATATACAATATTGTTCATATTTGATAAGTGTGTGTTTTTTTATCGATAAGTGTTTTATAAGGTATAACCCCTAATGGTTTGACCCGTATCAGAAAATTGTAAGGGTTATGAACTATCAGCTAAGTTAACTGCCAATAATCTGCCATAATAAGTAGGATCTCGCGAAACAGATATACGGCTAAACAACTCTCATTTGGAGGAACTAGAATTAAGATATTATAATTTTCATCAGAACTATCAAGTTTTCCCTCGAGAAACTATTTTATTCTCTCGGAGATTGCTTGGGTAGTTGATCAGTGAGTAGGTTTGGAAAATTGTATTACCTAATATATTATTGCCTATTAACAATATGCATCGAGTCTAGTTCAAATTCCTGCAACCATATTATTCACTTATATTCTAAATTTTACTTATTTGATGCAATATATTAAGTAGGTGATAATAAATACGAATTCAAAACAAAGTATTATTTATCGCAAGATGAAAACGATGAATCAATATTACGAAATATACATTAGAATATTGAAAATATTTTTTTGAAGAGCTTATAGACCATCGTGAGTAGTAATAAAGAGCGACTTTATCGCGTAAACAGTGTTATGTCTACTATTTTCAGGGTTCTATATATTCCGCGTATGACGACTGCCAAGTGTAAAATATTTTAGTTCACTTAGGTATTCTTCAAGTGACCAGTACTAACAGGGAGTGCAGTGCAGATGGCACTGATCAATGACTCACTTCGAAGCATAAATCGTCTGCAATCGTGACGTAAGAAATGAATGACGGAGGTACCGGGCCAGGTTCTTTTGATTACTCCCCTAACATCGTTGCCAGACTTCTGTCACTATGGTGGCTAAGGAACGGAAGTTAGACTCTTAATCGTTTTTCAATCATAAATATTAGCCTTAAATAGCCGATGAGGCAACCTGAAAAAAATATATATTATCCGGTGATTATTCAATCACAATATACTAGTTTTTGAGATGGTGTTGTCTGGAGAAATTTCGAGAAATAAAATTTTTAAGGGAGGGACGTCTCCATTCTTCCATAAGATCAATGTAATTTGAGGCTGAAAATGAATATTTTCAAATCCTGTAATTAGTGTTAAATGACCGATGACCCCCAAATATTTTTTCATGGTTTGACGAAGGAATGATTTCTCTACATTATATCAAAATATCAAGGTATGTTATCGGAGGTACTTGTAGTAGAGGTTCTACCTTAAGTGGGCGAGAGCAGAGGGTCGTTATAGATGGTATCATGTCGGACACAATCAAATCATATCGGGAGTTCCCCAGGGTAGCGTAGCAGGTCCGCTTTTATTTATTTTATACATAATCGATTTGAGTTCTGTAGTTAATAGTAAGCTTAGACCTTTTGCAGACTATGCCGTAGTGCACAGGGATATATAAAAAGAAGAAGACAGGGATTCGCTTAGTAAGGATTTAGATGCAATTCAAGAGTGGTGCGACAAATGGCAGTTAGAACTTAACCTTAAAAGTGTGTAGCTATTAATTTTTGGAGGAAGAAAAATTCGATAGAGCGATCCTATAAAATTAGTAACATGAAGATCGAAAGCGATGAAGCCATAAGGCATTTACGTGTAACAATCAATAAAGATTTATCTTTGGGAAGACACATTGAGAAATATGCGGCTAGGATCTATAAAAAGAGTGCTTGGGAAATGTGATGAGAAGACAAAAATGCAATGTCACTTTTCACTAGCTAGGCCCCATCTTGAGTATGTAGCCAGTGTATGGGATCCTAATGAATTAGGTTTCATCAGAGAACTAGACAATGTGTAGCGTAGAGCAGCTAGGTTCGTTAAAAGGTGTTACGATAGGTTAAGTAATTTATCATAATTAATACAAGAATGAGGGTGGGAATCATTATCAGAGCGTAGGGTAAAGTACAGATTAAATCTATTAGAGAAATTTCAATCTGATAGATTTAATGAAGATGTTAGGTATATATTAAAAACACCAGCGTATGATGCTAGATTCGACCAGATAAATAAGATTAGAGTGATAGTTTGTTGTACTGATTGATTCAAAACGTCATTTTTCTCCCGCATAATAACAATCCTGCAGAACACAATAAACAGCATAGCAAAGGAATAGGTAAGGGAAATATTTTAGAGTAGTCTGTAGTGCATGATGCATGTACTAATCCCTTAATTAATTAATTAATTTAAATTAATCTAAATCAACGTTTTTTTCAGTTTTCCATTGTCTTTTGACGGTAGGATTCGTTCTACGTTTTCAATTTCAATTTTTTCAAGTTTCAAATTCAATACTCTTTCAGTTGGGTTCATGATGGATATCGCTTCTAGAAAGGAATATCTGAGGTTTTGCATGGTCTTAAATTTACTAGTAGATAATACTTGAATAACATATGCAAAAGAGTTTAAAATCCACAGAAAACACTCGTTATCTGTATTTTAAAAAAATTGGGTATTAGCTGTAGATTGAGTGAGAAAATAGAACCTCAACGCTGGAAATATCTCCAAGAAATGTTTAACTGGTAGGAATAGAGGGAACATCGTAAACTTGGTGGAGTCGTTTTGGTTATTCAGGTGGTTGAGGAGTTTCTTCAATTCCCTCTCAGTTGTCAAATTATGAAGGCATCGATGTATCTCGGGAATAATTTTGGCGATATCCTGTAGTATCTAAGGGCCCTCGACCCTCTCCATGTAGAGATTGGCGATAAATGGTGAAAGGGGTGTCCCACACCGCGCCTTACTTTTGTTCATAAAACTTCCCATTCAAAAGGTAATAGGAATTCTGTGAACGAAATTCTACCATCTTCGTGATGTTTCCCAGCTGTTCTCCTGCGATGAATTCTAGGAAAAAATGTACGACTTCGTTCACTGGAATATAAGTGAACCGTGATTCTACCTCGAAACTCCAAACAAAGGTTTTTGTGATCCTCATGTCCTCGCAGAATTTAACGAAACTCGTGGAGTTTTTCACAAGGGTGGATGTTCTATTCGTATATGGTTTCAGAATGATCGCGTGATGTCTAGCCAAGTTGTGCGTCGCCGATTCTATGGCACTTACAATTGGGTGGAGTGGTATGCCTGCTTTATGTACCATGGGCATCCCGTACAGACGAGGTGTCTTTGGGACAGGTTCGATTAGTTTCTTCCGTGAGATCGATGACTGGTGAAGAATTTCTTTTGTTGTATTCTTGACGTAGGGTCGGACTTCAACATTCGGTAAACATGTGCATTCAAAAGCCTGCGAATTATCTTGCTCTAGATATCACACTTTTCCATCACCACTGTTACTTTGCCTTTGTCTGTCGAAAATAATATCAGGCTGTCGTTTTTCTTTGGTTCTCTGATGCCTTTTTCTCCTACCGGTTTGTTTTTGGAGGCTTTGCCTTGAGAATGATGTGTCCTGCTTCGTCCCGAATGGCGTACTATTCGTCTGGAATGGCGTATTTAAGGCCCTTGGACGAACGAGCTTTTTAAAATACCGTAAGATAATCCCTGACACAAGTTTAATTACCTCATAAACCACCTCATAAACTGCTTACCAGGCCGAATAGTGTTACTCTCTTATTGGATAAGAGAAACTCCCAGATAGGTAGCGCTAGGAGATTGTGTGAAATAGACCAAGGCGCTAGGAGGTTGTGCAGCCGTCTTACTGGGAGGCAAAAACTCTCAGAAAGATAGCTACTAGTAGGTAGAGTGTTGGTCCTGATAGTGTTTCTTTTAATAGGAAGTTAAAACGCACAAGTAAAGTTTAATACTTGACTCTGTGATTGCGGGAGCTAATTTCTTGTGTAATTTTTTATTTTTTAATTGGCTCACGTGTTTGAGAACGGTTAATGTTGTTGATTTTCTGGGAGACAGATAAATAACCCACAACCAATTGCGTGTATGGTAGTTGAATGAGTGTATATGTTTCTCTTCTCGTTATTTAAACGAAAAATACTAAAAACTAAATTTAATATGGAACAGAATTTCGTGATTAAGTTTCGAAGATGCGCCTTCTGGTTCTAAAGAATTTGACTTAACATTCTTTGCTCGCAGGAAACATCAGGCTTGCATTTTCATGAGACCAAATTATTGAAGCCAATATCATGTCGAACTCACCTGCAAATGGCATCCTGAGCACACAACGCAGTTTCTTTTGACGCGTCGCAAACTTGCGTACCTGGACAAGCTTCGACAATATCACGTACAGTAAAAACTCCATCGGCTTCGATACAGTAGTCAGCTTTTTTGCATCCATTGCACTGTACACCAGGTTTTGGACATTGATTATTATAAAAATCAGCCATTGCTACATCCTGAAAGGTGATGATGATCGCCGCAGCCACCGCCATCTGGAAGTATTAAAGTTAGAGGTAAGAGCGGTATTTACACCTACGGGCTTTTTTCCATGCACAGTTGCAAGATATCCGCAGGGAAAGAAATGACCAACTTTTACCGGAAATATTGTTGTTTATATAATAATTGCACTTGTTAGGCATCACAAGGTGGAACGACTGAACATTGGGCACAATGCACACCAGTGAACCTTGTTATGCTCCGCAATTTATTTTCCGCTGTACTAGCAGCTCCGTCACTTACGACATTGCCATGCACATACCGTAGCGGACGATTCCCTTAGTGTCAAATCCGAGTGGCACATCGTTAAATATATTGTGTAAAATTAGAAAACTGGCTTTTATTTCACCCAATTTTCCTCTCGGATAAACCACGCTGTTCATGCCAGCACGGTACCTCCATTTTCTCGATTAGCTCGACGGTTTTTCTCGATTTGCTCGCAATCCTCGTATTTGTTGAATGTAAACGTATTTACTGATTTAATTTGGCAAAGGAAATGTATTTTGTGGGAGGGAAGTAATGAGAGTAGCGCAGATAGGTATGATAAAATAGGTATGTTATTAGGCAAATACGTTGATATCCAAAAAGAAAAAAATCCACTTCTACCGGGATTCGAACCTGGCTCCTATGATTTCCGGCCAGGTACTCTTAACGCCCCAGGAACGCCTTAATAATCGGGCAAAATAAACACCAGTGAGCCTTGCAATGCTCAGTAATTTATTTATCGCTGTACTACCAGCTGGCATTTCAGTGGCAAAAACAGTGGAAAACAATATAGGAGAAGACCTGAGTGAGAAATCAGTTAAAGAGCGTTGGGTAAGCATTTAATGTATACTACAGGAGGCCGCAAAGGAAGCTTTTGGAAGAAGAAAAGTTGTCAAGAAGAAGCCATGGATCACGGAAGAAATCTTAGACCTGATTGAAGAAAGAAGAAAGTGCAAAAAATGCGAAAACTGAAGAAGGGCAGCTTCGGTACAAAAGACTAAAGAACGAAATAAATCGCTAAGCCAGGAAAGCTAGAGAAACGTGGATGAAAAACCTATGCGAAGATGTACTAAATAACCTTGGACTTGGAAAGGTTGAAGCTGCCTATAGGATAGTGATAAATCACTTCAAAGAACGTAGCGCAAGATGGAATTCTATAAGAGACAAGAACGGAGAACTTTTGATTGAAAATGAAGACAAAGTTAAGAGATGGAAAGAATATCCGGAAGAGTTATAAAACAGAAACAATCTCAGTACAATAGTGATCGAAGAGGAAAGCAAAGTCGAAGAGGTTGATATGGGAGCATCAATATTAAGATCGGAATTTGACGCAGCAGTAAGGGACTTTCGCACGAATAAGGCTTCTGGTATTGATGATGTTCCTGCAGAACTACTTGAAAATGCAGAACAGAAGACATTATTTCGTCTTTACAAAACCATCTGCGACATGTACTTAACAGGAGAAATAACAATGGACTTCATCATTCCTATTCCCAGACATCATCATTCCTATTCCCAAAAAGAAGAGAGCGGGAACTGCGAAAATTTTAGGACTATAAGCCTGATGACACATGAATCGAAGATATTGACAAGGATCATCTACAGAAGAGTGGAACATAAAAATGAGGAGTTCCTGGATGAAGATCAATTCGGATTCAGGAAAAGTAAGGGTACAAGAGAAGCAATATTGGCCCTTAGGCTGCTTATAGAGAAGAGAATGGAGAAGAACAAACCGACCTTCATTGCATTTGTGGATTTAGAGAAGGTTTTCGACAACGTGTATTGGAATTCAATGCTTCATATTCTGAAAGGAATTGGAGTTTCCTACAATAATCGAAGAATTATCCACGGTTTGTAAAAAAACCAAATAGCTGTGATTAAATCTGGACCCAGCTGTGAAGAAGCAAGAATAAGGAAAGAAGTGAGACAAGGCTGTGCACAGTCTCCCGTAATTTTCAATGTTTACATTGAGAGAGCCATCAATGAAGTCCAGGAGAAGTGTTCTGGAGTTAACATCCACGGAGAAACAATCAGCATGCTACGATTCGCTGATGACATAGCTCTCATAGCAGAGACAGAGAAGGAGCTGAATAGGATGCTAACAACCATGGAAAGGTTTATGGCCAGTTATCGTCTGAAGGTCAATAAGAAGAAAACTAAGATATTGATGTGCAGCAAAAGTGAAGAGGCCAAAACCAACGTTAAACTAGGAAAACAGAAACTGGAAGAGGTGAAAGAGTTCTGTTACCTGGGAAGCAGAGTAACCAATGATGGACGAAGCAAGAAAGAAATGTTGAGTAGAATAGTCCAGGCAAAGAGGGCATTCTATCAAAAGAAGAGTCAACTTACAGCTGGAAATACAAGCGTAGAAGTAAGGAAGCAATTCATCAAAACGTATATCTGGAGCATGTTCCTTTACGGCAGTGAGGCATAGACGATGACAGCAGCGGAGAAGAAAAGGGTGGAAGCATTCGAAATATGGTGCTATCGAAGAATGATGAAGATAAAATGGATCGACCGAGTGACAAACGAAGAAGTCTTAAGAAGAGTGGGAGAACAGAGAAGTCTGCTGAAAACTATAAAACGAAGACGGTACAACCTAATCGGCCATATCTTAAGACACGATGGCCTGGTGAAGACAATCGTCGAGGGAAAAGTGAACGGGAAGAATGGAAAAGGCAGGTCTCGTGCGATATATACAGAACAAGTGATGAAGGATGTGAAAGAGAAGAAATGCGTGAATATGAAGAGATTATCCGATAGAATGACTAAGTGGAGAGCTGCGTCAAACCAATATGTGGATT
Organism: Platycnemis pennipes; assembly: GCA_933228895.1. Lineage (NCBI taxonomy): Eukaryota > Metazoa > Arthropoda > Insecta > Odonata > Platycnemididae > Platycnemis > Platycnemis pennipes. The sequence goes on from OW121851.1 coordinate 109,143,168, forward strand.
GATGATCAATATTATAAATTAAACTATCCAGTCCTTTGACTGTTTTAAGAAGGTATTCTCATTCCTTTTACTTTTTATAGAATCAGGTAAGGAATTGTATATTTTTGGTCCCAAATAAAAAGGTTTTCTCGTAAAAAGAGATACTAGGTTTAGGAAGTGGCTAAATTTGGAACTCTATCATCTTAGATACTGAAGGAAGTGAAAGAGAAACACTGCAATTTCCACTCTTCAATTTATAAGTGGGGGAGGGAAGAGTGGGGGTGAGCTGTACTTGATACAGGGTTCACAGGTGGGTGGGTAATGGGATGGATTGAGAATGGTAGGAAAGTGGAGGAGGGGGAAGTGGGATGGTTGGTATCCCTAGCCCCTTTACATATTATCTCTCTGTACTTGAAAACAAGAGATTACATTTTGACTTGCACGGTAACTTGCAGACGGTTCGACCACGGTCACCTTGTGACCATTGGTTTATCGATTTCCGTTCCTGATGTTAAAAATCCGATTCAACTCACGGAAAAAGGCGAGTGTCCAGTGTTTACTTAATTTTTTAGCCGCGATAATACTTGTGAATTTTTAGCTAACGGTCTTGTTCCAAGTACCTTACCAGTTGCTAGTACTTCTGGACTTGATAATGGTCGTACTGTTAAAAGTATTAATCATAGGTTTTATTTATCCGGGATGTAAATATTACTCGAAAACTGAGGCTTACATTTTGTCAGGTAATGCGTCAATGTACAGTATTGTTTATAAGTGGATGGTTGATTAAGGTTCACCTTGTAGTTTTCCTGCATTTTACATATAATTTAATCCACCTGAATATATCCATTCTCTTAATGATTCAATGTTTTTATAGTGGCAGTAAAATGTAGCAATATTTATTATGAAACTAGATATTGTATTCGCTGTAAGAAGTGTTGAAATTCATTTATGAATAATTGATTCCTTTATTTCAAGACAATATGTCAAATCCCAACAAATTCACTTCCTCTATTGGTGAAGGTTAGCCTGGATTTGTTGGTAGGGGAGGATTTTTGGATATTGCTTCCCAAATTCATAGTGTATTGTCTCAAGAAGGAAGAGTACTTCGATTACATTCATATGTGGTGGGACGGTTAATGAGTAATCATTCATTTTTAAGGCTGTTAACATCAAGGAGTGGTTTGGAAGATGGATTATGGCCATCATATACACATGAACCTTTTTCCTGTAGTGATTTTTCTTATCTAAATTTCTTCTCCACTCTTCCCTTCCACCACTTTCAACACCTTGATAAGTGCCCGATCTGTTGTGAGCTCACCTTGAGATGTCGCTTAAAAATGAAACCATGGCCATGAAAAAGTTAATCAAATTGCAGTGTAAAGTGCTGTGTGTCTCTCACGCACGTCATGATGATAATATCATGATAAATTCAGTTATCAGTTTAAAGGGAGAATATTTATTTGAACAGATTTGCGAAAATAGAAGTTTTTCATGCCCATCTAATCGTCAGTTGGGGGAAATTTGATAAAGTTTCAAAGGATTGAATAAGATCTAGTGGAAGGTGGACAGCCAGTCTGTCAATGACATACGAACATTAGTAGACACGATGCTTGATCGATGGGAAAATTATGAAACAATTGTAAAAAAGATTGAAAAACTAGAGTGATGAGATTATATTGGAAAAATGTGGACAAGATTAAATCTTAAACTATGACGACACAAGCAAGGTGCAATGGGAGCGATGCAGTTACCTGGGTAGTATACTGAAGGCATTGGTGTTTTTAAAGATTGGTATATTTATTTACTGGCATATTTCATTCTGTACTCTGTCTAGAATTAAATATATGCCTTCTGAGATGGTAACCCTTAGGTATTTGATAGTTTCCACATTCGACACTTCGCATTTATTGGTGCCTTAAGTGTTATCAGCTGAGCTACTCCTTTTCCATTTGGTTATTCTTATTTGAATTTTCATGTGCGGATAAATATCAATGAAACCATTGAGAATTATTCTTGCAACTGAATCTGTTATAGACGGCTAAACAAGTTGTCTCTCTTGTTGTTTATGTGCGGGCAGCGTACGTCAAATACACCAACATATCACCCAGCGGTAAGTATTGGCCGGTGCTTATAAATCTTGTTCGAATCTAAGTATGAAATAGCAGAATTTCCATGGAAAAAAATCATTCACATTGATCTGGACACGAACTCGGAACCATCTGATTTCTGGCCCGGTGCCCTTACACTTGAGCTACCACCGTACCCACCGTTTGCAAGCCTAAAGCTAATATACATCATCAATATGTTTACTTCATAACAAAGCCAAGGACCGCGAAAGAATTAACTGCGTTAAGGCCGCTTTACACGATACAATTTTTTGTACAATTTCTTGTACAAACTCTTGCATGAGGAAATTGTACCGTGTAAAGCGGCAAATTGTAAGAAAACTTGTGCGATTGTCTGAATGACTGAACGGGAAATAGAACGTGTTCTAATTCCATTCAGACAAACTTACAATTTCGTTCAGTCTATACAAGAGTTTGTACAAGAAATTGTGCAAAAAATTGTATCGTGTAAAGCAGCCTTTACTCGCTGAAATAGATATTTAGCAGAATTTCAACGGAGAATCAATCATTTTCCTTGACCGAGACTCAAATCCAGAACATTCTGATTTTCGGCCGGATGCTCTATCACTTGAACTACCTCCTTCTATGGCTGTTTTATGAGACAATACACGCGTTGCATGAAAGGATGTCCGGCAACATCTTGTTCCTTTAAAGCCTCTAGAAATTAGAGGGTAAGAGGTTGTTTTGGTGGATCAAGTGTTATAGCCCCTGGGCGGTTTTCTTAGAGGCTTAGGTTCGAGTCCCCGACCCGTCTATGCGAAGAGTGTAGGCCACGATTCAAATGTATGAACATGTATGATTTTACTCACCACCGTCAGTAACTGATGCATGGACTTCATGTTCCTCATCTGTAACGTCGACTTTGCAGTCTTTCCGTAACGGAACACCTTTCCACCTCTAATTCTCTCTGCGTAGGCGCTTAGTATTTATATTTAGTGAACGGGTGGGAAGATGAATTTTGGATGCGTTGGGGGAGGAAATAGGGAGTGTTCAGGCGTATCAGAGCTCTCTCAAAGATTGTTTCTGGCGGTATTCCGCCGGAATGTTATCGGTTCCCGATTTCTGCGTAGATTCGATCAATCTCTTCTCGGCTTGTGCACTTTACCGGAGTTAATTGGGGGCGGCTTTTTTTATATACTTCTCCCACCCACAGTTCGATTGCAAATTTGATAAAGAGTACGCACAGCTTGAGTTGCCCAAAGTGCTTTTAGATAGGTGTATTACGAGTCCAGTTTCTGGTTCGAATGAGGGATGGTGAGGTGTCAAGAACTGAGTGGTCTACCATTCCAAAGGGTTTTAATTCCGGATATTGCAGAGATTTTTTCATACCAGTCCATACTTGAATACCGTGTAGAGAATTCTTCAAGTTATGTTATTTGCATTAGACGTTAAACGGTAGTTATATTATAACTCATAGCCATTAATGAGTAGTGCATTTACAAGGATCTGTGAATTCTTGCAACATACAGTCGCGGTGGCTCATAGGGGATTAAATAAATGTAGACCTTGAAAAATGCTGAATAACAATTTTAGTAGTGCGTCCAAATCGTTAGAAGTACTAGTTTGTGTATCGCTATCCCATCCTAGTACACACTATTTATTCAACGGAAATATTCAAGAGGAATCATTTTCCCTACTTATTTTTATAACTACAGTATACTGTGATAGATTACAGTGGGAAACACTAAATTTTTTGACTTAGGTATAACTCCTGTTTTTCACTAATTTCTAGCTTCTGAAATCAAAAATGACCAAAGTTTTAGTCTATCACATCAATTTTTTAAGCTACAGGATACCCTCTCTTTATTCCAAAAGTCACACGAAATGTGCATGCAAAGAAAAATAAGGAAAGAAATTGTAAAGGTAACTGTTCATGCAGAATAATTTTATTCATGCAAAGTCTATGTGTAGTCACTTGGACAAATTAAAAGGTAGTAAATAGACAAACAAAAACATTATAGTGAAAGACATAAAAGTAGTAAAGATCTTTCACCAAACTACAAAAATGCGTATTACGGTAAAAATGTTCGCTTATAGCTTTTCATGGAGTGCTCAGTCTGTACACAATCTCCCCTGATTTTCCAACAATAGTCTGCAATCATATTTACATCCCATCTACCCTGATACCTTGCGTCCGTGATCTTCAAGTCCAGGTGGAGTTGTTAATCCTGTTCATCACTGACTGCACCAAGATTTTCCGGAAGGTCAGCAAGATGGCCATGCAGAAAATGAATCTTGATCATCATGTTTCAACCAAGCAATTGGAAGCTTTTGAAGAATTGCTGTAAAATGTCGTTTTAATGCTGAGCTTGTGTATTTCCAAGAAAGCCTTTGATAAGTTTTTTGAATGTCAACCAAGCATTCTTTTGGAGTTCTGTCATTTTTACAGTGAAATTTTCATCTTTAATAAGCTGCTGAATTTGTGGACCATCAAACACACCGGCTTTTATATTTTCAAAAGACAGGCGAGGAAATGTTGAAAAGATATAATTAAAACAGTCTCCTTTAGTTGGCAACGATTTAACAAATTATTTCACGATACCCAGTTTTATATGCAGAGGTGGAAATATTATGCTTTTTACTGTCTACAAGGCCTGATGTAGAATATTAGGATCACCAGGTTTTAGGTCAGATCTTGGCGGCCAACTCGACTGCACCCAATGCTTCTCGTGAGCGCTGCTGACGCCTATTCACAACTAACAGGGATACTTGGTGTATTCACGTTGCTGGCCAAGAAGAAAGCAAATCATTTTAAGGTCAACACCGATGATCCATTTCTGCATGTGATATTTCAACAAATCAACGACTTATGTCTTCAAACTCTTCAAGGAAATAAACTAAAAGGCCTATTGGGACTGCACCAAATTAATTTCCATTGTGATAGAGGACACGAATCAACCTCTTTTTTGGGCTATCTATGAAGAGTCTCCATTCAGCTGCGTGATAGGCTGTAATTCCGAACTCCTCCATTAAACCATGTACGTTATGGCAATACACAAATCCACCGTCCTTCCAAGAGTATTGCAGAAATACAGTTTCTCTTGATCGAAAGTAGGATACCTTAGCTCCTTCTTCAAGCAAGTTTTTCTCGTGCAGTCTAGACGCTAGGAGTTCTGAAGCCTTTTTGGATAGTCCAAAATGTAGTGCTAAGTCATTCAACTCATGCTTATCAGATAATTTACAAATGGAGTCAACTTCAACTTCAAAATCTTCATCATCGGTGTCAATTTAATCTTCGACATACTCGATTTCCTGTTCTTCAAAAGAGGGCAATTATTCGAAAATTGGCTCTGGGATTTCAGCTGAACGAAGCACTGGGCGTTTAGCGGATGGTAAACTAGGATAATGTATTTTACATGTTTTTCTTATTATATGGTCATTGGACTCTCGCCAAATCATAGGTATACCAGATTGCAATGTATCATGGGTTCTTCTTGCTTCTTTGTCACTGCTTGCACACCTTGTCAGGAGCCTAAGGTTGGGCTCCTGACGCCATACATAAAGAAAGGAGTGGGCCCCTGACAACCAAGCATAAAGAAAGGAGTGACACAAGGTTATGCACTGTCTTCCATATCCTTCAATGTCTATATCGGGAAAGCCATCTAAGAAGTCAGAGAATAATCTCCGGGAGTGAATACCCACGGGGGGAAAATCAGCATGCTGCGATTCGCCGACGACCTAGCAGTCATGACAGAGGCAGAAGGAGATTTAAAGAAGACACTAGAGAATATGGAAACGATATTGTACAGATATCATCAGAAGATCTATAAAAAGAAAACTAAGGTATTGGTATGCAGTAAAAGAAAACGGTCCAGGACCAATGTTGAACTAGCAAAACAAACATTCGAGGAGGTGGAAGAGTTCTGTTACCTGGAAAGCCGAGGAACCAGCGATGGACAAAGTAAAAGAGAAATTGCCAGTAGAATAGACCAGGCGAAAAGGGCATTTAACCAAAGAAGACCTAGCTTACAGCTGCAAGTGTGGAAGTGAGGAAACATTTCATTAGAAAATACATCTGAAGCATTCTACAATATGGCAGTGAAGTAGGACGATAACAGCAGTGAAGAAATTAAGGCTGGAAGCATTTGAAATGTGGTGCTACCGAAGAATGGTGCAGATAAAATGAATCGACCGAGTAAAAACGAAGACATCTTAAGAACAGTGGGAGAAAAGAGACGTCTACTGAAAACACTCAAGACAAGACTGGACAATATCTTAAAACACGAATATCTGATGAAGACAACCGTGGGAAGAAATGTGAACGGGAAGAATGGTGAAGGCAGGCCTCACATGAGATATATAGAGTTGTGAAGGATTTAAAGTAGAAAAATTATGTTAATATGAAGACGCTAGCTGATAAAAGAATCGAGTTAAGTCCTGCATCAAAATAATACTAGGATTGTTGATCTATGATGATGATAAATAAAAAGTTAGCGTGAATTCCAATTGTAATCGACACGAAATATATTGTGATGTGGTAGACCCATCAATTTAATTTGATGTTCACTATTTGGTCGGCGCACCAATTTTATAGTCTATGCAGCTCTCGTAAAGAGTCTAGCTCCAGCTAGTAGGATTGGACAATCAATGCGATTATGAATTCGTTCTTCTGAGCAACATGTATTTCTAACGGGTGATTTTCTCTTTCCAAAAAGATAATGCAACCATAGACTCACTTCTGGTAACTTCTCTGAATTAGCGTGTCCACTATATTTGGATATGGGAGCCTGTGGACTGTAGATCTGTGGATTCAAAGGACTTGATTGGTGCAGCCAATTCCAATGTATTATCTTAAAACATCTGACTCTAGCAACTAATTGGATGTATCCAAAAACTTTTAATTAGCGTGTCCACTATATTTGGATATGGGAGCCTGTGGACTGTAGATCTGTGGATTCAAAGGACTTGATTGGTGCAGCCAATTCCAATGTATCATCTTAAAACATCAGACTCTACCAACTAATTGGATGTATCCAAAAACTTCGGTCGCCACGTCCATTTCTTATTCTGCACCTAATCTTTTTTTTCAGGGTATGTGATGCCCTGAAATAGTCATAAACCCCTCTATTGGAATATAATTATTGAATCTAAACAGGATCAGGACAATAAGGAGAAGTTTAAGTGGAACTCTGCTGCTAATTTACCATTTTCCTCTCTAAAGGTCACACGTAACACGAAATACATCGGAGTCGTCGGCTACAGTCTCAGTCCGGAGATAACACCAAGTCCATTCTTATGTATAATGGATCGACAATAAATATTGGGCACCCAATTCACTGCATCATAATTCTTGTTTATATGTTTTACATTTCAAATTTTGGCAAACAGAAATTTAACTTTTTTTAAAGTAAGTCTAGCAATGAGAATAATCACTCAAGTTGGTTTCCGTTTGCATCCAGCTTTTGTACAATATTTGCTAAAGTACACTCTGGATTGTGACAATAATACGATTCCCACGCAAATAGTAACATATATATGGATTTGTAATGAAATAACCAGCGAACGGCTATCTTTAAACTTTCGCATACATTTCCAACTGCTTGTTTGTAAATATTTTACATGAAAATCGAATCGTCATATCTTATCATATCCATATTAAAATACCATGCTATAAATTAAAGGTAGAGAATACGCTTTACAAACAAAAATTGAGATAAAGAAAATAACACAAAATTTAAATTTTCAAATGAATATTTGTTATCACTAGCTGGCTATGAGGTGGTTGCAGCGTCATATTAACCCTGTATGATCGATATATAACAAGAGTTCGCTACTTTTTGCAGGTTCGATATGCCGATACGATATATTGCCAGATTGCTTGTCCTTGGTCTGGTTATACTTCTATTTATAGTGCTGCTAAGTTAAGTATCGTTTTACCTTTGTCATATTATTATTATTTTAACAAAATAATTTAAGATTAGAAAATTTGAGAACCTTTATGGCTTTGGGCTCAAGAAAAATTATGATTCTTTACACCTCTAATTTTTACAGTAGAGTTATTTTTTCACAATAGTCAATAGATCGTGATTTTGAGCAATATAGCGATATATGTAGGTGTAATGTTGATATCCTAGCTTTTGGTTAACTGTAAAAATACTATATCACGCGTTAAAAATCTAACTACACGGATCGTAATATATCACGATTGTCGTTAATTTCTATAAAAATCTCTTGGCATACTATATGATGTTAATGCCGAAGATATTTCTGGCGTTCAAAGCACCACTAAACATTTTATTTGGAATGAAAAAAACATCGTATTATGTTCCGTGCATCAAAACTATAGTTCATAGGTCATCGCCGATATATTCACGTGCTTGATCTTGGGTCTCGTGTACCACCATGAAAAAGCTCTTCTTAGGGGTAATTGCATTCTTCCCGTTCACTTATCCTCAAACGATTGTCTTCAACATGTTTCATATGGCCGATTAGGTGTTCTCTCTTCTTCTTAAGGTTTTGAGAAGACCTCTCTTGGAAATGAAAAACCACTTTGTACTCCTCTCTTCTTTGTCGGTCTCTTGGTCGATCCATTTTATCATCATCATTCATCTTTGGCAAAACATTTCGAATGCTTCCTCCTTTGACTTCTCAGCTACTGTTCTCGCACATACCCCACTGCCAAAAAGAAGCATGCTCCATAATACGACCTATTGAAAGAATAATAATATTCTAAAACCCTGCTCCAGATTTATTATGTTATTGTCTGTATGTCACTACCATAAATGAGCATACTACGTATGAAATTTCTGATGAATTGTTTCATTACTTCCTCTCTCGTATTTTCAGCTGTAAGCGGAGTCTTGCTTTAGTAAAAAATCGTCTTCGTCTGCATAATTTGACTCATATTTCATAGTATTTTCTTTATATTATGTATTTTCTTTCGGTTTATCTGGCGGCAAGTCACCTCTTACGACCATTACCAGGAGTGAATTGAATAAATCCTTGTAATAAATTTTGTGTTCATCAGGTAGCTTTTCATAGACGTCTATGTTCGTTTTAAATGCATTTAAATTGTTTCATCCTCGGGATTCACACCGGTTGATAGCCAATAAACCCTTAAATATTTAATTAGTTTATTCTTAGCTTTAAAATGCTATTGTAGCTCTGTTTTTCATATCATTAAATATATTATTGCGAAATCAACTTCCAAACCCCTCATTAATTAAATTGTCATTACAAATAATATCATGTGAAGGCTCTATTTGACCCGTATTTTTGACTCGTGTCTGTTACCTAGAAAAATTCAGCAAAATATTCTTGTTTTGGAGCCAGACTCATATTTTCCGTTAGCAAAAAATATAGCACTCGAAAACATACAAAGGGGATTCGTTTGGTAAATAGATTCATAAGCTGCAAAATCTACGCAAAAATACAGTCCAGACATCTGGACACTACATACAATACCATGATGACGATGAATCGACGATGTCCCTCTAAGGGTCAGCCTTAAAGGCCCTAATCCGCGAGGTCTTCAAACAAATAGATCCAGCAGTTCACCACTTGGGTGAGCGATTGCCTGTGTATGCACGCATTATGCGCTCCTTCATTCCCTAAAATGCACACAAGTTCAACATTTTAACCTTGCTGCGTTATGAGAAAATATACACGATAAAAGTTGTTTTTTATGTAGACAGTTGAGCCCAGTCAAGATTCATGGAACTTAAGTTAAACTGAATGCATGCTCTGAATACTATATTGTTTTTGCTACTTATATTTACGAGACATTTTGAGTTTAGTTGCTCGGTTAGTAGAGTATCTGGGTATATTTCTTGGAATAAATGGTTCGATTCCTGGGAGTTGTCTTCAATCACACCCAGCCACACCCACCTTACGTTTTTCTTGGATATCTCTCCGGAAAACCGCAGGAGGCACTGGAAAACTAACCGTCCACCATAACCCCCTGGTTTTGAATTTCACAAGCCGTTAGGTTTGGTATTTGGTCACTCTACCCCTCTAAACCGGACCAATTTGTCGTTGAACTTAAATTTGTCATGTACAAATCAAAATAGAAAATAAAGCCACAAAAATGTGTTTATATTTTAGCTTGTTATTGCCTTATTATATTATTGATGTACTTTAATATTTGCCTACTATTACATCTATATGGGCAGGCCTGATATCCTTGTATTTTGTCATAAAAATACAGTATATACCTCGGTTTCATTAATTGCGTCGGTCGACAAGGGGACTGATTCCTGAAAGTACGAAATATTTAAAACTTTTGCTGTGTATTTTACGAATTTTCTGGCAATTTTAAATCGAAAACTATCATCCTTCACCAGAACAAAAATGCCTATGTATTTTCTTTCTAATGGCATTTGACTTGATCTGACAGAAATGTTATTTTTAATTTAATTTTGTAAAAGAAATAAAGCATGAGGGGAGAGAAAAACGAACTCGCCATACATTTCATATGGACGCCGTGTTGCAGTTGTATCCGTTACTATTGTAGCCTAAATGCGATATTTTATGGATATATGTGACCCAGTGAAATCAATGTTTGGTCCCTAAGGTCCAGTACAAAGAGGCGTCTCAAAATGAGAAGTACACTCTGCTCGTTTAATATAGTAGTATAGATAAGATTATGGTGTACTCTAAGATCGTGGTGTAACATATTCTCGTATTCTCGTTCAGTTCACAACTTAACAGCCCATCACTGTCGGATGGGTTGTTAAGTCGTGTTCCCATTGGTCCCTGTTCGTTTAGAGGACGCCTTCATTGCCAATGCCGGGATTCCGTCCAGGCTCACTCCTTTCCTTTCCATTGCCTACGTTGTACTTTTCCTTACGGTCTGAAGCACTCATTATTGCGAATAGTGCGAAAACAGACTTGAAAATGCAGATGAGGCAATGTGCAAACTGGGTTCGAGGCCCTGTAGAAATATCATTAGAACCATTATTTAAATGCTGTGTGAAGTACTCTCCAACACTCCGTTCGTCTCATGGGATGTTAAGCATGTTTCCGTTCCCGCCATTCGATCTGTTACACTATGTTTGGTCCCGAGGTTCTCTCCGCCTTTCCGGTACCATCCTTAAGAGTGTTGACTCAAGGCTGTGCGAGACAAACGTTCTGTAACTTCTGTTTGGAAGAGGCTAATATTCGGAAAAGAATTGCGTTGGATGGGACGCTGAGTCAGAGTCCTCTACATGGCGGATATCCAACTACAAAATCAACTACATTGACTTTGGTGGCTACTCGACTAATTTGTAGTTGATTAGCCACCATGTAAAGACCTCTGTGCTAAGCAGCCGTTTGGTACCTCATATTTGGAAGAGGCTTGTCGGTGAAGAATTTAACTAGCCACTTCCTCATGACTTTGTCGTCTCCTGTCTCCATCACATCTTTTGGTCCGTCCATGTAGCTTTCCGTAACCGTATCCGCTTACACTTATGTAGCCCCGGGATGCGGAAGAACACCAGCATTTTGAACACGCCAAAAGAGAATGACCCGGTGTTCTGCGGCCGGAGTCAGGAAATAGTTCCTGATGTCCCAATTGAAAACTTTCACATCACCTTTGTATATATGTGGCAACCCAATTACCTCGTACTCTCAAAAGCTACCAATCCTCTAAACATAAATTCACCCCACTCCACTTTGACCTTCAATCAAATAGTCAAACTAGGAGACTCCGGAATTCCGAGAGCGTCTTCATTTTCTAGCCACATTTGTACCTCTCTGTCAGAGAATCCCGGGGGATTGTGGTTGAAACCGTCAGATTATTTCGAATAGGTAACCAAGGAACCAAGAAGCCACGTGGTATGAACAGGAATGGTTCGCAAATCTGGAGTGTTTAAACCGGTTATTATAACCTCATTGATTGTTTACACTTGTGTTTTATCTCATTCGCGGACTCTATAGTCGAGACAAACTCAAGTGGTAACAATTAATGATATTATAACGAGGGATTCACACTGCATTTGAAAACAATTCTTGTTTGTTCCAAGTGACTCCTTGGTTTATTTATTCGAGATAATCCCGAAGGTTTCAAGCACAACCCCCCCGGAGATAATTGAGCTAAAACAGTTGTTGGTTTGTACTTTGTATGATAGTTGTGAAATACATTTACTTGACTAGTTTGATATGATATTACTTGATTTTCGTTCTATTTTCCTATCCTAAGATTGGAAAGAATTGCGGTCCTAGACAAGCGTAATTGACGAAAAATTCGTTATTTCGTCTTCTGTTAGGTAAAGTAAAATTTAAGAATATTACTTTACCTAATATTCTATGTTCAAGATGGGGAACATCCTCATAGCTACAAATCTCTACTACAGGACGTAAATAGTATATTATTTGCCTTTAATACATTATGTTTTGCGTGCCGTCAGTGCATCACGTGGTACTCGAGAGCATGAATTTCATTGTAAATTCTAGTTGTCACTCTTGATTTCGTACTTTCCGTGAGTTTTCATCGCACACATAGTTGAAATTGGTTGTCACCGGTGTCAGCTATAACCTAGAGACATAGTCCGTTTCTGTGAATAAATAGTTTAGTGTGAGGACTAGTAGCCTTAAATGCTTGCTCATTCGCTAGAAAAAAATTACATTCTTATTTCATAAATGACGCAGAGACGTACGTCACCATCGTGATCACGCAGTGCAAACAAACCAGGCGTGTTAAAGGATTCATCCGTTGGACTGTTGTTGTTAAAAACTCCGTCGGTGATCTGTTTATTGTTACTGTGCTGTATGTAACTGATTAAATATTTATGTGAAAGTTAGTATTAGACCTGTCTGTAAACCGTCATTATTTTTCTCTCGTCAATGATAGAGATGACTTGCGTGCAGCTGTTTAAAATTTAGCACGCTCATTACCTGTTGGTATTATCGGTGATGATAATGGCGAATTTCTACGGAAAGCAAATGGCTAGATTCACTTCGATGGTTAATGAACACAATAACTGCGCTGGTTAATGAAGTGTGCATGTGTAATCTTCTGTTAAAGGACATTCAAAAAAACACTGATAGTGACGAATGGGGAGAAGGATATAAACCGGAGAGAAAAAGTTGCATACCGCTTTAAATTTATCTGAATTACATGCAAATCATTCATTTTATTGTAGTTATCGCATTGTTGCTGTATTAAATTTTCATAGGTGCTAAATAGTTTTTTTTCAGCTAAATAGTTAATTAAAAACATTAATAAAAATGCAATGAATAAAAATTTAAAGGTAACAACGGCATGTTTATTCTTATAAACAATAATTTTTATTGAAATAATACATTTGAAGGAAGAAAATCCAATTTACAAAAGTATTTACTTTTTTCAAGTTCCAATTATCCCCTTAAATGCGAGCTAAGGTTGCGCCTGGGCTGTCTATAGTTATATCTATGTGTGATTACAAAATGTTCGTTAAATTAATGGAATAATAAATATCCATCATATTCACATACTCTTGGATGCAAGAAGGCGTGACACTAAAGGTACTAATCATGTAAAGGAAAGGTGCATAAATGAATGGTGTGGAAATTGAAAAGAAAGATGTAAAAGAAGGTATGGATCTTAATGATGACCATAATTATATTGCTCCGAGACATTTTACCTTAGTAAACAACGTTAGAAATATACAGAATTTTGAATGCGGAGGAGGAGTAAATTATAAATTGCACAGAAATGGAGACAAACCTGTAGTTTGTTGCGATGGTGGAGGAACAAGGCAATTGAAGAAGGAATTGTTAGAGATCATAAGCGGAGCGTGATAATATGGAATACTTATGTAAATTGTATATACTCCTTTAAAATGTACCATTTGAATAAATCTTATATTTGCAAAAATAAAAATTTCATTCATTATGAATGACAAAATAACCTTTGTATTTCCACAATTCATAAATAGTGGAAATACAAAGGTTATTTTGTCATTCATTATCAATACAAGTAGGTGAATTCCATAAAGTGACACCAAAAACCATAAATTTAAAAAATTTCATAGTTAAGGGTGGGTGTCCCTTGTGAAAATAGAGAGTGGGATTTCAACAGAGTAATGCTAAGAAATTGAGGCAGAGGGAGGAGGAAGGAAAATGTTTCAATTAAGACAAGTGGAGATCTCGCTAATCTGTAGAGGAAATTAGGCGAGGAAGTGGAGAATTCAAGAATACTTGGGCATAGAAATGTGCTGTTATGAAAAGAAAAATAACGAAGAGGTAGGTGGTGTCTTCAAAAGGTGGAGAGGAGATTTGAATAGAGACGTTAGAATGCAGAAATTATAATAGGAAAAGGAGTCGACGCTAAAATCAGATTTTTAGTCCTTCTCTCAAGTTGGATCCCGCGTGTTGGACTCTCTTTGCTTACAGCTATCCAACTGAGAGCAAACGCAGCCTCCGCATCGTTGAGCTAATGTCCACATGACACAGAGCTCACCTTTGGGGACAGTTCTGCATGTTGTCGCAATGCTCCCCTGCCACGCAAACCACCTGGACTGGACTGTCGATGTCGTTGTACTCACTGGCGTGGTAGTCGTTCCGTCCGCCTTGAGGCTCAATTTCGGGTAAATGACGTGAACAGGACTTTTCTCTTCCACGCACTTGTACTCAATATCCGTTCCCTGTGTTGATCCCTTGTCATCAGGGTTCATTCGGTTAACCGATTTGTAATTCAGCAGATTTAACTTTGTACTTGTTGTGACGAAAGGCATTTCCAAAGAATCCATGAAGCACAAAACATGAACTAAACTTCCACGAAAAATGTACATTATCTTCCAAGTATATCTAGAAAATATCTAGTAATCGCTTGTAAATCATCCATGTGTTTTTGTGATAATCATAGCCTAGTTTTCTTATTTCTACTAAATATCTTCCAATAGATATTCTTTAGATATCACTCATTGTCTTCACTGTTTTTTGTAGAAGATACAGAAATAAAATACGTGCCATGAGCTTTAATGGCATTGTCTTTATTTACAGCGTCTCGGAAACGTACATTAACTGTTATATTGTCGTCACTTCCGCCTTGAGGCTTAATTTCGGGTAAATGACGTGGTCAGGAGTTTGCTCTTCCACGCACTCGTACTCAATATTCGTTCCTATCGAGCCCTTGTCACCAGCTTTCATGCACCAAGGTATAGGCGGCTCCTGGCAACCTGTTTCTGCCGTGGCGTCGTTTTTGACGCATTTTTCCTGCTTCGGATCGTAGTAGTTCTCTTCTTTTTCCGAACAGGTGAAGGTGAATTTTTTGCCGTTCGTGCATTCATGGTACTCCACACAGGAGTATGGGTCAGGGAACAATGTTATCCACGGAGTCTCCGGGCACTCAAATTCTTTGTACCTGTGAATGGATGAGGAAAATTGAATGAATCCGTCTGTCGCCCACAATGGCTCTTGAACAATGATTTTTATGGATAATAAAACGCAATGGTAATACTCTACACTAATTTAACGATAGTCGACCCGGGTTTGGGCAACTCAGTGCCATTTTCAAGGATTTTAATGGAGCCGATGGAAAATGTTTGCTTTTATGCTTTGGTGATTGTGTAAAAAGAGAACTTCAATATCAACGATGCATACAAATACAACGATGCATTAGGGTAACCACATTTCAGGCCACAGAAAAGTGTGAATGGAGGAGAAAATTATAAAAAAATAGTATAATAGAGCGTAATATATAAATGGTAGCAGGACCGTAGATTCTAAAAGTTTAATTTCAAAATTTTATGGTATATATTTTTTAAATTAATTAAATGGGGAAAATATCCTATTCCATCAGAAATTACTAAATTGTCTTGAGCTAAATTTCGGGTAAATGACGTGGTCAGGAGTTTGCTCTTCTACGCACTCGTGCTCAATATCCGTTCCCTCTATTGATCCCTTGTCATCAGGGTTCATGCGCCTAACCGATTTTTAATTCACCTGATTTAACTTCATACCTGTTGTGCCTAAAGTCATTTCCAAAGAACCCATGAAGCAAAAAAACATGAAGTAAACTTCCACGTAATATCTACATTATCTTCCAAGTATATCTAGAAAACATCTAGTAATCGCTTGTAAATCATCGATGTGTTTTTATGATAAATAAAGCCCGGTTTTCTTATTTCTACTAAATATCTTCCAATAGATGTTCTTTCATGCACCAAGGTATCGGAGGTTCCTGGTCACCTTTTCATCCACATCTAAGCGATACCCTGCAAGCCACCGCGAGGGTGTGTGAAAGGGGGTGCAGATCACCAAGCATGCACTATTGACATGCAAACAAGCAACTATATGGTCTCATATAACTAGATTGTTAGTATCTACTTAGTAATTAAGGGATTGGTTGTAAATACATTCGTCAGGCACTACAGACTACTATAAAGTAGTTTCCCTACCTATCCATTTTCTATGCTGCCTATTGTGTTCTCTTATAGTACGAGGGAAAAATGACATTTTGAATCTCTCTCTCTAATCTTATTTTTCTGGTCGAACCTAGCATTATACGATGGTGTTTTAATATATGCCTAACATCTTCATTAAATATAACAGATTGGCATTTCTCTAATAGATTTAATCTGTACCTTAACCTACGCTCTGATAATGATTCCCACCCTAATTCTTGAATTAATTCTGATACACTACTTAACCTATCGTGACATCTTTTACCTAACCTAGCTGATCTACGCTGCACACTTTCTAGTTCTGTGATCAAACCTAATTCATTAGGATCCCATACACTTGCTACATACTCAAGGTGGGGCCTATCTAGTGAAAAGTAGCACCGCTCTTTTGTCTTCTCATCACATTTCCCAAGTACTCTTTTTATAAATCCTAGCCTTTTATTCCCTCGGCCACTTATTTCCACCTAAATACTTAACGGTTTCAACGCTCTCGATCTCCGTATTACTAATTTTATAGGATCGCTCAATCGAATTATTCCTCTTCCAAAAATTAATAGCTACACACTTTTAAGGTTACGTTCTAAAGGCCGCTTGTCGCACCACTTGTCTTGAATTGCATCTAAATCCTTACTAAGTGATTCTCTGTCGTCTTCTTTTGATGCACCCCTGTACACTACGGCATCGTCAGCAAAAAGTCTAAGCTTACTACTAACTACGGTACTCAAATCGTTTATATATAAAAGAAATGAAAGCTGACCTATTACGCTATCCTGGGGAACTCCCAATGTGACTTTGAATGTGTCTGACATAATACCATCTTTAACGACGCTCTGCTCTCGCCCCCTTAAGAATTCTTTTACCCAACATACCACGTCTTTATTTATACCAATACTCTCTTATTTCAAGATTAATTTATCATGAAGAATCGAAGAAATTCCCTCAGGCGTAACTTTGTGGAATTGAAGCATCATGAAAATTAAAAATAACCTGGTATATTTCACGCTTTTATTACAAGACCGACCGCGGTTTCGACGAGCGTCATTATCAAGGCAACATACAGTGTAGCGGAAGGAACTCATCATGAGGAACTTTATCGAATGCCTTTTAAAATATAAAAATATCGCATCAACTGCAGTACTCTTTTCGCCGTAGACTAAATATTATTATTATACCAAAACTCTTTAATTTCAAAGTTATTTTATCATTAATATATCATGTTTCTGCCGTCCCGTCGTTTATGACGCATTTTTCCAGCTTCAGATCGTAGTAGTCCTCTTCCTTCGAACATAAGAAGGTGAATGTTTTGCCGTTCGTGCATTCATGGTACTTCACGTAGGAGTAAGGGTCAGGGAACAATGTTATCTCCGTAGTCCACGGGCACTCAAATTCTTTGTACATATGAATGGATGAGGAAAATTCAGTGAATCCGTCTGTCGCCCACAATTCCGCTTGAACAATTAGTTTAAAGGAACCCTTAGAAAATGTTTGCTTTTAAACTCTGGTGATTGTGTAAACAAGAGAGGATTCAATGTGAACGTTGCGTAGTTCTTAGATAGGGTGACAACATTTCTGGTCACAGAAACGGACAATGGAGGGTAAAATTATAAAAAAAAGATTATAGTAGAGTGAAACAACTCAATAATAACTGAAGCGTTGATTCCCTAATAGTGTGATCACAAAATTTGATAGTTTATTTTTATAAACTATGTTATTCTCAGAAATATAAAACATCGTATATCATCTGTAATTGCAGATAAAAAAGTGATTTACGCTAATCAGCTACTGAAATTTTTAATAAAGTGATTTACATTAAGTGATTAAATTGGATATTAAGTTATGTACATCTGTAATAGTCCTTGTCAAAAGTTACAACACACACAAAACACGATTGCAAATGCAACACAAATTCAAACATACATATAAATAAACACTCATATGTGCAACCTAACAAATATAAAGGAAAATTAGAATATAATATCCTGATTTTCAACCGCAAGATATTCGTAAAATGAATAGAAGGCTTTCGTTATCAGCCAACTACTAGTAACAGTCAAAAAACTGACAATGGAAACATTTTTGGCCTCTTGGATCAAAGAAAATAGAACCTCCACGCTGGAAATATCTCCAACAAATGTCTTACTGGTAGCAATAGAGAGAACATCGTATACTTGGTGGAGTCGTTGTGATTATTCAGGTGGTTTAGGAGTTTCTTCAGTTCCCTCTCATCATGCAGTCAAAGGATGAAGGTATCGTCAATGTATCTCAGGAATAGTTCTGGATATATCCTATAGGAACTAAGAGCCCGATCCTCGAACCTCTCCATGTAGAGATTGGCGATAACTGGTGAAAGGGGGGGGGGTAACCGCGTCTTTCTATTGTTCATAAAACTTCCCATTCAAAAGGCAATAGGATTCCTGTGAACGAAAATCTACGATATTCGGAATGTCTCCCGGCTGTCCTCCTTCGATGAACTCTTGGACAAGCTGTACCACTTCTTCCACTGGAATAAAGGTGTATTCTACGTCTAAACTAACAAGTATATTGGCTTTTGTGATGCTCATGTCTTCGCAAATCCGCACAGAGGGCACACAAAATGCACAGAGGTTTTCTCGAAGGTGGATATTCCTATTCGTAAATGGTTTTAGAATGCTAAGGAGATGTCTAGCCAAGTTGTGCGTCTCCGAGTCAATGCCACTGACAATTGGGCGGAGTGGTATGCCTGCCTTGTGCACCTTGGCAGCCCGTACAGACGAGGTGGCTTTGGAGCAGGTTCGATGAGTTTCTTCCGTTGGGATCGATGACTGGTAGAGAATTTCTTTCGTTCTTCATAGTATTCTAGACGCAGGGTTCGACTTCAACTCTCGGTAAACATCCGTTAAACCTCTACGCTGGAAATATCTCCAACAAATGTTTAACTGGTAGGAATAGAGTGAACATCGTAAACTTGGTGGAGTCATTTTGGTTATTCAGGTTGTTTAAAAGCTTCTTCAGTTCACACTCATCTTGCTGTCAAATAATGAAGATATCAAAAACATAACTCAGGAATAGTTTTGGCGATATCCTGTAGCATCTAAGGGCCCTCGACCCTCTCTATGTAGAGATTGGCGATGACTGGTGAATAGGGGGATCCCATGGCCACGTCTTTCTTTTGTTCATAAAACTTCCCATTCAAAAATTAATAGGAGTTCTGTGAACGAAATTCTACCATCTTCGCGATGTTTCGCGGCTGTCCTCCTGTGATGAATTCTAAGAAAAACTGTACTACTTCCTTCACTGGAATACGGGTGAACCGTGATTCTACGTCGAAATTCACTAGTAGATCGGTTTTCAGTAATCCTCATTTCCTGGGCAAATTAAACGAAGAGCGCGGAGTCACAAAGGTGATTGTCCTATCCGTAAATGGTTTCAGAATGATTGCGTGGTGTCTAGCCAAGTTGTGCGTCGCCGAGTCCCTGGCACTGATTATTGGGTGGGGTGGTATGCATGCCTTGTGTACCATGGGCATCCCATACATTCGAGGTGGCTTGGGAGCCGGTTTGATGACTTTCTTCCGTTCTTCCGTGAGATCGATGACTGGTACAGAATTTCTTTTGTGTATTCTTGACGTAGAGTCGGATTTCAACCATCGGTAAACATCGGTGTTCAAAAGGCTGCGATTAATCTTGCTTTGGTAATCACTATTATTCAACACCACTGTTGCGTTACCTTTGTCTGCCGGAAGTATATTCAGCATGTAGTTTTTCGTTGGTACTCTGATGGTCTTTCTCTTCTACTTGGTAGTGTTGGCTTTTGGAGGCTTTTCCTTGAGAAGGATGTGCCCTACTTCCTCTCGATTGGCTAAATTAAGGCCTTTGGACGAACAGCTTGATTGAATGCCGTAAGTTACTATCTGGCGGGGGATATAGTTCGTCATTAACTGCTTACGAGGCCGAACAGTGTTACTCTGTTACTGGGTTGTGAAACTCCTTGATAGATGATCGTAAGGACGTTAATGTAAAAGAACAAATTGTGCAGCCGTGTTACTGGGAGACAAAAACACTCAGAAGGAGTGCTGCTAGGAGGTAGAATGATTGCCCTGATAGTGTTTCTGTAAATGGGTAGTAAAAACTCACTACAATGGTTGTATGCTAGCCTGTGTGATTGCGGGAGCTAGATTCCATTTTAATATTGTGATTTCTGATTGGCGCACGCGTTTGAGAACGATTAATGTTGTTGATTTTCTGGTAGGCAAACACTCAGCAGATAGATAACCCACAACCGGTTGCGTGTATGTTAGTTGAATGAGTGTGGTTGTGTCTCTTCTTGTTATTTAAACGAAAGAGTTTTTTAAGACGTTGGTCCACTTCCACCCAGGACAACATTTTTAACATTAACGGCTGTGGGATAAACCTTCTTATTCAATTGCATCTTTGAGTTAACCTAATGTTGCTAGTAATCCTCGGATTGAAAAACAATGGATCTCACCCAATTCTCAATCTGCAGCTATGCAACTTTGCTTTCTAAGTCAAGGAACTCAAGAGAGTATGTTTATGCCATACTTTTCGATATTCGTTCTGGTTCGATGACAGGGAATTATTGACTGGGACAGTTGTACTAAATTTAATATGGAACAGAATTTCCTGATTAAGTTTCGAAGAATCTACTTCAGGTTTTAAGGAATTTGACTTTAGATTGTTCGCTCGCAGAAAACAGCAGGCTTGCATTTTCATGAGACCAAATTATCGAAGCAAATATCATGTCGAACTCACCTGCAAATGGCATCCGGAGCGCACGTTGCAGTTTCTTTTGATGCGTCGCAAACTTGCGTACCAGGGCAGGCTTCGATTGGCTTTTCTGGATCTAACGTAAACACTCCATCATTGTTTTCGGTACAATTGGCAGATTTTTTGCATCCGTTACACAGTACACCAGGTTTTGGACATTGATTATTATAAAAATCAGCCATAGCTACATCCTGAAAGGCGATGATAATCGTTGCAGCCACCGACATCTGGAAGCATTAAAGTCAGAGGTAAGAGCGGTATTTACACCAACGAATTTTTTTCCATGCACAGTTGCAAGGTATCAGAAGGGAAAGAAATGGTTCACCTTTTCCGGAAATCTTGTTGTTTATATTATAATTGCACTTGTTAGGCATAACAAGGTGGAACGCCTTAATATTGGGCAAAATAAGCACCAGTGAGCCTTGTTATTCTCAGTAATTTATTTACCAGCTCCGTCACTTACGGCATAGCCATGCACATACTGAAGCTGACGATGCCCTGAGTGTCGAATACGGGTGGCACATCGTTAAATATATTGTGAAACTTAACAATTTGAACGCGTTTATCGTGCCAGAACCGTAGGTACCTCCATATTGATGTGTTTATCGACTAACTCGCAATTCTTGAATTTGTTGAAATTAAACATACTTAGTGATTTATTTTGGCTATGAAAAATTGTTGATAATTGCGCAAAGTAGTATCATTAAGTAAATAGTGGCCCCAATTGAGAAATGGAGCGTGGCACCTGTCGTGCGGCAACGGAAACGTCATATAATAGAATAAAGGTACTTTAGACTTGGCGTAAATAGTTCGGAGTAGGAGGTCTTAGAGAAATGTTATTGAAATGAATGTGAACAAGAATGTACGGGGAATGGCAGAGGAGTAAGAAAAGCTAATTGAAAATATAATGGACGACGTGAGTAATCGGGAAAAGAGGGGCAAGGGTGAAAAACGACAAAGAGAGAAGAAGTTTTGGAAAACGGTAAGAATGAAGAAATCGGCTGTTGGGATAAAAATTGTCAATATCCTAGGCTAAACGATATAACAATAATTTGTTGGAGTTGGAGGCGACGAAGCCTGAAATCGTTCTCCTCGACATTCTCTCGCATGAAATGTTCGTGATTCAGTTTTCGTCATCGGCAGAAACGAACATGGCAGTAAAGGAGATAGAAAAAAGGACTAAATATCAAGATCTGCTGTGCGAACTCCGGCAAATGTACGCGAGTTAGGTACTCTGTGAAACTGGTATGCTTCGTGTGCGTGCTTGGTGGTGTCAAGAGCTCACTGGTTGAGAATCTGAAGTGTATCCCAGCGTGCAGAGCGCGAGCGGATGCACTTGCAAGTGCAATGCAGAACGCTGTCCTTCTCGGGTCCCTCCGCCTGCTTCGTGCGCATAACCCTAATCCAGGGTAGCCACCCATTCGACGTTGACGGGCGTGGCCACCCGTAGGCGCGACCCCTCTCGAGTCTCCGGCACCTATGATGGCATCAATGCCTGATGATAGTTGGAGGTGGAAGTAACTTGACTGTAACTAATAATAATATTTTTATTAAACCCCACTTACACATCATTGCAATACACATCAGTTAATTGAAATTTGGACAGCGTCCAACGTCTGAACCCGGAGACTGGCTGCCTTCAGTCATTAAATTCACTGCTGTTTCAAATCAGAATAATGTTACACGACTTTTTATTAGAATTAATTCCAAGATTCATATAAACACGATAGTGTTACGTAAATACATGGTTTTAATAGAGAATATCAATATCATGTATTTAAGTATCCATGCCTTTGGATAAGAAGATGCAACCTATGTAAATTTTCACAGACACAGACTTCACAAAGTCTGTGAAAATTTACGTAGGTTGCATCTTCTTATTCAACATGAATTTTCACCATGTGAAATCCGAAACTATCGATTTCATCCATGCCTTTAACTGTTTTAAGAATGAATTCTCATCAAATAATGCTTTTTACAGAATCAGTTACGGAATTGTATATTTTTTGTCCGAAATAAAAAAAGTTTTCTCGAACAATGAGAGATTCTGTTTAGAAAGTGGCTAACACTGGAAATAATTAATGAGTTGAAGGAAGTGAAAGAGAAACTGCAATTTCCAGGCTTCAATTTATAAGTGGGGGAGGGAAGATTGGGGGTGAGCTATACTTGAAGCAGGGGTCTCAGGTGGGTGGGTAATGGTAGGGATTGACAATGGTAGAAAAATGGAGGAGGGAGAATTGAGAGGGATGGAATCCCTAACCCCTTTAGATTCTATCTATCTGTACTTAAAAGTAAAAGATTACATTTTGAACTGCGCGGTAAATTGCAGACGGTTCGGCCACGGTCACCTAATCACCATGGGTTTTGCGATTCAGGTTTCTGATGTTAAAAATCCGATTCAGTTCACGATGAAAGTCGCATGTCCAGTGTTCACTTAATATGTTAGCCGTGATAATACTTATGGGTATTTAGTTAACGGCTGTGCTCCTGTTACCTTACCAGTTGATAGTAATTCAGGACTTGATATTGGTCGTACTGTTAAAAATATTAATCGTAGGTTATTTTTCATCCGGAATGTAAATAGTACTTAATTAATAAAAAGCTGAGGCTTACATTTTGTCCGTTAATTCGTAAATATATCTCAATGTTCATAAGTGGCCAGTTGATTCAGGTTCAACCGGTAATAGTCCTGCATTTCATATAGAATGTATTCCACCTGACGATTACATTCTCTTAATGCTTCAAAAATTTTGAAATTGGCAGTGAAATATATCAATATTTATCATGAAACTAGATCTTGGATTGGCTGGTAGAAGTGTTTAAAT
Source organism: Platycnemis pennipes (assembly GCA_933228895.1). Taxonomy (NCBI): domain Eukaryota; kingdom Metazoa; phylum Arthropoda; class Insecta; order Odonata; family Platycnemididae; genus Platycnemis; species Platycnemis pennipes. The sequence continues at coordinate 109,167,167 of OW121851.1, forward strand.
CCATTTATGATATATTGATTCCTTTATTTCAAGACATGTCAAATCCCAACAAATCCACTTCTTTTCTTGGTGATGGCCAGCCTGGATTTGTTGGGAGGAGAGGATTTTAGGATCTTGCTTCCCAATCTCATAGTGTATTCCCTGATGGAAATTTCCCTACAAATTTTCCCTACAATTTTCCCCAGAAAAGTTTAAGGTTTTCCCTAGAAAATTGAACCCCCTTTTTCCCTAGAAGATATTTCTAGGGAATAATTTTCCCTAGAAAATATTTCCCTTGAAAATATTTCCCTAGAAAATTGAACCCCCATTTTCCCTAGAAAATATTTCTAGGGAAATCTTGTAGGGGAATTTCCAACAGGGAATTGCCTCAGGAAGGAAGAATCCTTGGATTACACACATATGTGGTGGGACGGTTAATGAGTAATCATTCATTTTTAAGGCTCTGAACATCAAAAAGTGGTTTCGAAGATGGATTATGGCCATCATATACGCATGAACTTTTTTACTGTCGTGATTTTTCTTATCTATATTTCTTCTCCACTCTTCCCTTCCCCCACTTCCAACACCTTGATAACTGCCCGATCTCATGTGAATTAACCTTGAGATGTCCCTTTACAATGATACCATGGTCGTGAAAAAATAAATAAAATTGCAGTCGAAATTACAGTGTCTCTCTTACGCTACGATAATATCATGTGGCATCAAGTAATCGGTGTGGAGGAAGTCCCTTTTGGGAGAATATCTCTTTGAAGAGATTTGCGAAAATAGAAGTTTATCATGCCCATCTAAACCTCAGTTGGGCGAAATTCGATGAAGTTTCAAAGGATTGAACATACATAGTGACAGGTGGACAGCCGGTCACAGACACGAGCAAAATATAACAAAACCGAGGATTGCGAACACTCCGTGAAATAATTAACTGCGTTACTTACTGAAATTGCACAATAGCTGAATTTCAACGGAGAATCCATCATTTGCCTGGACCGAGACTCGAACCCAGAGCATACTGATTTCCGGCCGGAACCTCTACCCATCGAACTATCTGCTTCTATGGCTGTTTTGTGACAAAATACTGGCGTTGTATGTTAGGCAGTCTGGCAACATCTAGTCCCTTTAAAGCATCTATAAATTAGTGGGTAAGAGGTTTTGTTGGATCTTGTGATGTAGCCCCTTGGCGGTTTTCTTGGAGGCTAACGTTCGAGTCCTCGACCCGTCGAATGATTTTTATTCTGTGGACATTATGGAGTTATAAATTTTCAGCGGCTAATTATATCGTCGTTTTCTGATCAATTTCTAGAGACACAGGAAAAGGATATCACTGAATACACTATGCCCATCTAAGTTAACCGAAGGAATTTCGGGAAATACTACTTACTGGCCTATTTATTTCCCTCCATTATCTAAATACATCGCTTCAACATCACTGAGAGCTTTTCAGAAGATCTGTTAATGAAATTCTACTTAGCTATGATCTCTATTTTTGGAAAATAACCAAAGAATAATACAGAATTCAGGATAATTAGAGATGAACCGGTGAATTGGTTCGCTTGTAACTCCGATAAGTCAGTCGCCTATGCGAAGAATGAAGGCCACGATTCAAATGTATGAACATGGATGATTTAACTCACCACCATCAGTAACTGATGCATGGACTTCATGTTCGTCACCGGTAACGTTGACTTTGTAGAGTCCTTTCGTAACGGAACACCTTTCCAGCACCAACCTCCCTGCGTTAGCGCTTTATAAATATGTAGTAAACGGGTGGGAAGGTGAATTTTGGGTGAGTGGGGGAGGAAATAGGGATTGTTCATGCGTATCAGAGCACTCATTTGTTTCTCTTGGCATTCCGCCGGAATGTTATCGGTTCCCGATTTCTGCGAAGATTCGATCAATCTCATCAAGGCTTGCGCACTTCACCGGAGCTAATTGAGGAAGGCTTTTTTTAATTACTTCTCCCTCACACAGTTCGATAAACTCTTTATCACAGAAAATGTGATAAAGAGTACACGCAGCTTGAGTAGCCGAAAATGCCGAGAGATATATATATATATACACAAATCACCATTCATACACAACGCCATAGGCGCAAAATACACAAATATAAATTCAAACAGTAGGTGAAAGAAAGAGATAGTGAACATACATAAAACACTGAACACAACGGTGGTGTGGAGATGAAATGATGGTCGAAAACACATGGAACAAATTTCACTTTGAGCGGGAATTGAACCACGGACCTTCCGCTTGCCGGGCGACTGCATAAACCACCATGCTACCAAGGTTACACTAATTTCCAGTGAATTCGACGGGGATTTATAGCACCAAGTGCCCCCCGGGGCCTTTCGCTTGCCTGGCGTTTATGCTGTGCAATCGGAGGTTGAAAAAAAACGGCTCTCGTATATAAAAAGATATAAGAAGCTTCTGTTTCGAAGGAGGGATGGTGAGATGCCAAGTGCTGATTGGTGTACCGTCCCAAAGGGTTCCAATTCCGACAATTGTAGAGATTTTTTTCATACCAGTCCACACCGATTAGAGAATTCTTCAAGTTATGTTATTTGCATTCGACGTTTAACGGTAGTTATTTTATAACTCCTACATAGTAGTGATTATTGCATTTACATTGATCTTTTAATACCTGCCACATACCCTCGTGGTGGATCATAGGGTATTAAATAACTGTGGAGCTGGATAAATATGTCATACCAAGCTTAGTAGTGCGTCGATATCATTATGAGAAATACTTTGTGAATCGATATCCCAAAGTGGATTACACTATTTAATTAACGGAAAATTTTAGAGGATGCCTTTTCTCTACGCTTTAAACTTATTTTTATAACTCCAGGATAATATGATAGACTATAGGAGCGTATAAAGTATAGATTGAGATGGGCTATTTATCACGTATCGTTAGAATAGATTGCCTACGCAGGCTACCTTTTCCTATTTTATTCATTCCTTAACAGACACGAGCGCGATAGTTGTGAAGGAAAATTATCCCTTTTTGACGTGAATATCTACGTCTTTAAAATCGGTTGGTAGACTTAAGACGCATGCAGGGGGGGGGGGGGGGGGGGGGTCATCGTTAGGCATGTGAGCGACACGCAAACTAGTGATATCTCAGATAACCATTACTCCAGTGGGAAATTAGCCTATGAGGACAAATACTTGCGGGGATCGGGTTGGTGTCTAGAGTACTGGCCTCCCATCCCGAGGGCCCGGGTTATATTCCCGGCAATGGCGGATTTTTCAATGGAAAACCGGTCCCTACTTGAGTGCCTAGTGGAGGGCATTCCAAGTTCAGTACTTCGCCCGTCGGATGGGACGTTAAGCCTTGGTTCCCTTGGCGCCTTTCGTTAAGAGTAGGCTAATGCCGACGCCGGGTTTCTCTTCACTTTCCTGACCTAATTACCATTACCCAATTACCCACCTATCCTAAATGGCGCAAATGACCTCAGCTGTCGGTCGCCTCCCCTGAATTACCAACCAACCAAAAATACTTACCATCTTGCTGATAAAGGTGGGCCGCGTCGTTTAAGTTGGTCGCTGACTCCCTTTCCTCACTCACGATAAGTGGTGACATATTAAATCCCTATTACTCCAGGAGAAATCAGCCTATGGGGATTAATTAGCTGTCATCTTGAAGAGCAGTAGTTCTCAACCTTTCTAATAACGCGACCCTTTAATACGGTTCCTTTACTGTTGTGGCCTCCAACAAACAAATTGTTTTTGTTGCTACTCCGTAACTATAATGTTTCTACTGTAATGAATCATAATGTAAATATATTTTTCTACCTAGCTCGCTAAGAGAGTAGTCGTGCCTGAGCGGTTGCTCCTGATACCTGTCTTTGTCCGCTAGCTAGCGCTCCTCTCCTGCCAGGAGAACACTGCCTACATCTATATAATACCCTGCAAGCCTCCTCAAAGGTGTGTGGCGGGGGGAAATGCCTAATGCATAGCTGAAATTTTAGTGATTTGATGTAGTCTCAATATTATTTATTTTAGTGTTTAGTGATGTCTGTTTATTGTTATAGTATTGCATTTGCGTGCTTCTTGGGTGAGAGTGATTTAGTTGTGTGTGTTACCAGCCCTTACATCTAAATCTACGTGATAACCTGGAAGCCACAGCGAAAGTTTGTGGCATGGGGTGACTATAATCAATACGCTACTGCATGGAAGTATTGAATACAACTAGGCTGCTACATGAAAACATGTTATGTAATGGGGTCACTTGTAGCTAGATGGTTGTAGTAGGCTAAGTAGTAACAATTGTATGGATTTTTAGTACATTCATCATGCACTTCAGGCTACTCAACTATGTTTCACCGACCTAGCCCTTCGCAAACTTGCGTATTTTGTGTTCTCTTGTAGAAGGGGGGAAAATGACATTATGAATATATCAGTACGACAATCTTTCTCTCTAATCTTCTATATATGGTCGAATATAGCGTAATACGCGTGTGTTTTTAATATATACCTAATATTTTCAATAACCCTTTCCATTTTTAATATCTGTACTAGATTTAATATGTACTCTAACCTACGATCTGATAATGATTGACAATTATTTCTTGTATTAATTCTGATACTTAACGAAATGCATCGTAACACCTTTTAACAAAAAAAGCGATTCACTGCTTGAAAGCTGGAGGAAAAACATCTGAAGATTTGTCCTCTAACAACTCCCAGCAAAAATTAGCTACATCACCTAATAGAGGGGTTAACATATTTGATTTACAGATAACCAATATGCCACAACAAGTGACTAGATTGACACCGTTGAAGAAATCAATAACCACAGAGTTCTTACTGCGAAATTCTCTCTGACTTTAGACAAGAATTTGAAACAAAAAAGAGAGATTTACATTTTTAAAAGAGCAAACACCTTGAGATTTTTTTTTTAGAAATTGGAGTATCAAACAATAACCGAAGAGTTATTCACAACTTGTATAAAAACCAGGTTGCTATATTCAAATCAGGAGCCAGAAGTAGAGAAGCAAGCATTAAGAAATGGGGTCGTTTACCATATTTTTTTATTGCCGAATCTGATAGAGTTTGTAAAATAAAAGGACCCGTATTTTTCCGTTTTCTGATCCGACAATTATTTCCCAAGTTATAAGCGGCGGAAAACTGATGTCTTTAACCCTTTCGGAAAAGTGGGTGTGGTGCAACCTCTGACGTATATCTACTTCGTCCTATCACAACAGAGCCCGCGAAGCTACTTCGCCTTATCGCAAAGGGGGGGACACAGCTGACTCGGCCAATGGCAGCGATTTCGACAGCATCTGTGCTAGCAGACCTTCCGAGAACCCCCCTCCACTCCCTTCCCCCTCCCCTGAAAGCAGTCAAGGACGGAAGGAAAATGACGTCAATGTTATCACAGCAGCATTTTCGGTGGGCGTCACCTTTTTCTTATTTTAATTTTTGATTTATGAGTGAATGGTTGTAGTTAGAAGATTAATTTTTTCACTAAAATTCGTTTTTCGTTTCCATCTAACAATTTCGTGTACAAATTTGCGATTTCGGTTCCGAGTAAACGCCCCCATTGCCAGTAGAATTTCCCATGTGAAAAGGGCATTCTACCAGCAGAAGATTCTGCTTGTAGCTGCAAATACAAGCGTGGAAGTGAGGAAGCATTTCATTAGAACATACATCTAAAGCATTCTACTATATGGCAGTGAAGTAGGACGATAACAGCAGTGGAGAAATTAAGGCTGGAAGCATTTGAAATGTGGTGCTACCGAAGAATAATGCAGGTAAATGGATCGACCAAGTTAAAAAAGGAAGACATCTTAAGAGGAGTGGGAGAAAAGAGATGTCTACTTAAAACCCTAAAGAGAAGACGGAGCAGCTTAATCGGACATATCTTAAAACAAGATATTATGAAGACAATCGTGGAAAGAAAAGTGAACGAGAAGAATGGTAAAGGCAGGCCTCGTATGAGATACGTGGAGCATGTTTTGAAGGATGTATAAGAGAAAAATTAGGTTAATATGAAGATGTTAGCTGATAGAAGAATCGATTTAAGGGCTGCTTCAGACCAATACTAAAATGTTGATCTATGATGGTTATGAATAAATTGTTAGCCTGAATTCCAATTGCAATCGATACGAAAGATATTATGATGGGATAGAGCTTCCAATTTAATTTGATGTTCGCTATTTGGTCGGCGCACCGATTTTATGGTCTATACAGCTCTCGCAAAGAGTCTAGCTCCAGCCAGTAGGATTGGACAACCAATGCGATTGTGAATTCGTTCTTCAGAGCACCATGTACTTCTAACGCGCGTTGTTCCTGTTTCCGTGAACAATGCAACCATAGACTCACTTCGGGTGGAATTGCTTGGAACAGCTTGGAATTAGCGTGTCCGCTATATTTGGATATACCAGCCAAATGCTCTTGGAATGTGGATATTCAATGGTCTTGATTGGTGCTGCCAACTCCGAGGTATCATCCTAAATCGTCTGTCTCTACCAAGTAATTGAATGGCGCCCCAGTATCCAACAAATTCGGTCGCCATGAGCATTTATTAGTCTTCACCTAATATTTGTTTTCAGGGTAGATGATGCTCTAAAATAGTCGTAAAGCCCTCAATACGAACATAATTAGTCAGTCCAAACAGGATCAGGACAATAAGGAGAAGTTTTCGTAGAACTCTGCTGTTAATTTACCATTTCCTCTCTAAAGTTAACACGTAGCACGAGATACATCGGAGTCGTCGGCTAAAGTCTCAGTCCGGAGATAAAATCAAGTCCATTCTTATGTATAATGGATCGAAAATAAATATCGGGCACCCACTTTACTACATCACAATTCTCGTTTAAAGATTTTTCACATTTCGCATATTGGCTAAGAGAAATTTACTGTTCATTGAAGCTTTCGCGGCTCATGCTGATACGTATGTTATTCGGGTGTGCCGCTTGATGTTCAGGCATTGCCCCGACGTTTCCTGACCTCTGCTGGTCACTTCTTCCGAGGGATATTTGGTCCTCGTTGCCGCTGAGGGTATTATATATCTCAGGTGGGTGGGTCGAGGGGTGGAGAGGGATGGGGGATGGAGGGAGAGGTCATTGAAAAATGGGTGTGAAGTGTGGGCCTCCAAGTGTGGCTTATTTGGAGGTCACCATCTCTATTAAAGTTTTCTCTATTCTCTGCTATTTCAATGGCTTCACGGTTTGAATCTGTTGACTTTCGCGATGACTAATGTTTTTTTAAAGTCAATCTTCCCAGGTCTGCACGTTCTGCCCCTACCTACTTCGATATTTGTCCCAGTCGAGTTGCCCGTCGGTGTCACTCCAGCCGGGTTTTGACACTGCGTCCTGTCTCCCCGATGTATTTCTTCCCACATGTTCCGCAGGGAATTTCATAGACTCCCTCAATTTTCACATTTCTCAAGAAAGTTTTTATCCGTCGGTGCGCCCGGGAAGTGGTCTTGGATGTCAAATCTTCTGAGAACATTTCCTATTCTATCCGTCACACCTTTTATGTAGGGAAGGCAGGCTCTCTTCGGGGTGGTGGTGTCGTCATTCTAGCATTCTAGAGAAATTTACTTTTTCACTCCAGAGAATAGGAACAAGAGTGGAACTTCATACATTCCAGAGAAATTTACTATTTGAGTCTTAGAGTAAGTCGAACAATAAGAATAATCGATCAAGTCGGTTTACGCATGTATCGAGCTTTCTCACTATATTTACCTAAGTACACCGTGAATGATAGCAGGAATACGATTCCTACCCAATTACTAACCGAAGTATGGATTTGTAATGAAATCACCAGCGAACACCTATCTTTACACTTTCGCAGCCATTTCCAACTACATGATTGTAAATTTTTTACATCCCAGTACGGGACGTCATATTTCATCATATCCACTTTGAAATATCATAATGTAAAATATAAGGTAGAGAATACGTTTTATAAACATAATTGAGGTATCGCAAATAACACTAAAGTTTCCATTTTATAACAGAATATCGCTCGCTGGCTATGAGGCGGTTGAAGCGTCATAATAACCCTGTTAGATCGATACATAACAAGAGTTCGTTACTTTCTGCAGGCGCGATATGCCGACACGATTTATTGCGAGCTTGTCCCTGTTCTGGTAATACTTAAATTTATCGTGCTGTGAAGTTAAGCATCATTTTACTTTTGTCATATTATTATCATTTTAATATGAAGAATTTAAGACCAGAGCATTAGAGAACCTTTAAGGATACGGGATCGAGAAAAATTATGATTATTTCCACCTCTAATTTTTACAGTAGAGTGATTTTTTCGCAATATTTAATAGATCGTAATTTAGACCAATTTAACAATATATGTAGCTGTAATGCTAATATACTAGCTTTTGGTCAACTGCAAAAATACTTTATCACGCATAAACTATCTAACTACACGGATCGCAATGCATCACAATCATGGTCAAATTTTATAAAAATCTCTTTCCATACTACATTATGTATGTGCATATAGAAGATTTTTCTGGCGATAAAAGCACTACTAAATTCCATTTGTAGTCGAAGAAAGCATAGTATTACGTTCCATGCAACAAATATAGTTCATAGGTCATCGCTGATATATTCACATGCTTGATCCTTGGTCTCGTGTACCACCATGAAAAAGCTCGTCTTAGGAGAAATTGCATTCTTCCCGTTCACTTATCCGCAAACGATTGTCTCCATCATGTCTCGTATGTTCGATTAAGTGTTCTCTCTTCTTCTTAATGTTCTTCTTCCTTAGTCTTATTTTATCATCATCATTCTTCTTTGGCACAACATTTCGAATTCTTTTACCCTTGACTTCTCTGCTACTGTTATCGCCCATATGCCCACTGGACCGTTGCTTATTTTCATTTTTTTCGAAATCGAAGGTGTTCGGATGTGGAGAGTGTTCGTTGTCATGTTTAAAACAAGAGTTTTTTTTCGTGGTTCGCGATTGAAGCGTAAGGGGTACCCCAAGGGCCTAAATGCTAAAATAAATAAAAAAATTGAAAGATAAATTGCGGCCCTCAAGTAAAAACATCATTTTGTGGTCTCTAGGGTGAAAATTTCGATCTTTTTTACGTTTCTTCCCGCGTTCAGCCAACACGGGGCCCGCGCCGATCATGGGGACCCGGGCTCTCGTGCCACCCACGATCTAATGAAAGAATATTAATATTCTAAAATCCTGACCCAGATTTATTATGTTATCGTCCATATGCCACTGCCATAAATGAGCATACTATGTATGAAATTTATGAATTGTTTCATTACTTCCTTTCTCGTTTTTTCAGCTGCAAGTTGAGTCTTCTTTTACTAAAAATTTTTCTTCGTCTGCATATTTTCCTATATTTCATATTATTTTCTTTATATTATTTTCATCTACATCTACATAATACCCTGCAAGCCACCATAAAGGTGTGTGGCAGGGGGTGAACTCTCACCAAATATGCACTACATATCATGCATGCATCATGCATGCATCATGCATTCTCTTTCGGTTTATCTGGCGGTAAGTCAACTCTTACGACCATTACCAGGAGTGAATTGAATAAATCTTTGTAATTAACTTAGTATTCATCAGATAGCTTTTCAATGGCGTCTATGTTTGTTTTAAGTTCATCTTAAAATGTTTCATTCTCGGATTTCGCACCGGTTGATAGCCAATAAAACCTTAAATCTTTAATTACATAGTTTCTTCTTAGGTAAAAGAGCTAGAGCAGCTCTGTTTTTCATATTATTTAATATATTATAAAGCAAATCAACTCCCTCACCCTTCATCGATTGCATTGTCATTAGAAATAATATGACTGCTAGCGGTAGACGTCCAGTGACTTCCAGTTTGAAGTTGATTTGAGAATTTTTGAAGGTTTTTCATTTTTCTACCCGCATTTGCACCACCCTGTCAGAGAATCCCGGGGGTTGTTTTCACAAGTCTGTTTCTACCAAGTGACCTCTTGCTTATCTATTCGGGATAATCCCGACGGTTACGAACACAACCCCCCTGAGGGGAATTGGCCTAAAACAGCTGTAGGTTTGTACTTTGTCTAATATTTGTGAAATAATCTTACCTGTCTACTTTGATATGATAATAAGTACTTGTTTTTCGTTCTACATTCCTCACCCTGTCTCGCCGTAGATTGGAAAGAAATGTTGACCTGAATAAGCGTAATTGACGAAGAACTTCGGTTTGTCGTCATGTGTTAGGTAAAGTAAAATTTAAGAATATTACATTGTCCAGTATTCTATTTTCAAGATAGAGAGCATCCTCATAGCTAAACATTTCTACTACAGTGCGTAAATAATATATCATGCCTTTAATGTAGGGATGGGTCGGTACGGTTCTTCGGTTCTCGGTTCCACCGGTTTTTGAGCTTGGAACCGGAACCGAGGCCAAAAATAATCGGTACCGAAATAATTGGCGCGAAATCTAGTTTGAAACCTGCTCACACTCTGAAAGTGGAGGCTTCACATTAAAACCTGGTGAAATAGTGTACCTACTTTGATGCTTCTAAGTTGCCGCAAATTATTCTAATTCAGTCGTTAAAATGACTATAAGATTTATTTTATTACATCCAATTCTAGTAATAGATGAAATACCGCCGTAATAAGGATATTCTGATTGATAGGTATGTGTTACGTCCACCTCCTTTGGAGGTACGAGTCCTCATATAATTTTCGTAAATTTTATCATAATATAGAGTGTATAATTTTTAGAAGATTTCATTCATGCTTTGGACATTGCTTTCGTTAAGTCAGCAAATTATTCGTCATTTGTACATTTGCATTAACTTTGCTCATGCAAGAGAACGCTGTCTACTTCGCCGCGCAGTAAATAGCAGACGAAAATCGACTATTTGAAAATTGGACAGCGCAAAGATAGCCGGAAAGGAAAGGCACCCGCAATATGCGGTAAATTACAACTAAATTGTTTTATCAAGTTTATTCAATTCCCTTGATGCAAGGGTCGTGTTCAGCCTAGTAACCATCAACCGTTTGCCGTTGACCATTCTGCTTTCTTGATTACTCGACTATAAATGGGCGATCATTAAAAAAACGTTGGGTTAACTGGTCATTTTTAACTTTAAAAAATTTTTGTGCATTGAAACGTGAAGAAAAATGCACGTGTTGGGTATAAGAACTGAAATTGGTATTATCTTCCAATGGGAGAGTGTAACTAAGTATTTGCAGTAACATACGAATTTAAATACTTAAGTCTATAAGAAATATGTTGGTAATGACAAAACCGTGGCCGAAAGTACACACTCGGTTTATCTTACGCGGATCTTACTTAACAAACGTATCGCCGTTAAATAAAATCACGGCATTGGAGATTCCGGAAAGATTCCGAAACGAAATAAGAAAGCAGAATCTTTTGAAACGACGGAAATGGTACACGTAAATTTATGTCAACGCATGTCACATAGATGGTCTATCTGAGCTGTAAGCCAATGGTGAAAAAATCAATCACGCAAGTATGGAAATACTTCACGGTTGATGCAGCAAATAAAATTTCGCAGAGTGTAATACAGTTGAGCATCTTTAATCCGGCATAGTCGGGACCGAAGTGATGCCGGATTAGGGATTTTGCCGGACTATGGGTCATGCATGGCAACTGGTCTATTTTTGACGTCCGGATGCTTTCATTGAAAGGAGTCAATTATTTACAACGAAATATATTCGTTTCCCATTTAATGAACATTATTTTTAAAAAGTCACTGAGAATAATCAGAAATAAATGGTTTCTTAATTCGCAAAGTTATTACTTAAACGTATCGAAGTTGCGAATTGAGTGAAAATAACGGAATCTAAGCATCGTGTGCATCATATTGCTGCACCTTTAAAAGTATAATATTATTAATGGAAAAGGGTGTATAGAATTTGATATTTCTTGTGCATTGCTTCGCGCAACATACTTCCTTGCGTGCTTGGTTTGTAATCAGCTGATTCAGCGCGATGCCAACGCGTGGGTGTCGTCTACACGGCCGCCCATCACTACATCGCGGGCGATCGGACTGGGTGGTTGTTTAAAGACAATCATCAATGTTTGTGACCACCCATCCTAAGGCGAGTGCCATCAGTGAGGAAGAATTAAGTGAAGACGAAGGGGATCTTTCAACTGGTAAAGTTGCAAGTGAGTTCTATAAATATTTTCACATAAAGGTTAAAAATGGGTTAAAATTACATAAACACAAAAAATCTTTAAAGTATTCTTTTCAAGCAGTATGTCTCTGAAAATGATAATTGATTATCTTATCTTACCATTGAGCAATGCAAAGTAAGTGGTAAATTAAGAACCGGAACCGAGAATCGGAACCGAGAACCGAAGTTAAGAACCGAACCGTAACCGGAACCGAAAAAAAGTGGAACCGACCCATCCCTACTTTAATGCATTATTTTTTGCATGCTGTCAATACTGGATGCGTTTCGTGGTACTCGAGAGCATGAATTCCATTGTAAAATCCGATGTTTGCATTTGATGTCGTAGTTTCCGTCAGTTTTCATCGTAGGCAATTTTGAAATTAGCACTTACTTTTGTTAGCTTTGCCTACCCTAGAGACATAATCCGTTAGTGTGAATAATTATAGTAGCCTTACATGCTTACTCACTCGCCAGAAAAAAATTATATTCTCATTTCAAAATAGACGTACACCATCACGTGATCATGCAATGAAAAAAAAACCAGGCGCGTCGATGGATGGATCCGCTAGACGGCTATTGTTGAAAACGCCGTAAGTGAGATGTTTGTTGCGAGTGTGCTGTAATTCTCGGACTTAATTGTCCTTTTGTCCTTTACTGTTATTGTGCCTAATATTTACGAATCATTTTCCAACAGTTTTAATTCACGAAATTCTGCAAAAACGTATTATTTCTAAAATGATAGTTTATTGGAGTTTGGTATGGAAGTTTTTATTAGATCTGTTTGTAAACCTGCATTATTTTTCTGACATCAAAGATAGAAACATTCGAAACGTTCAAAACACAAACGTTCGTCAAATTCATGAAATAATTATTATTCATCAAATTCACTAAATGTTAGTTGGAATAAGACGTGGCACCAAAGAGATACCATGTGTTCAGCTGTTTAAAATTTATCACGCTCATTACCTATTGGTCTATTTGGTGGTGATAATTGCGACATTCTAAGGCAAATAAATGGTAAGATTCACTTCGATAATCTCATAAGTACGTACGTAAGTATGTGTAATCATCTGTTTTAGGACATTCCAAAATAAACCAATGGTGACTAATGGATAGAAGGATATAAACCAGAGAGATCAAATCGCGTATGGGTTTAAAATTATCTGAATGATATAAAAATCAGTAATTGTATTGTAGTATACGTATTGTGGCGGCACTAAATTTTACTTCAGGAGAAAAAGTGTGTTTGAGTTTTGTAAGCTTATATATATTTATAAAAAATGCAACCCTGCCAAGAAACGAAGAAAGGCATCTATGAGATTTTTATTTACAAAAATAAAAATTTTTATTAAAATATTACATTTGAAAGAAGAGAGCCCAATTCACAAAAGGCTCTACTGTAATTAAGCTCCGCTTATCCACTTCCAAGTGAGCTTAGGGTGTCTATGCTGTATATAATTATAACAATGTGTGATTACAAACGTTCGTCAAATTCATGAAATAATTATTATCCATCAAATTCACTAAATGTTGGTTGGAATAAGACGTGGCACCAAAGACATTAATTTTTAAATTATGTAAAGGAAAGGTGCATAAATGAATAGAAAGGAACTTGAAAAGAAAGATGTAAAAGAAGGTAAGGTCCTTAATGTTCCCGAGTAAAAGACGTTCAAAACACATTGTCAGTGTGCATTTAGCTTATTGAGGAGGAGAAAAATATAATTAGACAGAAATGGAGACTAATGAGTAAGTTTCTTGGGATAGTGGAGGAAGAAAGGCAGTTGAAGAAAGAATACTTAGAGATCATGAGCGGAGCGTAATAAGAGCAAATACTTTTGTAAATTATATATTCACCTTTAACATGTAATATTTTAATAAAACTTATTATTTATAAAGATATAAATCTCATAGAGAAGAGTGGGTGTAGCATGTATGAATAGACAAATGGATTTCTAAGGATTAATGCTAAGAAATTGAGGAAGAGGTAGGAGAATGGAATAATTTTTTAATAAGAGAAGTGGAGATTCCGCTTATCTGGAGAGGAAATTAGCTAGAGAAATGGAGTATTCAAGGAAACTGGGGTAGAGAATTGTGCTGGTATTAAGAGCGCATTAGCGAAGGGGTAGGTGGTGTCTTCAAAAGGTGGAGAAGAGATTAGAAAGTAGAAATAAAATAGAAAAAGGAGTGGATGCTAAAATCAGATTACTTGTCCGTCTCTCAAATAAGATCCCGCAGTGTTGGACTCTCTTTGCTTACGGCATTCCAACTAAGAGCAAACGCAGCCTCTGCATCGTTTAGCTAATGTCCACATGACACAGAGCTCACATTTGGGGACAGTTCTGCATGTTGTCGCACTCATCCCCTGCCACGCACACACCCGTCCCGGGGTCGAAGTACGAACCATCCCGGCAGCATCTGTGCTTGTATTTCATCCCGGTGCCGTCGTCGTAGCAGACGTAGAAGCACTTGCAGCACTCCTTGTCCTCCTTTACGCCGTCGGTTACGCAATCGACAGGGGGAGGAGTGGACACTGCGTCGGTCGTAGTGGGGTAATCGCTGCAGGAACCAGCAACGCACACTCCCGCGGTGGCATCGAAGTGTGAGTTGCTTCGACACGTCCTCTCGACGTAGCCCAATGAGCTGTCCGGTTGGAGGTAGCATATGTAATACTTTCGGCAATCCTCTGGAACTGGATAGTTACCGACGCCGTGCGTGCAGGGTGACGGTTTCTGCGTCGTTGTTGAAGTGGACGTCGGAGTCAACGTAGTTGTTGTCGTCGACTGGTCCTTCCATGTTGTCGTTGTCCACTGGACGGTCGATGTCGAGGTTGTCGACTGCTCTCCTGAGGTGGTCATACTCTCTGGTGTGGTTGTCGTCTCTCCCGTGTTGAGATATAATTTCGGGTAAATGATGTGGTCAGGAGTTTGCTCTTCCACGCACTCGTACTCAATATTCGTTCCCTCTATCGATCCCTTGTCCCCAGCTTTCATGCACCAAGGTACCGGGGGTTCCAGGCAACCTGTGTCAGCCGTCGCCTCGTTTTTGACGCACTTTTTCTGCTTCGGATCGTAGTAGTTCTCCTCTGTTCTTGAACAGGTGAAGGTGAATTTTTTGCCGTTTGTGCATTCATGGTACTCCACGCAGGAGTACGGATCAGGGAACAATGTTATCCACGGAAGCTCCGGGCACTCAAATTCTTTGTACCTGTGGATGGATGAGGAAAATTCAATGAAACCATTTGTCTGCCACAATGCCTCTGGAAAAATTTGTTTAACTGAACCTTAGAAAATGTATTCTTTTATATTCTGGTGACTGGCTAAAATAGAGAGGGTTCATTATCCACGTTAAATAGGTCTTATATAGGATTACCATATTTCTGGTCCCAGAAAAATGGACGATGGAGTAGAAATTTAGACAGAAAAGAGTACAATAGAGTTTAACAAATCAATGGCGATTGAATAATTGAACCTCTAACAGTGTGATCGCAAAATTTTATAGTATATTTGTGTATGTTGATCTCACAAATAGGGATGATGTCGTATTTTATCTGTAATTACAAATAAAAAATGTGATATACGTTAATCAGCCGCTGACATTTTTTATTAAGTAATTTTATTGGGCATTAAGGAATGTACGTCTATAATAGTCCATGTCAAAAGTAACAACATACAAAAACACGGCTAAAATAAATCACAAATTAAAATTTACTTACAAATAAACACTCATTCAGCACTACCTAACAAATACCGAAGGATAGTAGAATATAATATCCTTTTGTATTTTTAAATGTAGTATATTCGTCAGTTAAATAGAAGGATTTCGTTATCATCCAATTACGAGCAACAGTTTTAAATCTGACAAATGAAACATTTTTGGCCTAAGCTAAATTTTTTTTAATTTTTTAAAGAATTAAAAAACTTTAGCTTTAAACTATTAAAAGTGTACTTTTGTTTTTCTAACTCCTCACTTTGGCACAAATGGTTTTTTTTAACCCAGTGCCATGTTAGTAGTGTTATAAATATACATGCTCTTAAGGGTCATAGTACCAAGTTTTATTAAAATTTTCCTGCAATGTCCAAGAGGATGTGACTTGAAATGATTCTCATAGTTCATTTTAGGAAGATAAAAATGTCCTAGGCCTTAGGAGCATGCCCCAAAGTTCGTTAACATAGCATTGATGTCGATGAAAATAAGAGAAAGGAATTTTTTTCTAATTACCTAGTCATAATATTAAAAAAAAACAAATTACAACAGACTTGTTGAATAGCAAGCTGTAGTAATGTACGCAAAATATTGATATCCTCATAATGTAAATATTAGTGATGGGCGCAAAGTAACTAATCGTTACTTTGGCCCTCGTTCCTCACTCGGATCGGAACTAACGATTACTCAATTTGAGAAGTAACGATTACCTACGATGCAGGTACTTTCACTGGGATTTGAGCATGGTCCCTTAAAGAGACCTTGGATTTTGAGTTCCAAATAAAATCCTTGGGCATACCGATACTACCGAAATAGTCAAACGAGTAGGGACTTAACGATTACCAGTAATCGGTACACCCATATATGGGCGTACCGATTTGTAATCAAAGCAAACGAGTAGGGACCTAACGATTACCAGGGGCGGAATTCTGTACATCCTACCAACACCTATCGGTGTCGCTAACTCCCCCGACCGACAAATGTCGGTAAGAGCGATTCCGGTGACGCAGTCTACCGACACTTGTCGTTAATTTTACCGATACTTGTCGGTAACGACGACTGAGCCTACCGACGATTTCCGAACCTACGCTAGGCATTACCGACATGCATTTCTTCTCTTCGCCAACTGCATGCTTGGTAAAAACAGTGAAAGATCGGTCTACGCATAGCGACGGACGTATGTTTTGATTATCTACGAGCGTGGTTTTGATGAATTGACTTGTGCAAATTGGTAGGTTTTCTGAGAACTGAGATCGTCCTCTATTTGCATTTCCATATTAGCATTTAGTGACAATCTTAACGATATAATTCGCGCTTAGTTATCTTTGTCCTTAATTTGCAAAATTAGCGCATCCAAAACAA
Source organism: Platycnemis pennipes (assembly GCA_933228895.1). Classification (NCBI taxonomy): domain Eukaryota; kingdom Metazoa; phylum Arthropoda; class Insecta; order Odonata; family Platycnemididae; genus Platycnemis; species Platycnemis pennipes. The sequence goes on from OW121851.1 coordinate 109,184,347, forward strand.
GTTTGCTTTAAAGTGGAAAAAGTGCGGAGAGTGAGAGGTGATTTAAGTTCTTCTACCCTTTATTAAATAAAAATACAGTTTTATTTATAATCTTCTATTTACTAAGTATATTTTTTCAATTACTATAATATATATATGCAATTGCAGTTTGATGCATTAAAATGGTTGACGGTAGAGACTTTATCGCTAGACTACTAATGAATTTTACATCAGAGTGGTTGGTGTTTTTTAATTATCAGCAGAAAGAATGGCAAAGGGATACCTTGCTTTAGATCAAATATTTATGTAATACGTAGAAAGTAGACTCGAACGTCGACGATCGAGCCGGGATACGAGTGGAGGGAAGCCCACGACCCGTTTGAGCTAGACAACGAGGAGTTTATCAATTTATTTCGCCTCTCCCCACATGTTGATTTTATTGTTATTGAAACACTTCTGCCGATATTGCAGCGGGAACGGTCGATCGCCATTGCGAGTGAGTAGTTGTTCAGTTCATTACAATGTATTTTCGAACGAACGAAAGTCATTATTCACTTCACTTTTTCTTTGTCAGGGTCACTTTTACTTCCGTACCAATTAGTGAAGTGTACCAATTAAAGTAGAACGAAACTTATTAGTGACCAAAGTAGAAACCAATTAGTGTAGAACTTCCGTACCAATTAGTGTAGAACGAAAAGTAGAGGAGTTCCTGGATGAAGATCATTTCGGATTCAGGAAAAGTAAGGGTACAAGGGAAGCAATATTGGCCCTTAGGCTACTCATAGAGAAGAGAATGGAGAAGAACAAACCGACGTTCATTGCATTTGTGGATTTACAGAAGGCCTTTGACAACGTGGATGGGGATTCAATGCTTGGAATTCTGAACGGAATTGGAGTGTCCTACAATGACCGAAGAATTATACACAGTCTGTACAAAAACCAAGTTGCTGTGATTAAATCTGGACCCAGCTGTGAAGAGGCAAGAATAAGGAAAGGAGTGAGACAAGGCTGCGCACTGTCTCCCGTAATTTTTAATGTTTACATCGAGAGAGCCATAAATTAAGTCAAGGAGAAGTGTTCTGGAGTGAACATCCACGGAGAAACAATCAGTAATGCTACGTTTCGCTGATGACATAGCTCTCATAGCAGAGACAGAGAAGGAGCTGAATAGGATGCTAACAACCATGGAAAGGACTTTGGCCCGATATCAGCTGAAGATAAATAAGAAGAAGACTAAGATATTGGTGTTCAGCAAGAAAAAAGAAGCCAAAACCAATGTCAAACTAGGAAAACAAAAACTTGAAGAGGTTAAAGAGTTCTGTTACCTGGGAAGCCGAGTAACCAACGATGGACGAAGCAAGAAAGAAATAGTGAGTAGAATAGCCCAGGAAAAGAGGGCATTCTTTCAAAAGAAGAATCTACTTACAGCAGGAAATACAAGCATAGAAGTAAGGAAAAAGTTCATCAGAACATACATCTGGAGCATTTTTCTTTACGGCAGTGAATCATGGACGATGACAGCAGTGGAGAAGAAAAGGGTAGAAGCATTTGAAATGTGGTGCTACAGAAGAATGCTGAAGATTAAATGGATCGACCGAGTTTGTAACGAGGAAGTGCTAAGAAGAGTAGGAGAAAAGAGAAGTCTGCTGACAACTCTAAAAAGAAGAAGAGAAAACTTAATCGGATATATCTTGAGACACGATGACCTGATGAAGACTATCGTCGAGGGAAAAGTGAATGGGAAGATTGGAATAGGCAGGCCTCGTATGAGATACATGGGACAGGTTGTGAAGAATGTAATAGAGAAGAATTACGTCACAATGAAAAGGTTGGCCTGTAGAAGAATCGAGTGGAAAGCTGCGTCAAACCAATCCTAGGATTGTTAACCAATGATGATGACCAATTAGTGTTTCTAATTCTTAAGATTGCCTCCCAAAAAAACAAACGTTACTTGCAAAACAAACTTACACGTTAGCTGACTGCTCCCTACTACTTACTGTGATGTCTCTTTAATTTGTAATTTCGACGAAGATGTGTACACAATTCTACCATGTAATCTAATAAATATATTATTATTACATTCCTCCTCCATGTAACAATTCCCTCTCAACCTGACTTGGACTCCTTGACTGTTGTTTGGACCATCGTACGTTTTAAAATATTGCCCAAATACTCTGAATTTAATCTTGTTTGTGTACGTATAGGAACTTGGATATGTAATTGTTGGCTTAGTTAATGGCACTTGAATAGAGTCCATCAAAACCATATAGGGTGCTTTCCATTCAAGGGACTCATGCGTCGTTTTGAGTTAACTCGCGGAAACACAAGTCGACTTGTGTCTTCACGAATGGAAAGCAAGTTTCAGATGCGCAGTAGCTGATGCGCTAAGGACTTTCACGGGGACTCGTGATTGGTGCGTTTCTGTGGGAAGGAAATCAAGAGCGTCCTTCTATTTGATTTATTGATAGCAGTGCAAATATTGCTATCGCAAGATCGTTATTAATGAACAGAAAAATGAGTTGTAGGATGATTAATTAAGAAAATACTTAGCTTAAACATTTGTTCTGAATTATGGGTTATTTTCAATATTCCTTTTGCAGACGTATTGTGATTTAGAGCTTGCGCCGTCCTTCCTTCTTTTTGCAGTAACTCACCATTACCGGTGTGTCACCGTGTGTCGACTCGCGTTTGACACACTAGCGACACACACTGTTTGGAAAGCACCCATATACGTTTGTTATTTCTCGATCGTACCCAATTTCACAGTACGTAATCAATAACAAAGTATTAATAAAGATTTCATTCAAATTACATGCATTCCCCTCAGTTTCAACTAATCCCACCTTTAATCCTGCTTTGGGTATTAACTTCTCTTCAACTTTACGCATGATCCGTGAATGAATGTGAATCACAAATGATCCACGTCAAGTCCACTGTAGATTTCAAATAACATTCCCAGCCAACACAGAAAACATGGCCACGTTATGGCCAGATTATGGCAAGCCATTATGGCCACACTCCGGCTGGCCATAATGGGGCCATTATGGTTTTGGCCCCCTGGCCACACTCGGGCCAAATAAACTATGGCCACACTCCGGCTGGCCATAATGGGACCACAATCTTACTCCACACCTTACAAAATAAAAATTCATTTTTTATTTCATACAAATAATTATTTGGCATACATACTGAACCCAATTTAGAACCCACAGAGGGCCAAGGCCATTTGTTAAATTATTATTCATTTTCGCAGAAGTCTATCTAGAAGTGTCATTTTCTACTCCAAAGGTGTAATAAATTTTCATTCTCCCTCAATAACCTCTAAAAGATAAACTCTATTAGAAATATCAGTGGTTAGATCACTCTCTGGTTCATTGGTCAGATTAAATTTTGTGACAAAAACCCTATTACTGGATAACTTCATTCGTTATAGTAATGAAATTCCCCTACACTAGAGTATGGCAGGTGGGTTAACTACTGCTTGTCTACCATCAAAGCAACTAATCCATTTATAAATGCATGGTATAAAACATATAACATTACTTAAATATCATACTCTGGTGGTCTTCTATTCTTGTTATTCACAGAATATATTGCCCTTTACTATTTCAGAAGTTAATATGTATTATTATGAAGGATTTAACCAAAATTCATCAAAGAAGGTTGAACCCTATTAAAAACCCCTGCTGGGAATTCCCTGAAGTGAAAAATCCATGATGAGCATTCACATATGGCAATTCCATAACGTCAATTTCAGGTTAAGTGAATACTTTAAAAAAATCTACTGATCAAGAAATGAATACAGCCACATAATACTAACAACAACAGCATTTATTGGCCACTAAAATATATTAAAAACAGGAATCGGCAAATGATGGACATTAACAATTTACACTCTCACTCCAGTGAACTCTCATGTTCCGGTGACATCTCGTTTTCTTCCCACATATGGCACGGCATAGCTGATCCATTTCCTTATTTTCCAAGTTTTTAGAAGACACACCTTCACACTTGTAATGCCAAGGAGCATCTGTAAGAATGAAAAACATCCCATTACCATAACATAGAAAGCACTTACGTATTAGCACTTCATCCCTAGGCATAAGGAATGATACACAAACCAAAAACTGTGCCAATATATGTCCTATGTCCCGATTAGCATTGCGTACTACCTAGATACCACAAGTAATGAATCTACAGATATTGTACTTTGTGAGTAATCTCATTACTTTCCTTAGTAAAAAAGAATTATAAATTAGTAATTTAGACACCCGGTCCAAAACTATTGTGGGTAAAGCATTACTTACTTGCTCACGATGATGCCCGCAATTACCAGTTCTGTAAATATTTCCACTTTGCTCCCTCCGAAGAAATCTTTAGGCCAGATTCTTCCTATCCTTTTCAACACTCCTTGTAGTGTAACTCACTTCACTCCGTAATATTGAATACAATCGGGCTGAAATGCATAAAAGTTATTTTAATAAGTAACTATATGTAATTATCATTCAAGTAAATCACAAATGCATTCAAGTTCCTACTGACTAATTTATTCACCAGAAGAGCAAAAAAGTAGTGTAATATCATGCACTGGTTTCCCAAGTGAGGCTATGAAGTTTGGTGATTGCTTTGAACACGATTGACGGCACGTAATGTTACATTTATCTATTATAAATGCACTGTTTTTAGAAGTATGGGAACCAGCCGTAGCTACTTGCTTACAGCATGATTATGTATTAATTCTCACCGCGGCTCACCACGTAAAATTCATCAAACAAGAAAGCTTCAGGTACATTTGCAGTGCTAAAGTAGTTTATGTAATGCAAAATATGCAACATGACCATTGATTATTTAGAGGAAAGAAACTTACCTCAAATATTAAGGCGCCAAGAATACCCATGAGGTTGGTATGTTGCTAATTTACGATCAAACCGTAGAGCAGATACCTAGAGTAAAACACCAAAGAGTACGTAGTATAACTGGTATAACCAACGATATTAGTTCCTTGAGAATAAAAATGAATACACATACATTTTAGTATATTCATGAGGTTCACAGACTTATAATTTTAGCGATTGCCGCAAACGCCACTCGATGCTCAGTTTTTCTCTTACGACCGTGATGTAAACAACAGCGGTTTCATATGAACGTAAAATAATTATGTTAATGTTTAGTAGTGTTTCATTTCCAGGCCAAGGTATCAAACTATTTTCTCGACACCTATTACACATTTTAGATTCCTAAATACGTAGAAGTTAAGTAATTAGCACTGCGCTATGTGTGGTATTTAGGTTCTGGGCCGCGGTAAATTTGTTGTGAATTGCATTTAAAGATTTTATTCATTAAAACGCAGAAATAAACTTGCTCTTTAAGATAACATTTAAAGACCACTCTGCCTTTCCAAGGGGTGCACTACCTATGTCAGTCCTTCGGACGTGGGGTGAAGTAACCTATTCCTATGAAATAATATCATCGAGGTAAGCTTAAGAGAAAATGTTATATAGTTTCAAATGATGTGCCGTTAAATCGATTTGATCATCGCAGAAGAAAAGCAAAGAATTTTTAACCAAAAAAAAACTTGAAAGATAAGTTTTGGAAAATTCAGAAAAGTTTCAGAGACAGTAGAGCTACCTTTGGAAACCAAGGGAAAACAATTCAGATTACTTTCTTAAGTAAATTAAATTCCTCTCAGCTGGAATGTAGTGGAAATCAGTTTCAAAACATAATCAAATAACATTTGAAGAACCTGAAGTTGTAATACATGAATGTGGCCAACCAAACTTAAAACTTAATATGGCCACAAACTGGATTGGTTTGGCCAGCCTAACATGATCCACAATTCGGCCATAGTGTGGGAGAATTGTGGCTAGCCATAGCCATATAACTGCCAGAGGTAGCCCACAATATGGCCAGAATGTGGCCATATTTCCTGTGTTGACTGGGTTACTACGCTAAGGTCCGATGAAATATTACGCATTTCGATGGTGCACTTTTTCCTGTATGTGTCATGCTATATCATTGGTCATAACTTATAGCCTCGCACGCAGGTGCTGCTTCCATACCGACAAATGCTTGACGTCAGAGTTAGGTCGCTTGCACCGAAGACTGTCGGTAGGTGGCGGTTGCAGAACAGCTCGATCATCGGTGCAAGCGACGACCGTCGGTAGCCTCCGATACCGATAGGTGTCGCTAGGTGTGTACAGAATTCCGCCCCAGTAGTCGGTACACCCATATTTGGGCGTAACGATTTGTAATCAAAGTAAACAAGTAGGGACCTAACGATTACCAGTAATCGGTACACCCATATATGGGTGTATTTTTATGAAAAAAGTAATTAATTTCAGGAACATGAATTACAAAAAAATTAGCAATTCAATTATTGTGCTCGTTAAATATCCACCCACCTGTTGCAAACATTTACCCCATGGATATTACAATAATATAACAATTTATATAAAAAGTAATTTAGGCAATGATGGTTAGGCGTTATTTATATCCATATTTAGGTGGTGGGTATGAAGAGGTACTGATTGATTTGCATACAGAAGTATTGATATAATGATAGATAGGTACTTGATTAGATAGAAAAAGGTTTGGATCGTTTTGACCCAATTGGAAAACTGCTGTATTATCATCATTATCAAGACGTGACGAAAGCATAGCTAGGACTAGTTCTTAGGACTTACTTTATGAAAAAGTATTTAATTTCAGGAACATGACAAATTATTTATTGGTTAAATATTCACCCACTCATTATCAACAATTACCCCATCACACGTAAGGCAAAAAGAAAAAAATCCTCAAAACTTGGTTACATGTAAAAGAAATTGGAAATTAAAATTATCCCTCAGCCGTACGAACGCACGATGGCATCACCAGAATTATTAGCGAAATGTTTTTTTCAAAGACATCCCTAAATGTAATACTCCGGAGACAATTTTCCCCGTCGTCCTATAACAGCATCAATCATTTAAAAAAGGGTTTATGCTTTTAATTATCTACAGAACGTCTTCTGCAAAACTGGGGTCTCAAATGATGAAGAAGCAAACACTTCGTCTACTCATTTCAGCCAGCCTGTTCCCTGAAGAAATTTTTGCACTCTCAGTTTCCAGCTTGACAATGAAGTTACAATACAAAGGTCGACGTCCAAGCAAAACTAATATTTATTTATATCAACGCCTGCGTACATATATATTTTTCTTACTTATTAGGTTTTGGTATATTGTTTGCCCTCGCATATTGTAACTCACTTATCTTAATACTGGCTAATGCTAGTTCAATATAGTTCCGCCTGGCGCTGGATTCGGACCTACTCCTGAAAACAGGCAACCATGTTGAGAAAAACAAATGATAAACGAATACCGAGTAACTACTTGAAAGTAATGATTACCTTGCGAGAAAGGAACGATTACTACCGATTACCGAAAAGTACCGATAAAACCCATCACTAGTAAATATGAGTTTTCATCATTGCATGGATTAAAATATGGCTTTAAAATTCTGCTATCATACCATAGTTTCAATCATGCTTTGGAGATCCTCCGATCCTCATCATTTTCTAAATTAATATTCTTCAGGATTCCATTGTCTTTTGTCGGTAGGGTTCATTCTACGTTTCTTTCATTCAACTCTCTTTCAGGTGTGTTCATTTTGGATTTCGCTTCTAGAAAGGAATATCCTTCGATTTTTTTCCATGCTCTCAAATATACTAGTAAGTAATACTTGCGTAATTAATGCTGAAGAGTGTAAAATCCACAGAAAACACTCCTTATGTGTACTAAAAAATCGGGAATCAGTTTTAGGTTGAGTGAGAAAAAAACATCAACGCTGGAAATATCTCTGTGGCCGCGTCTTTCTTTTGTTCATAAAACCTCCCATTCAAAAGGTAATAGGATTTCTGGAACGAAATTCTACCATCTTCGGAATGTCTCCCGGCTCTCCTTCTGCGATGAATTCTTGGACAAATTGTACTACTTCCTCCACTGGAATGTAGAATAACTGTGATTCTGTGTCGAAAATCACTAGTAGATCGGTTTTTTTGTGATCCTCATGTCCTCGCAGTACTTACTGCCAAAATGCGCGGAGTTATTCACAAAGTTGGATGTCCTGTTCATAAATGGTTTTAGAATGCTAGCGAGATGTCTAGCCAACTTGTGCGTCGCCAAGTCTATGGCACTGAAAATTAGGCAGAGTGGTATGCCTGCCTTGTGCACCGTACAGACGATGTGGCTTGGAAGCAGGTTCGATGAGTTTCTTCCGGTGGGATCGATGACTGGTGGAGAATTTCTTTCGTTTTTTATTGTATTCTAGACCCAGGGCTTGACTTCAACTCCCGGTAAACATCCGTGTTCAATAGTCTGCGAATAATCTTGCTCTGGTAATCACTTTTGTCCATCACCACTGTTGGGTTGCCTTTGTCTGCCGGAAGTATATTCAGCCTCTAGTTTTTTGTTGGTTCTCTTATAGTCTTTCTCTCCTACTTGGTAGTGTTGGTTTTTGGAGGCTTTGCCTTGAGAAGGCTTTGTCCTACTTCGTCTCGATTGGCCTAATAATTGGCCTTTGGATTAACAGCTTGATTGAATGTCATAAATTACTATCTGGCGGGGGATATAGTTCGTCATTAACTGATTACGAGGCCGAATAGTGTTACTCTGTTACTGGGTGGTGAAACTCTTAGATAGATGATCGCAAGAAGGTTAATGAAAGACGCCAAATTGTGCAGCCGTGTTACTGGGAGACAAAAACACTCAGGAGTGCTACTAGGAATTAGAATGAATGGCCCTGATAGTGTTTCTCTAAATGGGTAGTAAACACTCACTAGAAGGGTTGTATGCTTGTCTGTGTGATTGCGGGAGCTAGATTCCAGTGTAATATTGTAATTTCAGATTGGCGCACATGTTTGAGAACGATTAATGTTGTTGATTTTCTAGGAGGCAAAAACTCAGCAGATAGATAACCCACAACCGGTTGCGTGTATGTTAGTTGAATGAGTGTGGTTGTGTCTCTTCTCGTTATTTAAACGAAAGAGTTTTTTAAGACGTTGGTCCACTTCCACCAAGGACAAAATTTTTAACATTAACGGCTGTGGGATAAACCTTCTTATTCAATTGCATCTTTGAGTTAACCTAAAATTGCTAGTAATCCTCGGATTGAAAAACAATGGATCCCATCCAATTCTCAATCTGCAGCTATGTAACTTTGCTTTCTAAGTCAAGGAACTCATGAAAGTATGTTTATGCCATACATTTTCGATATTCGTTCTGGTACGATGACAGGGAGTTATTGACTGGGACAGGTGTACAAAATTTAATATGGAACAGAATTTCCTCATTATGTTTCGAAGAATCTACTTTAGGTTTTAAGGAATTTGACTTAATATTGTTCGCTCGCAGAAAACAGCAGCCTTGCATTTTCATGAGATTAAATTATCGAAGCAAATATCATGTCGAACCTACCTGCAAATGGCATCCGGAAGGCACGATGCAGTTTCTTTAGATGCGTCGCAAACTTGTGTACCAGGGCAGGCTTCGACATTTCCAGTTAGAGAAAACGTTCACCCCTACCGGAAATAGAGTTGTTTAAATAGTAGAACTTTCTTAGGCATCACTTGTTGGAACTACTGAATATTGGGTAAAATATACTCCAGTGAACCTTGTTATGCTCCGCATTTTATTTAACGCTATACTACCAGCTTCGTCACTTACGGCATAGCCATGCACACACTGTAGCTAACGATGCCCTGAGTGTCGAATCCGGGTGGCACAACGTTAAATATATTGTGAAACTTTACAAAGTAAACTGGCGTTTATCGTGCCAGCACGGTACTTCAATTTTAAGGTTTTTCTCGATTTTTTTTCGACTAGCTCGCAATCCTTGAATTAGCTGAAAGTAAACATATTTAGTGATTTACTTTGGCAAAGAAATATTGCTGAGAGTAGCGAAAAGTAAAGTTAAGGAAATTGTGGCGAAAATTGAGAAATGTAGCGTAGCGCCTGCCGTCCGGCAACGGAAACGTTGTCCTTTAATCGAATAAAGGCAATGACTTTAGACTGGGCGTAAAAGAGTTCGGCTAAGTAGATCTTAAAGAAAAGGGATTGAAATGAATGCGAACAAGAATGTGGTGCGAATAACAGGGGAGGAAGAAAAGCTAATTGAAAAAAATGGACAAGGTTATTAATCGGCAAGAGTGTATCGGAGGGTGAAAAACGACAAAGAGAGAAGAATGTTTGGAAAACATTAAGGAAGAGGAGATCGACTGTTACGATTAGAATAGTCAATGATATCGGGTTTAACGATATAATAATAATAATAAGTTGGAGGCGACGAAGCCTGATATCGTTCTCCTCGGCAATCTTTCAGTTGTATTGCTCGTGATCGAGTTTTAGGCACCGCTGCTGACGAATAGTGGAGGAGATAGGAAACATGACTAAATATCAAGATCTGCTGTGCGAACTCCGGCAAATGTACGCGGGCTACTCTGTGAAACCGGTATTCCTCTTCGTGTGCGTGCTTGGTGGAGTCAAGAGCTCACTGGTTCTAAAGTGCATCCCAGCGTGCAGAGCGCGAGCGGATGCACTTGCAAGTGCAATGCAGAAGGCTGTCCTTCTCGGGTCCCTCCGCCTGCTTCGTGCGCATGACCCTAATGCAGGGTAGCCACCTCTCCGACGGTGACGGATGTGGTTACCCTTATGCGTGACCCGTCTCCGACGGGAAGGGGAACGAAACATGTTGCTAGCAGGGGGTGGAAGTTACTTAACTGTCACTAATAATAGTAATATTTTTATTATGCCCCACAGATATATCTAGTATATTTCATTGCAATAAACATCTGTTAATGGATCTTTAAGCAGCGTCGAAGGTCACAGACCTGTTGACTGGCTGCCTTCAATCAATAAATTCACTGCTGTTCCAAATCTGAACACAGTTACACGAGTTTTTATAAAAATAATTTCCAAGATTGATATAAACACGATACAGTTACATAATTTCATGTTTTTAATAGAGAATATCAATATTATAATTTTAAGTATCCATGCCTATGAATGTTTTAATGATGTATTCTCAGTCAATAATTCCCTGTCATTGAACTAGAACGAATATCGAAAATTTATGGAAACTGAGAGTGAAAAAATTTCTTCAGGGAACAGGCTGGCTGAAATGAGTAGACGAAGTGTTTGCTTCTTCATCATTTGAGACCCCAGTTTTGCAGAAGACGTTCTTTAGATAATTAAAAGCATAAACCCTTTTTTAAATTATTGATGCTGTTATAGGAAGACGGGGAAAATTGTTTCCGGAGTATTACATTTAGGGATGTCTTTGAAAAAAAAGTTTCGCTAATAATTCTGGTGATGCCATCGTGCGTTCGTACGGCTGAGGGATAATTTTAATTTCCAATTTCTTTTACATGTAACCAAGTTTTGAGGATTTTTTTCTTTTTGCCTTACGTGTGATGGGGTAATTGTTGATAATGAGTGGGTGAATATTTAACCAATAAATAATTTGTCATGTTCCTGAAATTAAATACTTTTTCATAAAGTAAGTCCTAAGAACTAGTCCTAGCTATGCTTTCGTCACGTCTTGATAATGATGATAATACAGCAGTTTTCCAATTGGGTCAGTAATGTTTTAAGAATGTATTCTCATTCCTTATGCTTTTTATATTATCATGTATGGAATTGTATATTTTGTGGTCCCAAATCAAAAAAGGTTTTCTGGTACAATGAGAGATCCTGTTTTGGAAGTGGTTAACTTGGGAAATCTTTCATCTTAGGAATTGAAGGAAGTGAACGAGAAACACTGCAATTTCCACTCTTCAATGTATAAGTAGGGGAGGTAAGAGTGGGGGTGAGCTGCACTTAATGCAGGGTTCCCAGGTGAGTGGGTAATGGGATGGATTGAGAATGGTAGGAAAGTGGAGGAGGGGGAAGTGGGATGGTTGGTATCCCTAGCCCCTTTAGATACTATCTATCTATACTTGAAAACAAGAGATTACATTTTGACATGCACGTTAACTTGCAGACGGTTCGGCCACGGTCACCTAGTGACCATTGGTTCATCGATTTCCGTTCCTGATGTTAAAAATCCGATTCAACTCACGGAAAAAGGCGAGTGTCCAGTGTTTACTTAATTTTTCAGCCGCGATAATACTTGTGAACGTTTGGCTAACGGTCTTGTTCCAAGTACCTTACCAGTTGCTAGAATTTCTGGACTTGATAATGGTCGTACGGTTAAAAGTATTAATCATAGGTTTTTTTTAATCCGGGATGTAAATATTACTCGTAAACTGAGGCTTACATTTTGTCAGGTAATGCGTCAATGTACAGTATTGTTTATAAGTGGATGGTTGATTAAGGTTCACCTTGCAGTTTTCCTGCATTTTACATATAATGTAATCCACCTGACGATATCTATTGTCTTAATGCTTCAAATTTTTTGAAAGTGGCAGTAAAATATAACAATATTTATTATGAAACTAGATATTTTATTCGCTGTAAGAAGTGTTGAAATCCATTTATGAATAATTGATTCCTTTATTTCAAGACAATGTGTCAAATCCCAACAAATTCACTTCCTCTATTGGTGAAGGCTTCCCTAATGCAGGGTTCCTACGTGGGTAGGTAATGGGAGGGATTGAAAATGGTAGGAAAATGGAGGAGGGGGAAGTGGGAGGGTTGGAATCCCTAACCCCCATAGATACTATTTATCTATAATATATATACTTGAAAACAAAAGTTTCCGTTTTGACTTTCACGGTAACTAGCAAAGGGTTCGGTCATGGTCACGTAGTGACCATGTATTCATCGATTTCCGTTCCTCATGTTAATAATCCGATTCAACTCACGGAAAAAGTCGCACGTCCAGTGTTTACTTAATTTGTTAGCCGTGATGATAACAGTGAGAATTTATTTAATGGTCGTATTCCTAGTGCCTTAGCAGTTGCTTGTACTTCTGAACTTGATAATTTTCATACTGTTAAAAATATTAATCATAGGTTAAATATTTATCCGGGGTTTAAAAATTACTTCAAAACAGAGGATTACATTTTGTCAAGTAATTCGTCAGTACATATTACAGTGAAAAAATTTGATTTAATTTATCATATTTCGATAAATTTTATCAAAAAGTTCACTTCATACGGAGGATTGAATTTCACAGTTATTTCTTTCAAGACCGTTCGGTAAAAAAATTTGGTGAAAATTATCAAAATGTACGATAAAATTTATCAAGAAAAACTAGTCTTCTCGGATAATTTTTCTAAACTTGTTCAGTATTCTGGAGGGTATGATTAAATGTACCGAGCAAATATTAGCCTTTTTCTTTTATTTTATCGAATTATTTGATACTCAAGAACGGTGATACGGTTAAATTCATCGAACAGAATAGTCATCGTGATATATCTATTAACCCTAATTTATGTGTAAACTAATTTAACATATTTCATGCTCACAAATTATCAAATTTGAAGCTGTGAATGGCAATGAAATTTGGTGACATTATTATAAGGTAAGAATAATTATACCAAACATTAATAACCTAAGAAAGAATCCGCCAACTCCGGGGAAACCCAGGACTTCAGCAGGCTTCGCAGCTTTTCTTCCATCGTTCACAACTTCGCAGACTCCGAACAAACACACAACACATGAAGGAAATTCACGTGGGTCACAGAGTAGACTGCAAGGCTTGCATCTGATACATCGAATATCACACTCTCATAAAAGATGTTGGATGAGGCATCCAATGTTCTTGGATAAGAAATAGTTGGCCCGATAATCAATTGTAATGATTACGACAGACAAAATGGCTGGATGGATAAAACCAATTTGAGTACATGATCTCGCAAAATCTAGTTTCAACTAGATGGATTGAACAGCCACTGATATTGGTAACCCATTATGCAGAGCAGTATTTCCGAAGCGGACGACTCCGTTTCTATAAACAAGGCAACAATAGACACATTTCTGTAAACACATTAACTAGCATGCAACATAGTAAAATCTATCGAAAAGAATCTCGATGAGTCAGATGTATTTAAGCAAACGCTAAGTCGGGTCTTGGAATTTACCGAATGCTTGGTGAAGATTATCAAACTACCACGACTATCGAGCCGATTCTGTAACTTTTGTCGAAATGTTTCGTGTTTTCAAGCCAATTCTTAACTACCGAAATTTTTGATAATCGGGTACCAAGTCGTTCAATAAATTTTATGTATTGCGTGATTATCTTCATTGAAAATACTTATAATAATTTTAAGCGAAAAGTATCCTATCAAATATGTTTAGTTGTATCTGGAAAACTATTTTTATCCGTGTATGCTTATAAGTGGCTGGTTATTAAGGTTTAGCTCGTAGATTTCCTGCATTTTATGAAGCATGTATTGTACCTGATGATGTTGAGTCTTTTAATGCTTCAAATTTTTTTGAAAGTGTCAGTAAAACACGTCGTACCGATGGACTGGAAAGTAGCCGATGTAACACGCATTTTTAAAAGTGGTGATAAGGAGCAGCCATCTAACTACAGATCAATATCTCTCACATCCATTTCATGCAAGGTCTTAGAACATATAATTGTCAGTTCAGTCATGGGGCACCTAGATAGCCAGAATTTGTTGTCCAACTTTCAGCATGGCTTCCGGAAGAGCAGATCATGTGAAACTCAACTTGCTCTCTTTTCCCACGATATTTTAGTTTCTGGCGAAAATAATATTCCAGTGGATGCTGTTTTTCTAGATTTCAAAAAAGCTTTTGACAAGGTGTCTCATAGCAAACTAATTTGGAAATTAAAATCTTATGGGCTAGACAGTAAAATTATATAATGGATAAGTGATTTTCTACATGATCGGGTTCAAAGGGTTGTTTTGGACGGTGTTACCTCACCGAAAATTGAAGTCACTTTGGGTGTCCCACAAGGTAGTGTGATAGGTCCACTCCTGTTCCTTCTGTACATTAATGATATCAGTAAGGTGGTAAAAAGTAAGCTTCGTCTATTTGCCGATGACGCAGTTGTGTACAGGGAAATTCTAAGCCCAAACGATAAGCAATATTTAAATGAGGACCTACAAGCAATCGACAATTGGTGTGATACATGGCAGTTAGAATTAAATTTTAAAAAATGTGTAGCAATGAATTTTTGGAAAAAGAATAGTTCTCCTCCTAGCACATACAAAATAAGTAATAATGAAATAACAAACGTGGAATCCATTAAATATCTTGGAATAAGACTGGCACATGATCTTTCCTGGGGTAAACATACACGTGAAATAATTGGTCAAGCTAATCGTAAACTGGGTTTAATTAAAAGAATATTGGGTAAATGTGACGATCATGTACGAGAAATCAGCTACTTTTCCCTTGTTAGACCTCATTTGGAATATGCTGTCAGTGTATGGGATCCCTACGAAATCGGTCTAAGTAATGAACTTGAACGTGTGCAGCGAAGATCGGCAAGATTCGTAAAGGGAGGATACGATAATTATAATAGCGTAACCAGAGAATAGAATCTTACCTTATTAGCGTAACCAGTCTATTAAATGAATTGAAATGGGAATCATTGTCAGATCGCAGGTTGAAGTTTAGACTTAATCTCTTAAACAAATTCCAAGGCAATATTTTCAGTGATGATGTTAAAAATATTTTACGAACCCCAACTTACTATGGCAGACTGGACCATAATCATAAAGTTAGAGAAATTGATTGCCGAACTGACCGATTCAAAATGTCCTTTTCCCCTCGCACAACTAGAGATACGAATAACGGTAAATATGTCCTATCGGAGAGTAGCAATGAATAGCATTGGTAGGTGCATGTTGGTATGAGTACTTAAAGCTAACCCTACTAACAGAATGTTTTTGCATGTTTGCTTTGCAATTTCTATATTTTTTAAATAGTGTAGTTCTGACTACTATATTAATACTATTCCTTTTTTATGCATGATTTGTAGTGCATGTTTGGTGAGCAATCACCCCCTGCCACACACCCTTGTGGTGGATTGCAGGGTATTATGTAGATGTAGATGTACAATATAAAATTACTGTGAAACTAGAACTTGTATTCCTTGGAAGAAGTGTTAAGATTCAATTTTGAAGTATTGATTCCTTTGTTTCAAAACATGTAAAATCCTAACAACTCTACTTCTTCTCTTGCGGATGGCTCCCGTGGATTTGTTGGTATGAAAGAATTTTTGGATCTTGCCTCACTATCTCAAGTGTATTTCTCAGGATGAAAGAGTACTTGGATTGCAGCCATATATGATGGCATGGTTATTGTGTACAACAAATCAGTAATTTTTAAGGCTTTTAACATCAAGAAGTGCTTTGGAAGGTGGATTATGGCCATCATATACACATGAACTTTTTTACTGTCGTGATTTTTCTTATCTATATTTCATCTCCACTCTTCCCTTCCCCCACTTCCAACACCTTGATAACTGCCCGATCTCTTGTGAATACACCTTGAGATGTCCCTTTGCAATGATACCATGGTGTGAAAAAATAAATAAAATTGCAGTCTAAATTACAGTGTCTCGCTTACGATGATAATATCATGTGACATAAGGGAAATTTGATGAAGTATCGAAGGATTGAATAAGATATAGTGTAAGGTAGAGAGTCAGTCAGTCGAAGGCATACAAAAATTACCAGAAGCGATGCTTGATCGATGTGAAAATTGTGAAACCAATGTAAAAAAAGACGGAAAAAACAGACTGATGAGATTATATTGGAACAATATATGCAAGATTAAATCTGATACTATGACGACACAACCAAAGTGCAATGGTAACGATTTAGCTACCTTGGTAGTGCGCTGGAAGGAATTGGTGTTTTTAAAGATTGGTGTATGTATTTTTTAGCATATTTTAGTCTGTGTTCTGTCGAAAGTTAAATATATGCCTTCTGAGATGGCAACACTTTGGCATTTAATAGTTCCCACGTTCAAAATTTCGCATTCATTGGTGCAATGTGTGTTATGACCTTAGCTACTCGTTTTCCATTTCGTAGAGATGGTTACTTGAATTTTCTTGTGTGGATAAATATCAATGAAACTATTGGGAATTATTCTTGCAACTGACTCTGTCATAGACGGCTAAACAAGTTGTCTCTCTTGTTGTTTATGTGCGGGCAGCGTACGTCAAATGCACCAACATATCACCCAGCGGTAAGTATTGCCCGGTTCTTAAAAATATTGTTGAAATCTAAGTATGAAATAGCAGAATTTCCATGGAAAAAATCATTCACATTGATCTGGACACGAACTCGGAACCATCTGATTTCTGGCCCGGTGCCCTTACACTTGAGCTACCACCGTACCCACCGTCTACAAGCCTAAAGCTAATATACATCATCAATATGCTTACTTCATAACAAAACCAAGGACTGCGAACTTTCCGCGAAAGAATTAACTGCGTTACTCGCTGAAATAGCACTTTAGCAGAATTTCAACGGTGAATCAATCATTTGTCTTGGCCGAGACTCGAACCCAGAACATTTCAATTTCCGGCCGGATGCTCTACCACTTGCGCTACCTGCTTCTATGGCTGCTTTGTGACAAAATACGCGCTTGTGTATGTGCGGCAGCCTGGCAACATCTGGTTCCTTTAAAGCCTTTATAAATTAGTGGGTAAGAGGTTGTTTTGGTGGATCAAGTAATATAGCACCTGGACGGTTTTCCTGGTGGCTCATGTTCCAGTCCCCGAACCGTTTAATGTTTTTTTTCTGTGAACATTCTGCATTTATAAATTTTCAGCGGGCAATTTTATCAAATTTTTCTGATCAATTTGTAGATACAAAGGAAAAGTACATCACAGGATACACACTATGCTCATCGTAGTTAACCGAAAGTATCTCTGGAAATAATCTCTCCTTGTTTAATATTTGCCGCCATTATGTATATTCACTGCTTCAACATCACTGAGATCTTTTTCGAAAATCTCTTTATGAAATTCTACTTGGCTATGATCTCTTTTTATGGAGAATAACCAAGGAATAGTGCAGAATTCAAGGTAATTAGAGATGAACCGGTTAACTGGTACACTTGTAAATCCGAGATGTCAGTCGCCTATGCGGAGATAGGCCACGATTCAAATGTAGTATGTATGTTTTCACTCACCCCCGTCAGTAACTGATGCACGGACTTCATGTTCGTCACCTGTAATGTCGTCTTTGAAGAGTCTTTTCGTAACGGAACACCTTTCCAGCACTGACCTCTCTGCGTAGACGCTTGACGCTTAGTATTTATATTTAGTAAACGGGTGGGAAGGTGAATTTGGAGTGAGTGGGGATATCAGAGCTCTCATTTGTTTTGGCGGTATTCTGCCGGAATGTTATCGGTTCCCGATTTCTGCGAAGATTCGATCAATCTCTTCTCTAAGTGCCCACTTCACCGGTGCTAAATGAGCAAGGCTTTTTTATATGCTTCTCCCACCCACAGCTCGATTGAAAATTTGATAAGGAGTACCTGCACGCAGCTTGAGTCGCCAAAAGTGCCGTCAGATAGATATATTAAGAGTACAGTTTCTGGTTCAAATGAGGAATGGTGAGGTGTCCAGAGCTGAGTGGTTTACCATCCCAAAGGGATCCAATTCTGGCAATTGCAGAGCTTTTTTTCTTATACCAGTCAATGCTTGAATACCGTGTAGAGAATTTCTTAAGTTATATTACATATTTGCATTCGACGTTAACCGGTAGTTATTTTATAACTCTAAGCCGGTAGTGAGTAGTACATTTACAGTGATATTTCTATGCCTGCCACATGCCCTCGCGGTGGCTCATAGGGTATCAAATACATGTAGAGCTGTAAAAATGCTGAATAACAATTTCAGTAGTGCGTCGAAATCGTTAGAAGTACTAGTTTGTGAATTGCTATCCCATCGTAGTACACACTATTTATTCAACGGAAATATTTAAGAGGATACATTTTCTCTAGGCGTTAAACTTACATTTGAAACAACAGTATATTATGATAGAATACCAGTGCGTATAAAGTATAGATCGAGGCAAGCTACTCGTCACCTATCGTTACAATAGAATACTGACTCAGGCTACCTTTTATTTTTCTATTCATTCCTTAACAGGCACGTTGGAAATACAGGTGAAGGGATATTATCCCTTTTTGACGTGAATACGCCTTTAAAATCGGCCTGGGAGACTTAAGACGCATGCAGTGGGAGAGTCATAGTTACCGTTATCACCATCACTCCAGTGAAATATCAGCCTATGAGACAAATCAGCTGTCATCTTGTTGAGAAAGGTGGGTCGCATCGTTTAAGTTGGTCGCTGTCTCCCCTTCCTCTCCCACGATAAATAGTGAATTGTCGTAGTTTAAGAAATAAAGTAGCAGATTTTCACCACCTCATACAAAGTATTGATGCAGATATAATAGTAGTCACAGAAAGCTGGCTTTCGAAGGACATATCAGATTATGAAGTATTCCCGAATTGTTTTACCGTATACAGAAAGGATAGAGTAAGCAGAAACGGAGGAGGAGTATTTATAGCTATGAAGGATTCATATGCCAGTAGAAGAGAACTTATTTCAGAGAGCAACGTAGAAAGTATTTGGTGTTCCGTGAAATAAAAGTAAACACACAAAAAGGATATATGTAGGTGCATATTACAGGCCACCGGATGCAGGCGTCAATTCTATAGGGAAACTAGATTAAAAGATAGGTATGTTGCTTTCTCGGAACAATGACTGGGGAATAATAGTAGGTGTAGACGTAAACCTTCCTTCGATAGACTGGAATACGTGTAGTTTTATAACAGGAGGTAAGGATAAGGAACTCTTCGAATCACCGGTGAACACCTTTACGTCACATTCTTTACAACAACTAGTAACAGAACCGACCAGGGGAAACAACATTCTTGACTTATTAGCAACAAATACACCAGAAAAAGTTCTAAATATAGTTACAGACAGGAATTAGTGATCATAAAATAGTGCATGAGAAACTTATTCTAGGCGTTGAAACACATTATAAACCAAGGAGATAAATCATTAGCTTCTGAAATATCCCCCTATCTAGATATAGTATTCAATAAAAGACTATAGAACCACACAGTACCCAAGGATAGGAAAGTAGCTACAAATACGCCTATTTTTAAAATCGGTGATAGGGAAGAACCTAGTAACTACAGACCCATTTCCTCACGTCAATCTCTTGCAAGGTATTTGAGCACATTGTAGTCAGTTCGGTCATGGGGCATTTGGATAGTCAGGGATTGCTCATAAACAGCCAACATGGGTTCCGGAAAGGGAGATCTTGCCAGACACAATTATCTTTATTCGTACACGACATTTTTGTCTACGGCGAAAACAGTTTTGAAGTTGATGCGGTATTTTTAGATTTTAAGAAGGCATTCGATTTAGTTCCTCATGATAAATTAACCTTGAAGTTAGAGAGCATTGGTATAAATAATGACGTATGTTGGGTAAAAGAATTCTTATGTGGGCGAGAGCATAGGGTCGTTATATATGGTATCATGTCGGACACTATCAAAGTCACATCGGGAGTTCCTTAAGGTAGCGTAATAGGTCCGCTTTTATTTATTTTATACATAAACGATTTCAGTACCGTAGTTAATAGTAAGCTTAGACTTTTTGCAAACGATGCCGTAGTGTACAGGGTATATCAAGAGAAGAAGACAGGGATTCGCTTAATAAGGATTTAGATGCAATTCAAGAGTGGTTCGGCAAATGGCAGAACTTAACCTTCAAAGTGTGTAGCTATTAATTTTTGGAGGAGGAATAATTTGATGGATCGATCCTATAAAATTAGTAATACGGAGATCGAGAGCGTTGAAACAGTTAAGTATTTAGGTGGAAATAAGTGGCCGAGCGAAGAAAAGGTTAGGATTTATAAAAAGAGTACTTAGGAAATGTGATGAAAAGACAAAAGAGCGATGCTAATTTTCACTAGTTAGGCTCCATCTTGAGTATGTAGCCAGTGTATGGGATCCTAATGAATTAGGTTTGATCAGAGAACTAGACAGTGTGCAGCGTAGAGTAGTTAGGTTCGATAAAAGGTGTTACGATATGTTGAGTAGTTTATCAGAATAAATACAAGAATTAGAGTAGGAATCATTATCAGAGCGTAGGTTAATGTACAGATTAAATTTATTAGAGAAATTTAAATGGGATTGCTTTACTGAAAATGTTAGGCATATATTAAAAACACCAACGTATGATGCTAGATTAGAGAGATGGATTGTCGTACTGATAGATTCAAAATGTCATTTTTCCCCCGTAGGTACCTACTATAAGATAACACAATAGGCAGCATAGGAAAGGAATGGGTAGGGGAAATATTTTAGAGTAGTCTGTAGTGCAAGATGCATTTATTAATCCCTTAAATACTTTAAATACTAACAATCTAGTTGCATGAGACCCTCTGGTTGCTTGTTTTGCTTGTCAGTGGTGCACGCTGTACTGCACGTGAATATCACTTGGTGATATTCACCCCCTGCCACACAACGTCGCGGTGGCTTGCAGGGTATCGCGTTGATGTAGATGTACTTATGTCCAATCTACCTATTACTCCAGGATAAATCTGCCTTTTGGGATTAATTAACTGTCTTCTTGTAGGGCAGTGGTTCTTAACCTTCGTAATGCCGCGCCCTTTTTAATAAAGTTCCTTATGCTTTGGTGGCCTCCAACCGCTAAATTATTTTCATTGTTTCTCCGTAACTGTAATATTTCTACTGTTATGAATCGTAATGTAAATATCTCTTTCTACCTGGCTCGCTAAGAGAGTAGACGTGCCTGAGCGGTCGCTCCTGGAACCGGTTACTGTCTGCTAGCCAGCCCTCCTCACCTGCCCGGAGAGCACTGCCTAATGCATATCTGACATTTTAGTGATTAGCAGTAGTCTCTTATTATTTATTTTAGTGTTAAGTGGTGTCTGGTGATTGGAATACTACTACGTTTGGGTGTTTCTTGTGTGAGAGTGATTCAGTGGTGTGTGTTGCCAGCCCTTACATGTACATCTACGTGATAACCTCCGCTAAGGTGTGTGGCATGGGGTGATTATAATCAATATGCTTCTGCACGGAACAATTGAATGTAACTAGGCCACTACATAGAAGCAAGCTATCTAATGGGATCTTTTGCAGCTAGATGGTTAGTATCTACTTAGCAATGAAGGGATTGGTTTATTGTACAGCTACTTACAAAAAATTGGTACCACTTCCTTACGCAATCCAGCCAACAGGCCTTTAAAATCAGCGATGAGACAACAATGTCGCTGTATTCGAGAACGCAGTTTCGTCGGACTGGCGATCTCGGTAGGAGACGCGCCCGAGCGAAACATGAGCTGGCGAAACCAAACCCAGTCATGCTTGATACTGGAGACTGGAAGCTCACAGGCGAGGAGGGTTTCCGTAAGGACAAATTGGGACTCAAATCAGGAGTTTACCGCTATCCCAATGCCAGTGCGGAAAATATACATCGGCGAGACAGGGCGCACGATAGAGACCCGAAAAAAGAGCACAGGAGGTGTATAAGGTTGTTCCACCCAGAAAAATCTGCATTGGCTGAACATAGCTTACCGAAAGATCACATCATCTCCTTCGATGAGGCTCGATTGGTCTCCAAAGCAAATGGGTATTGGGATCGTCTCCTTGAATATGCCGTAGAAATCAGGCTGGAAGATAACACATTAAATCGAGACTCTGGGTACATCTTCAGCGGAGAATGGAAACCGTTAATTCGAAAAATAACGGAAAAAAGGAGACAACAATACCCCCCGTATGAGACGGCTATATATGCGCAGGCGGAATGCCCTGCAAGCTTTATTGCTCTGAGGACGATGGAGGAGTATTCCATCGAAACGTCAGCAACGCAAAATCTTACTCGGCTGGAAACTCGAGAATTATTTATAAATATAAAATTAGTTGATTAAATTACGTTCTTGACAACGATGTATTACAACATTAGAATATCTAAGGATAGTAACGCAATTACAATTGTATTTTTTCGATCATATAGAGCGGATAAAAACGCTTCAGATAAAAAATGATTACAGTGTAATTTATTTTTCAAATAAAATTATAAACTTTATAGAAAATGTATAATATTCTCGTTTATTTGGAGTTTATATTTTGGTTAAATAATGTAAAGGGTTTTTGAGAAATACATTTTTAAATTTATTAGCGTAGTATTTGTTAGCGTAGCGTAGTTTAGTAGCGTAGCGTAGTTTAGTAGCGTAGCGTAGTTTAGTAACGTAGTAGTGTATTTGAATGGATGCCATTTAAATTTCTGTTTAGATTTATTTTGAAAACCTCGTAAAATCTTGGCAATATGATTCCAATCGTTTGAGACGTGGCTAAAAAATTCCATAGATACATTTAGAGAAAAATGTGCCTTTAGTATTGGCTATGGATTAAGGTAGTCATCAATGAAAAACATAAAAAAACGACGAAAAATTAATATTATTAAATTTTCTGTGGTTATTTTGGTAACTTCATTAACACCCTTGAAACTCGAGTGCTCATAATATTTTGGCCGACAGTAGGTGGAGACACCGAGTGGCAGGAATGCTAACGCAAAAAATGCCATTTTGGGAGATTACACGTAAATTGAATGTATCCCACGTGCCAATTATTAATTTGAAGAAAAAGTGGGAGGAATCACATTAGGTTTACAGCAGGCGGGTTCAGGGAAACCTAAAGTCACCACTCAGGAAGACGCGCGCATTATGAACCAAGTAAGGGCAAATACTTTTTCGACTGCCGAAGAGACTAGGGATGCTGTTCGTGTTCGGACATGTCCACAGACCGTGCGTCGGAGGATGCAATGCGTAGGACTTTAGGTAAGGCGTACAGGTGTGAAGAAATTTCTTAGAAATACTCACAAAGTTGCACGCCTGGATTTCTTTCATTTCTTATTTTTTCATATTTTATATTTTTCATTTTTTATCATCTTTCATTTTGTAAACATTACGGAGTGTTTCCGAAAAATATCATCCTTGTGTAATGCAACAATGAAAAAGAAGTTAAAAGGATACGCGTTTACTTTCCTTTCGGGAATTGGTGAGTTGTAGTCCAGAAAATAACTCCATTTTTTCTCCATCTGCTATGCTCATGTTCTACTGTCGTGTCTGAAAAAAGATGAATGTTCTCCGCAGTGTCAAAGCTCGTTAAGGTAAATGGGTATGATTCAGATCTAGGAATATACATTTCTCGATGTGTGGCATTGGATATCATAGAAGAAAAATATATTATATTTTTTATTCTCGACTGAAAATTTTTGTTTTAATAAAGTTGAAAACCATAAGGTAGAATTAAGGTAGAATAGAAAAGAATCGCTGGTGTGTCGAGACATGTTTAATTGAAACTGTCTCGAGGACTCTTCGCCGACTTCAAACTAACTCAATTTTAGCTAATAATAGTATTTAATACTAAAGCATAATTTTCCAATAACGGCTAGTAGCGTTACTTAAGTGAAACAATGTCAGTTTTCACGGCTGGAAGGCAATCGAAATTTATCTAAGGAATAAAAAAACTGTCCTCTCTCTCTCCTCGCCTGTGAGCTTCCGCTCCTCAACAACACCTCCTGCCACACTCCCTCGCGGTGGCTTGCATGGTATTGTGTGACTGTAGATCTATGAGACTTGCTTTCGTCGACACATTTGTCCGTGGGGTTTCCCGACTACCGCGAACGACAGTTCGATGAGGCCGAATCGGCAATGGCTGGTCCACGAGTGTTCCTTGAAAAGCATTTCAGTCATATAATCTCTTAGTAATTTGGAAAACTGGGGTTCCTAAATTCTGTGCTTGCATGGTTAGCGAGCGAGATGGAGAGGCACGACGGTGGTCCGCATCGCGAAAGGCATTTGTAAGTTGTTTCGGGAAAGAAAACCTTACTCGTCGCCGGTGAGCTACCATCCCTCTGTATCACGGGGCCTTTGCTTTGCCAGTCCATGTTTCATTCGGGTGCTCCTGCTTCTGAGAGCGTCAGCCCGACGTGATAAGCGTTCGGCAGTCGAATACGGTGAGTGTTGTCACATCAAAGATTTAAAGAGCCTGTTGAGCTGGTTGTGTCGGGAAGTGGTACTTATTTTTTTAGTAACTGTACATTCATCGTGCAACACAGGCTACTCAACAATATCTCACCGATCCCTTTGCAATGCTGCGTGTTGTGTGTTCTCTTGTAGTACGGGGGACAATGACATTTTGAATATATCAGTACGATAACACTACTCAACAAAAAATAAGCATTTGGCCTGTTTCTTGGTTCAACTTAGCCAATTCTTACTAATTTTGGGTCAAGGAAAACGAATATGTTAATGAATTTTTTTGATTAGCTCTTGTTTTCAAGATACACAACAGTCCACTGGAGAATGAAACTCAAAAGCCCACCTTTCGACTTAATGTAATTTGAAGAAGATATACTTTGTTGTGCAATGAGTACAATAATTTAGGCAATGTTTCATTAAACAATGTTTATTTATTTATTATGAAGCAGCGGTTTATTTGAGCCTATTCCTGTGCACGTTTCCTTTTTGGTTGCCTTTTGTATGTCAAATCTCTTGTCAGAGTCCAGCAGTAGTTGGCGAGCATTGATTCATCCCAACGACCCTGATATCTACGTTCCATTGTAGAGATATCTTGGTGAAACCTTTCACCATGCTCATCGCTTACAGGTCTACTGTTTTCAGTGAAATAATCAAGGTGGGAGTGGAGAAAATGAAGTTTTAATGGCATATTGCAACCTACATCGCGGAACTTCTCTAGGAGTTCTTTCACTGACTTTTGATAGTTTTCCTCTTTTCTGTTGCCTAGAAACCCTTGTACTACGCCCTTAAAAGCACCCCAGGCTGCTTTCTCTTTCCCCTTCAAAATTTTATCAAACTCAGGGTCCTTCATAATAGTGCGTATTTGAGGGCCCACAAAGATTCCCTCCTGAACCTTTGCATCACCCAATCTTGGGAATTTCGCTCTAAGGTAACGGAAAGCCTCTCCATCCTTGTTCATGGCTTTCACAAAGTTCTTCATTAGTCCCAGCTTAATGTGCAGGGGTGGAATTAGAATATCATTTGGATCTACTAGCGGCTCGTTGTGGATGTTTCTTTCCCCGGAATTCAGATTTCTTGAATGCCACTTGTCTATTATGAAGTGAGATTTTCTATCTCGAGTTACAATGTGGGGCCTATGGTTTATCCTGGTCGCCTATTTTTATACCGAAATAATGGAAGTAAGCTCTTTTAACGATTGGGCTGATGGTGCGCTTCTGGGCTGCAAAAGTCATTTCACCACAAATGTAACAAAAGTTGTCAACGTCATTAACACACTTCTGTGGCATTCTGATCTGAAAGTAGAAAATTTAAACAATTAGTTATCTTTTTAAGTCATCAATTATGATTATATTTGATCAACAAGTATTTTTAAATGCCCCCAGACCCAAGAGAATAATACAATTGAAATCGCCCAGACCTAAAAATATCAAATCGTCAATTTTTTTATTTCTTTATTTGAAATCCAGTACTTTTCTGAATAATCAAAAACGTTCGTAACATCTGAATGAAATTGCAACCACAAATGATCATAATTTCAGAAACCAGAACTGAAAAACAGCCTCAAAACATCACTTTTCATATTTTGCAAAGTCAAAAGTGGGATTAAAAATTTAGAACTTGATACTAAATGTCAAAAATGGATGCCATAGATTACAAATAATATCGTTTCATTGCTTACCTTCAGTTGTAAGGAAAATTGCAGAGAATGTCACTGGAATTGTGCAATTTCTTCGTTCTGCTGACACTCTCACTCCAACCCGTGGCCGAAGATCGAAAGACGCTTGGTCTCAGGACGTCAGCTTTCATTACCCGGGGAATATGATGGTCAAAAAGATTCTACGCCGAGAGCAAAGCTTAAGAACCACTGAGTGGGGATTATCATCTCTCCTCTCCAAATGCATAACCACATACAGTGTCTCGGCCTGGTCGGCCTCGGCCTACAGTGTCCGGGCCTGGAACAACTGTAGCTCACGTGTTTCCTTCAACGAGTAAAGACAGCAATGTTTTTTTTGTAACAACTACAGGATTCACTTCGTAGAAGTAGCCAACATTCATTTAAAATACATTTTCGTCTTCTACAATTATAACATTATATCTTATCACAAAATATATTCTAAAATGTACGACAATGTGTACACATTTGGTTTTGCTAAGTTCGCTCCGTCCGACTCTCTCGGTCTCCCCCCCTCCTCCATCAGTGAAGACCACCGACAGTGTCCAGGCACAAACGAAAGGCATCCTTCTCCACTCTCACCCGCAAAGATAATTGGAACCAATTATTACAGAAGTACCAGCTTTCGAACAGTCGGTTTCCCACACACCAGCCATAGTGACATTTTATTACCGAAGTAGGCTCTGTATCTTGAATACAAGAGCTAATATAAACTTTTTATGGCGATTTTCGTGTTTAGAGAGACAAAATACTTCGGAAAGAACTAATTTTGAGACCGAAACTTTTTTGGTGTTGGGTAGTGTAATCTTTCTCTCTAATCTTATTTATCTGGTCGAATCTAGCGTAATATGCTGGTGTTTTATAACCTAACATTTTCAGTAAAGTTATCCATTTTTAATATATGCATTAGATTTAATCTGTACTTTAACCTACGATCTGAATATGATTCCGAAACTAATTCTTGTATTAATTCTGATACGCTACCAAACGTATCGTATCACGTTTTAACAAACCAACCGATTCACTGCTTTAAAACTGGAGGAGGGACATCTGAGAGACTCTCTTAGATGTGTTCTCTAACTATTCCCAAAAAAATTAGCTACAGCATGTAACATAACGCAAGGCCGCCATGTTTGCTCGCGGTCGCGAGGGAGAATAAACAATGACGAGGGCGTGAAGGGGGGTCGAGCGCGAGGATCGAGAGGGAGACGTTGCCCACGAGTGAGGCGGAGATTGGTGTGGTTTTTTAGCTGTTGTGTTGAGTGAAGGAAGAAGTTTCAGAAGTGAGGAGGACAGTGAGGAGTGCATTGACTGGCAAGAACGGGAAGGCGTGACTGTGTGGACCGATCGGTGATGTGGCGGAATGTGTGGTATTTTAGTTGATAATGTGGATCAGACTTGGATAGTTTTAGATATCTTGATGATATTTAACCTTGTTTCCGCCAACGGGAACGTATGTTAAATTGTAACTATATGTTGTTGCATGGATAAGAGATTATATGCTATAATTTGAATTTGTGTGTTGGTGATCTGTTTTTTTTAAACTCTTGTTGCACACATGATTGTCTGAGGTAGGTCCGTGTCGATTTGAATTCTGACTTAGGTTACAAGCACCTAATAGATGGGTTAACATTCTTGATTTACTGACAACCAGGGAAAGGGAAAAAGTGAGTAAGATGTATTTTCTTAGCATCATTGCGCGGTTCTGTGCTTTATAAAATTATGAATCAGCGTCTCTTAGGAGTTCAAAAAAACATTCACTCTCCAACCAGTTAATTCGTTCATAATTCTGTGAAATAATTGAAAAATGTATACATTCGTAATTTAGAAGAAGATGCTGCAGCAGTTTCGTAAAGATATTTCTTTTGAGCCAATGTCGTGTTTATCGTCGTGTCGTATTTCATCTCAGGAGTATTTGGGTCACGTTTGTGATATGTCCTCTCTCTACGCTCAACAAAAAGGTGCATCTCTTGATGTGATATGGGAAGTGATTGGTCAGTTTTCGACTTCCAATTCCTTAGTGGATAACACATGACCCCCCATGAAAACCTGTACTGGTGCTCTGGAGAAGATACCTATATCAATTCCAATAATTTCTTCATCGATGGCGAGGAATCTTTTCAAAGAGATAAAACAATAGTTTCACTTGTCAGACTACAGAAAGTTGCAGAAGGGTGACAAATTAGGAAAAAGTTAACCGTTGTACAGAGAACTAGGAAAAAATTTGTTCAAGATGGAATCTTTAATAATGCTTTAAAGTGTGCATCTGCATTACATTTATATAAATACCTGCAAGGAACCATAAAGGTGTATCCATGTATGGTGTGTAGTCCATGGTTCCATACTACAGTCATCATTCAAGTGACATGTTTATCTAAGGGAAACCCATTGATTTTGGATGTAAAATCTGGATGGTATGCTTATCTTCAGGGTATCCATATGCAATGCAGGTATATGCGAGGAAGGAAAACCATTCCACTGGGGGGCTGTGGTTGAAACCGTCGGGGTTATCTCGAATAGGTAACCAAGGAGTCACTTGGTATAAACAGGAATGGTTGGCAAATTTGTTGTGTTAAAACCATTGATTACAACCTCATTCATTTTATACACTTGTGTTTTACCTCATCTGGGGGCTCTGTAGTCGAGTCAAATGAGTAAAACGCAAGAGAGAACAATTAATTATATCGTAACGAGCGATTCAGACACACTATATTTGCAAAGCATTTGTATTTACACCACCTGACTCCTTAGTTACCTATTCAAAATAAACCCGACCATTTCAGACACAACTCCCCTGGTCCGATAGAAATTAGGGTGGGTAGAATCTGATATTTTGGCAATCGTAGTCGGCAATCCTGAGCAAGTTGAGGCATATTTTGCAATTCTTTTCTTCGTATTGATAGCTGTCAGAGCTGGTATAGAAGAGCGTAAAAGCAACAGTTACATTTCGGGAAGAAAAGATTTCCAAATGTCTGCTAAAACCTTCAAAGGTAATGGCATAATATAACCGAAGTGATTTTGACATTCATTGTGATGAAGTAGTATTTATGTGTCGATGGAATGATAATTCAATATTGACGTTAGTATCCAACTGCTATCCTCACGAACCACTGTGTACCGTAAAGAGATTTTCAAGCAAGGATGGGAAGGAGATTTAAATAGTGTGACAATATTTGGTAAAATAATATAATAGGGAATGTGGGGATTTACGTATTGGATAGACTTCTCAGAAACTACTGGCCAAAACTTAGAAACAAGAAATGGTGGTGGATCCTATTTTCTAATGCCCTAAATACGAGTGTTACATGTGTTTGTCTTGTACATAGGGGCAAAGACTCACTTTGAATAGCTATTGGATGTAGTGACGAGTGTCGTACGGCTAAATCCCCAAATATTGACTAGTCCAGGGTCTAAGACACTTGTTTCCGGATACAAGGGCGCACATTTTAGTTAAAGAATCCTAGGTAGATGTGTAGTCAGCCGAATAAATAACAGACTCCAGTGTTCCGAGAGTGAGAAAAAAATGCATGTCCGTTGTTTCCAATGTATCACCAGTAATTATTTATCCAAATTAGGCAATATTGTTTTTTGAAGTCAATAATTAATTTCTCAATAATCATGAAACCATGCATTATTTACAGCGTTGATGCTAATCCTGATAACCTTGTCAAAAGTTAATTTTTCAGCATTTTATTCACTTCAATGTCCATTGTTCCCTTTTGGGAACATGCTCAAAAACACGTTAAAATTTTTGGTTGTGTAGCCCTTTGGAATATATCTTATTGCGCCATATAACTATACGGAAAAGCGAAAGAAATCATTAAAATTAGTTCATAAATGTATTTGGTCTGAAAGTTGGCTCAAGACTGTAAGACAAATCCTTCTGTAATTTCTTTTTGGGAAGAGGCTAAAATTGCGTTGGATGGGACGCTAAGTCAGAGTCATCTACATGACGGATACTCAACCTCAAAGTCAACTACATTGACTTTGGGGGCTACTCGACAAGTAGTTGATTAGCCGCCATGCAGAGGACTCTGCGCTAAGCAAGCCGCAGCCAAGGTCCGTGTATATCAGGTCGTGACACGATCCCATGATGCACCTTGATTTAGCCATTTTGTTTCGGAGGAACGGCGGGAATTCGAATTTCCCATGCAAACAAACGTAGGTAATCGATGCAAAGAACCACAATTTGCTGTTTTACTATTGGAGACAAATATATGAAATTTTTACCCTGTATAAGGGAAATAAGGGCCTTTTGGAAGCAGTTCTCGCATCACACCTGGAGGTCGTGGGTTCGACTCCAAAAATCTTAGAAATCACACATCCACCGCGCCAACGTACCATCACCTTAATTACAAGGAACCACGATTTGCTGTTTTACTATTCAAGACAGGTATATGAATTTTTTACCCTGTATAAAGGATATGATGGCCTTTTGGAAGCAGTTCTCGCATCACACCCTGAGGTCGTGGGTTCGACTCCAAAAATCTTAGAAATTAAACATCCACCGCGCCATATTTACAATGAACCACGATTTGCTGTTTTACTATTGGAGACAGATCTATGAATTTTTTACCCTGTATAAAGGATATGAGGATCTTTTGGAAGCAGTTCTCGCATCACACCCGGAGGTCGTGGGTTCGACTCCAAAAATCCTAGAAATCACACATCCACCGCGCCAACGTACCATCGCCATATTTACAAGGAACCACGATTTGCTGTTTTACTATTGGAGACAGATCTATGAATTTTTTACCCTGTATAAAGGATATGAGGGCCTTTTGGAAGCAGTTCTCGCATCACACCTGGAGGTCGTGGGTTCGACTCAAAAAATCTTAGAAATTACACATCCACCGCGCCAACGTACCATCGCCATATTTACAATGAAGCACGATTTCCTGTTTTACTATTGAAGACAGGTATATGAATTTTTTACCATGTATAAAGGATATGAGGGCCTTTTGGAAGCAGTTCTCGCATCACACCCTGAGGTCGTGGGTTCGACTCCAAAAATCTTAGAAATCACACATCCACCGCGCCAACGTACCATCACCTTAATTACAAGGAACCACGATTTGCTGTTTTACTATTCAAGACAGGTATATGAATTTTTTACCCTGTATAAAGGATATGATGGCCTTTTGGAAGCAGTTCTCGCATCACACCCTGAGGTCGTGGGTTCGACTCCAAAAATCTTAGAAATTACACATCCACCGCGCCATATTTACAATGAACCACGATTTGCTGTTTTACTATTGGAGACAGATCTATGAATATTTTACCCTGTGTAAAGGATATAAGGATCTTTTGGAAGCAGTTCTCCCATCACACCCGGAGGTCGTGGGTTCGACTCCAAAAATCTTAGAAAACTCGCTTCCACCGCGCCAACGTACCATCGCCATATTTACAAGGAACCACGATTTGCTGTTTTACTATTGGAGACAGATCTATGATTTTTTTACCCTTTATAAAGGATATGAGGGCCTTTTGGAAGCAGTTCTCGCATCACACCCTGAGGTCGTGGGTTCGACCCCAAAAATCTTAGAAATCACACACCCACCGCGCCAACGTACCATCACCTTAATTACAAGGAACCACGATTTGCTGTTTTACTATTCAAGACAGGTATATGAATTTTTTACCCTGTATAAAGGATATGATGGCCTTTTGGAAGCAGTTCTCGCATCACACCCTGAGGTGTGACAGAGAGGACACCCTTGGCCGCAGCCGTTTGGTACCTTCTGTTTGAAAGTCTTTTCGGAGAAGAATTCAAGTAGCCACTTCTTCATGACTTTGTCGTCTCCTGTCTCCATCATATCATTTGGGTCGTCCATTTAGGCCGCGCCATTCGGCCGCACCTTTCCCTAACCCCATTCGCTATCATTTGAATAATCCGCTGTAGGAGGAAAAAGACCAGAATCTTGAGCAAGCAAAACGAGCATGACCCGGTGTTCTGCGGCCGGAGTCGGGAAAGAGTTCCTGATGCTTTCATTGAAAAATTCTACATCAACTATGTATGAACCATTCCATTAACTAGTGATCTCAAAGCTACCGATCCTCTAAATACAAATTCACCCCACTTCACTTTCACGTTGGCGAAAAAACCCCTTCCTTAGTTTACTCACGCCCTCGTGTCGAGACGGCATGCGGTAGACGTCCAGCGACCTGAAGTCAAATTACGAGACTTCGTAATTTCCAGAGGGTTTTTATCTTTCTGTCCGCATTTGTACCGCTCTGTCAGAGAATCCTGGGGGGTTCTGTTTGAAACCGTCAGATCATCTCGAATAGG
Organism: Platycnemis pennipes; assembly: GCA_933228895.1. Lineage (NCBI taxonomy): Eukaryota > Metazoa > Arthropoda > Insecta > Odonata > Platycnemididae > Platycnemis > Platycnemis pennipes. The sequence continues at coordinate 109,217,288 of OW121851.1, forward strand.
TAACCAAGGAGTCATGTGGTATGAGCACGATTGGTTCGAAAATCTAGTGTGTTTAAACCGTTGATTATAACATCATTGGTTTTGTTTACAGTTGCGCTTTATTTCATCTGTGCACTCTATATTCGAGACGGACTCAAGAGGTAACAATTTATGATACCGCAACGAGCGATTCAGGCACTCTGCATTTGAAAATAATGCGAGTTTTTCCAAATACTTCTTGGTTACCTATTCGAGATAATCTCGACGGTTTCAAGCACAATCCCCCTTTAGGGAATTGAACTAAAACAATTGCTGGAATGTACTTTGTATAATATTTGTGAAATACGTTTCCTTGAGTAGTTTTATATGATGTTACTTATTTTTCGTTCTACTGTCCTCGCCCTGTCTCACCTAAGATTGGAAAGAGTTGTTGGCCTGGGGGAGTGTGGTTGAATCGCTTGGTATTGACTCTGGCACGTAACTAAGGACTCACTCGTATATTTTTACATTGTGTTCGGGATGATTTCGTTCCGTAATCTATCTCGAACGATTGAAGCACACCCCCCCTGGACACGCGAAATTGACGAAGGATTTCGTTATTTCGTCCTCTGTTAGGTAAAGTAAAATTTAAGAATTTAGCTACAAATGTGTACCTACTAATATATTATACCTTTATTTACATTATTTTTTCCGTGCCATCAGTATTGAACGCGTTTCGTGGTACTCGAGAGAATGAATTGTAATTCCATTAAAATGTTGTATTGTAAAATCCGATTCTTACTGTTGATTTCGTAGTTCCTTGAGTTTTCTTCGCAGACATTGTTGAAATTGATTGTCACTTTTGTCAGCAATAACCTAGAGATATAATCAGTTTCTGTGAATTATTAGTTTATTGTGAGGACTGGTAGCCTTAAATTCATGCTCACACGCCAGAAAAAAATTACATTCTTATTTAATAATAGACGCAGAGACGTACGCACCCACGTGATCATTCTATGAAATCAAACCAAGCGTGCTAATGGATTCATACGTTGGACTGTTATTGTTCAAAATACCGTAAGTGATCTGTTTATGCTACTGTGCTGTAAGTATCATCACTAAATATTTAGGTGACAGTTTGTATTAGACCTGTCTGTATGCCGGCATTATTTTTCTCACATCAATGGTAGAGATGCCATGTGTGCAGCTGTTTAAAATTTAGCATGTTTATTACCTTGTGGGCTATTCGGTGGTGATAATCGCGACTTCTACGGCAAAGAAATTATTAGATTCACTTCGATGATTAATGAATACAATGACTGCGCTGGTTAGTGAAGTGTGCATGTGTAATCTTCTGTTTTAAGACATTCCAAAAAACTGATATGATTAATGGGCAGAAGGATATAAACCAGAGAGAAGAAATTGCACACCGATTTAAATTAATCTAAGTTATATATAAATCAGCCATTTTTTTGTAGTTTTCGTATTGTTGCTGTATCAAATTTTCATAGATGCCACAAAGTTTTTTTCAGCTGCCGTCATTAATAAAAAAATGCATCACTGCCAAAAAATAAAATAAAGGTAGCCTGGAGTTTATTATTCTTATAAATATAACTTTTATTAAAAATACATATGAAGGAAGAAAATAAAATTTTCAAAAGTCTTTACTTTCTTTAAGCTCCACTTATCCCCTTTAAAGTGAGCGTAGCGGCCGTCTGGGCTGTCTATAATTATATCTATGCGGGGTTACAAAATGGTCGTTAAATTAATGGAATAATAAATATCCATCAAATTCACTTAATCTTACACTTCGATGAAAGAAGGCGTGACACTAAAGGCACTAATTTATGAAACATATAAAGGAAAGGTGCATAAATGAATGGTGGGGAACTTGAAAAGAAAGATGTAAAAGAAAGTATGGAACTTAATGTTGAGCATAGAGTATGGCTAAAAGACCTTGTACATGAGTAAAAGACGTTGGAAATATATTGGCCAGTATAGAATTTTGAATGTGGAGGAGAAAAATACAAAATAATCAGGAATGGAGATTAGTGTATAAGCTTGTTGGGATGGTGGAGGAAGAAAAGTAGTTGAAGAAGGAATTCTTCAACTACCATTCGACGCGAATGAGATCATAAGCGGAGCTTAATAACAGTAAATACTTTTGTAAATTGTATATTCTCCTTTCAAATGTGCTACATACTTTAATAAAACTTATTATTTGTAAAAAAAATATCTCATTGATACGGGTAGGTGAAGCTTGTAAGTATAGTCAGTGGGATTCTAATGCAAATTGCTAAGAAATTGAAGAAGTGTGAGGAGAAATGAATATTTTTTTTGATAAGAGAAGTAGAGATTTCGCTTATCTGGAGAGGAAATTAGCTATTGAATTGGGGTATTCAAGAAAACTAGGGTACATAAATGTGCTGGTATGAAAAGAGAAATAGCGAAGGGGTAGGTAGTGTCCTCAAAAGGTGGAGTGGAGATTTGAATGGAGATGTATGAAGGTGGAAATTATAATAGAAAATGGAGTCGATGCTAAAATCAGATTTCTAGGCCTTCTCTCAAATTAGATCCCGCGTGTTGGACTCTCTTTGCTTACAGCATTCCAAATGAGAGCAAACGCAGCCACCGCATCGCATGTCCAACTGGCACAGAGCTCACATTTGGGGACAGTTCTGCATGTTGTCGCACTCATCCCCTGCCACGCAAACCTTCCTCACGGGATCGAAGTGGGACCCCTTCCGGCAGCACTTGTGCGCGTATTTCATCCCGGTGCCGTCGTCGAAGCAGACGTAGTAGCACTTGCAGCACTCCGTGTCCTCCAGTGCGCCGTTGTTTACGCAGTGGACAGGGGTGAGAGTGGGTGCAGAGGTGGTCGTCGAGGGGTAATCGCTGCAGTCCCCAGCGACGCACACTCCCGCGGAGCCGTCGAAGTGTGAGCCTTTTCGACACATCTGCTCGACGTAGCTCAAGCAGTTGTTCGGTTGGAGGTAGCAGAGGTAATACTTTCGGCAATCCCCGGAAACAGGGAAAGCACCGACGCCATTTGTACAAGGTGTGAAGCTTAATTTCGGATAAATGACGTGATCAGGAGTTTGCTCTTCCACGCACTCGTACTCAATATACGTCCCCTCTATCATTCCCTTGTCCCCAGCTTTCATGCACCAAGGTACCGGGGGTTCCAGGCAACCTGTGTCAGCCGTCGTCTCGTTTTTGACGCATTTTTCCTGCTTCGGATCGTAGTAGTTCTCATCTTTCGTACAGGTGGAGGTTACTTTGTTGCCGTTCGTGCATTCATGGTACTCCACACAGGAGTAAGGGTCTGGGAACAATGTCATCTCCGGAGTGTCCGGGCAAACAAATTCTTTGTACCTGTGGATGGATGAGGAAAATTCAATGAAACTATTTGTCTCCCACAATGCATCTAAAATAATTTGTTTAATGGAACCTTAGAAAATGTATTGTTTTATATTCTGGTGACTGGCTAAAATTGAGAGGGTTCAACATCAACGTTGCGTAGGTCTTATTGTTAGATAGGATTACCACATTTCTGGCCCCAGAAAAAGGGAGAATGGAGTAGAAAAATAGACTAAAAAGAGTACAATAGAGTGTATCAAATCACTGGCAATTGAATGGTTGATTCTCTAATAGCGTGATCACAAAATATTATTGTGTATTTATAAATTATGTTGATCCCACAAATAGGGAAGATGTCGTATTTTATCAGTAATTGCATACAAAAAACTGTGATAAACTTTAATCAGCCACTGAAAATTTTAATCAACTGATTTACATGAAGTAATTTTATTGGATATTAATCAATGTAAATCTCAAATAGCCCTTGTCAAAAGTAACAACGCACACAAAACAATAGTGCAAATACAACACAAAGTCAAACATACATACACAAATATATAACACACTCATACAGGCGCAATTTAACAAATAAAAAAGAATATTAAAATATAATATATGTTGATTTTAACCACAAGATATTCGTCAATTGAATAAAAGGGTTACGTTATCAGACAACTACGAGTAAAAGCCTTCGATTTGGCAATGGAATCATATTTGGCCTGTTGGGGCAATGAATTAAAAAACTTTTGCTTTAAATTATCAAAATGTACTTTTGTTTTACTAATTCTGCAGTGTGGCACAACAAGTTTTTCTTTCAACCTGGTGTCATGTAGATATACACTGGCAGATGTACAATGTCTTATACAGATCAATTTTTCTTTTACATGACGCAGAAATTTATAAATATGTATGCTTTATAGGATCACAATACCAAGTTGTTTAAAAATTGGCTTACAATGCTCACGAGGGTGTGATTTTGAGATGATTCTCACAGCTCTTTTTTTGAGGATAAAAATGCTGTCAAGGGAGCATACCCCCAAAGTTCGATATCATAGTTTTGATGGCAATGAAGAAAAGAAAAGTAAATTGATCTTGAATAGTCTTGGGGAATAAGCTGTTGTAATTTACGCAACATCTAGATAACCTCATAATGGAAACTTGAGTTTCCATTATTAGATGGATAAAAGTATGGCTTTAAAATGCAGGTATCATGCACCATAGTTTCAGTTGTGTTATAGATATCCTCACATCCACATTATTTCTAAATTAATTTTCTTCGTCATGTCATTGTCCTTTACTAGTAGGTTTCGTTCTACGTTTCTTTTATTCAATTATTTTTCAGGTGTATTCATTAATTACATCACTTCTGGAAAGGGATTGCTTTCGTTTCCATGGTATCTATTTTACTGGTCTTATTTATGAAGTAAAATGTATGAATGCAAATATGTTAATATGTTTGCCTAATGCTCTATAACCAAATGTAGCACAGCTTTGAAGCTTTAACGTTTATTAAATGTCCCCCTGGGACACACAATAGGCTCTTCTTTTTTCGTAACTAATGGTCCTCGGTTCGATCCCAGTCGTCAAAAAATTCCCATAAGAAATACTTGTAAGAACGCTTTCTTACAGGCTGTAGCCATTTTTTCATTTGACAATTTTAATAAGAAATACGTATTGCACAAACTCGAAGACCAGCCGAAAGATAATTCAATAAATATTCCTATTATCATCGTCGAATTCTTATTTCGGGTCAAAATTACTGATACTTCAGTAAAATGTGACCAATTATGGTGATTTTTTTTCAGTTTAAACGGTTCTATCCCCTTGACGACGAAAGGGATTGTTGCATTATAAAGTAGATGGGCAGTATAAAATGTAAGCATATTCATTCACATAAAACATGAGAACCAAATGACGTCATTCAAAGTGAAGTGAAATACATTGCATTCCTGCACGGTTAATAGACTAATTTAATTGTAAATAATATTCCCCGGTTGGCCCCAGACAAGTCATAGCGTTGACATATGATGCACATGTAAAAATATCTTTTTGCTTGAGGAAATTATTTAATTTGTAAATTTTCATTATTAGTCATCAATCCTCATTGGTTTAATCAGAAATATTCACTGACAAACTTGAGACGCATACTAGCCGAAATATATTTCAATGGCGATTCTTACTTTTATCGTCGAATGCTGACATTGGTTAAAAAATACCGGAACTTTGAAGATTTTTGCGGAACTTTCTGAAAATTTTCTGTTAAAACAACCATCTCCCGTGGCGACCGAAGACTTTGTTTGTAAATAAGTTCGATATGTTTCGTCGACTGAGACGTTCATTTGTGTTTCTCTCTACACCTATTCCTTTGAACTATATGTACTACTTTATCGCGAATGCTGTTGATATGCATACCTGAATTTACTTCATCTATGCTGGTATTAGTTTGTATTGGTGAGTATTTATTCATTTTATTTGCTCTTATTCTCTGCATCAATGGAGACCGAAAAAGTTAAACGGGGTCCCTGTTGTTTTGGTAAGTTAAAATTGTTGAATACGGAATTCCAGTTTAGGGGAAACTAAAAAGGTTGTTAACGATAACGCCATAGCCATGATTGCACATAAAGACTGTAATTCTGGATCGAAGAGGGTGAAGATCGTATACGCGTGATTGAACTGTCAAAAATAAAAAACAAGTTTCAGCAAAAACATCATTCAGACCAAGGATAAAGCGACGGTACGGGAAAATTCAACGTTGTAAGAAAAATTATATTGAAGATGTTAGGTGTAAAATTCTCTCCTGTAAAATCGATACTGCTCAATTATTTCCTTATTTTATCCCTTCCGTTGAGAATCAACTGGCACCTTCTGCTAGTAGGTAATGCTTGCATCCTATATGGAGTGTAAAAGCCACAGGAAACTCCCGTTATCTTTATTAAAAAAATTCGGATTTTAGTTCTAGATTGAGTGAGGAATTTGAACCTCAATGCTGGGAAAAATCCAACAAATGTTTCACTGGTAGGAATAGAGACAACCATTAGATTTTAGGATGAATGAATTTGTATTGTATACCTCATGAATTGCATGAAGAACTCGTTGCGAGTGGTGTAAATGGAAGAGAATTTTAGATTTTAACTCCCAACGGATCAATGTGGAGTGACCATTCATCTTCGCATAGTTTCCCAGGTGCAGATGCCGACTCCGATCATAACTTGGTGTTGATGAAATGTGATACGAGACTAAAAAGGTTGAAAGTAGGAAGGAAAATAAACAAGTGGGATATAGGAGCACTGATTGGAGGGAGGAGGAGGGAATATCAGGAGATTGTGGAAAGATTCATGAGGGAAGAGGAGGAAAGAGGAACAATAAATGAAGGTTGGGAAATGATAAAGACGGACGTCAAAGAAGCAGCTGAGAAAATAATAGGAACAGGAGACGCTAGAAGGATCAAGAAACCATGGGTAACAGCAGAAATAATGGAAAGGATCGAGGAAAGAAGGAAATGGAAAAATGTAAATACAGAGCTAGGCAAAAGGCGTTATAAGGAGATTAACAACAGGCTTAGGAGAGAAACAAAGAAACAAGAGAAAAGTGGTGTAGTTGGCAATGCGAGGAGATAGAGAGACTCTAGAGAGAAGGAGAAATAGGCAGTCTGTACTCAAAGATAAGAATGTTATCGGGAATCAAGAAATGAAAAACGGTCCCGTGCATCAAAGACAGAAGGGGAAATTTGCAATGGAACCAGAGGAGATCCAGCGGTGTTCGAGGGAATATTTTGAGGAACTGTATGATAGGAAAATAGGCCTAGGAACTTTGACATAGAAGAGAAAAAGGACATAGATCAGAATGACATGGGCCCCGGAATACTGGATATTGAGATAGAGAAGGCACTGCGAGAAATAAAAGCAGGTAAAACGGTGAAGATAGATAACATTCCAGCTGAGCTTCTGAAAAACCTGAGAAGAGGGAGAAGGGACAGATTTTATGAACTTGTTGATAGAATATACGTGGAAAGGGCCTTGGCCGGAGGATTTTGTAAAAACCGTGCTGATACCTATACAGAAAAAGAGGGTGACAAGAGAATATCAAGACTATAGAACGATAAGTTTGATTTATCATGTGGCAAATGTAGTGCCTAAAATCATCAATAGGAGAATGGAAAAGAGAGAAAATGAATTCGTAGGTGAGGATCAGTTTGAATTTCGGAAGGGGAGGGCCACTCGGGGTGAGATTGCAGTGATGAGAGTACTAGTGGAAAGGAATCTAGAATACAATCAGGATGTATTCGCGTGCTTTGTTGATTTCGAAAAGGCATTCGACAGAGTGAGGAGGCCCGTGGCTTGCAAAAAATGCTGAATGCGTTGTAAGGACAGTGCGAAATATACGGGATGAAGATAAACCAGATGAAAACAAAAGTAATGCGGTTTTCCAGAACAAAAAGGGCCAGTTTAACGATAAAAGTTGGAGGTCAAAAGCTAGAGCAAGTAGAGCAATTTAGCTATCTAGGTAGTGTGTTGGAAGAAAAAGGGTATAGCAGCATTGAAGTGAGTAGGAGAATTTCATTGGCAAAAGAAGCTTTTACTCGTAGGCGTGAGCTAATGACAGGGGCGTTGAGTAGGGAAGTGAAGAAAGGACTAGTGAAAAGTTTAATATGGAGCGTTGCACTATATGGGGCGGAAGCGTGGGCTTTGCGAAAATAAGATGAAAATAGATTTTGTGCTTTTTAAATGTGGGTGTAGAGAAGGATGGAGAAAATAAAGTGGGTGCTACAATTGATAGGAGAGGAAAGATATTTGATAGATGAAATTAGGAGAAGGCAGAAGGTGTGGATGGAGAAGGTAGTGAAATGGGATGGTGTTTTGAAGGAGGTGATTGGGGGAAGAGCGTTGGGTAAGCGGGTAGAGAGAGGAGAAGAACGGGTGGCTTGGATGGAATGATGGGCAGCAGGAGGTATGATGGCCTGAAGAGGGACATCGTGTGAAATTTAGGGGGTGGGAAGAATTAAATGTCCATTTAAACCTATCTTCACCGGTATAATACTAATAATAATAATTACGCTAATATAGTTATCGTACCGTCTCTTTACAAATCTTGCCGATCTGCGCTCACACGTTCCAGTTCATTATTCAGGCCGATTGAAGTATGGGTTGACGACATACGAGACTACAGGCATATAACAGCAGAAAAGCTCAAAACACTCATTTAGTTATGAAAGAAGATGCAGTTGAGGGTAAGTAAACGGGGAATTGGGTTGGTGTGGTGGCTAGAGTACTGTCCTCCCATCCCGAGAGCCCGGGTTTGTTTCCAGGAAGTTGCGGATATTTCAGTGGAAAACCGGTCCCCACTTGGGTGCCCAGTGGAAGGTATTTCAACTTTAGTACTCCGTCCGTCGGATTGGACGTTAAACCGTGGTCCCCTTGGCGCCTTTCATTGAGAGTAGGCTAATGCCGACGCCGGTTTTCACTCCACCCTTCCTCCGTTCCCTGAAAAATCCTACCACTACCCAATTACCCACCTAGCCTAAATGGTGCAGCTGTCGGTCGCCTCCCTTGAACAACCAACGGATAAGGAAACAGGTCCCTCCGTGATATACTTCGATTGAAGTGAAGAAATCCATGGGTCAGTCTATTTGGACCATAATAGAAGTCGCTCGAGATCTAGTGTTACCGTGCGATTCCGAAAATTGTAAATGGATGGATCAGATGAAATACGAACATTTGTTCGTAATAGCTTAATAAGAGAGGTATATGTAGAGCATCATAAAACGAACAAAAACCAGATGGGTTGGATACACTCTGAGGCATTGTGGATTTGCTAGGAACGTAGTAGTAGGAATAATCCTACAGGAATAACCATTGGAAAATGACTTTAGCCAGATCAAAACGAATTTAGGAAAAAAAAGTTTCCGGATAGAGTTTAACCGGTATTGTGTTCAGAGCACTGGCCTCAAACCTAAAGGTCCGGGTTCAATTTCCAGTCATCATCATTGGTCAACAATCCTAGGATTGGTTTGACGCAGCTTTCCACTCGATTCTTCTATCGGCCAACCTTTTCATTATGACGTAATTCTTCTCTTTTATATTCTTCAATACCTGTTCCATGTATCTCATACGAGGCCTGCCTTTTCCAATCTTCCCGTTCACTTTTCCCTCGACGATAGTCTTCATCAGGCCATCGTGTCTCAAGATATGGCCGATTAAGTTTTCACTTTTTCTTTTTAGAGTTGTTCTTCATCTAGAGTTGTTGTTCTTCTCTACAGACTTCTCTTTTCTCCTACTCTTCTTAGGACTTCCTCGTTGCTTACTCGGTCGATCCATTTAATCTTCAGCATTTTTCTGTAGCACCACATTTCAAATGCTTCTACCCTTTTCTTCTCCGCTGCTGTCGTCGTCCATGATTCACTGCCGTATAGAAAAATGCTCCAGATATATGTTCTGATGAACTGTTTCCTTACTTCTATGCTTGTATTTCCTGCTGTAAGTAGATTCATCTTTTGAAAGAATGCCCTCTTTTCCTGGGCTATTCTACTCACTATTTCTTTCTTGCTTCGTCCATCGTTGGTTACTCGGCTTCCTAGATAACAGAACTCTTTCACCTCTTCAAGTTTTTGTTTTCCTAGTTTGACATTGGTTTTCGCCTCTTCTTTCTTGCTCCACGCCAATATCTTAGTCTTCTTCTTATTTATCTTTAGCTGATATCGGGCCATAGTCCTTTCCATGGTTGTTAGCATCTTATTCAGTTCCTTCTCTGTATCTGCTATGAGAGCTATGTCATCAGCGAATCGTAGCATACTGACTGTTTCTTCGTAGATGTTCACTCCAGAGCACTTCTCCTTGACTTCATTTATGGCTCTCTCGATGTAAACATTAAAAGTTACGGGAGACAGTGCGCAGCCTTGTCTCACTCCTTTCCTTATTCTTGCCTCTTCACAGCTGGGTCCAGATTTAATCATAGCAACTTGGTTTTTGTACAGACTGTGTATAATTCTTCGGTCATTGTAGGACACTCCAATTCCGTTCAGAATTCCAAGCATTGAATCCCAATCCACGTTGTCTAAGGCCGTCTCTAAATCCACAAATGCAATGAACGTCGGTTTGTTCTTCTCCATTCTCTTCTCTATGAGTAGCCTAAGGGCCAATATTGCTTCCCTTGTACCCTTACTTTTCCTGAATCCGAATTGATCTTCATCCAGGAACTCCTCTGCTTTTCGTTCTATTCTTCTGTAGATGATCCTGGTCAGTATCTTCGATGCATGTGTCGTCAGGCTTATAGTCCTAAAGTCGCATTTCTCCGCTCTCTTCTTCTTGGGAATAGGAATGATGATGTTTTTCTCGAAGTGCCTTGGAATTTCTCCTGTTGAATACATGTCGCAGATGGTTGTGTAGAGATGAATTAATGTCTTCTCTCCTGAATTTATTTAGTTCTGCAGAGACAACATCAATACCTGAGGCCTTATTCATCCGAAGGTCCCTTACTGCAGCGTCGAATTCCGATCTTAATATTGATGCCCCCATATCATCCTTTTCCACTTCGCTTTCCTCTTCAATAGCTTTTGTGCTAAGATTTTTTCTATTGTATAGCTCTTCCAGATACTCTTTCCATCTCTTCACTTTGTCCTCGTTTTCAATCAAAATTTCTCCATTCTTGTCCCTTATGGCATTGCATCTTGCTCTCCGTTCCTTAAGGTGGTTCCTCACTATGCTGTACGCCGCTTCCACCTTTCCAAGTGCAAGGTTGCTTTGTACATCTTCGCATAGATTTTTCAACCACATCTCTCTCGCTTTCCTTGCTTTGCGACTTATTTCGTTCCTTATTCTTTTGTAGCAGAGCTGCCCTCCTTCAGTTTTCGCATTCTTGTACTTTCTTCTTTCTTCAATCAATTCTAAGACTTACTCCGTGATCCATGGCTTTTTCTTGGCAACTTTTCTTCTTCCAAGAACTTCTTTTGCGGCTTCCTGTAGTCCACATTTAATGTTTTCCCAACGCTCTTCCACTGATTTCTCATTCGGGTTCTCTCCTATGTTGTTTCCCACTACTTTTTGAAATGCCAGCTGATGTTCAGCTCCTTTAGTTTTTCTACTTGCCATATATTCTTCTTTGTTTTATTCAATTTCTTGAATTTTAGATGGCATTTCATCATCACTAAATTATGGTCACTGTCGATGTCTGCCCCAGGGTAGCTTTAAGTCGTGGTCCCCTTGATCTTTATTTGTTAAGAACAGGCTTATGCCGACAGTGGGCTTCACCTCCACCCTTCCTCCTAACCCTTCCATCCCATTCCTTGTATCTTTCATCACGATCTTATACGCCTACAAGGGCGGGTGTATTTTTTTAAACCACAAATAGATGTACCTACCAGAATGTAACCAGGGTTGTAATGAACTGGGTTGAATGGGGTCGTTTACCATATATTTTTATTGCCGAATGTCATAGAGTTTGTAAAAGAAAAAGTCCCGCATTTTTCGTTTTTCGATACGTCAAATAGTTCTCGAGTTATAAGTGGCGAAATACTGGTGTTTTTATCCCTTTCCGAAAAATAGGCGTGCATGCGACCTAGTACGTCATTCACTTCGTCCAATGAGAAGCTACTTCGCCTTATCACAATGGGGGACAAAGCTGCCTCTGCCCCGGGAAGTGGTTGCGACAGGATCTGTGCGAGCAGACCTGCCGACACCCCCCTCCACTCCCTTCCATTTCCCTAAAAGCAGTCAGGGACGAGAGGAGAATGACGTAGTAAGTCTCAAAGCAGCTTCTTCCGTGGGCGTCGCCTTTTCCTTATTTTAATTTTTGATTTACGAGTGAATGGCCTTGGGTAGAAGATTAATTCTTTCACTAAAATCCATTTTTCGTTTCCATGTAACGACTTCGTGTACAAAAATGCTATTTCGGTTCCGAGTAAACGCCACCATTACAAATCGACGTCAACCAATCAAAAGTGGTTAGTAGAAGTTTTGGGTTTGAAGTGCTCCTGTGGCTCAGATTATTTCGCACTGTCTGACCTATGACTAAAATTTTAGGGAAAACAACATCCATGCCCTGGTAGGGTATAGAACCCGCAACCGAGGCCCGGCGCGTTACCGACCTGGCTACCGCGACAGGCACGAATCTCAGTAATACACCATATATGTTTGGCGTAACTCATAGAAACAAGTTATTTTTCTTGGTTATGAGCAGCGAAACAATGGATGTGACAATTTTCTTGGGCAAATTACATCGTGGAGTTACCTCTAACATCCATAGTTGCCTGCAATGGTCTCATCCAATTCTCAATCTGCAGTTATGCAACTTTGCTTTCTGAGTCAAGGCACTCAAGAGAGTATGTTTATGCCATGAATTTTCGATATGGTTCTGGTTCGACGGCCGGTAATAATTGCTTGGGCAGGTGTACTAAATTTAATATGGAGCAGAATTTCGTGATTAAGTTTCGAAGATGCTACTTCTGCTTCTAAAGATTTTAACTTAACATTATTCGCTCGCGGAACGCAGCAGGCTTGCATTTTCATGAGATCAAATTATTGAAGTAAATATCATGTCGAACTCACCTGCAAATGGCATCCTGAACGCACGATGCAGGGTCTTGTGATGCGTCGCAAAATTCCGTATCAGAGCAGGTGACGGGATTTCCAGTTACCGTAAATACTCCATTGGTTTCGATACAATTGTCAGTTTTTTTGCATCCGTTACACTGTGCACCAGGTTTTGGACATTGATTATTAGGAAAATCAGCCATTGCTACACCCTGGAAGGCGATGACAATCGCCGCAGCCACCGCCATCTGGAAGTATTTAAGTCGGAAAATAAGAGTAGTGTTGACACCAATGAGTCCTTTTCCATGCACAGTTGCAAGATATCCGCAGGGAAGAAATGGTTTCCCTTTACCGGGAATCTTGTTAAAGAAACTGTTTCCGGGGTAACTTGGTGGAATTTTTCCATAATGGAGAAGAGAAAAATAACGATGCAATTCCACAAAACAGTTTTGTGGAATTGCATCGTTTTTTTCTCTTCTCCATTCGGGGATCGTGTTGTTTGTATAATAATTGCACTTGTTAGGCATCACAAGGCGGGACGACTGAACGTTGGGTGCAATGCACACCAGTAAACCTTGTTATGCTCCGCAATTTATTTACTGCTGTACTACCAGTTCCGTCACTTACGACATTGCCATGCACATACCGTAGCTGACGGTTCCCTAGTGTCAAATCCGGGTGGCACATCGTTAAATATATTGTGTAAATTTGCAAAGTAAACTGGCTTTTATTTCACCCAATTTTCATCTCGGATAAACCACGCTGTTTATGCCAGAACGGTACCTCCATTTCCTCGATTAGCTCGACGGTTTTTCTCGATTTGCTCGCAATCCTCGTATTTGTTGAATGTAAACATATTTTGTGATTTTTTTTTGGCAAAGAAAATGTGTTTTATGGGAGGGAACTAATTAGAGTAGCGCAAATAGGTATGATAAAATAGATATCATAGTAGGCAAATACATTGATATCCACAAAGAAAAAAATCCACTTCTACCGGGATTCGAACCTGGCCCCTATGATTTCCGGCCAGGTACTCTTTCAGTTAAGCTACCGAAGCTCCCCCGTGGAATTCTAGAGGTGGATTTTTTTTCTTTGTCGAAATCATCTATTGTGCATTTTCAGCGGGTGACGCCGCTAAGGTATTCGCGTCCGGTTCGCAATCCTTGCATAAGTTTAGGTAAGCACCTTAGAGTTTAAAGTCGCCTTCCACTCTAAATTCCCCTCTAATTCCCGGTGTTCAACCTGAAGGTTGGTCTTTGATAGGTGAGAGTAGAGCTCACCCCGTACTAAGCCATTGGCGTGTGAAATTCATGCATTCAGGGTAGGGGGGCACTTACTTTCCCTGGGCCACCTGCGATTTTCTACGAAGTTCAGACTCACAGAACATCGAATCACGAGGATTTTAGGCGGGGGTGTCCAGAAAGCCCCTTGAACCCGAGACACTCCGGTCGGTAGCTCAATGCTCTACCCACTAGGCCACCCCGAGACACCTATTTCCAATGCGAATACGCGTCCTAAAGGATCCTCACGAATTCCTAGAAACAGAGCTGATGAACCAAGACAGTAGAAAACCTTCAGCGAGAGACGAAATCGGCGAGTGGACGACCAACTTCCCCTCCTCCTTATGCCACCTTGCCGCAGAGTCAGCGCTGTGGAGGATAAAATTCATAACGGCATAGTACGCAAGAATAACCACTGGAAAAATTAAGATTTTCGGCGTGCAAAGGTCCACCGCTTTGATGATAGCGGCTTTGAAAACTAATTCTAACCTATGTGTTTAAAGATACTTGTAGAAGAATGATGTCGCTATTTTTTGATTTTTTCCGATTTTTGAATTTCTGTCTTCGAAGAAAGTTTTAAAAAGTCAACGTTCAGCTTGATTTTCTCGCTAACCTGGAGAAATAATTTTTTTCTTTCCAATCGTTATGTGGAATGACATCTCCTGAATCAAATAAATAAAACCGCAAGTCTCTATCTTCAATAGTTATCCCGTAGTTGAGTGATATAAAAACACGGACAGAGCGAAAAATGGCCGGAAGCGGTCGCCCAAAACTGCCCGTGGCTTACCATAACGCATTAACCCCGTGGACATTGGCACAGTGTGCACGACTCGGACTGCTTGTGACATTGTATGTACGGCAGGCCGTTAACATCTTGTCCTTTAAGGACTCTAGAATTCCACAGGGGAGAAGGAACATTTACATCTTCATAATACATCAACATATTTCCCTGCCACCCACCGAAAGGCCTGTGGCAGGATGTGAACCAGTGATAGGCATGCATTATAAATCATGCATGGAGAGACTAATCCGGACGCAATATTAACATCAGAATAAAGTAATAAAAAATAAAAATTATTTCAGAGTGAAAATGTTTAAGTACTCTTTCGGGTTGTAGTTCGTAGCGAGGTAAGATGATGTGTATTTCAGCAAGTGCACCTAGTGGTATGGAATTAGAGCTGGACCTCACTGATGATATCTGGATTTAAGGGTGAATTTCCAATACGCGAGAGGAGAATATGAATTAGCACATAAAAGTGCAGATTATGCAAAGCTAGTCAATTTATGCAGTCAATGGTGGTTATCGTACATGACGGTAACCATCGACAAATTTTCGATGCCGCCGCCGCGGACCAGTGATGCAGAGCGAGATAGCTTTAAAACCGTCTGGACGTCATATAGGCATGATGTTTTTTCATGCTAGATCTGATTTTATTTTCTATCTCTCGATAATATATTAGAGGAGCAACGAGATAGTCAAAACGTTATCGATGCTTTTACTTAAATAAATCACTTACTAATGCATAATATTATAAAAAATTTTAAATTATTAATAATATACTCAAGTGGAACCAAATCACCTTGGTATTATATTCAAGAAGGTACCAATGTTTATTTAAAAATGTGTAGAATCCTTCCTATTCACGTAAAGCTGTCTCCTGACAAAGAACATTTCGCTAAAATCGATAGATACAAGGCGATACGCGTTTAAACCTTGATTTTCCCTAAAATTTATGATTGTAGTAGAGAAACCAATTTAGTATCCCGTTTTGTAGGCCATACCATCTGCAATGTGAAAGCCCAATTGAGAGTTTCTTAGTAAAAAGTCAAGAAAATTGACTCTTGGCTAGCTTTTTTCCATTACCAACCCCTGTATGGCGACAATTAATCTCCTTGTCTATTTAATGGAATTATTGCTGTCTTTTATTCCGCTAGGTGTTAATTTTATTCCTGAATCGGGTTAGAATTTCACTTATTTGTAGTTTGACTGCGTGGTTGCGCATTTTTCTCCGCTTAATTTTTAAAGTCTATTCAATTAATCAGGGTCTGTCTCCGGGGACACTTATTACAGAAAAAATGCTATTCCGCGAAGGCAGCCGCATATGCGAAGAATGTAGGCCACGATTCAAATGTATAAACATGGATGATTATACTCACCACAGTAAGTAACTGATGCACGGACTTCATGTTCGTCATCTGTAACGTCGACTTTGAAGAGTCTTTTCGTAATGGAAAACCTTTCCAGCACTAATCCCCTCTGCGTAGGCGCTGGCACATATATATATATATTTAGAAGACGGGTAGGACGGTGAATTTGGGGTGAGTGGGGGGAGGAAATAGGGATTCTTTAGGCGTATCAGAGCTCTCATTTGTTTATGGTAGTATTCCGCCGGAATGTTATCAGTTCCCGATTTCCGCGAAGATTCGACCAATCTCTTCTCTGCTTGCGCACTTCACCGGAGGTAATTGGGGACGACTTTTTTTTTGTATACTTCTCCCACCCACAGTTCGATTGCAAATTTGATAAAGAGTATACACAGCTTGAGTTGCCGAACGTGCTTTCAGATTGGTTTATTAAAAGTCCGGTTTCCGGGTGGAATGAGGGATATTGCGGTGGTCTGAGCTGAGTGGTCTACCATCCCAAAGGGTTCAAATTCCGCCAATTGCAGATTTTTTTATAGCTGTCCACTCTTAAATACCGTGTAAAGAATTCCTCAAGTTATGTTACCCCGTCCTTTGTATTCGACGTTAAACGGTAGTTATATTTAAGCTCTTAGCTGGTAGTGAGAAGTGCATTTAATATGATCTTTCTATGCCATCCACATATCCTCGCGGTGGCTCGCAGGGTATTGAATAGATGTAGGGTTGGAAATATATCTTATAACATGCTTAGTAGTGTGTCCAAATCGTTTGAAGAACTTTTTGTGAATCGCTATCCCATCGTAGGTCACACTATTTCTTCATGGGAAATTTTAAGAGGATGAATTTTCTATAGGCCTTAAACTTACATTTATAACACCAGTATATTATGATAGATTATCGGTGCGTATAGAGTATAGAGCGAGGCAGGATATTCATCACCTGTCGTTAGAATGGAATGCTGACGCAGGATACATTTTCTTTTTCTATCCATCACTTTTCCTTAGATGAAATAAGGTGAGCTTCTAATTTGGCGCAATTGAAAATGTCCGAAGACCAGAATATCCATATGCCATAGGATATTTCTCATGCATTTTCGTCGAGTATTTTTAAAGAGCCTAGACAACTATAAAAATGGGTATGATGTCAAGGCAAACTTGATGATTGATAAGACTGTCATTTGATAAGAATTTGTCATTTGGATATTCTGGTCTTCGGACATTTTCATCAATTTTCCTTAACAGCCACATTTTCAGTAGAGGCGAAGGAAAATTGTTCCTTTTTGATGTGAATACATCTTTAAAATTTGCTTTGGAGACTTAAGACGCATTGTAGGCAGGTGCGCAACAGAGATTGAAGGCACTAATTGAAGGATGTCGACGTACATTTTTGGTTAAGCAGATTATTTGTACTGAGTGTGAATCAGCGTTATCGTTAATTAATATTACTTAGTCTTAGAATGTTTTAGCCAAATGGTGCAAACTTTTAACGATAAAATAGGACAAGAAAGGAATTATATAGATATCCTTTTGTAGCTTATGCTATGGTTTGAAATGTTACTTGAGGGTTTGTGAGAATTACGCAAGGCTGTAGTGAGTAGCGGGTGAGTCAGAGGGTGAAACCTCGTTACAAAATTTCAGTTAGAGGGTAAAATGTATGAAAAGTTGATGAAAGAAGTAGTATAGAGTTGATATTATTCATTGTATATCTTCATATAATAAAAGGTAGAAATAATCTATTCGTTACTCTTCCAAACGTTTTTAAAGAGAACATGGTATTTATATCCCAATAAGTAAATTCCTCATCAGTTTTCTGTCTACGGACTTGGATAAAGGTGTAAACATATTACTACTATGTTGTGGTATAATAGCTATATACAATATCGATCGAAAACGCATTCCATATTTGAATAAGAGTTGTCATGGCTTGACCGGTATCAGAAAATAATCGTTAGGGCTGTGAACTATCATCTACGTTAGCTGCCAGTTATCTGGAATAATGAGTTGGAACTCAAAAACAAATGTACGGCTAAACAGCTGTCTAGTGGAGGAACTAAACTAATGTTACCGTATTTAGTGTATCAGAGCTATTAAGTTTCCCCTTGAGAATCTGTTTTATTCTGCCAGAGAATACAAGGGTAGTCAATCGGTGAGCAGGTTTGAGAAATTTTATTTCCAAGCATATAAGTACCTATTTACAGTATGCATCGAGTCTCGTTCCTTTCCCTACAGGTGTACGTATTATTGACTTATATATCCAATTTTACTTATTTAATGAAATATCATATGTAAGTAGTGATTAATACGTATTCAAAACAAAGTATTATCCATTGCAAGGTGAAAATGATGACTTTATATTTCGAAATGCACATTAAAATCTCGGAAATAGTCTTTTGAAGAACATATAAACCATCGTGAGTGGCAACAAAGAGCGACTTTTTCGCGTATGCAACGACATGTCTGCTATTTTCAGGGATGCATGATATTCTGGGTATGACGACTGCCCTTTCTAATAAAATTTAACCGAACTTGGGTATTATTTAATTAACCAGTACTGGCAGGGAGTGCAGAACAGATGGTCCCGATCAATAACACACTTCGTAGCATAAATCTTCTGCAATCGTGACGTGAAGCGTACGGAAGTACCGGGCCAGTTAGTTTTGATTACTCTCCTAACATCGTTGCGAAACTTCTTTCGATATGGCGGCTACGGAACGGAAAGTAGACTCTTCATCGTTTTTCAATCATGAATATTAACCTTAATTGGCCGATGAGGCAAAATGAAAAATGTACATTTTATCCGTTCAATATCTAGTCACAATATACTAGTTTTTGAGATAGCCTTGTCGGAAGAATCGGAGCATGTCGGAGAAATTTCGAAAAAGGGAGGGATGTTACCATTTCTCCATAAGAGCAATACAATGGTTGGTTATTCAGGAGAGCACCGACGGCTGAGGTCATTTGCGCCATTTAGTGGGTAATTGGGTATTGGTTGGATTTTTTAGTGAACGGAGGAAGGGTGGAGAGAAACTCGGCGCCGGCATTAGCTTAGGTATGTACAAGGGGACCACGGCTTAACGTCCCATCCGACGGACAGAGTACTGAACCTGAAATGCCCTCCACCAGGCACTCAAGTGGGGAACGGTTTGCCACTGAAAAATCAGCCGCTGCCAGGAATCGAACCCGGACCCTCGGGATAGGAGGCCAGTACTCTAGCCACAGCCATTTAATTTGAGACTGAAAATTATGATTTTCAAATCCTATAATCAGCGTAAAAAATCCGATTACACCATTTTTTCGTGGTTTGACGAAGGAATGATTTCTCTACAATATATCAAAATACCAAGGCATGTTATCGGAGGTGCTTGTCGTAGAGGTTCTGCCTAAAAGTCACCATCGTTAATGGTCACTCACGTAAACCAGTAACTGTGAGCAGTTTGCAACAGATTTTCACAGATGCAACATGCCTGGCAACAATGCATCATTTCTGCACCTGTTCCTTATTTAATTTATTGTGAAGATCCTCTAATTCTAGTATTCCGACCATCGGAAGGGGCGATAAACCAATAGTCCCTTTGGCTTATTTGTTAAGATTTAGGTGATATTGTTGACTGCTATCTCTCCGCCGTTCCTTAGATCCCCGAAAAGTTCCTATCTTAACCCTTTTACCCTCTTGCCATAAAAGGCGTAAATGAACTTAGCTGTCTTTATTCCCCGCCCACCAAAACAAAAACACTGTTAGTATTTTGATAAATTTACATTGTAAGTCACTCCGCGAGAAAGTAGGATTGCGGAAAACGTCATCGAAAACCTCAGGAAAATGTCCTTATCTGCGGGACGTTAACCTCAGGTTGAGACTCGAAAAGGATGGGCATAAAGTGATTACGGTATGTCCGCCCACCGTATTTAGACGCTCCCCGCCTTTTTTTAATTGGTAAAAAACCAGATAATGCAATCTACTTACCCCAATCTTCGGTTCCAAATATGATATTTACCTCAAACTTAAGATCATCGATAAGATATTTTCTTCTTCACGTTGTCAGCAGGAAAAGATTTTCCTGGTAGATATGTTACGCATGAGGAACACGCCAAACGCGGAAACATAGGTCTTTGTCGTCATTTATATAATTTGTAACTCAAATCTCTAAATACGCGGAATGTCGATTTTGGTGCGATTTTCTTGGCCTATTTTTTAAAACTGGGAGCGATACCTTTTCACTGGTTGGCAAGTTATCGTCTTTAGAGTTATTTTCCGTACGTATTCGGAAACAAGTTACAAGAAAAGGGCGTATGCATACTTTTCTTCCCAGTGCATTCCCTAGGAATGAGATTTCGGATGCCGTAGAGGGTGATTGAATAAAGGGAAGTAATGAAAAGTAAGGAAAAGGAATTTCCTCAAGCACTTATTCCATGGCCATAAAACCGATTTGAGACATCTTTACCGAGAATAAGGAATGTGGCCAACGGAAAATGAAGCCGAAAGATGTTTTCTGGTTCCTCCCAGAATCCTCGAGATCCCTCCAAAGAACGATGTGAAGGTGAAACGCTGAAAAGGGTTATATTTCTCCCTAACGAAGATATAGGAGTGATTTAAGAGTATGTTTGATGGAGAGGAAGCCACAAGGAATCAAAAAAGGGTAAGGAGAGGGCGAAACATATCCTGCACGATCAAAATCAGCCAAATATAATGAATCAGAACCTTCCTGCTCAGGTTATCGTGGAAGGTCAGAGAAGACAAGGAATTTATTTGCCCGGGCTTGCCATGAAGAAATAATAATTGCAACTCCTCCTTATTCCCTACGTTAAATTTATTGTGAAATATGATAGGGATTAATTTGCTGAGTCTTAAAAAAACGTTTTGAGTTCACTTACAATTTTTATCGTTGACATATTTGCATGAGCGCCTATTTTGATATCTTGGATTTTTGTTTTTCCATTTAACCTGAGTGTGTTTTTGAAGTCTACAAATGCATCTTACGGGGTTTTACTTCGTCCGAGTTATTTCAGAAATACGGGGTTAGTGCAAGTATACTTCTCAATAATATAATATAAGTATCATATGTAGCTAATAGAGGCTATTCTTTTTCAATATTGGAGGAAATGAATTCAGGGTCAAAAGGTTTCTCTGAACTGGATGATGGCAATGTTTCAGACAAACAAACAAACAAGCAGGTAAAAAATGTTTGCTAGTGGGCTTTGGGGTAGAAAATTTCAAGTGAGCAAAAATATCACCGTTGAGTCATTCCATGTTAAATCGACAAATGGTCCGAGATTCATCATCTCAGATTTCAACAAAAATTGGTGCATAGATACTGTCAACCTTCCTAAGCCATAAGCCGTTCCCTGTTTCAGCAAAAAAAAAATTTCACCCCTGGATTATAGGCAGTCGTGCATAGCGTGACCGCCTGAAAAACGTCTTTTTACGCTGTTTTTCTACATGCTACAGCAGACTGGTTTTACGTGATGCACACATTCAAAAGGTGTCTATAGAAAGCTTTTGAAATGTTCTCGGTAATAAATTGCTTTTCAATGGCCTTTTCGCAAGAAGAAGTGCATTTAAGTCGCTGTAAATGTAACTGCCAAAACTCAAAATTTTCACAAGTTTAGTCTAAAATTACACAAAGAAATAATGAAAAAAAACGGGCCTGTTTCTCTCACATAAACACTTATACGTGTCTACTGTGTGAATATATTAACAAGTTTATAATATGAGCATTGATCACTCAGAAAAAATCATTTGAATTTGAGACATTTCGAAAAAAATGCTTTTTTGAGGCCAAAAAAGTCCATGTGGGACAGGGAGTAAAAATTATTAAAGCATTGCATTGAAAAGTACTAATGTTGTTCTTTTAGGGACTGAAAGAATTTTTCTGTGTTTTTTAGCGGTTACGGAGATATGGTTGGTGTCGGAGGTATGGTTTTAACCTTCATTTTACGATGTGGAACAGGGAGTAAAAATTATAAACGCATTGAATTAAAAAGTACTATTGTTGTTCTTTAAGGTACTGAAAGAATTTTTCTGTGTTTTTTAGCGGTTACGGAGATATGGTTAGTGAAAAACAGCGCTCAATTTCCACTGGCAGTGGGCTTAAAGACACGCATTCCAACAATACTATTTTAACCTTCATTTTACGATGTGGAACAGGGAGTAAAAATTATAAACGCATTGCATTGAAAAGTACTAATGTTGTTCTTTTAGGGACTGAAAGAATTATTCTGTGTTTTTTAGCGGTTACGGAGATGTGGTCGGTGAAAAACAGCGCTCAATTTCCACTGGCAGTGGGCTTAAAGACACACGCATTCCAACAATACTATTTTCCTTCATTTTACGATGTGGAACAGGGAGTAAAAATTATAAACGCATTGAATTAAAAAGTACTAATGTTGTTCTTTAAGGTACTGAAAGAATTTTTCTGTGTTTTTTAGCGGTTACGGAGATATGGTTGGTGAAAAACAGCGCTCAATTTCCACTGGCAGTGGGCTTAAAGACACACGCATTCCAACAATACTATTTTTAACCTTAATTTTATGATGTGGTACAGGGAGTAAAAATTAGATTATCATATTACGGATATACGGGGTAAACCTATAACAGGTTACGGTTGATCGAGAAGAGCGGCCATTACCCGAGCTTGCCAATCACACTATACATATACTGTACATACATACAAAGTATACATTGTTGTCAGTAGTATTGTCACATTAAATGATTACTTACAATTTAACTGATTTAATTACGGGACTGAATCGGTTTCGTGGTAACAATGCTTTTGGTGTGCAATGAATCGTCATGTGATTAGCCAATTGTAACCAGTAAAATCTGTTTTCTACGTACACATAGATTTAAGAAGATAGAAATCAAAAGAAATCTTCATGAAGAACGCATGTAGGTACATATAAATATCCTATTTTTATGTGAAAAGGAAAATTTCGCCATAAATTATTATTAAATTTTCAGGAGAGACTTTTACTCATATTGGGTAAAAAACTATGTGACTAGGGGAACAATTTTTCCAATACTAATTCCTTTACCCTTCCCCGTTCCTTCCTCCTAGCCTCCCCGGATAATCGGTATTTACTAAACTAAAACTGAATAACGAGGCTGAAGATAATATGTGCTGTCTGTTTAGGCCTATTGCCAGTGAATATTAACCACTGTTTTTCACCAACCATATCTCCGTAACCACTAAAAAACACAGAAAAATTCTTTCAGTCCCTAAAAGAACAACATTAGTACTTTTTAATGCAATGCGTTTATAATTTTTACTCCCTGTTCCACATTTAAAATGAAGGTTAAAATAGTATTGTTGGAATGCGTGTGTCTTTCAGCCCACTGCCGGTGGAAATTGAGCGCTGTTTTTCACCGACCACATCTCCGTAACCGCTAAAAAACACAGAATAATTCTTTCAGTCCCTAAAAGAACAACATTAGTACTTTTCAATGCAATGCGTTTATAATTTTTACTCCCTGTTCCACATCGTAAAATGAAGGTTAAAATAGTATTGTTGGAATGCGTGTCTTTAAGCCCACTGCCAGTGGAAATTGAGCGCTGTTTTTCACCAACCGGTTCACCAAACGGTCCCGTAACCGCTAAAAAACACAGAAAACTTCTTTCAGTCCCTAAAAGAACAACATTAGTACTTTAAAATGCAATGCTTTTATAATTTTTACCCCCTGTCCCACATGGACTTTTTTGGCCTCAAAAAAGCATTTTTTTCGAAATGGATCAAATTCAAATGATTTTTTTCTGAGTGATCAATGCTCATATTTTAAACTTGTTAATATATTCACACAGTAGACACGTATAAGTGTTTATGTGAGAGAAACAGGCCCGTTTTTTTCATTATTTCTTTGTGTAATTTTAGACTAAACTTGTGAAAAAATTGAGTTTTGGCAGTTACATTTACAGCGACTTAAATGCACTTCTTCTTGCGAAAAGGCCATTTAAAAGCAATTTATTACCGAGAACATTTCAAAAGCTTTCTATAGACACCTTTTGAATGTGTGCATCACGTAAAACCAGTCTGCTGCAGCATGTAGAAAAGCAGCGTAAAAAGACGTTTTTCAGGCGGTCACGCTATGCACGACTGCTTATAATCCAGGGGTGAAATTTTTTTTGCGGAAACAGGGAACGGCTTATGGCTTAGGAAGGTTGCACCAATTTTTGTTGTGCACCAATCTATGCACCAATTTTTGTTGTGAAGCTCGATATTTCTGAAAAATTTGTCGATTTAAAATGGAATGACTCCGTTATTATTTCGGTCCCGGTGAGTTAGATTAACAGATTTGCATGGTTACGCTAGTTAATGCGTGCGAAAAATGATTAAATCCACTATCGTAAAGAACAGCGCATATAGTGTAAGCGTCCTTATTTTTCTCCGTTCGCCCCAAAACATAAAAATCCTAAATTTTACCTTTATAATCAGAAAACCTAATTTGTATTTTGATCCTCGCATTTACATCGAAACGCAAAGGTTGATTTCCGTGAATTCGTGAACACTTTGGTGCCTTCTGTTAAGGGCAAACTAATTATTACGCCGCACATATAGTAGAATTAGGATCATTTTTGTTCAAAATGCAGTTTGCTGAATCTCTGGGCCCTTGCCGTATAGCAAATTAGCTAGTTCGTATAGTACAAGTCACGATCTTAGAATGCTCTGAAGTAGGTATAGTATTCTAAGATCGTGGTACAGCCTAACAAGACAACTTCAAATGGCCATATCTGCTTGGAAATTTAGCTTAAAATATTCTACAAGGTACCAAAGTCAACGTATTTTTCTCTACTTTTGAAAGTGTTTTTCTAGAGAAAACGATTAGTGGTAAGGACAATACAAATTTGTACGGTTTTCTATAATATCTCAGGAGGGTATCTAATTCTCTCATTATTTTCATGTAAAGGAAATATCCTGAACCTTTAAGGATTTTTAAAGTGCTGGTTATTTCCAGAGATATTCGATTTTCAACAGATGTGGTACGGATGCTACTATATTCACAGTGTTTATTCTCCACCCAGATTTCGCTTCCCCAACCGGAATCCTGACTACCCATATTATCATATTCATCCCTGAACTAGTAGTAAGTATAATAAGCATGGATTTAGCTATTCGAACAATAATCACCATAATCCCAAATAAATAATAAATATATAAATGGAGACATTTCACTACAGGCGTGGTAACATTTATGATCTGAGAAGGTTGAAACCGGTCGGTTATTAAAATTTTTGTAGAATAAAACCAAGTTTATTCTATTCGTCATGAATTCATTCCTCAAGATGAACTCCACAACCATCGATTTCGTGGTAACATTTACTTTAACGGCTGCAGTACTGCGGTGTGGAAGGCACAGGAAAACCGCCACATTATTATCCCGTGGAGTACCTGCGGGAGATTGGAGAACCTTAAGGTGGAAATGTGAAGAATGGACCTCGACATATTAGGAATCAGTGAAATGAGATGGCCCTAAGAAGGAGACGTCTGGAGTGGAATTTACAGAATAATTCGCACTGGATCAAAAAATGGTAACGCTGGAGCAGGCATTGCTCAGGGAGAGTGCCGGACTGTGTGGGAAGAGCTTCCTGCAGTACAGTGAGAGGATTGTAATGGTGAAGATTGAGACTAAGCCGGGGATCGGGTTGGTGTGGTGGCTAGAGTACTGACCTCTATCCCGAGGGTCCGGTTTCGATTCCCGGCAGTGGCGGATATTTCAGTGGAAAACTGGTCCCCACTCGAGTGCCTAGTGGAGTGCATTTCACGTTCAGTACACCGTCCGTCGGATGGGACGTTAAGCCGTGGTCCCATTGGCGCCTTTCGTTAAGAGTAGGCTAATGCCGACGCCGGGTTTGTCTCCACCCTTCCTCCGTTCCCTTAGATCCTCCACAAATTGAAGCTAGATTTCTTAGCCATCTAAGAAAATGGTTATTTAAGCAAAGAGATAAAGACTATTCTTCAATGTTAAAGTACCTACCACCATTGCTATAACTCTGTAATATATATAACTATATCTAAAATTGTTACTTGTTTTATGTTTTTCTATTGTTTATTGCATAAAGTCTAAGTATTTTAGTTTATTTTTATTGAGCATACTTTTTGTGTCAATTGCAATGCCCATTTCTATGTTGCTAAATAGACTGCTGCTCAACACAGCGTGATAAATTGATGGCAACACCAATACAGTTTTCCTTAGGAGTGCCTAATTTCACAAAAGAACTTAATAATATTGTATAATTTTGTGAGTGAAATAAAATATTTATATATTGTTATTATTATATAAGGTACAAAGCGTATAACACCATAAAAGGTAATTTATAAGCATTTTGGAATTTTTTTAACCTAAGTTCATATAAAAAGGTAAACTTTTTTCTTATTTGTTGTGATTAAACCCTGAGAGGTTATTAAATTCTGGATATGGACATTGATTGATTTTCTTCTTCTAGGTGGTCTTCGTTATCGCTCTCCTTGTGTATGGCACCGAGGATTCCACGGCTTTAATACCTCTATGGCGTCGCGTCGTCGCACGGAGATCAGCTGCAGTTGAATATTCGAACGGAAGACGAACGTGAGCCGCCGTAGCCATCACAATTCACCAGACACAAAATTCCGAAATAATCGGTCAATTTAATCAGGTAATCATATCGATATAATCAATAACGGCTCTTGCATTAATCGATTCCAAATTTTCGATTAATCGACAAAAATAATCTATTATTAGATTAATCGTAATCGCCCATCCCTATCACGGGGGGAAAATCTGAATGCCGCGATTCGACGACGACCTAGCAGTCATGTTAGAAACAGATGGAGATTTATAGAAGACACTAGGGAATATGGAGATGATAATGGACTGATATCACCTGATGATCAATTAAAAGAAAAATTAAAGTATTGGTATGCAGTAGGAGAAAACGGGCGAGGACCAATGTTGAACTAGGAAATCTAAAATTTTAGGAGGTGCAAGAGTTCTGTTACCTGGGAAGCCGAGTAACCAGCGATGTACGAAGTAAAAGAGAAATTGGCAGTAGAATTGACCAGGAGAAAAGAGCATTTTACCAATAAAAAACCCTGCTTACAGCTGCAAATACATGCTTGGAAGTGAGGAAACATTTTATTAAATTATGCACTTGGAGAATTCTGCAATATGTTAGTGAAGTAGGATGATAACAGCAGCAGAGAAATCAAGGCTGGAAGCATTTGAAATGTGGTGCGCCCGAATATTGATGAGAATAAAATGATCGACCGAGTGGGAGAAAAGAGAATTCTACTGAAAATACTAAAGCGAAGAAGGTACAGCTTAATTGGGCATATCTTAAGGCACGATATTCTGATTAAGGCAGTCGTCGAAAGAAAAGTGAACGGGAAGAATGGTAAAGGCCTCCTATGAAATATATGAAGCAAGTTGTGAGGGATGAAAAAGAGAAAAATTATGTTAATATCAAGATTTACTGATAGTAGAACGGAGTGGAGTCCTGCTTCATAACAATACAGGGTTATGATCTATGATGATGATGAATAAATAAGTTCCCGCCGTTTTTTTACATTGTTACATTAAATTTAAATTCATTGGAACGGCGGGAACAAAGTTGCCAACCTGATAGTTAGCCTGAATTCAAATTGCAATCGGTACTAAAGCCAATATGATGGAGTAGACATTCCAATGTAATTTGATGTTTGCTACTTGGTCAGCGCACCAATTTTTTAGTCCATACAGCTCTCGAAAAGAGTCCAGCTCCAACTACTAGGATTGGACAACCAATACGATTCTAAACACGTTCTTCAGAGAAACATGTGTTTCTAACGGGCGATGTTCTGTTTCTATAAACTATGCAACAATAGAGTCATTTCTGTAAACAGAATTAGCACATTGTAGAGACTAGTCAACACAACATTGTGATTCCTTGATGCATCCGCTATATTTGGATATGGGAGCTAAACATTTGTGGATTTAATGGACTTAGTTGGCGAAGCCAACACCGAGGTTCCAACTTAAAATGTCTGCCTCTACCAACTGATTGGCGATCTAACTGATGGTGCCCCAGTATCCAATAAATTCGGTCATGCCCCGTTTCCGCTACTAGCGTATGTACGCGCGTACCAACCAGCGATGCGTTCCCACGACATTCGTAAAACTCAGGGCTGCCCTCCCTTGGCACCTGACTGAACAAGTTGTTGGTATAAGTAGTTTACAAATACATTCAGAACTCCAGCCAATTCTTCATGTTTTTGCCGTTTTAAAAATTATGAGACACTCATTCTCACTTATTCATCAATGTAGAGCCGACAAATATCCATTTTGTCCAACTTTATAGAATATCGTGATTCATTTTCCCTAGTTTCCGCCCCGCCGCCAGTGCCTAACCAGTGTAAAATGGCATGGTTCGGACTACGAGTTAAGCTACGTTTTCATGTGGCCATTTTTGCGTTGACGCACACTGCGCCACCAATCAAAAGCGAGCATCCAACGCAGCCTGCGTTACCGTCCGAGTTTCTTATCTTTCATCTTTCTGCGTTGACGCAGCTGCGTCAGAGCGAGGAACAACGCATTCTACCTGTCATTTGTTCGTCACGTGATTCTTTCGCTTGATTATCTCCTATACCACGGTTTACTACCGTCATATGTTTTGGTGCGTTGCTACTGGCGATGCCGGTGACATGAAAACGGTATTTTCCTGCCGCACAACTCAGCGTCAACGCAACGCAAAAACCGCCACATGAAAACGTAACTTTACGATGGTCCTTACTTGCGTTCCCGCGGTGTTTATCGTCACACGCCTATGTACGCACGTACATACGCTTGTACTGGAAACAGGGTATCACCGTATTCATTTCTTAAGCTACGTTTTCATGTGTCCGTTTTGCGTTGCGTTGTGCGGCGGGAAAATACCCTGTTTTCATGTCACCGGTAGCGCCAGCAGCAACGCACCAAAACATATAACGGAGGTAAACCGTGGTATAGGTCAAGTGCCCTGTTCACACTACTAGCTTTTTACTATGGTAAGGCTTACCATAGTTGGAAAATGGCCGTGTGAACGCAAGTTGCCGCTATACCTAGTAAACTTTTCTACCATTTTTGAGTTACTATAGTTGGCGCTAGTTACTGGTATTTTAAGGACGTGTGAACGCAAGTAATGGTAGAAAGAAGGTTTGTTTTGAAAATGGAAGTGGAAATGAACGTAGAGTGCTTGAAGACGAAGTGACTGGATCGCACGATATGGATTGGAAATGATTCTTAGTTACAACGATATTTATTTAATCACACTGTAATATATTTTAGTAGTTGTATTACCACGTTCCACTGATTCGGTTGTTCAATAATGGTTTTAAATAGTTTGCTTTACCCCTGAATCCTGAGTTAGTACGCTTATATATTTATTTTATGTGATTACCTTGCCGTGAAGAAAATATACACGCAGAAATTAAAAAACTAAGAAGTTGCAAACATTCACAGGTAATTCGACTTGTGTTATTTTTACGTATTCACTCCTTAGGACGGCATTAAAAGTATTTTCAGCATTATTCCCTTAACTAGCTCCTTTCTCAAACAGCAGAATATGCTAAACTTAGGATATCGGATTTAAAAATACTGAATATTGATAAGAGCAACAAATTCATTATGTATACTTATATGTATTCTATTTGGATGCATGAACTTGCCTACGATATGGGTTAACATGGGTGATAACTTATTGAGAGGTGAACAATTAATCATTTCGTAGCATGGTGTTCCATGGTTGATTGCATTTCTTGGTGCGTGATGCCTGTATATAGGCTAAACGAATAGAAATACAGGCAAGGAAACGTTAATAATTTTAAAGTGTAAAGGTATTAGTTGAAATATGCGAGGAAAAAGAGGTAAAGGTTGAATGTCCTTAATATCTGGAAATTAAAGTCATGGAGGACGTTCATCGTTGTACAACCTTTACATATTTTTAACGTATTACTTTGGAGCTATTCAAAGCAAATATTAATTGCATTCAATTTTATATTTAAAATTGATGTTTAGCAAAGTAACTAGCACAAAATCCATTGAGTATCTCGCAGATACGACCCACTGTCAATCATGAGGAAGTAATTTAAGAAGACTATTTTGGTCGATTTACAAAAAGGGATCTAGGAAACTACATTGATAATGTTCGATAAATAACTGCATCTAATTTGCACATAAGTTAAAATACGCTTACAATCCTTGCAAGACAAAATCCTTCCGCTACCCTACCCTCCATTGTTACTTTGACTTAATTTCACTCTCCAATAGATGTCACTAGAGTCTTTACGATGGTTCTGGGTAGGCCGTGTGAACGCAGGTTAGTTTTAGCCGCCATATTAACTATCATTCTACCCTAGTAATGTAAACCGGGCAAAGGTCTGTAGAGTATACTCTCTTTTCTTTTCAGTGTAGAAGAAGCTGTGAAATGGTCATAAAGCACTCAATACGAACATAATTAGTGAGTCTAATCAGGATCAGGACAATACGGAGAAGTTTAGGTAGAACTCTGCTGTTAATTTACCATTTTCTTCTCTAAGATTCACACATGGCACGAGATGAACCGGAGTCTCCGGCAAAAGTTTCAGTCCGGAGATAAAACCTAGTCCATTCGTATGTAAAACGGATCGAAAATTAATATCTGGCACCCACTTCACTGCATCAAATTCTTGTTTATAGTTGTTTCACATGTCACTGTTTGCCAAACAGAAATTTACCTCAAGTTGTTAAAGCTTTCGCGGTCCATAACTATGACAAATAAATAATTTTAGGGGTCACCCGCGTCTTATAATTAAAAAGTATCCGACGTTTCCTCTCCATTGCGGGAGACCTCCCGAGGTTCCAACTTAAAATGTCTGCCTCTACCAACTGATTGGCGATCTAACTGATGGCGCCCCAGTATCCAACAAATTCGGTCGTGCCCCGTTTCCGCTACTAGCGTATGTACGCGCGTACCAACCAGCGATGCGTTCCCACGACATTCGTAAAACTCAGGGCTGCCCTCCCTTGGCACCTGA
The DNA here is from genome assembly GCA_933228895.1 of Platycnemis pennipes. Lineage (NCBI taxonomy): Eukaryota > Metazoa > Arthropoda > Insecta > Odonata > Platycnemididae > Platycnemis > Platycnemis pennipes. The sequence goes on from OW121851.1 coordinate 109,248,545, forward strand.
CTGAACAAGTTGTTGGTATAAGTAGTTTACAAATACATTCAGAACTCCAGCCAATTCTTCATGTTTTTGCCGTTTTAAAAATTATGAGACACTCATTCTCACTTATTCATCAATGTAGAGCCGACAAATATCCATTTTGTCCAACTTTATAGAATATCGTGATTCATTTTCCCTAGTTTCCGCCCCGCCGCCAGTGCCTAACCAGTGTAAAATGGCATGGTTCGGACTACGAGTTAAGCTACGTTTTCATGTGGCCGTTTTTGCGTTGACGCACACTGCGCCACCAATCAAAAGCGAGCATCCAACGCAGCCTGCGTTGCCGTCCGAGTTTCTTATCTTTCATCTTTCTGCGTTGACGCAGCTGCTTCAGAGCGAGGAACAACGCATTCTACCTGTCATTTGTTCGTCACGTGATTCTTTCGCTTGATTATCTCCTATACCACGGTTTACTACCGTCATATGTTTTGGCGCGTTGCATCGTTCGCCTGCATAATGACGGTTTTATTATCTTTCAGTTCATGCGGAGGTAAGTCAGATCTTACGACTATTGCCAGGAGTGAATTGAAGAAATCTTAGTAATAAATTGTGTATTCATCAGGTTGCTTTTCAATGACGTCTATGCTTGTTTACGTGCATGATATAATGAATCATACCTGGTTTTAACACCGGTTAAAGCCTTTAATCTTTAATTAGTATCTCCTTATCTAAAAGATAATATTGTAGCTCTGTTTTTCATATCAGCAAGTGTATATTATTGCCAAATCAAGTTCCAAACTCTTCATCGATTGCATTGTCATTAGAAATGATATCTCGTGAAGGCTCAATTTCATCCATATTATTGACTCGTAAGTGTCCGTTACGAACCATAGTTCAGGATAATCTTCTTGTTCTGGAGCCAAATCATATTTTCCGTTAGCGAAAAATATATCATTCGAAAACAAACTAAAGGGGATTCATTTAGTAAATAGATCCATAATCCGCAAAATCCACGCAAGTATACCGTCCAGACATCTAGACACGGCATACAATACCATGAAGACGATGGACGCGTTGTCCCTCTTAAGGGTCAGCCCTTAAGGCCCTGACCCGCGAAGTCGTCACACAAATAGATCCAGCAGTTCATCTCGTGGTGTCTATCACCATGTCTGTCACCTTCACCTGTCGACCTATATGCACGCAGTACGAGCGCCTTCATTCTCTAAAATGAACATGAGTTCACCATTTCAACCTCGCTGCGTTAGCAGAAAATGTACTAGGTAAATGTTTTTATGTATGGATAGATTTACGGAACCTAATTTAGACTGAATGAAAACTCTGACTAAATTGATTATGTTAATTGTTTTCGCGAATCATTTTGAGTTTAGTCGATCGGTTAGTATCGTATTAGGGCGTGTTTCTTGAAATACGCGGTTCGATTCCCGGGAGTGGTCTTTCATCATGCTTAGCCGCAACCACCCTGGGTCTTTCCTGGATGTCTCTATAGAACACCGCAGGAGACAAGGGAAAAATAACCATCCACCACAACTCCCTGGTTTTGAATTTCATACGTCGTTAGGTTTAGTATTTGGTCACTGTACCCCTCTTAACCGGATCAATTTTATCGCGCAACTTAAATTTGTCATGTATAAATCAAAATGGAATATAAATCCACAGAAAAGTGTTTATATTTTCGCTAATTATTGCCTTATTATATTATTGGTGTACTTTAATATTTGCCTACTATTACATATCTATGGGCCGAATATCCTCGTACTTTGTCATGAAAATACAGTATATACCTCGGTTTCAACAATTTCGTCGGTCGGCAAGGGGACGTTTCCTAAAAACACGAAATATTTACGACTTTTGCAGTGTATTTTACGAAGGTTGTGGCAATTTTAAATCGAAAGGTATCATCCTTGACTAGAATAAGAATTCCTATATATTTTTCCTTCTAATGGCACTTGGATCGATCTCATAGAAACGTTTTTTCTAATTTGATTTTCTAAAAGATATAAATCCTGCAGGGAAAAAAACGAGCTCGCCATGCATTTCATATGGAAGCCCGTTGCAGTTTAACCCGTATCTATTGTAGTGGCCTGCTGGGAGCCGGTTGAGACAATTGAAATCCAGGAGGCAAGTGGAGGAGTTCAACAGGAACGTTAGGCGCTATCCGCAAAGCGTCTGCCCAGCCGATAGTTGCCACAGCCAGTAAGACACGCCCGCGATTATACAACGCCTTCCTCTGGGGAGCTGGGAGGAGGTCCCAGGCAGCCGCCATAACTAAGACCAAGTCTAATTCATGCTGGTCTCTTGCCTTCAGTCGTAAGAACAATTGCAGTACCTCCTCGTCCGGTGGTGGATCCATTCCCGCCGCCGAGGCGGATGGCAGCAAGGCGGCGAAGCTGGGGGCAATGGGCGCCTGCACTCCTCGGTCGTTAAGGGCCTGTGTCAGGGTGCTGATCTGCTGCGCCATGGCGGTAAGTTGTGCCTGTAGATCCATGTCCCCGGATGAGGAGCCGGATTCGGAGCGTAAGTCTTCCAGGGGGGTTATCATGTAACTTTCCCTTCCGAGCTTTCGTCCTCGGTTTCGGAAGAATTGGCCGAAATGACGTCACATCCCGAGGTATGAGCGTTTAGTGCGACCACGTATGCTTCGTACCGAAGTTTTCGGATCCGAAGACTTCGGTAAACCCTCCTTCGCCTCCCGAGTGGGTAGAAGGTTTCGGTACAATCCTTTCCGAGGCCGAAGGTTGCAGCTCACATCTTCTGGTACTTATAAATAAGCCAATATTGGGCGTAGAGTGTTGAAAATAGCTTTATTGTCTATGATTTTGAATGCAGAGCGTTAACAATTGTATCTAGTTTCTTGTTTAGCGCAATTTTTGTTTACTTATTAGTGTCCATTGAGCAGCAGACGAGGTATGTTGTTAGATGATAGATATGCAAGGTTATATCGTTTAGTTGAGAATTCTGTTTGCATGGGTTACAAAAAAGTGTATACATAACGTATTTCAATGTGGAAGGTTTCTAATGACGAGCCATATCTTCACGAAGTGTGGCTTATCACTCGTAGTCAATAGGAAATGCAATCATGATGATGCTACGTTGAGCATTTCATTCGATCAAAATTCAAGGAAGTTTAACCCTGCACAGCATTAGATCAAGAACAAATCATATTTTCATGCTTAGTTAATCCATTCATATAGTGTGACAATCAATGGTGGAATTAATATGTAAAAAGGGACTTTGATTTGTAAACACTTCATGGACTCGCGTCTCTCTTGCCTTAATACGTAAATTAATTTCTCAGTGTATTCACGTGAGTTTGACAGACACATTAAACGAAAAGCGTTTATTATACATTAAAGTGACTGCCCCTGTTCTTTGGGAGGTTAGGCAAAATGTGTTAGAGTTTTGGGAAAGTTTCGTGTTGATGTGCCACAAATAAGATAGTGTGTTGAGTAAACATAAATGAGAAAGTTCGTGGTCATATTATATTGAAGCTGTAGTCAACGGACGAAAGTAATTCCTAAGGTGCACAGTTGTATTCATATCCCGTTCAATTAAGTTAGATTAATATATCTCCAAGAAAAAGTAAATAGTTTTATTCACGTCGCCAGTTGGCAAGTTCAACTAACTTCGAGATATTTATTACCATCCGCCTGGAAGACATGTCAGAATTCCTGTAATTTTAGCGGTGCACATAGTAAAAATAACTGAATATTTGGTCAATTGTGTGATACTAATTTGTTGTTTGCTATAATGAATGACGACACGTAAGTAAAGTGCTATACAGAAAGGAAGGTATCTACTTTGTAAGGTAACTGTTTAAATATGCTAAGGTATGTGATTTCCTTCGTATCATCTCTTCGTTGCATCTTTTTGCTATCTTCAGTGATTTTTTATTGACCGGGTATGTCGATTTATACCATATAGTGTCTCTGGGGGTGTTTTGTTAATGAATCGAACGTTGACAAAGGCAATTTAGTACCACACCAATAGCTAATATGTACAATAATTCACTTTTACGATGATTTTATGAGTTCCGATTTGTAACTGTGGTTGTAGTAATGGCTTAATGAAAGTATGTAACGGTGTTATGAAATTACAGTGATCAAGTGCCACCTTTACCTTGCAATGTTGTGATACCAAGCCAGAAAAAAGACCAAATATTTTTTGACATAATATAATACCACAGGGGTAAATGTGCATATGATTCTAATGCTTCATGAACCTCGATGTCGATGTACTTTAGTATTGAAGACGCACAGTAAGAAGAACAAACCTCATCATTTAGCACGGAACACATTAATATTAATTTGCTGCATCATTTGACATGTTTCTGATATGATAACTAAGTTTGAACCATTATAAAAATAAGTATGACTGATGGTTAGATATTCTGCTTGCTACATGCCTTCCTTGGTAATAAACAACATTGAGATTAACTGTAATTGCTATTACTTGAAAGGTGAGTGGTAATTATATTAATTAATTGAAATACCCATTGTACTTAAGTGATGTGAGGGGCCATTGCTTTAGCTGCTGATTATTTAAGAATAAGAAACTGATTGGTTGTAAGCATTCATGAATCAATTTCAGGTTGGAAGTAGAAACCAAGCTACACAACGAAAAATTAATTCTCCAAATCTTAAGAATCAACCTTCACATTCCAAACAAGTGTAACACTTAATTAAATTATTTTCATGAGATAATGGATGAGATTTAGGTCCTTGACCAAATTAGGTGGAGGAGGAGGAGAGAGAGGGAAAGGGCTTATGCTCTGAGATTAAATAAAAACAGGTGCAGGGGTGCAGTTGATACTTTCGAAATGCCAGAAGAAACCTTCAAGGGGTTGTACCAGCTCAGTGAGGATCCGGCACCAATGTTCATAGAGGACCTTCCCCCGTATCTGCATGTGTGAAGGAGGATCACAGCTGTCGCAGTGGAGCTAAAGGTTGGTACAAGCAAGAACTTTCTTTGTGTTGAAGTTGCTGTTTCCTTTACACGCTTCATTACTAACACAACGTATTTTCATAGGTCCTATATGCACTGCATTTTTATGGACAATGGAGCTACCAGAAGAGTGCAGGGAGCAACTGCAATTTAGGACTGTGCCAAAACACTGTCTCAAAGGTCACAGAGGAAGTAACAAACATCCTCAAGTTGCCCTAAGTTTCGGTGAAATGGATTCACTTCACAACTTCACTGGAGGAAAGAAATAGGGTAATGCAGAAGTAAGTCCTCAAATATTTTTGATCATTGAACCTTTATTACAATAAAAAATACAATTAAATACAATGCAATACAAAAATAAAATTGGTGACTTCTCAGATATAGATAGGATGAACCTGTAAAAACAATATACTTCTGTTAGAATTAACCTCTACCATCTCTTGTAACAGAAATTACTTAGCCCTTCAAATTCCAAGTACAATACGCTACATTGATGGCACTCATTTAGCCATTCAAGCCCCAAAGAAAGAGGAGTATGTTTTCCTTGACAGGAAATTCTACCATTCCATTAATGTCATGATTGTGATTTATATTAAGAGTAATTGTTAAATTTAATTCATTTAACTAGTGACATCAATTTTCTAAAAAAATATAAAAATAAGGAAATAGTGAGCTGATAGCATTTCAAAAATCATTTTACAGATGTGTGATTCTGACCAGCAGATTTTAAACTGACTAGGGCGATTTAGTGTGAGTAATCCTGACTCTTATATTTGAATTATACCATTTAAAAATGGTCATGATGGAGGGATGGAGAATTGGGCACCGATGCTGGTTACTAGGTATTTACTTCAATTGTTTCATACTCAAGGGGGTTCTTTATTTTACTTCTATCAATAGTTAGCTATACATGAAGTTTTTTTCACCTTTCTATGTTATGCCTTTCAGGAGATTCTGGGTATCCCAACGTGAACGTTCATGAACACCCTTGATGCAACCTCTGACGCTCATTACACCCATGGTGGTATATAAGGTCAGGTGCAAATGAAATTTTCTAAGGATAGTGAAGAAATGGGAATGAATTTGAATGAGAAGGATTTTAAAGGATGCATGTACAGAAACATGAGTGGGTTTCTATTAGAATAGTAGGAAAGAAAAATATAAATTAAGACGTGGGGATCACACTGAGAAAGCTGACCACCCATAGTGCGGTTCTCTCATCACCAATAACTAAGAAAACTTGAAAAGTTTGGGTAGGCTGAAGAAATAATTGAGTGGGATACATAGTTTAATCTGGTGCAGATTTGAGGTTCCAAGTTTTATCACCAAAATGGATTATTTGTTATTTCTTAGGACACATGGCTCATGAGCTATCTACCCCTCTCAGTCATAAGACTACCTCCTAATACAGGCTGTTTGATTCCCAGTCTGTTTCACAACCTAAATATGAGGAAGTGGGGAAAGAAGGGGCAGGAAAGTCATGACTGGTTGTATATGATGTGGAGGGCTGCATATCAGCCTATATTATGAGGATCTCATCATCTCCTGAAATGCCCTGTAACTTGTGCTGGCACTGAGAAAGATAAAAGGCATTAACATCTCATTTATGTATTTCCATATTTCATGCATGAGAACCAAAAATATCTCATCAACACCATCATTACCAAATGACCTTTAGATGAAAATGAGCCTTAGTGACATCCGTTTACTCTTTTAATATAAAACTTGAGGATTCTAGTGTAATCAGGTAATGATGATGTATCAACATTGAAACATGGGTCGAAGTAAAAGTTTAGTTTTGTGGAAAATTAGCATGTATTACTTCAGTATCTTAACTCTTTCCTTAATTTAAGGATGAGAAGTATGTAGTAAAGTATGTAATGAGCTACACTTTTCCAAACTACACTGATCACTATCTCATTTACTGTGCTTTCCACTTATTTACTGATAATAAGTGTTAATGTTCACAGTTATGCTTAAAAGATCCATATCCACAATGTGCTTAACATTTCAATGTATAACTCTATAAAGGGTTTTATATCAACCCGTTTAATAAATATATTATTATTATTATTAGTAATTCCTCCAACAATTGTTTTAATTTGCATTGATTTATGAAAAATATACTCTCTATTAAGATAGTACAAGCACCAATATGATATTGAAAATTAACAATGCTTCCTAACACTCATGTACTATGGAAGTGTATTTTTTCTTTCTGCATTATGACATTAATGGAAATATTTAGTCTACCTTACAATATACATAATTTAGTCCTAGCATATCTCATCATAATATAACATCCACTTTTAGTTGCTAGAAGTTTATCTTCAACTCAGAGCCCCATAAGGTAAGAAATAAAATACTTGCAGTCAGTATACCACTGCGATGTTAACACACTTCCTGTGCATTCAAAAGCAACATCTTTTTTCCCCAATGTCACAATCCATGTCCTTTTTTGAGTAGGTTTTGTTCAAAAATACATTGCTTCTGTTGACAATTGCCAAGTGGTGCCAGAGTTAATCCATTTGAACAATAAAACTGTTGTCTGACAATTATCATTACTAAGCATTTACCTCTCTGATGATTTGAAATACCTAAGATTCTCCGTATATCACTGCCCACAACTGCTGCTGTTCTTAAAGTGGTTACATGTAACAAACACAAATGTCACTCCAAATGTGTGTACTTATTCCTTAACTTGCCTTTCATGTATAATAATTGATGGAAATAAATTAATTTCCTCCTCAATAGATCTCAGAACAAATAAGCATTGCACTTATGCTTTACTAGCCTATGTACAGAGTATTTATGTGATTGTTATATATTTGCATGAAATAAATAAAAAAAGTTAAACAAAAATTGTCTTTCACTAAAGGGTTCTGTTCCTTATGCAGTATTTTTATTTACCTGTAGGGCGTCTACTACCCCCTCCATCCCAACAGAGGCTGTTATCCCTGTTAATATCAACATCCTCTCCTCCAAGCTGCAGAGCCCAGAAATGGCCCACCCTGTCCCCTGCCCATGCTTCTGCAGCCTCAGCCCTTTCCTTCTGATATTGCTCTTCCACTCTTGCCAAGTCTGAAAAGAGTAATGTTGGTTAATGCACCTATTTCCCGGTGCACCAATAACTTCAAGATTGGTGCTTAATAGTTGCTGCTGCAAAGCCACAAAAAATCCCTCAGAGAACATAAACTTCTCATCGGAGGAAGAGGGGAATGTGAAGATTATATGACTTTGAAATTCAATACATATTATCAAAGATGCCTAAATACAGATGTAGGTAATTTGACAAATGGTTTTTAATTCACAATGAAATCCCATCATAGTATAGTCACAAAGGAGTCCATGGCAATATACCTAAACATATGGAAACATACCTTAATCTACTCCTCAATACTTAAGGTCGCCCCTGAGGCAGAGGCATTTAAAGCCTGGGTTGCTTCTTTCCAGTGCTCCCTCTGGTCTACACAACTCATGTATGGTCATGACAGGGTGGCACTGCATAAAAGAGAGGAAAAGAGTTCTCCCTGCACGGTAGGCACCATGCCCTTCGCCTGCTTTTCTAAAATAGATTGTTGACATTATTATGATAATTTTACAGATAGGCATCATTACTTTTCTAATTTTGGGACTATATATTGCCTTTATTTACAATAGTATCCACCGCTAGGATGACATATATAAAAATTATGTTTCTATTAAACTCTATTAGCGTTCAATGAAAAACAAACATTCAAAGAGATGAGTCTAACTGCATATCCGTGTTGGGAAGTTAAAAATTGACAGTCCTTATGTTACGAAACTTTAAAATATTAACATGAAATTAAATACATATCAAGTTGATGTTTAAGTAATGGGCGATCATTGGCTTACATTTAGATTTCCTGTTCATTTGGCGTATATAAATGTTTATCTAATACCTTAGCCATTTGTGAACGTTACATTCCACGATATGTGCAAAGTACAACGTTATTTCTTTACATTTACTATTTCGTTTACATCTATTGAACATGAGTTTAGGGACAGTTAACAGAATGGAATGAATATGTGATTCGCGTTGGCCGGATAGTTACGAGTTTACAACTTGGAAACCATTTAACTTAACTCTTCACTTTGAATACTCCGCATTAATAATTTACGCACTGCATATAACAGTCTGAATGCCCAGAGTTTAAATGCCGTTGTCTCTTAAAGATAAAAGATAACACAGCTACAGAAATTAGCTATGTAACATACAACTCTAAGCAGTTAGTTTCATTCGATAATTAAATTTAACAAAGTTCCGCACGATACCATTAAAAACAAATATAATGCTAGTAACATTGATTTCCACGAGGTGATCAGTGCAAATTGAAAAGAATATGATCATAAATGTCTTACCTCGTCGTTTTCTTCTTCCTTCGTCCTCTCACGTAAACATAAACAGCTGTCTGCTGTAATTTCGATCTTCATTTTTTCAAATTCCCATTGGCCAGAATGCCGTTGCGTCATGAGGTCTTCGTGCATCTCCGTGGATCCATGACGTCACCTCGGAAAGACATCCCAACCGAATGTTTATGAACCGAAGGAAGTTACATGATCGCACGAAACGAAACTTTCGGAAAATCGCCGCCTTCCGAAACGAATTCGTCAACTCCGCCGTTCCGAGGCCGAATGTTCGGCCGAATTTACATGATAACCCCCCAGGTCACGCTGGACTGTCTGTTCCTCAAGAGATTGAAATAGGTCGCTGGAAACAGGATCCGACTGAGATCGGGTTTTCATTGGGGGAGTGACGCTGCTGCTGGTCCCTCGTCCCCACCGATCGCTCCGCAACGACTAACCCCCGGCACCGCACTCCCGCAATATATACCCGACCGGCCAATATGGCCGGCGCGAGCACATGTTACAGGAGTACGGCCCGTGAGGGCTCGTCGGCCGGATTGCGGTCGGAGGGCACGAAGGACCGGGTCACCTCTTGTGACCGTACATCTTTATTTAAAGCAAAATACATGTCAAACAATTCCGGATGGGTCCGGAAGACCAGACCGTTGCCCTTCCGGAGTGTGTAAAGAGCCGTTTGGTTGTCAACATATATATTAATTCTGATGCATGACAAGTTTAAATCATTTAACAATAGCACAGTTTCACTTAGTCCACAAATAGCTGCAAATGTCTCACACGCGTTGATGTGATAACCAGGTGGGATAGGGAATGACCTGGTTATCTCCCACTGGGGAATAGCGATGCCACCCTGGGTAAGCGTCGCGTCGTTGAACACGTTAATTTCTTCGGTAGCTCTTGAAAGGAACTGCTGCTGGTCCCTCGTCCCCACCGATCGCTCCGCAACGACTAACCCCCGGCACCGCACTCCCGCAATATATATATACCCGACCGGCCAATATGGCCGGCGCGAGCACCTTCATGGCCTATATTCTATATTGTATAGATATATGAGACCCAAATCAATCAATTTTTCGTATCCCAAAGCCTCAATGTATGAATTTACATTAAAATCGTAAGAGTCGTCCCCGAAATGAAAGGTAGATATTGCTCGTTTAATAGTATTAGATTATGGTGTACTCTAAGATCGTGGTGTATACATTTGGGGTCCTTAGCGCTCGTTATTGCGATTAGTGGGAAAACAGACTTGGAAATGCAGATGAGGCAATGTGAAGACTGGGTTCGAGGCCCTGTAGAAATGTCATCAGAACCCTTATTTGAATGCTGTGTGAAGAACACTCCAACACTTTTTTCGTCTGATAGGACGGCAAGCAGTAGGTGCCCTTCCGCCATTCGATCTGGTACACTAAGGACGGTGCCGGGTTTCTCCTTGCCTTTCCGGTACCTTCCCCGTTTACAGTTCAATGTTCCCATTTGGGAACAGATATCTAAAAATTCGTGAAATCGATATTTCACAGCTGTGCTTTTATGCGATTTCAGGCGTAGATAATACATTCAAGTAATTTTCATGACTTCTGAATGCCTAGGTCACTAATTGTATATTTTCAAAACTGACTAATTTCAAACCTCTGTGGTGAGCACGAGATTTGTTTAACATTTGTTTTTACAGCTGCTATTACCTCTGGTAATTTCATATTGTGACTTTTCACCTCATCAGAGGTCATTAGGTAAATTTGATGTTTCAGTTGCCTATTCCCTTCCAAACTTGAACTTGTGACTGTTCGAAACCTTCTTCTATATTGTGGTATATGTTAGTAAGAATGCGATAGGTGTGATTTGTCATAGGCTCTTTTATACAAAACGTTTGGCTGAGGTTTGTCTTTCATTGCACTGTGTTTCTTCAGGTTGTAACGTCTCATGTGCTCTCCTCGATGTAGTCATTCAGCAAGTCCGGATTGTGTTCGCATTCTTTGAATTTCAAATTTCATTTTTTCAGAGTACCAAAAATTATGCTCGAAGTATATTCTTAAGGTAGTTGAGTATTTGGATGTGATAAGTGATGATGAACATTCAGAATGTGAACTGCGCCAGCTTCCTCTTGATGAATACAGTTGACAGATGCATACGACGTCAATGAGAACAATCATGGAGAAATAACCCCTGCTGATGTGGGAAAATCAGCCTCACTTTACGGCATAAATATATTACGATTGGATTGGAGAGAAAGACCGTTTGCCTAAAGAAAAATTTTTTCCCAGCAAAACTGCTAAGTGAAAAAGTGAGTAGGGTGTATTTTCTTAGCATCATTGCATGGTTCTGTATTTGATAAAATTGTGAATCAGCGTCTCTTAGGAGTTCAAATAAAACTTTCATTTATTCAGTTAATACGTTCATAAATTTGTGAATTAATTGATAAATGTATACAGCCGTTATTTAGAAGAAGATGCTGCAGCAGTTTAGTAAAGATATTTCTTTTGAGCCAATGTCGTGTTTATCCAGCCATCTGGAGAATCTGATTGCTTTGGAACTGATTGAACTGTTTATGAAGTATTCATCGCAGGAGTATTTGGGTCACGTTTGTGATATGTCCTCTCTTTACGCTCAACAAAAAGGTGCATCTCTTGATGTGATATGGGAAGAGATTGGTCAGTTTTCGAAATCCAATTCCTTAGTGGATATCACATAGCCCCCTGTGAAAACTTGCACTGGTGCTCTGGAGAAGGTACCTATATCAATTCCCATAATTTCTCTATTGATGGCGAGGTATCCTTCAAAGAGATAAAACAATAGTTTCACTTGTTACACTACACAAAGTTGCAGAAGGGTGACAAATTAGGAAATAGTCACCGTTGTACAGAGAATAAGGAAAAAATAGAGCAAGATGGAATCTTTAATAATGCTTTAAAGTGTGCATCTGCATTACATTTATATAATATCCTACAAGGCACCATAAAGGTGTATCCATGTATGGTGTGTAGTCCATGGTTCCATTTAATGGTCTTCATTCAAGTGAAATGTTTATCTAAAAGAAACCCATTGATTTTGGATGTAAAATCTGGATGGTATGCTTATCTTCAGGGTATCCATATGCAATGCAGGTATATGCGAGGAAGAAAAACCATTCCGATAGGGGGCTGTGGTTGAAATCGTCGGGGTTATCTCGAATAGGTAACCAAGGAGTAACTTGGTATAAACAGGAATGGTTGGCAAATTTGTTGTGTTAAAACCATTGATTACAACCTCATTCATTTTTTTACACTTGTGTTTTATCTCATCTGGGGGCTCTGTAGTCGAGACAATTGAGTAAAACGCAAGAGAGAGCAATTAATTATATCGTAACGAGCGATTCAGACACACTATATTTGCAAAGCATTTATATTTACTACACCTGACTCCTTAGTTATCTATTCAAAAGAAACCCGACCATTTCAGACACAACTCCCCTGGTCCGATAGAAAGTAGGGTAGGTAGTATCTGATCTTTTGGCAATCGTAGAGCATCCTGAGCAAGTTGAGGCATATTTTGCAATTCTTTTCTTCGTATTGATTGCTGTCAGAGATGGTATAGAGGAGCGTAAAAGCAACAGTTACTATTCGGGAAGAACATATTTCCAAATGTCTGCTAAAACCTTCAAAGGTAATGGCATGATGTAACCGTAGTGATTTTGACATTCATTGTGATGGAGTGGTGTTTTTATGTGTCGATGGAATGATAATTTAATATTGATGTTAGTATCACACTGCTACCCTCATGAACCACTATGTACCCTAAACAGATTTTCAAGCAAGGATGGGATCTAGATTTAAATAATGTAACAACATTTAGTAGAATAATATAATAGGGAATGGGGGGAATTTACGTATTAGACAGACTTCTCAGTAACTACTGGCCAAAACTTAGAAACAAGAAATGCTGGTGGAACCTATTTTCTCATGCCCTAAATACGAGTGTTACATGTGTTTTTCTTGTACATAGGGGCAAAGACTCACTTTGAATAGCTATTGGATGTAGTGACGAGTGTCGTACGGCTAAATCCCAAAATATTGACTTGTCAAGGGTCTAAGACACTTGTTTCCGGATACAGGGGCGCACATTTTAGATAAAGAATCCCTAAGTAGATGTGTAGTCAGCCGAATAAATAACAGACTCCAGTGTTACGGCAGTGAGAAAAAAATGCATGTCCGTTGTTTGCAATTTATCACCAGTAATTATTTATCCAAATTAGGCAATATTGTTTTTTGAAGTCAATGATTTATTTCTCTATAATCATGAAACCATGCATTATTTACAGTGTTGATGCTAATTCTGAAAACCTTGTCAAAAGTTAAATTTTCAGCATTTTATTCACTTCAATCTCTTTCAAAACTTTTGGGAACATGCTCAAAAACACGTTAAAAATTGTTGTTTGTGTGGCCCTTTGGAATATATCTTTTATGCGCCATTTAACACTACAGAAAAGCAAAAGAAATCATTAAAATTAGTTCAGAAATGAATATGGTCTGAAAGTTGGCTCAAGACTCTGTAAGACAAATCCTTCTGTAACTTCTGTTTGGAGAGGCTAAAATTGCGTTGGATGGGACGCTAAGTCAGAGTCATCTACATGGCGGATACTCAACCTCAAAGTCAACTATGTACATTGACTTTGGTGGCTACTCGACTGGTAGTTGATTGGCCGCCATGTAGAGGACTCTGCGCTAAGTAAGCCGCAGCCGTTTGGTACCTTCTGTTTGAAAGAGTATTTTCGGTAAAGAATTCAATTAGCCACTTCTTCATGACTTTGTCGTCTCCTGTGTCCATCATATCATTTGGATCGGCCATTTAGGCCACGCCATTGGGCCGCACCTTTCCATACCCCATCCACTATCATTTGAATAATCCGCTGTAGGATGAAAAAAGACCAGAATCTCGAGCAAGCAAAAAGAGCATCACCCGGTGTTCTGCGGCCGGAGTCGGGAAAGAGTTCCTAATACTTTCATTGTAAAATTACACATCACCTATGTATGTACCATTCGATTATCTAGTAATCTATAAAGCTACCGATCCTCTAAATCCAAATTCACCCCATTCCACTTTCACGTTGTGGAAAAAACCCCTTCCTTATGTTACTCACCCTCTCTCACGCCCTCGTGTCGAGACGGCAAGCGGTAGACGTACAGCGACCTCCAGCCTGAAGTCGAATTAAGAGACTTCGTAATGTCGAGAGGGTTTTTATCTTTCTACCCGCATTTGTACCACTCTGTCAGAGAATCTTGGGGGGTTCTGTTTGAAACCGTCAGATCATCTCGAATAGGTAACCAAGTAGTTACGTGGTATGAGCACGATTGGTTCGCAAATCTAGGGTGTTTAAACCGGCGATTATAGCATCATTGGTTTTGTTTACATTTTTGCTTTATCTCATCAGTGAACTCTATGATGGAGATGGTCTCAAGAGTAACAATCAATGATACCGCAACGAGCGATTCAGGCACTCTGCATTTGCAAACAATGCGAATTTTTCCAAGTGACTTCTTGTTTACCTATTCGAGATAATCCCGACGGTTCCAAGCACAACCCCCCTTGAGGGAAGTGAGCTAAAACAATTGCTGGTATGTACTTTGTATAATATTTATGAAATACGTTTAATGGACTAGTTTTATATGATGTTACTTATTTTTCGTTCTACTATCCTCACCCTGTCTCACCAAAGATTGGAAAGAGTTGTTGACCTGGGGGTGTGTGCTTGAATTGCTTGGTATTGATTCCTGCACGTAACTAAGGACTAACTCGTATATTTTTACATTGTGTTCGTGAATATTCCGTACCGGAATCATTCTCGAACGATTCAGGCACCCCCCCCCCCCCTGGACAAGCGTAATTGACGAAGGATTTCGTTATTTCGTCTTCTGTTTGGTAAAGTAAAATTTAAGAATATTACTTCACCTAATAATATATATTTTAGATAGGGAATATTCTCATAGCTACAAATGTGTACTAATATATGATACCTTTAATACATTATTTTTTCCGTGCCATCAGTATTGAATGCCTTTCGTGGTACTCGAGAGCTTGAATTGTAATTCCATTGTAATGTTGTATTAAAAAATCCGAATGTTACTGTTGATTTCGTAGTTTCCTTGAGTTTTCATCGCAGAAATTGTTGAAATTGGTTGTCACTTATGTCAACTATACCCTAGAGACATAATCCGTTCCTGTGAATTATTAGTTTAGTGTGAGGACTGGTGGCATTAAATGCGTGCTCACAAGCCAGAAAAAATTACATTCTTATTTTATAATGGACGCAGAGACGTACGCAACGACGTGATCACTCAATGAAATCAAACGAAGCGTGTTAATGGATTCATCCGTTGGACTGTTATTGTTCAAAATACCGTAAGTGATCTGTTTAATGCTACTGTGCTGTAAGTATCTCACTAAATATTTAGGTGACAGTTTGTATTATACCAGTCTGTATGCCTGCATTATTTTTCTCACATCGGTAGAGATGCCTTGTGTGCAGCTGTTTAAAATTTAGCACGTTTATTGCCTTTTGGGCTATTCGGTGGTGATAATCGTGACTTTTAGGGCAAAGAAATTATTAGATTCACTTCGATGATTATTGAATACAATGACTGCGCTGGTTAGTGAAGTGTGTATGTGTAATCTTCTGTTTTAAGACATTCCAAAAAAACTGAGAGTGGTGAATAAGCAGAAGGATAAACCAGAGAGAAAAAATTGCTTACCGATTTAAATTAATCTAAATTATATATAAATCAGTCATTTTTTTGTAAATTTCGTATTGTTGCTGTATTAAATTTTCATAGATGCTACAAAGTTTATTAAGCTGCCGTCATTAATAAAAAAATGCATCACTGCCAAAAATAAAATAATGGTAGCCTGGAGATCATTATCCTTATAAATATAACTTTTATTAAATAATACATATTAAAGAAGAAAATAAAATTTACAAAAGTATATACTTTTTTTAAGCTCCACCTTTCCCCTCTAAAATGAGCTTAGCGTGCGTCTGGGCTGTCTATAATTATATCTATGCGTGGTTACAAAGTGTTCGTTAAATTAAAAGAATAATATATGTCCATCAAATTCACTTACTCTTACACTTCGATGAAAGAAGGCGTGACACTAAAGGCACTAATTTATGAATCATGTAAAGGAAAGATGCATAATTGAATGGTGGGGAACTTGAAAAGAAAGATGTAAAAGAA